>OU612033.1:12065000-13494375 GCA_914767945.1 Eilema depressum | reverse complement strand
GAAGCATCCATGATCGGTGATGATCTGCGTCTACCAGAACGAGAGGCCGCCGTGTGGCCTCTCTAGCCACTCCCTCGTGATGGGTCGCACTATTAAGTCTTGGAATTCCTTACCAGTTCACGTGTTTCCCTCCTCCTACAGTCCCGGGTCCTTTAAGCGGGGCGTGAAAAAGCATCTGATGAGGCCGTCAAGCTGAGTGCCACCATTGTTACATGGTACATGTCTGTAATGGTGACCCTCTTTTCAGAGACTTTGCTTTCAGCAAATCAGGCGAGGCGAAGTCAAATTGACGTGTCCTATATAAAAAAAAAAAAAAAAAAAAAGTAGCATTTCCCAAGCGACTACAATATACAATAATTTCTTCAAGAAGGGCATTAGAAGGTTTCTTCAGGGTCGGCAGTGCGAATGTGACGCCCCTGGTGTTCCATACGTCCATAGGCCACGGTGACCGCTTCCCATCAGGTGGGCCGTGTGCTTGTCTGCCAACTAAGTGGTATAAAAAAAATAAAACATGAAGATAAAATATGAACCCAGTAACGTTTTTGTTGGATTTTGGAACAGCATATTCAAATGAAACACTTCTATTTTCATTTTTCAAACAGCATTTGGAAAAAGGAAAGAAACTACATCTCACCAAGTCAAAAATGACAAGACGCATAGTAGCCCTTTCTGGCGTTCTGCCATTACTACCGGCTCATTTGATACCTGGAGGTTGGGCATACATTATAGATAGACGATGCTCCGGATCTACCCAAACTGCAAAGTTTTAAAAACTACATGAATACTGGCTGAAAAATTCAACATTTTTTGAATCCTGGTCAGTTTTTGGTTTGCAACACCGTACAACCAATTATCTAGAAAGCTGGCACAAAACTTTAAATTCAAAAAAAAAATAGGAAGGCACCAAGTCTTCTTAACTTGTTACAGATATTGATGGACGACGCTATGTTTCAAACACCTATAATGAGAGGGGTAGAAGTTAAAATGTAAACAAAAGAGCACATAATGCGAGATGATTTTTTATTTAATAGTCAAATGATGCTTAGCACTGTTGAAATTACCATAGGACATTATTTAGAAATAGTAAAGAATTAAGTACCTAAGTTTTATCTAAGTTTTTACACGGACAGTCGGTCAAAACTATAGTATAATGGCCTTGACTGTACTTTTGATTAAGTAAGTGAATTCAATCGGAGATATGGGAAAAAATATTCCCGCTCCTCCTACCAATCGGAGTTCCGATCGGAGGACCGCGATCCTCACTATAAAGTACACATTATTTCCTAAAATATTGTAGTATATACCTACATCTAATCTATTTACGATCAGCCCCCCTAGACAAAAAAAAATAAAAATAAATAAAAAAAAAATGGCAATTCGTTGGCCGGCGTATTGTAGAATAGAATTAGAAATATATGGGATTTGACGTCTAAGACAGTCATCTACGTATGTCATAAACGTCAAATTCTATACATTCGTCATTCTGTTCTACAATACAGCCGCCAACGAATTGGCATTTGTCTAGGGGGGCTGAATGCTGATACTAATAGCAATAAAATAGTATAAGCTTAGACATACAGCTTACAAAATGCATCGCGAAAAGGTTTTTGTTTGTGTGAGTTAGCTAATGTCAACATTGTTGTTTAAACTGTCAATGTGTGCATGTCATAGGACTTAATGTATATGTCAACATATTATTGTATTATACCGAAGTAGTAACCATTTTTCACGCTGTGTTGAAATGATACTTGCTGTGTCTAGGTATAAAGTTTGTATATAGTCTAAGAAGAGTCTTATCTCTTCTTAGTCTTTACATATTTCTAATAATTTTTTTTTGCTACCACCAGGTCGGTAACATTACAACTAATCAATGGCCAGTCAGTAGTCGCAGAGATCTTCGAACAAGTTACCATTTATTTTTCTGATATTGTTGGTTTCACGTCGTTATCAGCTACGTCCACACCAATGCAAGTGGTAGACTTATTGAACGATTTGTACACCTGCTTTGATTCGATTGTTGAAAACTACGATGTATATAAAGTGAGTCAATGTTCAATTTTATATTTTCGTTGTTAGATTTTAAGAGGTTATTTATTTAAGAAATAGAATTCGCATATATTCCTGAAATATAGTTTATCGATCGATGAAGAAAATACTCAAATACTACGTGTCCCCTGTTACGCATGATCAAAATGTGCTACACGCGCAGTGCATGTTTCTTGGATGTCTTTTGAAGATAGTACTGGAGTGGACAAGCTCAAATTCACCAAACATAGATAGGTAGTTACAAAAAAATCTGCGGGTGCCAGGGCCTCATTTTTCTCGCGATTTAGGTCCAAGATTATAATGTCTAGAGGTACACGTGATGTTGCCTGTGTTGTATAGATATAGGTTTATATTACTGACAGAAATACTTTAGGTGTTTCATCCGAAGTTAACGATGGCAGGCGTTTTTTAAAAGAAAGCTTTTTTGACCAGGTTGAAACAATTGGAGATGCTTACATGGTGGTGTCTGGTCTACCAGAACGCAATGGTACTCGGCATGCGTGTGAAGTGGCACGAATGGCACTAGCACTACTGGATGCTGTTAGACGATTCCGTATCAGGCATCGGCCTCATGATCAGTTAAAACTGAGGATTGGTTTACATTCTGGTAAGTTCTTTCAAAAACTCTACCTACAAGTACTAAATTCTATTAATATTATAAACGCGAAAGTTTGTAAGTATGGATGTTGTGTGTGATGTTACTATCACGTTTACGTAAAAACTGCGGAATGGATTTAAATGAAACTTTACAATGATATAGCTTATACATCAGAATAACACATAGGCTACGTTTGGTCGCGATAACCGACATCCACACGGGCAGAGCTGCGGGCAACAGCTAGTATTTGTATATTCGTAAAATTACCACTATCCCTACTAATATTATAAATGCGAAAGTAACTCTGTCTGTCTGTCTGTCTGTCTCGCTTTTACGACTAAACCGCTGAACCGATTTTGATGAAATTTGGTATAGGGGTAGATTAGACCTTGAGAAAGGATCGAGAATGCCGTGAGGTGAAACCGGTTAGGAGAACAATAAATATTGTGGAAAAGTACAAGTGTGTTATCTATAATGTATAATAATAACTTCCACCAAGTGCCATCAATCAACAGTATAAATAGTCTGAAGACAGCAGGTACGGCTGATTTGATTGTTGGAGAATGCCGTGAGGTGAAACCGGTTAGGAGAACAATAAATATTGTGGAAAAGTACAAGTGTGTTATCTATAATGTATAATAATAACTTCCACCAAGTGCCATCAATCAACAGTATAGTCTTGAGAAAGGACATAGGCTATGTTTGGTCGCGATAACCGACATCCACGCGAGCGGAGCCGCGGGCAAAAGCTAGTCCTGTATATAGTAGTGAATTTTTCAAGTGGATAGGAATGGCCATCTAACAATTTTTGAGAAACAGTAAATAGTGCTCAAGGTCCGACTCAGGCACACTGGTCTGATTTCGATAAAAACCAAATTATTGGTATTTTGAAAAAAATAAAAAACTATATTAGCTGAGTATCGAATGCGCTGATTTTGAAAAAAAAATACATACTGTATTATTAATCTATTTAGGTACTTAAAATGTTATTACTCTATTTAGATCTATTCCTTTTATACTACGTGCCTACGTAAAACTACATAGAAAACAGTAACATTTTTGGATTACCAAAACGAAATACCAACCACGTGCCACTTTCCTTTTCAAAGTAATGAGCTTCGTGGTAAAACGTACTTGGAATGTAAATAAAATATGAGTTAGCTATTTTGTAAGCAGAGAAATTCGTTAGGCACCCTAATTATTTTGGCATTATGCAAATGCAAAGTAAATTTGATGTTTTAGATGTAATGAAGAATGATGGGATAATGGAGGTGCCCTCCGTATTGAGTTTTGTCGGTTGACTCCTTAAGAATCATATATTTTATAATTTCGCAGCAAGTATTTCTTAGCTTGGAGTAGGCACGCAAAATCTTCCAAATTTGGAAACAATTCTCTATCGATAATGGTCTCGTCATTTTCCCTACGGAGCAGGTAGATAAAGAAGAATAGAGTATGTTGAATTAAGATTTAATCTATTTTTTTCGAACAGGTCCTTGTGTTGCTGGTGTCGTTGGTCTAAAAATGCCTCGGTACTGCCTCTTTGGTGATACGGTGAACACCGCATCAAGAATGGAATCCAACGGAGAAGCTCTTAAGATCCACGTGTCACCCGACACGAAAGCTCTGCTGGATACGTTCGGCACATTCCTTTTGGAGTGCAGAGGAGAAGTCGCTATGAAGGTAAAGATTGATAGTTACGAATTGAATTATAGTGACTACAAATAGATTTTTTATAACTGTAAAGCTTGTGATGAACTTCTGCTTCACCTGATTTTAGGCGGTTAACAATAAAACGCGCTTACCTAAAAGAAACCTAGATTATTAACAAGAAATAAAGTTAATGATACATTTTATTTCGTTACAGGGCAAAGGAGTTCTAGTCACGTATTGGTTATTAGGCGAAAAAGTCGATCCAAATGCTCCGAAGGAAAAGCCATCATTAGTGAAAGCACAAACACAATCAACGGAGAGTGGCTCATTATCACATTTAACGCCATTCAGACAAAGAAAGGATCAAGGATCCAGGTCATCTAGCAGAAGAGGGTCTGGGGTTTATATACAAAGGCTTACAGATGTTATTAAATTGGAAAAAGAAGCTCAACCTTTATTGCAGAACCTTAGTATACAGAGACAGCATTCGGATCCCATTGAACCAGTAACAAATGGAAGTGTTGACAATGGCGATGATCTAGACAAACAAAGTGTTTCTAATTCAATATCACTAAATGTCAATTCATTGAATCATAATTCAGTTAATAACAGCCAACCAAGAGTGAGGTTGAAAGATTGTCAAAACTCAATCGTTAACCACAAACCAAACAAAATAGGTAATAATAATTGGATTTCCAAGTTACCCACGGCGAGTTCCTTCGATAATGGTACGAAGAAAGGCAGCGAAAGATTAAAGGATTACAGCAGTGTGCCATTACTCTCTAAAGCTGAGACACCGAACGATTCAATTGTGTAAAACATTGAACTAGTATTGTTATTCATGGACTAAATATTTCTGATTTCAAATCTTATGCGTGGAAAGTTTAAGGATTCAACTTTGTTATTTTTATGTTCATTGCATAAATAGATTCTAATGAAATCGTCAACAAAAAACAGTACGACCTCAGTTATTCAAGTTATGATGAATTCATAGAAATGTCCTTGAAACCTTATATTGAATGTTTAGGATATAACCTGTAAAGTTCTTAGACTTTATATAGCAAATACCTGTAGCAAATGTGTCTGTACCAAAAAAGTAGTTTTATATTCTGTTAAATCTGACGATGTAATCTTTTACGTGATTTATTTTCTTTCGATCTTAGGCATGTTATGTAAAAATCGGATTTCGAATACCGAACGAATTGTTGTTCTTTTAGTAAAACAAACTTATTCGTGGAATAATACGGCATTGGCAAATTTGTTTATGCTTTACATTAAACACCTTACTTCATAATGCAATATAAATTGTTTAAAATTTTGGCATCATACTTAATTTATTGAATTTGAAAAGACAACTGCTCTTTTTTTTTCAAGTTACTATTTCAATGATTAAACACAATATTTAGAAAAAGTTACAAATTAATTACTAAAATTATAGGTATCTTATGTCAGTAATAGGTTACTTGGTGTCTTGAAAGTTAAGGCCTCGCTGCGTGCTGTAGTAAACCTTGTATGGTTTTGTCAAATCCTTGTATCTTCAGCAATGTAGACGTAATGGTTAAAAAGTGTTAAGAAATTTAATTTTACTACATACCTAAAGCTGAGATAAAATGTGATTTAAAAAAATTATAAGCTTACCAAGTCTGTCGCTGTTTCGAATACTTCAACAATTTTGCTAGACAGACAGTAGTCACTATATTATAAATATGTAATCCCTGACTAGTGCTCATAATATATTTTGTTTTACATTCCCAATAAGAGCTTAATCTTGATAATGTGAGAGATACCTCAATACTATATTGCTGTATCTTTGAAAATATTTCTTCGCGGGATAATAATAAAGGAAGTTACACATTGAGCTATATAATATAGAAATATCTACTTTTGAAAAACAATAATTGGCAGGGCAACAACTCTATTACCATTTTCCCTCGTGGGAAACTATATTTCCACAGAATGGTATTCAAAATTGATTATGATGAATATAATAAAAGGAATAGTAAAAAACGTTAACAATTGAAAAATATTATTAAACTTGTATATCAAGATTCATCAAGAACTGTTAAAAATTACAACCTATGCGCGTGAATAGAAAGAGAGGTACCGACAGACAAAAGCTAATTCGCACATTTCTGAAATAGAGACACTATTTCATAACTTCGTGGACTTTCACAGATATTGAATATTGGTTAACTTCAGATATAGGTGTATTTTGTAGAACTAAGAATTACTTTGAAGCTGAATATATCCTTGTAATTTTTTCCAACTAAGAACCAGAGAGAAGATAGTTTATACATTAGTCATAGTAGTTAATATTTAACGTTCGTGCAATGCTCGATTCTCGCTTAAATATGCTCAAATGTAGGATTCTCTGTTTTTTGTCCTTTCTATAAAATTAACACATAAATTAATACATCAAATACATTTTTAAAAATAAACTTATACCGACGTTTTAAATAAACTTATAAATCAGACAAGGGTCTGATTTCTTTCATTTATTTTCAAAAACTTGCCTCACCTAGTTTTCAATCCAGAATTTATATTTAACACAGAGAATATGTTGTAATTGGAAATAAATCTGTAATCTTGAGAGCATATTTAGCTACTTTTATTCACTGCTCAATGTGTAGTACCTACCTCTTATTCAATTTAACATAATGTAATGTTTATATTTATTACCAGAGATGAGACTAGTTTGTAAATATGTGTACTTAATTGTTTATTTAATGTAAATAATGTCTTACTTATAACTTTGTTGTGATCTTAGAGAGGTATTAAAGCATATTTATAAATGTAGATGGTTAAATAAGAACCTAAATGTTTCTTAAACGTTAAAAGCAAATATAATGAGTGAGAACTTTACATTTGTTTTATTTAATGTGTCTAGTACATTATATACCTGATTTTTTTTTTAATAATTACTATACGTCTAAAAGTTTTAGTTATAGTGGCAGAGCTAAGACATTTTCAAATATTATAAATATTTGTTGTCGTAAATATTCATCTCTATGATGGCTACTCACAGAATCTCATTCAATGAATTCTCTCCAGCACATTGGGAAGTAAAAAATACCAGAAATGGTTCAGAATTTCTGCATCCGATTATATTCGATGTGTATGAATTTACAGAGAACATCTTTTACAAAAAAAAGCTCTTCGTAATTTGTCTTTTTGTACTACCCTTATTGGATAATATTCTGCAAAGGTGGGCACACCATTATATAGTAAAGTCTATTTTGTTCAAATTTACTTCGTGAAATGCTGAGCACTTAATCGTATTATAAGGGTTTCTCTACCAAAATTGAATTTGTAATTAACATTTTTGAAGTAGGTACTTTGCGTTTGAGTGTTGTGAAGAGTTCTCTATTACATTTAAAAAAAATCAGATAAGCAGATCTCAAAAAAATACCCGATTATGGACTAAACCTTGAATAAAGCCGTCAAATCTGCTAGGTATTTGGGTCCAAAGTAAGCATAGTTCAAAGAGTTTGCGTTATGGGCTCGAGAATGCAGATATAATATATGTATGAAGTTAGGTACATTTTCTTGAGAACACACTTACATTTTCATTAGAAACACTAGATCAATGCATAAGTCTCAAAAGTTAAATACATTACACTGTTCATAATAAAACAGAGCACAATACTTATATGTATATTTCAGCGTTATACCATTACAATAACATTACAATGTAACATTGCAAAATTTTAAGATGCTTCACGCATTTGTACATTCCAATTACCTTCCAAAGATTACACACTGCGAAATCCTTAAGGTGATTACATACGCGAATGACTTTGACCATACAAATGCTCAAGGTCATTCACTCATATTTGAACCGTAAAAATCAGTAAAACCAATTGTAATAGATAATTTTATAGGCGACGATTACTAACTAAGAAGATCACGTCATGCTTATACACTTATTTAACATATATGTGAAATTTTAGAATAGTTGGATACATATTGTAGATAATAAATTATTTGGTTTCATAAGAAAGAGTAGAGTGATTTTCGGAGCCTCTTTTAACTATATCCTCCTTTTTTATTTAATGTATGATAAGAAGAAGTTATTCTCTATATCCTGTAGTATGCAAGTACGTAAATTCCAGATCTGTAGGTTTTAAAATGTGAAATTATCTTGCCACATGTAACTACGGCATTCTAATATACTCGTACATTCCATTTATGTAACTAAAATTCCACAAGAATGCTTTAAACTCATCTCTTAATATCACGTGTCAATCAAGTCCCTTCTAAGAAATTCTTGTTCAAATATTCATAAGCCATTGTCTTGTATCTTATTAGAAATACTTCCTATCTTATGTGGATATAAAAGCTTGCTAGGTATAGTGAATTGTTTGTTACTTGAACTGTCGATAGCAAAATTTATCCGTGTAGGTAAACAACTATTGAAGGGATGTAGTAAAAACAACAAATGAACTGAAAAAAGGAACATTATCTTAATATTTTGCACAAAATGTTACTAACACGGTGATTAATGAAATAATATATCCGTTTTAAGTACCACCTTGACATTTTGAATTGGACTCTTTAGCTGACTTTTGGATACTAAAAGTGATTTAGAAGTGTCTAGACATTAAATTAAATTTCTATTAGGATAGCCAAACCCCAGATACAGACAAAATAATATACCTATTTTGTTTCAGCTTAGAACGAAATAAAAGTAATTTAATATGTTTTAAGGATAGAATAACAAAGAAGCTTTTTATAAGGTAAACATAATACATGAGAAAATAACAATAAACCAACCAAATATAAAATAATATTAAAATTAAATAAAAGAAATAACAGAAGAATAATAAAAAAGAAAATGAAATAATTAAACCGTGGCGTAAATGTATGTAAATTAAGTCCGTAATTACCGTTCTATACGATAAAACATATAATGGAATATGGGTAATGTTGGTACTCTACATTATTCTATTTTACATTAAATCTGATCCGATAATATCAAAATTTGGT
Organism: Eilema depressum; assembly: GCA_914767945.1. NCBI lineage: Eukaryota > Metazoa > Arthropoda > Insecta > Lepidoptera > Erebidae > Eilema > Eilema depressum. Next base: position 13,485,095 of record OU612033.1, on the reverse strand, counting down.
AGATAATCGGTTATGGTAAAACAAACAGTACGAACAATCGCAGAAAGGACAGAATAAAAAAGAGGTACCCCGCACGTAAATGAGGCCAACGTGCATTACATTAACTTCATTGTATAAGTTACTGTGAGTGAAGCAGCAGCGTGTAAGTCAGTTTAATAAGTTGATCTTGGCTTAATGCTGAATAGAAAAAGTAAGTTTTCCTCCCTATATTTTACATTATGTGCATGCAGGCAATTGCTGTTTCTTACAAAATGTGTAAAGGTATTAGAATTTATAACAGATTAAAAGATACCAGTAGCTAACAACGTTATCGTTATAGGATTTGCAAATAAAGTGCCATATAATTCCAGATTTTCATCACGATAGCTTTCAAAAGATTCCACTACCTCTAAAAGATCAATGATATAATATACAAGTAATCAGTCTACTTTTGCAACTGACTGACTGCCAGCAATTCCAATATGAACTTACCTATTAAGTTTTATTTAATAAAATTAAGAATTCCGATTCCTTCATTTTCTGAATTAAGACTAACATACGAATAAAACAACAATATGGTTCAGCTTCAATGTCGTGATTATTGAGTAATTTCGGGAGAGATTGGCGATTTGCCAGTTTACAACCTGTTTAATGTATATCGGCAGTTTTAATGACCACCCATTAGTTTTATAGGTAATCTGAATTTTATTGCATGGAACTATGTAACTCTTCTCCGCCAAGTGAAAAAAAAATTCAATTTGAATGTTTATATTAATTTGGGGCTGTTGAATATAGGTAAAAAGTTCAATACTTTTAAAGAGTTGTCTTTGGAACTTTATGAAGACATTAATTTTGAGTTTTGAATTCTGTCAAGAGAAAAAACAACTGAACGAATTTTTCATATCATTGTCATTATTCTTTGCGAAGGCTGGGGAGAAGATTGTTGGTAGAGATGTCGAGTTGAGATTATTGTTTGAGAGATCAGTTTCATAATATTGTTTTGTGTAATCATGTTTGTATTGATAATGTAAAGTATTAGAAATGATCTTTAAAGGAAAAGTAAACATTGTGATCATGAAGTTATAAAGGATCTATTATTTAAAAGTCTCCTCCCCCCCTCTTAATGGAAATCCCTAGAGAAGATGTAGGAAGAAGAATTTTACCAATGAGAAATAGAAGATTACCAGAGAGATTGAAGGATTATGATTTGGAGACATCGTTTTTGACATATACCTAGTGAAGTTTTTAAGAGTAATGAAAAGGATTTATGGATGAAAACTATTGAAAGTGAAAAAGATTCTTTAGAAAAGAATAAAACTTGGGAGATTGTGAAGAGATCTGAACTAAAGAATAGAAAACTAATAACAAGTAAATGGATTTTTACTATTAAACCGGGCAATATAATATATATAAGGCAAGACTAGTTGCAAGAGGTTTTCTGCAAAAATATAATGTGGATTATAAGGAAACATAATAGTCCAGTAGTGAATACAACTAGTGTTAGATTATTATTTTCGTTAGCTGCACAAAGAGGATATAAAATAAAACAATTTGATGTGAAAACGGCTTTTCTTTATGGTGATTTAAATGAGGCAATTTTTATGTAGGTGCCTTTAGGATATAATGTCGACAAAGATAAAGTTTTTAAATTAAAGAAAAGTTTGTATGGCATATAACCAGCCCCGCTGATGTGGAACATAAAATTGACATCGGTCTTAAAATAAATTAGGTTTTAGTCAATTGAAACTAGATCCTTGTTTATTTGTGAGCAGAGATAAAGAAATAATGCTCGCAATTTACGTCGATGACGGATTATTGATGGGGAATTGTGAAATACAACTAAATAATATAATTAAAAAGTAAGAGAAAGAATTTGAAATTAAAAGATTTGATCATCATCATCATCATCATCATTTCAGTCATAGGAAGTCCACTGATAAAATAGAAAAAATTATAGGAATTGACATAGAAAAGAAAACGGATAGTATCAATTTTTTTCAAAAATCATACTTTAATCAATTACTAGACAAGTTTAATTATAGTAATTTAAAAGAAATGACTTTTCCAGATATTTTAGTAGATACACATTAAGAGGGGAAAATTGATAGTAATGATGGGCATCGTTATAGGCAGTTAATTGGTTATCTGTTGTACTTGGTGAATATAACAAGATAAGATTTATCGTTTAATGTAGGATATTGTAGTAGACATCAGGTAATTTGAAATTTAGTTTTAGTTTTTTAATATTATGATAGTTGGTTAATTAATTTCAAATTTTGTTTTGTTGGAGGATAGGTTCATATTAATGATAGTATTATATGGGTTTTAAGAAGGAGTTTAAGAAGATGTTTGTAATTTAAACTTAGAGGGGATGTTGAATATAAGTAAAAAGTTTAAATAGGTACTTTTAATTCAAAGAGTTTTCTTTGGAATTTTATAAAGACATTAATTTTGAGTTTTGAATTCTGTCAAGATTATTATATTGTTTATAAGATATTGTTTAAAAGCCCCCCCTCCCCCCTAATGGAAATCCCTCAACAGTAACGTAACGCAAAATGACTACATCGCAAAAAGTCCGAACGGTTATGTACTTACATAATACCAATAAATCTCTTTGGTTCATAATGTTGATGATTTTATGCCTGGCCACTTAGAAATATTGATCTATATCTATCTATATCTATACTAATATTATAAAGAGGAAAGATTTGTTTTTTTTTGTTTGTTTGTTTGTTTTTTTGTTTTTTTGTTTGTAACGAATAGGCTCCGAAACTACTGGACCGATTTCAATAATTCTTTCACCTATAGAAAGCTACACTATCTGGGAGTAACATAGGCTATATAACATCACGCTACTACTAAAGGGAGCGGAGCAGTGAGCATAAATGTCAATAAATCGGGCAGATTTCCATACATTCTTTACTAATATTAGATTTGTATTTTTGTATTCGAGTAAACTCAAGAACTACTGAACCGATTTTAAAAATTATTTTACCATTAGAAAGCTGCACTATCACTGACTAACATAGGCTATAATTAATTTTCAAAAAAATAGGGATCCTGGATAAAACTTCAATAATGTAACCCAAGGTGTAAAAAAATGACCTAAAAAATTCCTTACATCGCGTACGCTGCGAAAACTATTGAAGATAGAACAAAATAATGTACTGTAGAAATGTATAACTTAAAAAGGTCTACATAAAAGTCCGCAACAGCATATGTCTATCTAATAAGGGTAGCTCACAATAACCATTTTTATCTTTTACAAATTATAAAAAAAATATGTGTCATTTTCGAAGCTATTTTTAACAATATAGTGTTAAGCCTTATCTGACTAAATACGTTAGATACATTGTACATTTAATGTAGATCAAAATTGCCCTTTACACTGTATAATTATAATGAATATTTTAGAATCTATTGCAGTATGAAAGTAACGCGCGACGATATAAATTCAAGCCGAAATGCCGATCAAAGTCAGACCACGGAATCTATACCTTTATATTAATTCTTATCTAAATAAATCGTTTGGTATTTAAGATTGTTTCAATACCTGTTGATTACTTTTTGAATTATTGAAATCGGACGTTCTATTCAAAAGATATTACGAAATTATAATGTCAATAAATCCGGTAAATTACCATACATTTATTTGAAAACTAATTATTATTACGGGCATGGGCTAAAAGGGTGCAACCACGGGTGTTCGAAGTATTTCACGAGCGAAGACAGGGAAGGTCAGCTGAACACAAGATGCAACGGTAACGGGATCCGAATGCGGGATTGGAACCTCCATGTGACGCATCCTGGGTAACGGAGGCATTAATGCCCCTCACCCAGGGGAGGCGCTACCGCCTACGGCAAATACATACAGCAACGGGAACAGCTCTATAGAGGGCTGCTCAAAGGCTTCCCACATGTCCCTCTGACTACGAGGAGGCCCAGTAGAGAGCAGGAAAGGGAAGGGCTGGTCACCGAGCGCGGACGTGAGGATTATAGGTCCGGCCTGCTGTAATCCCTTCACGCCCGTCTCCTCCCTTTCCGGAAATCGATGGGACATCGTGCTTCCCACTTCTGAGAGGGCCATCTTAAAATTGTAGATGGCCCAGGGTCAGCCGGGGGGTGCGGAAAATGTCCTAGGCAATTTTACACTCCAGCAACTGAAGACCCGCGACGGCATGCTGTTTAGTGGGTCCGAATTCCACATGGCACTCCTGATGGCTGACGGGGATGGTATCCGAGGCAATTTTAGCACGAAAGAAAAGTTTGTACGGAATCCGAATTCCACGCGGGCGGAGCCGCGGGCAACAGCTAGTAGGAAATAAAACAATGGAAGCATGTGTCATTCGTGCAACAAATCTATCTACATATATATATAAAAATCAATGCCACTTTTCGTTGTTAGCTTATAAGTCAAGAACGGACTCACCTATCCAAACCAAATGTTTAGGCTTTGTTCGGACTATTTAGTAGATGGTTTAAAAATCAAAAAATCAAAAATCAAAATCATTTATTGCTCACTAAGTGTAGATACATTGGTGTTACAAGTATATAGTAGTGCTTAAGACTTAGCGCCATCTTCAGGCATTGCAATATTACAAATTAAAAATATTACAATTTAAATAGAAAAAAGGCATGTCAATATATGTCAATAATAATATAAAATAGTCAGAAAAAAGGCATGTCAATATATGTCAATAATAATATAAAATAGTAATCGTGGCCGAGATAATCATGTGACCAATTAATACAATAATAATGTCTAAGTTTGTTACACTATGTCAATGAAAAAAATTTAATAATCAAAATAATCATCAAGAGAATAAAATGACTTTTCCATTAGCCATAACTTAAGTTTTCGGCAAAACCTATTAGTTGGTAGACATTTAAATTCATCTGGCACTGAATTATATACACGGCCGCACATTATAGTACAGTTTTTCAAGTACATGGTGGTTCTTGGCACCTTCGGTAACACAATTCTGTCTGGATGCCTAGTATTTCTTGGATAAAGATCCTTGGCCCTTTTAAACAGATCAGGGTGCAATTTTACAAATTTGGCTGCTTCCAAAATGTACATGCAGGGCAAGGTAAGTATACGAAATTCTTTAAAAAAAGGTTTGCATGATTGCCAAGGTGGTACACCAGCAATTGCTCGTATACACTTTTTTTGAGCTAGAAAGGCTCTTTGTACGTCTGTGGAGTTGCCCCACAGAATGAGACCATAATTTAGGACCGATGATACATATCCATGGTATGCTGCTAACACGGTTTTTTTATTGGAGGTCTTGCGTAATGTATACAGTACATAGACATATTTATTAATTTTGTTGCATACCCTGTGAACATGCTGTTTCCAGTTCAGCTGTGCATCTAGTGTTATGCCCAAAAATGATGTTTCTTTGACTTCGTTAATTTCATATTGTTTATAGTTTAGTTTTAAGTTTTTATGTACTGCCTGACTCGCACTAAATTGAATTAAATTAGTTTTATTCAAATTAACTTGCAAATTGTTGTCATTAAGCCATTTGATAATATTATTTATTGTGTTGTTTATGTCATTACAAAAATTATCAATGTCAGCATTTTTATTACAAGTCATAATCAGAGAAATGTCGTCAGCATATAAAATAAAATGATTTGAAACAATTTCCGGAAGGTCATTAATATATAATAAGAAAAGCAAGGGTCCCAGTACACTGCCTTGTGGAACGCCATAGTTATTACCAACAAAATCTGATTTGTATACCGTTAGTTCGTTATTATTGTCAATATTCTGAATTTCCACACATTGCTTTCTACCTTCAAGGTATGCCCTAATCCAATTCAGTGCAGGCCCCCTTATACCGTTCCTGTTTAGCTTCTCTAGCAATACATCATGTGTCACCCGGTCAAAAGCCTTAGACATGTCAAAAAATATCACGACCACTATATTGTTACTATCTATATTCTCAATGATTTTAGTCACCAGATCAAAACATGCCGATGTCGTGGATTTACCCTTCTGGAAGCCATATTGTTCGTTGCATAGAATGTTATGCTTTAGAATGAAATTACTAAGACGTTTGTGCATTGCAACTTCAAAAATTTTTGACAGAATAGGTATCAAGGAGATTGGCCGATAATTTTCCAAATGTTCTCTTTCTCCCTTTTTAAACAGAGGCTTCACAATCGAAATCTTAAGTTCATTGGGAAAACACCCATCCCTAAATGATAGATTAATCAAGTGCGTCAAAATAGGAGTAATCTCCATCGCACAGAATTTCATGACTCTTGTTGATATTCCATCGTAGCCCTCAGCATTGGTATTATTCAGAGTCATGATAATTGAATATATTTCGTCATAAATAAAAGGGATCAAGAAAAAACTATCACATACGAATCTCTTACAAGTATTTTGTGAAGAATTAGTATTAATGTGTGTCAAATTTGTAAAATAATTATTAAATGCCTCTGCTATGTCACGTGGTTCACTTAATAACACTTCGTTCAAATTAATTTTAGTGATTGTCTCTAGTTCTTTCCTAGATTCTGATTCGTTCTTTATTAATTTCCAGGAAGTTTTGCACACATTTTTTGAATTTAAGATCTCATCAAGATTATGGTTTTTGATAGACTGATTAATGCAATTGCGTAACAGTTTAGAGTATTTTTTGTATTTAGTTATGGTTGTATTACACTTATTTTTAAAGTACTTGTAACGAAGCGAGCGTTTAGTTCTGCAACTAACTCTTAACCCTTTGGTAATCCATTTCATTTTACGAACCTTGTTTGAAATTTTCATCTTCGTTATTGGGAAACATAGACTATAAAATAAGGAAAAAGTCTCGTGAAACATTTTAAATGCAGAGTCAAAATTGTCCTCCTCGTATATTTCCTTAAACGATAGACTAGAAAGACATTCCCGAAACCTTTGCAAATACTCCTCATTATAAACTCTTTTGTAGATGTAATATTCTGTACGAGGCTTTTCTTTAAATTTTGTCGGAATGTGAAGCAATTGAGCCGTGTTGTGGTCGGATATATCTAGATGCAATAGTTCCCCAGTCGCGTAAGGCATATTGCTTATGCAGTGGTCAATACACGTTAGCTGCCGGGTTGGTTGGTTTATATGAAGTACTAAATTATAGTTTTTTATAATGTCAGTGAAATGTCTACATTCTTTGTTTTTAGATTGTATTGTATCAATATTAAGATCCCCAGTTATAACAATTTTTTTATTAAATCTGTAGGTTATTTTGTGCAGAAGCATTTGAAGCTTAGTAAGAAATAAGTTACAGTCAGAGTCGGGTGTTCGATATAAACAAACAATAAACATGTTCTGTGAAAGTAGTTCCATCCCGCAACACTCAAAATGTTTGTCCACAGAGAATTCAGCGCAAAAATTTAGTTGTCAGTAGCTTAAACCTCGTTTAACAAAAATACATACACCACCTCGCTTTTTATTTTGTCTACAATAAGAAGTGGCTAAGTAATAATTGGATACATTAACTGTTTGTTCATGCCCTTTTTGTATAAAGGTGTTGCAACTTATGGCAACACCAAATTAATGTGTAAACCCTAAAACTTAAATTTAAGTAGGGCAACATTTTGTACGTCAGATTCGGTCAGATATAGATAGACGCTCTCGTTCAATACAAGCATTGTGATTTAACTCCAGTGATTTTATTTAATATAAGCCCAAATTAGGACACCAGCAACCTACAAACAAAACAGACGCTGAAACATGGTCCTTCGACTTCTTACTTGAAGATTTTCGTCCTACGATCTCAGGCTTCGAGTTACATACAATCATTGCAAAGTTGAGCGCAAGAGGAGTGTCGGCCATTTTGCTCACAATTTCGGACGCCGTGTTGGGTTTCGAGTTTGTACGGGCACACGTTGCGACGTTGCCGTTCAGGGTTGCCTGCGCGAACCCCGCGAGTACACGAGAGAGACATCGCTGGCTTCCCTGCAAGTACGAGCGAGAGGAGATCGTCAAACTTCGGCGGGAACTCCGCAACGACGGCGCGTGAGAAAGACAAGAAATCTGCAATCCGTCAAATCGCATTGGTGCGAAAGAGGCGGCAAGCTTCATCGGCGCGAGATTCGACGCGAGCTGGCAACAAACAGGGTATGCGCTTGCATTGCAAGTAGTTGCATGCGTCCGTCCTCCATTTTCTTGCATATTTTGTTCTTTCTATTAACTTCGTGTTGTTCGCTTAGCAATAAGTTTATTATACACAGAATTCCGCTAATAACACTGTGTAGTGTGCTAGTCGGTAAAGTGGTTGATTTACACGGTGAAAATGGCACCAAAGGCGGAAGAGATTTCAAAGACAAATGTGGCACGTGGCCATATCAAAGGTGCAATAACGCGGTTAAAAGCTTTTTCCTTACAAGAAATAAAAAGTGCTTCGTTAGAGCTTTCAATTCGGAAACGTGAATACCTCGTAGAAAAATACACACAATACGAGGAGGTTTGCAGGGTAATGTTGTACCTCAATCCCAATGACACTGAAGATTTCGTGTCAATGGAGAATGAATATTTACAAATTCTAAGCATTTTTGACAAGGAAATAAGTGTAAAAAGTGAGGCTATGCCACAGCCGAGTACATCAGCCACATGCGCTAAAAAATTGCCTTCTATATCTATCAAAACCTTTGACGGTAAGTTTACTGAATATACACCATTTAAAAACTTGTTTACCTCCATGATTCATAACGATAGGGGTCTGGACTCTGTGCAAAAATTATATTATTTGAGATCATTTCTTAAAAATGAACCGCTAGATCTAATTAAAAACCTTCCCATTATATCTAACAGTTATGAAGAAGCCCTACACCTGTTAGATAGTCGTTACAACAATAGGTATAGAATAACATCAGAGCATATTACTAACATATTAGATCTTAAACCCATAACTAGGTCATCCGCAGACACTTTAAGAACATTTTTATCTGATGTCAATCAACAGTTAGTTGCTATAAAAAGTCATGAGCCTAAAGTTGAACAATGGGATGCAATATTATTATGCATTTTATCTCGTAAGTTAGATAGTTACACTGCTAGAGCATATCAGCTTGAGCGGAACCTCAATGAGGAACCTAGGCTTAATGATTTATTAAAATTCTTAGAGAAGCGAGCGGTCGCTATGGAAAACACAGAGCAGGTCTCTCATCAATCACAGCAAACCTCGAAGGGTTTAGAAGGCAGCAGCAAAAAGGTAACAGCGCATGCAGTGACAGGATCTGTCTGCAGTTACTGTAAGTATAAAAGCCATAAATTATTTCAATGTAAGAAATTTCAGATGCTACCAACAAATGATAGATTGAAGTTTATTGCAGAAAATAAAATGTGTGAGGTGTGTTTGGGTTCACATTCAGGTAAATGTAGATATCATTTCCGCTGTGGAGTGTGCAAGGAAGGTCACAATACACTACTTCACCCAGACGTTGCATCATCATCACAACCTGCGGTCACACTGGCAGGAAATGCCGACAACAATGTGCTGCTTCCCACAGCCAGAATTAAACTTATAGGTCTAGGGGGGACTGAGTACCACATTAAAGCACTGTTAGACACAGGTTCACAAATATCCTTTGTCAGCTCAAAACTCATAGAACTGTTGGGTTTGAAGTCCAAAAAGAGCAATGTTAACATCATAGGCATAGGCAATAGCAAAAGCAATGTAAAAGCATGTATTTCTTTGCAGATATATTCCTTGAAATCATCATTTCAAGCAACAATCACTTGTCATATTATAGATACCATTTCATGCATTTTGCCACAAAATAAAATTGACGTTTCCAAACTCATTATACCCACAGACATAAACTTGGCTGATGAGAGATTTTATGAACCAGGTGAAATAAACATGCTAATTGGTTCTGATGTATTCTTTCAGTCGCTGCTGCCTGCAAGCCAGACTATACAGCTGGAGCTGGCAACGCAGCCTCCCAGTACTACATCTCAGCCTAAACTGTATGCCATAGGTACTGCCTTTGGCAGCATAGTGGCAGGTAACCTACCCAACTCTTTATTAAAACCTGTCTGCAACAGGGTCGTCCTCAAATGTGAAAAGGCATTATCTATTTCTAATTGTCAATCTATCAGTGAAACATTGTCTCAGTTTTGGGCAAACGAAAAGGTACCTGAAATATTCAATGAAAAAACAAGCGAACAGGAACTCGGTGAGCAGATGTTTCAGAGTACGGTAAAATTAAATGAAAATAGGTTTCAAGTTGCAATTCTCTTGAAATTGCCATTGACAGAAGTCAATAATGCGCTGGGGGAGTCCTTTCATTTTGCTCTAAAACGATTTTTAAACTTGGAAAGGAGGCTCCATGCAAACCCAGAGCTTTTCACGCAGTATCAAAATTTTATACATGAATATTTATCCCTCAATCATGGTCATTATGTTGACATTGAGGCATACAGCTTGAACACACAAGCAGTTTACTTTCTAGCGCATCACGCTGTTATAAGCAAAAATAGTAAGACTACCAAACTCCGTACAGTCTTTGATGGGTCTATGCGGGGCAGCAATAATGTTTCCTTAAATGATTTACAACTAAATGGGCCGGTAGTCCAACGTGATTTGTTTGATATAATTTTACTCTTTCGTTTAGGAAAGTACACCTTCACTGCTGATATAAGGCGCATGTATCGCAACATTAGAATTGATCCAGAATTTACTTCATTGCAAAATATTCTTTGGAGGGATCACCCTAATGAGTCAGTCAAGTGTATAAGGTTAGACACCGTCACCTACGGTTTGAAGTCTTCTAGTTACCTAGCTACGCGATGTTTAGATGAGCTAGCAACAAGGTTTGAGAATTCATATCCTCTAGCATCATCCGTTGTCAGAAACAATACTTATATAGATGACATAATTTATTCTAATAACGATTTAAGTACTGTTCTTAATGCCAAGCAGCAATTGCAGGCCCTACTTAAGTTAGGCAGCTTTGATACACATAAGTGGGCATCCAACAATGAACAAATTTTGTCCAATATCCCATTGGATCAACAGCATTTTGATAGCTTAGATCTACAAGGAAATAATTTTAATATGAAAGCACTGGGGTTGCAAATAAATATAAAGGATGATCATTTCATCATCTCATCTCCAGAGCCATTTAACTCACTGAAGGTTACAAAAAGAAATATTCTTAGTTATATTGGTAGGATCTATGACCCCATGGGTTTCGTCAGCCCTTTGGTGGTCAAAGCAAAAGCCATAATGCAAAAATTGTGGACTGCAAAGCTTGGTTGGGAAGAGAATCCACCCTCTGAGGTGGCTAATGAGTGGCTGCAGTTTACAACTGATTTAAATAATATGAAACCTATCTTATTACCTAGAAATATAGATTTCAAGATTGGTCAGCCTGCCCAGTTGATCGGGTTTGCAGATGCCTCGAGTACTACGGCCTACGGATGCTGTCTTTACTTGCGACTCATCCATGCAACAGGTACAAAAGCAGATACATATTTACTCGGTTCCAAAAGCCGTATAAACCCTATCCAAAAGGAAGGCATGACCGTTCCAAGACTTGAGCTAAATGCAGCATTATTACTTTCAAAATTGGTTACTAAGACCTATGACACCTTGATGCTTAAAATTAACATAGAGAATGTGTACCTCTACAGCGATTCACAAATTGTACTTGCATGGCTAAATACCGAAATAACGAAGCTTCAGGCATACGTAGGGAACAGAGTAAATGTGATCCGCAATAACACTGCCCGATGGCGCTGGCTATACGTCAACAGTGGTCAGAACCCTGCCGACCTGATTAGCAGAGGTGTATCACCGTGCGAGTTGCAGGGCAAAGAGCTGTGGTGGCAGGGTCCATGCTTTCTCCAAGACAGTAAGTACGATTTCGACAGTGGTCAGCTGAATATACCGACCGTTGTACCCGAGGTAAAACCCTGCTCTGTGTTCCATGGCAGCACAGCATATAAGGATCCGCTCGAGTTTGTGTTCGAACGCTTGTATAATTGCTCTGATATCAACAAAATGGTTAGGGTTTTTGCATACATTTTAGGATTTTAATTAATGTAAATAATAAGAGGGAAAGAACTAATACTAAGTTTTTACGCCCCTCAGAACTAAACCAATCGCTAATGCGCATTATTAAATATGAACAAGGCAAATATTTATATGCAGAAATGGAAGCATTACGCGAGGGTAGTAACTTAAAGGGTAATCTAGCGAAGCTTCATCCTTTTATTGATGAGCTAGGGATGGTTCGCGTTGGTGGAAGGCTTATTCATGCAAACATAGCTTACTCACATAAACACCCAGCTATTTTACCTAAAGACTCCATTATAACAAATTTGCTTATCAAAAGCGAGCATGAAAGGTTACTGCACGCCGGGCCTAGGCTTACACTTTCAAGTTTGAATCAAAGATTTTGGATAGTGAATGGCTTGCAAGCAGTTAAGAAAGTCACTCATAGATGTGTAACTTGTTTCAGAAATAAGGCTACGGTAGCGAAACAGCTGATGGGTTCCTTGCCTGCCAGTAGGGTAACGGTTACCAGCCGACCCTTTGAAATAATTGGAGTGGACTTCGCTGGGCCTGTCCAGGTTAAACTCTCACGTGTTAGACGATCAGTAATCGGTAAAGGTTACATTTTGGTTTGCGTATGTTTCGCGACGAAGGCAGTTCATTTAGAATTGGCTTCCGATTTAACCACTGGGACATTTCTAGCATGCATTAGGAGATTAATCGCGAGACGCGGACTGCCCAGAGAAATTCATTGCGACAACGCTAGTACTTTTAGGTGCGCAAGGAGCCAGTTAGCTGAACTCTATTCGCTGCAGTCTTCACAGAATCACCAGGCACAGGTATACGAATTCTCTTCTCAAAGAGGCATAGATTTCCATTTTATACCTTGTTATTCACCAACGTTTGGTGGTCTGTGGGAGACTGCAGTGAAGAGTATGAAATTCCATTTGAAAAGAATTTTGAATAATAGTTCTCTCACTTACGAACAATTGTCGACAGTACTGACAGAAATAGAAGCCGTTCTTAACAGTAGACCGTTGTTACCATTGTCATCAGATCCAAATGATTTTTGTTATCTTACACCTGGTCATTTCATAATAGGTAACTCATTAACTATGTACCCAGAAAGGGATATAAGCAATATTCCTCAGAATAGAATTAAGTTTTGGCAATTATGTACTCATTTGAAACAATCATTTTGGAAACAGTGGCACAAACATTACCTAAATACATTGCAGCATAGACCTAAGTGGCTTAGTGAGGAAAATAATGTAAAGGTTGGTAGTTTAGTCATCCTAAAGGCGGACAACTTACCATCCATGTCATGGCCAATGGCCAGAATCATTAAAGTATTTCCTGGACATGATGGCAAGGTCAGGGCGGTAGAAGTCAGGACTTCTAATAATAAAACTCATATTCATGGTATACATAAAATATGCATGTTACCAATACCAGATAATGATTAATATCTGGGTTAATACATTATGTTATCCTAAATATTAAACTCTTAGAGTTACATATGTGCAAAATTGTAACTGTGCAAAATTTACATTATTGTTTTTTTTTGTGTAACAAGCAGAAAGCTTGGGGTTTTGTTTTACAATTTATGGTGATGGTTATAAACTTTTTTGATAATATTATAAGCTTATGTTGGAAATTCTAGATGTTACTTTAAAATTGACAAATAACACTGTCCTTCTTTGATAATGGTAAATTACCATGTGAAATTGAGTTCGTTAATTTTTGTATGTAATAAGTAGGAACAGTTGTTTCATTATACATCAGCAAAATTACTTATTAACTAATATAAGTCTCTGTTGTGCCCCCAGCATGTTGCAACTTATGGCAACACCAAATTAATGTGTAAACCCTAAAACTTAAATTTAAGTAGGGCAACATTTTGTACGTCAGATATAGATAGACGCTCTCGTTCAATACAAGCATTGTGATTTAACTCCAGTGATTTTATTTAATATAAGCCCAAATTAGGACACCAGCAACCTACAAACAAAACAGACGCTGAAACAAAAGGTTTCTGTTAAACATAGTATGTCTACTTCCTTATTACTTTGTAGGAGATTACTTAGGTGTATCTCCAGAAATCTTCGTTTACTAAATAGACCAGCAACATTCTGATGTAAAATCCTAAGTATACCAGAATATGTTGATTCCTCACTCACGAAAAAGCCTATCGCCCGAAGTAGGATTCTGTACTACGATACGATACGATACTAGTTTCTGGTTCCGTTTGAGTCTGTTGGTCATCATCAATTTGTTTAAAGTAGTTCATTTTGGGGCCTATATTTTTGATTCGGACACTTTGCCTGCCTATGTCGAATCTGTGAGTTGAGTGACTTTTTTGTACCAGATATTTTTCGTTATAATCGACTTGGTCCAAAACAGAATTGATAGTTTTACATAGTGAGTACCAATTATACGATTTTTCATAGTTAACATCAATATAAGTGCATCGGGCATATTGTCTAGAAATTAATTTTAACATTGAATTTAATTTGCCTTCATTTAGATATTTGTTTTTGTGCACCTTTACAATGAATACGTGACATTTGATAGACTTAAGGAATGCACATAGTTCAGTTTCAATCCGAAAAGGGTTTGAGTCATTTTGACCTATAAATAGTATAACTCTGTCATCTTTTGTTATGTCAAAAAGCTTACAACACATAAGAACATCCGCGGTACTGGCGTATGGTTTCAAAAACGAGGTAATTTGGTATTTGGAGTAACGGTTTTGTACTCTAGACTTCTTTAAATGTGCAGAAATTCCAGAAATTTCTTGTCCTCCGAAGATATAAACCTTTTTATCGTAAGTTTTCTCTTGTGGTTGAGTGAGTACAATACTATTTTTATTCTTCATTGATAGGTTAGATTTTTGAGTAGCCTCATAATCTCTTCGTTCATTTTTATTTTCATCCGTAGATATGTGAATAGGTGTTGGGTCAGCGTCACTCTGAGTTTTGACGGGAGTGTCTGCAAAGGAGTCTGTGAGTCGTCGTTTGGCCTTGGCTTTTCTATTCGACATCTGTAGCTTACGAATAGATGACAGGGGACTTTTGCAGATTTGTTTCAGTACTCCTAGCTCTTGATGTAAATGGGCGATTTGCTGTTTTAGGTCTGCATTCTCAAGAATTATATTTTCTAGTTCATTTTGAGTGCTCTGCAAAGCTGATTTTAAACTACTTAATTCCTCTTTCATTTCTTCACGGCAAAGTGAGGAGAGATGGGTAGAAACGTCCAGGCTTTTGGCTATTAATTCAGCCGAGTCTGACGAGTTAAGGGAAATACTCATATCAATATTTTCTAATGACTTTGATTTTGTTATTGGTTTTCTGATAGTTACATTACATGATGTCTCCATTTTTTACGCACTCAGTTGTCGTTGCTATAGTCCAATTCCGATTTATCAATTCCAAGTGTAGTCCAATTCTGATGATAATGTCAGTTTCATAGATGATAGATTATATAGAGGATAGTCAATTTCAAGAGTAACCCACTTCGTATAGTCGTTTCCAATTGTGGTTTGTGGTACAATGTCAGTTATAACACTTATTTTGTGTCCTATTATTCTAGTCGTAACAAATTTCCCAGTTTATGTATTTCATTTTAATGGCAACACTATCGTAGGAAGTCACACACAATTTTGTTCTTTTCCTGTGTGTTGTTTATTTATTAATCAGAGACATTATGTACAATAATTGTAGAAATTGCACAAAAAGTACACGGTAACTGAGGTTCAAACTGCCGCCTCTTGATCACAAGTCCATCGTGTAGTGCATCTCGCTACCTTGACATTAAGAGAATAGTTTAAAATTTATGATCATGTAATAGCATTACAGATTTTGAACTAAAGTTCTCAGTTATTGTGACTCATTACATTGGAATTTTTTTCCTACATTCCAAGTATGTAATGTGCATTGAATCACTTAATTCTTCACTAGATCCAAAGATATTATATAAAAAGAAGTAGATATGTTATTGCGCGAAAATCTTGAAGATCCGAAAACGAGTCAATTGGAACGTTTGCCTCTAGTATCGCGTGCCGAGCGGCGCCGGTCGGACGTTGCGCGGAAGCATCAGTGACTTAAAAAAATAACGAAAATGCCATCGTATGTTTATAGACACTGCACGAACTATTACTCTAAAGTTAAAACACCAAAAGTGTAGATGAATTAAAAATGTGTGTGTGTGAGTTCGGCACATTTTGCTACGTTGATTTGTAAGCATATGACATGTCTATGTTATGAAATGTCATTGACTAGATCAGACTATTTTATCACTTTATGTTCACTTTCACGTTTCTTTAAGGTCTTTATATTATATTACTGTTTTAAACCTGATTTTAGGCAGTTCTATTATAATTTAAGGTTTAGGTACACATTATTGTTCTTGAATTTTTACACTGTGTGTATTTATCTTCAGTTAACGTTCACACTTCTCCGAATATATGTTATCAATAGTTTTTAAACATTTATTGATTTAATTTGCACTTATAACTATTTTTAAATGTATTATAAATACGGAGCTACTTTCGTTTACGTTTTTACTTTATTTATGTGAAGTTTGCACAAAATCGGTCGAGCGGTTCTTTATTTATCACATTTTTTGTAACCAAATAAATGAATTAAATAAATTAATGAGATTGTGCTGTCAAATTGAAACTTTTTTCAGTGTTGACAGTACAAGCATGTTGTTCTGTCATTCATGCGGTCATCTATTAACATGGCGGTACGAAGTTCGCGGGGTCAGCTAGTATAATATAATTATTATCACTGTTAAAACGATTAAATGAATAATGTAGTTTTTATATTGTAATCAATAAAATTATAATTATTTCTAATAACAAATTAGGCCGGCTGTTTTATGCAACGGTTATCGCTATAATTGGGTAAAAAATAATGTATCGAAAAATTATTTTTGGCGATGTGCAAATCGAAAAGAGTGCAGTGCATTAATTACCCTGAATGCTAACAAAAGTGAAATTATCCGTGAAAGCATTCATAGTTGTGAGGGAAATCCTGGAAAACAAAAAAGGGACATCATTGTCCACGCAACAAAGGATAAAGTATGCAAAAGCATGGCGTCAGAAACTTTATGAAAAAACTGTGCTTAAATACTTCAAAGAAGAAGATAATGGGAAGATCTCTACTTTTGAATCTGTGAGGGATACATTACATAGAACACGTAAAAGGTTTTTGGAAGTAAACACTACTCAAGTTTCTAAATCTACTGATGTAGAAATCCCAAACATTATCAAGCATAATTTTTTGGCCAGCGAATATGAGTTGGATTCTCATATTAAGATATTTTTATTTGCTTCTAAGATATATGCAAAAACTTTGCACAGTTACAGAGCTCTCTTAATGAAACTTTTTTTGGCGATGGAACATTAAAGCCGGTGCCTATTCCATTCT
The DNA here is from genome assembly GCA_914767945.1 of Eilema depressum. Lineage (NCBI taxonomy): Eukaryota > Metazoa > Arthropoda > Insecta > Lepidoptera > Erebidae > Eilema > Eilema depressum. Next base: position 13,467,688 of record OU612033.1, on the reverse strand, counting down.
ACCAGCTTTTTTCCATTCATGTGGATGGGGCGAGTGATGAGCAAACTAAAAAAAAATACAGGAACTTATATATAGAGGAAGAATTTATATATAACTTTTTTTCTTTCCACTTTGAGAGAGTCGAGATATTATTATAGTCGAACAATAAAAAGAAGCAATTGGTGCGCGCTTCGTGGTCGTCTGTGCTAAGAGATGCCAAACCCGTGGAAAGTACACTTTGTAATAAAACAGCTCGACGTAACATTCATTGATCGTTCAAGACTAACCACTTTCTGCCTTTTCCTATCCGTTTTATTCTTAGAGTATTCATTATAAATAGCAATGTATACTCTAAGGTTTTATTACATGAAAACGAAAGAGTCATTATATAGTTTTGTTTTAGAGATATCGCCCAATAACTCAAGAAAATATTATTGCTATGTTATATTATTTGGGTCTGGGTTTCATTTTATATATGTAATCAGATAGATATGGGGTACTAAAGTTTTTGTGTCTCTGACATGATAGCTATTTACTGGTAAAATTTATACTAGGTACGACTTAGTACGTTTTGTTATTTTTTGAAAGAAGTAACTGACAAACATAATTTTAACAATATAAATTGTATACAAAACCATATATAAAAAAGAAAGATAATAATCTAGTTCTGTAAGTTTCTTGCTGATATCTTCTTAATAGAACCAACTTACCGAACCAGCGAAAAAATCATTTTCAAATGATTTACTTTACTTTATTTTCGTCGTGAGCAGCAAGCAGGGCAAATTAAATGTATACAAAGTATCTTCATTCATCGTTCATTCCCAGTAGTTCCTTTGGCACTTCCTTTGAAGGGGATACTGAGATTTTTTTGTACCTATAGTTCCTTCAAATGAACTAAAGGAACTACTGAAACTACAAAAGTCCTTCAGTTCCTTTGAAGGACTTACTGAGACTTTTTTGTCCGTATAGTTCCTTCAAAAGAACTACTGAGACTACAACGTTCCTTTACTTATAAGTGTGTGTCCCTCATGTATATATATTATAGAAATTATCTAGGAGTATATACTTCTGATAGAAACTCTGGGAAAATTTAGGATTGATATTTCCACTTTTTGGATGAAACCAGATTTCATCAAAATTTTGGTCAGTTTTTGGACAACAGTACCGGACTTTAAATAATGTAGTGGCGGGTTGGAACCATAAAATAAATAGTCTCTCTGACAATGTCCTAGGAATTACTCCTGAAGACTTTTTTACTGAGTATGCATCTATAGAATTCAATTATGATGACAGAAAATTATGAACTTTTGTAAAAACTTCAATGTGCCTTTGGAAAGTGGAGTTCCATCTAAACTCTAAAGCATTGGAATTTAGTTCTATGATGTTATTTGAAGTTGGACTTAATCTTAGAACAGAAAAGAAGTCTAAAGGTGACAAAATGACCCCGCGAACTTCGTACCGCCTAACAGTCGATTTTTTTTTTAATTTTTCTCTCCGTAAGAACCATCCTCGGACTTCAAGGAATATTTTAAAAAAAGAATTAGCGAAATCGGTCCAGCCATTCTCGAGATTTGCGTTTAGCAACACATTTAGGGATTCATTTTTATATCATAGATATAGGTAGGTACCTACTGATTCTACATAAAAAGTAGAAAAGCCATCTATTAAAACAGTTTTACAATTAGAGAGAACCAGTTTAGCTATTGAGAAATTCGGGGAAGCAATTAGGTTAGTCTATTCTACTTCCAATTATATTTAATGACTCGCTTTAATTTCTAGGGAATCAATATTAGGGAAGGAAATAATTAGTACTAATCTCCATTATATATTTAGTAATATTTAGATTTAGTTTCTATTATAGTTTTATGAATTACTAGCTTTTGCCCGCGGCTCCGCCCGCGTGGATGTCGGTTATCGCGACCAAACATAGCCTATGTCCTTTCTCAAGGTCTAATCTACCCCTATACCAAATTTCATCAAAATCGGTTCAGTGGTTTGGGTGTGAAAGCGTGACAGACAGACAGACAGACAGACCGACAGACAGACAGACAGACAGACAGACAGACAGACAGACAGACAGAGTTACTTTCACATTTATAATAGTAGTAGGGATAGTAGGGATAATGTTAAGCCTCTTTCTTATTTACTTTAGTATTATAAGTTTTCTCCTAATTATAATTTTCTCATTTATTTCTGTTAATTATTGACACAATTGTAATATTTTGAGGTTTATATGTGCTCTTTATGTGCCTAAACTGAATAAACGAAATTGATTCTTGGATTGCTCAAATCCACATGGAAATCGGCGGGGGTGGTTATGTCGGACTTGAACCGAATAAAACGCACAGCATTTGCAAGTCATAAGTTACTGGACGTGAGATTGTTGAAGGCATAATATATATCTCACACACAAGGTGATTCAGGGCCGCCGACAGGTGCGCCGCCTGTGACAGGCCTAGCCCAGGCCCGTGCTCATGGGGGAATGAGGATTGTTCTGCGACTTGCGACCCCCGAGTTGTCTACGCTCATCGCAGACCCGCTACTCATGCTCTTATTTTCTTTAAGAATATCCACTATTATTACTTGCTTATAAGGAAACAGCGTTAATAAAAGGCGTTAAAAGCTATGCATTAATCTATGTATTAATTAATAGAGATCAGAAAGTACGAGTATAAATTAACGTGCGCCTAATAAAAGAATATAGGTAGTTAAGGTAAGAAACTTTGATTAACGGACAGTGCTGATAGATCCAAACAAAATGGTGGCCGATAACAAAAAGCTATTCAATTAGCTTTTACGATGTGGCTACTTTTGTCTTCAGCGTAGTGTTGGAAAAGTGGGATTTGTTATGTTGAATTGAGAAAAAAAGTGAATAATGTTTTGTAAAGTGTAGAAGGCCCTACCAACATCCCGAGCAAACCACAATTGTACAAGTCATTTAAAATTTTGTCATATTTTTTTATCATAAAATATCTCATATTAGCTCAGTAAAGAGAATGATCATTTTCATGATATAATCTAAATATTGTGTAAGCGATTTTACATTTATGACACATTTTTTAAGTCACTGTGAAAGAAAATGCAAGATACACAACAAACTCATGATTTTTTGTGTTTTTGTTTTGGTAATAATATTCGCGTAAACTACAGACAGTTTAATGTACAAGTTTTGTAAAATAATTGGTGCTTCATGAGTTTAAAAAGACAATGACCAAAGAAAATAGCATCATGAATACGAAAAATGTACCAAGACAGATTTAAAAGAATTGCGTCTAGAACGGGAACAGATTAATCAATTTTATGTCAAGGATAAGTGATATAGATAATATATAAGCTAAGCGGGGTAAAATATATGTCATAGGGTTAAAAATAATAACTTATATCTTCTATAATATTAAAAATGAATCGCTAAATGTTTTGCTAAGCGCAAATCTCGAGAACAGCTGAACCGATTTCGCTAATTCTTTTTTTAGAATATTCCTTGAAGTACGAGGATGGTTCTAACGAAGAAAAAAAATTAAAAAAAGAAAAGGAAATAATGAATAGACTGTTAGGCGGTACGAAGTTCGCGGGGTCGGCTAGTTTATTGAAAAATCTAACTTATCTGAGGGGATTAGCAGAAGTACGAGTAATAGTAATTAAGATGACCTGCACCTGACGCAGAAAAAGCAATAAAATCGTAAAATAAATACTTTAAATTTGTTATAACATTAAAAAGTAAATACTATCCATAAACAAAGCTACTGAAAATCATAATGCATCTGAAAGAACTTTCATCATATAAACTGACAATAGCTGCGAAATCTTATAATAAACCTTATTACGTCACAGCAGACGACATTATTAATACGATGACGCGACTGCTGAATGAAATCCATGCTTTGTCACGTACAAATAAGAAATAAGTATTCTATAAACACCTTTATAACAGATGAAATAAAAGTGATATTGGTATAAACTGCCTCGGAGATTAAGATGACTCGGTAAAAACTTAAATCCATTTCATTATTCGAGACTTTAGTAAGGAAATTATTGTGATAATAATCAGGTTTTCCATGTTACGCACTATTATGAATGTTAACACCACATACAACAAAGGCAATATTATGAATTATCGATGATAGTATGTATATTAGTTCGAACAAACTAAACCTGTAACACGAAAGGAAAATATTTGATCCGTAACGGGCTTCCACAATACAAAAAGAAACTGAAAAGAAAAACAACAACGGATAAATCATTCAACCTCTATTCAATAATTCAACCTCTAGACATCAATGAGTACATTTCCTGACATCATTACGAGTATTTCTGAAAGTAAAATATTTTTACAGCAAATGCTTTCTACATATTTTTACAGCAAATGCTTTCTATATATTTTTACAGCAAATGCTTCCTACATATTAAGTTACTGAACATCTAAGAGCGGTCAAAAGAAGTTTTCACAGATTTAATAACCTTAACAAATTCGTTAGTTGTCGGAACAAAATGGGAATGTACCTTACTGAGATTAGAAATAATTTTTGTTCATCTGAATAAAAAAAACGCAAAATTTATAGAATCAGTTTTTGTTGAAGTATCTAATGTACTTAAATGGTTCAGTGAACCAATTCAAAAGTTAAATTAATAAAATTTAACTGACAGTGTCCATGATGTCAATACGCGTGAAAATATATATTACTAGATTTTCGCCCGCAGCTCCGCCTGCGTGGATATCGGCTACCGCCACATTAGTATTTGTTCTAAACTGACGGACTTGTTGTTATAAACTTTCAACGCCTATTTCACCCTCTCAGTAGTGAATTTTTCAAAATGTAAACTGTAAGAAACATTGGCCCTGTCATACAAAAAAGTGGTAGGTTTTAAGAACATTATATCAGAATAAAAATATTGTTAGCATCTTTTTATTAATAATAGTAAATGGCAAGAAAAATACTGGTAAGAAAAAATTTACAATAATTGCTAAATATTATACAATGTCATTTAAATTAATCATTTAGCCTATAGCATACCACTGTTGGACTTAGGCATCAACCAATATCCTACATTTATCAGTCTGCTTTACTATATCCCCACTGTCAGTTCCAAGTTCCGGCCCCGTGTGTCATATCATAACAGGGAAGTAGAAACTTCGACGAATTTATCCAATGTAGCCCACCCAATTCGATCCTTTGGTGACCCCAGGTACACTTAATCGACCTCTCGATGGGTATCTCCCTCGTCTCATTTCACGATATGAGCTTTCGGGCTTCATCTTCTGATCTTGGAGCTGGACACAGCTGGAGGACATTGTGGCGGCATCATAAGCATCTCAGTGCCCATCATTTGCGTATAGACACATTTTCCTGATTGTGTCCGTGGCCAAGATGACCTCGGAGCTCAGGGTCCGCCTTCTGGCTCTTCGTCCTCCGCTTCGCACGATCTTGGGCGTCCATGGTAGTGAGACCATTTGCATGATTCATTTGCATCGTCGAGCTTGCTCGCGAGACAATTCATGACAACTCTCAAGAACAACAATGTACCTAGATATTATGACTCAGAAGTGATGAGTCTGTAATTCTTCTGGCCTTTTCGGAGAACAGTACCACCGCACTCCAGGTCTATGTTCTGTGTTCTGTATACGTCCATAGGCCACGGTGACCGCTTCCCATCAGGTGGGTCGTGTGCTTGTCCGCCAACTAAGTGGTATAACGCCTATTTCATCCTCTCAGTAACTGAGTTTTTCAAAATAATAAATGTAAAATGTAAGAAGCATTGAAAGCCTCTGTGGCGTAGCGGTAGTGAACGCGGTCGCTATGCAGTAGGCGCGGGTTCGATCCCTGCTCACTGCAAATATTTGTAGGTCGCGGTGTTGTCGCTTCACGAAAATATCGAGGTTTAGCCAAATCCGCATTTAAGACTGGTAAAGCGGACCCCAGACTCCGAGATATAAGCTTCGGATGCGACTGAGAATTAACGCTGAAACAGAAGAAATAAGAAACATCGGCCCTGTCATACAGACACAGTAGACTGTAAGACATTGGTATCTTTACATGAATAGTAAATGGCAAGAAAAGACTGGTAGGAAAAAATTTGAATACGTAAAATTATACTATTTCGTTCATATCAATCAATCAATTAGCCTATTGCAGTCCACTGTTGTCCAATGTGTGAAACAGCACCCAATCCTCCACCCAATTTCTCTGGTTGTATGTCCCCATTGTCGGTTTTCACGTTACGGCCCCGTAAGTCATAATATGGAGTAAACTCGGCGAACTCAACCCAATTGGATCCTTATGGTGATCTAAGGTAGACCTATTCTTGAACAACCTCGGGTGTCGACCTTGCGGTGGGTATCTCCGTTGTTTCATTCCACTTTGTAGGCTTTTAAGGCTTCGTCTTATGAGCTTGGAGCTGGACGGACATTATGGCGGTATCATGTAGGCATCTCAGCACTGATACGTCATATCAGCACGATACCTTAGTAGAGAATCTAGAAATACCCAGGCCTCGATGAAGGGTTTCTTGTAATCTACAAAAACCGTATACAGCGGCTGATTGTACTCTCAGGTCCTTTGTATGATCTGCTGGACAATGTTGGCTACAATACTATAACCCTTTGAAAATCCGGTTTGCCCCCGTTGGTTGGAACTCATCGAGCTTACTCGTGAGACAATTCATGAACCAGCGTCCCTTGTGTTGTCATTTATATTGTATCAGCGTCAATAGGTTTAAATTCACATACCTTGCTATTTCAGGGCCTGTAAGTGAGTATTCAACTGGATAATAACGTGTTGTAGCATTGCTTTTAGGCCGTGGAACTTACTGAAGATTCTATTTCTTTTAGATTGTTTTTCTATTTCTAATCAATTAAATAAAGAAATAGTCCAGTCATTTGGGCGAAAACCTAGAACATTACCTGGAAAGTTTTCCGGGAGTTTTGAAAATTGGCAATTTTATAGATTTTGATATGCTCTTTCCAAATTTGAACTTTGCCACCTCGTATGTTTGCCGCTCGCGCCGCCATTTTGAAAAAATGGCGCCCAAAAGCAGTTTTTAGATAATAACTTCTTTCCGGCGCATTTTACAGGAAAAACATATTACACAAAATAAAAGTAGAGAATATTTCCTACAATTTATGTCAAACCTTTTCTTTCCTAAAATCAATAGTTTCGGCGTACGAGCGCCGTAAACCATTATACATCCACACCAACGTGTAATATTTACTTTAAACTGCTCATACTGTGATTTGTAAATTATAAAAATTATACGAAGGTTATCTATAGTAATTATAGGTAACTATAGTCTGTCATGTCTCCGCAGGTATAAAGAAATGCGCCCCTTCTGTGTCAGGCCCCTTCTTTCCCTTCTAAGAAACATCTAGCCCCGGCTGAGCTCAACAGAAATATTTAGTCTGAGTCATCAGTATACGTTTATCATTTCACAGTGTCGTTTGCATTTACAGAGCCATGGCTTCTAATGAAGTAGATAGAAGGGATACCACGATAAAAAAACGCACCTATTTCTCTACCTCATGGTGGTGTGGAAATGAGTATTTCTGCCGAAACGTGTATTGAATTACACTTTACGGCGCTCCTACACCGAAACTATTAATTTTAGGGAAAAAAAAATTATCACAAATTGTAGGAAATTTCCTCTACTTTTATTTTGTTCTATATGTTTTTCCTGTAAAATGCGTCGGAAAGGAGTAATTATCAAAAAACTGCTTTTGGGCGCCATTTTTTCAAAATGGCGGCGCGAGCGGCAAACATACGAGGTGGCAAAGTTCAAATTTGGAAAGAGCATATCAAAATCTATAAAATTGCCAATTTTCAAAACTCCCGGAAAACTTTCCAGGTAAAAATACCAAATGACTGGACTAAAACTGCAGTACATACATAATATTTTTCACGTTCTTGCTTATTATACGTGACAGAGAGTGACGTTTTAAGAATATTATCATTTGACAGATCAAAATGTGACACCATCACTTTAGTTCCGTTGTCATGGTAACAATTTTGCTAGCGATATTAGCGCCATAATATTTCGTATTTTCTTTAATATTACATTATTTCGTGAATTTGCCACATTTTAATTGTGATAATTGCTATTCGGCGACAAAGCCAAATTAAAAAAACCAAAGATCATAAAAATCTGTTCAGCCGTTCTTGAGTTATAAGAAAGTACGTTTTTGGAACTTTTTAGGCACTTAGGGACCGAATTTCGAAAAATCGTTTCTTAGTACACCTCCACGCATCAAAACATACATTCTCTATAAATTTCAAGTCTCTAGGACCAGCGGTTTAGGCTGTGCGTTGTCTCTAAGTCAATCAGTCAGTCAGTCAGTCAGTCAGGACTAAGTTTTATATATATAAGATAAATACGGCATTTAATGCCGTCATCATTACCTACTATGACGGGAAAAATTTCGACTGCGGCAACGAACAGTATCGATACTGCAAATTTTCATTTTTTCTTTTATTGTACCATTAGGGCTAGAATATATCAATCTTTATGTTGGCAAAGTATTTTTTCAAAAAAATAATTCTAAAGTACATTTTTAAAATGAATAAAATTGATACTACATGGTGTGAACAAAGAACACAACCGAAACCGGTAGTTTCAACAATGTTCTTGTGTAGCGAGGACCGCTCCCCCCTCGTAACTACCCGAACCGTCAGTGTTCGCCGCTATGTGAACCAAGGAAGGTGTGTTTGATATAGCTCGATTTTGTTTTGTTTTTTTTTTTGTTATCTTAATTTTTCTTTTGATTATGTTAAATTGCAGGTTAACCAATAAAACTATTGAAAGTGGTAGTTTCGATAGTATTTCAAGTTCGTAATTTTTCAAAGAGCATCGAAGGTGGTAGTTTCGATAGTATTTCAAGTTCGTAAATTTTCAAATAGTATCGAAGGTGGTAGTTTCGATAGTATTTCAAGTTCGTTAATTTTCAAAGAGTATCGAAGTTGGTAGTTTCGAGAATATTACAAGTCTATTTACAATTTAAGAACAATCGAATCAGACATTTTCGATAGGTATCGAATAAAAGATATCTCGAAACTACCAGTTACAATGCCGCCCCGATCTGTATTCCTCGTTGATTGACAGATTCGATGTTTTTAAAATTGTGACAATTTTTATTTACAACGTTTTTAACAACAACATTAATAACTGTTTAGGTATTATGATATTAAGCGTTTCCCCTCTGTATGGCCAGGGATATAGTGTGGGTCAAATATTGTCCCTCCGCAGTCGGCCACTAACCGTAAATCAGCCACTAACCCCTTAGCCTCTAGGCCCCATGAACTCGCTGTCTCCACTGCGAACGGCACGAAATCATAACCCGCGCCCTTCAGGGTAGCGTACTTGTTATGTTTTAGCAAGGCCGCGGACTTGGCTCCCGTAACGGCACGATGCGACGGTACAGACGCACGTGGCGTCTAAAATTTAACGAGGGAGCGACCTTTTCTCCACGGGACCAGAGTCAGTCCGTTCAGCCGCTTCCCCTCGGTGCGCGAGAGGCCCAGGGGCTCCAAAATGCAGGGGATGCCCGCGAAAACCAATGCTCTTCTCACGATCCTGTTTATACCGTGGTGCCGGGGCCTTCGGCCGGCACTTCGAGTGCAACTAAGGCCGTGCCGCCCGTTCGCTTCCACCTTTGCACCACAAACGCACGTGTGAGGCTCGCATACGTTGCAGCCAAGTCTGAGTCCGGCTGCCACCCTGAGAGAGTCATTGTCCAGCTACGTGCCCAGGTTAGGGGATGGTAGGGCATGCTACCAGGCACCTGACTCTGGCTCACAGGAGGCATTGAGACGCGCTAACTCGACCTCCACCGCGCTATCGCACAGACGAGCGAGAATGCACGTACCGATCGCGTTATCCCAGCCCCTCTGTTCGCCCGGTCTTGCGGGCGGAACAACATCCGGATACAATGCGGTCCAAAAAAAGGTCCAAATCTTATGGGCTTTCCTGAAATAGGGAATGCCAATGTACGACAATAAACGGCCAACCAACCGCGAGACCCCATGGGAAGAAGCAAGAAAAGCGATCGGGTCATACTCCTGCAAACGGCGCATTCCTAGCCCTCTGAATTGGATGGACAGGCTGGCCTGACATCACTGTCGCTCGCTAAGGTCCACGTTAAAAATCTCTTCGACGATGCCTTTGAGCATTTCGTCAAAACAGAGGACTTCGTCCGGGAACTCCCATATCGGCGTTATCCGTATGACGTACATCAGTTTAGGCATCCCGAAGCAGGACCTAAACATCGACAGGGACACGTGAGCCGGAAGGTGGCGAAAGTAGTCCGCCAGTGAAGCTAGGACCCGCGTTCAGGCGGCCAAATCGATAGGCATACCCTCCGGGAAAAGCAGTGAGCTTAAGAGGTAGAGCGAGTTCCGATCCATGAACCGGAGTCCGGTAATTAGGGACATAAAGTTCGCGGTCAGTTCCTGTGCCATAGGGCCACAGGGATAAAGCTCACAGTTTATGTAGGCCCAAATCTTTCAAGGCGGGGAAGAGCGCTTCCACATCCCGCAGTACCACGTCGGGACTGCCACCGATGGTTCCGTCGTCTAAGTACCATACGTTGAGAGGGCTCTGTAACGACTTTATGGCTTTGTGCAGAGCCATACTGAAAATAAGTGGGCCCATTGGGTCCCCCTGTTGCGCCCCAACCTGAGACCATATCGTTTCGCCGTCGTATGACAGTGAGCTGCGGGCCCCGTAGCACTGGCGCAGGAAGGGGAAAATTGATGGCGTCAGGTCTCTCACCTCCGCCAGCAACGCTCCCCTATTAATGCTGTTGAAAGCATTGCGTATGTCCAACTTCAAAAGGACGTCGTCGCTCCCCTGGCGCAACACAAAAGCCCGCGCCGCGCCGCGTGGATAGCAACCTCGCAACCAAGAGGTGTGCTGAAGCCCCGGACCGCCCTGCAACATAACTTTACCACCAACCTCCGGACTGTACTACCCACAGCGATAGGCCTGATACCACCGTCCTTCTTTTGGAGGGCAAAAATAGATCCCCAGTACAAAAATTGACAGACATCGCCGCTCAAGTCCCCCCTCTTGCGTGTGAAATACATTAGACTGAAGTTTGAATTTAAAGCCTATCCCTAATTAACTCTGTTACATTATTATCCGAAACAAGTTTTTCATTAAAGTAGTTGAGCGATTTCTAGTTTTCTTTGTGGTGCTTGTAGAAAAATAAATATAATATAAAAGATTCGATTTCTATTTTTATTTTAAGGACCTAAAATACTATAGAAACGACCACTTTCGATATGTATTAATACTGAATATACCCAAAACACTATCGAAACGACCAGTTTCGATATTTATTAGAATTTTCTAGACCTCAAATACTATCCAAACGACCACTTTCGATCAAATCTCATTTTTCACCAACAAAGTAAATTATCGAATGTGAAATATCTAGAAAATTACAATAAATAATAAAATCATCCCTAGGTTAAAGGAGAGCACGTAAAATGTATTAATAAATTCAAGTACAATTTTTAAGATATCATTAATACAAACAATTTAAAGTCAATTTCTATCTTTAAACTGCTCTCCTGTAAAGTACGTGTTTTGCAGTTCCGATACTGTTCGTTGTCACAGTCGATTTGTGAATTAACTTTATGGTCAAACATAGTGATGGAATTCGTACTTTTTCTGTTAGATAGAAATAAAACAAGAACCGGTTTAAAAATGTCTTCACTCACAGAGTGAAGACATTTTTAGGTTGGTAGGTGGAAGGTTCCAGTATTATTGCTGTTGCAATAATACTGGAACCCTCTGGGATGCATCACATGGAGGTTCCAATCCCGCATTCGGATCCCGTTACCGTTGCATCTTGTGTTCAGCTGACCTTCCCTGTCTTCGCTCGTGAAATACTTCGAACACCCGTGGTTGCACCCTTTTAGCCCATGCCCGTAATAATAATTAGTTTTCAAATAATGTATGGTAATTTACCGGATTTATTGACATTATAATTTCGTAATATCTTTTGAATAGAACGTCCGATTTCAATAATTCAAAAAGTAATCAACAGGTATTGAAACAATCTTAAATACCAAACGATTTATTTAGATAAGAATTAATATAAAGGTATAGATTCCGTGGTCTGACTTTGATCGGCATTTCGGCTTGAATTTATATCGTCGCGCGTTACTTTCATACTGCAATAGATTCTAAAATATTCATTATAATTATACAGTGTAAAGGGCAATTTTGATCTACATTAAATGTACAATGTATCTAACGTATTTAGTCAGATAAGGCTTAACACTATATTGTTAAAAATAGCTTCGAAAATGACACATATTTTTTTTATAATTTGTAAAAGATAAAAATGGTTATTGTGAGCTACCCTTATTAGATAGACATATGCTGTTGCGGACTTTTATGTAGACCTTTTTAAGTTATACATTTCTACAGTACATTATTTTGTTCTATCTTCAATAGTTTTCGCAGCGTACGCGATGTAAGGAATTTTTTAGGTCATTTTTTTTACACCTTGGGTTACATTATTGAAGTTTTAACCAGGATCCCTATTTTTTTGAAAATTAATTATAGCCTATGTTAGTCAGTGATAGTGCAGCTTTCTAATGGTAAAAGAGTTTTTGAAATCGGTTCAGTAGTTCTTGAGTTTACTCGAATACAAAAATACAAATCTAATATTAGTAAAGAAAGTATGGAAATCTGCCCGATTTATTGACATTTATGCTCACTGCTCCGCTCCCTTTAGTAGTAGCGTGATGTTATATAGCCTATGTTACTCCCAGATAGTGTAGCTTTCTATAGGTGAAAGAATTATTGAAATCGGTCCAGTAGTTTCGGAGCCTATTCGTTACAAACAAAAAAACAAACAAACAAACAAACAAATCTTTCCTCTTTATAATATTAGTATATTATATACTATACCCCATGAAAGATCTGTGCGATTTTATATGACAATCGATTTTGTTTGTAAAGAAGTTTCAATCGGTTATACGACGAACGACGATTTCATATTTTTGATTTTGTCGAAAGTTTGCGCAAAGATTACACATTGAAAGTGTATCGAGCATGCCCGGTTTTCACGCCTTCACGGGATGTGATTACACAGCGGCGTTTGTTATAAAGGGCAAAATTAAAACAAAAAGTGCAGAAAGTTTTTGCGTCCCTGAAAGTGAATAATCGCTCGATTTTAGAAAATCATTCTATAGTCGACACGATACAAGAATTTACATCACAAATGTACTCGTTAAAAAATTGTCAGTGTGTAGATGTTGCCCGCTTTGAAATTTCTCAAAAACTATATTCGGCTAGTGGATCCAATGAGATATTTACAAAAAAAATCAAAGGTTTCGACTCGAGTCTCCCACCACCCTGTTTTTGGTCCCTTAAACAAAAAAAATTACGTACTATTATGTCACCAACATATGGCTAAATGCTACTGCATCGCGTTGCGTGAACGTTCATTTCGAGGAGTACGGCTGGGAGTTGCGAAATTAACTACATCCTCTTTGGTACCTGGGTCAAACGACGCCACTAGTCGTGAACGATATATTGGCAATGCCGGTGGATATTGAAGCAAACGGTGAGGATGAATTTGACTCATTGAAATTTGATTCAGATGACAAAAATTAACGTAATAATTTAAAAGTTATCGATGATAGTATGTATTAGTTCGAACAAACGAATCCTGTATCACGGAAGGAAAATACTTGATCCGTAACGGGCTTCCACAATACAAAAAGTAACTGAAAAGAAAAACAACAACGGATAAATCATTCAACCTCTATTCAAGAATTCAACCTCTAGACATCAATGAGTACATTTCCTGACATGATTATTTCTTTTATATGAAAGTAAAATATTTTTACAGCAAAATGCTTTCTACATATTTTTACAGCAAATGCTTGCTACATATTTTTACAGCAAATGCTTCCTACATATTAAGTTACTGAAGATCTAAAAGCGGTCAAAAGAAGTTTTCACAGATTTAATGACCTTAACAAAGTCGTTAGTTGTCGGAACAAAATGTGAATGTACCTTACTGAGATTAGAAATAATTTTTGTTCATCTGAACAAAAAAAAACGCAAAATATTTAGAATCAGTTTTTGTTGAAATATCTAATGTAGGTACTTAAATCGTTCAGTGAACCAATTCAAAAGATAAATTAATACAATTTAACTGACGGTGTCCATGATGTCAATGCACGTGAAAATATATAATATTATAAATGCCGTCATCATTACCTATTATGACGCGAATAATTTGTGAATTAACTTTATGGTCAAACATAGTGATAGAATTCGTGCTTTTTCTGATAGATAGAAATAAAACAAGAACCGGTTCTACGCAGTTTTGAGAGAAGACATTTTTAGGTTGGTAGGTGGAAAGTTTCCAATATTATTGGTGTGGGTTGCGTTGATGACATATTTTTAAGTGCAACCATCAGGAGTAGCCAAAACGTTTTCTGTAGGTACCTATATTAAATGCAATTTTTTTTAATATTTCTATACAAGCTACGAGCCGAGGTGTTATGGCTAAATTTAAGAAAACGTAGAATCCAATATAAATAGGCCATATTAATAAACTAATATAAACTGTTACTGTGCTGCAACTTATATATTGGAAACAATAATATTATTAGACAATTTATACAGTGCCGATCAAACAGAATTATGCACTATACCCCATGAAAGATCTGTGCGATTTTATATGACAATCGATTTTGTTTGTAAAGAAGTTTCAATCGGTTATACGACGAACGACGATTTCATATTTTTGATTTTGTCGAAAGTTTGCTCAAAGATAACACATAGAAAGCGCTTATATCGAGCATTGCCCGGTTTTCACGCCTTTATGGGATGTGATTACACAGCGGCGTTTGCTAGAAAGGGCAAAATTAAACTAAAAAGTGCAGAAAGTTTTTGTGAATAATCGCTCGATTTTAGAAAATCATTCTATAGTCGACACGATACAAGAATTTACATCACAAAAGTACTCGTTAAAAAATTGTCAGTGTGTAGATGTTGCTTTGAAATTTCTCAAAAACTATATTCGGCTAGTGGATCCAATGAAATATTCACAAAAAAAATCAAAGGTTTCGACTCGAGTCTTATACCACCCTGTTTTCGGTCCCTTAAACAAAAAAATACGTAATATAATGTCACCAACATTATGGCTTAATGCCACTGCATCGCGTTGCGTGACCCTTCATTTCGAGGAGTACCTACGGCTGGGAGTTGCGCGATAAACTACATCCTCTTTGGTACCTGGGTCAACTGACGCCACTAGTCATGGACGATATATTGGCAATGCCGGTGTATATTGAAGAAAACGGTGAGGATGAATTTGACTCATTGACATTTGATTCAGATGACGAAAATTAACGTAATAATTTTAAAAGTTAAAGGTAAAATTTTACTTAGAGAAGTTTCTGCTTGTCTCTTAATCTTAAAATGACCTCGTCCAGTGATGAAAATAAAACTCTCTTTCTGGAGTCTTTTCGCGTTAAAGCGACAGCTATTTATTAAATTCATATTCATCAAATTCAAATTCATCTCGGCTCTTGTATCCCTTAATCCACCCAAGATTCTATTTTAGAATCCCTCGTTACGCTCGGGGTTTTACTTTAGAATCCTTCGCTCTTTTTGGGATACAACTTAGGTGGTTCGAAAAGAATTCACCGTTTTTCACTTCTTGGGTAATCTACTATTTCGCTTTTCAATGTCTTTTTATTTAAATGAATGTACGAGTATATAAGTAATTTGCCTTTCAGCCACTTTGGTAAGTATATGGTTCATAACCAGCCACGAAACAGTAACTTTTTTCACTGTTTTGTAACTAGTTACTAATAAACACTTATATTTTCTATTTTCGTAATTTTTCATAACCAGTTATGAAAATATACTTTTTCTTCTCTGTATGTAACCATTGACTAAAACCTTTTTTCTAAATGCTGGCTGTTATCTGCCTTATCTATTCATAGATATCTAATGACATTGCAAACAAATGCACATCAAGTGTGTATTGTCTGCATTGATATTAATATTCTTTGATTATTAATGTGTCTAGATAGATAGTCAAAGCGCTGAAAGCGAAAAAATAGAGTTCAACTGTTGGGCTCTAAACGATTTTCTTGCTTTCAGTGTCAGACGCACTGTCAGTGGGCACGGACAACAATTTGATATTTTTAAAATTACGGTTTGTTTAGTTAAAGTGTGCATAAATTATAAAGGACGTACTAAATCAATAATAGTACATGCATCAAATGACCATACAACAGGTATATTAGTTTATTCGTACTATTATACACGTTTCTTTTTTGTATCGAAACTTTTTTAAGAACATAGAAACTTCTTTTTGGTTTCAAAAATTATCGACTCTAGTTTAGTTATACAAATTACGTAGAAGGATGGCATTCTCGTTTAAACCGGTATGTGGGTGTTAAAAATCCGTCTATCGCGAAAGTGCTTGACATTTTAGAAAAAGAAATGAAGATCAAAAACAGTACCGGGAAGGCTAAAACCCGAAAACAGAGCATGTACTCGTATGTTGAAATTGATGAAGATATCAATTCGGCTATTGAAGAGTTGAAAAGGAAGACAATCACTGTGGGTCATTGCGTAGAAATTGTTGCCCCTTTTGTAAGTTTTTTTAAATACTTAGTTAAATATATTATATACTTGCCATAGAAAACAATAAAAAATATTCTAAATTTGTTTTTTTTTATAAGTGTTTATTAGTAACTAGTTACAAATCAGTGAAATTACTTTTTCGTAGCTCGTTATGAACCATATAGTTACCAAAGTAGCAAAAGGGGTGTTTCTTAGTAACTGGTTACAAAACAGTGAAAATATTACTGTTTCGTAGCTGGTTATGAACCATATACTTACCAAAGTGGCTGAAGGGGTAATTTGTTCGGGTGGAATCTTGCAACTCGATTTTGAAGCAGATAACCTCAATCAATTTTGATGAAATTTTCCATACACGTTTAGTTTGGATGATAATGCATCATTAAGGTACCATGGAGCTGGTCGGATGATGGAGTAGGCCCTTCGGCCGTCTTCAGAACTGCTTCCATACAAGACTTTTAAATTACTTGTACGGAACTGTATCCGATCGAGGCTATTAATTACCTTTTATGGCACTGGTTCCGATCAAGGCTCTTAATGTGCTTGTATGGAACTGCTTGATGGCCGCGACTGTCTGTGCTGAATTTTCAATGCTGTTGCAGTAAAGAGCAACTACAAACCACCAATAATGTGGAAGGATGGCACGCCGAATCAATCGTTATATCGAGAAAAAGGACACGACAATTGCAAATTTATTGGACGTATTAATCAAAGAGTTTATTTTCAAAACCAAATCTAAGAAAGCAAAAATCTATCATGAAATGAGTTTATGTTCTATACAGATAAATAAATATACTACAGGGCTTGCCATGTACTCTTAAAACAGCTGTTCAATCAATGACCTATAAAGAGTTCATGTTTACATACATATAAGTAATCAATAATCACGATAACAGTACACAGATATATGAGCCCTGTTTTATTTGGTAATTCGAACGTACTAATATATGAAATACCAAATCGAGTCGCGCAACGCGCGATCTTCAATCGCCGCTGCAACCACCTTCACCAGTGTTTAATTTGTAGCACCGGTTTTTCATACTCAGAATTGGATGATTTCAGATGAGCTGGGTTTTTTTTTTTGGTGATTCGATCGTACTAGATACCTGTTTTCAGGCGGCACTTTGCAAGCTGCTGCTTCTGACAAGGCCAGTTACGAGTATGGAGGCTTGCAGCACTGCACTATCATATGGTCCTAAATCTCCTCTATTTCCAGGAACAAACGAAAATTGGTAATCTTATTATATTAGGTACCATTTTTTTTTGCTTTTTCAAAATTGGTTTTTAGTATCACCACCAGGATACTAAAAGCATAGCCATTTAGTGTTCTCCAATTAAAGGCGCGTCTAATGATGTACATCTCATTCAGGAATCTGATGGTACGAGAGTTCTGTTAGTGGCGTTAGCTCTCATACTATTGGGAAAAGGTCCAAAGAATGATGAGGTATCATTGATAAACATTAGAACTACGGATGCACATATTTTATTCTTTAACGTTTCATCAAAAGTAGTTTGTAGTCCATACTTTTTAGTACCTCTTGCATTGGGGTCAATTAAGAATGGATTTTGGGATCAAACAAGAATATAAAATAAAATTTGAAAGTGGGATCAAAAAGGAATACGCATTTGGGGTGAATTAAGAATGGGATCAATCGTTGTGGGATCAATACGGAACAACCCCACTGAACTTCATTAAAGGTACAATGAGTTAAACAGGAGTTCCGACCGAAAAGAGAATCAGGTATGTAATTCAAACGTTTCTAGCAAGTGACATTAATTTTATTTATTTACTGTTCAACTTATCCTAATAAAAGTATATTACCTTACGAAAAAATACATTCAAGATTATGTTGATATAAAGCCACGCAAATGTTCGGTATGTCGAAATTGTGAAAAATGTTGCTCAGGTAATGTTAGCCCAGCTAAAGGCTAATAGCAGCTGTCACCTTTGATAAATTTTGGACAAAAAAATGAGAGGGAAAAAGAGGAGCAAAGGACTTGGACTTATTTTAAATAATTTTATTATATTATTCTCTTTTACTTTTTTAACATTTTTATTTTAAAATTCCATTCAGTGAAATTACATAGGTAGTTATGAAGAACTTAAACCATTCTTACGCACTACTCGTCGTTTCATTTTAATCTTCTTTTCTGTTCAAAAAAGTGTAGTAACTGTAGGAGCCCTTGAGTATCTATGTGAACAAAAAAAATGTTACTATTGTCATGTATCGAGCTAGGAGAACATATTTATATGTGGCTAGTATGGGATAACTGTCATTCGATTATTCATATTTCGATTGATACCGACTAGTAAGTGACGTTCTTGGGTCCGGAAGCTGTTAATAGAACTCCATACTCTGGGCAACTCATATTGATATTCCGATGAGTACAATTAAGATTTTTATCATTTTAGGCATTGTTTCTCCCGCTATTGTGACTCACATTACAAATGTAAAACGCAATTATAATGTCACTGTGTTGTTATATGCTTCATCTCTCATCGTGAGAAATGGAAGCATATTTTATAGCAAATAGGTAGTGAAAATTCATTTATAATAAAATCATTTAAATTACGCCTCCTCATTTTCAGCTTGAATTGGTTTCAAATCTAACCAGACTTGACAATCATGATTGTTTTCCAGGAAGAGTTTACAAATCTATTACCATAATCTAAGATAAAAGTCCCATGGGAAGAGTTCTGATTCCCTATATCATAATCATAAATCATAATCATAAATCATTTTATTGCGATATCACTTCAAGAAATGTAAGCCGGGTAGTATAATGTCACAATATTTTAAGTCTCTCTCTAAAAGTTCTATTCTGTGAAGTTAGATTCTAGTCTAACTTCACAGAATATTTTTTTGAACAAACTATATGTATAGTTTTTCACAGAGAATTTCGACTAGATCAACACTCTAGATCCACTTTTTTGTACTACCAAAAATTTATTACATTTTGTAAAAATTGAATGAAATGATTGACAGAAAATAGTTAAGATACTTACTGCAACAAAAGAAGCCACATTAAGTCTCGTAAACGGCCCAGCATTGAACTCGATGGATTTGCGGAGTTGCCCACCAAGTAGTAAAACACTACGGCGCACACGTATGTCTTGTGTGTACCAGGTGCTGAAGTATATACCATCGCTGGCTCTATTACTCTGTTTAAAATAATGAAATGAATTGTAAAATTTGTACATGTTTGTGGTACAGTCCTGCTTCTTATAGTGTGAAGTATCCACCTCCTTCGCAGTTACAAAGTCTATCATAAAAAGCAACACGCTATATGGGAAACCATGCTACATGTCGTAGTGTATGAGAGTTTCAGAGCTTTAGTCATTCTTTTTCCCATTTTTCTTCTCATTATTTTTTTCTTGCCCATTACAGATTATTTTATAGTATTTATAGGTCATGGTAATTACCCAATCAGGCATGTCTCTTGCAACAGTCACAACCCTGCTAACCCTGGGCCATTTACGCTTTTAAGATGGCCCTCGAGAGTATGAAGCACGATGTCTCCATTCTACCCCAGTAAAAGAGGGTGCGTGTCGCGCCGCCGCACCAGCCTACTTCTGCTGGGATGACAGGCAACCGCACCTGTCGCTTCCATGGCCTGCGCTCAGTGAAACAGCCCACCCCCTGCCTGCTCTCCACTGTGCCCTGTGCTAGTCAGAGAGTCATATGGAAAGCCTTTGAGCAAGCCCCTACAGGGCCGCTCCTAGCTCCATCGAAACTAAACGTAGGCGGCAGCGTCTCCCCACCTTAGGAGCGAGGCGCTGCCGTCACTGTTCCCCAGGGAATGTAAGAGTTCCTATAATATAAACCACTTACCATATAAAATACTTCATTACTATGCCAACAATAGAGAAATAATTGCGCTATGAGAGCCAAGAGATATTCTGCAATCCATATTCGCTGCATGCTACCCGTGCCATCCTAAAAACATGGTTTACCATGAATACTGGAGGAACATAAACATGTCAATAAGGCCAGAAGTACAATGCATAAAATTACAGCAATTTATTACAATACACAGCTAACATCCAGTAAGCGTAAAGCATTCTGTGAAGTACAGTGAACTATAAAAAAAACTTATTAAAGTATCGCAGAATAAAATTAAATAGAATTCGGGAGAATCGGTATTTTATTAACTTACAATTTGGTGAAATAAAATAAATACCAAAACACTTTTCAACAAACCATAATGTACTGTAACTCTTTCATCATAGCCTGATAGACGAAGCTTTTGGAAAACTATACCACAGACGTATCTGTTCGAATATTTCATTGCCTGGATTATTTATCTACTCTACTAGTTATTCAGTGATAAACGTTGTTTAAAATGATTTTCGTTATAACTGATAGTGTGCATACACTTAATCTAATGAAAATACGTGCCCACTGTGTTCCAAAAACCATCCTCGACGATATAAATGTATAAACATCGTAACCATCTAGTCTTACCGTAGTTAACTGTATAGCAGACGCACAGATCATTAAAGAGCATATTACCACGTAGAGGAACATCACGGGTGACAGCAAAGAATTGAAAATTGAGCAGTATCTGTGAAGAGAATATGCCAAACATTTTTACTACCAATATTGACTGGGTTTTTACAACTGGATGATGCTTTAAACGGAGCATAGATTTTATTTCTCATGATAGCATATACCTACCCGCAGTAAGATTATTTTTCATTGTCTTACCAGTTCCTAGTTTACTACTTCCTCGTGGTCAAATAATTCTTCTTCCTCTTCATTATATTCTTTAAAAATATATATACTCACTTCACAAGATATAAATGATGATAATGGCAGTCTTTAATCCTCTTCATAGCTTTATCATAACTAATTATTTCATCACCTTCAGTATCAAATAGACGCTCACAATTAATCCTCAAAAGATTAAATTGTCCAGCAAAAAACGACATCATAACCACAGAATTACAATCGAAATTAGCCACTACGCTACCACCATAGAAGCAAATAATAATATGTTCCAAAGCAGTTACTAGGTACCCAAAGCCTTTTGTTCTATCAAACGGAACCCAGGAACTTAATATTTCGGGATATGGAATACTACCATTTTTAATCATTGCCCGATACTCCAATGATGACATCAAAAAACTGAACAAAGGTGCCAAAATAACTAAGGCTACTGTTGCAATTACGAGTACTCCATAAAAATAAATAATGATCCTTGCATACTTAACATATCTCCCTATTATCGATTTTGTTATTGCATCTTTTTTGGATAACTGCTTTATTTCTAACTCAGATGCAAAATTAAAAATTTCTAACCACGATTTTTGCCAAAAAATGAATGTACCTGCTTTAGAAATGCAAACGGTACTAAGCATAGTTACAGACAAGTTTCGCATAGCCAGGTCTAGATATTGTTTGATGTTATATAGCTCAATATACTGAGATAAAACAAAAATCACTGCACAGCTATGAATAACGTTATACAAACGCTGATATTTTTTATTAATTAGTCCCCAAAATAGTAAACTATCGTAGCTAGGTCCGAATGAAGAATTGCTAGAAATTTCTAAACGCCTAAGAAATTGCAACATTTTGGTTGAAGTTTTGTTTTTCAAATAGCAAAAGTGAAATGTATACAATACGAGTACTTTCTAAAAGGAGTCAGCGTATTGTAATACTAAGGAAAAAGCTTTTATCATTATTTATTTGTGTTAGCATAACAGAGTCTATTTTCCGATTCGGCCTGTCTTTATTGAAAATCTATTTTTTTTTTCTTTTAAATTTTCGACGTCAAGTTCCTAAATTTTAATTAACGACTAGATTGTACTACAATTTTTTTTAAATGGTTTTTAGATTTTGATAGTATGTTTCGCAGACATAAAACATAGACAAAATGGATACTGGGAACAGAAGCAGTCTCAGGGGGACCACGTCTCGTGTATCCACTCGCACTTCTTTACATGGGAAGCAGAGGAATTTTCGATAAGAACGAAATGGTTATCAGAGATGATCCAGAATGTAGAAGAATAGTAGTAGCAAGTGTAAGATAACCGTTTTGTTCTTCATTAGTAGGAGGTACTGTAGAGTATAAATAATACACGGGTAATAAAACACGATTAACATAATAAATAAATATCTGCAATAATCGATCCAATTAAGTAAAGTTGTGTAATAAGGAATTAACCCTGCTACTTCATAATAACAAGCCTAGCTAGTTATACCGTCCAACTACTTTTCTGGCTGGAGCTTGGTGTTAAGACCATTAATTTCTTTCAAACTAATTTAGAGACTTCGGTTTTTGTAAAAAAATTCACAAAACGTAGTTAATTTGAGTATTTTTATTGTTCTAAAAGCAGTCATACAAAATACAATTTTGTTATTAGAGAAGCAATGAAACATGAAGAAGGCGGACAGCTGTCTCTATAGGCACTTCAACTAATTTAGTGTTTATGACAGAAAGCAAAAATAAGCTCTTTTTATTATCCAAACAATTTAGGACCGCATTTTTTGTGTGACAGTTGGGTATTATGCTGCCATAATAATGTATTTATGCTGAAGAAAATGACAGGAAAATTATGTACCTTCTACTATGTATTTCATTTTATTCCGTGTCTACGGTTTGATATCGAATGTGACAATGTATAATTAGCGTCAAAGTTACTATTGTATAACTCCGGACACGTATCTTGGACCTAAATAGCAAGACAAACGAGGCTCTAGCGCCCGTGGATTGATTTGTAATAATATAATGCTTGGTGAATTTGAGTTTGTCCACTGCAGCAGCACCCCGTGTTATCCTCAAAAGACACCCAAGAAATGTGTACTGCGCGTATAGGGCACATTTTGAGCACATTTTAGGTCCAAGATACGTGTCCAGAGTTATATCTATCTGTGCTTAAGTTAGAAAGTAGTGTGTTATACAAAGTGCCTCCTCGGTATCATTCGACTGTTTCTAATAGGTATACGAACTTCCTAGGTAGAGATGCTACAAATTTAAACGCTACCAATTTTATGAACAAATAACCTAGTCATCTTGAACTTGAGACATCAACGTATAGAAACTATACGATCTGTTCATTATCTGTGAACAAGAGTATCAAACAATGTAATTAAAAATTAAATTAATAAACAACAATTGCTTAATACTAAAATTAAGTAACGTAGTGCCAAACATGCTTGATATTTGTAGCTTTTATTTATTTTGATCTACATAATCATAACAAGCAAATACGTGTATAGAGCTATAGTACGCGCCAGTTTGTGTGGCAATACGAGTGGAACAAAGTCTTACGAATACGAAGTAACAAGAAAGGTAAATCAAAAATATTAAGAATTATTACATTATCTTTTAACATTGAAACTGTCGTTTTTGTAAATTTCGTATACCTACACCACTGTATGGGGGAATGTAAATGACTCCTATTTTGCCACACTAACTGGCGCGTACTATAGAACACAAACCGAGTGGAAAGATTCCACGTCAAAACTTAGTAGGTTCCCCCCTTAGAGTATACATTACAAATACATTACAATCTGATCCACATTAACAAACAAAATCATGGAAATAAAGATGAAGAAAGCTGTGACAGACTGAGTACTGACACAGTGACAGAAATTGCAAGTTTTGGATAGAGCCTCGATTGGCACTACGATGATGATAATTATGGAGTAGGAGTGGACAAACCACACAAAGTGCCTATATAACAACTTACACTGACGAAGGTAGACACCGACAACGTTGTAAATTTTCCAGCAGTTAATATGAAGGGGTAGTTTAACTTGCCAGCCAATAACAAAAGTAGTTTGCGTATTCGAACGTCTCCTCTCCACCATTCGCTGTTATAGATACCTCCTTCTATTTTCAAACTCTGGAAGGCAACAACAAAACACCACTATTTCTTAGTGCATCATAATACTAGGTAATGATGTTCTACAAAGTCAACTTTTCCAACTGGGTAGACACAGAAAATGAGGACACTCAGTAGATACGTACCTGAATCATCACTTCATTAGCGTGCCAACAGAATATGAACAACTGTGTAACTAAAGCTACAGTATATTCCATGACTAATAACTTTTGTGAAGTTGAAGCTTGTTTCTGAAAAAGAAACATGAATATACTTGTAATATATTTATGCCAAATATCATGGTACGTTATGATATTTGGCATAAATATATTACAAGTATATTCATGTTTCTTTTTCGGTCGTATCGGTGTTTGATCAGTGATTTTCCAATATAGCACAATATTACAATAGTACAAAACAACCAAACCAGTATTTATTTTTTATACTACAATTTACTATCTTTTTTATATATTTAATCTTAATGAATTCATTAACAATTAAACTAGCTTATTTTAAAAATATGAGAAAAAACATATACAATTACTTATAAAATATACCATAAAAAACTAAGCTACTTACTTTTTTATACTTAGATATTTATTTATAATACATTTTTTAGTTATTTACATAATACAATTTATAGTTATTTATAATACATACATTGACTACTGCTCAAGCGTAGCCAATGACATTTAATAAAAAACGTTTGTATATTGGTTTCCTATAAACGATTTGTGAAAAATATTTATCTAAGTTTTGTAAATGTGATTGAGAAATCAAAATTTGACGAATATCAATTTAGTAAAATTACTAACCGAACTGAATTGTATAACGCTGGCGCAAATTGAGATTGAACACAGTAGTACATAGACGAACATGGTTGGCGAAAGAAGAGAGTTGAACATTTTGTAGTGCCTGAAATTTGATAATCTATCTATATAGAGATCCGATTCTCAGCACTCCATGGATTCACTGTGCGGTCGCCGGGTCCATAGCGTGATACAGAGAGGAACACCGTGACGGCGGCGACTGGGACTTGCGACCCAGATGTAGGTTTAGGGTGGCCACCTTGTGATGCATCAGCGCTCACCTCCACCGTCAGTAGTGTTCCCCCCCCCCCCCTACCTATCCAAATTTGGTAAGATCATAAGTAAAGCGGGAAACGGATCAAAAATTCACACGGGCTGAAAAAAATATTGTGGTACGAAGTTCGCCGGGACAGCTAGTAATTTGTAAAGTTACAGTCAAAAATATTCATGCAAGCGTCCTGTAGAGTAGAGAGAAGGGCGTTAGTGTACTTATCACTTACTTCATTAAAACGGTATGATGTCTATGACAGTCTTTGATCCTATCTAAAATAAATTCAGACGAAACTTTTTCTTCAAATATTGTACTGCATTTATATTCTAAAACCATCATTTGCCCTTTAAGGTAGGACATAATTGCTACTGCAGTCGTGTCATAGGCTGCTACAATTCCAGAACCTTGAATACTCATGATAATATGAAAAATAAGGCCTATCAAGTACCCAGGCATTTTATTATTATCAAATGGATACCAATTCTTGAAAATTTGAGGTAAAGGTTCATGGCCACTTTTTATTTCTTCTCGATACATGTGCGACGAAAGATATTTTATGAATGGTGTTGTAATCAAAATAATGCTTGTTGCAAAGGACAACAACCAATACATATAAGTAACGATTCTCGTATATTTAATGTAGCCATGTATATACTTTTGAACTAAAAAGTCTATTCTTTTCAGTTGAAATATTTCCTCTTTTGCGATGTCATGCATGAGTTCCATCCAGTTTTTTTGCCATATTAAAGCCGAAGACATTTTAATCACGCACATCGTGGCCAAGATCGTTACTGACATGTTGGCAAAGAGTTCATTAAAATTAGATTTAACAAAGTAAAGATATGCGAATTGGCTAACAATAAAGAGTGCAGACGAAACATGTAGTAAACTAAACAGAATGGTACGCAATTTTCTCCCGGTTAGGAAAAGACCAAAGAAGTTTATTGCCTTCAAACTAGGCCCCAACACAGGGTTCTTTGGATCCTCCAACCTTTTGATATAAGTAATCGCTTTTTCATAAAGCATTTTGACTGTAACTGACTGTATTAATAAGAATTAAGCAAAAATATTCACTTTTTTATACCAACGGTAATTGGATAAAGTATTCAATTAGCCAGTAAGTGGCGTGTTCAATTTGATTTCTTTAATAAAAAGTAAAATGCGTTTCAAGAGTTCGCAAATTAACCCTTTTTGCTGGGTTCCACAATTTTATAAAGAACTACTAATATTAAACTTCTTTTTCATAATTATTTGCTATTTTTTTTTTTTAATATCTTATTTCAGTATGGTAATAATATGGTGGGTCAACCCGAGAGCGTTCGGTACCAGAGGTGGCTCATGTAAAATGCACCCCCTTTAGACAACATCCAGCCCGCTGAGAGCCTACCACCCGGGTATGAACTGAAGTGAACCACCTGGAAGTCCCTAAATAGGTTGAGGTCTCAGGTCGGTCTACAGCAGTACAGCGAACCGGGTAAAATGGGGCTACCTGGACGCGGGGGTGGTGGTTGTGACTGTGGTGCACCTCTGCAGTCTATGGACCATCTTCTGTCGTGCCCGTTATGCCCCTACACCTGCACAATTGCCGACCTAAATGAAGCGACGGAAGGTGCAGCCAATGTCGCCGAGTTTTGGGCTGGGCACATCTAATTTTTATTTATATTGCTGCCATTGACACGAAGAAGACGAAGAATATATTTATATTATAAGCTTGATATCGATATGAAATATTTTAGCTGTTGCCCGCGACTCCACACGCGATGTGTTATATTATTATTATGTGTGTGTTGTGCTATATTTATTAACTGGTCCTTTTTCTGCGCAGTACAAAAATATTTTCCAATGATTTTGTTTCCTTTGTATCTAATTTTGCGAGAATTTTCATTCTCTGAGTCTTTTCCCAACTCATTTGGGGTGGGCTTTTCATCCTAATTACGACGAATTCTGGCATTTCCGTCAAGTGACTGCCATCTCTCCACAACACAATAGCATTATTAAAGTTCCACTATTAGTGATGTGATATTCTTATAAATATTCAAGTCGTACATTTTAAACATTTACAAATATATATATATCTATACCAACTTCGATTTTCGAACACCTGAACATTAGCTGGACGTAAATTCTAGATGTAAGATTTACTATCGAATGCTTAAAATAAATAGCCTGTTGATATACGGAACCCATTTATGTCAGGTAATTTACTTATATACAATTCAAGACAAGGTTCTATTTAATAGGCTTATTTTCAACAAAGACGGTTGATTATTAATGAATGAAACATGGTTTTGGTGTTAGTCGATAATAGCTAGGGAGGAATACTTTACTATTCAAGTTCAAATATTATCTTCAGGCTAAGTTCGAGTGGCGCTTTTATATACATTATGTTAAGCAGAGTGTAATGAGTTTTTCTTAAAGTATATTTGGAAATATAATTATATTAGAGACATATTATTATTTGTGCCAGAAGTCATTAGCAACTTTATGCATCGAAATAATGAGCATGCTTAATTACTTTAACGGCTATATCAAACATAAATTAATGCACCTTCATCACAGTACAAATTTAAATAAGATTATATTCTATTATGTATTATTGTAACCCTTTCTATAAACTTTCAATGTTAATGTGGATAAATAAAACACTTTTGAAAGAATCTAAAAATCAACCAAACATAAAGCAAATTGCTCCTTAATCCAAATTTGCAAAGCTGAAATCATTGTTTTATGTGAATTTCAATAAATTGTTAGCAACTTTCGTATTTGAAATCTGTTTTTCGAAGTTTTATTAGACATTGGAGATAATTCAGTCAGAAAATGTATCATTTAACTGAATACCATGAAAGTTTTGTCATGCGATGCGACGTGGCGTGAATCGACCTACTCGCTACCTACTCGCTTATGCAGTGGAACCTGCATCGATAACTTTGCACATAATATACGGGGATGTAAAAGCGAAGTACTAGAACTGGCAGTATCGGACCACACAGCGCAACTACTACACTGCCCTGTCAATAAAACATGCAGACTAGATTTTTGGTTTACTAAAAAGCGCAACTATTGTAACACTAATATGGAGAAATTCATTGACTGCGTCAAGGGTATTGATTTTACTAAAGTATATGCGGAAACTGATTGTAATTGCGCTTTTAATATGTTTCATGAGATATTTTCATACACATACAATCTATGTTTCCCTAAAATTAAAATCAAAATTTCCACAAAAATAAAACCCAGATGGGTAACTAATGGCATTAGGGCTTGTAGCAAAAGAAAGCGTGAACTCTTGTGGATATACAGACGATGTCCTACTGAGCGCAATAAACTAAATTTTAAATGCTTATCTCGCAGGCTCAAGAAAATAATTAATTTAACACAAAAACAACAAAACAATAAATATGTACGCTCTTCTAAAAATAAATGTAAAGCTACGTGGAAAATAATAAACAAGGCTAAAGTTAATTTCCCTACTGAAGGTATAAGACAAGTAAAAGTAAATAACCAATTAATAACGAATCCTATGGCAATTGCACATGCATTCAATAACTTCTTTGCAGATCAGGCAGAATCGATAAAGGATACCAGATACAACAATTCTATCAAACTTGGCAAATCCTCCTCAATGTTCATGCAGCCTACTATATCACAGGATATATGTAGAATAATAAACCAATTAAAAAATACAGCTAGCACTGGGTATGACGAAATAAGGACAAGTGTTGTAAAAAAGGTATCGCTGTACATTGCGCCTGTCTTAAGTCACATTATTAACTCCTGCATAATGCACGGCATATTTCCTGATAAATTAAAAACAACTGTGATAAAACCTCTTTTTAAAAAAGGAGACAAGGAGGATCTTTCATGCTATAGACCAATTGCTTTAGTACCAATATTTTCTAAAATATTTGAGCGAGTCATTTATGATAATATAAATAATTATTTTGAAGTACATAATCTTTTTGCTGAACAACAGAAAGGTTTTAGAAAAAATAAATGTATTGATACAGCCATTTTTGATTTTTTACATATAATTATGTCTAGAGTTGATAGACGTTTGCCCGTGGCAGCTCTTTATATGGATATGACGAAGGCATTTGATTATGTCGACCACAAAATTCTCATTAATAAGTTAAATTCATACGGCATTAGGGGTAACTTATCTAGTCTGCTCGAGTCATATCTAACAAATCGTCAAGTGATAACTATAATTAATAGGATAAGTTGTAAAACTAACACTGAACACCATTACCAGTCAGATATGAGAAATATAACTTACGGTGTGCCGCAGGGCAGTACACTGGGGCCCCTGCTGTTTAATATCTACATCAATGACTTCCCGTCAGCAACAACATTTCCCATGGTAATGTTTGCTGACGATGCTACGGTTGTATTTGATAAACCTAATGTAAATCAGATTGAATCGGCAATGAATGACAGTATTGGCTCTCTTGTTGCTTGGCTTGAAGCACAAAACTTAAAAATTAATATTGGAAAAACAACTGTAATGAACGAACTGTAATAGACGAAGATCTACATCTAAATGTAAAATATAATGGTACAAAGGTTAATGAAAGTACAGTAACAAAATTTCTTGGGTTACAAATAGAAAGCACATTGCAATGGAAAGAACAGATCGGGAAAGTATGTGGAAAATTAAACCAACACGCATACGCCCTATACATGTTAAACAAATCTGCAAATCAAGACACTGTACTCACAGCATACCATGGGTTGGTTGCGTCCACTCTAAGGTATGGTATCATATTCTGGGGAAATGCAGTAGGCAAAGAATTGGTATTTAAGGCACAAAAACGTTGTATCAGAGCAATATGCAACTTACACACTACTGACACATGTAAGCCACATTTTATAAGATTAAAACTATTGACAATGCCATCTATGTACATTCTAGAAATGTGCATGTTTGTAAGACGGAACTGGTTAAAATTTTCACCAGTAAGTAGTAGCCGTAGAGCAGGTAAACTCCATGTGGTAGCGTCTAAAACAACCATGTATAGGAATAGTGTCTTCTGCATGGCACCTACAATTTATAATAAACTGCCTAAATCTGTAAGTTCCACCGAGGCTATACAAGATTTCAAAAATAAACTGCTCACATTATTGGTAGAGAAGGCATATTATTCAATCAATGAGTACCTGAACGAGAAATTTTAATGTTCGTATTGTTATTATGTTATTATTGTTTCATATTTTTTTTTACATTGACATCAATCAATCAATTAGCCCAGTCCACTGCTGAACATGGACATTGACTTGTAAAGCTATTATTATTATATAAATATATGACATTAAAATGCATTATTATGAGCAGTATGACCTAATTCATAAATTATATTATCTACTAACCATAGCTTTAAGTCCTAATACTAACGATAATGATATTTAATTTTAATTTGTACGCCATGTAAGTGGTAGGACATAGTGTACTTCTATAATTATTTTAAGACCTCTGTAAAACCTATGTTCCACAATGTAATAAATAAATAAATAAATAAATAAATCATTTTGTATGTGGGTACAGAATAATAACTTTAGAAATAAAATTGTAATGAGCATTTAATTATTTTTTTCTTTACTCTTTATTTTACATTGATTTACTTTTGTTCTAATTTTCCATTGATATTAGACAATTTCATTATTAATAAAAATTCAAAAATAACCGTTAGCCGTTACGATTTAATAAACAATAACATTATTGTGAAGTTGCCTAAAAAGAAACAATTTATCAGTTCAATAGTTTTCACATTACGAGGTTAAAGAAAATTGGCTGGGTCAGGTTTAGAGTGGGTGTCCGTTCCGCATTGAAATAATAATTGTGGCGCAAAGTGTCCACAAAATAGTCCTAAGCACGTATCGATCATTATTAGGTACGAACTGCTTTCTTCTTGGGAAAATTAAAATTTTTCCACCTAAAAGAAAGGTTGAAAATTGATTACCGGGCGGTAGGGGCCTCTTTTAGTTCACGGAATTATTGGTTTTTTATATCAATCAATCAATCAATCAATTAGCCTACTGCAGTCCACTGCTGGACATAGGCCAGGTTTTAGACTGGTTTTTTATACTGATCTTACTATGACGACCGCAGGTCCATCGCAGGGGTTAGTTTGCAATTACGAAATAATTGTTAATAGACTAGGGGCAAACCTTATTACATGCTGGATTTGCATATAATGTCCACAGAAAAAATAAATGATGTTAACTTAAGGTACCTACTCCAATTATGCAGAAATGCAAACAATTTTCGTGCTGATAAACGAATTTTTGGACAATATACGGGTTGATTTAACGCTTCAACAGTGAATTAATAATTATTTGTATCGAAATAATATTTTAGCAAACCATTAAAAAAACATTGCAAAGAATCTATGAACTCCATAAGTCTTACGATGCCCTTCAATGTCCATTAATTTTTTTGCCGTGACGTAGACGGTTACTTAATACATTTGCCTCAACATTACCTAAAAACAAAAGAGCACTAAGAAAGGCCATCTCAGCAGCAAGTTTTTACGCTTATCGAATTACGGCTAAGGAAGCGGCAGATAATCATTTCTTATATTTTAGATCTGCAGTCAATTTCTAATTGACGAATATGCCAAAATAGAAATAAAAAGCGTCAACTTCATACGTAATCCAGTCAAGGATACCTACGTGTTGAGAAATACAGCCATCAAGATCACTGTGGGCAGGGAAGACATAATTTTCAAGAAATGGTAATATTACCACCGGTGATCTCTAGATGATGGTGACTTTACAGTTAACAGACAAGGAGTATATTTGGATAAGAGGTGATTAGAACCTTCAAAAAGCACAAATAAATGTGGAATATTGTAATTCCGTTAAATCAACCAAACATATTTGTAAGTATATTATCAAAGGTTCCAACGAGGCTACGTTCACCTTGGAAAATAAAAAAGATAATGTTAGTATTTACGAAAAAGAAAGGTAGGTGGATAAAAGTAGTATAGAAGTTTCCTTTCCTTCCCGTTGTATTTCTGACCGTTCATTTAGAAAATTGGCATAGAGTACACTATGACAATGAAAATATTTCTAACAGGTTTGCCAATCCACCTACTAGAACGCTTTTGGGCTTTTTCAGTTTGTGTCAAACAGACCAATTTGCAAAAAAATTACTGAACTCAAATGTACCAGCATGTATGGCATGACAACAAAAAATATGAAAGAAGAAAACGGGGAGTTAGGGTGGAGAGTGGCTTGAAATAAAGAAAGAACATTTTCTAAGCGGAGTATACGATACATCCCCATAATACAAAATGTTATAACCTCCACATGCTGCTACCTGAAATTCAAGGTTCAACTTTCCAGGCAGCTTGCAAAGCATTGAGCTTTTATAAAACATGAAAAATTAAAAGACCATATAACGGAAGACTTTAAATATCGACTGGAAACTGGTACCGTTTAAGCTGTAGCATCGTCTAGTATTGCAGCGACACTACTGGAAGTACGACAAATAGTGCATGCAACTTTCAAACTACCGCTGAATCTAAAATGTTGCGAGACTCCGGTATGTAGTATATTATAGCAGAGTAATTTCGCAGAAGTAATACAACCAATATTATTATTTGGGGTAAAATTACAAGGGCGTACAGGAGAGACCAAAATAAACGTATTTTTTCTTTTAAGAAAAAAAGGAGATGTTGAAGTTTTAGAAAGAACTTTACAAGGCAAACGGGGCAACAATACCTTAATAGAGAGAGAGAAAGAGATTTTATAAAACTTTAAGGGTACACAGAGGAACTCAAGCCGATGAAATTAAAGCTTGCCCAAAGAAATCTTAATATCAGTTTATTATGTTGAATAAATGAATTTACTTCGACTTTGACATCTTCATCACCACGATCAAGTTAACTTTTGTGGAGATTTACTGCACGTGTCTCAGCCAGCAGTGTC
The DNA here is from genome assembly GCA_914767945.1 of Eilema depressum. NCBI lineage: Eukaryota > Metazoa > Arthropoda > Insecta > Lepidoptera > Erebidae > Eilema > Eilema depressum. The sequence goes on along the minus strand of OU612033.1, from coordinate 13,434,252 downwards.
GAGTATCGTGGCTTAATTGTCCCATAATCTGGTACCTAACACAAAATTGGAGAAAATATCCTACGAATATGTCTGCACATCGCCATCAATTTTGTAGACTTAGGCAAACGAGAGGTCATCCTGGTTTGCAACGTGTGGATGGTGCCACATAACAAAAAAAAAAAAACTAAAACCTTCTAAGGCCCCCAATCTGTTTGGTCCCAAACATAGATATTTAAATGTAGTAAGAACTCTGTGATAAGTCTATGATCAGTTGGTGGCACATTATATTTTAGAGCTTCATTTATTTTAAGAAAAAGAGAAAAAATATGACTTAGCCATGATGTCATGATGTAAAACTATATTAAAAATAAAATACTAAAAGAAAATCAATTCCTTTCTATGTTCCACACATAGAAAAAATTTTTGACACCTCAGGGGTTCAACACCATGAGGCTTACAGAAATGGTTACGGTACATGGATGAAACTGAAATTTTCGGTTTGCGCCACCTAAGAACCTACTCCCGGACCCCTGGCACAGCCAGGTAGAGATGGCTCTTATCTCTTTTACGACTTATATGCGGTAAATTCTGAAATTTTCAAGCATCAGTTTAAGAGCAACTTTCACAAATGCAGTCCATAGTCTTTTTGTTTAATATTCGGATAAATGAAAAAATAATAAGCTTTCGAATAGTTGCATGCATATATTATTAGCAATCATGCCACCTTCAGTAGGAGAATCCTCCGAGAAAGAACCATCTTTTCGGAGCATAATATGCAAAACGTAAAATATACTAAACGTATAATATGTCGCAAAATGAGCACTGAAACAGCTTTGATCATTATCAGCTAACTCCTGAAAATGATCAGACGGCGTACAATAATCATCTTCTTCCTCCTAGCGTTAATTCCCAGTCGCATCCGAAGCTTTCAGCTCGGAGTCTGGGGTCCGCTTTTACCAGTCATAGCTACAGATTTGGCTAGACCAAATCTGTAGCTATGCGGTACGGCGTACAATAATCATGTACTACTGAATTCAGTTGATGGTGAAGAAATGGTTTATAGATCTATAGATTCAACGCGTGACTACCCAGTAGAATTTTTAAATTCGTGAAATCCGGCAGGAGTTTCACACCATCATATCCTATTCATACTACCTACTGATAATGTGAATGTGAAAGTTTGTGAATATGTTTTGTTAGTTTAGATTTTTGTTACTTAATCACAATCACGCTCTAACATCTGAACGGGGTATGGAGATAGATTCTAGTCTGGAATAACACATAGGCTACTTTTTGTCCTGAGAATAGGTTCACATGGAATGGGAATTAATAGCGGGCGGAGCCACGGGCAACAACTAGTTTGTTATATGGCGTTTGCAGTAAATAAGGGGGATATAAGCTCTGAAGCGTGCCAAAATAAATATTACTATGTGAGCTATTAAACTATATCATAAGTTTTATTGAGCGTATTACGGCGGGCGATAGACGAATTTATATTATACCGGTCAAGTTACCCCTTTAGGATGTGTTTACAAAAATCCAAACTATCATTACGTTTTCTGAACAATATTGTCGTCATCGTCTCCTTATTTATGGAGTTTGGATACAGATGGAGACACTTTAGATTTTTATTTTTATAAATATTTTGCATAATTTGTATTTAAGGTAGGATATCTAAACTTGTTTCAAATTAAGTAAGTAATTAACCTTTAATTAGGCGATTTTCAAAAACTGAGTATGATTTGGCAACATTGAGAGGATCTCTAAACAGATAGAGTATGGACTCTATCTTCTAGTCTTTTTTGGACCGAAGTTTTCTTTATTTACTTTCTGAATAATACAGAAATAAAAGTAGAATTTGTTCACTTCTTGTTATTTGTTATTGGGAGCAAAACTTAATATAATTTTGTTTATACCCAACTGTAAACGAAAACAACAAAAAAATAGGAATTATAGCTCAGGCTTGTACTTGTTTGCAGGTTTGGGTTTGTTTACTATCAAGCATATTACTATATTTATTACACTTATGACCATACTATAAATATAAATTTGTCAATTTATCTAGTACCTATAGCTAGATAAACCAACACAACAGAGTTGGTTCCTTGTTTAAAAATCATTATCACAACTGCTCGGGTCCCAACCTCAAACTACTCGTACTATAAATTCGTAAGATAATTTTCTAAAAGTCAATTATAAGCCACCTACCGGGTTCATTATAAATGTAACCCACGTTCAAGAACCTATAATAATAATATTAATATTATGCGTACTATATGAATCCATATAGCGCGGTATGTCCAACATTATTAGATTTAGAATACACAAAGTCGCGTTAAATATAATAATATTAAACTTCTTACACAGTTTCGCTCTTAAGAATTCGAGGAAACAGGATATTCCAGTTAATAAGTGTCATGTCTCGTGAGTTATCATGGCACTTCGACCAGTAATTAGGTTAACGTTAACGCAATATTGCCTTATTTGGTTAAACTGAATTTGCTTTATACTCTTTTGAGTTCTGGCTAATGGTTTTGACATGCAAGCATAATATAATAAGCAAGGTAAGTAGGTACAACCTGTTTCAAAATCCCAGTTCATCCGACGAGGGGGTCAGTCCAGCAGGCACATACTGTAAGAACGTTTCGAACGATCGACATTTTCGACAATTAGACAGCAGAATCCGCAGTGAGATTTCAATTTCGCATGCTGTAAATTTAGTGAAGTGAGCAAAAATCGACAGTGATGTATGTCTATGTGCTCGACAACGTGACGTCAGCAAATTTAGAGCATGCGAAATTGAAATCTCACCACGAATTCAGCTGTCGAGTTCCTTCGATCGTTCGAAATGTTCTTACAGCATGTGCCTACAGCTCTGCGGTTAAGAACTTAATATTTTTGGATGACCTACCTGTCATTCCAGCTATGTCAATGTCTGAGTACAATGACTGTCCTATAGCAACGTTAAGATTTTCCTTCTGTACAGTTTTGAACAGAACTGTGCGTGAGTCCAACTCGCACTTGACTATTTTTATGTGCTAAAAATGAGAGATATCAGTTGTACAAAATATACCTGACAAACATCACGATGAGAAGAAATAAACAACAATACACAAAAAATCGTAATAGCCAAACTTTTACTCCCCAGCCGCGATGTATACAGAACCCTTGTTTGTATCTTGTTCAGGGACGTACTACGTCATGTCAGGAAACTCTGCGGTTGAGGTTATATTGATTTCAGTTGAAATCATACTAACATCATAATTCAAAGTTAGTTTTGGTTAGTTACACTTTGATACTGTAGGTACTTCTATTTTAAAAGCCAGTGACCAGACCTAGATGTTTGTTCAGTGTGAACCCAGTGTGGTGATTATTTGCTTAGGTAGGTCAGGTATCAAAAATCTCCAGAATATTCTATGCGCTTTAAATACTGTCTGATGAATTAACACGGCTATACAGGTACTGATTCTATCACAAATATTCAATTTACCAAGCCAATTTTAGTAGATACGTATAATAAGTTCACATGGCATTAAACTTAATATAGATCTCATTATCAGTAATACACACCCGGTCTTTATTGACTTCATGTAGGGTGAAAACAGATCTCAATACCAAAACACATTCCTATAAACAGGATACTGCACTTATAGGATAAAACGTGTTTTTTATTGATTGCTAGCTGACCCGGCGAACTACGTACCGCTATATTTTCGGCCCGCGTGGTATTCAAATCCCGTTCCCGCTGCACCCTTATCACTTAGGGGGATGAAAAATAGATGTTGGCCGATTCTCATAGATACCGGATAAGCACAAAAAATTTCATCAAAATCGGTCAAGCCGTTTCGGAGGAGTTCGATTACGCACCCCGTGACAGAAGAATTTTATATATTAGATAAAACTTTTTAATTACCAAATAAAAAATAAGGGTTGATCGTAGAGGGGTGAAAATTTAGGGTTGCATGTATTTTTGTATGATGTATCATAAAAAAATAAAAACAAAAAATTTTGTCTGAAAAATAAAAAAAAAAATTAAGGGGTGGGCCACCCTTAACATTTAGGGGGATGAAAAATAGATGTTGGCCGATTCTCATAGATACCGGATAAGCACAAAAAATTTCATCAAAATCGGTCAAGCCGTTTCGGAGGAGTTCGATTACGCACATTTGTGACACGAGAATTTTATATATTAGATATACAGAGACTTGCTTTTATAAGAATTTTACTTATATTGGTAAACGTACATACCTACGTATGTACTAATGTTTCTGTTTATTTTATTTTTAACCCCCGACAAAAAAGAGGGCTGTTATAACTTTGTATGTGTGTGTGTGTGTGTCAATCTGTCTGTGGCATCGTAGCTCCCAAAAGGCTGACGGCGGCGGTAGGTCATAATGTAATAGTTATTATTTTACTTTTTATTGGTTCTTTTTGGGTCGGGGGTTTTTAAATTTTTAATTTATATGAAGTTCTGTATATAATTTATAATTGATTATAGGTGCAAATATTAAGTTACTATTAACTCAACGAAGCATTCAATCTGGAATACAAATTACTTTTTTGTTATCCACCACCAACAACGAAATCGACATGCTAATAAGAGACAGAAATGAAAAATCTTTATATTGTTATTAAATATTATTTCACTTTTCTCTAGAAAATTGGGAGCGAGGCAATCGACGTGGAAATGTTCCATATATTATAAGTCTGGTAGCCCGAGTCCTACTAACTCTTCATAGTCAATCCAACTGCAGTTATGGAATTAGAGTGATTAACCGTTTAATTTATAACACCGGGCAACATTTCATCAGTTTTGGAAGCACCACAAAACTAAAATCTACACGGACATGTTCTAAACTTAAATAATGTTATTATTTCCCAAACTAAAAAAATAATAAATTCGCTTTGCTAAATACTTGCTCAGTGACAGTTTATGCAAATTTATAAATGAATTTAGTGAGGCATCTCCAAAGGGATTAAGCATATTATTACAAGCATGTTGCATTAAAAGCATGTACTATTAGGTTACTGTTTAAAGTGTATGACCTTAATTTTTCATAATGCACCTTCACAGCTCAGTTCTCGTAAAACTTTTAACGAGCAATTTCCTGGACGATGTCTACTTGACGGATTAATTAAATTTCCCTCTACTCACTCAACGCCATATCATTATAATTTTGGATGTAGGGTCAGTTCTGATAAAGTTACTTGAAAAAAATAGATATAATAATTTATTACAAACGTCTGATACTTTCAAGTGTCTAATTAGATATTGAATAAGAAATATAATTTTCTGCTGAATATGTATGAATTTATTTGGTACTAGCCTTCCGCCCGCGTGTATCTCTTATCCCGGTTCTACTCAACCGATTGCAATCAAACAAACTTAGATTATAAGTCTGACCAAGACCTTTTTATGCAAGTCGTTTCAAGACGCAAAAGCCTTTATCAAGCTTACATATCCTGTAAAAATCCATTTTTACAGGATATGTAAGCTTCCACAAACACAAAATTTCTTCCAAAAAATTCTTCCACAAACACAAACAGGGTTTGGTTCCAACCAAACCCTGTTTGTGTTTGTGGAAGAATTTTTGAATGTATCTATATTTTTTTGGATCTTCTTGTTCTTGCCCCAGTTTCATCATCAGCATCTTGATTTTTTAAATTGCATTTACTTAATTTTTAGTGTTTTGATTTTATTAATTTTGCAAAGAATGTAGATACATCAAAAATGCTATTTTTAGCAAACTTATCAAAGTTTAAAAAACACATTGCAAGCCCTAGCAATGTTTAACAAAATAACGGTTTTCAGCGACATGCCTGCCATCTACCATCGAATAGCAAAACCACCGGATACAGACTAAGTGATGTTGTCGTATAATCTCATCAATAGAGGGCTTTAGTGAATATTTTCAAAATAAATCTAATATGTATCTACTGTAATTATCGAAATAGAATAGGTGTTTGACTAGCACTTAAGTAACAATTCAAATGAGCATTTTAACTCCATCACTAGATAAGAAAGTAGAATAATTGAAGATTATTACATTTCAAATTGTTTTTTTAATATTTTATTATTTATTCTGTTTTTAGTTCACATCTTCAACTAATTTAAAATAGTTTAAGGTGTGTACCCCCTACACCTTGTTGCTCTAGAATAAATCACTCGGAGTCATCATTAACGTTATCAAACAGTCAAACACTAAGTATACTAGGTACTTAGAAATAATAATGTAGAAATAGGAACCTACTTAGCTTAAGCCGGTACATATTTAAGTTACGCAAATAAGGACTGAACAGGGTAAACTATATTTTTACAGATAAACAATAAAAAGAACCAATATTTAGTTAGTGCCCTAATGATTTTTCAATTTGACTGTTGCGTGATCAAAGTACTAATGGCCACGATGTCGTTTATCGTATTCAACATCGACAAATGATGTTAGCCGATAATGTGTCAATATGTTTGATTATGGAGCACTGCCACATCGATATCTGAATTATGATGGATAAGGCTATTGTTAATTTTTACGAGTGTTTATTTTTACATGAAAATTAATCGATTTTAAAAATAAAATTTAAGAAAATCGTGCCTGCCATGGGCATAATTTTTAAAGAGATTTTAGGAATTTTGGTGAAGAATTTTACGGAAAAATAAATTACTACTTACCTACTTAACAGGACAGCAACTGTGTAATGCCGGTCATAAAAATATATTTCCTTTGTCCACCACGGACATAGCTATATTTTTAGATAGGTAACAATAAAACAGTAAAAATCAAGATAAAAAATCAATTTAATAATCTGGTTGCGGGTTGGCATAGATGCCTAAATCCTTCATGAGGTAAATATGCCTTTCATTAAAAAAGAATACCAACAAGCTCCACATTTCGATTTAAAAATTAAAAGGAGCTAATTTAATAAATTTGAAAAGAACCGAAAAAAGAATGGTATAGTCATTGATACAAAATACAAAATTTTATTAGAGTACCTTGAAAACAACGCTACTAATAGCATACAATTTTTGAAGAAAATTGTATTTCTAAAGTAAAAAAAACCAACAACGAATAGTAAATAATGACCCCTACGACGTTGATAGCCTTCAGCCAATTTTTTATCATGAAGTTATCGTAGTACAAAATTAAAAATAATAAAAACCTTTTTAAGCTGAAAGAACAAGCTTTTCTTTTTTTTTTCAAAATAAAATTATTAGTATATTTTCAACTTTTCAGTTTCAATATAGTATCAGAGCCAAATGAGTTCAAATACAACGAGTCTATCACATTAATTAAATAAGAAGGTTTTAGTTAAGTAGTAGCATAAATACATTACTTAGTTAAAATAAATTCAATAACTTACAGAGTAATGTATATTTAATAAAAAGCGAGGTAATTCTCAAGGTTGATGTGAAGAATGCTTTCAACTCGGTAAACAGGCATACCTTGTTGACCCAAGCTAAATTAGAAACACCCAAAATTTATAATTTTCTTTGTCAATGTTACAGATATCCCTCTAAATTACTATACAAGGACAACCTTTTGGAATGTGCTGTTGGTTGTCAACAAGGAGACCCTCTTGGACCAGTAATTTTCAGTTCAGCTATCCAACCTATTATTCAGCGGTTAAATTCTAAATTTAATGTATGGTACCTAGACGACGGGACTCTAACAGGAGATGTGGAGACAGTTCTAAAAGATTTGGCTCATTAAAAATGAATTTCAATTTATTGCTTTAGAACTAAATTACAACAAATGTGAGATTTTATTAAATGACCTTTCGGTCAAAATTTCTACCATCTCTATTGGTGATTGGTATGATTCATTATCCATTCAGCTTCTAATATAAAAATTATAGGAAAAGAATCTCTTCGCCTTTAGGATTGGTCACCCCTGGGACCATACAACGTGGCAATGCTGGGAACGTTACCACAAGAGGCATGGTACATAATCAAATTATATTATAATTATATCATATTTAGACAATTTAGATAATGTACTCTAACAACACATGCACAACAAGCAAAACTACGTATAAATTTGTCGTTTTTGACGTTTCACAACTGAGAGCCAAAATTCACATCCCTCATTAAGTCATCACTTTGGGAAATTTGTCATTTTCATCGTGTTGTCAGTGAATGTCGGTTAACACCAAACAGGCAAAAATACAATATTTATAATATTTAATTTGTTCAGAATTGTTAATCTAACATTAGCCCCAGTATTTTAATTTTAATTTCTTCAATGTATAGACATGACTAAGTATTTTATAATTTTGTATTTAAGAATGGATTATGTATTATTATATGCTCTTAACATTTAGCCGTATCGGTTATGTATTGACCTTGTGACTGCCGACTCCAACCGTCCAACTCCTCCAACATACATCGCAGATACAAACGGAACGGTAAATACAAAACCAGTCATATGTTGAGTTACATTGAGCGAGCGCGTTGCAAGAGAACAACGTTTACACCGTGTTTTAAGGTTAACTTTATTTATTGAAGTTTTTGATACAAAGTTATCATTCTCTAATAATAACAACTTTAAAGAACCTACGGTAAGAGTTACGCCAGTGTTCAAACATCTATATTATGAATTTATATTTTATTTCAGATTTGATTGATAATGGTGCTGACACTTTATAAATTGGACGGGAGTCCACCCGTGAGAGCTGCACTTATGACAATTGAAGTGCTAAATATACCCGACGTGGAGTACATTGATGTCAATTTATTGAGTGGTGAACATCTGAAGGAAGAATACTTGAAGGTATAATTAAAATTATTTAAAACCTTTAATTTAGAGATTTTGATAAATTATTTTTGTTAAATAGGTATCAATGAGCAGAACACGATTATCTGTTAAATTTGTGGCAATCGAATAATTGACATGCCAAGCTGTTTTTATATTGCTGGTCAAAAGCCAAGGTTAATGTGGTATTATTTTTTTTGTTAGTAATGATACTAACAAAAAATTGTTGTAGGATGTATTTACAATTTTTTTGGGACTGCGCTGCCCGAGCCTTAACTTAAACTTATACATATTTAAAGAAGTTTCTTAGTTTTACGTTCGCGTATCTATTTGTGTATACTTTCCTAATACCTAAGTTTTACCTAAGTTTTCATTTATATGTTATATTTATTAAAATTCCTTTAGGCAATTACATAAGTATTGTATTACGCATTACAAACTTTTTTTAATCACTCCATTAAAACTAAATTCATGGGTTCAAGAGTTGCAAGGTGGAATTACAGGATAGGTACAAGTTAGATACTATATTATTGACATGCAATGATATTTTGTTTACAGTTGAACCCACTGCACACCATCCCGACACTGAAGGATGGTGACTTCGTAATTTGGGACAGGTGAGGGTTTCAATCTGTCCTTCTACTTTAACGTGATGATTTTCCCACAGAACTAGTAAGAGGTACCTCTTCTTATTGGTACTGTGGTTTTCCCCTTAAAACTTAGTAGTAATTTCAATTAGTGTTAAAATATTTAAGAAACCTCACGTTTTGAGGTTGATTTAGCCTGTTCAGCCCCGGCCAAATTCTTGATTTGTCAGGGTTTTGCTCCGCTGTACCCCTGGTTTATACCACCGGTAGTTGAACGGGTAAAATTGGTATGCTTCATAGTTCCCTTCAGGGGTACAGTGGAGAAAATCCTTTCTTGCCCGTGATACTACCATTCATACTACCAGTAGTAACACCGGTAATTAGTTTACCCGTGGTACTACTGCAGTTGAAAGTAATAACAACAGCAAAAAAAAATTACCCGTGTTACTACCGTAATAATAATAATAATATACTCTGGAGCCCAATAACTATAGACCGATCACATGTCTGCCAACGGTCTATAAACTTCTTACATCCATTCTGAGAGTCAAAATTAACAATCATATAAATAATAATTCTATTATGTGTGCCTCTCAGAATGGATGTAGCCGATGTAGGAATGGGGCCCGGGGTACTAAGGAGCTCCTCCTTATTGATATGGCTATTAGCCAACAAGCTCGCCGTCGTAATAAGGATCTGGCGGCATGCTGGATAGATTACAAGAAAGCGTTCGATTCCGTGCCTCATACATGGCTTTTGAGGGTGTTGGAGTTGTACAAAGTGAATGTGAACAAGTCAGTCAGAAAAGTACAGACAAGTGAACTCTATGCACCTTCTTAAGGTCATGTATGAGGCAATGGAGGACTGTTCTTTTCTATCCAGGGTGTCGTCAGGCTTTGGGTGATGGCGAGCCGATAACAATAGAGCGGGGTATTTTTCAAGGGGACAGTCTGAGTCCCCTATGGTTCTGCTTAGCCCTGAACCCACTTAGTACTTTACTAGTGAATTCAGGGTTAGGTTATAGGTTACGAAGAGAGGGTCAGATGGTATCCCACCTGCTTTACATGGACGATTTGAAGTTGTTTGCTCACACTAATCCTCAATTAATGGCTTTACTGAAGATTACCGAAAATTTCAGTAACTCTATTAAAATGGGGTTTGGTGCGGAAAAATGCGCAGTCATTCATGTAAAGCGAGGGCGGGTGGTGGAATCACAGGGTATACAGCTCTCTGATTCCACTAGCCTGAGATCACTCCTCGTAACCGAAACCTATAAATACTTGGGTATGTCACAGGCATTATGCATCAATGAGGCCGGCATGAAACAAATGTTACAGGAGCGTTTCTTTGGCCGCCTGAAAAAGGTACTTAACAGTCTTTTGTCAGGTGGTAACAAGGTGCGTGCCTGTAATAGTTGGGTCATGCCACTCTTGATGTACTCCTTTGGCATACTCAAGTGGACTCAGACTGAACTCGATACCATCGATAGGAGAGTCCGGACTCAGTTGACTGCATTTCGAATGCATCATCCGCGGTCGTCAGTCATGAGATTGTACATCCCGCGGAAATGTGGGGGTCGAGGATTTTTAAATGCAAAGACCCTTCATAACCGCGAGGTGTGCAATCTCAGAGATTATTTTCTTAAGTCGAACGTGGATATGCACCGTGATGTAGTCAGCGTGGATACCGGGCTCACCCCGCTCGGTTTGGCTAAGGAGAACTGGCGCAGACCTATAGTAGTTGGCACTGACAGCCGGAGGGAGGTATGGCAGAGTAAGGAGCTAACACGGCAGGTTCTATCGGGCCCTCCACAGGCCCGAAGTAGACCTACTTGCATCCGTGTCCTGGCTACGTTTCGGTGACCTTTTTGGGGAAACTGAAGGTTTTGTCTGTGCAATTGCGGACGAAGTTATCAAGACGAATAACTACCGGAAGTATATCATGAGGGATGGCACAATTGACATCTGTCGAGCGTGTCACCAACCTGGTGAATCCCTCAGGCATATTACTTCCGGCTGTTCTCGTCTTGCTAACGGCGAGTACTTGCACAGACATAATCAAGTAGCCAGGATAATCCACCAGCGACTTGCTCTGAAATACAACCTTGTGGAACTTGAAGTGCCGTACTATAGGTATGTCCCTGAGCCAGTTCTAGAAAATAGTCATATTATCACATTGTACTGGGATCGGTCTATCATCACTGATAGGACTGATGTAGCCAACAAGCCTGACATTGTGGTGATAGACCGATCCGAACGCCGAGCATTGATTGTTGATGTTACCATTCCTCATGACGAGAATCTCGTGAAAGCTGAGAAAGATAAACAGGTTAAGTACTTGGACTTAGCCCACGAGATTGTCGACATGTGGAATGTTGACTCAGCAATCATTGTACCGATAGTCGTGACCGTGAACGGCTTAATAGCAAAGAGCCTCGACCAACACCTGAGGAGGCTCGGGTTAGACGGTTGGGTCAAGGGCCAGATGCAGAAGGCGGTGCTTCTTGATACGGCGCGCATCGTGAGGAAGTTCCTCTCTCTGGAGCCCTAACCACCGGTAGCTTGGTCCCTGTACCCGATACCGGTGGAGCACTGTTTTTTATATTTTTAAATAGATGTTTTTTATATATATTTAAAAATGTAATTTACAAGTTTTTAAAGAATAAAGAGTCATAATAATATAATGTATAATATACATAAAAGTTTATTTGATTCTTGTATTAGTACGTATTATAGAACAATTAAGTGTATATGATGTAAGGGTACAAGGAAAACAAATAAATAAAATTAAATACAATATAGGTATTACATGAAAATGTATGATTTATAAACTAATTATAGCGTATCTTTAATCCTATTGAGACACGACTAGTATTTTGCTAACACATTAATTGGTGTAAAACTTCAAGTTTCGCTAGTTCTACTATTCTAGATAGAACAAGTGGGAAGGAAGACTCCCACTAGTTCTACTTTTTGTTACATCGAATATTGTAGTACTACTGGGAACAAAATCTCCCATTAGTTCTACCCGATGGAACATGTAGAACAAGTGGGAATAAAGACTCCCACTAGTTCTACTCTTTTGTTACATCAAATATAGTAGAACTAGTGAGAAAAAAAAATCCCATTAGTTCTACCGTAGAACTGTGCAATAGAACAAGTGGGGACTCAGACTGAACTAGACGCCCTGGATAGAAAAGTTCGAACACTGTTAACCGCATTTCGGATGCATCACCCACGATCTTCCGTAATGAGGTTGTATATCCCACGGAAGTTGGGGGGTCGTGGCTTTCTTAATATTAAGAACCTCCATAACCGTGAGATATACAACCTCAGACAATATTGTCTGTTTAATAAAAGGAGATCTCGTGATATTGCGAATGACGACAATATCAGACACATTCAAATGCAATTGTTAAATTGTGAAATCTCAATAGGCCACGCTCTCGAAAAATTACGTTAATTTTCATGTTGTTTTTTGTTCAAGTTTAGTCTTTAATTATGTTGTTTTTTGTTCAAGTGAAGTCTTAATTTAGTTATAAAAGAAGTACTTAAATTTTATTTAAATAAAAAGTAACGACGATATAAGTAGTTACTTTGTTATTATTATTCACCTTTATTCATTTTTATATACATATAAATTATATTTCTAAATATACTTAAAAAAGAAAAATACATTTAAAAATATAAAAAATAGTGTCCCACCGGCATCGGGTACAGGGACCAAGCTGCCGGTGGTTAGGGCTCCAGGGAGAGGAACTTCCTCACTATGCGTGCAGTGCCAAGCAAAACTGCTTTCTGCATCAAGCCCTTGAGCCAACCGTCTAACGAGAGCCTCTTAAGTTGTTGATCGAGGCTCTTGGCGATAAGTCCGTGAACGGAAACGACTATCGGTACAATAATAGCCGAGTCCACATCCCACATGTCGACAATCTCATGGGCCAAGTCCAAATACTTGATTTGTTTTTCTTTTTCTGCCTTCACGAGATTCTCGTCATGAGGGATAGTGATATCAACTATTATTGCACGGCGCTCTAATCGATCTATTATCACTATATCAGGTTTATTGGCAACAATAGTCCTGTCAGTGATAATAGATCGATCCCAGTACAACGTGATATGCCCATTTTCGAGAACTGGGTCGGGCACATACCTGTAGTATGGTACCTCTGATTCCACAAGGATATACTTTACGGCAAGTTGCTGATGGATTATCCTGGCTACTTGGTTATGTCTGTGCAAATACTCGCCGTTGGCAAGAGGAGAACAACCAGAGATTATATGTCTAAGGGATTCCCCGGGACGGTGACACGCCCGACAAATGTCAATTATTATTATTATTATTACGGTAGTAACACGGGTAATTTTTTTTTGCTGTTGTTATTACTTTCAACTGCAGTAGTACCACGGGTAAACCTATTACCGGTGTTACTACTGGTAGTATGAATGGTAGTATCACGAGCAAGAAAGGGAGAAAATATGTATGCCCCAACATTCCCCTCCTGAGTTTTTATCTTAAGGTATATACATAGGGATCGACCAGTTCATTGATGGGTGGAGAGGTAATTTCCGTTTATCGTTATTTAAGCAAGTAAAATTGTTGTATTAACTGACTTATGAGCGTTTAAATTTACATCTTATAAAATGTATCTTTTCATACTATTTTAAAATATCGTTGTTTAAAATATTTAAAAACATCGTATTAAATATTCAACAATTTGTTTATGTAATGTGATAAAAGATTACTTACTACAAAATTCCTGCTAACTTGGTTGTTTATCTTCGTTTACAGTCACGCAATCTGTAGTTACCTGGTGAGCACCTATGGGAAAGACGACTCTCTTTATCCAAAGGACCCAAAGAAACGAGCTGTTGTAGATCAACGTCTTCATTTCGATAGTGGAATCCTGTTCCCCGCCACGCGTGGCGCTGCCGTGAGTGCTTATATTTTTTCTATCCCATAGTCCGTCCGACTTATTTCCAACTTTCTTACAGTTTAAGAATTTAAATTGAAGTTGAAACAGTTTTATTTTGTATCAAAAACTTGAAAAGTAGAGTACATTAAGACATTAAGAACAAAAGGTGAAAGTCGCGGATTTCATTTCATTAATTTGCACATTCGAGATTTACACATAAAATGTTATTTTTTATAATCTAATATGCAAATTCGCTTTGTTTTTTACAGTCGCTTGTTCTTTTTGGTGGTGAAAAAACATTCAGAAAGGAATCTCTAGATAAGATACAGTCTGCGTACGAGCACACAGAGAAATTGGCAACTTCAAAATGGTTAGCTGGCGACAATCTAACACTGGCAGACATCTGTTGTGTTAGCAGCATTAGTTCAATGATTGAAATGCTGCCAATTGATAAAGATAAGTAAGTGTACAATCTTAGCTAAAGAGTTTTAACTCTTTAACTATTATAATACGCGGAACGTATTCTACGTTGTGAAAAAAATAAGTGAAAGCTAAATTTTTAAATTAACGTTAGTGATATTAGCCTTTTTGTCCGTGGTCCCTGTAATCGTCCCTGGAAGGTACCATGGGAATGATTTTACCCGTGGTCCCTGAATGTTGTATAAGCCTAATAATTTAAAAAGGTATTATGACTTAACTGTATATTATTATTAGCTATTTGTTATTTTCCTTGTTACGTCAATTTAACACATAAATTGTTATGTCATTAATCCTTATTGTTTGCTGAAATAGAAATTGAAAAAAAGAGAGTAATACTACTAATACTAATACTAGTAATACTATACTATACTAGTAATACTATACTAGTAATACTGTACTAGTAATACTGTACTATTACTATTAGTAGTATTGTGAGTTAAAGACAAGTACAATTGTTTGTTAAAATAATATGTTAACACATTTTGTTGTCTTTAATAATATACAGTTAAGTTATAATACCTTTTTAAATTATTTGGCTTACACAAATAATTCCCGTGGTACCTTCCAGGGACGATCACAGGGACCACGGACAAAAAAGGGTGAAAAGACGTATGCGCAAAAATGTTATTCTAGATTCCGGTAGCTCTCAACGTTTCAGAAATATAGCTATCTAAAAAAATAAGATTAGTAACATGATTTCTCTTATAAAGTACCGGAAAGCTGAATTTTTGCATGAACTTCAGATCCCTGAAGTTCATGCAAAAATTCGGCTCGCTTCGTAGGTCTTAATATGTTTTTTTCCTCAAATTATAATTTTAATTGATAAAGTTTATATAACAGTAGTTGATTCATATAACAAGCTTATAAAATACAGCGGGACGTGGTGATCAATTCACAAATAACATGAATATGAGAAGAACTGCACTTCATACGTTATAAAATATTATAATAACTTACAGGATTTCCTGTTCAGATTATTCGATACTATTACATTTTTGAAAAACTACCAACATGTCTTTTAATTTTACAGTGAAATTAATTTCTGAGATGTATATTTATGTTTCCTCAGGTTCCCTAATCTATGGGCGTGGTTAGAAAGATGCTCTCAGCAGGAGTTTTATAAAAATAAGAATGAACCAGGTCTGGAACAGTTTCGTGGCCTATTGAAGTCGAAGTTGGAATAAAATATACCATTGGTGATGCTGTTTATGCATAAATTATCTATTGCACTGGACTACACTTTAGTACTCAAAATTAAAAAATGATATATATAATATTAATTAACACTAATATAATGAATATTAATTTTATTGTTTCACTAACAAAATAATTAAATAAGTAAAAGAAAATATAAATGGAGTTTTATTCAGTGTTATGTTTTAATTTAATTTATTAAATTAGAACTGTATTAAGTTACATTGGTTTGTTTGTGGCTCCTTGTAGATGTGCTATTTGTGAATTTTCGAAGTCATCCCATTCCTGCTAGATTGTGTACCTACAGGTATATTCGTGCTAGTCGAATATTAGCAGGATAAAGTGATAAAGGTAACATAAGCAGCCAAGCTACAGATTACTCACTTGTTTCTTAAGACCTTGATTAGAAGAGTTTTGTGATAAGAGTTTCACAATATTTAGTTAAGATTAAATATCTTCATTTCATTCAGCGCCATCTTTCATACTACGTATAGCTGAATGTAAAATTAAGATAACCGCCATCTACCACCGACTAGCAAAACTACCTAACAGATTGGTGATGTAGTAATGTTGAGAATTTGTAACTGTTAGTTCAATATTCAAATAATAGAGGGAAAAAGAAGAATATCATGTCAGAAGAAGGAAAAAATATATTTGATATGATATTTCAGTTTAATTCATCTTTAAACTAGCTGACCCGACGAACTTCGTACCGCCATATTTTCTGATCCCGTTCCCGCTGCATATCTCTAAATTTATCAGTGTTTCTCTACAATATTATGCATGTATTATACATATAAACCTTCCTCTTGAATCACTCCATTAAAAAAAACCCTTCAAAATCCGTTGCGTAGTTTTGAAGATTTAAGCATACATAGGGACGGACAGACAGCGACAGCGACTTTGTTTTTTTATTATGTAGAGATCATGAAATCAATTTATACAGCAAAAATACGCATCATTGAAGGAGCAGATCAACATTTTGAAAAAATAAATACAAAATACAATTTAATCTATGGAAAAATTGAAGTTAGTGACAAGGAAATTTTAATGAAAATAAAAATACATTATAATATTAAAACTAAATGTTATAAGTACATATTTATGTATACTATTATACTCGTACCTACAGTTCGACTATTCTGATTCTCTGCGAAGTCACGAGTATCAAAAATAAGTTCTGTTAACAATTATAGGTATACCTATCACCGAAAGTTTCTGTTGAAATTGATTACTGTACCTACCCTAACATTGGCGCCCACGACAGTATAACTCATTTATTTATATAATTTTTTGATATATAATCACTACATAATATAAAACAAAGTCGCTGTCGCTGTCTGTCCGTCCCTATGTATGCTTAAATCTTCAAAACTACGCAACGGATTTTGAAGCGGTTTTTTTAATAGATAGAGTGATTCAAGAGGAATGTTTATTTTTGTATAATACATGCATAATATTGTAGAGAAACACTGATAAATTTAGAAACCTGCAGCGGGAACGGGATCAGAAATTATGGCGGTACGAAGTTCGCCGGGTCCGCTAGTCACTAATAAATGCCAAAACCACCTAGAAAAGGTTAAGTAGGTATAATTGTGGAGATCCATTACTGGCCAAGATTCTAATAGGCTATGGACCAAACGAGGAAGCAAATATCGACTCTAATTGCGTCTTCGTTGTCAAATCACGAGTCCGTATTCATTCAGAAAACTGTATTCGTGTTTCTAGAGAGTCTGGAGACTTTAGAATTCTCACTGGACCTATTCGTCATATTCAGAGGAAATGTCGGGGACCAAATTTATCTCTGTCAAAGATATTTCGCTAGCACATTGAGTTAAACAAGTGAGCAATGTTCTCCAAGGATACGAGATCTTACTGCTATTTTCTTTGCTATCTCATTGCTAGAATGTTAAGTTGGCTTGACACCGTGACACCGAACCCGCTCGTTGTTAAACTTTGTTGAACTTCTTCAAATATTTTTAAAATGGTAGACAATCGTTTAACCTGAAAATAATAGTTGGACCTGTCAACCGTCTCAGTAAAAATACCGTATGTGTAGCGCTTGCACCTGTACGAAACCGTTAGTAGTGGTCGGTCGTTGCCATCTCTCGTCGGTATTTTAAAATCGACTTTATTCAAAATGCGTTGTTTTGTTTACAATGGAATTTGTACTCTCCAAGAATTCAATGATACTTTTATTGAATTCAGTACCACAAGTGTTTAAATAGGTATCGCTTAGCGTAAAAAAAGATCCCTCAAATACGGTGACTTACGATTGTATCCAGAGAAGAATTAAAGATATCACTATACTACTATAGTCCATAGAAAATTCATGGTTTTTCCTTGGCGCAGTTGGGTAGTATACTTGACCGGGCCACGGTTAAACAAAATTAACAGTCGTACAGTTAGCCGGACTAGGCTTTGTTTTCTATTAACCGTGGTACAGTTAACTGGACCGTTTTTGTAATAAAATAAAGACTATGGCTGATGAAGCCGCTACATATGTTTTAAATTTCATTACTAGAAAGGGGGGTACAGTTTTATTGTGTAATGGCTACCAGTATTACAAAAATAGCTGTTACAAAAATGAAGCAGAGTTGTGGAGGTGTTCTTGTTTGTTTATTATTTTGAAAAGTATGTACTGGATATATGGTAAATTATGCGAATTTATTAGTGTGTTTAGTGAACGCCACCGGACCAATAACACAGTCGAGGGGTGGAATTTGAAGTTGCATCGCACACTAAATAAGAATTCAGTAAATATATTGCGACTACTAAACTCTTTACATGTTATTGACAAAGAAATGCAAATAAGAGTTGCAAAATTCCAAATTAAGAAAAAATATCTCGGAAACGTCAACACATAATGAGAGATGATGCCATAAGACAGTTTCAGTTACAACTCATAAACAGAGAAATCACTTTGCCCCTTGGACCATGCCTTGGAAAAGTTTCGCTAGTAATTGATGGATATTTTTTTATTTTTTGTAATTTCGTGTTAAGTTTTTTTTTTCTTTTTGAGCAAGTACAAAATACAAAATACGAAAATCCTTTATTTAAAAAAACAACATACAATGATATGTTGATTGGAGTCTCCTTATAAGGCTCGAGAGCCATGGTCCAGTTAACTGTACCACGGTTAATAGAAAACAAAGCCTAGTCCGCCTAACTGTACGACTGTTAATTTTATTTAACCGTGGTCCGGTCAACTGTGCTATCCAACTGCACCAAACGTTTCTTATTTCCTTGTAAGTCCCGTGTTCAAATTCTGCCAACTACACTACCGACGTGAACCTACTGCTAAAGCAAGCAATTTAGTTTAACTAAAGGGGCTATCAGGAATACTAGTACTTTCGATTACTAATATTCTTTAAAAAATGATATTCATCGTTTGAATGAATCACCTACTTTGTTATTGAGATAAATTGTTAGTCCGTTGTGTACATAGCCGTATCGTATAAAATACATATAACCTTGTAACTATCGCATCCTATTGGTCAAACATCACCCAAACATACTAATCATATGTTTATCAAAACCAGTTACATGTTTTTAGTTACATTGAACGAGTGCGTCGCAAGGTAATAACGTAATCAGCTTTGGTACTTTTAGATAACTATTATGTCACTACAGCATCTATATATTTTATATTACAGGTTTATTTCCAATGGTGTTGACACTCTATAAATTGGACGGGAGCCCTCCTGTGACAGCTGTGCGTATGACAATTGAGGTGTTAAAAATCCCAGACGTGCAGTTCATCGACATTAGTTTATTGAAAGGTGAACATTTGACTGAAGAATTCTTGAAGGTATCATTTGTTATTATAAAATCAAATTAGGATATTAAATATATTTTCATGAATTTGAATATTCTCGTAATTAAAAATTGAAATGTTATAAATCAAAGAGCTTCTGATATATAATTCATAATTTAAAAGATGAAATAATAATAAAGGAATGTTATTTCAATATCAGATATTAAAATTCAATCAATTAAATACAGTTCATAACACAAAGTTTATTACATAGAAATTTATATGAAATATAAACTGTATCAGCATAACTGAAATCCTAGTAGATACCATCACACTATATTTATTATTAAATAAATTGCCATAAAACGACCCTCGGAATCCAATAATCTAATATATTCACAGTATACAATGATTTTATTCCAATGAATTAAAAATATATTTACAGATAAATCCACTCCATACCCTACCTACACTGAAAGATGACGACTTCATAATTTGGGACAGGTGAGTCACCTTTAAAACGAAAAAGAATTGTAAAAATGACTTATTATTATTAAAACCCACATAATATTCAGTAATTCTATATAAATATCTTTAGAGTTTAGCATTAAAAGCAGTTAGATATTAATTTGCTTATACGAGTAGTACAAGATTTTATAGTAAATCTTTATGTGCATCACTTGGTATTACATTATGACTTTTTGTTTTAATAGTATTTTGTGCATTGGACTTATTCAGTTTATTTTGATACTGACTGTCTCCCTTATCTACAGATAGACTTCGAACTCTATCCAAAAGATTATGAGCATAAATTGTATTGCCTTATCAAGATAGAGCGAGATATTTTTTGCTAATTCATTTTATTTGATTGTTATCTTTATTTTTCTAGTCACGCAATCTGTAGCTACCTGGTGAGCACTTATGGGAAGGATGACTCCCTTTATCCAACCGATCCAAAGAAAAGAGCGGTTGTGGATCAACGTCTTCACTTTGATAGTGGAATACTGTACCTTGCAGCCCGTGGTGCTACTGTAAGTACATTTAACCTAGGACTATATTATCGTCAAATAATTTTAAGATAATACGAAACTGTAATATGCCTTGACATTGTTGAAAGTTGCCACAGTAACCACGATTCAAGGTTCATACTAGCCAAATTTTCTTATCTATTACGTTTACGCACATAAGGCTGAAATTTGCTATGATGTAGGTCTGGCGTTTACGAGTTCTTGCTTTGGCATGAATCATCATCCTCTACAGCGATTTCCTAGTTGAGTCTAAAATTTATTATTTGGAGCTTGGGGTCCACTGCTTGAAGTCTTTCATTATAATATGTTTTACTTTTTAAGTAGCAGATGTATCTGGCTACCAGGATCAACGACATAGATCTTGGTGGACCTCATATAACCCTGCACTATACTTTGAACGGCGTGAATGTCATGACGATAAATCTATATCCTATTTACGTTTTTCTTTTACACTGATATTCAACAACGCTTTAGTACCTAAACATTATGCGCAGTTTAATATATTTTACAGGAACCAGTTCTTTTCAACAATGAAAAAACATTTAGACCGGAAGAGTTGAAAAAAATAAGGTCTGCGTACGAGCTCACGGATAAATTATTGACTACAGACTGGATAGCTGGTGAAAATCTAACAATAGCGGATCTCTGTTGTATTAGCAGTATTAGTAGTATGGATGTGATACTACCGATTGATAAGGAAAAGTAAGTACACCACAAGTCATTTCTAAACAAGCATGCTACACTATCGGCCACATCATCACTTAATAACAGGTGGATAGTGGTCGAATGCACAACAACAATGGCTTAAAATTCCTGAACTCTCCAAACATGCGTTTATACTTTACTTAATCATGTAGCTAGATCTGGAAGCTCTGACTTTCATGTCTTTTTTATCTTTGTTACCTACACTTATTTCCAAATTCTGGATAAATCTAAAAAATTATGATTTTTTACAGTTAACACCAATGTTTGCTAAATATTTTACTTGATATTTATGTTTTACTGTGTTTCCAGGTACAAAAACTTATGGGCGTGGTTTCAACGATGCTCTCAACAGGAGTTTTATAAGACAATGAATGACCCGGGTCTGGAACTTTTCCGGATTCTTTTAAAAGCGAAGATGGGATAAGATAATAACTTTAAACAATTGTATTTCTTTAGTTATTCATTACATGTTATTATGCAGCTCCAAATTAAATTTCAGTATTAAAATGAAAGTGTGTAAACATTACGAATATCTAAAAATGTATATTTTAGCCGCAAAAACAAAAATATAAAATTCCCATCATGGAACCTTTATCAGGTTTGTAAAGTTGTAGGTATTTCTGAAGATTAAATGCATAATATTTCTGGTACTGCAGTATAATTTCACAACTATCTTTTAACAATTCCAGTCAAAGTAACTCTGACCAGACTTTCTTCAGTAGGTATGTTTTAGGTCTACTCAGTCATGCCAACTCTGATGGTATGTGGAGGGGTGCACCTGAAATTTCATATCACAATAAATAGGCATTAAGTCCTTAACGGGCATAAAGTTCAATAAATAAAATATAACGCTATCCACCATGACGATGACAAAAATAGATCGAACGACGAAATATTAAATAGGTACATCGATAAAGACACGGTCAAGGTTTTTCAACAGGTTCCTTGTAGACATCTTATAAAAATGCTGTTTAAAATTATTCTATCCATCACACAACAGTTTCGTGAACTAAGTGATACCTACTTCTCAATAATATTCAATAAGTAGTTTTAATAAAATAGAGAGATTTGAGTGGTTTTCATCATTGTTTATTACATTTTAAGTAAGTACTGTACTTATTTCATTTTGTTGTTAGTATTAGTGCTAATAACAGTAATTTATGTAGCCTAACTGCTGATACTACAAACTTAAAAGTTAAGCAATCGATAAATATATTTGAAGTTGTACGACTAAAGAACGAAATGATAATAATATATGTTTTTAATTATAATTTTTACAAGAATTGTTGTATAATGTTACTTAAATAATATTTTCATGCGAAGACAACAGACCATAGTTATGGCATCCTAAAAAGGACGAGATATTTCTGGGACCAATTCGTTGACCTTTATTGATAAAAGATTCTTGGGGAGCAAATCAGAACAGTATAATATTTGAAAAAAAAAACACACACACACCTCATAAAAATATGATTACATTGGAGATACAGATGATTATATTGGGGATAAAAATGTCTGGCTTGAGCATGGTGCAGGCCCCTCTTAAAATTATTTTTACCATACCTAATCTTAGGTGAATTTTTGGGTTCGACTCATATTGACTTGGTTGTAAAAGACCTACTTTGCAAAATATCTAGTTTGCAGAATGACTATATAACAAAAGGTCCAAGGTGCAAAATGACTACATAGCAAAAGGTCCAAGGTGCAAAATGACTACATAGCAAAAGGTCTAAGGTGCAAAATGACTACATTACATAGCAAAAGGTCCAAGGTTCAAAATGATTACATAGCAAAGCAACTACCCGTGGTCCCTGTCGTAATGATAAACCAACTGATTGAAAAATACGTGCTCCACCCTACTATCTTAACACTGCTTTGTGCACTTGTCACACTCACTGCACTGTCTGGTGTGATGGTCAGGATCACACCATTGAGAGTTTAATGAGGAATCTTTTTATTATTAAATCTTTTTTTTTTCGTGCACCTAATAGCACCTAAGTCTACTTTCATTTCGTTTTTATTTATGTAAAAGAAGGAAGCCAGACTGCAACATTTAAAGTTAAATACTGGGCTGTTTATTAGCATCCGTAAAAGAAAAGATAAATTTTGATATTAAATAAACTTGTCTAATAAACTTTCCTTAATCGAGGTTATATTTACAGCAAAAAAAATGACGTAAATGGAGGCAGTAGTTAGTACTTGTTACTTATAAACCAAAAAGCGGTGTCCTTAGTTAGTATAATATCCAAATTTTAATATCTGTAATAATTATTTCCAATTATAACCTTTACTATGATTTATTGATGCTTTATTATTGTTTTTGTAACCGGTGGCTTTCCGTGGTCCGAATATGGTCGTACACTGGTATTCCACTTAAGAGCGCTTCATTCCAGTCTCTGAACTGAACTTGAACGTTTAGCCACCTAGTCATTCTGCTCCCTAGTCATTCTGCTCCCTAGACTTTACGCCATATGGACATTCTGCAACTTGAACATTTAGCCACCTAGTCATTCTGCTCCCTAGACTTTACGCCTTATATAGACATTCTGCAACTTGGGCATTTTGTTATCTGGTCATTTTGCAATCAGAACGTTTTACGACAAGTGGGTAGGCATTATGAGACTAGCCCGTTTTTGGTATTATAATATACTTGACGCGAGACAAATGTACATACATTCATATTAGGTATTTCGTCTTAAGAAATCACATTTTGTGAACTGACGTCCTAAAAATGCCGCAGTGGAGTTTGTTGCGCCGCGCCGATTCTTCTCTATTAGCACCTAGGAAGCGGTGGTATACTTAGTTTTAAGTATAATTTGATGTCAAAAGGTGTAACAGTGTTGCACTATTTTTGAAAATAAAGAATTGAATTGAATATGTTATTGTTTTAGATAAAAATGGTTATGACATTGTACAAAAAAGATACCAGCGCTCCATGTAGATCGGTCTTCATGACCCTTGAAATCCTTGGCATAAAAGATGTAAAATATATCAATATGAATCTGCAACAACGAGATCAATATAAAGAAGATTACTTAAAGGTAATTAAATTTGATTACGTTTCCGAATTGGGTGTGTTCTTTTAGTAATTGATGGAATTGAAACTAAAACAAGAAGAGCAGAATGTGAAGTTATATGTAAAACGAGGAGAGTAAAACCTTGAAGGGACTGACAATGTAGGTGCTGCTGATGATAGTTAAACATTTTTAGTACGAGTAGACATAGCCATACGACGTGATGATGATGATGATGAGTACGACTAGAATCTATAGAAGACCTATTCGTATAGGATTAGGTACTTATTGTACGGGAGGTTCATATATTATTTCTTCAGGTTGTTAATGCAAAATGCATCGTTTTAAGGGTTCCGTTTTTTGCCATATGGCTACGGAACCCTAAAAACGATGCATTTTGCTTTGACTTTTTGCTAAACTGCTAGAAATCATACAATTTCTTTTAAGCCCTATAACTTGATCGAAGTTCGTACCGTAAAGTTTGAATGCAGTGCCTTATTTATTTCAGATGAATCCACAACACACAATACCTACGCTAATAGATGATGATTTCATTATTTGGGATAGGTAAGAATCAGTTCGTTATCATATTAATTACGATTAGTAGTTACCAGTAGTAGAAGTACCAAGACACAGCGTTGTTCTCTACTATTGCCGAGGCTTTTACCAATTTATTCACACCGAGCCACTATATCCTGTCACACTGACTGGTTAAGACCATTTCATAATGACTACTTTTTGACACTTTTTTTACATGAATGTCGTCTCAAATAAGTGTACTCATCATAACCCTCTATTGAACTATCAACATAACCCTCTATTTAATTATTCTAATTAAGATAATTTTGTTCCAGTCACGCTATCACCACATACTTGGTCAATAAGTATGCCAAGGACGACTCATTGTATCCCAAAGATCCACAAAAAAGAGCCTTGGTGGATCAGAGATTACACTTTGATACCGGAGTACTATTTTCAGCTCTATTTGGAACTATGGTAATGATGAATCAAGGTGGAATTGATATTAATGCAAACTTTGCTGAACCACTCTAATAAATATTGAAAAATAACCGCGAAGACCTCAAGACATTGTTGACATTATCATTATACCGGATAAACTTTTAGACTTTAGTTCTAGATAGGTATTTTAGTTTAGTTAGTGTGTATTTGCTTAGAAACTAGAAATGTTAATCCATCCATAGTACATCCACATAATATCTTTATAGTTTATATGAAACTTATTTTATTTATTTTTGATCTGTTTACTAGGTACTACTGCATAACCCAAATCTATAAATTAACCAAGTACACACCTAAAGTAATTAAAAAAACCCTTTAAAATTTTCAGGCACCTGTTCTGTACCAAGGAGATAAAAGCTTTAAATCAGAAAACTTGGCAAAAATTAGGAATGGGTACGATATTATTGAAAAATTCTTCTTTGGACCGTGGTTGACCGGAGACAACATTACTTTGGCAGACATCTGTTGTGTCAGCACAATCAGTTCATTGAACGAAATTATACCTATCGATGCCAACTTGTAAGTAATTAGACAGAATATTATTTAGTATATGAAACTCATCTATTGTAGCGTTTTATATTAATATTTTTTGCACGTTTGTACGTTTACGGATGAGTATCCAGATTAACCCACATTCTATCAACTTTTTCAATCCAATTTATTAAGGGGGCCATCACTATTTCCTATGATTCGATCGAGAAATAATACTGGTCGATCTAAATTCACATATTTAGAGACATTTCCAGGGATAGAATTACTGGTGACATTAAGTTACGCCGAAATTCTCGAATTCTCTCTTCAAATGATATAAGACCTAAATAAATTATTGGTTTAAACTCAATCAAACCCGCAGGTACCCGAACCTGACCGCTTGGTTTTCTCGCTGTTCAACACAAGAATTCTACATAAAAGCTAACGTAACAGGGGTGAACGCTTTCCGAGAAATGGTAAAAGGTATCACAGGCTGACAAATATTCTAAAATGGGTACTTAATTAATAAAGGTACTGAACAGTAATTATTTGTTTCATTTTAGACTTCATTATCCCTTTAACAATTCCTAATGAAATTTGAAGTTGGATATACGAGTAATATAGATTTAAAAATGATTATAATTTTTATTCTTAGTTTATGCAGTAAAATTTCACTCGTTAAATGTTTTTTCAAAATACTAAAAAGAAGAGAAAAACTAAAACAATAGTAGGGACGATTTTACATCACTAAGAGATTTACAACTAGTATTCTGAGACAGTAACAAATGGCCACGAGTTGCAAGTGTAAAATTAATTAAGTTTCTTTCCAACTAACTGTGTTCCGTTTCTTTTAAAAACTTTTAATCTTGAAGTAAGATAATGTATCTCAACTGAGCTCTAATTACGGCTCTTGCGAACGAAGTCATCATTCACAAAGAAGACTTCTACAGAACGGTATGCTGAGTTATAGAGTAAATTGAATAGTTCTATTCAAATCGGATTCAGATTCAAAAGTCGGGCAAAATTACGACTACTTCAAAAAGTTTTTTTGGTTTGGAGGCTCCCATAGGGCGATGCTACAGGGACGTGGAGAAGGGCATGTGCCCGTGGAACATCTAATAAATAACTATTTAAAATATTATAGGTAGGTACTTGTGATTCTCCTAATAGATGTTACGTACAATATTATTTTAAGTATTGCTCCCCGTGGTTTACCTCTGTGGTTTACCCCTCCAACAACAGAAAGTTGAATTCCAAAAATGTTGAAATCTCAAAATGATTACTTTCCCAAAATGATGCCTTTCGGACCGCAATGTTGAAGCCAACCTCACCTGCTAGCTGGTGCACCTGCTGAACAACGGACGAGGCTCTGGCGCTGGCTTTCCCCTCGGGGTTGGGGGGTCGGACGGCAGTCGCCCCCGGAAAAGCCAAAATTGCCAAATTTAAAATTAATATGGCTCGTAATAAAAGGAATCACAATGAGGGTAGGGCGCCGCCGCAAAACGGCGCGCATGAGGGTCGCCCGCCTCGTGTCGCAAGTGGGCAAGGGCTACCGTGCCTGAGCCGGGCACGGCTAAAGATGTTAGGCCAACACTGTGATTCACGAAAACTCCGCTTCGCAACGTGGAACATCGGCACGTTGACCGGTCGCACGAGGGAGTTGGCTGACGTACTCTGCAGGCGGAGAGTGGCCGTGGCGTTCCTGCAGGAGACTCGGTGGGGTGGCGATAGCACCATGCACATTGGGGAGGGCTACCAGCTGATGTACACAGGTGCACCTGACGGGCAGGCCGGGGTGGGCGTGGTGCTCTCCCGGGCGTTGCAGGATGACATCTTGGAGGTGAAGAGCTATAGCGCCCGACTTATGGTTGTGAGGGTGCTTATCGATGGGATTATAACCCACCTGATAAGTGCTTACGCTCCACAGGCTGGGCGTGGCGAAGCCGAAAAGATCTTGTTCTGGGACCAACTCGGGGGAGTACTTCGTGACGTCCCGCTGTCGCAGGAGATTGTCCTGGGCGGTGACCTGAACGGTCACGTGGGTGACGGATGTGAGGAGTTTGGGCGTGTCCACGGCGGTTTTGGATACGGTAGTCGCAACCCAGAGGGTGAGCACATCCTTAGAACGTGTGCGACTGCCGACCTGGCCATCGTGAACACGTACTTCAAAAAGAAATCCGAACATCTTGTCACCTACAAGAGCGGGGGGCGCTTAACCCAGGTTGATTTCCTGCTCACTAGGAGGCACAGCATCAGCAGGGTGGCCAACTGCAAGGTTATACCCGGGGAGAGTCTCACTAGCCAACACCGTCTCCTTGTCATGGACCTCCGCGTGAAACCCAAAGGCAAACGTGCCGAGCGTGCCCAACGCAAAATCAGGTGGTGGCTGCTTGATGAAGCTAAGTCCCAAAGTTTCGTCTCAGCAATCGGTGACAAGTGCGCCGATGCTGTAGACGAACCAGTACAGGTTTCTTGGGACAGGATTCGGGCAGCTATTCTTGAGGCGGGGAGGGTGGTGCTCGGCATGTCTAAGGGTGGACGCAAGTGTGATAAGGACACCTGGTGGTGGAACGACACAGTCCAGAGAGAGATCAGGGTGAAGAAAGCCCTCTTTAAAAAGTGGCAAGCGTCCAAATCTTCCGATGACCGCGATGCGTACAAAGATGCAAAACGCGCCACCAGGAGAGCCGTAGCCAGGGCCAAACGAGACCACTTGCAACCTCTATATACCAAGTTGGAATCGTCTGAGGGGCAAAAGCTTATATATAAGTTGGCGCGTTCCAGGGCCAAAGCGGCGCAGGGTCTATCCAAGTGCCGCTGCATTAAAGACCCTGGGGGCAATTTGTTGTACGAGAAAGTCGCGGTGAAGGAGAGATGGCGCTCATACTTCCACGAGCTGCTGAATAAGCAGCATAAAGAGGTGCAGCCACCAGACCTCCCTCCGAATCAAGGACTAGTGCCACCGAAAACGCCTGCGGAAGTCCAGACTGCCATTCGCCGCATGAAGAACCGGAAAGCTGTCGGACCCGACGAAGTCCCCATCGAGGCTTGGAAGGCAATGGGCGCCCGTGGTGTGGGCATTCTAGCAAATCTTTATAACCGCGTACTCCTCACCGGCGAGATCCCGAACCAGTGGAGGCTGAGCATCATCACGCCAGTCTTCAAAGGCAAGGGATCGGTGCAGGAGTGTGGTAGTTACCGCGGTATAAAGATAATGTCCCACACCATGAAGCTCTATGAGCGGATAATCGACTCCCGGATCCGACAGGAAAGTACACTCTCGGAGTGCCAGTACGGGTTCCGTCCCGGGCACGGGATCATGGACCCAGTGTTCGCCCTAAGGGTTGTGGCGGGGAAATACAGGGCGAAGAACACGCCCCTGCACTGCCTATTCTTAGACATGCAGAAGGCCTTCGACTGTGTTCCTCGCGAGGTGATCTGGTGGGCACTGCGGGCCAAGGGTGTCCCAGAGACTTACATTGACACCATCCGAGACATGTACTACGATTCCGGTTCCGTGGTTCGGACTGCTGTTGGCGACTCGAAAGCCTTCCCCATCACCGTCGGGGTACACCAAGGATCCGTCCTTAGTCCTTACCTGTTCAGCGTGGTATTAGATGTTTTGTCGGACAGCATTAGAAACTCACATGAGCAGCCTCCGTGGTTGCTCATGTATGCTGATGATATTGCGCTCATGGACGCGGACAGGAGCAGATTGGTGCGACGCGTGAAAGGATGGAAAGAAGCGCTTGAGAACGGCGGTCTGAAGCTAAATGTAGCGAAGACAGAATACTTAGCGTTAAACTCCACAGATCCCACACCCGTCCGCATAGGCGATGATTTGGTCGAGCGCACGGACCAGGTTAAGTACCTAGGATCTGTACTTCATGTGACCGGTGAGATCGACCACGACGTCAAGGCACGCATTGCTGCCGCGTGGGCCAAGTGGCGAGAAATGACTGGCGTGACCTGTGATCCTAAAATGCCAGTCAGGTTGAAGGGGCAGGTCTATAAGACGATCATTAGGCCTGTTCTCTTGTATGGTTGTGAGGCGTGGCCGCTGCTCGAGCGACACAAGCAAGAGCTGCGTGTCACGGAGATGAAAATGTTGCGGTGGATGTGCGGCGTTACGCGTAAAGATCGCGTACGGAACTCTCGCATCCGCGGCAGCCTCCATGTCCGTGACATCGCGGATAAAATGCAAGAGAGCCGCCTTCGCTGGTGCGGCCACGTCTTGCGGCAACCGCCAGGCTACGTGGGGAACAAATGCCTGGCAATGGTACCCCCGCCGGGTCCAGGTAAAAGGGGTAGGCCAAAGAAGTCCTGGCTTGACGTCGTGGAGGGTGATATGCGTGCAAATGGTCTCACTACCATGGACGCCCAAGATCGTGCGAAGTGGAGAAGGAGGAGCCGGAAGGCGGACCCTGAGCTCCGGGGTCATCTTGGCCACGGATGCAATCGGGAGAATGCGTCTATATGCAGATGATGATGATGATGATGAACAGAAAGTTGAATTCCAAAAATGTTGAAATCTCAAAATGATTACTTTCCCAAAATGATGCCTTTCGGACCGCAATGTTGAATTTGCAAAATATTGAATTCCCAAAATGTTGAATTCCCAAAATGTTGAGTTCCCAAAATGTTGAGTTCCCAAAATGTATAGGTACTTTCCCAGAGAAAATTGATTTCTTTAAATTTCGCTTTATTTATGTTGAAATCGTATTGAAATACTTTAGTACTTCAAATTAAAAATAGATGGTATATCTTCCTATACCATGCTATTTGATAAGTTGTGCGGCACACACTACAGGTACTAGCAGTGCCAATACTCAGGCTTAATAAGGTTGGTAATTCATTTGTAGGCAACAGTATAAAAATATTCAATAAAATTCCTCAGGATTTGGTTGACATGCCACTTAATATTTTTAAAATAAACGTGAAAAAAGTCTAATGGAAAAAGCTTATTATAAAGTAGAAGAATATCTTAATGATAAAAATGCATGGTCAACCTAATCACTTTCTGCCCGCACATTGTAAATTGTATAAAAACCGTATTAAAAAATTAATAAGTAAATAAAAAGGATAATTGAGTTCTCTGAGTTTCTTGCTGGTATCTTCTCAGTAGAACCAGCTACCGAACCAGCGAAAGAATCATTTTCAAATGGTTTACTTTAATTTATTTAATATTTTATTTTTTGTTTACATACTTCTTGACACAATTGTAATATTTTGACGTTCAATATGTGCTCTACATGTGCCTAAGTTGAATAAAGGAAATTGATTCTTTGATTGACACTCATCGAACCACTAACAGTTGTGAGGGTTACCACAGTCGAATTAATTCGAGATTACCTCTAAATCATCATTACGCCGTGGGGTACCGGCAGAGTAGAATAGTACCCCCCTCTAGTACCAGGTGTCGTAGGAGCCGACTGAGGTACAGCGGAACCGACCAATGGCGGTATAACCATTTAAATCGGCGTAGCTAAAATGGCACAGGGCGAGGATGGGCAGCAGCATCCTCGCCGCGAAGCTACGTCCTGCGATTGCCAACACGCCTGCCCAGCGTGGCATTATGGGCAAACTCCCCCTATGATGGGCACAAATAGGACCAGGCCCCTAGTCCCCGGCAGCTCCGCTAGCCCTGGCTCCGGTAGCGGCCAGGGTAACGGCGGAGCAGGGGGTGCTAAGAATCCCCGGCAGAGATCCGGCTACCACCCCAAACGACGACTGGCCCTGGTAACGCACAACGTACGCACGATGAGGACTGACGAGAGGATTGCTGAGCTGGAAGAAGAGTTGAGTAGGTTGCACTGGGATATTGTGGGGTTGTCTGAAGTCCGTAGAGAGGGCGAGGACACGATAACCCTAGGATCCGGCAACCTGCTCTACTACCGGGAAGGCGACCAGCAGTCGCAAGGTGGTGTCGGTTTTCTCGTTCACAGATCCCTCATTAACAACATCATTACCATCGAAAGTGTGTCGAGCAGGGTTGTATACCTAATACTCAGAATATCCAAGAGGTATTCGCTGAAGGTCATTCAGGTATACGCACCGACCTCGGCACGCCCAGATGATGAAGTGGAGACTATGTATGAGGACGTAAGTAGGGCCATACATACGTCTAAGACCCACTTCACAGTTGTTATGGGGGACTTCAACGCAAAGTTGGGTAAGAAAAGCGATGATGAGTTGAGAGTGGGGCAATTTGGACATGGACAACGGAACCCGCGGGGACAGAGGCTGGCTGACTTTCTGGAGAAAGAGGGACTCTTTATGATGAACTCTTTCTTTCAGAAGCCGCCGCACAGGAAATGGACCTGGATGAGCCCTGATGGTTCCACGAGGAATGAGATAGACTTCATCATGACCAACGAGAAACGAATATTCAGTGATGTCTCCGTGATCCACAGGGTGAAAACCGGTAGTGATCACAGAATCGTAAGAGGCACATTGGGTATTAATGTTAAACTCGAAAGGTCCCGCCTGATGAAGTCTACACTCCGACCTACTCGTGCCCAAATCCAAAACCCCGAGAACTTTCAACTTGAGCTTTCGAATCGCTTTGATTGCCTAGAAAACTTTGCGTCGGTGGACGAGATCAACAACAGGCTCGTAGAAACTGTCCAAACGGTGGGCTCTAAGCACTTCAGACCCCGCCGTTCAAATAGACCTCAGAAACTCTCCGATCACACCCAAAAACTCATGGCTAAACGACGCTCACTTCGACTGCAGTCTTCCGATGATGCAGAGTCATATAGGCAGCTCAACAGACAGATTTCCAAATCTCTGCGACACGACATACGTCTCTTTAATACTGAACATATTAAAGAGACAATCGAGCGGAACAAAGGCTCCAAAGTGTTCGCAAGAAATCTGTCTGTTGGGCAAAGCCAGTTGACTAAGCTGAAGAGAGAAGATGGCAGTATAGCGTCGACCAAGGCTGAGGTTTTGGAGGAGATCGAAAGGTTCTATGGACAGCTATACGCTTCGGTCGCTAATCCTGCTGGCAACATGGCGACCGACCCAAGAGCCAAGTTGACCCGACACTTCACCGAGGATATCCCAGACATCAGCCTGTACGAGATTAGAATGGCCCTGAATCAGCTTAAGAACAACAAAGCGCCGGGTGACGACGGAATCACTTCAGAGCTTCTGAAAGCGGGTGGAACACCGGTACTTAAAGTCCTTCAGAGGCTTTTTAACACCGTCGTCCTCGAGGGCATAACGCCAGAAGCGTGGAACAGAGGCGTGGTGGTGCTGTTCTTTAAGAAAGGTGACAATACCTTACTGAAGAATTACAGACCCATCTCGCTTCTGAGCCATGTTTACAAGCTGCTTTCAAGGGTCATTACGAACCGTCTCGAGCGCAGGCTTGATGACTTCCAGCCTTCCGAACAAGCCGGTTTCCGAAGAGGCTACAGTACCATAGACCACATCCATACGCTGCGGCAAGTTATACAGAAGACCGAAGAGTATAATTTGCCACTTTGCTTAGCGTTTGTGGACTATGAGAAAGCCTTTGATTCGGTCGAGACATGGGCTGTGCTTGAGTCTCTCCAGCGGTGCCGTATTGACTATCGGTACATCGAAGTGTTGAAGTGTTTGTATAATAACGCCACCATGTCGGTTCGAGTACAGGAACAGAGTTCGAGGGCGATCCCTTTGAAAAGAGGCGTAAGACAGGGAGACGTGATATCTCCGAAACTGTTTACGGCCACTTTGGAGAATGCCTTCAAGCTCCTGGAATGGAAAGGATTCGGCATCAATATTAATGGCGAATACATCACTCACCTCCGGTTTGCCGACGATATTGTAGTCATGGCAGAATCGATGGAAGATCTCAACACGATGCTCGAAGGCCTCAACCGAGTTTCTCAACAGGTGGGTCTTAAAATGAACATGGACAAGACAAAGGTGATGTGTAATGCCCATGTTGTACCTACCCCAATATCTGTTGAGAGCTCGGTTCTTGAAGTTGTTGACTCGTACGTCTACCTAGGACAAGTAGTCCAGTTAGGTAGGTCCAACTTCAAGAAAGAGGTCAATCGCCGAATCCAACTCGGCTGGGCAGCGTTCGGAAAATTGCGCAATGTCTTCTCGTCCGACATACCTCAGTGTCTCAAGTCGAAGGTTTTCGACCAGTGTGTGTTACCAGTGATGACTTATGGCACTGAAACGTGGTCCCTCACTATGGGCCTTATGAGTAAGCTCAAAGTAGCCCAACGAGCTATGGAGAGGGCTATGCTCGGAGTCTCTCTGCGAGATCGAATCAGAAACGAGGAGATCCGTAGAAGAACCAAGGTTACCGACATAGCCCAGAGGATTAGCAAGTTGAAATGGCAGTGGGCAGGGCACATAGCACGGAGGACTGATGACCGATGGGGTCGAAAAGTCCTCGAGTGGAGGCCACGTATCGGCAAGCGCAGCGTAGGACATCCACTCACAAGGTGGACAGACGACCTCATTAAGGCCGCGGGAACGCGCTGGATGCGAGCCGCTTCCAACCGGTCCTATTGGAGATCTATAGGGGAGGCCTATGTCCAGCAGTGGACTTCCTATGGCTGAAATGATGATGATGAATGATGACCTCTAAATCCAAATTGGTACTTAGTATTCTACACACTTTTATAAGAAATACAACATTACGACAGAAAAATCGAAAGATATGTTATTTGTGCCATTTAAGAAGAACAGGCGGACAAGAGATATCATTTTTCGAAAAAAAAAAAATTTATCCCTGTTAAAGAAGCTGGAAAGAAACACAATATCCCCAAAAAAATTCCATAAAAAATAAATTTCTTTAAATTGAAACTGGGTTTCAAGAAGTAAAGAAGATATTATAAGAGTGTTTAATTTTATGATATATATTTTGATGTAGCGTCGTTTGGGTTAGTACGTTTCAATAAACCTCATAACTAAACCTTTTTACTGTTTCTTTTTTTTTTTTCATAATATTTATTATATAACATTCTGCTAATTCAACTTTTTAGGATTCAACATTCTGCAAATTCAACTTTTTGCAAATTCAACATTTTAGGAATTCAACTTTCTGTACCTGGAGGGGGTTTACCTGGATAAAAGATTCGGATTCCTATGTAATAAGCATATTTTTTTTAAATATTGTAGAATATTCTACAAAACGCTATCTAGACCCAAAGTAAGCATAGCTTAACTAGCTTGTGTTATGGGTTTTAGAATGCGGATAAACATACTTAGATACTTTTTTTTGTAAATACATACACAACTCCCCGCAATGATTTTCCCAAGCGACTACAATATGGGGTTCTTCAAGAAGGGTATTAGAAGGTTTCTTCAGGGTCGGCAGCACGAGTGTGACGCCCCTGGTGTTGCATACGTCCATAGGCCGATAACCACTTTCCATCAGGTGGGCCGTGTGCTAGTCTGCCACCTAAGTGTTGTATAAAAAAAATATTCATATTCATGCATACAAATATTTGCACTGAACGGGGATCGAACCTGCGCATCCTGCGTAGCAGCCGCGTTCACGACCGCTACGCCCCAGAGGCAGTCAAAATTATTTGATAAGAATGTGTCATAACGTTATCGTCCAAATAAAAGTACTTATATTAAAAGCGCCTGTAGAATCCTTTCCATGATAGTAAATAACATAAGTGCCTATTTTTAAAATAAATATATAACTCAGAACTCAGACTATACGTTGGCTTTATACTAGACAGATTCACGAAGGTAACAAAGGTTAGGCGGCAAGTTAATTACCATCCATATTCCGAAGTTCCAGCAACAGAGATGATGTAAACAAACCACGAGGCCAAGTTGTATGAATATTTAAACAAACTACGCCAAGTAAACAGAAAATTAGCCCAGTTCAAACCGCAGCGAAATTGCACCAGCATGAAATCTTGCAGTACGATTTATATCGCGGATGAAGTTGGAGTTGAAATTAGTGAAAGAATCTCTTCAGGAAGATTGCGAAGCGTATGGACGACGCTTCTCGTGGCCAAAAGGCTGATCTGTTTTTAGGTCAGAGAATAAGCATAGCTATACAACGTGGCAATTAATTCAAAATTTCAACTAAGTCATGAGCCATTTAATTTTAGAATAATGTAAAATCCTGCCGATTTTGAAAATGATTATTAAATAATAGCATAAACATGTACTATCAGGCAGAATAGGGCACCAAGATCAACACCAACCACTATTTCTGAACAAAACGCCTATTGCTTATGGTGCATCAATGGATTGGTTTTTTTCACATCAGTTTATTTATTAAATAATTCACACAAACAAGTATTACATGGCCAAAATGATTGTTGTGCTTATTTGTGGGTAGGCCTAGTGACCCATCACGCTGACGGCATTGCTCCGCTGAATAGCAATGGCCAGGGGCCAAAGGTTGTCCCAGGTATGAATTGGAGAAAAAATCACCGGTTTTGTCCCTCAACCTACACCTCAATTCGCTTACGAAATTCTAGGCATCGGCACCCAACTACTGATAGTTTTGACCGAAAAGGAGGCGACTACGTAGTTCTAATATAATGGAGTATTAAAAAGTAGCCATTCTACTATATAAAAGGAAAATGCATGACAAAGATAATTATGTACATTTTATATCTTAATCCCTACAATTTTATTAGTCAGTCGAGAACCTGGTGTGGGTACTATGAAAGCTTTGAAATAATAAAGCTCGTAGTCATTAAGAAATTTTTAATTAAGGAGAATTTTAAGGTTTAAGTAGAACTGAAGCTTTTAAACAGCAAAAGCATATTTTTTAGTTTCATATCTCAAAATGGTAATGCTAATGTCAGTTGAATTTAGGTGCACATTAAAAATACACTCGAGATTTAGGTTGCACCTACCGAATTTGCATTTAACTCAAACCTGACGAGTTTCATTTAGAATCAGCAAGCCATATAAACAGCCTAAATGCGACCATTTTTGTTTGCTTGAGCTTCCTTAATTTATATACGACTAAATATGAAGCTCGTTAGAGGTAGGCTACTAAGTTTGAGAGTTACACAGTTTTTTCGCAGTACCTACTACTGCCAGCCATTCGCATTGCCGCGGTACAAGTAGTGTAAGCAACTACGAGACGAGTATATTTCGACTAATACATAGATAAAATCACTTACATACACCCATCCCTAATTGAGATTGTCATATACCGTAATGCCGTAAGGATATTTATTATTGAACCTGACCGGTTTGGTATAATAATGTATGAATAATAAATAACGTGAAAAAGTACAAGTGTGTTTTCAATATGTGTAAAATTGCATGTTTATTATGAATTTATATTATAACTTTTTATATTTTGTTAATAGTATTACCCATAGAGGTCATGGGGTCCAAGTGCCCGTCCCTTATTTAGAGACATTTCCAAACGCCTAATAGATGCTACCCGTGACCAGAGGGCTGGTTTATTCCTTGGATTGGCAAATTGAATGGCAATCATTCAACGTGGCAATGCCACCAGGCGCCTGGCCAGGGTGGCCCAGTTGATGTCGATGGGGAGGAATTTTTTGACACCTGAACCTGCAGTTTTGTATATAGGTATATTAATTGTATTGTTTTTGTATTGTGTGATTATTTAAATAAATTACAATGATTTAAATAATCACACAATATATTAATGAACGAATAAAAATTACACAACTGAGTAGTTAAAAAAACATTATCCTTAATATTGATTAATGATTTAAATTTTTTCATGGACAAGAATATAAAAGGGTAAGGCTATAAAAGTTACAGAAAGTTTTGTGAGAGAAAATTCTTCGAATCGCTGTCAAAAAGAGATTTTGCCCAATAAAAAATAAGAAAATCTATTTAATTTTTTCTAAAATCATATATTTTTGGAGGCGAACGTAAAATCTTGCTTTGAAATTGCTAGAAACTAATAGGCCTGAATCGCTTGCAATAAAACTTTGGACTCTTACCAAATCGGTTAAAATTAAAACTGACAACATTGCTCTGTAGCAGGGTTACGGTACCACTAGAAATGTTCTTGTTCAGCGGAACTGTGAAAGGTGGTTTAATGGATTGAGACAATGCTAGCAAAAACGGAAGGACAGATAAAAATAAATGGATATTTTAAGGCAATACCAAATCCACTACCATACATATTGCGACTCAATACACAACAAATAGAAGGAAGATAGCTGAAGTTAAGACCACTAACTAAACGCCATCGAAACAGAAATAATGAACGTGATTGCTGCAAGTTACCTTGATTAAAGGCTGGATTAATAGCACCTGAGTAAGCGAGCTTGTTACGTATGACGACGACGACTAGTATGCATCTTGAAACGCTTCGTTATAAACTACGGTCGTGGTTTTCATTAGTTTCGTAATTAGCATAGTACGATATTTATCGAAATGCAAAATATAAAATTTATATTAATATTATGAAGCTGAAGAGTTGGTTTGTTTGGTTGAACGTGCTAATCTCGGGAACTACGGTTCGAATTGAAAAAAATAGTGTTGCATAGCCCGTTAATTGAGGAAGGCTATTAGACTACGAGTATATATCATCACGATCCTCCTAAGGAGTGGAGCAGTAACTCGAAATAAAACCTGTATCAACCTGTCTGGCCAGCGTGGAAACAGTAAGACAAAGCCTCCCAGTATTGGGAGAGGCCTATGTCGTCCAGCAGTGGGCTGCAATGGGCTAATTTTATTGAAATTGGTTTTTTTTTATTTTTTTTTTTATTTTTTTATAAAGAATATTAGCAACCGAAACCAACTAAGCTAAATTGCTTGTGCTAGGAGTGGGTTCACGTCAGTGGGTTCACGTCAGTAGTGTAATGACCAGGATTCGAACCCGGGACCTCTCGATCGTAAGGATGATAATGATGATACGTATATAGTAAATATCTGTTAAAATATTTATTTATAAAGGAATAGGGTGCTACTAGCATCACTCAAGAAGATGGTACAAAGCAGGACCGGTAGTTATTGTACCCATAGACGTTTCTCTTCACGGATTCATTGCCATTGTCCAGGATCATTTTTATTTAGGACTTAAATCTGTTCAAACATTTGTGGAAAGATTTTAAGAATGAAAGGAAAAAGTTATTTTGTGAATATTTCATTCCATTAATTATATTGGCAAAACATTAATTTGTTTTTACGAATTTCAAATGCCCATAAATTACATGTTTCCTAGAAAATATGCTGAAAGTAAATAAAATTGTTTGAATTTTTATCCATATTTACACAATACAAGCATGTCTACAGCGAAGGCTTAATTAAAATTTTACCAAGGCCACTTTAATAATTGAAAAACACATTCTCTTCAACCCCTAGAGATAAGGCTTATAATTAAATGGTTTTAATTATAGTGGTGCTTTTTATTAGAAAAATATACAACAATAACATTGTTATTATTATATGAAGTGTAATAAACCATTTGTATAACCATTTAAAATATTTCATGACATCATTCATTTTGAGTCACTAGCATAATGTCCACTTTGTAAAACGTCTATGTCGCTCTAACGTCTTGATTTTTGAACGCCATAGTTAGCTAATAAACATGAACGCTAAATACTCTAGAAGCAAAACGTCTGGATCGTAAAATGTCTTAATTTAAAACACTTTATTAGAAAATAGTCCAGATATAAGAATGCCATAGTCACTGAATAGACATGAGCGTTAAATGACAAAGTAACAAATCGTCTGGATTTGAAAATGACATAGTTAGTTTATTGACATGAACGCCGAACGCCGAATAGATTCTTCAGTTGTACTCTTATCTTACTGGAGTTGTTATGATATTATGAGTGCATTTCCTCACCAGAGTCCTTTTTGACACACAAAAAAGAAAAAATATGATATAATTTACGACAAAAAATATAGAAGAGAAATGAAAAAATTTAATGTAAACCAAATCACAGCATATATTTTTTTTTAAAACATATGCCACATTAAACGTGTCATATTTGGGGACCATTTTTAAGATGTAGGTAGAGCTTAAAACTTTGATGAATGCCATTTTAAATGTTGTTTAAGAATAAGCTTTATAATCTGCTACTTATTGTTAAGCAAAATAATTTACGTTTAACTTTAAGAGTGGTTTTGTTAGTTTAGAAAATAATAGGTAGGTAATTATATTTTATGAAAAAAAAAAACGACTTTATTTTAACTCTCAGGAATCCTTTCCATCTATTGGAAAACTATGAGCTATCAAGCGCCCAAAAAAACCCTATTCAGACTATTTCGAATTCTCCAGGTGTTCTCAATATCATCTTATTCTGCGTTTATGTTATCCGACTAATTTGAATTCTAGCTAATAAGGTTTTCTAATCATACAGACTATTTGCAATTCCAGACGTTTTGCTACTTGCTCATTCTGCTTTTATGTCTTCCAGCAGAGTTGACTCTCTGCTAACTGGGTATTCTGTTTTTATGTCATTTAGCTGAATTGTCTTTCAGCTATCTAGGTCATGAATTGTCATTACGCGAAAAAAACATTATGCTAGTAACCCTTCATTTTATATACATATACAGGCTGGAAAAATAAGTCGGGCCTTGGAGGGAAACTACCTTAAATCCTTAAGTTGGCTCATTTTAAATAAAGGAGACATTCCTTTATTTTTAAGAAGAAACAAAACTGCATTTACTTTAAAGTATTCAATAACTTGCACCCAAGACTCGAACCAACAAAAAATTGGACTCGATACGACGAAAGAACTGATTAAAAATGAGAAAGAAACTGATCTCACTGAGTTGCGAGCGCTGCTGAGGATCGATATTCCTGATTGTAAATTTCTGACGTCCACAAAAAGATACAGTCAGCTCCCCGCCTATATCTCGAAGTTTCCGCCTATATTGAGTAGTTCTTTAACTTCAGTAAGGTCATTTTCGTAATCACAATGGCTGCGAAAGAGAGTCGATAGAAACAGCTGTGACTGGCTTCATAATTCAATGCGTGAATTTATCATCATTCCTAAGCGAAGCAGGGCAACATCGCATGTCAGATATATCCGTAAAGATCAACATCACTTTCGTCACCATCACCTGTGCGTCGGCCGATGAGAGGCCGGCCACCGACCTGCTTGGGATCCCAACGCCCACCGTCTTTGAATAGCTACTGGTAGTGATGTGCACCGCATGCGATGGACTGCTATAACAAAAACATCATGTGGGCATATTGTGTGGCTACAGAGCCCCCCTCTGTAGCCACACAATATGCCCATATGATGTTTCGAACTAACTCAGTGTGTACCGTACTAGAACTATTAGACATTCGCTAAAACCTTCCGTCAACACATCGACACAGGGACTATCGGATCAACTGCGATTCGTTAAACGCAAACGCATTTAGAATAACGCCGTAATTAAGATCGATATAAAATGCTTGCGCAATATCTGTCTCACCCCGTCCCGCCCCGGTTCCTGCTTCCACACCTGCACCAGTGGTTCAAATAAATGAAGATACACGCATTGCAGGGGATGACACACCTTTTCCAGTAAGTATTCGGTACAATGAAGAGATTAGGAAGGCTTTGGAATGTGCATTGCGGGAATATCGATCGATACATGTTAGGCCACGTCTGCCTCGGTTACTTATACGAAATATGGCTCTAGCTAGTGAGCCTATGTATCTAGAAAATAGTGAAACTTTTGATATTCTGCGCTTTTGACAATCTGCGCCTTTGCCTATGTGCGCTTTTGGCATTCTGCTCTTTTGAAAATTTGTGATCGTTTGTCATTTTGCGCTTTTGACCTTATGCTCCTAAACGAAAATCTCAGTGACACTCATTCAAGATGTTAACTCTCCTATTTTAGCGGTATACGAGTACGATGACGATGGATTACACGGACCACGATATGATAGATGACATACAATTAGACAATATTGTTAGAAAGTTACAAAAATAATTTGAGATTATGAAATTTGAAAAGATAGAAAAGGGACAACATAGAATCTTCATTTTGAGGGGAATGATTTTTCCATTACAAGAGAAAAGCAAAAGCAGCATATGCAGAAATTGTGAAGAATAATGACCTGGAGTACAAGAATTTCAACCCAGAAGACAGTGAAAACTGGTATGGCACAATGGGACCATATTTGGACATGTTCGCTGCATTCAAGTTTAGGCTTGATGAGCTTAGACTAGGGCACAACAACATGCCAGTAGCGAAAAGAGATGGAAACCATATCTCCTTTCCTGTGTCCAAGTATGGTCTCAATGGTGCACATCACATTTTACTGGCAGGGACAAGCTTTCCTCCCGAAAGGCGTTCCTCAATAGTACAGAGTCTGGGCCCCATGACCGTTTTCCTATGCATGGTGAGATCTGATGGGATTAACAGGAACAAGTATGCAGCTGCTGTTAAACGAGCAATGTCCCATGTACCTTGTATTGACGAGATAATAGAAATCATTAAAACAAGACGAAATTCTTATGAAATTTCTACTATGACAGCTCTTTTGACAGAGACACTCCTTGTCACTACCGCGAGACAGGTAACAAGGATGTGCTTTCCTGTAAATTTCCTAGCAAGAACCTATAAACAGCACAAGGAAATGCCAAGAACTAAGTGCTAGCTTCAACAACACAGGGTCAGGCGGTTGGGCTATATACAAACATTGCATGGGAATGAAATGGAGAATCCAAGGATGCATGGAATCAGAGAAAGCATCCCAGATTCTCTACCACTCCTATTTTGGGACTTATAAAGAAGATCTGGGGGTGCTAGGTTAAATAACGCGGACAGCAAGATGGTTTACTCGTGAGCAGCTAAGAAACGTATTCCAAAAGATGAGCTCTTTTAAGCAGGTAGAGTTCATGTTACCACAGCAGGTCTTGTATGCGAAAATGTCATGTGTTAATCAGACTGGAATGCTCTCAGGAGTATAATAATCAGATCTGTTCACACCCCTGCTTCAGTGGCCCAAGAGAGGTGAAGATAACTGAGGATTTCTTCGACCATAATTGAAAGTCGCAGGGCAATCAACACTGAAGGGAAAAGTGTGGCTTAAATAATCACTGCTTTGACTAACACACTAGACACCCTGCACAATGATGTAAGAAACAATCAAGGTAGGATCAAGATGGGGACAGCTGTGTGGAACAAGATGGACGACCTCACCTTGGAAAATCCTGGTACAGAAGTTGACATGGTTGTAACCGCTAATGGCCAATATTTCATGGGAAGGGCACGTGAACCATCCGATTTTGTAGTTACTGCCACCATTTTTGTATTATTAGAATTATTTGCCTATTAAGAAATAGTGTCCCACCGATTTTTATTATAGTGCGTTTTTTGTGCTATTAAGAAAAAAAAAATAAAAAAAAAATAACATTGACCTAACATGGTTAACGTTATGATTTTTAATAAAAGCCATTTTTTTATTATGATTTATAATAATTTAAAAATAGCTTTAATAGACCTGTAGAGGGGAAAGGCGCATATTGGGAGAGGCCTATGTCTGCTGTATGTTAGTTCTCTTTTGTACTTGGTTAATGAAACAAGATTGGATTTGTCTAGACTTAAGGTGATCTAAGTAACTGATTCTAAATTTAGTTTTTGCTGTTAATATTATGATTGTCGTTGAATATATTTTATATTTGTTATTGGTGGGTAAGTTTAGTTAAATATGTTGATATAAGTTATATTTTTATAAATAGGAGTTGTATGTTTATGAAGGTGTCTATAATTAAAACCTAGACTTGTATGAATAACACTTTTCAATATTCTCTTTAACATGAATCAAAAATTGACGACAGATCGGATTATATTATTGCAGAAAATAACATTATACTCGTAGGAAGTAATCACAATGTACCACAAGTTTTAAATAATGTAAAGACAGTCTGGGTGTCTTAAAAATTACTTTGATGGATGGAATAGTCATATTAAAAATTATTTTAAAAGAGGAGCCGCGACAGTACATCTATGATTGAAAAACATTTCCAATCAGAAAACGCTTTGACAAAAAAACAAAACCTCGTCGTCGCCATAAAAACCGAACAATGCAAGTCAAGAAACGTAATAAATACAGTATACACGATTCAAGGGGATATCGACGTCGATATTTGTGAAAAAGTTTAGACAAAATGGTAGGTGGTAGGTTCATTTTAACTTTCAAGTACCTATTTTCCTCAGTATGTTGTTTTCCTTAAAAAAATAAAAGTTTAAATATGTACATAGTACGGTGATCTTTTAAATAAGGTGTTTTAATTGAATATAATACATATCCCTCCCCCCAAGAAATATCGCTGAAAATGTATAATTCGCACTAATCACTACACTTGAAAATATTTAAGAGATACGATTTGACAGATGTCTGGATTCATGGTAGGTAACTAGGCACTATTGAAAGGATACATGAAACTGTTATAAATTAAGTTAAACCATTTCTAAATACGTAATAACTTATAATAGTAAGTATAAAAAATATGATGTGACATATTTCACTTTAAATTACTACAAATATTTTAAGAATTGCTACAAATAATTTAAAATAAGACGTGATTCTTCATTTTTCGAAATCTCGTGTGACAGCTACGTCATATCGTTCTTATTTTTTCATTTGAGTGTTGCGGCTGTGTTCTCTATGGTTGTTACATTTTA
Source organism: Eilema depressum (assembly GCA_914767945.1). Classification (NCBI taxonomy): domain Eukaryota; kingdom Metazoa; phylum Arthropoda; class Insecta; order Lepidoptera; family Erebidae; genus Eilema; species Eilema depressum. The sequence continues at coordinate 13,389,785 of OU612033.1, read as the reverse complement.
ATCGTATGGAGTTTATGTCAACTCGTTACGTTTATGGTCGGCGTTGCCAGAATGTAACTTTTGTAATATTATGTATTTCTTTTTACCCTCTTATGTTTCTTCTAAGTAATACAAATGAAAATATTGCTTAGATTTTTCTTTTATCGTATCGCATACTAGAGACAACGAATTTTTTTTATTTTTTTTCTGATACTGAAATCGAAAGTAGCTCAGACAGTGAATATATAAAAATTATAAATACCCATTTCGTATTTTCATTTACCCTGCTTTATTAACATTATATATCCTGAACCTAATATCAATACTAGATAAATATTAAATTGATTGTAAAAATGCACCTCTTAGATTATTTTGCCTACCAGCATCATCATGCGCATGGAGACGTATTTTCCTAATTGCATCTGAGGCCAAAGCTTGCCAAAGCTATAATTTTTAGGTTTTTAGGTTTCCCGTAGGAGCCGCGTGGTTCCCGGCAGAGTAGAACTTGGGCCTCCCCATCTCTTCCTATGCGGTGTCGTACCAGGCGACTAAGGGATAGGGCTGTTTATCACCAGACAGTTATATAGGTACAGCCACAACTTAGCCTCAGATGCATACCTCGAGTCAACAATAGTGCCAGGAATATGGCAATAGGCTCACCCCCTATTACGTGGGACCGAATAACTACAAATACCTATTTATCTATTATTTTTAACCTATTTATCTATTTTTTTTGTATGTTTGTTATGCGATTGTGAAGCCAATTCTAGACGGATTTTGAAAATTCTTTTTTTGTTCGTAAGTAGATTATTTCGAAATGGTCCCATTTAAATTTTGTAAAGATCTGATGATGGGTTTCCGAGATTAGACCAAGGAACTCTTCAAAAAGTACCAGGAAATCAGCCGCGATTGCTGCAATCGCATATTATTGCAATGTTTTCATTAAGCCTAACACATATAGGTACTAATCCAAATATCAATACTAGATATATTACATGATTAATCAGTGTTGCCAGGGCCAGATAGTCTAGTGTAAATGTAAACAAGATAGCTTAAAAAGTTACTTAACAGGGAAAAAGTAACGTTGTTTTATGGTATGGAAATCTTGTCGGATAATTATTATATTGCGCGGTTATGATGAATAGTTTTATTTATTTACAATGTTACAAAAGTTACATTTTGGCAGCTATGCGATTAATCTTTTGTTACTTGAATCGATTATTCTGACAATTGATTTAAGAAGCTCCATCCCTAGACTATAAACGTCAAATCGTATCTTTTAAATATTTTCAACTGTAAATCAAAGTATAAACGGGGCCTTCCGCCTTTTGTGGACTAATGACTCGAGCCTCCAGGCATGATTGCAAAATGGTGCTGTTACAAAGAAAGACACAGAATAACTAACTTAGTAGAGGCCTGGAATAAACGGCTTATGAGGCATCTGGGGAAAAGAAAGCAAAAAATAAAGATCACCACCAGAAACAACGAATTAATGATTGCAAATTTAACAGAAAAAATTGATGAGCCATCTGGGGAAGCACCTGTCGGGAAATCCTTCCCGAAACACAAACTCCTTTATGATTCGGACTCCTTGGTTGAACTCGCTGGCAGCTAGCTATTTCTTCGATGTCAGATTTAAACGCTGAATTGAATTATTAACATTTGTATCAAAGATTTGTGTGAACACAATTTCTAACAGAAACGTAGCAGAAACTACGTAATTATCTAGAGATTGAATTGCTGGTAGCCGAAACCAGCCAAGGATTCATAACAGTTGAGTATCAAACCTAATTAACAAATACGAAATTACCGATACATAATGATTTATGATGTTATATAAAGTTGTCCCCGGGGCAGCTCATGTGTTAAGGTGAAACTTAGTGTGTTACGGTTATCCACACTTGCCTGCGCCGCTTACCTGTATGGCGTGTTCTCCCTCGAGAGGAGTTGCCTGCAGGGGGGACTTCTAGTCAGCCCCTGTATGGATTGGTGGTGGTTCTCAGTGCGAGGCCTGTTAAGCACTGAACCACCATTTCCGCAGTGCGATCCTTTGGGTGACCACTCGCGATGAGTGTCTGCTTTATGTAATATGTTTGGACATGCATGTTATATCTTATTTGATTCTATTGGTGGTACTCAACTTATTCCAAACTTGGAATTGTCCCCTTCACGACCATGATGAGTTGACAGGAACAACTGCACCCAGGCAACCACATGAATATGCCAATATTTAAGTCATAAAATATCCCACTTTGTTTCGCGACATCCTTGTTAGCTCACTGGCCTTTGAATTGTTTTTTTTTTTTATGACAGAGCTGTCTGTCTCTTGTAGCGAATAGAACTATCATTGCTTACTCGTACTTGTAAAAATTTAATGAAAGTAATTGTATTTCAATTAAAGTGTTTATATTATTTATCCATAAAATCAAATAGGTTATGGCCGAATATTGTGATAAACGTAAATTGACAACCTATATTGTTGTGATAAGAAAAAGAAACTGGAAAATAAGTAATGGAGAAACAATAACGTAACTCACAGCCTTTCGACGATGATAAGTATAGTATTTAGCAATTAGAATACGTTCAGTGTTAAATGAAATGGATTGAATTGTGGTAGTTGATAACAATATTCCACAAATCCGATCTGAGCTGTAGAAAAAGAACAACAGAGTAGTTAAAAATATTTTAGTGGAGTATTAATCGGACTCTTTTATCGGTTTTGTAAACGATAATAATTACTTAACAACGCAGGAAGTTTTCATCAATTTTATTCTGGATTTGAAGACTTTTTTAATTTTATAATTTTTTTCATATTTTGCAGACTACCGCCTCAGTAAAACTTTTGATAGGTTTTGCTATTTATTAGTAATCAACAATAAGGTACTTAATAAATGAAACCTGACAGTTTAATTTATTCATCTTGTTACAGTACCGTCAATGTGCAATAAACGCAGTTAAATGATGCCATTTTGACCTGAAATCAATTTGTCGTAACCAGTTTTTATCAGCTGTTTATTATAATATTGGAGAAAAAAGCGTACATTACGACTTTCTAATGACTGAAGTTCAAGGTAAGTCCGTCCGTGTATTTTATAACAATAAACAATAACAATACACGAATTCGTAGATTTTAACCTCCAATGCTAGTTGGCGCCTTCGTCCTAAACCAACCTGATTTTGAGCAGCGATGAGACTACTATTTTGTGAATATTTAGCAGAATAAGAATGAAGAATAAGTTACGTGCAACACTTTTACTTATTTATCACTTATCACTTATCATATAAATATTAATATATAATATTTTTAAATAATAAACGATGACAAGAAGACGCTATTTGACAATTAAAATGTCTGCTTTCGAAAAAAGAACTGTTAAGGTAAAATGACTAGTTATCGATGTGGTACAAAATTAAATTGAACAAGATTTTTAAATGATATTTTTATCTCAAAAGGTTTCAAAGCATTAAACTATTTGCATATAATAATAATATTATCTATATTAATATTCAATACCTAGTTACTTACGCAATTTTCATACAATTTTCAAAATGTAAGAACAAAATATAGAAGTATTTTTTTTTATAAATATGACCTTCACCAGGGTAAATAAATAAATACTATTATAAATCTATAACCAAAATAATACCACTAAACTGATTTATTGCAAAGCCTTCATATCTAATAATATCTATTAGGACTATTTTATTTAGTAGCACCACAAATAATTGGTAATTTTACCCTACTGTATGGTTTATTTTTATTTTTATTTTAAATTAACAGCCAGTATTGCTTTTCATCTTCACACGGTCTAAAACTTTTTGGTGAGTAGATTGTACTTTTCAAAGAGGTTTGAAAAAAAATAATTAAATTAAATACTCTTTTTTGAGCTCAAAGTATTCCCCTATGAATATCTATGTGTCTAGAAGGACTGTCAAAGCATTGAAAGCGGCCAAAAAAATAGTGTCCAACTGTTGGGCGCTAAACGATTTTCTTGCTTTCAGTGTCAGATGCACTGTCAGCGGACACGGACAAAAATTTGAAATTTTAAAAATGACTGTTTGTGTAGTGAAAGTGTGCAGAAACTATAAAGGACGCACTAAATCAATAAAAAAAATTACCTATCATCGGTAAGTACCATTGTATCGTACAAATTTTAGCAAAATAAGCCATAATCTTTTTTCTAAAATAATTTAATATTGCCGTCGCCATTTTGTACTTAACAGGTGTGTTGCTAATTACTTAAGTCAAAACTCCCATAAAAAAACGTGGCGGGTATATTATGCAATATAATTTACAGTATCGTATGAGGGGTTTTTCGGCATACTGAGTTCGAATTTGATGTCATTTTTACAAGACAAAATATGGGCAGTAGTGCGTCGCGCGTCGTAGTGCTTCATGAAATTTCAGAATGGACTCACGATATCATGGGTTTTTGGTTATATTTTTTCAGAATACCAAGTGATCTAATACTAAAGCGCCCCACACACTAACAGTTTATCGAATGACAACCGGATGATATTAGTCTGTCAGTTCATCGCAATAGCCCATACACTTACAGTTTCGTATACGATTTTGGACTGACCGCTAATACAATCTGAAGAAACTGTGGGCGGACTGTTGGTGTGTGGCCGCTTGACGATTCCGGTCAGCGCCGGCAGGTGTCGTCGGCAGGTAGTCGGCCGGCGGCCTATCGACCGTCGGAAGGCTCTACGCCTACAGATTGAATATTATGACTAGTGCAAGCAATTTTCGACCTTATTGGCATCACATAGTACATACTTTTTTTTCTTATATTCGTGATCAGCGGCATCTATTATTGCGAAAACACATGTAATTAAGAAAATGTCAATAAGGTCGAAAATCGTTTTTCTGTTCTTAGTAGTCTCTGTGTGTAACGTGTAGTCGGTACAAGTCCCAAATAACACATTCACCTCCTTAATTACCTCCTGTGAGGTGATGCAAGGGGTTTCTGCACGAAAAAAGAAAGTTTTTGAATTGCTTCCATATAGATAAATAAAGTAATTATTAGTTTTAATTGTTTTTAAGAACAATTCAACAATTTTTTTTGAGGCTGAAAGTACATTTATCAATCTATGACTGACTTGGAAGCATCAGACGATCGTACGGTGCGAAACTGTCGACTCCCAACTGCTCGTGTGTAGTCGCAAAAGTGGCAGCAGGGCACTGCCGGCAGGTCAAAATCGCTTTAGTGTGTTGGCGCTATCGGCTTAGGACTGCAGGCCGCCCGATAGGACCTGCAGACGGACTGTTAGTGGGTGGCCGCCTTAAGAAGTCTAGACCAGTCTATAATTAATATTACGATAGTACTTCATACCTAATGTTGTATCCTCATATTTTTCAAATTAAGAGTATTATTTTTCTCATCTGAATATATATACAATATTATTAAATAATACATAAAATTTTCTCTAATTTTGAGGCAGTTTTCAACAACTGGTATCAATTTATACACGCACACTAAAAAAGAAAATTGACAAACGCGAGTGTAAGACGAAGCTGTCACGCACACTAAGAAGGAAAAGTCGTCCCATTTCTTTTTATTCTTTTGTAGCGCCATACTCCATCTAGACATATAGTTAATCAAAGGTATTCCCTTATACAAGCACACAAAAGGAGTATTATTCAGTATAAAGCGTCAAGTGTGTAGATTATATTTATCAATTTTATTATTATAGTAATCGGTAAAGTGATAAGAATCTGTATCACTGTCTATAAAATGACGTAAAAAATTAAGAAGTAATGAAACGTTTTTTATATCCGCAATTTGTACTTTTGCCACTCCCATACATTTATTACGGCACGGTTTGTTGACTAGTTTGATACTTAGATTAGGTCTTCTCAAGATTATTTGATACCTTTTTATGTCAAAGTGAAAGAATACTTTTGAAAACTTGTGTGTGTATAGAGTATAGACACATAAAAGTAAATAGGTGAGATACCCAAACCTACCATCCATATAGATGTCACAAAAGGGTAAGAAATTCAAACTGTAAAATAGGCCTATAGCGGAACTAGTTAAACAAGGCACTTGGACCCAAAGACCCAAAGGGGTCTGATGGGGGTCTGACATTCTACAGAATCGTAGTATATTACAACGCCATCACGGTTACCGCGCCAGGGACACTGTCACTCCTTTCCACGCAAACACGACTTTGGTAGACTGGTAAGGTAAATGCACACCTGCAGCTCTAGTTACTGTTCAGGATATACATATATCTTGGAGCTAAAATGTGCCCGAAATGTGCTCTATACGCGCAATACACGTTTCTTGGATGTCTTATGAGGATAGCAAGGGGTGCTACGGCTGTGGACGAGCTCAAATTCACCAAGCATAGATTTATTACAAAACAATTCGCGCGCGCCTGAGCTTCGTTTGTCTCGCGATATAGGTCCAGATTGGAGTTCCATCCAACGATGAATCCAATGGATGGCAATCCAACGCCGTCGACTCGACAGAAGAAGAAGGTCCAGTCCAGATACGTGTCTCGAGGTATTTGTATTACGTAATCGTTGTGCACTAGCTCTGACATGTCCTTCATATTCAGTATTATACACGAGAACATTACAATCTGTGCGTGTATGCCCACATCAAGCTCACGCAATCGGTTTGCTGCGGATTTTAATAAAATACTCATGAGATAGGGTAAAGAGGGCAAAAAAGGTATCAGTAAGGTACTTATGTGAATTATCTTTTGAGTGCAATCATTATAGCAGTATATAATCTCACTAATATTATAAAAAAGAAAGTCCTCACAGGACACAAAAGATTTCTTTAAGCTAGATAAAATATACTACACTGGCTGCTGCCCGCGGCTCCGCACGCGTGGATGTCGGTTATCGCAACCAAATTATAGCCTATGTCCTTTCCCAATGTTTAATCAATCTCTACCAAATTACATCAAAATCGTTTCAGTGGTTTAGACGTGAAAGTGTAACAGACAGACAAATTGAGTTACTTTCGCATTTATACCTAATATTAGTATGAATTTCAGACTTTATCAACTTCGACAGTTGTCTCAGTTATTGTCGGTGTAGTTGTTTCAGCGGCACCTCTTTAATAGTCAAGGGAAAATCCACAATGTTCTACAGCTCATAGTGAATAATTAAAATATTTTATATGTCAACCCTTTGTCCCAACTGGTTCAATTTATTTTTGGGATATATATTGGGCAGTCAAATAAATGAGAATTACGAATGGGACTGTTTATGTAAAGCAGGCACCTTTACCCCATATCCTTACCTTTATGCGTCGTAAATCCACTATTACTGCCTCCGGTGATTTATTGTTATGTACCTATCTACATTGCCCACTGGATTAGTAACATTGATTAGACTGTCCCGTTTTAAGGGTACGTCATTGGAGATTGGGTTAGTACTATCTATAATAATATATAATCTGATATTGCGACTCTGTTTGAAGGGCGGATGTGTTTATGCTAAATGTATTTGCTACCATATAAATAACTTGAGGTTTAAAATTATCACTGAATAGTTTAATGCTTTAACTAAAAGATTTTGCATCAGAATGTGTACACTTTACAGTACCTTAATAGAGGAATTTACTACATTGAAGGAAATAGGCATTGAACCTTTATTTTTCATATAGATTTGAAGGAGTCTTTACGGAAATATTCTAAGGGATTTTAAGATCAACTCGTTATAATTTTTACACAAATCAGCTCATGTCTTGACAGGAAAATGGTCCTAAGAATAATGTAGCAAATTGTTTCAAACGTTATTCAATACTTAATTTTTTATGGTTGATAAACTCGCATTTCACCATTATCTCACCTGTTAGTACGAGAAAGTGATGATTTGGTTGAGGTGGAGAAGTGACCTATTTACTCTAGTCTGAAATATACCCAAGTTATAGCTTTCCGGAAACACAGATTCGGGCAAGGCATTCCACTTTGTTAGTAACTATGTACGATAAACTTAGTACCATCTGAATATCGTCTCAAACAATTTTCAATATTGTTATCATGTCTTTTACCACGGCCATCCTGTTTTTAATTAGGACGATTTAAGAAGCTTTTAGATGTTAGAGGGGAGGCCTCTAACATCTAAATGGTTGATTTTGGAAAGTAATAGTTTAAAGGAATAGTCGACTAACATAAATTGCGTGAAGATTCGTACGAAATTACGACCTACAATGACATCAATGCACAATATTTGCATATCATAATAAATGCATCATTTATTAATAAGTCTATTATTAATATGATGCATTTATTATGATGTGCAAATACAGAACCTAACATTGCGCATGGCCTGACACTAATTATTAATTGGCTGGTATCTATATACTTATAATTTATATCATAAATACATAATACGTATACAAACCTTTGAATACGATTATTATAGTAGCAACAATAAAGAAGAAAATTTGTGATCATCATCGAAATCCCGTCTACATCATGATGTATTGTTATGTGTACTTACTATCCGTTTTGTGTTCAAAATTAATGATCAATTTGTCATGATTTACTAATTTATTAATTAGTGTTGTAATAAATCAATGCCTCAATTGTTGCCTAATTTCTCACTAACAGCAAAGCAATTCAGGGATGTATAACAACATAAACATTACACTTAACATCCATACTAATTATAATAAATGTGAAAGTAACTCTGCCGCCTGTCTTTCTTTCTACCTGTCTTTCTGTCTGTCTGTCTGTTACGCTTTCACGCCTAAACCACAAGATCGATTTTGTTGAAATTCGGTACAGAGATAGAATAAACCTTTTATATGTTTATAGGCTATGTTTGGTCGCAATAAACGACATGCACGCGGGTGGAGCCGCGGTCAACGGCTAGTACCAATACTATAAGATTAATTATGCCATCATATCACATTGTATATCACAGGTATATTGTTGATGATATAATATCGCCACAAAATTGAAGATAAGGAAAAAATAAGAGCAAAACATACCTATGTGTTATTATTACAACGTAATCAAAAATGTATCACATCCACGTTTTCCTCATGGGGATGAAACCAGATGGAACTAATGCACCTGTTCTGGTCCGGTTTAATGGAAACGTGCTTATTCATCTCAAGACTTATCAATTATGGGAGCGTCACGAAGTACCCGGAAATCGATTTAAGTAAAATGGAAGAGGATAAAACTGAAAATCCCTTCGTATAAGAATTGGGTCTCTTGGAAGTAACTAAATTAGCCTGGAAAATCGGTATGAAAATATGATCAAAGAATGTTTATAATACATACATACAATCACATACTTAATCATGTTTTTATCCCCGGAGGGTTAAGATATGATTCCGTAGCCGACCGCGTACGACAACTGCCGACGCATGCAGCACATACAGCGTAACCATTACTTGTCAAACTCCGATACGGATAAAGGGGACCATTGAGAAGCCGCAATGAATTACGCGCACGTGCTGCGTGCGTCGGCAGTTGTCGTATGCGGTCGGCTACGGAATCATACCTTTAGGCTTAGGCAGAGGTGAATTAACACCCGCATTTTACCAATCATTGTATTCCATCCTACGTAATAGGGGGTGAGCCTATTGCCATATTTAGGGCACTTTTGTTGGCTCGAGCCTTGTATCTGAGGCTGAGTCTGGGCTGTAATATATCTGTCTAATGTTAAACAGCCCTATCCCTTAATCGCTTTGTACGACACCGCACGGGAAGAGATGGGGTGGCCCAAATTCTACCGGGAACAACGCAAGTGTATAGAAGGAGATGATAATTAAAATGATAATTTGCAACATTAGATTTCAATCCATTAGCAATTTCCGTATCACCTTTGCAAAATAATTAACCTTGACCCCGTAAAGTTTCTAAATGTAGTCTAGTAGTCTCATTGAATTTCTACTATTTAATGCAATTAAGAGAAGTAGATCTGGGCCTTGCTCTAAAATTTATAATTCATCGTTTATTCCGAATGTAATAAGGTAATGGAGATAAATCTTCCAGTATAAATAACCTGTTGGAATTAGAAAAAGTCTTACTTTATAGGAGTTTTAAACAAAAATATGCTGTGTATTGAACAGTTCGTGAAAATGTGAAAGATTTTTTTATTCCTTTTTCTATTTTGACTTCATTACCAGAGTTTTCACAGGTCGGGGCCGCGTTTCGAATCTAAACAAGTCTTTATTATTTTCTATTTTGACGTAGTTATTACCGTTTTAATGGTCAATACAGGATAAATGCTTTTTGACTGTGACTTTGTAAAAGGCTGAGTAAGATTTTTTTTCAAAATCTAAACACGATTTACTGGTGAGACCTCATTAAAACAAAAAATGTCCATTATCTAAGATTGGGAGTTATTCAGAATACTATGTACTGAATAAAAAAAGATGAAAATATTAGAATGCTTCCTAGTGGTTATGCTAGGTCACAGAATAGATAATAGTACTGCCTAGGGTAACCACGAGAAAGGCCCTAGGTATTCATCCCCCGTAGAGCTTGAATCAGTTAAGTTATCGATAAAAGACTTACAGTGTATGAAAGTGATAAACATTTCAAGGCCTTCAGGAATTCGAAGCATAACTTTCATAATTATAAATTTAATAAATATTAAAATACATATCAGTCTTAACTGCGGAATATCAAGGTCTAGCCAAAGACTAGACTAACTAAAAATGGTAAAGCGGACCCCAGACTCCGAGGTGAAAGCTTCGGATGTGACTGGGAATTAACGCTAGGATGAAGAAGTAAATACATATATACACCCACGCCTGTTAATCCCCGAAGGGGTAGGCGGAGGTGTATTAATACCCACATTTCACCAACTATGATTTTCGTTCAGACGCAATAAGGGGCGAGCCTATTGCCTTCTAGAAGCACTTTGTCATGAGCTGTATGTTTACTGTCGGATGGAGAACAGTCCTATCCCTTGGTCGCCTTTTACGACACCTACAGGAAGAGATGGAATGGCCATATTCTAATTCTACTCCACCGGGAACCAACACGGACACTAACCAACTAACGGAAACCAACAGAAAACAAACACGGCAACACAGTTTAACAAATAGGAGGTTCTGAAAATGATAAAATATACTACTACTAACAAAATTGCTGAATTGCGACGTCAGTTTCTTCAATGAATGTGCACTAAATCATCAATATGAGATAATAATGTTTTGTAGTAACGTGTTTGAGTGTTGGTGTCGCAACAATTCTAGTACTGAGAAGTCTTCAGTACGGCTTTAGCTTTTAAGCTGGGCAGACGTGCGCGGGACCGAGATGATTTTCCTCCTGAAACTTTCCAATGTAACACACGCGATGATATTTTTTAAAGAAAATATTGTTTAATAGTGCAGCCTGACTGTGGATTTTTATTGTGTTTTGTGACTGACTTGTGTTGTTTGCAACAGTGATGAAACAAAAATACTTGTTTTGTTATGAAATACAAAACGATTTGCCCGGTTTAGGTAAATATTTGGCTTGTAATTTTCACTTTTATTGTTATCTTTTTAGTAGTCTGGGCAAGATAAAAAACCTTTTTATGTTTTTTGTACATTACTATTACCGTTATTTTATTAGGAAGCATTAATATAAAAATAATAATCTAATCGTCCGTAAAATTGTTTTTTGAAATGTAAACGCATTTTTTATACTTGATGAAAAACAAAATATAGGATTCAATTGCAAGAATTCTAGTAGTATTAATTACAGATGCTGGGTAAAGTAATTACAATCCCACTTTCTGTTTTTCCTTAAACGAGATGTCAGTTAATATTCTAACTAGAGGGAGTGGCCCACGTTTTGGGATACTCGGAATTTGGATTTTTGGAATTTCCTATGCGTCTCTTTTATATTGCGCTTTTATGTACGTTGGAAAACCGAAGCGTTAATGATAGTGTGCCATTCATGAGTTTCTTCGGAGTGGTAATGATGATTTGGTGTATGAGGCATAGAGCAGCTCAAGTAGAAACCCAAACCTGGCAGGACAGGAGCTGCTGTGCTCTCACAAAATCTTTTATAAAATCATCACAGGTTTTAAGTGGTTCGATTATTTGGCTCAACTTAACCATATTAACCTTAACCTTATATCGTGCCGTCGGCAATTTGACATCCGAAGGACGGAAATTTTGATGTAAATAATAGTTACTTAGATACCCTACAGCCTACTGGCTTATATTTATGGACTATACTCTAGACACTATAAATTGTTATTAAACTTGAATTAATGTTAGTACAGACATACCTTGTCTTATTAATTTCAGTATTGACTTTATATTTAATAGAAATTGTTTGTACGTTATTATATTTCAGTATGAGATTTCGCAAAAAATTTGGATTCGGCAATCATCATTACTCTTGTGTTAGTCCTGGTCACATCCAAGGCCTTCACCTCTAAGTCCAGGATTCGCTTTCCGACTTTTACTTCTCCACTCCGTCTTGGGCATCAATGATAGTGAGACCATTGACAAGCATGCTTCCTCTGCGACGTCAAGCCAGTACTTAGGAGGGATACTCCTACCCGAAACCAGCAGGGGCGTCATTGCCAGACATTTGCTACCCAAGTAGCCGGGCGGTTCCCACAAAACGTCTCGAAGACAATAAAGACTCCTAAATTTTATGTACGATGTGCGATGGGATCCAAATCCCTCATTGATGAGATGGAGAGAGAGAGATGGATGAGAGATTTGGATTTTAGGCAATTATTCTTATCTAAAGCTTATTGACTACTCTCATACTGCAGTATGTAAAACATTTGCGAAAATCGCAACTAGCCGCACGCAACATAGTGAAACGCACCATAAGGTTTTAAACAAATACGCCGGTCGCGGTTTGTTAACCGTAGTACCTTTAGATAGTACCAATAGTGGTAGGTACTGCGGCAATTTTTTTGCCGTAATACCATTAGTGGTACTACAGAATTTTTTATTTGCCGTAGTAGCATTGATGGTACTACGGAATTCATTGTTTTGCCGTGGTACCACTGATGGTACTACGGTAATTTTTGTGCGCCGTGGTACTATTACGAGAAATTCATTGTATTATTTTAATACAGGAAATTTGACAAGAAGTGACTAGTTTGTTTATACGTACTGTTCTAATTTAACGCATAGTTTGAATTAAGGAATATGATATTGATATTATATTATTATTCATGTTATATAAATTTCTAACTGGCAGCATGAAATGGCTACGGAAAAATAAATTTTTGAGACAAATATAATTTAACTTTCTCAAAAAAAACTTTGTCATTAATAATTTATGTGTAATCAATGTAATCATAGTGTTAAAGACATAATTATATCTTGTGCGAAGAAAAGATGGAACAGTTTTCAGTTCCCCAGGCATCAGATGTATAAAGACAAATCTTCTATAAATGGAGATGTTCATTGTTCAAAAAAGATCCGGAGAAGTGTCTTGCAAGTATCACTCTATAGGTATGAGGTGAAAAACGTAGGTACAACACAAATCGCTCTCAAAGTGGATATGATAAAGGAAGTTATAACTACAGAAAAACCTATTCCTATAGTATATAACCACAGTATATCGAAATTGAAAGATGACGGATATAATTTCATCACAAATATACCTATTTTTAAAAACATAATATATCACGACCTGTAGGTATATAACGAGAAACAAGTCGCTAAATGTAAATAAAACTATATTTACAAATGTGGCAGAAGAAAGCAATGAAGCAAAAGTACCTTTTTTTTACAACATAATATAAATAAAGTGCTGTGGGATCAATAAGGAAGTAAAAGTGGGATCAAACAAGAATTTTCGAATTCGGGACAACTTTCGTGGGATCAATACGGAACAACCTTATATTTATAATGTAGATCGCATATTGCTGTTTTGTTCTCCAGAAAAAGAGAGAATGATTGGTAAAATAAAAGAATTCCTCATAAATGAAACATTTAAAAGTTGTCCAGTTCCATTCACTCAATTGTATAGTCTACATGACGAGTTCAATAGTATAACACAAACTACACATGTTATTCCTTTAATTTATATTTTATTATGCAACAAAAAGAACAGACTTATAATATTATATTACAAATACTAAAATCACAGCTGCCACAGTTTCAGCCAGACAAAGTTCATTTTGACATGGAGTTGGCGGCATTAAATACCATAAAGAAAAAAAATCCGAAAGAAAAACATATGGACAATGCAAAAATACACAAGCATACAAACAAAAAGGCAGAAAGACGGATGGTTGCTTTGTGTACTGCTTTTGCTTATAATATTATATTCCAAATACTAAAATCACAGTATCAGCCAGACAAAGATCATGTAGTTGGCGGCATCAAATGCCTCAGAGAAAAAAAATCCGAAAGTAGATATAGCACTATGCTATGTATTATCACAGGACAAAAAAAATATGGAAAAATACATAAGCATACAAACAAAAAGGCAGAAAGACGGATGGTTGCTTTGTGTACTGCTTTGCATTTTGCTGCCATCCAAGTTACAAGAAGACTGGGAATACTTTGAAATTAGTGCTGAATATTTTAAAATTAACAGGTTTTTAACGTACTCGTACAAAGAGAAATTTTGGCTAAAGAAGTATTTTAATAAAATACCTGTTTTCAGTAAACACCATTGCACCAAAAATACAGTTGAAGGTTGGCATGCCAAATTGAATAGAGAGATTAATAAGAACAATTTCGCCCTAGTTCGACCATTAAAATAAATGTACTAACCAAATTCGAAAATGTACTCATAAACAATGTAATAAAGGGGAAATTTTAAATGACAACTTTAAAGTCTTAAAATTACAGGTTTAGTGTTCTAAACTTGAAACTGAAGGTTCAAATTTGAACCCATTCAAAGGTTCTGGTGTCAAAAAATTCCTCCCCATCGACGTCAACTAGGAAGGTGGCCGCCACTATATTTTAATGCCATAAAAAAGCTATGATTTTAGATCTAGCTGATATTGTGTGTTAATGGGTCTCAGAATAATTATTATCAAGTAATAAAATATTTTTATGAATCTTACACTAGACACTGACCACCGCCGATTATAAATTTATCTAGCTGTATAACTAGAATAAATGTAAAACTATTGTATAAAAATATACAATAGTTTTACATTTATTGCACAATTATTTTGTTGTCTTAATAAATACGTAGGAATTAAAATGATATTAAAATACATATGACACGTATACGAATTATTATTTAAGTACAAGTAATTGCATATATTGTTAATTTGTTGTATTGTGATTATTTTTGTAATTATAGTTTGTAAATACATATTTGAAATGGGCTGTGAAAAGAAAATGTATGGGAAATCTTGTGAAATGAAGTGTCATAATCATTGGACAATTGTAGGTAAATTTCAAATTTATAAATATTGTTTTATTTATTAAACTACTATTCAATATTTCTAATGCTATACAATTTATAACTAAAAACCTTTTTTTTCTTTCTAATGTAAACTTCGGTTTCATCTAAGTGCCAATCGCGGTTATATCCAAAGCTTGCACTTTGAAGGCGAGCATTCGCACTCATATCCTCTTTTTCATTGCTTTACGGCAGCAATTCCTATCTGAATCTTCAACCTGGATAGAAAATACTATGCTGGAGTCTGGTTCGTCAATCAGCGAGTGGACCGGCTTGAGATTGAGCCTGAAGCTGACGTGATGGCTAGCAGCAGCCGTACCTACACCCTATTGTTTTGCTTATGTAACCTTATATAGCCCTGTTCCACTAGAAAATACTTTAAGAAGATAAGATATGGTATCTTATCTTCTTAAAGTATCACCACTGACCCTAATAGAATAAACACCAAATAAGTTCCATAGCTAAACAAATTAAACTTGTGAATTTTATTATTCATTAAGGGTCAGCGTACTAAGTATATTTTTTTCATATAACTCTGCTAGCGATCATCTCAATATTCATTACTTGTTTTGCCGTATTATCTTTCACACAGAATTTCCATCTTTTGTTGGGTCTTCCTGTTATGATATACACCAGTCCATCATACTTAATGCCTTTTTGATAACATTACTTACTTTTATTCCAACGTATTATACGTAATTCGTCAAAACCAGGACATTTTTTTTTCCACTGGCGCTAATTTTGAATTACCTCTTTTGTACGCATCTATCTTATGGACTCAAATGTCACCATCATACTCTCGCCAGTTTAATTTTTTATGTATGAATTATCTGACAGTAATATAAAACTCGCAATGGATTCCTCTTTCGTCCTGAAATGCATATACACATTATTCGACTGCTACTACTTTTGATTGATAACAACCTTAATGCATACCCCAATGTTAAGTGATTGCTATCTATAATAATAGTTTTTGCTAAAATTCATAACATTCATGCACGCAGAACATAAATCTCCTTGTAATTCCAGGGATGGATGCTTTGAAAATGCGGTCCGATTGAATATAGTATTGTGTAATAATTTGGAAAATGAAGCAACGGTAGATTATGATTGAATAAATGTCTTTGTCTTTAAAAAAATAATGTATTTTTTTGAATAAACTAAGTTCAAGATCTTTCAAATTAGTCAATATTGATACCTAGTCTTATCGAGATATAGACATAAAGCTACTAACCCGTGTTTATCATTGTGCAAAAATACAACTTTATCAAATATATTAGAAACTTGCCTGTACCTACCTTTATTTATGTAACTTTTGTTACCGTATCAATTTTTTCCGTAAATTCCATGATATGAAAATCAGCCCCTCTAGACAAGTGGCAATTCGTTGCTCGGCGTATGATGGAATAGAATGCCAAATGTATGGGATTTGACGTATATGACAGGCGTCAACGAATGTCAAAAACGTCAAATCCTATACATTTGTCATTCTATTCCATCATACGCCGAATCAGCAATACGCAAAATCAGCCCCTCTAGACAAGTGGCAATTCGTTGCTCGGCGTATGACGGAATAGAATGCCAAATGTATGGGATTTGACGTATATTACAGGCGTCAACGAATGTCAAAAACGTCAAATCCTATACATTTGTCATTCTATTCCATCATACGCCGAGCAACGAATTGCCTCTTGTCTAGGGGGGCTGATATTATTTTTTATAAAGAATCTTTAATAGTAAATATTTCAACAATTATATGTGCTGTGAAGAAATCCCATCCATTATGGGAAAGGTCGACAAAGAGTGAGGTACGTAAACCAATTTACTTTAGATTTTCATCTTAACCTTTCGTGATGAAAACCTACTCGATAACTTTACATAAAAAAGATAAATGTTTTATAAAAAAACAATAAGATTGAGTTCATCTATATTATTCTAGGTTCCATAAAAAACAACTGCTAATATACCTCAGCAAAATATACCTCACGGAATACTCCGGGTTGTTATTTTTAAATTTTCTATTAACATCAGAAACATAGTTGGTGTTTTGGCGCCGGGCTTAGGTAAACACATAAGACAGGCAGTATGTACGAATAGATTCAAACCATTTTAGAGAGTACTAAACGTATACTTAATAATATGACGAACGCTATTCTGTATATATGCTAAAAGTATACAAATATTTATTCTTTGCCCTTTGGTAGTGAAATTTAATAAATAGTACACTTTTTTGCTATTGTTATGGAATTAATAGCCGCTCATTACCGTAGGTACAAATTTTTAACAGCTAAGCACAATTTACAGTACTTAATTATTAAGGAGATTGCGAGTAGGCTTAGGTCTTAATCGTGTCCAGGTTAGAAAAGTACATGGTTATTTAGATGTAAAATATTCAAAGAAACAAATGACTAACAGTTGTTGAATAACAATAATATAGTACTAGTTTTAACCACATAATATCTTCTATTATACTCATATTATATAAAAATCAATTGCTGTTCGTTTGATTTGCGGGAAATATCGGGAATGACTGGGCTGATTTAGCTGATTTTAGTTTTGAAGTGTTTGTCCAAGGAAGGTTTAAACGGTGAGAAAATGTGAAAAAATTGCGAGGAAGAACGGGAATGGAATTTTATGCAGGCAAAACAGCGGGTATCAACTAGTTAAAGAGATTATAATTAGCAACGTATAACGGAAAATTCTCGCTACCCACTAAAAGCGTGTGTTAAACAAAAATGTCGATGGCATTATTTACTTACTTGAATTTGAATTCCATTTTCGACAAATATTATTTAACCCACAACTTGCGCGTGGGTGGTGGTAAAATCAGCAAGATTTTAGATAATAATTCACTGGATTGTATGTAACCGAGACCGCCTTGCTAAATTAGAATTTCCTAAATTTCGGAGCTGCCTTTCAGAGAAGCGAGATAGAGGCCGTTAAGAAAAACATTTAAAATGTTGTTCTTTTTAACTAAATAAAAAAGGCATAGTCAGTAAAATACCCTGTCGTTGTTAATGAGGCAAAATTAATGAGGTATTGTGTTCTAGATTCTTTTACATTTTGAAAAAATCGTTTCTATAGTTCTTATAATTAATTTCACTAAAAGAGGGGAACGCTGAATGACAATTTAATTTTAAAATGAGAAAGCAAGGACGATTTGGCTAAAGCTAAACAGAGTAGAAAATAATGGAGGCGCCACGGTGCTTTCAAATGACATAACATTTAAGGCCAACGCAAACGAGGGATTTTTCTCCGCGGCGGAGCAAAAAGTACGCTCCGTCAATAAAAAGTCCTCTGCGGAATTACCACGTACTCAACGCACACGGTGTGCGATCATTTGCTGTCCGGAAATGTAGAGATGTGCACGCTATGGAAGCAAATATTCAGAGGAAAGAAATGAATGATGAACGAGATGTGAATGATGTGATGTGAATTATAAAATTAATATGAAATTGTTATTATTAATTATTTTACAATAATAAATGAGCAAAACTTACCATATTTAGTTTTTTCTTCATTCGATAATAAGTCCCATACAGGAGTGGAATAAACCTCTTGGCATACCTGGTTCCATAACTTTTTCTTTAAATTTCGGTCGTGATACTCTTTTTTTGACGTATCATATAAAGCAGTTCTTTTTTCAACTTCTTTTATTAAAATATTACATTCTATTTCCTGGGTCATCATTTATCGTCGTGAATAATAATTAAATTATATATTATAGGAAAGAAATCGCCGCACTTGACGTTTCACATTATCTTATTTATCTATGACTGTACATACATAAACTGCATGCATACAGGGAGATAAAGGTGTAATGTCAATGAAGTTTGACCAAAAAGTTTGATTACGAGGAAGCACCGATACATCACTATCGAGCGCACAACGCGGATTAAATTCCGTCATGTGCGTTGCATCGCACAGTCACACGTCCTCTATTTTTTTCGGGGACTCCCCCGTACTTTTGTCCGGTCCGCTCCCTGCATGTCCGCGGTAATTCGAGCGACTTTTTGTACGCGGTACTTTTAATCCTTCGTTTGCGTTACTCGATACAATTGTAAGCGATCTATTTTAGAGGACTAAAAAGGCCGCGGATAAAAATCCCTCGTTTGCGCAGGCCTTTACGAATATTAACTGACATAAGTGACGATTTTGACAACATTTTAGCTATGTTAAGCCAACATACAAAATATTGGTTCAGTTTCTAGATTTTCTAGTAGTAGTAAACAAAAAAATCTAAAAACCATATTTTGTTTAATTTATTAGTTTAGTATTAATAGAGATTTTTGTTGCATAATAATTTGATGATAACCATATTGTTAATACAGAAATTTAAAATAAGACGTACCTAATTGTCCTCGTAAAACGGCTACTATCATTTAGAAAATAAATGTCGCATTTTCTAGTTCTACATCTGTGTATTCCTATTTTAGGTACAACGTTTTATTCACTGCCGTTAATTCAATACCTTATGAGGCGAAACGTGCAAATTTATGTCATGTTTCATGCTAACGCTCTTCAAAAAAATTACCAGGTTGTAGCCAACATCTTATGATAACCAACGGCTGATTTTACTCTTACGTTTCTCTTTGATATAGTCGAGTAGCGTTTTGGTGTAAACAGTGAGTGTTGACTAGATTTGTTGAATTGGAAAGTTCGTAAACACTATTTCCAAATTAAAGACTTGACTCGCCAAGGACTAGGATCTTGAAAATGTGTAAAAAGAAGTTATAGTCTCATATTTGTATCCGTCAGAATGGCGGGTGTATAACATCAAATAGGTCAAAAATGTACTATAGAAATGTACGAAAAATGTACTAAAATATTGTGTTTAATAGGAATATTACTTCGGATTGTTCCGTATTCTGATGCTGTGTATAATTAACAATGACTAGGAATCCGGCTTGCCTGAGAATGTAAAATTTGGAAGAGGATCTTTGGAGATAGAATTACAATACATCATCTAAATGAGCTCCTAAACGTGCTACTAAACTTTTATCATTTGGTAAATTGAAAAGTAATCTTTATTTTATAACCCAATACAAAGGCAATTCGAATCAAACAAGCAATATGATGAAAGAGACTGGGTTATTTCAAAACTCGTTTGTTAAACTTTTAAAACAAACGTGAAAATTTTCTAAACTCTTTAGTAAAATTACTAATGAAAAGGGAAATAAATTTGCTTTTTGGCTTACCTGCATATCAACTCGTTGAGCATCATTAAGCTTCAAAGTGATATGCCGCGCCGATGTAAAAATTCGACTCTGTTTTTCTTAATTGGAATTGCTGCATGCTCCAACGGTATTTTCAAATTGAGTATTTTTT
This sequence comes from Eilema depressum, assembly GCA_914767945.1. Lineage (NCBI taxonomy): Eukaryota > Metazoa > Arthropoda > Insecta > Lepidoptera > Erebidae > Eilema > Eilema depressum. The sequence goes on along the minus strand of OU612033.1, from coordinate 13,369,160 downwards.
CGCTTGCAAAATATATATGAATATTTTATATAAGTATGTAGTCTTCGTCCCATAAAAGATACTCGTATTTTTAACTATGTTAGTTTCATACCTATATACCACAGTTTCGTAGTTATTTTGAACCTAAATAATTTAAACGCTAAATTAATAAGATATTTAAATATATACATATATTATATAAGATAATAATTTTACATGCATTAATATTCATTTTACACTATCCATTCCTATTAATTGTTGTGTTGGATCGATCTTTAGCCCTTGTAAAGTAGAGGTAGCGAAAGAATAAGATAAGTGCTCATGAGACTTTTGTAAGATATTCCTGCATCATTACTGAATACAAATGCGTCTCAAGTATGTGTTTGTGAAAGTTTTATCAATTGTTACGTGTATGCAAGAAGGTAGGACGCCCCCTTGCCAGATGGACTGACGACCTGAAAAAGATTGCTGGGACAGACTGGATGCGGAAGGTGGGGGATCGGCAGAAATGACATTGAGAGAGGCATATATCCAGCAGTGGACTGCAATAAGCTAACTGATTGATTGAAATATATGTTACTCGTGCGACCAGGTCTAACGCAAAAATGATGATAAATGAAAAAAAATTATATTGTTCATTTTCGGAATACCTGAAGTCTTGCTAGAGTTTTCTTCTTAGAAAATCTTACAACGCCCTTACGCGTTAATCTGTCCATTTTACACATACAATATCTATATAATTCGGAAGACTTAATACGATACCTTTTCTCACAGATAGTAATGACCTCAAAAACCTTGACCTGACACCAAAACACATCCTCTCTAACAAGCTCGCTCCACCTCAATAACTTCGAATAAGCGCAAATATCCTGACGAAACCGCACATTCCCTCCATTCCAATAAAGTACATCAGATAGGTATAACATAAGATAAACTGTCATAGAGAATTTGTTCCACAACTTCCAACGCGTGGATGAAAAGTGGAAATGTTGGTTGGCTATTACATTCCTCTGGTGCGTTAAAACTTTTGTGTTTGTGTTGTGAAATCTAAAAGGGAATACTGTGGTCGTGTTTTAAACTCATTTTAAATTTAATTTAGTAATGTTTGTATGTGAATATTTCGATAAAATCTCTAGTGTAATTGAATGCTTTGAAGAATTTACCACACTCATTCTTTATTCATTAGAAATTTGCTTAAGGCAAGCAAATATTTTATTCAGTAGTTACCTATAATCATACAAAAGTTTGGTAGGCAAAAATCCTACTCTTATTTCACATCTTAAAAGATTTACCTCTTTATGTTGGCAGCTCACAATTTAGTCTTCTTTAGATAATTTACAATTAGCCCATTCCAAAGATTTTACAGTCCACTAACCTACATTTCAAAGAAGCAAAAAATTTGCCCGTCTATATAGTCGTATCTTGAACAGGTATGACAATGAACAAGAATCCAATAATAGTAAATTGTCGCAGTAACTGCTATCTTATACAGGTGCGAGAATTTTCAATAATGTCTTTGATTGTTCCATCTAAAAGGTAAGTAGTGACATCCATAAATTGAAGCGGAATGAAACGGATAATGGTTCAACAGATTATTAAATAGCTTCAATTTGATCGGTATATAAAATTAAAGGATTAATATTTTCTGTTGAGTTACCTACATTATTATATAGTATTATAAGAAGTGTTTGCAGCTCCACATCTATTAAGTTAATGGATAAAATGAAGTAGGGCCTACGGTTGATGTGACTACTGTAAAAACAAAATCCCTTGTCTACTTTTCATTGCTTTACGAAGGGTGACTAAATTATTGGTTGATTAGTAACTGATGTGTGTTTTTAGGTTGTATCTTTTGTTTATAGAGTTTATCAATTTTATTACCTGTTTCATACTTTTAAAATGTGTTAAATATTTTGTAAGAAACATAATACTGCTCTAATGTTTGAAATAACAAACACGTTTAATTTGTGAAGAAGTCGTTTTGGTGAAATGAGAACCCAAGACCTGTCTCAAGTTTTCAGACTTCAGACAGTTTGTAACGAGTGTCACAGAGGTTCACGTTGCTGTTAGGACCGGAACGGACGTCTAATGTGTGTTTGAGATAGTTTATGTACGTGGACCACTTTAATTCCCCTATTTATGTTAGATTACAAATATTTACTTCCAGTTCCACTTATATCTGAATAGATTTGGAAATTTCTACACATGATTACTTCACAAATAATTAAATTTATTGAGAAAATCAATGCGCAATAGATTATAACAGTATTGTAAATAAAGGCAAGGCAAGGTTAAGTTATGTTTGAGTCTATAAATAGATAGCAAGAACTACCTAATATGAGCGATAGGTATAACCACACTGCTGACCAATGAGTCTGACAGCACTTTGCCGAACCATCTACATTTTTGATGCAAATAGGTACATATTTTCAAAATAGTGGGCACTGAAGCATCGTCAATACTATTTTAAACGAGTTAGTTGCACTATGCACTATGGTACTAGGTAGAAAAAAAATGTCAGAAAGGGATTTTTAAGAGTAAAGAACATTATTATCTCTTTATAAACCACACTGAATCGAAAAAAAAAACCTAAATATAAGGAAATTTAAAAAGGACTAAACTTAAAACAGTCTGTTGAGTTTAGTCTCCAAGAAAGAAGAATCTTTTAAAAATGTAAAAAGTATCCAAGAACTGCAAATTAAATGTTTTAAAAGCCAGTCTTCATCTTAATATATCTTAATCTTTTCATCTTAGTCGATACCTTGACCGTTCGACCCAGTGTTCAATTGATTTGAAAAACGTTCGAATTTTGAAGCCATTAAGTGAAGCGGCTCCTTTTGATCGCGCTTTATTGATGAGATGAAATTTCTTCCGGCATCTTCAGAAGTTTAATGCGGTCGTTCGGGAAGACTTTATTAAAATGAAATAATATCCTGTCATTTTCTTAAAAGGTCAAGACATTTTATAAATATGATTTAAATAAGACTTCAATAACACGATCAACTGATGGCGAATCTCTCACCCCTGGGAGGAAATCCAATGGTGAATGAAATCCTACGCCAGAGCCTATTCAGTCAATCAATAGGTGTAAAGTCAATCTACAAAGTCATATTATGCATATTATATTGTATTATTTGTATTCTACTCTCGTAATTTATCGATCGTGGGCGGTACCCTCAATTCTCAGGGTTAAATTTACCACATGCTATTTATAAATAATTGCAATATATTTAGCAAAAAAAAGTCCTTGAAAAGAAGCCTTGCTACCGCACTGCGTATATGTTCATATATGCTACTAAAAATGTATAAGCAGATAATGTCTCACGCCATATGGGAATTCGTGTCTAAGTAACGTTGGGGTGCGAAAACGCTGATTAAAATTTGTGGACTATGTCGTGTGTATCAAGTTTACGCCCTCCAAAAATTATGAAGAACCATGTTTTACCTTAAAAATATGAACTGCGTACTTTAGTAATAAAAAAACCTGTCTTTTACACCTCCAAAAACTGATATGATTTCAAAATTAACATTCATTAATATTATTATGTTTAACATTCCTTGGTTTGAAATGAGAATAAGACAATTAAAAACAGAAAATATTTGTAACATTTAACATGATAAAATCAATGATAATAATAATAATATAAACCTTGAAAAAAAAAGTTATAATATAATTCATTTAGCTAATAAAAATAAAAGTGAATATGTTGAAAACATACAAATTCATGAAGCTATCTACATACTCATTAATGCTGTGAGTTTGTCAAGTTTGAGCTCGTACGATAAATGTGAACATCTGAACATTCTCATAACTTGTAATATAATTGAGAATTTGTTTGTGAATATAATTGTCTTTGTACTTTCGATTAATTTACTACGAAATTGTAATGTCATGTTGATTATTGTGTATGATAGGTGGTCAAAAGACTGGTGAGTATCAGATTTTTTAAATTTTAAATGACTTGTATTATTTTGTAAAAAGATAGGTATTAACAAATACAATAAGTTAGTGCATTAATATTAGACTAAATAATCAAATCAGTAGTCCACTAACTCAAATGAAATTAGCGATACATTCTTTCTCATCTATCATTCCTAGGTATTTTTAAATGCAACGTCAAATAAACAACAACGAAAAATGCAATACAGAAACGAAAATACCGCAGCTCCTTAAAACCATTCTGAAATGGGAATCGAGTTTTGCGAGTGTCGCTAGATTGAATTGTCACAGCTATATCTCGACAGACTGATAGAGACTTCAGCGTTTCCGTGTGTAAACTACTTGATAAAGTCGTTCACTTGAAATATTTGCTGGAATAATTTTGGTGTATTCCGTAAATTGTTTTTAAGAAGAAGTTGCATGGCAATGTTTATTTATTGTGCCTTTATAATGCTTTTTCATAATACAGTATTTTTAAACTGTTCAAACCGAATCTGTTTCAAAATTTAAATTCCACAATGTCACAATATTTACAGGCTGTATGTTAAAGATTAAAAAAGCGATACTCGTAGTGTGACATCAGTTAGGATATGCCCTCTCTTCAGCAACAGGAGTTATAAAATGGTACAAATAGAAATTAATTCCGTATGTTTACATACGCCAGCATGCTTACTGTAGAGTGGTGTAGGTCTGAAACGATAGCGTCAACTTAAAAAAAAACAAGAGTGGTCTCCCTGCGGATTGCGGTCCAAAACACTTATTGCACAGCATGGTAGACTTACGGTATGTTCTAAATTATTCTATTATAATACATGTAAAGATCTTCATAACACGCAAGCTTTTCTCCGTACAACTATTGTTGAACACTTATTATTCTCTGGGAGAACAGACAGTAATTGATCTCACAAAATTTCCTTTACCAAGCGGTAGGGATGTTATAACAAAGCAAACACTAGACGATAGATTTATTTAATGAACAAATAATTAAATGGGATTACCTTGGTCGATTGAATTACTTTAATTATTTATTTCCTATTTTATTTTCTTTTCTACCTAATCTCCTAATTTATTACCTACTTTATTCAGCATTTGGTGATAAGTATGCAATATTTGAAAAAAAAAAAGTTATATGTACATACAACGCTTACGATGTATTTTGTTTGATTAAATAAATAAAATTATATCTATAATTTTAGGTATTTCGAGTCGTTGGCAGCGAAATAAAATTAATTTCAATGCATTTTTACTGCATGGCCATTGCAGAACTTTTTGTTAATGTTAAAATAACAATGTGACATTTAGCGCCCAACGTAGATGGTAACTAATGGAACGTATCATGGAACTTAATTTGTCCTAACAAATATACATTTACTATGCACAATTTAATATTTGTCAATTTTATTGAATATTCTAAGTCGTTTTTAAAATTTATAGCTTAACTCATACTTGGTTATAAAAATCTCGACATACCCAACTGAAATTCTCTACCAATTTATGTCTTTCACGATAACCTTTTAGTCCATGTAAAACCAGCTGAAAGTATGCTGCTAACTGGTTAATTTCCGCTCTGGCTTCCTTCAAGTTATAAAATTTATCCAAAAAGAAGGGTGCTGCTGCAATGGAAAGTGCAGTGCTTCCTTAATTCAAACTCATTTTCTGTGAGATGTTGAAATTGTGCAGAAGCTTTCTAAATACGCTTTTTATCCCTTTGAATGTTTCTCAGCTTCCTTTAGTTCGACTGTATAATAATATGCTCGTAATGTTACGTCCTTTTTGCGATTTAATTGGTGTAAATCATATCCATACTAGAAATAAACTGGTTATTGCTCATGTCCTTTATGAGATAGTGTAAGTTAAGGAAACCTTTGCTTTAGTCAACTTAAAAGACAATATTTAAATGATCTGATGAAATGGCTATTCTTCTCATCTGCCACTACACCTTCGACAAGTGAAGATCAAATGGCCGTAAACTTCCGAACTAAATACAAAGATAAAGTTTATTTTTCATTCAGTATCTGAAGGTGATTCTATCGTCGATGAACACAATGCGTATGTATTTTCTGACGCCTACACTTTCTTTGTTATAAAGATAACCGCTAAATCATTAACAACCTTTATGTTTATTGTACAAGACCGCCTATTTATTACTCTATTATACAAGGGTCTTTTAACACCCAATCATTAAATTAAAACAGCATTTAATTGTCTTCCAAATAAAGCTTTCAAATTTATTGTAATTTCAGAAGGTGGCCAGTATATTAATAAATTTTATCAGAGGGATATAACTTTTGACTTCAAGTATTAATTAAATATTCACAGTGGGTATAAAGGAGGTGAAATCATTTTCATTGAAGGTTGTTTATTTTTTAATTATAGCTATCAAGTAATACTGTGACTTCTCAAAGTTATATTATTTAAGGTGTGAAATATTAGTAAACATGTTGTCCTTATAAGTCAAATATAGGGTAACTGACAAACTTTGAGCTTATGTGGAGATGTTACCTCTTTTTGTCATTTCAAAAGCCAGACGCTAGTCGCTTATCATACCCAAAGATTCAAAAGATATAATGGTTTATGTCGAATTTTTAAACAATCGCTAGGGAATCAAAATTTATGAGTTTCTTCTGTTGGCAAGAAGCAATGTCATAATATGACATTTCTTCCCTTTATTTGTGCCATATTATGGCACAAATAAAGGGATCGCTGAACAAAAGATAAAAATGTACCTACCTACATTCAGTAAAATTGAAAACCTTTTAAAAAATTAGTTTTAAATTTTTTTTTCAATAAATCGATTTTAGCATAATATTATGGTCTTCTGCTAGTAGTAGCAGCGTAGTCTCCAGTGCAGTAAACTTGTACCTATTTTTCACAACATTCCAAACACGTAGGGATATGCAAAACAAACTGTAATAGAATACACATACCACAAATGTTGGATTTTAAACTTTATGCTAAAGTGAAGATTGTGTATTTATTAGTAACCGAATTAATAAAAAAATATAATATTTTATTGTTACTATTCAGATCACCTTCATAATTTTTTATGGACCTGAAGAACATTACACGCTGCAATATATTATTACTGATATTTAAACTACGAAAGCGAGCATCTTTAACAGCTTGGTTTTGAGGTCCCCGCAGTACTTTCCATGATTAAGTACCCATTTACACTTAAGTACGTTACCTTGTAGTTGGCACGTTATGTGGTTCTACAGCGTGAGAGTTATTAAGTATATAAAAAGTAAAATATTATCAAGACATATTTTTAGAGAAATATTCTGGTTACAGGTACAGTCAAATATCAAAGTCGGTATTGTAAATGTAAATTAGTAAATTTGGTGTTGGTTTATCGATAATATTCTCATTGGTTCAAGATAAACAAATATAATATGCAAAGGAAAAGGTCGATATCGTCTTTCATATAGTCTTCCTGAAGGGCATTTATTGTAAAAATAATTTCCTCGAAACCGATTGGCTTGGAAAACGATTTAATGACATGAAGCTTATGAAATGTCGAAGGATAGAAGATGTAAGTTCCTGTTTCTGCCTATCCTAGTGAATAGGGCCACATAAGTTATAGTTTTTTAATATGAGGTAAAAAATGTAAGCATTAAGCAGTGACATAGCCTTCTTCAGACACATGATAACTCTTGCCGTTTTATTTTACTATTGCTATTTTAATAACATATACCACAGCAACATTAACATTCAGACGTTACCGTACTCTTCTCTTCTCAAAGAGGTGTGGTTATGCTACTTGAGTATCTAATGTTGCACTATGTTTTCTTTACAGTGAAGGTACATTTCTAGTCGATTTTTTTCCAATTTGAACAGGAATTCTATCACGTCCTTCCTCGTTTAATTTACCTGTGCCTAAAAAGCTTACAATTTATATTAAACCAGTTGACTAAAATAATGATAAATGATCTTCTAAGCCACCTATTTAATGAGAATTCTTCTTTATTAAAGTTAGAAAGTAAACGAACAAGTTTAATGTAAATAAAAAAATTAAGTAACTTACCTAATAATCATTAATCACATTTTATTTCAGAATATAAAAATAAACATACAACACTCGTACGCATGGTCAGTGATTAGGTCTCATCAGATAATTATCCACCCAATATCGTTCCTAGCGCAAGAATGCCCATAATACTGGTAGCATTACCTCGCGAGGGCCATCCTTTGCCCCAGGAACGAGCTGGAGTGAAAGTCACCACCTCAGTCATGGGCCACATGATAATTGGTGATATGAGATAATAATAGTGATACGATAAATTTTGTTATAACGCTTCCTGCATTATCTCGTGAGTGTTCGTCGTTTTTTTACGTTGGAGTGCAACTAGAAGACAAAATCATTTTCTGTCTTATAGTTTGTGACAGATAGATAAATACGCGACAGCTGTTAGGGTGATAGTACGACATAACGACCATTAGTGATGCGAAGTTCCACTACAGCTCGACGTATGTTAGTGCGACTGATTGTTTTCTTGGCACTTTTGATCGACGAACAATAGCGCGACACAACTTTCGTTCGACAAACTAAAAGCGCTGACATTGACAAACATTGTAGTGATCATCATCATCATGTCGTATGACTTTTGCTCGAGTCCTCATATGTCAACGTCCAGTTGGCGAAACCAGTCAAGATAAACAAATATATAGTAGTCTTATTATAAGAATCTTAAGAACTGTGTAAATTGAATTATCAAATCCACCGTTATTGTTGTTATGATTTTCTTTCGAACCTAATAATTTTTCGAAATATACACTGAACTTTTAATTTCACCATAAAGTAGGCAGCACTATTTTCAAGGAAATTCTAAATAACGTGGCTCACCAGAACTGTTTAACTTTATTATTTCATGGCTAAACCAAGTATTACCAAGCAGAAACATACAAGTAATAATACCAATCAACCTCAATAAGTAGAAACACTTTCATGAATACATCTAATATATAAAAATCAATGCCACTTTTCGTTGTTAGTTTATAACTCAAGAACGGCTGAACCGATTTGGCTACTTTTAGTCTTGAAGTATTCGTGGATGTCCAGGGAAGGTTAATCAGTTTAAACGGGCTAAAAAAATATGGCGGTACGAAGTTCGCCGGGACAGCTAGTATTATTTAGAAATTTGTTTTCATCTCATCCCATCTTATTATCTAAGCATTGTTCCTAGTTGCACCCGAGGCTTTCACATCCACGTTATAAGATTACACATATTGCCGATAACCCTACCGAGGCCAGTATGAGATGGTTCGGAAAAATACTGCGAAGACCATATCGTTATAAAGTAAATTTCCATGACTACATAGCCGCGGTAGCCTAGTGGTATGGGTAATGGACTGCTGAGACGAGGTCTCGGGTTCGATCCCAGGTTTTACCATGGCACACACCAATGACTTTTCGATGCTTTTCGAAGTTATGTGTGTATTTATCGCAGGTTTATAAGTGCCCGGTTAATGGCAATAGGCTCGCCACCTATTACATTGGGACCTAAACCACAGAATAAGTAACATAAACGGCGAAATGTGGGTGCTAGCACCTCTGCCTACCCCTTCGGGGATACAGGCGTGAGTTTATGTTATGTTATGTTATGTTATGTTACATAGAAGAGGACAGGAGTAGGCCACAGATGAACGGATTTTTTGACTTGGTCGAAAGAAAATGTAGAATTGTGGCAATTTTATGCAGCAGAATTGTAGACACCAAGTAGGATAACAATATTATTAAGTAATTCTTTCTCATTGAAATAAAATCACCTTTTAACGAATTCTATCGCGATTTATTTGTTATTATTTACTTTAAGTCGGACGTTTCTGCTACCTTTCAGCAGCCATGTTCATGTTTCGACGAAGAAATAAAATAATAAGTACGTAAACATTCGTATAACGGCATTATATTAGGAACAACTTCAGTATTCTTTTTATCTCTTCTTCCTTTTATTCCTTTCAGGGAAGTTACTAAATTATATCACATCTTGGCTACTTATCTACAGTAACAAAAAATATCAATACTTTGTTATGCTAATATCGACGAAACTTCGAAGGTTGTATTGAAAGAAAATTTGATTGATAGAGATCCTCTTTGAGAGCTTTGTTCTATACGTCACTCATAGTTACAGAATTAATGAATGAATACGAAATTTTGTGTTATATTTTGTAAGTGATTCATCTCAGAATGCCAGCTTCTTTTATTGACAACCGCTCGCAAATTGCAAAGTTCGCGGAATGCCAACTTCTTGAAATGCCAACTTTGCGGAATGCCAACTTCGCGAAATGCCAACTTCTCTAAATGACAACTTCGCGGAACGCCAACTTCGCGGAACGCCAACTTCGCGAAATTAAGCAACTACCTTTTCGTGTCCCACAGCACCAAGATATAGTTTCGCCATATTCCTACAATCCTGGTTCAGATACTAACCAACACTACAAAAACCAAATAGGTGCAACCTCTTTGGAGTGATCGCGTGCATCCATTGCGAACATACAGACAAGAATTACAAATTGGGTGATGCCCCGTGGTGATTTTGTGTTCAGTATAGTTATTATAACATAAAATAAATTCTTATTTCCAGTTTCTAGGATAGTAGGTACATAAATCATTTTAGTTTTGAGGTCACCTTTTAAGCAAACACATGCTTGTGATAGATGACTCAATAACATGTGACAACTTAAGTATTTTCTTTGTGTATCTCCGATGTACAGACACGGCCACATCAAAATTTTATTCGTATACCACTTGGGTGGCAGATAAGCACACGTTCCACCTGATGGATAGTGTTTACTGTGGCCTATGGACATGTGCAACACCAGGAGAGTTACATGCTGCGCAGAAGACAAATCAGGACAAGCCTGGTCTTCCCACTAACAGCACAAAAACTTTACAATGAGCTCTGGCTACCCTACCCACCGCCAGGGACACAATACGAGGTTGTGGTATGGTATGGTATTGTATTACGGACTGGAATCCGCAACTCCACGTCATGGCGCGGTTTGTGCGTGAGGGTGGGCATTTCATTCGATCCATCCCAACTCGTTGAAGAACGCCAGCAAGCTATTTACGCTGCTGGTGATCTCCCGGAGCGTACCTGTATCTCAGAAGTACTCAGCCCTGAATGCGGTGGTTGCAGGGCAGTGTAGAAACACGTGTGTCACTGTTTCTTCCTCTCTTATGCAGGCTCTGCAAAGAGGGCTGTCGGTGATGCCTAAAATGAAGAGGAGTTTATTGAAGGAACCATGATGGCAGTTGTAGCCGTGCGTAGTTGCAGTTAGTGGCCTCTTTGCATTCTTCCAGATTAGTCCAGTAATTGTTGTGTTGGTCTCCCGTTCGTTTATCCACAAAAACGAGGTTATTATAGCGGCGGTACTCTGTAGGGCGGAGGTACTTCTCCAGTCGGACGGGAATACCGTGTCCTACCTCCGTCTACTATTATACAGAAGTGGATAATAACGTGCTGTACACAACTATAAATTTTGTCTTTAACCACTATGACGCTCAGTACAATACCTCACAATATAATACTGACCCATTAATATCATAACAATATACGTTATTGAAGGTCGCTGTCGATACCAATCACACATTCATGAGTCTGCCGCTCATTTCAATCCATCGTTCCAGTCCTTTACGTTTATTGCTAAAAAAATGACGTTTTAACTGGGACATCAACATGCTTTACGACCCACTCTTATTCTGTATACGAATTAGGGAATAAAAAAAGTATAAAGTTAGTAACGACTTGTCGTCAGAGATCGTTGTCTTACGATGATAGGGAAAATTGATGTTAGTACTTGGACTGTAAATCTATTTATTGTGACATTTTTCTTTGAATTTATACAAATTGAAATTAATGTTTATACCTATATTTTTAGATCTAAAAATCTTTATTAGATTATATTTACATGATTAACGTATAGCATATTATGAAACTTTAATTTACAATTTACTCTATATTTTTGTATGGATTAATGATATTTACATAACATGATTACAATATACATTTCTTTTTTCAATTTCAATTTACTATATATTTTTATATTATAATTTACTCTTAACATATTTTTGCCTTTTTTAATTACTTTTTGTAGAGTAACAGAAAACGCTGTTGCTTTATTTTAGTTTTAGGGGGACAAAATTTAAAAATCTAGTCACTTAATGCCTGTCACTTTGAGTATCTACTCAAATGAGTTTTTGTGACATTTGTTAGCCCTAAATAAATTTATTTTTGAGTTCCATGATGTAGTAAAAAGAATATTTGTGCATAGCTCATTTATACATAGGTATAAGACATCATCAGAATAGAATATAATTATGTGTAGAAATGATAATTGATTATATTATGAACTATAAAAACTTATAGTTTGATTCGAAGACTCTTAGTTTGAATTTACAAGCTAGAGGCTTTTCTTTGAACATAGGGATATGTAGACAAGAAATAGTTTACTTGTAATACTGTTTAATTAGACATGTGTGTTGTTGATTTACTCTCTAACTATGATTCTATTTCGCTCTTGGCAAGTAAATAGTCAACGTTTGCATTTAATATAGAAGACAATTTCATCTTCGTACTCTCCCTAAACAGTCTGTCATATTAAGAATGAGATAAGATATTATGCTTATTTTTAACCACCTCTAGTTTCAGACCGTTTGAACTGAGAAAATATTATTTACATAACTAAATTATACTGAAGAATAGAATTTGCAACTATCTCTCCAAGTTAGATCTCCAATCATCACAAGACATCACGAGAAAATGAAATGATTTTAAATTAAACTACACAGAAATGTGAATAATTAATAAGAAATCCAACTATTATGACTTCTTAATCTAAAATCTATAAGGGTTCCGTTTTTTGCCATTTGGCTACGGAACCCTAAAAATGCAAGTAGGTAATATTATTAAAAAAACAAAATAACATTGTTAATGTGACTCATGAACGGAAAGCAGAGGAATTCGCATGGTTCTTCTGCTGCCTTATAGGGTACATGGATTAAACCATTTAAGAAATATTAAAATTTCACCACTTGATTATTTCCACTATAGAATTCTAGAAAACGATACTAGGTTTCAACGAAATGATTATTATTTGTTTTACGCTCTATTAATGTTCTAGTACCACAGAGTGAAATCAAATCAATATCTACTTGCTACATAAAAAGTTAAAGGTCAAGATGACAGTCGAAGCTGTTCATGTGTAAATTGTTCAAAGTATGTATGCGGATATTATAGGTAAGGCAAATGTGCGAATGTGCTTATAGACTGCCATTTAAATTTCAGGGATAGTTCTAGAAGATATACCTTTTTAAACACAAAAAAGCGAGAACAGAGGTACAGGATCCTTTTGACAGCTACCGGATACTCCAGTAACATAGTCATGCACTACGAGAAACGTCCTGCAGAGTATCCCAACTAAAATTTGATAATATATGTACCTTCTGGAATTCGCAATGCTTTTTGACCTTCATTATGCAAAATCAAACCAAGAACCTGAAGAATGTGTTGATATAAATGAACCAGAAAGAGCAGAAAAGCATACCAGACAGCAACAGAACTAATTACAATCGCTGATAATAGTAATTTGGTAATCAGGAATATTCCTGCCATCATGCGCGTGCCATATTTTATGGCTGCCGGTGATCCAGAAAACTATTCTTATAGCTTATTTAAACAGTATGTACCATATAGATATGTGAGCGAATTAATTGTCGACTACGATACAGGAAGAGAAGCTTTTCTGGCAACGGGATTTGGTCTATGCATAATAAGAAGATCAACAGGAAAATTTTGAAAAAGATTTAGAGATGCCCGAACAGCACATGAGCGATGACAAACTCTTTAATGCTAGAAGAGCAAAGAACGTAGGACAAAATGATGCACCTTTATTCATAACTAGGAGTATATACACAGAACAGCTAATAATCAAAGTGTTGAGCGGCTAAGGTTGTTCATAACGGGTAGCGCTGGGACTGGAAAGACATTTTCTCGTCAGGTTATTGAAAAATCAAGTAAACTGTTGTTACGGCAAACTAGCCGTTAAAGTTTGTGTACTTACAGGTGTAGCAGCGCGTTTAGTTGGAGAATCCATATTACATTCTACACTAAAATTGCTTGTACAAAAAGATGGTAGAATAGTTCAGATGCTTAATCTTACTGGCAATTTCTTACATTTGATACGGCAACAATGACAACATATTGAATTTTTCTTTATTGATGAAATTTCAATGAAATTCTTCTTCTTTCTATAAAATTCTTTGTGTGGTGGATACCAGATTTGATATAGGGTACCAGAAAAATGTGGCAAAGGGTGCACGTGACGTCTACTAACCGTTCACAGAACTAATAGTTCTAATCGTATCTTTAGGGTAGGAAAAAAACGAAAAAAAAAAAGCAAACACTGAGGTTGATTAGTACCCTGATGTTAGTACAAGAGATTGTACAAATTAGCACGACAAATATATGCCAAATGGCACCTGCTTCTCTTACTATGACTTTAAAGTGTATTCGCAATTGGGATTTTACAAAACTAATATTCGATAATAATTAAATGAATGTATTTCAAATACCTGGTGTTAATATTTACCGAGTAAACATGGGTCGCCTCCCAAAGGATTTAATATAAATACCGTAGTCTCTACCGTTCTATCTAGGTTAACTAATCTATATTCTATATATATATATAAAAGGCATTGTCCTGAATGATGAGGTATCAACGCACAGCCTAAACCGCTGATTGTAGAGACCTGAAACTTGGAGGGTGTGTTCTTTGCATGACAGAGGCATCCGATAAGAAGGGATTTTCCGAAATTCCACCCCTAAGTGGGGGAAAAAGGGGGGCAAAGTTTGTATGGGACAACGTGATTCCGTGGTCCAATCTATTTCAAATTTGGCATGAAGTATTTTGAACAGAATTGATGTAAAACCTCATTTTTATTTTATTGAAATTCATCCCATAACTGGGTTAAAAAAGGGTAGAAAGGTATTTGTCACGTGACTTGCTTCGAGGTTGATATTAATACTCTTTAGTCTTTAGTTCTTTTGTTTTAAATTTTATTCTTTTGATGGCATTATATTTTGACACATCATATTTGAAAGCGGGTGCGTATTATAATCCTGAAAATTCATATTACTTACAACTAAAATATAGACGATAACATCGAAAAATAAAATACCGCCAGTTTTATTTTATCATATTAGATTATATCGTAGGTTTGAATACCTTTCTTCTGTGATTTTAATCTTTGAATCTTTGAGATTTTAATCTATCGGTAAAAATAGTCAGCATTTTGATATTCGACTTTTCGGTTGCTCATGTACGCTGTGATATTGCGCTGACGGACGCGAACAGGAGAAGATTGGTGCGACGGCGAGGCGTGAAAGTGTGGAAGGAGGCGCTTGAAAACGGCGCGGCGGTCTGATGATGAATGTAGCGAAGACAGAATACTTGGCGTTAAACTCGACAGATCCCACATAGGTGATGATCTGGTCGGGCGCATAAACTAGATTAAGTACCTAGGATGTGTACCTACTTCATGTGACTGGTGATAGCTACTACGACGTCCAGGCGCGCATTGCTGCCGCGTGGGCAAAGTGATAAGAAATGACTGGCGTCACGTGTCATTCTGAAATGCCAGTCAGGTTGAAGGGGCAGGTCTATAAGACGATCATTAGGCCTGTCCTCTTACATGATTGTGAGGCGTGGCCGCTGCTGGAGCAACACAAGCAAGAACTGCGTGTCACGGAGATGAAAATGATGCGGTTGATGTGCGGCGTCACGCATGAAATTTATTATATATATAAAAGGCATTGTCCTGAATGATGAGGTATCAACGCACAGCCTAAACCGCTGATTGTAGAGACCTGAAACTTGGAGGGTGTGTTCTTTGCATGACAGAGGCATCCGATAAGAAGGGATTTTCCGAAATTCCACCCCTAAGTGGGGGAAAAAGGGGGGCAAAGTTTGTATGGGACAACGTGATTCCGTGGTCCAATCTATTTCAAATTTGGCATGAAGTATTTTGAACAGAATTGATGTAAAACCTCATTTTTATTTTATTGAAATTCATCCCATAACTGGGTTAAAAAAGGGTAGAAAGGTATTTGTCACGTGACTTGCTTCGAGGTTGATATTAATACTCTTTAGTCTTTAGTTCTTTTGTTTTAAATTTTATTCTTTTGATGGCATTATATTTTGACACATCATATTTGAAAGCGGGTGCGTATTATAATCCTGAAAATTCATATTACTTACAACTAAAATATAGACGATAACATCGAAAAATAAAATACCGCCAGTTTTATTTTATCATATTAGATTATATCGTAGGTTTGAATACCTTTCTTCTGTGATTTTAATCTTTGAATCTTTGAGATTTTAATCTATCGGTAAAAATAGTCAGCATTTTGATATTCGACTTTTCGGTTGCTCATGTACGCTGTGATATTGCGCTGACGGACGCGAACAGGAGAAGATTGGTGCGACGGCGAGGCGTGAAAGTGTGGAAGGAGGCGCTTGAAAACGGCGCGGCGGTCTGATGATGAATGTAGCGAAGACAGAATACTTGGCGTTAAACTCGACAGATCCCACATAGGTGATGATCTGGTCGGGCGCATAAACTAGATTAAGTACCTAGGATGTGTACCTACTTCATGTGACTGGTGATAGCTACTACGACGTCCAGGCGCGCATTGCTGCCGCGTGGGCAAAGTGATAAGAAATGACTGGCGTCACGTGTCATTCTGAAATGCCAGTCAGGTTGAAGGGGCAGGTCTATAAGACGATCATTAGGCCTGTCCTCTTACATGATTGTGAGGCGTGGCCGCTGCTGGAGCAACACAAGCAAGAACTGCGTGTCACGGAGATGAAAATGATGCGGTTGATGTGCGGCGTCACGCATGAAATTTAGCGTAAGTAACTCTCGCATCCGAGGCAGCCTTCATGTCCGTGAGATCGCAGATAAATGCAAGGGAGCCTTCGCTGATGCGGCCACGTCTTGCGACAACCGCCAGGCTACGAGTGTGGCAAATGCCTGGAAATGGTGCCCCCGCCGGGTCCAGGTAGAAGGGGTAGGGCCAAGAAGTCCTGGCTTGACATTATGGAAGGTGACATGCGTGCAAATAGTCTCACTACCACTACTCACGCCCAAGATCGTGCGGAGTAGGGGAAGAAGAGCCTTAAGACGAACCCTGAGCTCCGAGGTCATCTTGGCCACGAATACAATCAGGAAAATGCGTCTCCATGAAAATGATGATGATTCTGATATTAGGCTCTGCGTTTATAGGATTTATAACTTTCCAGTATTTTGAACAGAAATCCATCAAATAATATTCAGCATTCTATTATTTGACCTTTCGTTTATTGGTCTTAAATTCTACTTCTGGATTATAATAGTTACCCTTGAAAATTCATTCGATATTCAAAGAGTTTGAACACGGCCTCATAGGAATGCAGAGTTCGAAATTTAAAATGGTGAGGACTAGAACATTTTAGATACATAAATACTAGGCTCGAGTCAAAAATAGTGCCCGAAATACGGCAATAGGCTCCACCCCCTATTACAAGGGATTTAATACAAAGATTGGTGAAATGTGGGTGTTAATTCACCTCTGCTTAGCCCTCCGGGGTAAAGGCGTGATTAGTATGTATGTAGAACATTTTGGGTAAAACAATACGAATGATTTTATATAAAAAAAATGTGATTCTTCAGGAGTGCTGGTAAACACACGGGGCTTTTTGAAGTGAAAATTTTTATAAGCGGTTTGAACACATTTTTGTGAATTATACCTATGTTTTTTATACAGTCTGCTTTTTTTGCTTCTGTTCACCATTCACGTCGGCACTCCTTAGTATAGTTAAGGTATTGTTTGACTGCGAGTAAATGGCCATATTTTTCGTGAAGAGACTGCCATCTGAACTCCACAACCCAATAGAAATATTGGGCGATATCGAAGTATTGCAGGTCTAGCCAAATCCGTAGTTAGGACTGGTAAAGCGGACCCCAGACTCCAAGCTAAAGGCTTCGGATGCGACTGGGAATTAACGCTAAGAGGAAGAAAAAGAATCGAAGTATTACAGCCTGCTAGCGCAGTTGTTAGACTTTTTAGGGCTCCAACTACCCATAACGACTGCCACAGTTGTTCGTATGGCAACCGGGACCGACGGCTTAACGTGCTCTACGAGGCACGACCGGACCAATGCAAATATCCATATTCATGCATACAAATATGGGAACCGAGCGAGGATCGACCCGGTGCCTCCTGCGTAGCAGCCGCCTTCTCTGCCGCTACGCCACAGAGGCTCTCAAAGAGTCACGCCTTGAGTGCTCCAAGTTATCCTATCCAACTATCTTGAGAACGACGGTGGGAGCCATCTATGTCCGATAAGTTTGTACGACTATCGAGTTGATGTTACAATCATTTTTAAACATTGTTTAGTGATTACTCCGCCCAAAAAATTGACTGATTCCGAACTTAACGCGAACGAAGTCGCGGGCAAAAGCTAGTATAATATAATAAACCTAGATTGGCGGTACGAAAATTTAATAAAATAAATAGACGGCGAACAGTGGACGCTGTTAATTATCGAAAGCACTTTCTAATTTGTTTCTCCTCTTGAATTCAAATTGGTTCACTTTTTTCCGGCTATTGTGACTATCTATTCATATTTATAGAGGATGTATCGTCCTACACTGTACGTAGATTCGAAAACAGTATTCATTGTGTCCGAAAAACATTTTCTTTTTCCTTTTACTAGAATCTAGCGGAGCAAATACAAATAGTCACACAACAATACCAACTCATACAATGAAACCAGTCACGAACTACACAAATTAAGATATATGGTATGTTTGTTTATACTACCAAAATGCCCGCCGGTAATGGGTGACAGAATTGAGGTAGTCATACGAATATATTAATTTAATCTATATATTGTTAATATCCATACCCTTGGCACATTCTGTGAATAATTTAATACGGTGGTAATTATCAGGCTCGTAATATATCATTTGGATCTTCGAGAAGTAAGAATGTAATAAATAATACATAATAATATGTCTGATATCTTTACGTATCTGTCAGCAAATTATGTATGACAGATTTCATGTCGTGTGTGGATAAGGAAAGCACCACGGAGGTCGGGATATGATTAGGATAGCGCTCGGACATGTCATGTCATGCCCAGTCCAAGTGCTATTACGACTATGTGTGAGTGATTGTACCTAGGTATATGTAGAAACATAGATAATATCTTAAAAAGATAAAAAAAATGTGATTTCTACATCTGGATAAGATTTATATTACTGTATAATCATTTGGGACATGTTAAAGTTAAAGAATAGAATAGAATAGATAAAAACTTTATTGTACACCAAACAAAAAGAAAAGTATAGCTACATAAAATAAATGGCAAACACAATTAGGTAATGTACAATTGGCAATTATCTATTATCAAAAGACTATGCAATTATCTATAAAACTCGATCAAAGTGCGAGTCAGGCTCGCGTACTGAGGGTTCCGTACGAAACTGAATTGAGACACGAACTTCTTGTACGTAAATGGCAATATACATACTTTGATTGCGTTAAATTAGAAGTTTGATTTCAGAAAACTTTTCGTTGCACCAGAATCATGAAATCTGGGAAGAATTAAGGTTCCATAGCACAAGTAAGAGGAAGAGTTCATTTATGTACACTCGTACATAGAATATCTATGCACATCATAATGTGACACACAAAATAAACAAAACTGTCTAAGTTGTGATCTACTTTAGATGTAATACTAATGTAGATACAGAAAACTCTCACTAGTAAGAGATAAACGTAACTTAGGGAGTTACGTTTTAGTATACAGTAGTATTACAGGGTTTGTCATTGCGGTCGAGACTGCCGCGCCGCGGCATGTAGTTAATTTCAGAGCTGCACTTACAAATTTGACAAGATAGTGTCCTGTTGGTGATGACGAATTTAATGAGATGCTAGACGAGGTGGTTGTAGAATGATGCTGATGGTAATATTATAGATTCATAAGATCATACTGCGAGTAACGAACAGTAGAATCGGTTTGTACTATTTTAAAGACGAAATTATGCTTCATTTACATTCTCTAATATATACTCGACGTAATTTGTTAGTGTTTTTTCGTTTATTTTATATGTAGGTATGTATGTAAATTTGTTTATGAAAAAAAATGTGTAAAAGTGTCAACTAATGACGAGTAATATGTGAAAATGTTTGACAATTCATAGGTAGCTCGCATGAGTCAGCTTATTCGTCACCAAACTATTTGCCCTCGCGGCTTGATGACGTGTGATGTAAACACACCCCGTATTTAACCTCACCCTGGAATTAAACAGTTATTAAACACTTCTATTACATGAATATTTACAATGAACAAAAACATTATATGGCATATGCCATAATTAGACGACTTAAAATGTAACTTTATTACAAAATATGCGAAAGTTGTATGAAACATCCAAATCATCTATTTATAATTTCATTATTTGGTTTAAGGTTTTCAATTTGTCTAGATCATAAATCTCCATGACTATATTTAATGATTTACAGCTTCGGGTCAAGTATAAGTTTCTTAACAATGCGGAATAAAACTACAGCAATTGAAAACTTAAACTTGAAAGAACCCAGTGAACCAGCAAATATTCAAAGTCAGTGAAGTGAAAATTATGCAGCACTAAGACTTGATAGTGGTTAAAATCAACTTGTTACAACTTATAAGTGCCTAGTGCCTTTCTCCTTTGTGTGAAAATATGATGGTAATTATTAATATTAAAAGGTCGTAACATACTAAAGTTGAATATTATTATTAAAATCTAAGACGCTGTATGAATATTTTTGTAGTAACTACTTTAAAACTATATTATTATGTAGGTTAACTTCTCCTTTGATCTGGCTCACTACGTGTACAAAAAGTTGAGAAATCTTTGTGCCTACTTTTAGTAAAGATGAATAATAATACAAAGAAAGCTAAAAAATAGGAACTGATCGTCATCATCGTACAATATAAAATGCTTCATACTTTACCTTATACTACTTTGCCAAGTGCTTCATACCATAAAAATGAAAAAAAAAAAAAGAACTGTGAAACGTTGCAATATCGCACATTCTATGGAAGATAAGCCGAGCTACTTGGTACACGATCCTGCATCGAGTTTTGAAAATTCTCACGCTGATTAACTCTCAGTAGATTAAATGAAGGTAAAGAAGCTTATCACAAATTTTGCAAACGCGGAGACACGTTGAAAGCAGCAGTAAATATTTATTAGAAGCTACACTTAGAGGAAATATATTTTAAGTATTGTCACAGTGATAAATATGAGTTCACTGAGATTATAACAGTGAAATAAATAACAATAATAAAATATTATGCGTTAATTTATCACTAAAAAAACTTATTTACTTTTCTATATTTGATTTTTACCATGAAACTACTTTTTACAGAAATACGTCAACACCTACTTCATCTAAATGGGAGCAACATAAATCTTCGACTTTATTCAATCTCAACCATACCTACTGCTTATCGCAAAAAAATTAGACTGTAATTTTATTATTTCAAGTCAAAATGCTAAGGAGGTTATTTAAACGAATGTTCTATAACGGGTTCAACCACGTTGAAAATCGTTTGTGATCTGACTTTATTTAGCTGATTTGTGGTTATCTACAAATGAAAAGGCGTCTTTAAAAGGAAAACCGCTTTGTAGGCGTATGCTTAAAGAGTTTTTGGAAGAGACAATAGGACATTAAGTAATTAAAAAGATTCCTGATCTAACTTTACTATCAAATTCAACAAAGAGGCGTAGTTTAGTATTTTGCTTTCATAAAGCTTAAGTAAATTTGAAAAACATTTAGAAGCAAAAGCCAGTCATTTTACTTAAATAATTCTGTCCATTACCGTAATTTTGTAATTTACCTCATGTGTGTATTGACTATTCAAATGACATTTAATTCTAAGTTAATAAACTTCCATTTTATTTAAACGTAGACATTTCCAGTAAATTACACGTCATTGCTGCTCAGTCACCCTTTTGATTACTAAATTGCCATTCCTCGCTTCCTTGACGCTTAATAGTAAGAAATTATTTTAAGTTAATTCCATGTAACCCAACCACGATTCATTAATCTTGATAGACGTTATCGCTGCCGTCTCACTTTTGTAATTTCTATGACTGAGTGAATTGAGGTGTTAACCCAGTAACAAGTTAAGGAAATGCTGGTTTGTTTTATGCACATTGACTCTTTTGTTCTTTACTATAATTTATTTTTTCCTTTTGATCCAGCTGTTGCCGTACATGCAATTATTTTTCTTCAATTCAATTCAATTATTTATTTTGCGTAATATGAGTTTACATGATGTCATTGTACTTACATTAGATGAGGAGATTTGTCTCACCATACTCGACCGCCAATGCATCATGCAAATACAATTTAAGGCAGACATATTACAGTTCCATACAGTATTCTACCGCTCTCTATCTCATATTTTAGTAACAAAATAAAATAAGATAATATAACATAGCAAATAATTATTCAATCATATTCTCTCAAAGATTATTTCTCTGTAATACGTATTATGGATTCTATAAATTAATTCTTGCGTAGACTTAAAACGAAATAAAAACCGTTAAAGAGGAAGTAGACTTTTAGTTTAGGTTATGGATTACAACATATTAATTTAAAAAAATCAGAGCTATGAAGTTATAAAGATGTTATAAAAGTTTTTTTTTGTATAACAAAAAAGTCTAAAATGACATGCCTGACTACAAAGTGATTATAAAAAAGTTCCCTTTTTTTCTTTTTGAGCACGGGACTCTTAGATGGATTTTGTTCTGAACTAGAGTTTTATGTAATACTAGCTTTTGCCAGCGGCTCCGCCCGCGTGGATGTCGGTTATCGCGACCAAATATAGCCTATGTCAGTTCCCAAGTATCTTTATACCAAATTTCATCAAAATCAGTTCAGTGGTTTAGGCGTGAAAGCGTAACATACAGACATACAGAACTACTTTGCATTTATAATATTAGTATAGATATAGAAGTATGGATTATGTTATATACTTGCGTATAAACACAAATATATTATCATGCCACTATTTGCTGGAACCGACGACATCATAATACCACCCACGATACTAACGTAACTCCCTATTATGGTGTTCTAAAAACAAATTTTATTTGTCCCAATAAACATTTTTCTTCGGTTCTGTCGCATTATCAGTCCCTTACCAACACGACCAATTGTCAATATAACCCCGCGAAACCATTTTGCTAAAGTAAACAGTAGATACTCTTAGAAAAATCGTTCAGAAAGTAAAGGAAAGAAGTGTCATGCAAAACTCGGTCCCAGAAGGGCAACGTTCCATTTCTGATAAATGAAGTTAAAAGGGTTTTTCGTTCCCAAGAGGTGAAACTTGGACACAAACATCGAAGGGTCTAAAGGCTGCGAAATGTTATCTAAATTAAAATTTTCGGAGTACTTTGTGAAAGAAATCGAATATCTTGTCGACAACCTGACGGGTGATGATAAAGTCATACATATTGATATTAAGCTTCCAATATATTTAAACAAAATGTGACGATAACATCAAACACTCGTAAATGGATTTTTGATGTATGGAAAAATTGAAGATGTCTTATATGGGAAAACAAACGATTGTTATAAAAAATTATGACATAGGTACTTTGTTTTGTAGCATTATTATATATTATTATACATTATTTTAGTTATAGAGATGAGGAATCTCTAAAATACTTGAGTCACATTCAAATTGAAACAAAATATTTGAGATGACAGAAACCGATTTGTACTTTTATAATCACTGTAATTTCTGTGTTAAAGATGAAAAGACAGTTCGCAAAAATCTAGCGAATAAAATCGGTTGACTAATAATTATCCCACGCACACGCACACTCAAGCTGCGGAATGAACTCCCTGCGGTGGTTTTTCCAAGCGACTACAATATGGGGTTCTTCAAGAAGGGCATTAGAAGGTTTCTTCAGGGTCGGCAGCACGAGTATGACGCCCCTGGTGTTGCATACGTCCATAGGCCACGGTGACCACTTCCCATCAGGTGGGCCGTATGCTTGTCTGCCACCTAAGTGGTATAAAAAAACTAACATTTAAGGTAAAATTTCACTTCTTTTGTTTTAATTATCCATATGAAAATCAACAGTTCAAATAGATGTACGAATCTAAAAATGTTAAATAAGAGCGGAAACACACGATGCGTTGCGGCGACGCACCGCAGAAATTTCGCCGCAGTAGCGGGCACACGAGCGGTGCGACGCCGCTGCGTTGTTATGACGCAGCGGCGCCGCGTGCGCCCCAGCTGCGTTGTAATGTCTGTTAATATAGTGCAAGCGCTAGAGGTAGTTGAGTATGCAAAATCCGAGTGACGGCAACTATGACCGGATTCTTATACCTGATCCTCTAAATAATGACAAAGAAATCTTGCCGCCGGGTGTGATGGTCCCTTCCCGCTCCCTTCACATCCCCTCTGCGCCCTTAAAGTAAGCATAGCGCGCGTATGCGTTTAGTGTGTTTCTACATCTATTGACGTAAAGAAGTTGCTTTATTAAGTCGTGTTTTTGTATCCATTTTTATTTTATACTACTTAGGTGGCAAACAAGCACACGGCCCATCTGATGGGAAGTGGTCACCGTGGCCTATGGACGTATGCAACACCAGGGGCATCACACTCGTGCTGCCGACTGCCAACCCTGAATCCATATTTCCATACTAATATTATAAATGCGAAAGTAACTGTCTGTCTGTCAGTCACGCTTTCACGCCTTAACCACTGAACCGATTTTGATGAAATTTAGTATAGGGGTAGATTAGACCTTGAGAAAGGACATAGGCTATGTTTGGTCGCGATAACCGACATCCACGCGGGCGGAGCCGCGGGCAAAAGCTAATATAATATATATCGATGATTAAATATAATAACATTTTGCTGACAACATTACAAAATATAAAAGTACACTTTTACGAAAAGCTCAACAGTGACTTACGTCCACGACAAAATGACTATACCTACAAGCCGTCTTTACCAGAGTTATTAATTCCCCCCATGTAAATGAACTTTAAATTGTCGCACAAGGTCTTGTAATTGCAATAAATCTGAATTGGTTTGTATTTCATTATGTAAATGCATCAATAACAAATGTCAAAATTAAAAATAAGTATTTTTTACCTACTTTAAGAAAATTTATGCTTGAATTCGCTGGTTGTTCGAATAACTTCTTTTTTTTTTATTATCCTCACTTTTACCATTAGAACAAACTATAAATTATAACGGAAATATTCATTAAAATGATTTTATATCATGTACCTACTCAATACATTTCCTTTACGAATAAGACAAGAGGGGGTAAAAAAATGGACCAGAAAATAGACCGGCAAGATCCACATTATCATTCTTGGACCTTTTTTTCACTTAAATCCGTTGGCGAAATTCGGTACTCACATTTTGCATACTCATACCTCTAGCGCCCGGTCTATAAATCATAAACAACTACGCGCGGCGGTGCGGCGCGCGCCGGAGCGGTGCCGCTCCGGCGTCGCAATGCATTCACCCCTCCCCGCCTCGTCTCGGTGGTTGCAAGTCCGGTGCGGCGACGCAGCGCATCGTGTGACATGCTACAGCTATTTCTATGTAAAACGACGCAGCGACACCGCTCCGGCGTCGCGCCGCCGCCGCAACGCATCGTGTGTTTCCGCTCTTATAGTACAATAATTTATTTCAAAAATATTGATCTCAATTTTGTTTTCTTAACCTTAACCTAGACCTGGTGAATTACAATGGAGCTGCCAAAATCAAAACACAAGAACATAACTCAATTTACCTCGAAGTTTATTTTTTTAATAAATTTGCATTATAATTTTCAATGGCATGAAGAATTTGGATGAGATATTTTTACAGGAAACAAGTACCGCATGAAATTTAATAAGGTCACGCTTAAATAATTCACTTTGTAATATATTTCTATTAACTTCACAGACTTTATGAGTATGATAAATCTTGACGTTATTAAAAATGTTAGACAGAAAGTTTTGACGTCAAGTTCAATTTGCATACCTATTGATGCAAATTAATTATTTTGTCCATAACCTCTAAGTAGTTGAACGATTTTCTTATTGTACACTTAGACTATAAATGTAATCAACCTGAATATCTCGTTGACTTTAATACCAATAAGAGTTAAAAATATTATTTACTGCACATATTTAGATTACAATTATTGCTATTTTACTTTTCTTACAAAGAACTATTACTGTAACCTAACAAAGTATAATACCTATTTAACAGATAGAAATTAATTGTAATATTGGATCGAATGTGGGTAGGTCCCCACATAAACAGTGACCTCAAGAATTTATTTATTTTATTTAATATTTCTATTAATACAAGAAGTTTTTTCGCAACTTTTATGGGATAGTCACGTAGACTATAGCATCAGACAAGTGTCCCAACGTTATCTCGAAAAACTTCGCCGCCAATAACGTCTGTTCGAGATTTATCTGGAGGCACCGAAGTTTGCGGAACGACTATCGGATCCTGGACAATTCCCGTGTTAATCAGCGGTAGAGGTCAGTGCGTTGGCGTTGCAGTGCCGGTGTGTATCCGTGCGGGGAAGTCAACGGGAGCGGACTATATAAACAACAGAAAATAGATCATTCCCCGTTTTCAACGTACGAGTGGCGCCATCTCTGTTCGAGCCGTTGCACTGAGCAGGTCTTTCGATAAAGCGGATCGCCGGATAAACAGCATCTATCGTATCGTATCGAACGCTGCGAATCGGTTACACCGGGTGGCAGCACTTCTCCAATCACCAAATTCGATCGGAGCATGATCATTTTAATTATAATACATATAATTATAGCTTTGTAATTTTTTTTTTTTCTCTGCAGCGGGGATCTTTACACTCCATCCTTTATTATAACCGCAGTCTCCTTTGCAAAGTAGTGCAATGAATGTTAAAATAAATCTTTCCTTTTTTTTTTTTTTTTTGTTAAATTTAACCTAGGTAGTCTATTTTAAAATTTGACTTGTATTTTATAGATTGACATTTTAATTCGATTTATTATATAAGATTTGATGGATAATTTATTATACATATATTTTTTGCTTATTGTTTAATAATTTAATTTGACACATTTTCATGGATGCAATTATCCATTATTAATGCTTTTTTTTTTCTCTTTTTTTAAGTTATTCGGTATTGGATACTGAAGTTGCTTATGGGTACCTAAATGCTGTTTACCTTTAGTCTTCGCTAATTTTCAATTATTGTTATAAATGTTATAAGTTATAACATATTTTAATGTTTACACAAGATTGACACTGTACAAGATTGCTGTGGGTCAAAATGGACTCTGGTTCTGCGCCTGGTCCCTGTCCGTATTGTTTACAATCTTCGCGTGTCTTTAGTGCGCGAGGTCTCAAGATCCACATATCCAGGATGCATAAGGGAACAAGGCCAGTTGCCGCCTCATCATGCGCCTCTCCCACTGCATCTGGTCCTCAGCTGCCCGGCCGGTCGGACCAGGCACCGCTGGTTTCGGACGCCGGTGTCTTCGGAAGGGTTTCTTACTTAAAGGCCAGCACCGCTGTCCTCAGACATATTCCGAAGGGGGCGCGAAGTCAGGCGGCAGGTAAGCTGGCCGATATTATTAATGAGTGTGTCGACCGTAATGGCGTGGAGGAGTGGTCCGCGCTGCTCACTTTCGCGTACGGGGCTTTAAGGGTTCCTTTGAGGGACGCCCCGGGCAATGCGACGGCCAAAGTCAAGGCCAATATCTTGTCTTTAGGGACAGATGAGACTTCGGGCGAGTCAATCACGTCGCGGCGTTCGGGGCCCCGTGGGAAGCGAAAGGCCGTCGAGGCTAAAGTTTTTGAGGGAGATCTTCGGGGGGCCGTCAGACTACTGGTTTCCAGTGAGTCGTTCGCGCAACACAATGCCGATGCCCTTAACGCCCTGGAGCTTAAGCACCCGAGCCCATCGCGCTCGCTGAGTTTTCCGCCCGCGCCGGATGCGTCTTTTGTGGGGTTGTCTGTTTCGATGGAGGATGTGTCGTCAGCTTTGTACAGTTTTTATAGTGGGTCAGCGGCAGGCCTGGACGGATTGCGTCCGGGCCACCTGAAGGAGCTCACATCCGGCTCCGCGGGAGACAATGGTCGGCGCTTGATGGCATGCCTGACAAAGATGGCCAACTTCCTGTTGAGCGGACAACTTAATCCCGCAGTATGCCCATATTTATACGGGGGTTCACTCTGCGCGCTCGGGAAAAAGGACGGCGGAATCCGACCAATAGCTATTGGCAGCGTGTTCCGCAGGTTGTCGGCAAGGTTAGCATGTCGGGCCGTAAGGGATGAGATGGCGGAGTACTTGCGGCCACACCAGCTTGGCTTCGGGACGAGTCGGGGGTGCGAGGCCGCCATCCATGCAACGCGAGCGTTTGTTATGGATCCCGTCCACTGTGACAGCGTGGTGCTGAAATTGGACATTCGTAATGCATTCAATAGCCTAGAGAGGGATGTTCTTTTGACCGAGGTCCGGGAGAAAATTCCTTCTCTCTATCCCTTCCTACATCAGGTTTATTACTCTCCCTCCAATCTTTTCTTTGGTGTAAGTCTCATCTCGTCGCAAGTAGGAGCGCAGCAGGGGGATCCGTTAGGGCCCCTAGTCTTTAGCTTGGCGTTGCACAGGGTCATTACGGACCTTAAGTCTGAGCTGAATTTGTGGTATCTCGACGATGGGACCCTGGGGGGTTCACCACAAGACGTTTATCAGGACCTGGAGATTCTTATCCCGCGACTCAAAGCCCTGGGTCTGGAGGTGAACCCCTCAAAATGCGAGCTTTTCCCCTGTAATGCGGAAGCCCGAGCACACCTTGAACGCTTCAACTCTCTGCTGCCGGACATCAAAGAGCTTTCTCAAACTTCTTTCTTCCTCTTAGGATCGCCTATCTTCCCCGAAGGGCTGCCAGAGGCTATATTTTCTCGTAGGGACCTCCTATTAGCGGCTCAAGAACATCTCAAGGATTTGTCTGCTCACGTGGCCCTCGTGCTTCTGCGTATGTGCTTCGCCCTCCCGAAGCTCACGTATCTGTTGCGAACAACACCAACTTGGCTGTGTCCCGCGGAGGTGGCGGAGTTCGACGACACCCTGAGGTCGATCACTGAGTCCATCTTGAATGTCGCCCTCGACGGGACTCAGTGGAGACAGGCGACACTACCGATTAGGTACGGGGGTGTGGGGGTGCGATGCGCTCGGGACGTGGGCGTACCGGCTTTCTTGGCGTCGGCGAATGGGGTGTCGAGCCTTGTCACTTTAATCCTAGGTAATAATGGTGACGGGGCGCGAGTGCCTTTTGCAGCGGATGCCGAGTCAGTTTGGGCGGCTCGCGTTTCGGGAGTGGGTAGCCCCACCTCTCGCAGCGTTCAGCGCGCGTGGGACGACGTGGTGGCGGGGCAGGTTGGGGCGCAATTGTTGGAGGGTGCCTCGGGAGCCGATGTGGCCAGGCTCCGGGCGGTGGCTCAGCCGGAATCAGGGGCATGGCTGCACGCACTGCCTTCACCACATCTCGGCACCCTGCTGGATGATAGTTCTCTGCGTGTGGCGGTGGCACTCCGCCTGGGCTGCAGAGTCTGTGAACCCCATGGATGCACCTGCGGGTCCACGGTGGAGGCCGATGGTCATCACGCACTGAGCTGTCGTAGGTGCGCAGGTAGATTCTCGCGTCACCATGCCCTCAATGACATAATCCGGAGAGCCCTGGTCTCGGTAGATGTCCCGTGCGTGCTTGAGCCACCCGGTCTCAGCAGATCAGATGGTAAGAGGCCGGATGGCATGACGTTGGTGCCTTGGAGGTGCGGCAAGTGCCTGTTA
Organism: Eilema depressum; assembly: GCA_914767945.1. Lineage (NCBI taxonomy): Eukaryota > Metazoa > Arthropoda > Insecta > Lepidoptera > Erebidae > Eilema > Eilema depressum. The sequence goes on along the minus strand of OU612033.1, from coordinate 13,339,326 downwards.
TGGGACGCCACGTGCGTCAGCACTGTTGCTCCAAGCCACCTCGGTCGTACGGTTCGCTCCGCAGCCGCTGCCGCCGAAGCGGCGGCTGATGGGAAGCGGCTCAAGTACGAGGCGTTACAGGCTCGCTATCTGTTTGTTCCCTTTGCGGTGGAGACATTAGGTTGTTGGAGTGTCGAGGCCAAAAGATTTGTGGAAGACATCGGGCGTAGGATCAGGGAGAAGTCAGGCGACTCCCGCGCTGGATCGTACCTGGTGCAGAGGTTAGCCATCGCCATCCAGAGGGGCAACGCAGCGAGCGTGATGGGCACTTTTGCAGTGGGTACAGGTCTGGGCGCTCCTTCTTAGGAGTTATTAGGACAAGCGCGGATGCGTGTAAAACTAGTATTTTATTGTGACTTAATGTATAATGTATTGACTTAAATAAATAATTAATATATAAAAAAATTTAAAAAAATTGTAATTTATATTTATATCTTATTTATAGGTACAGTCGATGAATGCAATAAAAGCCCTTGTATTCTTTCCTATCTATTCTTTCGTAACAGGTTTCCTTTTATATTTGCTAAGCTCATCGATCATGATCCGGACCCATGATCGGGACCAATACGGTTCGTAATACAAGATCTTATTAAAAGAAATATAGTTTGTATCGCTAAGGTTTCCGGGTTTTATCACGTTGTATGCCAGTTTCAGGTATCTAATTTGATGTATATTTTGCTCGATGGATTGATAGCTCAATTTGCAGCTCATATTAAACTTTCTTAGATATTTAGTTCTATTATTTTATATACAACATTCATGATTTAGTGTTAATTTGGTTTGGTTTGTCACGTTTGTCTCATTACAGAAACGTATTAGAGTCCTTATTCATTTTGGTTTGATCTTTCTGTGGAAGTGTAGTTGCTGCCGAATTAAATAAATTATATTATTTATATCTATAATACCTTTTTCTTTTCTGCCTAAATTCTTTAAAAGTTTTATAGTGAAATTATTTTTATTAACATTATATTTATACTGTAAATTGTACACTACATACATCCTTAAAGAGTTAATGAAAATTAACGTTCAATCGTTTCTCTCCCTCGTTTGAACATATTTATTATTCAGTACAATTCGTCCCCTATTACACACACATTTCCACGTCTCATTTACTCGTATATTTGAAGGTTTCATTACCATTCCGATGTCACGTTTAAGGCGTGTCCCTCGTGTTATTACACTAATGCGTCCTCTGTAACGTTTAAAAAAGGTTACTACCCATTTTTATGTAAGTATTACGTTAAAACCATCATCCTTTTAAAATGTAATCTTTGTTTTAATGAAATTTCGTACAAAAGATTGTGCAAAATCGGATTAAATGTATGTTGTTGCACGGCTATTAGCTCATGAATTGAACCACTCATTACTTTAAGTAATTGGATCAAGGCATTTTACTAATTAAATGGATAGGTAGCGGTTTGTATTTGCTTTTGTAATGGTTTCCTGGTAAATACACCTACTAACACCAATAAAACAATAGATCATTCAGAATGTTTACCATTGGTATTGTATAAAATCTTATAAAACCTTAATAAAAGATTTTAGACAAAATGTTTGCCGCAAATATCAACACTGCAGTAAATGAAATACCAAAAGGTTTCTAACTGTTAAAAGCTTTCAAACTTTGTCTCATGTAGAAGTTTTAAAACGTTTCCACATTCATTTATGTTTATGCACTTAGTGGCATTAATTTTTGATTGTCTGTGTCTGCAACTTTTGTTTGCATTTAATCATAAAAGCAAATGTGATAATTGTTTTGGATTCAATTATTATATCACAAACATGATGAAACCAAACAGCCTTATTTCAAGAAGGGGACTCGTAGATTACATTTGCCTCAAATACTGAAATATGTAAGGTTTGTTACATTCAAATAATGTCAGTGTTCACATTAATTCACTTTGATTACGTTGTCCAAGTAGCTAAATCTGTTGCCAACGCCTCAAGTTAGTTACAGACGTCTGCCCTAGTTTGGTGTACGTTTCAGAATTGTGGATAGTTGGAAGACATGTTTGCCAGATATAGAATATTCATAGTTAAGCAGACTATATAGATAGATATTTTATTTATCACAATACAGCTAGCAGGATGATTGAATTTGCTTCACGTTATTGTATATGCTTCGAAAAGAGATAATAGAAGTTATTTAAACGCAGTACAATAAAAGGATAAAGAATACTTATTGATACTATTCCCAATGTTTCGGTTGCCTTTTGTTAAGTAGTTCTGTTCACAATTAGAAGCTTTCGTCTCTTATTTAGAAGTGTAAAGTTATCTAAAAGGTTTGTTGCTAAAGGTGTTCCTTATTTTTTTCGTAACGAATAATTCATTTTCACAGTTAGAAAATACGGTGGATTTTCTCCTAAGCTGAAACACCGAAAATCCGACGTAATTTATGACTCACAGTGCCAAAATGTTGACACTGATAGTGAACGTAGTCCACAAACTAAAATCCGCGTAGCGGGCTATGGAGTTGGATGAAATTCACAATGAGGCCATTTGACAGAGAACTAAGAATTAGGACGACGAAAAAGCTAACTCACTTGAGTTTGCGGTGTGTACTGTTTTTAGATCTGAACAATAGTATCTATCTATGGAATCCAAAACGAAACTATATTTTAAGCTGAAACCTTGCTTAAACTTGAATACACGTAGATTAGCGAGTAGAGTCACAGTGATATAGTATTTTATTTTTATATCAAGAATTTTTTTTTTAGTTCGGATCTCACTTATACGGACTAGCTATAGTATCTGGTTGTGTAAATATTGGCACGATGCCACTAGAAATAAGTTAATGAATAATGACATCAGTGGAGTGTAATAAAACTTCTTCTATCTACCAAAGACCAAAGTTTTAATTACATGACGATAGAGTTTACCCGAACATTAATATCAATATCACAATCGATAAAAGTTACACGCTATTCCTCAGAGCACGCTATATTACTATAGAACCAAACTTCCCTTTGTGGTCCCAAGGGATTGTTATCGCGCCTTCGATGTTGTTTAATTAATTTTATGTAGTGCTACTATTGTACGTACTGTGCTTCGGGGAGAGCCGAGTTCAGTAGTTTCTTATTTTTAGTACATTTTTTGCGACGTACAGGTCAAGGTTGGTCATCAAAATTGGGTAGACTGATTTTATTTTCTATATTTACATTCCTTATTATAAGATTACAAAACTAATTATGAAAATTCAAACTATGTCAAATTTAGTGTTGTCGATACAAATAAAAATTGGTTTTCCCATGAATATGGGAGATTTTACATTAATTAAATAAACTTTTTATTTTTAAATTTCAGTTCCAGAATGACACAAGAAATATTCAAACAAAAAAACTTAACGACGAAATTAAACCATATCTCCTTACCACATTCTAGAACACTCCTAAATTGATAAAATAAATGGGGATTCTGGGTTCACATCGGAAGCATTTCGCGTTCTAAAGTTCAATAATCACAATTGCACAATACTAAGATATTAAGATTGTAGTAATTTAGTTATTGATGAGATGGCTATCCGCCGACAAAGAAATTTTGATAGCAAGAAACATAACATAACATAAACTCACGCCTATATCCCCGAAGGGGTAGGCAGAGGTGCTGGCACCCACATTTCGCCGTTTATGTTTAGGTCCCAATGTAATAGGTGGCGAGCCTATTGCCATTAACCAGGCACTTATAAACCTGCGATTAATACACACATAACTTCACAACAACATAGAAACAACATGGTTATATTGGTTTTGGACTAGACACAGACACCTTGGATGCAAACGGGACACACAAAGATGAAGATGAGTTACTGTTATTCATAAAAAATCTAAATTTTGAATGTATGTGGATGGTATTTGGCTCAGAAATAATATATTATAGTTTGAAGGAGTATCTACATTTTAAGTATCCCGAGATTAGTTTCTGGAGGCAGCGGGCATTTTTCATGCGAATGCTCGCATGAAAAATGCAATCATGGTCAACAGCTAATAATATTTACCTACATAACTATAAAAATAACAATGAGATTCGATATAATTCGTGTTTTATTTTAATTTAAGTTACAATTTTAATTTATTTTTATTCTTATCCTCATTATTTTGTATAGCTTTGTCTTTTGCACATTTCGATTTTTTTTTATTTTATCTAGAAAATAATTAATTGTGATAAACATTTCTTATATAATTTATTAATTATTTAGGGAAAATGTTCTTATGTTACGCCACACTGAATTTGTCTCTGAAATAATATCGCCATTTTCTAATAATACACGAACCAAGTTTTAAAAAACACCCGTACAGAAAAAATGAGCTAAAATAAGTAAATTAAAAATAGGACCAAGATGAGACAAAAATTAATCATGATGAGCTTGATAGGCTTTTTGTGGAAGCCGTATACGAAAAATAGAGAGCTAGCAATTTCATTGTCAGTCCGGAATTACATGACATTTTTAAACGTAGAATATTTTTATTCATAATGCTGTTAATTATTAATATAAAATAATAAATGGAAGCACTGAAACTAAGACAAAACTTAATAATACGGAATAAAAAAAAATGTCGGAATTGTAATATTTAATTAATTGATATAGCATATATTTTTTATTAAGTAGTTAGCTCAATATAAAAGCCGAAACACATTTGCACTATAAATTTATTACTAAGCTACCAGATACATATAAGTAATTTGAAAGGTAGAAGTGAGGCATCTACTTCAAGGACATAATTTACATCTTAAACTGAGACATTACCACAGTATGAACCTTCCTGAATTTTCTTTTAATAAGTTCAACGTTATTTACGATCTGGTTATTGAGCTTGATTACAATAACAATCTTCTGTTTTATGATGAAACTTCTGTTATAAATATTTTATGCAGCCTCACGTCTGAAGTCATAAACTTCGTTGGTAAGTTTATAATATCAAGTTTTACCCTATGATGTTGTAGCGGTGTACAAAAGATAATTAGAGTTCCTAAAAAATTTACTCTGGAATCTACTAAAATGTAAAACAAGCAACACAGCGCCCTTCTAATAGTAATAGAGTAGGGGTGCTGAAATATACTCGCAACAACAAAAGGGAAGTCTTATTCGCGTTTGTCGACACAAGAGTTCTTGCAACAATACAATGTAAAATAGTGGAGTATTAAGGTGAAAATGCACCGACAACACTATCTACTTTCAACTTACAATATTGTAAGTTAACTGAATACACTGTCTCTTGGTAATCACGATTGTACTTCAAGACTTTGTTTCGTCGAATAACTCTGACACCAACTTCCATTTTCTTTCTGAGACTTTCCTAATTGACAATCTCAGAGGTATTCAGGAATTCACAAAAACAATTAGCCCGATTTAAATTTAAGGCCGCATAAACAAATCAAATATTTAGTTTACGTCTGACGGTCTGAGATCCAATTTTACAACTGATCCCAAAGTAATCCAAAGAATGGGTAACTATCTCTGGGTTGTTTTTGTTTTCTGTGAATACAAAAGGATAAATTAAGAAACTTAATTTATTATTTAAGATGTTTATTTGCATAAGAGTTTAAGGTCAGCTGTCAGAAGTACAATGATTCTGCGAAGGTAGCGAACTATATAAAAGAAGTTCAGGTTTCCTTTTTGTTTAGGTACTTAAATAGATAATATTATTTTTATATACTCTCACGGCTCACCTGTATGGGTAGATACTCTCGAAATCAATCAATGAAGAGTTACTATCCTAATTTCATCTGGTGGGGGCTAAGTTTATTGCCTACAACTATCATTTTTTGGCCCTTTTTTGGACTTAATACTTTTACCAAATTTTTTTACAGAAACACCCTGTTCCACACACACACACACTGTTCCCAAGTCGGGAATAAGACCTAAAATCTCATAGACAGTATTCATATAGGCTGCCGCTACTCGTACCCAGCAAACACTATTAAATTACTTCACTGAAGTGTCTGACTACTTAGCTATTACACAACCAGCACTATGTAGGTAGCAAGTAGTAACTCAGCATCAGACGTTCATTTGCCATTAATGAAGATAAACATGAATTGACTTGGTTCGTGTTAGACCAGTACTTGCATTTCTGCTGTCATGTTTGTGATTATTCAGTTCTGATAGCAGATAATGAAGTGAATTAGACGCTTTATAGCTATAAGCGAAGTCAACAGCCAGTGTAAGATGTCGGATTAATATAATTATAGATATTATACAGTATCGCGCTCATGGTATTAGCATTATGTGTAATAGTTTATGGTATTAGTAATACAAACATACCTTTACATAGAAAGAAAACTTTTAGACGATCGTGCAAACGGAACTGCAAGCAAAAGTAAATAAATCTATATTATGAAAAAAAAAAGGTTAAGATAATTAAAATATAATGTTTATCCAAAGGTAAAGGTTGCCTGTAAGAGATCGCTTGCAGCGATAAAACCGCCATTTGTAAATATTTCATATGTTGTCCATCTAATTACTGTGGTTTGTTTGTGTACAATAAAGATTTATCTTATCTCATCTTATCTTATCTTATATATCTAAATGTTTTTTTCCTTTTTGTCAACAGCGAGCCTGCTGAGCGGGTAAGATGCGGCGGCATGCACCGCATCGTGCTTCTAATGGCGGTGCTCACACGGGCCACTGCCCCTCAAACTACTGATACAGGTAACATTAATATTATTAAAATCGAAACTATCAATATTACGAACAATAACAAATTTGGCTATTTTGGATATCATGTATTTCTTTAATTTACTTTACTTTTACTAAGTCTAACCGAATATAATCTTACACAAGTATTCCTATTCCTACTTTGATTTTCTTTTCAAAATTGAAACTTCACTCAAAGTCGACGCTTATTTTGAGACAGTTCATTATACGGGATGTGTACCAACTTGGTCGTTTAAAAGGAATGGGTTCACGTTGGCAGTAATGAGGTTAGAATACGCTGCCGCTGCATTCATTGTTGATGTTGTTAGACTATGGTACCTGATGAGGTTGGGATGCCTAACGGATTGAGTCAGCACTATACGCAAACGCTACGTATGTTTATTACGTTACCAAGATAGCTACCAGATACACGACCCACGTAATGGTATTTGTAAAGTTCATGCCTACAATTTCGTATGTAATACTTATTAAGTCAAGAACGAAATATCTAGAACCACAACCACTACTAATATTTCTAGTAGTTACGTAAGTAACTGCATCCGTTTACCTATTGTTACCATAACTTTAAATGTTACGGTAATGGGCATATACCTAACAATGGATAAGCGTATAATAATTAGTACAGTCTAATAAAGCAAATACAACGAAATTAAGAATGTGTTGGAAGAAGATCTTGAATATTTTAATGATTTTATCACTAAGAATATTGAATTTTTTTAATGAAATTTATAACGAAGGGTGATAGGCTTTTGATACTGAAGTATTATATGTTGCAGTTAAGGTATCAGCCGTTATAGTAACTGTTACGTTTAAAACGCAACATTATTTCAATAGATTCTAGATATTCCAGGAAATAAGAAATAAAATCTAAAAAAAAATCTTTGAGTAGCTGTATACATTGAAGTCATTTCTTATGCGGTTTTACAAATTAGTCGCATTTTAAAATGTCGAGGCAATGAATTCAAGGAGAGTAACTTTTCTCTCCTTAATCTATTATTATAACTTTCGTTGCTGTCCTACAGCAAAGTTATAATAGAGTTGGTTGACATTTAGGATAAAGCTCTATCCAGAGCTATTTGTAACTGGTATTTGAGTTCACAGTTGAACTGACTATGCAAACTGCAAAGACTGAAGTTAGTGTGTCATCTTTCCTATCTGGCACTGATATCAGTATCAGTGCCAGATAGGAAAGATATATCCAGATTTATTAACTTGAAAGTTACAGTCGGTAATTTTGCTTTAATGACATTTTGACTACGAACTCAGGTCAGTCGAAGTAATGAAAACTGGGCTAGGTGTGTTTTCTCAGCTACTAACATGTGCTGCTTGCTCACATACGTGTAAACCAGAGGAACTCATGAGTGCCTCTCATAAGGCGATGGCTGAACATCCGGCAGTCAAAATTTGACCAATGATATGTTATGTCGTCGAAACGACTGAAGAAGTAGATGCTGAAATATGATACTTATTTAATTTCTCCAATTTCAAATCTTCTAAAAGCTTTCAAAATGATTCTGGAATAATAATAATTATTATTATCTGTTATTTTTCATTGTCAACCTGTAACTCATTGATTTGTGTTGTCCGTTATTCGTGAGCGTGGTTTATGTATTCCATTGTCTCGACGTTATTAATCAACGTCATTGTTTAGGAATTCAATAATAACAGGGATCAGCATAGTCAAACTAGTTGTACAAAATTAATTGTCTTGTGTATATGAAGATGAGGCTACTAATTGCAAATTAATTAATAAGGTGGTATTTTAAGACAAGACTCATTATCATGGATACCCGAAATAGAGTGAAATGAAGAAAGAAAATCAAGAATGCGGTTCTGGACTTCAGAGTCCAGAACCGCATTCTTGATTTTCAAGGTGAGAGCCTCAGATGTAAAGCGGTGCGGGGCCGCTCGTATGGCCGCCGATTGGCCGAAATTTCTGCGGTGCGGCGCCGCAACGCACTGTGTGCCCCCGCACTTGATGACCACATGATGGTTCATTGTCCGACCTGCTATAATAAGCAAGCCTTGCATGCAAGTCTGATTTACCTTGACCAATTCCGAATTTAACGCAGGCTTGCAACTAGAGCTTGTTTCATTATCTCATTTATTACCATCTCGTAGGCATATATTATTATGTCTAATAGCACTGTCGTGACTAGCCAATGAGATATTCATTCAAATTCCATATTGGGGTCAAAATGGATACCGACCGCACTATGTGAAGAAAGTTTATGTATCTACGGAAATTCTTATTCTGTCCAATCACGTTATGATAAAGTGCTGGGTTTCAGTCGGATTTTTATACATGTAAAACAGCGTTCGAAAATTGATACCTTTCGCAATGCACGATTCGTGGCTTTAAATAAACTAAATATTATGGTATAGCTACAATTAGGAAAACATAATAATGAAAAGAACTACACAGAGTCGTTTTTATATATTATCTAGCACCGTATATATCCAGTTTAGTAGTACCGCCCTGTGGTTTTACCTATAGACCTCTTAATTAAGTCAACAAATTATAATATCTTCATTAATCTTCATATTAATTACATTCATCAACAAAATTCTTACAGTTGTTCGTAGTAATTTTATTTGTTGTTCCCAGGGTCAACAGTTACTGAGGCTAGTACATCATCAATGTCGACAATGGCCACCTATCCACCAACAGTCTTCCGCAGCATGAGGGTCACCAGCAAACCTCGGAAACAGGGCATGAGGCAAGGAAAATCTGACTCGCCGATGCTGAATTATATTTTTGATTCCTACGCTACTAGTAATAAGCATTTTCATGACAAGTAAGTATTGCCATTACCTCTATCACATAATGTCCCTGTCCCTGCAAACTTGCCGCTAGTAATATCTTTATACTAATTAAGAGAATCTTGATTTCAATTTTATTTGTCTTAGAACTTAGCAACTACCTATAAGAAGTTTATTGCTAATTTATGAAGACAATCTACGTGTGAGTTTGTACTTATTCTTTTCATTGCATCTAATATGCATCGTTATTAAGGCCATATTGGCAGGGGTACTGTCTTACGATTACATTAGTTTGTTTATTTTATTACAACACGTGCTTTTATAACAATCATTAAAAGCAACCCCAGTTCGTAATCGTAGGCCGCGCTTAGTATAAAATTAACAGTGATTTGATATAACGACTTCGACTGCGTGACAAATGCTTAGGAATTATTTTACGTAATTATAACATTGCGTGGATGTTATCTGTTCCGCATATCTTTAACTATAGGTAGGTGCCTTCATTTCAAGTAGGCTAGTGCCAATGTTAGCTTACTACGTAATTATGCAATATTTTGTATTAGGTTCAATTTTGTACTAGGTATATTGAATCTGCTCTTTTACTTTATCTATAGTTTCAAAATACATTGTTCCAACGTTAACGATTGAAATATTTCAATTATTGGTACTAGTTTTCTCTTGGAGTAACCATAATTATGGAGATCAGCAGTTTTTTATTTATGTCGTGAAAACCAATAGTGGTTTGTATTTTGGCCATTCTGACTTTACACAAAGAGTGACTTTAATAAATGCCTTACAAATTGCATTACTATTTTATAAAGTCTGTAGACCCATTATACAAGATAATGTATATGAATAATAACAAGAAAGCAGCATGTACTAGCATTATATAATGAATTTATAAAAATAACCAAAATTAGCATGATAAGATGAAATATGAGAGTTTTTGGATGCCGTGAGACTTTGAAAGCAATCCACCGGGAATTTTTATATGTTTTCAAACGCTTTCTAGACATTTACTTTCTGTATAAGTAGTTACAAAAAATGCTTTGCTCAAGATTTTTCTCGAATACTTTAAATTTTAAGAACGGAATGAAAGCGACCCACCTCACCTTTAGCCATATTAATATTCAAAAAAGTTTGTTTAATAGACTTTGATACCCTTAAAAATACTGCGCAGCTTAAATTACCTAGAGTGCCTACTAAAATAACTTTGTACAAAGTCACGTTGATCGTTTAGCGCTCTCTAGCGCCCAGTGACTGAGTCCTGTGGGAAATGAGAATGGTAGCCTTGCTCCATTCTCTTTGCACTTCCACTTTAATGTGCATCAACTCCTTGAAAAACCTCGTGGAATACTACATGCTCATTTCTTATAGACTTCCTACACGGTTTTCACGGACTACACTTCACTGGGGTAGCGTTTGAACTGTCTGTGTCTGCAAAAAAGCAACCGAGTTAGTTGATCCATTTGCATATGTTAAGTAAAAGAAATTTAAGACCTGTTAAGATACCTTCCCAGCCAATTTTTCATAAATCATCTTACCGCTATGATACGTGATGTGTTACAATTTTCCTAGAGTAAAAGTCATCTAGTAACATGTTTAGTATATTTTTTTTCTATATAGAATCTAATCCTTAAATTAGTTCTCTACTATGTAGCCGTAAGTAATCTTACTTTTCTTCCTTAGTACTTTTTCTCTTTAGACAGTTATAGTAATCTATAACCGTCTAAAGAGAAAAAGTACTCTCCCAGAGCTTCTAAATCACTATTCTGATCAAATAAAGCATTCGGAATAGTGCCGAACACGTCCGCTTAAACATTGAAACTAATTTTGGTAATACCGACCCCGGTATCTCATTTGTCCGCCCTAATGAAGATCCTTTTCAAGCCCAAGTCAAAGGCCTTTGTTACACCGAACTATGATAATCTGTTTAGTTGAAGGATTCGTGTTTCATTTGCAGAAATTGTTACAATCATAATAATTACAATTATAAGTTTTGGGTTCTGTTAGTTCCATCGTTATCATCATCTCATCTGAATGCCTTTGATCTAACTATTTATTATTTTCTTCTAGTCGTTTTCATGACAATAAATATAACAATTTGATTATCCTATTTTGGTGTTTTTGAATTTTAAGTTTAATATGAACGTGGTTATTCTAGTATATCAAATAATATTACGCTAGTTAGCAAGACTTTGATAAATTAGTTATCTTATTAAACTTTATATAGAAAAATACTGAATAAAACACATAGATTTTTATAAGCAACTGAGCACCACCTTACGCGACCGTGTAAGCTTCACCCTTTAATTTGCAAGCGTATCACGTCTATACAAAAGTTACCAGTTTGAATAAAATGAAGCTCGTTGGGTCACACTTTTTCTTTTGTAAAAAATATGTACAAACGTCTCGACCTTACATATGTTTGAGTTGTTCCTCTTTGCAAATTAGACTCAGAATAATATCATAACTCTCTTTTTATCCGAATACGCAGTTCTTTTCTTTTGCTGTTATTTAGTTTGGAAATGGGATTTTTTTTTCACAGAATACATGGTTTGCTTTTGTGCGTAGAATTCTCTAAACATAAATAGATTTACTACATAAACAGACTACTAAGCACGACTACGTTTGAGGTTGTGACCTTACCTTACCCCTACCTTTTATTTATATCTAAAGAACTTGAAGTTTCAGGTAACTTTGGTCATCTACGTTTTGATAAATTGATTCAAATGAATAATTTCATTCTTAGAAAATTAGATAAAGATTGATTAGATGAAGATCGTGTTAAAGGATTTTAAATTGCTGATTCTGCACTTTAAAATCCTTTAACACGACTTTTCGACTACCAATAAAAAAAATTGGTTTAGGTTTGAAATAACGAAGTAAACCATAATTTGTACTTAATATCAAAGTTCACAATTAATGTTATCTATTCAAAGTACAGAAATTCCAATATCTAAAAATATTTTAGAGATAATTTAGTTTAGCGTGATCATAGCACTGAACTTTATTTTATAATAATAATAATAATAATAATAAATTCATTTATTTGCTTCGAATATGGTTACATTATAGGTCTTAAAAACTAGTGAATACAGCATATTCTGCCCCGTGCCCGTTTCTTATGAGTTTGAATAGATAAGGTAAAGTGTGAACTTTAAATCGCTTTAAACTTTACAATTCACATTTTGAGCCTCAAATGCAAAATGTTTTATTTTCTTAATCCCAAAGCTTAAAAATTATAAAAATATAATATTATTCTGAAACTTAGATTAAACCAAAACAAAGGTAAAACTTGAACAACTTGCTAATCTAAATAGCAAAGAATTTTTTCGTCCTCTAAACTAAATCGTAGGTACCTACTCATTTACATCTCCTTAATTCGAAACGTTTTAAATCGACAAGAGACAAATGACAACAATTACGAAGAATTTATGCATTGAACAAAAAATCTTTGATGGGGTAGGTAATTGTATGGGATAGTATACAACTTCCTACGGAATGTACCTCCTTCGAGTTTTATAAGCAGTCTGGCAGATGAAACATTATTCTCTTAACACCTCTAAAGTCACCCCTGACATCTGCAGCCTATGTCGTGTTGGGCTATTTGGCATGTTTCCCAATGTTCCTAATGTAATAAACAGTAATAGTTCAATATTTATTACGATACTTTCTGAAGTTTACGCGAATAATTACTCATTGAAATAAAACCACTTTTAACGGATTCTATCGCGACCATGGCTACTGAAAAGTAGCCGGAATGTCGGGCTAGAAGTAAATAATAACAAATAAATCGCCATAGAATCCATTAAAAGTAGTTTTATTTCAATAGTAGTATTTTATCTAAAATATAATATTATACTAGTACTCATAGTTACGTAGGTATTTTATAATTTACATTAGTTACTAAAATTCAACTTGCCACTGATTAAGCTAGTTCATTTCCTGAAATTCTACGAAGGAAGCTCTTTAATGAATTAGGGGGTTTAATCATCAACTGTAAGTTGAATTTATGCGGATACTTGAGATTGACCTTGAACTTTGCAGAACCTTATTAGACCTTGGAATAACAAGAACATTATTAAGTTACTTATCGATGTTTCGTGACGAGATGCGATGGGACCTCTTGATCCGAACATCTTTATTGCCTTAATACGGTTGATGTACAAAAGTTTATTGTTAGACCTTGAAAGTGATGTAAAAATATAATAATGTATTAAAAAAATAGAGTAATAATGTAATTTGTATAAATAAACCAAATAAATAAAGGACAAGAATATAATAGGTATATAAAGTTATCGCAATTTGAAAATTGTGCGCCACAAAATAAATTCCACAAATGCCGATCAAAGTCAGGTCATGTAATATAATATTATCTTCATTAATAATATACTCAAAGAGACGATGATTGTTTATTTATTGATATTCAAAGATCATTTCCAAAAGAAACAAAATGATAGCTAACTACTCGTAGAATATCTGCAACATTTTCTTGTCTCGAAATATATTATTGTCATTCCTAGCAGCCGTAGCAATAAGTATTATGCCCATATATTATACAAACATTGACAACACCCAACAAAATACACAATGTATGATCAAATACGAATTCCCAAAACGCGTACATATGTAATGTTTGAGACAACATATTCACGAGATAAAGCCAAAATCCGATACAAATCTTTGTTTTATGCAAGCAACTATTGATCTGAGGGGAAATGGGTCCTTTCGCACATTAACCTGTCTCCGATTTACATTCGTTAATTTATATAAGAGAGTACAAATAGAATATTAATGTACAAAACGTTAATTTTAGAGTCAGGTTTAGTTTTGCTTTGTCAATTAATAGTTATCAATTTCATCACTTAGTACGTAGTTACTAATATGAAAATAATGTAGATTCTCCATTGTACGTTTAGTTTCGTTGTTGTTTGTGTTTTTGTTGTAGAAGAAATTATTTGTATGATTACTGTGTCTTGGTGGCACTTCACGTGGCTATTTGTATTTGCGTATTTGACATATTTAGCAAATAATTACCACGGGTCGTGTGGACAGTGAATTTGACAAAGTTTTGGTCTTATTGCCTATTTGACAAATACGGCCAACATCACATTATGCTTACTGTGGATGGTCATATTTACCTATATTTACAGGTTTACGTGTAGGCACCTCAAATATTTTGCCAAAGTGCAATAAACGCCCCATAGCGAACACAAATAGTCATGTGAAATGCCATCATAATAAATGTATCTTTGTGAGGTTATATTGTGCAAATTGTCTTGCTAAACAGAAAACAAAAATTAAAGCTCAGAACTGCTGGAATTACATTTAAATTATTCTTATCAAACTATGTTGCGAATCAAGTACTTATTTGAAATCAAATTCATCTCCAAATATAATTTTTTTCAAATATTTGTAGTTAATGCCTTAAAAGCACTGAATAATTTGATAACTATTAAAATCAATACCGTATATCTAATGGTACCTAAAGAAATATCAAAGCAACTCTATGTAAATGTTTATCTCCAAACATGGGACGTTATTTCAATAAGCTAAAAGAATAATTCATTTGCAAGAGGCACCTTATAAATTAAATGACCTAATATGCTAAAATCTATGTGATGTGATTTTAGTATATTAGGGTGAATTTGGTTTGGAGTGACTAACCAAAACCACGATGACCTAGGAATAAGTGGTTTGAAAATTCTATTGGTGATGTATTTTCTTGTATACTGATGATTTTATTTTATTCTGCTTGACCCAGATTCCGACCACCATCATTTGAAGAAACGACGTCAGAAGACACAATTATTGATGCAGATACTGGATCGTTAGTTATATTTGATTGCAAAGTTACCGCGTTGAGGGATAAAACGGTAAATATTACCATTAGAATACTTCGCTTCCTTAATCATTAATCTTGTTATTATTAATGGTTTTAAGTAAGAATAGTTACATAGTGCTTACAACTATGATTTGTTTCAGGTGTCATGGATAAGAGTATCAGATGATGAAAATTTGGAACTGTTGACTGTTGACCTTGACACGCATACAGCAGATTATAGGTAAAGTGCAAAAGTAGAAGTAGATTGATTTTTGCATGTGTAATGAAGAAGCGGTAAACAATATTCAATAATATCAAATTCTTAGAGCCATAATTACTAATCATTGACAGACGCATTTGCAACATTATGAATTCTTTTGTCATTTTTCTACTGCATTCGAAATAAAGTTACTACTCGTTGGATGTATTTCGGGTATGTGAAAACTATATTCTGCAGGACACAATTGCAAACAACATCCATTCTAGATTCGCCGAGTTGTTCATAAATATAACTTCTTATTTACGTGCGCTAGAATCGAATTGGTATTGTGTTTGTGTTAAAATATTGTAGTCGTTTGGATTACCTTGTCTACCTTTATTCCGAAGAGTGTTTGAAATTGTTTCACTAATTTAACTAAACGAAATGTTTGCTGCAAGTATACAATACTACTAAAATAGATACTTCAATCTTCGAGACAGAAGTGTAATGAGATTTTCTGTTCAAACATAAAGCTGCTCGATCGGGGAACTCTCTGCATCTTACATAAAAATGCATCTAAGCAATTTTACCTCCTACTACTAAATTTTGTGTACTCGTATCTTATGTTGAAAACGGTAGCATATAAAGTGGTCACGTATCCAACTCATGATGTTCTTGGAGTACAAGAAAGATATGTCATCTATTTATTTACCTATTTATCGTTATAGATGTATCTGGAATAAACAAGCATTCGTTCAATTGATTTATTATTAAATGAACCTGTTACATGATTAAATTGAATAAAATTTACAATGTAAATGATAAAATGTACCTACTATTAATTAGCTTTGAACTTTTTCATTAGTTTTATTAATCACTCTTCTCAATAATAAAAGACGGTTTTGTTACCCAAAATAATAGAAGCATTCTTGAATACAGCCCATCAGCAATATTATACCAAGCATGATCGTTGTGGAAAAATGTAATATTATATTTTCTCTATTAGGTATAGGGTAGACTTGGCTGGTGAGAATTGGAAGCTAGCGTTAGTAGATGCCAAAGTTCAAGATTCTGGAGTATACTGTTGTCATGTTTCAACGCATCCGCCAATGTTGAGACGTTACATACTGACCGTACACCGTAAGTATCTTTGATTTTTTTATTGTTTTTTTTTTCAACAATGATCTTTAGATAATGGGTAGTAAAAAACAATTAATTAATGCTATTAGTATAAGCAGCAGAGTTGTTAATTCATTGTTTAGAATAGACAGTAGTAATGATGGCTATCGATTCAAAAATAAATTGAAAGAAACTCTTTTGTTCACAGCACCTTCTATTAAGATGAGTAATGAAGCATTCTTAGAAACTGGCGAGACGCTCTCACTAAAATGTGCTGTAATTAATTTGCATCCCGGTGAAGCTGTACCTGAAATGCATTGGTATAGAGGCAATAGTACTGTCTCGCTGGATGAAATTCGAGGAGGAGTACTAATTGAAACAGATCATTTAACCCTGACAAGTCATTTACAGGTAAGCCAACAATATGTTATTTTCTCTAAAAATGTTACAAACACGCACCATATTAAGAAAAAAATATTCTTAAGTCTTTATTTTTTAAAAGATCTTGGTTTGCAAACAAAGAAAAAAAATAACATTGTGGATCATTGCTAACCTTGTGGGATGGTGACAGATTACTCAGCACTTTCAAAATCATAGGCCTCTTAGTGGAAGGTTGAAATCTCAATATTGATCATGTGAGTTGGTGCGGGTTGATATTCCTTTCACGTACCTTGACAAATGTTTAGGGCAACTTGTAAGTAGATTATAATATGTATGTAGATTAGGTCTCAAAATCGTCAATGACGACATTTGAGATAGATACTTTTGTAGAGGTATTTTGTTCATCAAAACTTGTAATAATTGTAATAATTTTTGTTCACTAAGAATATACTTGCTTATGGAAATGTATTCTGTAGATTCATAAAAAAAATCTAGAAGCTGTTACTACAAATAGTTAACAATATAATCTAATGTAGATAGTGGATAAAAATAACTGACTTATGTGCAATCGCAATAATCGGAGGAAATTTATCCCTTCTAAAACAAATATCAAGCCGTTATCATCAAATTTTATTTTATTATATCGTGGTAACACCAAAACAAAAGTTTACCATTTAGATCTAGACCTTTTCAGGTAGCTACCTGAGAGCCATTTGTTTAATGTATTGTACATCATGTTCCCATCGAAACTTTATATTCCCTGAGAGGTATAAATAAATAAATTATCGAAAAACCATTTACAAACAAAGAAGTGAGGGTATGCTTAAAACAGCCAGGTATCTTAAGTTTACATTTTTGGTACTAAAAGAGGTATTTACGTAAAAAATAATATCTTTTTTCCTTTTAGAAAGTTATATTTGTCACTTCTGTTGTTTGCTCTTTGCATAAACTGTTAACTCTGCAAATATTAAAAGTTTCATATCATTTACAAATTGTTAGGATATTATAAAAAAACTACTGACATTAAAAAAGTAGCTCTTCTTATGATTATAAGTTTTGCGAGAAACCTAAATTAAAGTCTACCTTATAAAATAAAATCTCACCGCATGTTTACATTTCATCAACTGTACCCAGTTTCGTGGGAGGTGAAATATGTTTAAACGGCGAAATGAGGGTTACTAAGTAAGCTAGTCCCTCACGGAGGACTCTGTAATTATGTCTGCAAACGCTTATATAGCCAGTAAAGATAATAGAGCGTATGGTATTTACCGTGTGATAGCCGTGACTGAAGTGATGGAATAGGGTGTGGTCGCTGTAGGAGCGGCAGTTTTATAAACCTAACAAGTTTAAACTTCACAATATTATTCTAATTTTGGAACTGAGAATTATTTTCTATTTTAAACGACCAGAGAAAGTAAACTCAAACAGATATTATAGTTATATTAATAGTTGTAATAATAATAGTACTCCACGCTAGTGATAGTCAATACAAAACCGACGAATATAATTTTCATAACATTTGCTAGACAACCTATACGAGTTAAAGATTTATAAACTTTTGAAATATCGCGTTTCATGATTATGTTATATTAATAATGTTAAAGGGAATTAACGCGATCGTGGTAACATTACATACCTTTAATTTTCCTGACGTTTCGATTTCCATTAATATTATTATTTATATTTACAAACTTTACTGTCAAATAATCAGAATTGTATTGTATGTTTTTTAAACTTTAATTTAAAAGAGAAATTTAAGCAGCAACGCTCGCAATGGGGTCCTATGT
Source organism: Eilema depressum (assembly GCA_914767945.1). Classification (NCBI taxonomy): domain Eukaryota; kingdom Metazoa; phylum Arthropoda; class Insecta; order Lepidoptera; family Erebidae; genus Eilema; species Eilema depressum. Next base: position 13,320,556 of record OU612033.1, on the reverse strand, counting down.
CAACTACACCTTCAAGGCTCAGTAATTCTACGTCCCAGTTTGGTCTAAATTGCCGTCATATATTTGCGGGCTAAAGTGTAAGGACACTTAAATATTCTCCCTTACTTAACTACAGCCCAAGTGGTGATACGCAAATGCAATCTTAAAAAATGCTAAGATAAAATGTAATGAGTGGGAGTAAATTATAAATATGCCTATTTCGTGCGACGACGACGAAATATTTTTGTCTTTATTATTTTGGACAATGCCACATTGAGGCAGGCATGTCGTAATTCAGGGAAGCATTGTGTTATATGAAGTTATGTGAAATAAAATTAAAATGTTGTGATGTTGTTCGTAAAAATGTAGTCATTTAGAACGTGGTTTTTACGACTAAGTTCACTACTATTATGCCTATTCACCAGGATACTTAAGAAAGAGTCAATACACATTATTTGTTAAACAATGATTTTTGGTTCAAAAACTGTTTTTAATATCCTTAAATTAGAAATATAGCCTCGTTATCGATACTTTTTACAATACGAAAAAGTAGAGAACTAAAAAGTAAACAAGCATTTTCTTAAATGCTGAGGACATGAGAATGTTTACAATAATAACACATTATAAAAAGTAGATAAGTAAATTTAATATCTTGCCTGCAATGAAATATTTAAATAGAATAACTCACAAGGATAAGGAATTTATAGTTTTTCATTAGTTTTGAACTAATAATTTAATATAAAACATGTTTAACTGTCCTGCTTTAATCATTGGAGAAGAAAGTAGTGTAGTTAATCTATAAATTTATAACAAGCATCCATTTGCAATAATAATAATAATTATCAACAAATATAGTCACTTAAATGCTACTAACTGAAATAACAAGTACCTTACTATCTTTCAGCAGTCTTAAGTGTATAAGCATTTAGGTTAATACACCAATATCACAATATACATTTTATCTTCATATCTATTGAATATTGTTTCTCCACACCATATCAAGCAACTTTCGCCATTTCCCACACCGTATTTACCTTATGAAACAACCAAAACTACGCAATGAATATTATATCACATAAGTAACAAATAAAATGTATTTCTAAGATTTACTAGATTGAATTCAGACAATACAAATTGGTGCAGGTGGCCCGACTGAAAGTAGAGGATGCAGGCAACTACACTTGTGCTCTGGAGTCGCCGTTACAAATGAGAGCTATTGCAAGAGTCCACGTTCTACAAGGTTGGTACACATATAACTCCGGACACGTATCTTGGACCAAAAAATGTGCTCAAAATGTGCCCTATATGCGCAGTATATATTTCTTAGGTGTCTTTTGAGGATAGCACGGGGTGCTATACTACTGCGGTGGACGAATTCAAATTCACCAAGCATAGATTATTACAAAGCAATTCGCGGGCGCCAGAGCCTCGTTTGTCTTGCAATTTAGGTCCAGGATACGTGTCCGGAGTTATACTTCTAACTATTATTAATGTGTGACGTAATCCTCTTATGTTGTCGTGAAATAAAGTCGTATGAAATAAGTTTGTAGTGGCATTCCATTTTTCTAAGAATCGTATTAGAAATATATCGAAATATTTATTGCTGAATCAGATTGTAGTAAAGCATTCCATGAAAATATTGATAGGAATGAGCTTCGTTATCAAAGATCGTTACTTTTAATTATGGATAGAAATATTGTACTGTTGGAAGTACAAAAGGGTGGTCATTTTATGATTAGTGACTATGGTTTATTCTAATTTAGATATTAATAACTATGACTTTACTTTTTCTTGATTTGAAAGCTTACCTTCCTTTAATAATGCTCTGATATCCATTCTAAAATTTAGTACTTCAAAGATAGATTTTCGCTAGTAACTATCAGAGAAGTGTATGTCAGACTAGTGTAGGTGCATTTTGAAAGTTATAAATTAGTTTAACGTGAACGTTTAACGAGTTTGGTGTTTAGTCAAAACAGTTTCAAAACAGTACTAGGGTACTAAGCGAGTTAGTGAAAATATGTAGTGAAATATGGAGCATAATCGAATTATATTATAATGACTAGCGGCCGTTCGCGACCTGGTATGCGTGGAGTTCGTTTTACCCCCTTAGGGGTGGATTTTCGTAAAATTCATTATAAGGAACTTATAAGGAACCTACCTGCCAAATTTCAAGTAGGTATGTAGGTGTTATCGTTTCTGAGATTTCATGATTAATCAGTGAGTAGAATTACGCTTTTAAATATAATAGGGCTTAAAAATTATGATATTTTACTAAACTAATGCTCACTAGAAAAGTTGCACACAAGAGCGTTTACTGCCATACCTATGTAAGTTAATAGTTGGGTAGAAAAAAACTCCCAAAGTCTTAGCAAACCTTGATTACCTGTTAAACAGCAAGACGTGGCCTTTGTGCATTTCACCTCTAATAAAATTACAAAGTGAGAGATTTGTACGCTTTTAGAACTCATATTCCAATAACCGTCGCGTATTTGTAGACTTTTTTCCTCAATGTCTAAGCACTCTAGAAGTTTGTAAAGCATGGTCATATATGCTGCAAAATATTAGCTTAACTATTTTGAATTATTGTATTCTACTTCGTATCTGCCTTGCTATCATTGTCACGAATGTACGTACTAGTGAAATATTTTAATTATGTTAATATAAATCGCCAGAAGTAACACTAGTATACACTCGAGCCTGCGCTATACGACCTACAAAAGTCAAAGGTGAGTGCCCTACGAGGGTGGTTAAAGTTTCACCATTAGATTAAACAAAACTAAAATGTTTTAAAACGAAAGAGATTTATTACATGTTATTATGTAAAGTCACTTTTAACAGTGATATTAAATGTAATACTTTGTAACAGAGAATATCATTTATCATTACATTTTGATTATTATGTCATGCCGTGCCTAAATGTAAATCCTTAATGACATTCATAGAATTCTCACTCGCTTTAGCAATGTAAAACGTCTGTTATAATATGTACTTTACTAAAATGAGAATTCTGACATAAAATGAGTATAAAACTAAAATGAGAAGTTTAATAAAAATGCAAATTCGGAAGTTGAATTTATGTTTTTAACTGACTACGAAAAAAGGAAGGTCCAGACTCCTCATTCGTTTGAGTGTGCTTTTCAAAATACGCGCGAGATACTTATATCTAGTATTGTCATTACGGTAAAGTTACAGAGTACTATTTGAGAAGATGTATACTCTTAGAACACAACATTCATTAGAGAAAGGATTTCGCAAAATTTTTGTGTGATTTTTTTTTTCTTATAACAAGTACATAGCCAGCTTCGTAGCAAATGCTACGGTTTCACGTAGCGTTATTCATATCCACGTAGCATAACGACTTAATAGTGACTAAGAAAACTACATATTTTATTACATTACATATGGTGACGGAGCCTTGCAATTATTCAAATGCATTTTAATGGCTGCTTGCCAGGGAATGCAGCTCCTACTTACATGATATCGGTTAAGTAGTGCTACGCTGCATTTTTGTTGTCAGTTTGATGAATTTACCGGAGATCTTTCTTCCTGTCATTACAGTCTCTATTCTCCTTCTCCAAGAGAAAATATTGTGTTTTATATGCGCGTGTTTATAATTATTGTGATGATTTTGACTGTCTGTTTTTGTTGTAATTTAATTAATTTAATTTGTTTAATTTTGAATATTTATTTTGCATATTATGTCCTATTATTGCATGTCTAAATTGGTATGAAATATGTTTTTTGGAGGGTGGTCTTCCGTTCCATCGTAGGCAAATCCAAGGCAAGCTTTCTTTGTATTAGCAATATGTGGACAAAGTATCTTAAGTGTAAGATGTATACAATTCTTGGAAGACATATAAACGTCATATAAACCCCTCAAATACACATAGACGAGTGTGAAGCGCCCTAGTGGCGTAGCACATACAACTTAAATACATCGACCGAACAGTGCTATGCAAATATTGCAGTTTTATCCTTCCTAACATAAAATATGTACCCCAGACTAACAGTTGTGAAACATTACAGTTTAAAGTTTTATTCTGAGATATCCTGTTGAATATTCACGTTATGGTAAATTGAGCCGCCATTTACCGTAACGTGACGTGTACTTTAAAATAGTTTTATAATGCCACTTTATTATTAAAATAAATAGTTTTGTGTAGGTAACAATCCCTACTAATATTATAAATGCGAAAGTAACTCTGTCTGTCTGTCTGTCTGCCTGTCTGTCTGTCTGTCTCGCTTTTACGACTAAACCGCTGAATCGATTTTGATGAAATTTGGTATAGGGGTAGATTAGACCTTGAGAAAGGACATAGGCTATGTTTGGTCGCAATAACCGACATCCACGCGTGCGGAGCCGCGGGCAAAAGCTAGTTATTTATAATCCCACATTATTAATTCTCTTATATAAAGTTACTTTTACGTGTGTGGCTATTTCTCAATCGGAATGAAATTGAAACGAAGTAAGGCTGTTTCGCTAGTTCATATTTGATGCATTTCATGAAATTATTTATGAATGATTTCTCTTTTTTGCAGCCTAATGTGAATTTTTGTTATTGAGCTATAAATGCAGTTGAAACTATGTATCACTGTCTATTTTCAAAAAATTTGGGGAATATTTTCATCTAATATAAATTACTAGCTTTTGCCCGCGGCTCCGCCCGCGTGGATGTCGGTTATCGCGACCAAACATAGCCTATGTCCTTTCTCAAGGTCTAATCTACCCCTATACCAAATTTCATCAAAATCGGTTCAGTGGTTTAGGCGTGAAAGCGAAACAGACAGACAGACAGACAGACAGACAAACAGACAGAGTTACTTTCGCATTTATAATATTAGTATGGATAATGTTTTTAGATGGCTGAAGTTAAACAGATGCGTGATTTTGTACTCCTGCAAAATGTCACCATAGTTACTGTAGCTTAATTTTATTCAGCTGGAATTTCCACACGATGTTTCATTTCACCGCGATTCGAGGTTTTATCATGAGTAACACTGACAAATGTATTTTATCATACGTCTTGTCTGGTAGGTTTTATATGTATTCGTGAGACTGCAGTTCTACTGTTAGTTCTGCAGTTAGACTGAAAACTTATAGTACTTTTAAATTTATTGTGGATATCGGAAAGCGTATCGAAAAAGATTTATTCTTTCAGAGAAGCGATTAACCACGTTGTGGATTTCTTTTTTCTTTAGACGTTTAGTGAGATGGAAATTTGTAGTAAAATTGAATGGAAAATGCAAACCGTTGAAGTTGTATAGTCATTCTAAAGGTGGTCGGTGAGAATGAAAAGGAAATATAATTTTTTTTTTTTTATTTACTTACAATTTATGCCACAGATTAAGACTAAAATGTATTAAGATTGAAATAAGACTATTTTTTACACAGTTTTACTGATATTTCGATAAGCTTTGAGCCTAGTTTAGGTACATACTATTACGTATAATCTTCTCAAAACTTATATGAAAGCTACAAAAAATATTAGGTAAATGACTTATAATGTCAAACCAAGAATTAATATCATAATGTAGGTATATATAAATGCGTGTAATTTTTTGAATGCGTATTATAAGACCAGAATAAGTCTTCTTTTCTTCAAAACGTATTAAAGAAACTTTACTCACAAAAGTCTGGATTCCAATGAAACAGAAAGCACCGTAGAGAATATTAAACTAACATTATAAACTTATTAAAAGCCTATAATCAAACTGAACACGTACGATGTTTCTTCTTTGAAAATTTCTCCCCACCGTTCCTCGCTTAGTTGAACCTTAATATCCTACGCCCCGTTAATTCTGTACAAGGTCACATTTTGGTTTTTCCACCTTATTTTTTGAGCAATAATTTACATTTTTATTGAAAATTTTTCGAATAATATTTCTTCGTGTTAGTATTTAATTCGATATGATGATATATTTTTCTATACTGATATCTTTTCATTGCATATAGTTCCATTATAAATATTGGGCATCTTTCATTTTGATCATCATAATATGCCACAAAAAAAAACTAATTTCAATTTTTTTTTTTTTTATATAGGACACGTCAATTTGACTTCGCCTGATGGTAAGCTGAGGGCAAAGTCTCTGAAAAGAGGGCCACCATTACAACACGTACCATGTTACAATGGTGGCACTCAGCTTGACGGCCTCATCAGATGCTTTTTCACGCCCCGCTTAAAGGACCCGGGACTATAGGAGGAAGGAAACACGTAATACACCAATCTCTCATCGTTCTCTGAGCCTTTTTCCAACTCAGTCGGGACCGGCTTTCTAACTGTGATGTGGCTGAATTTCGATATTTTCCGTGAAGCGACTGCCATCTGACCTCCACAACCAATTGGCGATATTGAAGTTCTGCAGTTACACTAGTTACGGCAGCCATATACCTAATGTTCGTATGACAACCGGGAGCATGTTAAGCCGTTGGCTTAACATGCTCTCCGAGGCACGACCAGACCAATGCAGATTGCCATATTCATGAATTTAATTGAATATTTACGCTGCGTAGGTAGCAATCGCGTTTACTACCGCCACGGTATAGAGACTTCAGAATACCTCAAAAATTAAGTAAAAGATTACGATATAAGAACAATTTCCAAGTCATTAAGTCTTGTGACGTTCAACACTAAATTACTGCACGAAATATGACAATTCCTATGCGGCAAAACTTCGTAGGATTTTATGGACAGAAAGTACACTACAGAGTCAGAACTTGGATTTAGCACACAATATTTTTCGCAGAATAATATAACACTTTCAGAATAATCTATTATTACCAGTGTTAAAGCGGTTAACGTACATAATGTACATTGACCGATTACTGGATAATGGAGCTATTATTTTGTATTATTTCTTACTAAGTAACGTTGTGAAGCTATAGTTGATATAATAATGGTCAAGAAGATGGTTGTTATTACATTAGTTTTCTATATTTATAAATTGTAGTTACATAGCCGCGTGTTTCCACGTAGAGTAGAATTTAGGCCTCAGCCGCGTGGTTTCCGGCAGACTAGAATTTAGGCCACCCCATCTCTTCCCATGCGGTGTCGTACACGACTAAGGGATAGGACTGTTTAACATCAGACAGATATATACAGCCGAAACTCAGCTTCAGATGCATGGCTTGAGTCAACAATAGTGCCCGGAATACGACAATACGGCTCACCCCCGTCATATACAGGCCAGATTCAGCCTCAGATGCATTACTCGAGTGAACAATAGTGATCGGAATACAGCGATAGGCTCACCCCCTATCACGTGGGACCGAATACAATGATAGGTGAAATGTGAGTGAAATTTCACCTTTGCCTAACCCTTCTTATTAAGACGTGATTATTTATGTTAGTAGGTATGTAGATTTTGTTAAGGAATACATTTATTACACATAAGATAGTCCTCATTAAGCTGTTACTGGTACCCAAGCTCCCTCATACCTCTCTTTGATTAATGAAATGGACAAGTTGAATAAAATGAGAGAAAATCCTGCACCATTTTTCATAGTCCATCTACCAACATTTCAGAACGTGTTATCGCTAAGCCTCTCGATAGATTAAACTACAGTGCTACGTCCATATTTCGTTCAGAAACCATTTGTTCGACTGACACCTGATTTCCTCCACGAGCTCAGAAACGAACGGTCGCTAAGTGGCTTTGGCAGAGGCGAAGTAATTAACATGGTATAAAAAATAGACCAAAGCTAGAATGTGATGGCGATTTCGATGTAGATCCGAATAAAAAGTAAAGTTAGGGCTGTTTTTGTTAGGAGACGTGGAAACTCGAATTTCTAGAACGATTTATCAGTTTTTTTGGTGGGTCCATTTCATACGAGATTAAGCTTAACAGTCTACATCGAAATCTAATGGATTTAGAAGATCATAGTAGTCATAGTATTACTATTATACTAATACTAGTTATATTATTAGAAGTATTTATTTCGAAGAATAAAACAGTAAAATCTTTTCTTTTTGCTTCAATAGTAAGAGCTTGATAATGTAGCAAGGAAAACTGTAAGATAAAATAAATGTGATAACAAACATGGTCTTTTCGAGTACAACGAGACGTCACATTTTTTATAGAAGCGCACTCAAGTGTCTCGACAGTCTGTTCTAACCATAAAGTTTCGTAATCTTTTTGGGGTTAGATGACTGGCATCTAACACCGAGGATGTCACATGTTGTGCACCATCTTGACTGTAGATTTTGTAAGACATTTTTTACGGGATTTATTAAGCCGTGCGACAAAAATAATAAATGGACGACTGATAATGAGTTACTTTAAATACTGAGTGGGCGACTAAAATACTGAGTGACCCGTGTGTTGCTAAATTGTGTAGTTATGAGGATTCGAGTATAGCGCGCCCCAACTTGGATAGGTTAGGTTAGAAGGCTAACGCGGGAGCGGAGCGTAGCAGAGCTTCCGCTTTAGCCTTCGTATTTATTTTTTATAACTATCCATAAATAGTGGCTCACTTAGTATTTTTGAATGCCACATTCAGTAATTTTGACACCCATAAATTGAATAAAATGATTCTTCACTATAGCTGCCAACCTATTATTTTTACTACCTGCTTTTCGGATTAATTTGTGGCCGCGTTAAATACAACCCTTTTTTTACTATTTATTCTGTTAATTGATGGCACTTGTCAGTGTAAACTTTTGAGAATGCCGTAGGCGAACCTGGTCAGGTTCAATAATAAGTATCGTGGAAAAGTTATGAATACCTATGTGTTTTTGCACGACACATTTGAGATATCAAGGCAATGGTTTTTTCAGTACAAAAACGTACAAATGTCGGTTATCATAGATGTTTCCTAAAACCTTTTCCAATAACTCCATATATTTGAATATCGGGTTCTAAATAGATTCTAAGTTTATTTATTTTTTACAGGATCAAGTTTGGCGGAACTACAGAGCGGTGTTAAAACTACTACAAGCTACTTGAGCCTTCTACTAACTTCCCTCCTAGTAGCTCTTGGCACACGCTACGAAGATATAAGATGACCTATTTAGACGACATACCAACATTACTTAGGAAGGTTGACAGGCAAGAATTAAATTTAAGAATAGTAAAAATTTGATTTTAAATGGCACTGGACAAGTACTTATACTTACTTAATTACTGAGAAAGATAAAAGATTCTTATACCTAACAATAAGGAAAGTATAATACTCCCTATACATATTAATGACACATTACCTTTCCATACCTATCTCAACATATCGACTCCGCTGTATATAATATTGTAGGACATTCTACACATCGCTATCTAGACTCAAAGTAAGCATAGCTTAACTAGCTTGTGTTATGGGTTCTAGAATGCGGAGAAATTAATGCATATGTTATTTAAAGAAACACCCAGACCAATGCATATATTCATATTCATGCATACAAATATTTGTACTGAGCGGGGATTGAACCTGCGTTTCCTGCGTAGTGGCTGCATTCACTACCGACATACCACAGAGGCAGTCATGTAACGCATATAGTGATATACGCAACCTCAAATATCTGAGTATATTATCTGAGACAGTGTGCGTGTTATGAAACAGGGGAACTACAACAAATGAGATTTTCTGATTAGTAAACCCACACACCTGTAGAACACCACAATAGAACCGAATTGCGTTAAATTTAGTATTCCTTAATTGAGTGACTCTTGGGATAAAGTAATGAACAACTTCTATCCAAAATTGGGACGACATCCTAATGGACGTTGACGTCACCCATCTTCATGAGTATTGTTGTGTACATAAAATGAATGAAAGTTTAACACAAGTATCTTCGGAGACAGCCTTGCTATCCCTACGACTTTTCTGAACATTTTGATATAGAGACATATCAGTTGAAGAGATTGTTTTAGCGAGCCGACTACAGAATAAATGCTTCGTTATAATGGGTTATGGGATTTAAGAATGTTTTATTTTCAGAATTATTTCACTAAAATAAAGGAACATGGGCTGTTACTTGAATGTGTCCACTTATAATATACTCGTACAATTTTTCAAACGTTACTGAGTCCTAGAATAAAATTTTTAAGCATTTAGTGTGTCAAGTAGGTATTGAAATCGAATAAAATAGAAAAAGTGAATACAGCTCAGGCAGGTCTCGAACCCGCGATCTTTCCCTTACAGGGGGAATTCTCTGACCACTGAGCCACCGAGTTAACCGAGTTACCAAATTATATTTGTGTTTGTTAAATTTAGTTTAGTTTATCTAATAACCCATAACCTTTTTAGCTAGTTACCTGAACCTAATACGTTTAACTTAAACTACTAAAACTAACTAACCAGTAAATGACAATCTAATTTTACTAAGTGTATTATGGTGTCATTTTGTTAATACAGTACAAATTTGTTTTAATCTTAATACCCAAAAGTTTAATTAACGTAAGGGATAAACTGTTATAGGATGTTCTAAAAATTAATTCTTGCTTGTTCAGTGTGGATGAGAGATCCTTAAATGAAGTTTGAACCGTCCAAGGATCTTTGGATATAAGGACCATTAGTGAGAGTGTATAATATTGTACAAAATGAAGTGTAATAAATAATATATAGAAATACATAATGCTTCTTGAAGTCAGTCTGTTTCTACTAAATATTACAACAGTAATTTTGTTCAACGGTTTAAATTAAACGGGGTGTGAACCATTTTTTTTTCAGTGAAATATCGTGTATTTTTCAAGTTTCAGCTAAAAAAATGTTGAAGGTTTTTTTTAATACTGACTTAGGTAAGTTGCACACGTCCATTTGGCACGGTAACTATTTTCCACCAGGTGGGTCAATTTCGTAACTTGTGGATTTTCAAATTTGTCAAATAATATAAGTCAAGAAGGGGAAGCAAATTGTTTCCCATTATTTTTTTGTTACAGTTACATCAATAGCTGTTAGTTTTATAAAAATCGCTTGATAAACCGTGTAGCAAAAAACTTACCAAGTTACGTGTGCATACTTATTAGGTATTTAAATATTACTGTAGAGAAGGACTGACTTCAAATACCACTTATTTAGAGGATACATATCACTTTATCTCTTCATATCACTTGAATTGCACTATCGCTTTTCTACTGATATTATTTTACGTACAAAATATCTGTATACAATGTATAATACCGCTGAAGCCAGTTAAACTAAAATGTAATTTTAAACAGTGAATACAACCATATCAAAATAAATCATTTGAAAACATGTGTTACTGTTTTCTAACTTTGATATTATTTAATTTTTATACACTTTTATTTTAATATTTAAACTATTATTTAATATCATATCCCTAGAAAGATTGAAGAAGGCTATCATTCATTGAAGTTATTGATTATCTAATTTGCATACCAAGATCTATGGAGCCCAAGCCAAGCTTACCTGCTTGCATGTCTCACTATCCTTTTTTATACTTTCATTCTTCACTTTTCATATAACCCTGAATAAATGTTGTAGTGGAACAATGGTTATAAAAATAATCTGTATTTTTCAGAATAATGCACTTCTCTGTAAATATATTGACACTAAAAGCACCAAGATCATTACAACGGAATCATTTCCATCAATTTGAAGTGAACGAATCAAGTCGTTAATAACATCACATTGAACTATTTCAATACATTTTTTTTCTGTTTCAATACCCATCCAAAACTTTACTCCCAATACTATTTTAGTAAAAAAAAACAAAAACTAACCCTGCAAGTTAGTTGTATTATTATTTATTTTTAAAAATACACATTTAAGTCTCGCGTTTTCTAATTTATTGATTAATTTACCGATCATTTCTTCTATAAACATTGAATGTAAACTAAGGAAAATTAAGTAAACTGATACTAAGTGCTTGTAATGAAGTAAATACTATGATATTACTTACACTTTTTCCTATTATGTTCCATTTGAGTACTTCCTGATTTTTTGAAATAATACCTATGTTTATTTATCCCTTGAACATATCAATGTAATGTACCTATTCATATTTTAACAGATATGTATCTTTAACTATTCGTAGATGTTAATGTAATACTGATTGTATAATAATTACAATTTAAGAATAATATTTACGTGTACAGGACTATGAAACACCAATCAAATGATTCCTGAATAGGTCATTTTGTCGCATTTTTCTTTAAAAAATATTAAAAAAGTATGAGTAAATGTTATATAATCCTGTGCTATGTATATTATATTTAGCAATAAGATGTATTTTAATATTTTTGTTGAGACGTTAATATTCATCAGATATAAGTAAGTCGTGCAATATACTTACAATGTAATTATCGTTATTTATTTTTTTTGTATAGAATATGCTAAATAAGTATATTAAGAATATATTTGAGATTAGTTACAAATTTAATGCGTTGTGTATTTATTATGTTTACAATTTGTGATGTAACTAAATATTAGAAAATGTCTTTGAAACCCGCCAGCTTATTGTGTTAAACATTATTATGGTAAAATAACGTCACAAATTGTAAAAGTTCGAAATATTTAAACATATCGGTGCTTTCGTTGACTGTTGATTTTAGTGTAATTATAATAAATTTATATTGAAAAAGTCATGAGGTGAAATATAAAATATTATATGTGCAATATTGTGACAACGTAAGATTTATAATAAAAGTGTTGAAGAACATTACGTGTATTATTTTGAGATTTTGAAAAGTAATAAGTGAAATCTCAATACTCCTTTATAAATGAGTATTTTTCTCACTAAAATGTCGCACTTATCGATTAATCGTAATAGGTCACACACTACATTACCTACATCCCCTTACATCCTATCTGTTATAGATCTTCGACATAAAATGTGCTCTATACGTATGCAGTACACGCTTCTTGGGTGTCACTTGAAAATAGCACGGGATGCCACTGCGGTGGATGTGCTTAAATTCAGCAAGCATAGATTATTACAAAAAACAATCAGCGGGCGTGAGGGCCTCGTTTGTCTCGCGATTTAGGCCCAAGATACGTATCCTGAGGTATACCTACATCATAAAGTAAAATCGTATTAAAATGTAGATGAAAGACGGCAACTTTTAATCAGTCAGTCAGTAAGTGTTTTTCTCTCCCGTTATTAGACACACATTTTCACCTCTTTTCTTGTTCCTCACGATCTCCTCTCGCCAGTCTGCTGGGAGAATTTTTTGTGTGCTTATATCTCAAATAAAAATAAATAAATAAATGCCTTAAAATATTCTATGTAAAATTGAATATTCTGTCAATCTTTTATCATTTTTAGCAGGAATCTAGATAGTTCCATTGGTACAGTGATTGCCTAGTATCGGTCCAAGTTCTACTCACCGTGTCACCTTAAATAACTTTGCAGCACTCAAAATAAACTCCTACTTTCTTTCATTCGAATACAGTAATTAAGAATACTGCTATATTCTGAATAGCTAGTTATTTTTAATGTACCAATTGTGACTTCATAATATAACATGTAAGCTATTGTAAGCTAGATAATAAAAAAAAATGTATCGTGTAGCATCCCGCCAATCTCGTATCTCGTATATGGCACAAACCAACCGCGCCTTTGTGCAACCGAGAAGCGATTCTAGTCTACTGTTCAGTTGTATAGTGTATACTGTCTCCACTGACTGAGAAAGTGTTATTGAGTAGGAAAAACGAGTAAGATAAGAACCAGTCTAGCTTTACAAAGTAGGAACTTCGAATATTATTTTGTATGATGTGATGAGTGTCATTTTACACGAACTATTGGCTTAACTGAATATAAAATAAAACGACGTAACAAGATATACCTAACACTGTTTTAAATTTGAATGTGTGCCATAATTTTGAGTCGGTGTATAAAGATATGTTCCTTACGCAATTTAATATCTTATTCCATAAAATATGTCTGCGTAAAAGAGGATGGTCTTACATAAAAATATAATCAAAATTTAATACGGAAAGGAAGACGAGTAAAGTGACGAAATATCGTGTAATTTAATCGTAAACTTTCAAGAATGCACAAAGACTTTTATGAAAACCTCACTATGTTAATTCATTTCACAAGACGCTGTCTTGTGATAAAAAATAACGGATATTTCAAGTGTTTCATTAGGATGTCCCTCTTTGTTCTTCGAAACAATTTGTATAAAACATTTTTAGAAGGTAATTTATCACCTTTTTCTTTTTGAAGATTAAAATTATGTAATCTATGGGAATAAAAAATTAGAAGTACCTAGTATTTTTTCTACTATTATAATATGATATTTTATGGTTACTGGAGTACTCTGTATAATGTGAGGTGGGCGAGATAAAGCAACTGGTTTCTTTGGCATAGTGACCGCAGGAAAAGAGAATAATAGGTAAGATACACTTGCATTTGGCTTGCAGCGGTAAAATTTGGGCATGGCAAGTATCCAACCGTTCTGGTGTAGCTGCAGCCGATGCAATTCTACTTTAACGAGTGAAACATATTATGTTCATTTAAAAAGATTGCTCACTTTATACATTGAAATTCGAATACGGCATAGTTTTATTTTAAAATTGGAAATGTTAAATGATGTAAGTGAAACTCAAAAGATGTACCTACGTGGGTTTATGGCTGTGACCATATTATGCTATCCTTTGCTATTGCTAATAATAAAATTTAAACACACTAGTTAATTGAATAACGAAAACTTATTGTAGTTATTTTACACAACTGAGTTTTATTTGTACACCAAATTCATTTAAGATCTACACGTTATAACAAATAGAACAATTCACTTTATTTTCTTTCACTTTACTTATCGTAAAAAGTATAACAAGTTCTTCCATGTTGAAGAAATACCTCTCGAACGACATAAATTCCTACCTTATTTCTGTACCCATATGTCTTGAGATACTAAACTTAAGGAAAACGACACACATCGTTAACTACACCAAATGCGATAATATATTTCCTCGCTTCTAAAACAGAAGCACTTTATCCTATGACGTCACGTAGTACATCATTACCATGGGAGGGCCCATATCTGGGCACGTATATACGACGAAGGAATACTAATCCTTGTTTGCTGAGAAAGTTCAGATGTATTTCGAATTTTTTGTCGTATTTTAGACATAAACTTTACTGTACGCAAGAGTGATTTTGGAATTGTATTTACTATTCTTGAAAGTCTTTTTAACACAGGTAAGCTATGTAAGCTTTTGAGAAAGGAAATAAATCCTTTCTGTAATTGGAAATTAAATATTCCATTTGAGTATTGATTGAAAATATTTTCTTGTCTCAAACCTGGTGTCAATTGTCAAGTGCATAACATGTAGCATTGTAAACAGAGTTTAAAAAAAATGTCTTATAATTCAAATGAATGCTACTTGCTGCTAGTAATCACAGCAGTAGTTTTACTCCACAAAACGTATATCTTCCACAAACATAGTAGCCCGAGATTTATTCTGAAAAGTTTTAATCACAATTACTTCTTCAGTCGGTTTCCCTTTCAAATTTGAATTACAAATAGCAGCTTCTAATAAAACCGTTATGTGCCCTCATAAAGGCGCTGTTCTAAATAATTTCTCAATTGAATAGATTTTACATCGATTTAATTAATTGTAACCGATTAGCTTGTTTGTGTTCGCATTTATTTTGGTGGTAAGGGAATGTTAAAAACTTTGTGTTTAGAACCGAAGAGATACGAGTATGTCTATATCGCCATGTTGAGGCTGCTGTATTGAAATATATAAAACCAAATAGTTGTGTATATTTAATTTGTCTTCCTTCGTGAATGATTTTGATACAAAATCTATTCAAAAACTCATTGTGGTGTGCTATGGATTTATTTGAAATGAAACGCAAAAAATCATATCGAGCAATTTTATGTAGGGGGATTGGCCATTGTCCTTTATGCTGTTTCATAAGCTCGTAAATAAACGCTAAAAAAAATTCTAGTATTTTTTGCATGTATGTTTACTCACGTTTGTTGGAGTCGATACAATTTTAATCTAAATATAAATAAATAATATTATTAATTTTACCATCTCTCATACTCAACATAAATAAACATTATATTTAGTACAAATATAAAGATGCTAATTTTAATTTACCTCAAATAATATGATTTGTAGGTGTTAAACATTCGAGAGTATAATTATATTGTAGTAATCTTAAAGGGTTGGTGCCATTTACAGTTCAAAACTTTGAGTTTGTAAATTTGTCAGCAGCCGACGTTTATGTGTGTGGTTTCACTCCTCGTGACTTCTGGTCACATCTTAAACGACCCAAAGTAAGTGAGCAAGTACGACAAACTTGTAACCTCAACCAACTGAGATGTTCCCAGAATGGTTTGTAATATATATTGAAACTGTTTGTACATTGAACAACAAAATTGGCTTAGTTACTTCGATAAATATAGCCGTAGTCTAAAAAATAAAACAGGAAAGATCTAAATTTGACTGTTGTCCTTGCTTATCTCAAAGCGACAATGTCACGACATTTATTGTATAGTATAGTGGTATGTATGTAGTGTTTTTATGAAAAATATTTAATACGTTACAAATAGAGGCATATATATATTTTTGACCCACATCATAGGAAGCTACTAAACGAATCATAACATGGTAAAATATTTTTATTCGTATTTTCTATTGCAATTTGCAAAATTTAAGTAAATAATGAGAATATTTACTCAAATGTTGTAAATTCAAGGCATAAAACATTTAAAACAGATTCAACCACAAAATCAAGCTATCGTCACAACTGACGTTATCCGCACTTGGTTATCTCTCTGGCTATTAAAGTATTGTTTGCTGAGAGAAACTCAATGATAATGACTATTTAAACAGGAAGATTGCTCTGGATCCAAGGACTTAAAAGTCCTGCGAACTAAGCGAGAAATGAACGAGGACAGTTTAAAAGTTTCAAGATGTTTTTAATTTGTTTTTTCTTCTGCTATGTTTTTTGTTTCTTTATCCGTACCACTCTTAAGTAATCATACTTTAAATACGTCACTTTTGTATAATTTATCGTGTTCACCTTTTATTTGTATAGAATTAACAACAATAATAGAAAATTTGCCAAATATCTCATGTCAAAATATAAACTACACAAAATAAAGTTTTAGTAATATCTTGTTTAAGAATTCTACCTTCCGGATTCATTCCATCCGCACTTTCCACAGGTTGTCGATCCATCAAGTTTCCACAGGTGTCGATACTAAATAATGTGATCAAATGATAAATTAAAATATTAATCCAAATAGCTCCATTCTTGTTTAAGACTTACCCAAAAAGGTGATAAACTAGATGATTTGTGGCTAAGCCTCAAGTCGTTATGTTGAATATACATTTTATTCTCTTATCGCTACACGCGCCTCCGATCTCCTTTTGAATTATGGAAGAATCCTGTAATCTAGTTTTAAGGTGAAGCCTTTTATTTGAATATTATAAACACAATCTCAATATTGCGTTTTAAATGTCGTCGTCTTATCTGGCACGGTTGCTTATTTCACGGTTCGTAAGTTTGCGGGATAAGCAGACATTGAAGTGACTTGAATTACAAATTGTTTTCATGAGCTTGATGTTTAAAACAGATTTGTTTTGTGATGACAGTTTCGTTTTCACGGACTTTAAGTGAAGGCAGACAACCGTTTAACTTTTTGCTAAATATTTTGTTGGATAAGTAGTAGAGAGATCAAGTGGCGTAGAATCATTTAACCATTCAGTAAACGGTGGATTTAAAGGCGTCGCGAATATGAAAACAAAAACATTTTGAAGCAAATATGAAGCCAACCGGTGAATCATTCATTCGATAGGCGTTAGCTATAGACATGTTTACGTGGTAACAAATCAACTAATTAACACCCAAAGACCTGCTAAAATTCTTCGAAAGTTCATTAAAAGTGGGAATCGGTCGTACACGGCCGATATCGTGGAAATGGAATTAATTAAGGGTAAAGTAGAACCCAAGAGTGTTTCAACTCTGGAGTGGCAAAACGATCGCTTGATTGCAGTTCATTGCCTAGTCGAAGTTTCAACAAATGTTTTCAAGCAGTTCTCTGTAAAGTTTGTACATTACAGTTGTTCTTCACCCCGACTTGAATAGAATTTAAAGTGGTGAAGTGTATAGTGAGAGTGATGTTAGCGTCGACGAATAAGGAGTAGGCGTATCTACCGTACAATGAAGCAGGGTAAAAACTGAAGATGGTTGTATAGTCGAAGTACTTTTATGTGTTACAGACTCCAGACAACTTAAGTAGCCTTCCCTGTGGTTCTAAAAAGTGCATTAGAGTTGACCCTATAAAAATCTTCTGCATTATCTACCCAATATGATCTTTTTAGATTTAAGATGCCAGGTCGTGGGACAACCGTGAACGGAAATGTAAAGGATGCCTTGGCAGTGCAACGAAAGCAAATGCGGCTGTGCTGATGTACTTACCTTTCGAGCAGCATGTTCGGGCTGGGTAAAGTATTATTGTTGTTTTTAAGAAATTTTCTGCAACTCTGCAACTAATAATAAATGCGAAAGTTTATGAAAATATTTGAAAGTTATTAGACATTTGGATATTTGTAACTCAATCATGCTCGGCAGATCGGATTTGGTGCAGGAATACAATATAGTCTGAAATAGCAGATATGCTACTTTTATTCTTTGAGTTCTATGAGTTGCAGGTGCAGGATCATAATTCTATGCGAGTAGAGTAGAGAGTGCCACAGGCAATTGCTAGTATATTTTGTTATTAACCAACTTTCATCGTTGACTGTGACATTCCAACGAATGTTTCAAAGAAGAAGAGCCCAAGAGAGTTAAAATGAGCAAACTATTGAGCCCGGTCTCAGAATTGACTGTAAAGTACTAATTAAAGTCACAATAGACAGCTTACTTACGTGATATCTACGTGGGAAGACTCTAGATTCACACTAAAGTTTTCATAAAGTTATATTCACATAAATGCGACCGGTGAACATCTTATAACTTCATTGAATACATACACGTACACACGTATGTGAACTAGGTATCTCAATTGCTAGCATCTCACAAAAAAATTACAATTTCTAGTGGCATCCCACATAGTTCTACAGGCCTTAAACAAGTGTTAGATGCTGACACATTGCGAAGAGTTCTGTGACCCACAAATATTCTAAATGATAGGAAGAGCTGTGTTGCACGTGAAACAAGGCAGTTCTGGATGTATAGAGCTCAAAAACGGTGAGATGCTACTAAGGCTTAAATGAAGGTTCTGTGCAATTCAAGGACTTTCAAGCAATGATCTTAAACAAGTGTGAGATGCTGACACATTGCGTACAGTTCGCTGCCCCATAAAGCTTCTAAATGATAGGTAGAGATCTATTGCACGTGAAACAAGGCAGTTCTGGACATATAGAGCTCAAAAAGGGTGAGATGCTAACGTCCAAACGAATGTTCTACGCAATACTAGGAATTTTCAGCAATGGTCTTAGATAGGTGTAGATGCTGCCACATTGCGAAGAGTTTTGTGCCCCATGAAGACCATGCTACTATGAGCCATTTTTATTAGATTTAACCAGTAGAACTATCAGCAGAATAAGTTTAGCATGCAGAACTCTTTAGTTATCAACGTCCACATAGTGAATTTTGCAAAAATCGATGAGATGCTGGAATATGTTTGTGAAGTTAGCATCTCAATTTAAAAAAAAAATGCGATTTTGGTACTAAAATCTATGGAACTATTGTTAAAACTTATCGAGAACTGTAGAACTATGTGAAATGCCACTAGAACTGTCGATTTTTAGTGAGATGCTAGCAATTGAGATGTCAAGTTCACATACATCACGTACCTATGTACACGCTAAGGTTGATAATATCAAAAAAAAGTTAACCAATAGACTTTGGTTCATTATTTAGTAAAAACCATGATATTATAAAACAGAATTCACATTTTGAACAATATATCAATAAGAGAAACAGTTTTAATAACCACACAAAAAAACGTCACTAAATAAGAAAATTACAATGTAAATCACAGTAATGCGTTGAAAATTCAAATGAATATAATTTCGTACGTTTCGATACATAAATTAAATGCTCCACTGAACAATTTTGGCTATAAGCCAGATTGTAAAGGCAGCCCTCATTTAGGCTTTTCTGCCGCAATGGCGATACAGATGGCCTATTATGTGTGACTAGTCCAGTAAGTCATGCTGTCGTGTCAAATTAAATAACGCTTAACTTGCTACAGTTGCAAAATTTTAATAGCTTTTTTGGAAGTCAAATAGGTATTGATAAAATACTTTTAGTTATTTTTCTTCTTCACTTTCACAAGAAAGTATAATTTATTGATGTTAGCCAGAGTATTCTACTCGTAGCTGGAACGAGACTGGTTGCAGGTTCAAATCTCGTTCTGGATGTTGGTTTTTTTCTTATCTCAAAAGAGATAATAAGCGACACTATTGCGTGTTGAGATAAGGGTGAATTCGCTATTTTAACTCTTGGATTAAACGCTTCGATGCCCTTCAACTTTGTTGTCGTTTGAATTTACCCTAACTGTAAGTATACTCGTATGTTTACCTTACTTTATTGTATTGTTTCTGTTGTAAATTTCTTCATGTTTATCAAATATACTATTGTATTTTGTGAAAACAGTGAGCTATTTAATCTACTTTATATGTAAATACTTAAATCTGTGGCCTGGTGCTAATAGGGCCAATATCAATAATCACTTTTTTCAGTTATGAGCGTTATAACAATGCCTCAGCTTTCATAATTATTATTTTAGTGTTATATTGTTGTATAGCAAAAAAAATTACTGTTATTCGATTTATGTTTTTAAGTAGATTTATGAAGTGAATTCTAATATATAAAAAAATAATATGTATTTAGGAAAATATTAACAACTTAAGCCCTTTTAGCAGTGATGATAATCATTATGTTAGTGCCTAATTATGTTTAAATTAAAAAGGCCAATGTTGTTTTTTTAGGCAATTTTATTATAGACAGTTTACAATATTTTTAATTTTCTTCATCAACGACGCCCAGCATGCAAAATTTGACATTAACCTAAACATATTAGTAAACGTAAGTCTATAATGAAACCATCAAGCAATTACCCACTATACATAAGTACCTACTTAATTCTACTTTGCAATTGCAAGATAAGGACGTTGACGGTATAGTTTGTACATTAATAATAATATCATAAGCCTTCAATAAATTCATTCACACTATAAAAACACCTGTCAATGAGCCACCCATATAGCGTTGACTTAAACTGTCGTGTAGGTAACTCCCTTATATATTTAGGTAGATTGTTGTATATTTTTATAGTCATAACGTAGCAATTTTTATGACACAGCGCTGTTTTTCGGTTAGGAAGAATCAATCTGGATGGATCTCTGCATTTTAGTCTAGAGTTAATTTCGTCACTAAATTTCTTGAATAAAGAGCCATGGTCTCTAACGAAACATCCAGCCTGGTATATATACATACACGTCAATGTCAGCACCTTCAGTCTCCTAAACAGAGGCTTACACGATGTAAGTGGACTCACGCCACAGACCGCCCTTATACATTTCTTTTGGATAATGAACGCTGCGTTTACGTTAGTGGAATTTCCCCAGAGGATAAGGCCATATCTCAACACTGAGGCAACGTATCCATAATAGGCGGTCATAGCTGTCTTCTGACCTGAGACCTGTCTAAGCTTCCTTAGCGCAAATACAAATCGGTTAAGCCTTTTACAAGTTCTATCGACATGCGCTTTCCAGTTACAGTGTTTATCGATTGCAATACCCAAAAAAATTGTATCATCTACTGATTCTATTATTTCATTACGACATGTCAATGTAAAGTTATTAGTATTATTAGTATTATTATAAGAATTGGTAAATTGAATGTATTTTGTCTTTGAGATATTTGCATTGAGATTATTATTATCTAACCATTTCAAAATAGATTCTATTTCATTATTAAGTATGTCTTCATATTTCTCATTTGTATCGTTATCGTAATTATCACTAATTATAAGGGAAATATCATCGGCGAACAAGATGCACTGATGTTCCGTAATAGATGGTAGATCATTAATGTAGATCAAAAACAATAACGGTCCCAATATGCTACCTTGTGGTACACCAGACTTATTAACTCGATGTTCAGATTTATACGAAGTACATACGAGAGCATCGTTTAACCGTTTCATTTCTACAAACTGCTCTCTGTTATTTAGATAGCTCTTCAGCCAGTTCAAGGCCGGGCCTCTGATGCCATATGCTTCACACTTTTTTATTAACAAGTTGTGGTCCACAAAATCAAAGGCCTTGGTCATATCGAAAAAGACTATAGATACAGGCACTCGCTTATCAATACTATCCACCACATTTTTAACTAATTTGTAAGCTGCTAGAGTAGTTGACTTATTTTTCTGAAAACCGTGCTGTTCCTCTTTAATTATTTTGAATTTATCCAGATAATCACTAATACGTTTATGCATTACTTTCTCGAATATTTTCGCGATTATCGGAATGAGTGTTATGGGCCGATAGTTGTTAACATCCTTTTTGCTCTTCTTCTTATAGAGTGGCCTGACTAGAGATAATTTAAGTCTATCTGGAAATATTCCTTCTGTGAGGGACAAGTTTAGAAGGTATTTCAATATGGGATAGATTAAACCTGCGCATTGTTTCAGTATATGTGTGGAGATGCCATCAAAACCAACGGATTTAGTGTTGTTCAGAGAAAGTATA
The DNA here is from genome assembly GCA_914767945.1 of Eilema depressum. Lineage (NCBI taxonomy): Eukaryota > Metazoa > Arthropoda > Insecta > Lepidoptera > Erebidae > Eilema > Eilema depressum. Next base: position 13,297,953 of record OU612033.1, on the reverse strand, counting down.
GTCTGTATCATTTCCACATCAGTTACAGGTTTTAGAAACAGACTACCGCTAGTATGTTGTGTCATTGAAACATAAACATTGCTTATTTGTTTATTTTCTTTGTTTGTTGAGTCAATAAAAAAATTATTAAAAGTTTCAGCCATTACTTGTGTATCCTTGATGAGGCCACTGCTAGTTTCAATTTCGTCTATGTTGTCTTGAAAATGAGTGCAATCAACTTTATTCTTGACGATGTTCCATGTTGCTTTGCATTTATTTTTAGAGTTACTAATATATTTAAAATTCATATTCGATTTTGCTTTCACTATACATCTCTTCAACATTACTGCGTATTTCTGATAAATGCTCTTGTTTTGTGATGTTCTATCCCTATAATAACGTAATCGTAACTCTCTCTTCCTTTTCGTGGAGTTTCTGATACCCCGTGTTATCCATTTGGCTGAGCCTAGGTTGCTCCGAACTTTGCATCTCTCAATGGGGAAGCACAAGTTATAAAACAGGCAAAAAGTGTCATGAAAGTCATTGAAGGCTATGTTTAAATTTTTTTCGCACATAACGCTAGACCATGACAAAGCCGAAATATGATCCATGAACTTTCGTATATTCTCTGTACTATAATTTCTTTTTTAATGTACCAATATTCTAAGCGTAAGGGTTTTTTTAGAACAGGAAATGTTATTGTCTGGCCAGTATCATGATCTGACAGATCTAGGTGATGCGTACAGCCTTTCACTTCATCAAGGTTACTAGCTATATGATCTATACAGCTTTTTTGACGGGTAGGGTCTGTAATATGCAATTCAAGCCCATGGTTTACAATAATGTCGTTATAGTGTGAAATTGATGCGCCTGTTTTTAATGTATTGATATTAAAATCACCGGCGATGATGATTTTCTTTCTATTTTTATTCAGTAATTTATATAATAAAATGTCAAGTCTACTCAAAAAGATGTCAACGTCACTGTCAGGGGTTCTATATAAACATAAAATAATACAATTAATTGACGGAATCATTATACCACAGACCTCAAACACGTTATCTGTAGTGTATACGTTACAAATATCCAAAACCTGGTACTCAATAGCTTCCCTTACAAGAATGCACACACCCCCCCGTTTCTTACGAATTCTATTATAAGAATTAGCCAGTACAAACCCTTTAAGACATATATTGGATTGACTACCCGATTGTACAAATGTTTCAGATAGGCAAATAATATCCAATTCCATATTTTTACGAACAAAATTATCAATACATATTTCCAACTTATCCAATTTATTCAGCAAGCCAGCGATATTCTGATGAAAAACAGTTAAGGTTTGACATTCCACGTTATTAACGAACTTATATATAATATAGCCTTGACTTTGTTAGTCTTAATTGTTTTATTATTCAATTTCGTAGTAGCTTTTGTTATAGTTTAAATACAAAGCTTTGTATAATATTAGCACGCACTATTACTACATAGGGTGTAATATAAGCTATCGTCAATGAAATTGATTTAAATTATATAATTTGAAATCGAAAAACTTATCTGTTATAAAAAAAGACTGCGGAAGGCGGAGGATCGGCAAACGTGGCGCATATTGAGAGAGGTCTAAGTCCAGTAGTGGACTGTAATAGGCTAAATGATTGATTGAATGATATAAAATAAATATGCCCACATTAGTGCATTATTAATCACAGTTCACATAATACTGACTGTATCATCATTCTTGGATGTCTAGTTGAAGGGTATAAGAGAACGGCAGAAAACGGCAGGATGAGTATTCTGTCTGATACCATGTCATAGATAAATGTCTCATTCTAGCTGGTGGCTTATCGTTTTTGGATATCAACCATATTATGTATGGTTAAGTTAAGCACAAAATAAAATATAAGCTTTCATGGCCAGACAAACTTTGTGACATAGTAATTTATGTGGCGTAGTAGTTTGTTTGGCATACTAGCTTGTATTGCATAGTAGCTTGCGAGACATAGTAGCTTATGTGGCAAAGTTATCTTTTTGACATATATATGTGTAGTAACCTCTTTGAGTGAATAAATGCGTTTCACCTTGGTTGGCCTTTTCAGAGTGTGACTGAACCTGGTGCAGATATATTATCGGTACCACTCTCCCTCACTACTGATCACTCTACTACTCCTCACATAGTTCTGATGAGTGCTACAACTGTTTGACTAAGCACTCATGTCTCCAGTACATTAGCTCCAAGTTGGAAAGAAGTCTCATTCTTTAGTTAGACGTCAATACAATTTTAACAATATTATTTTGGTATCCACATTTTATTTCCACCCCTGTGACATGAGACCCTTAACAATGTTTGTCGGGCCTCCTGGCCTTTATACTCAACAAATATACTGGATAAACAAACAGTCACTGAAATCGACTTATAGATAACCCCAAACAGACCCTTCGTTATTTTCAACAATTTATTTAGCGGAGTATCGCTTTTATCTTGAATAATGTTTTTATTAAATTTGTCTCACGTGAAAGATGGACTAAAAGGTTTTACATTGAATAGTGTTTTAGGGTGTCAGCTTTTATATTTATAAACCTTTGCGAAGGATTATTAGTTTGTCTCTTAAAAGACTAGATATCGTGGGGTTATTGAACTATTTTATGGCATGAACTTGATATTAAACGATTTTTGGATAAAAAAACACTCCAATTTTGTAAAAGCAATGTTTAATTTGGTCACCACTGTGCACGGAACGCCCTCATTACAGGAGTGTGACTCGCCCTTAATTGTTTTTTTTTAATTATGCGTAGATAATAATAAAAGAAAGCATTCATTTTAATAAAACTTAATAGGAAAGGAAGCCAAAGGCAGCTCAGCGACATTTTTCATACAGAAACATCGAGTCATGACAGGTTAATTTGACGATAAACGATACCTAAATCTCGTTTCCTGAGAATCGAGTTCAAGGCAGTTTTATGAACGTTTTCAGTTTTATTTTATTACTTAATGTCTTGGCTCCTTTTAAGTTTAGTTCAGTTTGTTTGAAAATTGCCCCATTATGGATGGAAATGTTTATTTAAAAACTGAACAGTAGGGAGAATGATCTAATAGTTTTAAAATAATACACACTTACTCTAAATTACGTAATTAGGATTTTGTATGATAGAGTATGAAATAGAAAATATTGAGTTAAGATATTTAGAATATACCTAAGCAACTTCGTTTAATAGAAATAAATAGCTAATATCTTCACGTCGTTATATTAAGGGCTGTGTTGCTTCACTATATTTTAAACTTTGTGTATTTATACTATTATGTGACTTGGTAACTATCAAACGTTACGATAATATACTTGTAAAATATATAATTAATTTCTATTTTTTTTATATGATCTATTTAATTTATCACTACAATGTTTGTTATTTTGTTGTATTTTTTTTTATTTGTCACACTGTTTTAGTAAATGTTTAGGTAAATACCTAAATCATTCTCAGCCTTGGTCTCGAATGACCTCATTGAAAGGCTACGTATCCGTCTAGCAATGTGATGAAGTATGTACAATGTGTTTATAAAGCTGTAATAATTTCAGTACTTAATTTTATTTTGTTCGTATATCAGCTAAGTCATTTACTTCCTTCTTTCTCTTTCATTTACGTCGAACTGGCGAAATCTTGACGAATTAAAGGATGTTCCTCTTTGTTTGTTTTAAGTTGTTATTTTATTGTTAGCATTAAGTACTATTTACAAAATAAGTTCCCAAAATACCTGCCAGCACAAAGGCATTATGTTTTAATGAGGTTCATAAATTATCCTTTACAATGTAACTTGTATGCCTTACATAAACTTAGGTAAATTTGTCAGCAGATAAACTTTACTTTCCTGTAACTTTCTTTATATTCAAAAGACGACTCTAACGGCATATCTTATGTATGTTATGACACAAATACAAAGTTTTTGGAGAAGAAAGTTTATGTCAATGCAATACGATCTTGAGATATATTATGTTATGATAACTTAGGCAAGAAAATTTAGTACGCCACCTTTTTTTGTAGGAGTATCTTTGAATTCCCTTTTTATGAATAATTGTTACTTTTTAAATATGGATTGATAGACCTAAACCAGTGAATGTCATCATCATTCGCATCATCCAGGTCCTTTTTCATCAATTTAATTTTTTCTTTTTCTATGTTCATGAACAATTCAGATAAATCGTTTTCATTTTTTTTTTCTGATATTTGAATTATTATTGTTCTCTGGCTCTGGAGTAAACTGCCAAGCTGCTGGACATGGTTCATGTTGCGTCTGACTCTCAATTTCTGAGGAATCTGAGAGAATTGACATAAATGTATCGTCATTCGCTACCTGAATTATGTCTGTGTCATCCATCCATCCATCATCCACCAGTACCTCGGGTATGTTCGTGGCAACTTTTCGCGGCCTGACAACTCCTTCTAAAAATCTCATTGCTTCGAAAAATGGTCAGTCCCCACTGTACTCCCCACCACCCTCTTCTGCACCAGCACCTGAACGCTTTTTCAGCATCTTTTTAAATTCCCTATTGAAAGAATCCCTTAAATATTTCCATTTTTTTTTTGAGCATCTTCACCTGTGACAGATAAAAAAATATTTTGTTTTTTTAGGTATTTTGTAACTGGTACGCCATTTAGAAAACTTAGACGTAATATTAATTAAATTAGACGTAATATGTATTACATATTTATACTTATATATTGTAAGCTGTGCAAGCATTACCGAAAACCAATTCGGTTTCACGGCCGACAGAGGACCAACCGAAGCCATACAAACAGTCAGAATCCTCATGGAAAAATGCCGCATCAATAAGGAAAACCTCTACATGGTGTTTGTTGACCTAGAGAAGGCATTCGATAGGGTTCCAAGGAAATTGATATGGCAGGCCCTGCCCAAAATGTGCCTGAACAATACATCACCGTTGTTCAGGACCCGGATTAAAAGCCCTGCAGGTGTCAGTGAATCGTTCGGTGCCGGCGTGGGCGTCCACCAGGGGTTGGCACTCAGCCCCTTGATTCTTAATCTTGCCATGGATTACATCACCAAGAATTTGCAATTCAAAATACCATGGTGTATGTTATACGCGGACGACATCATCCTCATAGCAAAGAATGGAACAGACCTGCAGGAGACTTTTACCAAATGGGTGACCGAGCTGGAGCGACATGGTCTACGGATCAGTCGCTCAAAAACAGAGTACATGGAGTATGACTTCGGTGGTGACAAGGAGACAGGATGCAACATTGTCATTGAAAACTCTAACCTACCCGAGTCACCCAATTTAAGTACCTTGGCTCTGTTCTAACGACCGATGCCAGCGTCAATGCGGATGTGAGCCATAGAGTTAATGCATCTTGGCTGAAGTGGCGGTCTCTAACTGGAGTACTCTGCGATACCCGAATGCCAATACGGACCAATGGCAAAATCTACAAGACGGCCGTCCGGCCTGCGATGTTGTATGGCTCCGAGTGCCGACAACAACAAAAAGGCAAGAACAGCAGCTACATGTAACTGAAATGAAGATGCTGCGCTGGGCAGGCGGTGTAACACGTCTCGACAGGATACGCTATGAGCACGTGAGAGGATCCTTTGGAGTGGCCCCAATAACGGACAAATTGAGGGAAGGCAGGCTTAGATGGTACGGACACATAATGAGATGAGATGAGACCTACTTCGTGAAAACCGCTTTAAATATCCCTACGAAACGCCTGGGAAGAGGAGAGCCTCCCGCTACATGGTGGTCCAAAATCGATAGGGAAATCAAAGAACAGAACCTAGCCCCTGAGACAACCCAGGACAGAACGACCTGGCGCAGATGTACAAGAAGACCCGACCCCAGATAGATATGGGACTAAGGGACGAAAGAAGAAGAAGAAGCTGTGACTGAATAAATGGTCTTTAGAAAATTAGCATTTAGTTTTCGTGTATCCAAGACAGCAATAGCCAATATAGTTACGCAAGTTTACCTTGATATATGGAATACTTTGGTGCAAAAACACATGCCACTACCAACAGAAGATAAATTTAAGAATATAGCTAATGATTTTTGGCATAAATAGCAATTTCCAAACTGTATTTTGGGTGCATAGACGGCAAGCACATCCGTATTAAAAAGCCGAAAAACAGCGGTTCCATGTATTATAATTACAAAGGATTCTAGTCAATTAATTTATTAGCCATTACAGACGCCAATTATACATTTATTATGGTCGATATTGGCGCATATGGCAAAGACAATGATGCTGGGAATTTGATGCATGCTTATTGACTACTTGAAAGCGGGAAAATAAAAGTACCGGAAAAGGACTTCTTGCCGAATTACAATATTAAAGCTCCATTCGTGTTGCTTGGGGATTCGGCATTTCCTTTAAAAACCTATCTTTTAAAACCATATCCAGAAGTAAACACTGTTTCAGGAGATGAAAAAGACACATTTAACTATAGATTGTCACGTGCCAGAATGGATGCGGAGTGTTCTTTTGGATCTATAACATCAAAATTCGGAATAATTCGCAGACCTATAGCTACCAATGTTGATAATGCAATTCACATTGTAAAAACTATAACTGTGGTTCATAACATTACACGTGATCTTGAAGCTCACTGTAGTCAAACTTCGTGTTCAATTAGTTTTCAGACACAACAATCTTTTCAAAGATCACGACGGTATAATGCTTCAAGTCGAGAAGCATTACAGACAAGAGAAATATTTTTAAACTATATTAGACACAACTAGCATGAGTAGTATGTACCATCAATAGAATGTCACTTTGTCGAAAACCACGCGGTGTGCTTTTATTTCTTTAGGGGATAGGCATCGTTTTGAAGCATTTATTTGTTGGGAGATAGAAGTTAGGTATTTACGAATCAAATGAATGTTATATTCGAGTAAAGTCTAGCTTGTTACCAGGTGGCTTATTTTATATTTATTCAGTGCTATATTTGAATACTGAAACTATTTCATATGAGTACATATAGATAATAATTATTATAGACGTCGGGAGAAGACACGCATACATCTAAACACGAAAGAGTGAAGTGGTCTAGGTATTGCAGTCCACTGCTGGACATAGGCCTCTCCCAATATGAAGTGGTCTAATTTATTAATATTCCTATGTAACTAATAATAATTATAATGGTGTTTAGTAAGTAGCGGTGGCTTGCGGATTCCAATGCAGTAAGCCAAAGCAATACCTCCAAATTTGGACTACTTTGTAGTATTTAAAACTTATTTGCACCATCGTACATATATACAACAAAAACAAAGGCTAGCCCCTTTGAAGGCACCATCAAAGGGCCGTGAAATAATAGGGCGCTGTCCCGTTGGGAAATAATGTATTCGTTTTAATTTTAATCGCTGTATTAGGAAGGACGGAAAGCCCATTAGCACTGGCGTTTTTTTAGAGATCCACACAGAAATAAACTGTGTAGAGCCAACAAAGGATCTAACAGTTTCACTTTAGGTAATAATATGCTGTTTTTGCCAATGATGTTTTTGCAGTAAAAATAGTATAAGAGTGTGGTTAAAAGTTATTTGAACAAAAATATGCTCTGACAAATTATTGATTTGACCAATGACCATTTAAAAACACCAGACTTGATCAATGTTGTTCAACCCAGTTTAACCCTGTTCAAAACCAGTTCAACCCAGTTCAACCCAATTCAACCCATATAACAATTACCAAATTGGCAAAAGGAGTTAAACTAGACGAAATGAGATCTTCAGCTTTTGAAGATTTTAATGAAAACAGATGAAGTAAACTGTGAAATGACCTGCGTATCTTTAAAATACCAGGGGAATTCGCCAACTTGCGCTTGACATTAATTTTAAAGGGGATATTGAAGAGCCTGTGAAGCTAATAAAAATGATGAGTACGCCTCCACCGAGTTTGTTATTAGGGATACTTATGAATAATGTAAAACGGCAGAAATTATTTAAGAACAACGCCCGATGTTACTGTTCACATTTTTTTTGAGAAAATTGAGCAGACTGGAATAGTGAAGTGTGCTGAATAAATTAGAATAATATTGTAGAATAATTTCCTTCTGAAAAGGGTCCTGAGAAAAAGAAGTGGTACGTGAATATGGGTAGTCAATCAACCAATTAGTCTATCGCTGTCCACTGCTGGACATAGGTCTCTCCCAATGTGCGCCATGTAGGTAGTAAACACTTTTAATTATACTGAGCATAACAAATCCTTTGCGTGGCGGATAACATACAATCAATTGCTTAATTAGTGGATATACGTCCAAAAAGCGTCGGTAGCATAGTGCTTAAGGAATCGGCCTTACGATCGAGAGGTCCTGAGTTCAAGTCCTGGCTATTACACTATCGATGCTATCATCTGATCTACCTGTATCCGTTCTGGACAGATTAAATTGTCGTCCGTATCTCTCGTTTCATACTACAGCTGACATGAGAACCATCTGCCTGAATTTTAAAAATGCTCTGTTCTAGATGGCTTTTTCCAATTTAAATTTGCAAGAAAAAGTTGACACAGGAAATGCTTCAAAAATTCATTCAAATACTGCCAAGTTAGAAGTTAAGTGGAAACTTAGCGAGACTTAACTTACTCGTTCTGGGACTACTCTGGAATGTTTGCTCAAGTTTCTTGAGTAGGGTCGACATAAAATCAACATCGAAATTACGGAACGACTTTTTTGTTATAACTGCGTGTTGAATGAAACTCGATACTATAAATTTGCGTTGGAGAGACAGTGAGAATAACGTCATAGAATATAAATGTGTAAACTTAATTTAGTGGTCAATCAAAAATTACACTGTGCGTATTCAAATATATGATCTCGCGGCAGTGTCTTGCAAAAATACTATTAATCTCTCTTTCTTCACATGGGTGTTTTTTTTTTAGTATTTCACATATTTCACAAACAATAATTACCATATTATGTGGACAGTGTATTTGACAAAGCGTTGACTTTATTACATATTTCACAAATTTTTTTTTTTTTTTTTAGATTTCCTGAACTTTTTGGCTGTTTATTCTTCACAAATATCTTTTATATATTTATTAAGAAATTACAATTAAGTACAATTATTTACATAAATTAATTACTAGTATAAAAACAATATCAATTTTCACAAATATAGTCAATACTAAATACGTCCAATTGACATGTTATATAGTTTTTTTTAAATCCGTATGGCCAGTACTCAGTTCCTTTTCACAGTTGAGAAAATACAACAATTCACATGTGACACCTCTTTGAAGTGAATACTTTTTGTGAAGTAAATTGTATTTGCATTTTGCATATATACGTCAAATATTTTGCCAAATACAACAAACGCCCAATTGCAAACACAAACAGCCATGTGAACTACCATCATAAGAATTAAATAAAATGCGATATGGCTCCAATCAACTCCAATACGACTTCAATCAACTATATTTTCCTTTATTTATTTAAATTAATCTTCAATTGTGTATTCCCTCTTGACACATAGGTATACGAAACAAGATAAACAACAACGTATATCACTGGCTGGCGAGGAGTAATCCAACTAACTTCGTCCTTGTAATGGAACGCTGCTTTATATTTGCTTATCTTATAATTACACGCCTGGCGAACCCCTTTGATATCGGCTGATGTTGAAGCCTTTGGTAGTTGATACAAGGAATTGGTATCCTTAAATATACAAACATACGTTTTAGAACTTGTTTTTGAGGTTGTGTACCTAGATCAGTGTTGTTGCTTGCCATGAATAAAAAAAATGATAACAAAAATTAAGTCGTTTACAAACACTATGAACCCCCTAACCAGATAGACTGACGACCTGAAAAAGGAGGCTGGATCGGAATGCGGAAGGTGGAGGATCAGCAGACGTGGCGCACCTTGGAAGAAGCCTATATTCAGCCGTGGAATGCAGTAGGCTAATTGATTGCTTAACAAACACTATTACACCCGTATTCACAAACAATACTGTGAGGTCTCATAGTGTGCTCGAGCGCATAGGGCTGGTAAAATTAATTCACAAACATCACGGAGCAGTATCTAACGCAGTGCGTTCCCTCAACGAAGTATTACATAAGTGTTATCAATGAATAAAAAGGCTTGCCAAAACGAACGCACTGAGAATTTGTCGTTCTTTGCACAGTTTTGGTTCTACGCATAGCGAAGTATTGTTTGTGAATACGGGTGTTATTCTCCTCGGTCTAGCAATGAGAAAGGATACACAAATTGACACGAAAAGCAACTTTTTTCAAAACAGATTCAAAAAATCCACAAATGATAACTATGCAAATGTAAATGGAGAATTTGCAAGAAGGGTATAATATGGTGCCTCACACAAAAATAAAATTTTCCGCAATAATCTAATTTAATCCAGTACGATACTGTTCCTTAAGATTGTTTTGAATCGCAATCCCAAGAGTAAAAACAGTTAATTTACATATTGCAGTTGGTGTATAAAGGAGCGATTTCTTACACCTTAGTTCAAATTACGGAACATACCTATATAGAACAGTCTTCGTAGACGTGACCACGGAACTTGAGAAACATTGTATACGTTATATTTTGTACACTGTAAACCTTATCCGACATTTAGCTTGAAATAAAAAGCTCGCGTATACGTCGAGACGGATTGCACATAACCCGCCAGTCTTTTGGGATTTGCTTCTGCTAGGTTTTAAGATGACTGCTAGTTACACCGTGGTGTACCATGCGCTAAACAACGACACCAGAGGATTCATACTCCGAGCGGAGGCTACTCGGGTGTCGGAGGACGCAGAATTACCTCCGTCCCCCATGAGCGCGGGCCTGGGAGTGAGAGGTGGAGCCGCCTGTCACCCTAACAGAAGCATGCTGGGGCAGCGGCGCGCGATGAAAGCCTCCCCCGTACCCGGTGGCCAAGTAGGGACTCAGTGGTCCCCACAATCTCGGCCAATCTTACCTCCAGCAACCCACAGACAGCGTGTGACTTAGACAATTCGGATCCAACATAACCGCCTCCGACGGCAAAAAAAGGGCAGTCACACTCGTGCTGCCTACCCTCTAAAAACCTTCTAATGTCCTTCTTGAATGAATCTTGATTTTGATATAATAAGATAAGCTATAATAAACCGAAAATAACACGATCTCCTTCTTCTATGAACGCATGAAGCAGGTCCAGGGTGACGCAACAACTGCCGACGCACGCAGCACATACGCGTAATTCATTGCGTCTTCTCAATTAGTCCCCTTTATCCGTATTGGAGTTTAACAAATAATGGGTACGCTGTATCTGCTGCATGCGTATGAAGTTGTCGTATGCGTTCGGCTTCGGAATCATACCTTAAACATTAAAGAGATAAAGTTTTAAATGTAGAACATTTTCGCCAAATTCTTGAACTAGTGTGTGTCAGAACACAAAATAAAACTTGATTGTTAAAATAATACTTACAGAATTCTGCTGTTGCTGCTTAATAACTGCAAGACATTATGGTGTAATAGAGACTCGGTGTTATTCGCATGTAAATGGAGGAGTCATATTGAAATTCTAAGGATTCCGGGGATATAGGTACTTACTTTTTGTACGCCTTTGCGGTCCCACATGTACAAGACTGCCAGTAGATCTACTAATTTGAGATATAAATCCATTTGTTGAAAAAGCATTTCAATTTCGTAAGATCACAATCTGTTTTCGATTCTCTGTCTCAGTCGTGTTGGTTCCTGGTAGAGTAGAATAAGGCCACCCAATGTCTTCCTGTGAATGTTATAAAAGGTGACTAAAGGATAGGGCTGTTTTCCATCCGACAGTAAACATACATTCGACTGCCTCCGTGGCGTAGTGGTAGTGAACGCGGCCGCTACGCAGGAGGCGCGGGTTCGATCCCCGCTCAGTGCAAAGTGCAAATATTTGTGATCATGAAATATGGGTATTTGCATTGGTCTGGTCGTGCCTCGGAGAGCACGTTAAGCCGTCGGTCCCGGTTGCCATAACAATATCTATGGCAGTCGTTACGGGTAGTTGGGCCCTAAAAAATCATGTTAATTAGGAACTCAATTAGGTTATCTGAAATTGTATTGTGTTGAGAAACACTAATCTACATCCATTGTATCATTCAAATTCAAACTTTAAAATTCAAACTTGTGGCAATTTTAGGCAAAGTCCTCTGGAACCGGCGCTATCAGGTGCACCTGCGCTTCGAAAAAAGCCGTTGGAGAGTGCTGAAGAACGGCCTACCTCAGGGTAGTGTTCTGGCACCCCTGCTCTTCAACGTGTACACCAATGACCACCCACGAGCCCACACACGATGCGTTTCCTTTACGCTGACGACTTAGCTCTTACGTCACAGGGGTCGTTTGAGGAGGTGGAGACAAACCTGAATGATGCACTCGAGGAGCTGAGCCGCTACTACGACTATCCAGGTAGCAGCATACTGGGAAAACAGAATTTGAGAGTAGAAGCGCCATCGATTCGATAGAAAACTAGATTTAATATTATTCCCAGAAAAAGATGAGTCGAAATAAGGCATTAAGGGCAAACAAAAATTTGCCCTTAATGCCTTATTTAAATAAACAATGAGATGTTTTTCATTAGTTTCTTAAAATAACCTTTTTAGTATTCTTTTAAATGGTATAATTAATATTGTTAAAGTATGCGTCTAAAAAAAATATTCTGAGTAGGTATAATTTTTTAACATTATTTTTTGCGATATAGTTTAGATTTTACATAATTACCAGTACATTGATGGTAAAAACTATTGTGTTAGAATTTTTTTATACCACTTAGGTAGCAGACAAGCACACGGCCCAACTAATGAAAAGTGGTTACCGTGGCCTATGGACGTGTGCAACACCAGTGGAGTTAAGTTTTATTAGTCTACTAAATCACACTAATATTGTAAACACGAAAGGTTTTAAGGATGTGAAAGTCATTTTTGCGAGAAAGTTCCATAAGTCTGTATGGATATTACTCTTTCTCGCAAAAATGGCTTTCAATTTCCATATTTCTACAGTCCAAGGCGTGAAAAGTATCAGGCCCTCTAGTTGAGAACCATCATTACAACATTATTTAATTTACCTTCAGCTCACTATTAAATGATGTAAAGGCATTCTGACAATGTCCAATTTAAAAAAGGTCGAATCTGGATGAATTTTGGCATAGGGATCAATTATGGTCTGGAACTCTGGAATATTTTAGGTTACTTTTAATCCCTAGAATGGTTTCCTATAGGTTGCGGGAACGAGATCTGTGAGAAAACACAACATTAAAACATTGGAGCTGAAACCACTAAAACCAAACGGTTTTCCAAATTAGTACGTACTGCCTCTTATTTCACATTCAACTGTTAGTATTTTAAAAGGTTTTCGCTATTTACATATAGGTACTTAATATGAAACATGTATACCTAATATATAAATTTTAAATTTAGCTAGTCTCTAGACAATTCACTAAGCTTGCTAGTGCTGAAAGATAGGGTTCAGGATCAAAAACTTAGACAGTTTACATGAAAGATTCATGTTTCTAGTCAGAGCGATTCTTCTTCTGCGATTTTATCAATTTTGAACTGAGATCCATTTATTCAAACTTTTATTGAAATGTCATGCATGACCAAAATGTAAGTCTGGCTTAGACTTACATTTAGTCAAACATTTACATTTAGTTTACATTTAGTCGAAGACAGATAATATTATACAACAAGTGAACCTCAATCTATTTTAACGTCACTATACTCTTACTGGTTTTGTTTGTTTAATAGCAACATAATTAGGTTTTGTTTGTGTTAAGCTTCGTGGTCATTCTATCTATATACAGTAGGTACTTATTGTATTTAAAGTAGGCAAAAAAGTGGTGTCTCCGAAAAAAATTTAACTCGGGTAAATGAGTAAAAAGTTTCTGACTGTTTACGCAAAACATTAATAAAATGAATTAATAATTAATCATTTTATGGCCTCGATATAATCTCGTACAAAGTTTGGCAGAATTTAGTTAGAACGCCTGGCCTAATGTAAATGGCAATGAATTATGGAAGTTTATTAAGTATGACATTTTTTCCTTCTGTATCCGTGGTCAGAAGCTGCGACAGATTCTAGCACTATCTTAATGAACAAAATAGAACTGATAGGATTCAGGTAACTGAGTTATATATTATATTCCCGTATTCTACACAATGCCTAGGTAATGTTTTTGAATGCACAGCCGGCAATATATGAAAGGAGATGGGGAGGCTTTCATACATTCTTGGGCCAAAAATGTAATAAGATGAGGGTGGTATCAATTAAGAGCATATAAATTATTAAACCATCCCTGAAAATTCTGCAGATTTTGGATATCTGAGAGCAGAGTTATAAGAGATTTAGTAAAAGTGAGGTTATGCAAGAAATTGACATTTTAGAACTGTGATTTCTGTGGTGTTTTAATAGAAAGTGGTCATTTTTTTTATCTTAAAATACTTTTAAATTGTACTGTATTATATTTCACTCAGGGATAATGTACGAAAACTTACAAAGAGATTTTAAAGATATGGAGTACAAGGATGTTATGTTAAAAAAAAAACACTTTAAATAATAATTATCTTTTATTCTTCTTCAATAATAATTAAAGTATTGTCTAAGAAATGCGCAGGTGGAAATATATTTACCTTATTTACTTCATTTTCTATGCCACAATTCACACAGAGATCCATGTCAAAATCCAAAATACCGAACAAAACTCAAACAAGTAAACAAGTTTATCATTGTACTTTAAGGTAACCAGGAGCAAGCTGAGAAGTCCGTAAAGAGAAATCACTGTTAAGGGAATATAATCAAGAAATCAACTGGAAATACTCAAAACGCAGAAGTCAATTGATCATTGGATTTAAACCAATAAACTGATACAGTATACTGATATAGCATACTTTTGTACATATTTTATAAACAATTGTATATCCCATAAGCCGTGTAAATATACAATTTTTCGATAAAATAATTAATTTTGAAGATTGAATAAATAAACTGATTGACTGAAAATGGAGCTGTCAGCTGTCACAGCTTAAAAATACAGTTGATAAACACAAGAAATAATTAATCGATTAACGGAAATCGATTCAGAATTTATTTTTATACTATTATTTGGTATTTTAAATGGTTATTATTATTATAATGATTAAGTTTTGTTCACTCTGATTGATTTAATATCAAATTGTGATGCAAGTGTTTTAATACGCAATATTGTTTAAATAATTTTTAGTAATCGATATTTTATTTTGCTAGTGGAATAAACTTAGTTTTAAGATTACTCGTCTTCCAGACTTTCAATTGAGCTGGTTTTTTAATATTTTGAAATAGAAAAAAATACCGCTTTTTTTAAGTCATATCTCAACTCATTACAATTTTGGCCCAGAAGTCCCCGTCTCCTTTGATCAAAAACATAATAAAATTGTTGGTTATAAAAAAATAACCACGAAGCCTAATGCGGGAGCTCTGCTGGCTCTTCTTCCACCTTAGCCTTCTAACCTATATTTATCCAGGTCAGGGCGCAGTGTCTACAAAGCGCAATTTGATGTGTGTATTTTCATTATAACTGATTATAACCATCTAGAAATATTGTGGAACAGCACATATTGTCTAGGCATTGTACATAATGTCTGCATTATACAAATTGCCAGTAACATTACATGGTACATTAGTTTTTTTTTTCGAGAATGTTAAATTCCGTCTACGCCTTACAGGGATTTCTTTTGTCTTTATGTTTACTAATAACTTTTTACTGCATTGTTAGCTAGTATGTAATAGAAACTTAGTACGCTCACTAACACATATAAATAAACATGAATGAGCAAATACCTTGGCTAGCCAGCAGCAACGAACATGGAATGCCTATTGTAGGGATCATTGGGATCTTGCTAGATCGCGATGATCCCTACAATACGCATTCCGCTCTCGCATTCCTCCCTTTCTATTAAAACCTTTCATTTGCTATCTAAAAGGGTGTAGTTTATTATACAAGCAGGGTACGTTCAACTGTCTGAATGGGCGTTTTGTGAACATTTTGAACCTTGGTAAAGTTGATTTGGAAGTTGAAAAGTGTCTAGAATCTGTTTATGATACCTACCTAATGTCATTTAAAATAGTGCATAGCAGTGGCTAAAACTGAAAATTTTGAAAATGGAAGCCAGTGAGAAATACGATAACAATTTTGTATGGAATTCTGACCGTTCTGAATTCAGATACTGATTTTTTTACAGGTACTGAATTTCAGTTACTGCATTTCTCATTCTGGATTTCAGGTACTGAATTTTAGATAGTTAGTTTCAGATGGTTTTAGATAATGCATTTCGTATATTTATTTTTATTTATTAGTTATATTGAAATGTCGCTATCCCAGCTTCTTTTTGCAATGCAAGCCATACCATGATCGCGCCGATCATGGTAAAGGTTATTATAGTAGTTTTTAAAACTATGTAGTGCTCAGTATGATTTAATTTCACTGTAAAACAATTTTATTTATTGATGGAGAACATATTACTCATTATTCTTTTACTCATCAATCTTTTACTTTCTTAATCTTATTTATACGTTGTACTTTTCCTTGTACAATTCATTCATCAAGTTCAATGCGGGCTGTAGTGGTTATCTGCTTTTTCTGTTATCATACAAGCCAATGATGGATGTTCACTGATGGGTCCGTAATAGGTACTTACAAAATACGTGTTTTTGATTTATTCAACTGCACTTTGCACCTATATAATTTTAGTATACTTGGTACTTACATTCAAAATGTTAGATACATTGATGACATCAAAACGATCGAATTTGTAGAAGAAAAATAGGATACATTATCCTGAAACACACCGTTTTGTCTACCAGTATAATCATAATAATAAGTACCTATGCGCGTACCTTAATTATTTGTATATCGTTAACGTATGACATTCAGAAATAGATGGCCTTGTTTGTTCTACTTCTTTGTTTAAATAGGGGTTGCCATTTATAGTATTCAGAAGGTTCTTGGCATCTAAAATATAATTATTAATATTAATTTAATTACACATTTTAATATAACTTAAAATTTGTTCAGCCGCCTGGTTCCTGGCAGAGTAGAATTTGGGCCACCCCATCAATAATAATGACCAGAGTACGGCAATAGGCTCACCGCCTATTACGTGGGCCCTAATACTTTGGTGAAATGTGAGTGTTAATTCATCTCTGCATAACCCTCCGGGGATAAAGGTATGATTATTATGTACCTATATAGGTATGTAGAATTTATTCCTAAGTGTATTAACCGCCATAACCAATATTATTCTAATCATACTTACAAACGTAAAAATTACAAAAGCAGAATATTTCACTTAAATATTTATTATTCAGAATTGGTTACTTATAAAACTGTAATATGAAAGGCTGTTATTATCTAGGAAAACCGTTTATCTTGGCAATGAAAGTGTAAATTGGCACATGTAACAGCGTTTTCTTAAACCATTTTCTTTCATTTTTGCATTAAAGTATGGGTAGATACCAGATAATGTCATTTTAAAAGGTGGGTATTTGGGGACATATCCAGACCTTTGGGCTAAGCCGATGTCGCCTGCAAACTAGTACACCTACTGATTGACGAAAGTATTAGGTATAGTACCTACATTGCAAGTGGAATTCATATAATAATAATAGTACATTATGGTACAAGTGAGCAACGTTGGTGATTACCGCCGAGGCGCCATTGAGACCCGAGCCGCGAGGCGAGGGTCTTAAGACAGCCGAGGACGGTAATCATCATGCTCACACGTGCCATACGACGTTTTACAACACACTTGCGAATAAAATAATACTACAAATACTAAATAAACAATACTACAAATTAATTCGTTTTCCTATGCGCGCGCATTTAACAATGGCGGTCGACCATATTTTAAAAAAAATGAGGTTTGAACTTAACTTTTTTTTTCTCTGTTTTTTTTTCTGTACTTAGAGAAAAAAAAAAGTTAAATTTGAGCGAAAATTTTGTTTATTACACAAGTATTACAAGTTGAAATTATTTATTTAAATACGAAAATGCATCAAATGACCATACAATAGGCGTATTAATTTATTCGTACTATTAAACACGTTATTTTTTGTATCAAAACTTTTTTAAGAACATAGACAATTATAGACACTTCCTATAAAATTTAAAAAAGAATCTATAACTCACTTTTGTGAATAATAGTAATGAAAAAGTCACAGTTTTATAATAGGTGTCATTCCGTGCTTAATTGCGGTAAAATAATTATCACTGTTATGAGCAGGTGTGTTGTAAATTATATTGTATGCCCACCGATGTATTTATACCTATAGAGAAGGAGAGTCCAAAAAATTCTATGAATATTAATGTAATAAATTCAATAACGTCACCATCATGTCTATGTGAACACAACTCATTTCTCTTTTGCTCGAAGCAGATGAGCCTGTCCAGCGATGTGACATGGACATGACATAAATCAATACGACATCCATTGCTTGATACAACAATGAACTGATAACAGACAGTTTTTTGCCTCATTGTGACACGGTGAAGATAATGATTTTTTTTCAGTGACTACTGTTGTTATGATCTAATTATATCGGTATTGGTTATTGGTATAAGATAGCTTATAATCTGGAATAAGACATAGGTTACTTTTTATGCCTACTGTTTATAAGGGTTTCTTGTTAACTACGGAACCCTAAAAAACATAGATGTAGGTGAACGATGAATATAATTATTATCCGAAATAGATAATTATCATGGGAATTTTCAAGGACCATCGGTATGAATGTGACAAAACACACGTGAACACTAACGAAAAATGACGAAGTTCAGCTTGAATAATTATTATTTCTTATGATTTGACATGTTCAAGATTTATTTTGAAATGAAAATTACTATATTTGCTTTTATTATTCTGTAATTATTAATATTGTGTGAGAATTATTATTTAGTTTTTGAAGCATGATGAATATTGTGAATTAAAGTATTATAATTATGTTGCTACTCTGTCGCATTGGGTTCGCCTGTAATGACACTGTATGTATGAAATAAATAAATAAATAAAAAATAAAAATAAAACACGGAATTAGCCTGGAATAGCAAAACGGGTCCCGGACTCCGAGGTAAAAACTTCCGATGCAACCGGGACAACGCAAGAATGGAAAAGACTCGTGTACACTAAGCTTGAACATGTCAAATAAGTTGTATAAGACAACAAGCCTAATAACCATATCATTGAGTCGAAGACGTTGATGCCAGTTGCATTTATGGGCATAAAAACGATAGACGTGTGTGTTGGAGTCAATGACCTGCCTTTCAACTGACCGAGATTAACGCATGCGCATGCATACTATTAAGTTTAATGCATGTACCTACGTTTCGTGGATGTCACAAGGTTAAAATTAATACCGTAAGTAAATACGTTAGAGAAAATTTTTAAACTATCCCGTAGTAATACCTATCTTTCACAGAAAAATCCTTGTTATGAAAACTTGACTTTTCTGATATTGAACTAAAATGGAATCAGGATCTTTTATTCGAGATAAATGTAATATCTATTTCCGACTATCTTTTAGTAGAGGGTGATAATTAAAGATTTTAATGAAATTGCCAATCAATCAATAATTAACCTATGGCAGTCCACTGCTGGACAAAGGCGTTTCCCAATGTGCGCACATTTCTACGCTTTCCTTCACCTTCCGCATCCAGTCTGTCCCAGCCACCTTTTTCAAGCCATCAGTCCATCAGGCTGGTCCATCAATATTTTCTAAAAATAAAATTATGAAGTCCTTTGAAAAAGGCAATATCAGTGTCAAAAATTCCTCCTCCTGTTTTTCTTTAAACAAATTAATACTTTATTCTGTTTCCTGTTTCTACATAAAAATTTTATTTTCCAAGTTATGTACTAAGACTACTAAATAATTTATGAATATTTATTGAACCAGCAGCTGTAAACGCTTCAATAAATTATAGTGAGTTTCTAAAACTAAAGTTTGCTTCTACCAAAGTTAGCGAGATCGTGGTTGTTCTAGCTAAAAAGGTCAATATTGTTGTGCGAACTCACCATTCACCTCTCCAAACAATGTATACGCGATGTTTCTTGTTCCATTAATAAAACCTCCACGTACTCGAGTATCCATACTGGAATGCTAACTATGTAACAGCTGATCGTAGTTGTATAACTCGTATTGCATAGTAACTGTAACGATATTTATACTGCACTGTGATCGTTGTTGATGTTTTTGTCATGAGTCATTTTGTTGTTTTCTACATTAGGTAATTTATTTTTAGCACCCATCTAATAAAAAGCTGCTATTCAATGACCCTGGTTAAGCCATAATATAAAAACACCAGAAATTTCATGTTCCAAAACACACATGTTCTTTTCTGAGGGGAAAGGAAAGAGAAAGGAATAGGAGAAGATACAAGGAAAGGGAAAGGTTTTTTTCTTACAAAATTATATCAGTCACCTGAAGTCATTCCATCAACCCTGCAAATGAATGAAAAAACTGTACCTATCAAACTGAAAATAATTTTAACATTAAATCTATGAGATTTATTTCCTTCTATATGATGCTAAGCTACGGTTTAAGTACTCAAAATAGAAACGAAACTATTGTCGAATAACATTAAGCTCTTCATTTAAGCATTGCCGTGCTTTAAATTACGTCTGCCTAAGAGAACATACGATTGAAGTTATACACTTTAGGTGAATAAGGTCCTAGGCGGACATAATATACATTAAGAGATAAACTAAACTTGCCTACATTTTAAAGTGCTATCGCGGTGACCATGGATTGGGTAACCAAAAGTATTGTTTGTTACGTTTTCTCAGGTGCAGCTAAAGTCAATTTAATCTATTTATTTATAGAGTTTTAATTCAAATTATTTATAATATCTTTAACAAGCAGCAATGCCCAGCCCTGTTATTATTGTTTTAACAATAAAGTTGTGCGTGGCCATCTTTTTATAAAATTTTACTGCCACAAATATATTCACCCGAATACTAAATAAGCTGTTTCCTTTTGATTTTATTATTGCATGTCTATGAGTATGGTGCAATAGTGTAGCGAATACGGATAAGTTTAGTAGTGTTTGTTGTACAGAATAAGAAGTGTTTGTTGATCAGTAGCAAATAGATCATTTACATTATTCCACTACAGTGCTACTATAGTGCTCATCATAAGATAGATAGATAGATGTCTTAAGCGCTGGTAGCTTAGTGGTTATGGAGTCGACCTTACAATCGAGAGATCCCGGGTTCAAATCCTGGTCTTTACTTTACCGACGGGACCCACTCCTAGCACAAGCAATATTAGCTTAGTTGGAGTGGTTAAAGGTTTATTAGTAGTTTCAGTTGTTAATATTCTTAAAAAAATAAGATTTATTTATATTGTACACCAATAGGTGGATTTATAGTAGGACAAGTAAAAAGCATGATTATAAACTGCTTTATCCAGTAGTATGACTGAAGTTGATATGAGATTAATATGGTCACACTACCGTAGGTACGTGGGGAGAAACAAGTTGCGTGGTCACATTCATTACACAGAGAAACAAAGTTGTAACCGCGAGTAGAAAACTTACAACATACGAGTACATCGTACGACTTTATTAGAGTTCCATTTTTGGGTATTTCTGCTAAATGTCTAAATTTTTCTACCATATTGGTTATATAAATAAATAAATTAATATTGTACGATAATTTAGACAACTACTCGTATCTATATAGATCCAAAGTAAGCATAGCTTAACTAGCTTGTGTTATGGATTCTAGAATACAAAGATACATTTTTTTAAATACATACATATTATACATAGAAAACACTCAGACCAATGCAAATATTCATATTCATGCATACAAATATTTGCACTGAGCGGGGACCGAACCCGCGCCTCCTGCATAGCAGCCGCATTCACTACCGCTACGCCACAGAGGCAGTCACATAATAATATGCAAGTTTTGTTATGCGAATCGATTTAAAAATAAAAAAGATAGAATTGACCTCGGGCGGGACTCGAAACCGCGATGTTTCCCTTACAGGGGGAATGCTCTGACCACCGGCAGTTCGAGTCCCGCCCGAGGTCGATTCTCATTTCTCTTTCTAAAATGATTTGAATAGTTAGCATAATAAAATGCTTCAACATTTCATTAAATTATGTTAAGGCTAAGAAAAACTAAATATTTTTTTTCTTTGAATAATTAGGTTCTGATGCAGTTACTTAGCACAGATCTAAATACAGACAAAACATTGATATCATTATGGAAATTCTAGCGACTACGAATTTTATTGCTTCCTCTCAAATTAATGGGTGTAAACAATCCAGAAGACAATAGTAAATAAACAAAATAATACTCGGAACAAGCTAACCTCAATCTTATACGACACACTCCAAAGTTCGTTGACGACAATTTGAATATTGCTTGCGACACCTTTTGTATTGTTTATTTGTCCAACATTTGTGTTTACGACTAGTGGGAAATACTTGGAGGTTTTAATATTTATAAAATACTAGCTGTCCCGGCGAACTTCGTACCGCCATATTTTTCCCGTTCCCGCTGCACCTATTTTCTCATCCTAAAGGATGAGAAAATAGGTGCAGCGGGAACGGGAAAAATAACGGGAAAACCTTCCCTGGACACCCACAAATATTTCAAGTCTAAAATTAGCCAAATCGGTTCAGCCGTTCTTGAGTTATAAAATAACAACGAAAAGTGGCATTGATTTTTATATATTAGACTAGCTGCCCCGGCGAACTTCGTACCGCCATATTTTTCCCGTTCCCGCTGAACCTATTTTCTCATCCTTTAAACCTTCCCTGGACACCCACGAATATTTGAAAACTAAAATTTGCCAAATCGGTTCAGTCGTTCTTGAGTTATAAAATAACAACGAAAAGTGGCATTGATTTTTATATATTAGAAGATTACTATGTTCGAGCACGATTGAACGATGAACGCAGTGTACGAATAAACATTTCTAGTTTTTGTTACACTTCTAGTGCACAAGAAAATATATACCTTTTGTTATTAAGTAAATTAAAAAAAGAAGATATCTGTTTGTAACACCACTTTTGGTTTACTGGTAGGAAATGCTTATGGCATTAAGTCCGTTTATTTACTTCAAATAAATAAACAATTATTGGTAAATTGAGAATTTTTAAATCTTTATAAAATAGAAAAGCTCTAAGATAATCAGGTTATAACAATGATTTTTTGATGATATCATTTTCACCACCACAGCCATCATTTCGGCATACAAGTCGCTTGCATTGAGATAGTCGCTTGAGTAGATACAATGTTGACTCAACACGACAAATGATGTTTCTAAACCATATGTTTTTTTCTAGCAGCTGGACTTCGTATTTATTTTACTTTAATCAATTACATTCATCATATTATACCTAAAACTTAAAATAATGATCTTAACCTAACAACAACTTATAATCACGCAACGCAATCTGATATAATTTATTATAAGCTGTCAGTAAATGTTACATGTCAGTAATAACCTCATCATATGAAATACTTTGTTTCTTGTACTCTGATGAAATTAACTCGAACTCGAAATTCTTACTCAAAATAATGAAGTTGCGACTTTAGAAAACTTTATTACGATTTCGCTAATTTACTCTCCACTTTGTATACGTGTGCTGTGATATAAAGTGGCCAAATTGTAAATGCTTTACATTAAGATACATGCGCATCCTTTTGAGGTACTAGTCACGTTGGTTGGTTGGTTGTGACGAGCAAAATGTGGTTCGTGTCTTAAATATGTAAAAAAGAATAAATTTGGTGCACACAGAAATAAAGTAGTTTAAATTAATAAGACGACATTATAATCATTCATACAGATTAAATTAACTAAATTTAAATTCATTGTGAATTTTTATTATCTTGTCACAGAATATTATGAAAAACTGTATCATAATGTAACTTTTTTTTACGATACAACTTCAGCTGCAACACTCATTCGCGATCATTTTGGCGCCCAACGTTTCTGTCATTTTACGCAAATTATATTAATTATTCCATGAGAATAGGTAAAGTAGTGTATGAAATCCTACTAATATTATAAATGTGAAAGTTTGTGAGAATGGATGTGTGGATGTGTGGATGTTTGTTACTCTTTCACGCATAAACGGCTGGACCGATTTGGTTGAAATTTGATATGTATATAGGTTATACCCTGGATTAACATATAGGCTATATATCAGCGATGAACGGGATCAGAATTCCACGCGGGCGGAGCCGCGGGCAACAGCTAGTTACACATAATTTGGTCTTAACACACTCGTATGATACTTTGAAAAACTTGCCTACGGCTCGGTTTTTTAAGTCACACTTATGTTTGAAGTACCTTTATTATGAACCAATTTCATAACCTGCTGTTCTAAACATACAGGTACTGTGATATATTGACTATGGCCAAATAATTAGTCTGTGACATTTTTCATCTGTGCTTTCTCTTCTCTCTGGGACCTCGGTCAGACAACACACGATTTAATATTGTATTTCTATAAAGCGAAATAAATCTATTAAAGTATACAAGTTTATTATTATTTCAACGTATCAGAAGGCCTGGTACACAGTAAATGGCGACGAGAGCAAAATATTTTAAAAAAAAGGTATTTATTCACAACTTTTGGATTTTAAGACATGGCGTCAAACAATTTCAAGCCTTATACGGAAGGCGAAGATATTAATTGTTTCCTAGAGAGAATCGAGCAGCATTTTGTTGCTAATGAAATACCTATAGAGAGGCAGCTACCAACGTTATTAATTTCTCTGAGTCAAGATGTATATAAAATACTTAAAAGTATGGTGCATCCAGCTCTTCCAAAAAATAAAACATACCAAGAAATTGAAGAGGTGCTTAGGATAAGATTTCAACCTAGACAATCAAACTTTAGAAAACGCATCACGTTCCACAATATGAAACAGGCTGAAGGCGAACTGATATCCAAGTGGTTTGCAAGGTTAAAGGAAGCAGCAGCGGACTGCAAGTTTGGAGATAATTTTGAATTCATCATTAAAGATAAATTTGTTACGGGTTTGAGACAAGGACCTATTCAAGACCGATTGTGTGAAGAACAGATTAGCAAGGACCTCAAAGAACTTCTAGATATTGCTTTAAACAAGGAGTCCAGTCTAGTAGCAGATGAAGGACAAGTACGACTAACGGTGAACAAGATTTCAAAATATAAGAAACAAGAAAATAAGGATAAAGGTACTCAAGGTAAAGATTTGAAATGTATTCATTGCGGTAAGGGCAACCATTCATTTGCAAAGTGTAAATATAAAACTTATAAGTGTAAAATTTGTAACAAAGTAGGACATTTAGCGGTTATTTGCAAAAAGAAACCTAATAACACTAATAATGTAGAAGTATATAATAACTCGATGGATATTTTTACTGTAATTGAGCAGTGTCAACTTAATTATGTTTCACCATTCATTATAAATTGCATTATTAACTCTATACCTATAAGCATGGAGCTTGATACTGGTGCTGCTGTGTCATGCATACCAGAAAAGGTATATAAAGAGAAATTTAATAATATTACATTGCATAATACGAATTTACAACTAAAAACATATAATGGTCAATTAGTTAAGCCTTTAGGTACTATTTCAGTGTCTATCCAGTACAATGGTAAAGTGAAGGCATGTTCATTATTAGTAGTTAAAAATGGCTGTAGAAATTTATTTGGTAGAGACTTGATGTTAATTTTTGAGATAAATAAAAAAGATTTTTTGAATTTAAACATATTAGAAGTACCAAATCTTGATGACATTTTAAAGGAATTTTCAGAAACATTCAAACCTAAGTTAGGTGTTATTAAAAATGAAAGGATTCATTTGGAATTGCAAGAAAATTGCAGGCCAATATTTGTGAAGCCAAGACCTATTCCCTATAGTTTTAAAGATAAAGTCGACAAGGAGTTAGATAAATTAGAAAAGGAGGGTGTTATTACTAAAATTGACAACTGTGAATGGGGTACACCCCTCGTTCCAGTAATTAAAGAGAACGGGCAATTAAGATTGTGTGCAAATTATAAAATTACTATTAATAAATATTTAAAAGATTATAATCACCCATTACCTAAAATAGAGGATATTTTTACAGCGTTACAAGGCGGTCAAAAGTTTAGTAGACTTGATTTAAGAAATGCTTTTAATCATCTAATAGTTGATGAGGAGACAGGCAAATTGTTAGCTTGGTCAACACAAAGGGGTATTTACCGATTGAATAGATTACCATATGGTACTAAACCAGCAAGTTCTATTTTCCAGGCAAAGCTTGAAAAGATTTTATTAGGTGCCAAGGGGGTAGTCAATTTTATAGACGATGTAGTTGTTACAGGACTTAACGACTTGGAACATCTACAGAACTTAAAAGAAGTTTTAAAACGTTTTAAAGAAGCAGGTATTCAATTAAATAAAGAGAAATGTACATTTTTTCAGTCCGAGATAAAGTATTTAGGACATATTATTTCAAAGGAAGGTCTAAAGAAAGATCATTCTCGTTTAGATAGCATAACTAAAGCACCACAACCTAAAAATGTATCAGAAGTAAGATCTTGGTTGGGTATGGTTAATTACTATGCTAAATTTATTCCAAATCTATCAATTAAATTGAAACCTATTTATAATTTATTGCAGAAAGGCTCTAAATTCATTTGGACTTCAGAATGTAAGAAAGTTTTTGATTTACTTAAAAGTGAAATTGTTTCAGACAAAGTTTTAGTTCATTATGACAGGAATAAACCTTTGAGACTGGCATGCGATGCATCCAATAATGGAATTGGAGCTGTTTTATGTCATATTATGCCTGATGGTTCAGAGAGACCAATTACTTTCATTTCTAGAGTATATACCAAAGCAGAAAGGGGATACTCAATGATTCACAAAGAGGCGTTAGCAATATATTGGGCAGTCAGTAAGCTATATCAGTACTTAGTAGGTACGAAGTTTGAGTTATTGTCAGATCATAGGCCTTTGCAAGCTTTATTTGGGGAAAATAAAAGTTTACCTCAGATGGCAGCGGGAAGACTCCAAAGATGGTCATTATTTTTGGCAGGATTTGACTATACATTTAAGCATATTAAAGGTACAGACAATGTAAACGCAGATTGCATGTCTAGATTGCCGTTAGCTATGTCTACTAGGGTTGATAGTGAAGATATTAAAGAAAATGATTATATAAATTTTATAGAAGATCAACAAGTTATTAATTTGAATATTGTTAGGTCTGAAACCAGACGAGATCCTTTGTTAAGTTCAGTGTTTAATATGATAAGATATGGTTTTCCTAAAATGTGTGAAGACAAGATCAAACCTTTTATACAAAGAAAAAGTGAATTGTATGTTCAAAATGGTGTAATAATGTGGGGTTACAGGGTGGTTGTTCCATTCAAATTACAAAATTCTTTATTGAGGGAGCTACATGCTACACATCAAGGTATTGTTAAAATGAAAATGAATGCTAGGTCTTATTTCTGGTGGCCTAATCTAGATTTAACAATTGAAAGATATGTGAAATCTTGTGATGTTTGTATGTCAATGCGTCCAGATCCACCTAAGTCTAATAATATTTCATGGCCTAAGACTAAAACACCATATGAAAGAGTTCATGCAGATTTTTTAGGACCAATAGATGGCAAAAATATTTTACTTATTATAGATACTTATTCCAAATGGCCAGAAGCATTTATTATGAAAAATATTGATTCTAAGTGTACAGTTGAAAAATTCAGAGAATGCTTTTCTAGATATGGTTTGCCAAAAATTGTTGTAACTGATAATGCTTCTACTTTTGTTTCAAGGGAATTTTCTGACTTTCTCTGTAAAAATGGGATTAAGCATGAGACTTCACCTCCATTTCACCCAGCAACAAATGGTTTTGCTGAAAATGCAGTTAAAAGTTTTAAATCTGGTTTATTAAAAGCAATTAAAGATAAAAATAATGTAAACAGTTCATTTGAAACATTGATGAATAGATATTTGTTTCATTATAGAAATTCAGTTCATTGTAACACAGGGGTTTGTCCATCTGAATTAATGCTGAAAAGGAAACCTAGATGTAGATTAGATTTATTGTCAGTAAAAGAAGAAAAAGTGGAAAATTATAAACAGGGAAATAGACAGGAAACATTTAAGGAAGGGGATATAGTATATTGTAGAGATTATAGGAATCCAAATAAGAAACAGTTTGTTAAATGTGTAATTGATGAGGTTTTGGGACAAAGAACTTATTTATGCAAGTTAATAAATGATAATTTAATTTGGAAAAGACATTTAGATCAAATAATAAGTTCTGTGCCTCAAAAGGAAATTGAAATTGTAAGACAGGAAGATTATGATTATCCGATAGTTATTCCATCTAGTGTAACCAACATTGAACAGAACTATGAGAGTATCACTGTTGATACTAGTAAGGAGGATAATACTGTTATGAGTGAATTAAATAAAACTAATGAAAACATTGTAAAGAACTCTATTAGTATAAGTCCATTTAAGTCTCCGAAAACTGTAATTTCTGAGTGTAAAAAGGCTAAAAAGGAAACTGAGGCCGATAATTGTAATGGCATGCGTCAGAGACCACAAAGAGTCAGAAAGGCCCCGGAAAGGTTAAATTTATAGGGGGAGTATTTGTGATATATTGACTATGGCCAAATAATTAGTCTGTGACATTTTTCATCTGTGCTTTCTCTTCTCTCTGGGACCTCGGTCAGACAACACACGATTTAATATTGTATTTCTATAAAGCGAAATAAATCTATTAAAGTATACAAGTTTATTATTATTTCAACGTATCAGAAGGCCTGGTACACAGTAGGTACCTAACCATATTCTATTATTATTGTGCTTTAATATATGTGTGTACAGCGTTTATTAGTCAATCAATCAATCAATTAGCCTACTGCAGTCCACTGCTGGACATAGGCCTCTCCCAATACGCGCCACGTTTGCCGATCCTCCGCCTTCCGCATCCAGTCCGTCCCAGCCACCTTTCGCAGGTCATCAGTCCACCTAGCTAGGGGGTGTCCCACCTTCCGTTTACCTTCACGCGGTCTCCACTCTAGGACTCGTTTGCTCCAACGGCCATCAGTCCTTCGGCAGACGTGGCCAGCCCACTGCCACTTCAGCTTGCTTATTCTGCGAGCTATATCGGTAACTTTGGTTCTTTGTTGGATAACCTCGTTGAGAATTCTATCCTTCAAAGAGACTCCAAGCATAGCTCGCTCCATAGCCCGCTGCGCGACTTAAAAGTCGCGCACTAGTCACGGACTAACCCCACCGTCATCGCGTCAGTGGCCACGTTTCGGCACCGTAGGTCATAACAGGCAGGACGCACTGATCGAATACCTTTGTTTTGAGGCATTGCGGCAGGGGGGAGGAGAAGACCCGACGCAATTTGCCAACTAATGGTATACAAACAAATACAAACACAACATTATATCGTCCTTTTTGTCGTCGAATCGGCTTGAGCTAGCAAAACATGATTACACTAACTTACACTGAGAGCTTATGTGCTAGCTTATGACTAGAGACGGACAAATGAACTTAACACCTATTTCTGTAACTATTTCTATGTTTATACCTATGTTTGTGCTTGCGTTTAGTCTTGGAGATTTAACAAGCTTTCTCAGCATGAAGTTGATAGCTGTACCTACTATTTGTTTTTTGTGTTTATGAATGTTCTGCTAACGATTCCACCATCTAAAACGGTCACATTATTGGAATAGTATTAGGATAATATTTTGTCATGCGGCGTTATTTACACTAAACTAGAATCTGCCCAGTAAATGAATTATTGTGATCCTGCTTATACGAGTGACCATTTTGCGAATTTCATAGGAATCTTTGAGATCTACTGGAAATTTATAAAGTTACTCCTTTTTAGCGGAATTGCTCACTGTGGTCAGGACAAAGTTTGTGTGCCACGACGTGCTGTCGAAGTTTTTACATCCTTCTGTGATAAGACAACGTCTGCTCGGACCCAATAGATATTATAATATTGATAAATAGTCTGAAGACACCTACTTAGATATTTGATCGAATGAGATATCATCTCTAAACGATGTACCTACAACAAACTAAAATTGTTAGTGTCTGCCTACTACCGGCTACTTTCCGGGAGCCATCAAAAATAGATTACAAGGAGCTGGAACTAAAGCGATTAATAATGGAAGCTCAAACTAAGTGACGTCAGCTGCGAGTTATAAAATCGAGAGAGCTTAATGTGCTAGAATAGTTAAAATATACCTGGTAACAGCAAAAAAATTGAGATCAGTCTTTCTTTGCAAGTTTTGTACAGGTGATTTACCTCAGATAATTCATAAATTACATAAAGAAAGTAATACTGAAAAATAAGTCTTGTTTAATGTCATATTTTAAGTAGTAACTTTACCACCTGCTATTAAACAAAATAGCATAAATAAGATATTATATAGTGAACAGGTTAGACAATATAGGTAAATAGTAACTGTTCTAGTATTAATCAAATTTTATCACCATGACGATTAAATTATAATTATATTTAGCATCAACAAGGATTGCAACTACGTAAAAATAGTCACTCACATTTGATACTCGTACACTACCACCTAAGTGGTGTAAAAATCATGGATTGTACTCTTTAATGACCCTTGCACAAATGGCTTTCCCGTTTACATTTTGATACATCCATCATAATAAATATTGTTGCAACCAAATTATGCGTCAATACAATCATTACAAGGGCAGTAGGATAGCAACGACGACGTACCTACGTTGGTTTCAAAAGTAATTTTTGTTTGGTTTTTTAAAGAACCTTTGATTTAAACATCAGATCAAAACTCACATAATTTACAAGGAGCACCATAGCACCATAAAACCTAATGTCTGTCATGAAACATCTGTAGTTGCAGTACCTATTTAATATACTCATATGATGCATCCTAGGCAATTACCATGGGAGCTGTGGCGAAAGATAGTATGCCGCGTTTTCTGAGACGCAGTTTTGCCCAATTTCATATCTATGTCATGATTGAAAATTGGGCCTAATCTTATACAAATTGTGTCGACAGAATGAAGAATATGTTTTCTAGGAAATAAAATGGGATAAAATCTTAGTTCGATTAATTAAATTTAGCAACAAAACCAATTACCCCGACACAGAGGCCTCGCTACCAGTCTTGTTGTTTTGGCCTGAATTGAAGGGTCAGAATCTTTAATCAACGATCAAAACATGCAATAGGGCTCAAACAAAACAAAACGACCGTGTGCCCAAAGGCACAGCCTGCTCCAAACCATCAATTTGTAGTACAAGGAATGGCAAAATTCTAAAAACGGTACCACAAATGGTGGATGAATACGAAGTGGCTCGGCCCGTGACTCCTGATATTACGTATTCAGACCTTGTTCGAGGAACTTTTCCATTCTGAGGTATAATTTCACTTGTGAATAATTTCCTATGCGTTCCGCTGAATAACTTGACGAGGTCCCTTGTTATGAAAATTTATAAGTTTATTCGGGCTATGATATGGTTCTGTAGGGTCAGGGGCTTGCTACCCTGACGTTTATCTCTTGCATCATTCATCCTGAGGGATGATTTATAAAAATATGATACATGTTAACATCCCGAGTTCGGCGAACGACTTCGAAAATATTCTACATGTACAGTCGACAAAGGAGATAGGGTTGCACCTTTACATACAACTTTATATGTAAATGTGCAACCGTATCTTCTTTGTCGACTGTACATGATGTTAATTACTATAAACGACACAGAATCTGAGTTATTCAGTAATTAACAATGGTTGCGGAAGTAGGGCTTCTAAAACGTCTTCTTAATTACTGTTTAATTTTGAGTTTGGTATTTTCATCAAGTCTTTACAAATTCCTGGTTCCCTGAATAGTAGAATTTGGAACCTTGCAACTGAAAAAACTAAACTTCTATGTAAATAATATACAATTATAAAAAATACGCTGGTTATTATAAAGTCTTTGGAGGAGGCCCGAAGGACAAAAACTCAATATCCGGAATGTCCAATGAACGAGCATCGGTTTTTGTCTGCCGTGTAATTAGTGGTCAGATTAAATAAGGCTATTTTTGGATGATGACGTCAAACGTTAATAAGGTATTTTCAATTTTTTAATATTTGTCGAGAACATTCATAAACTAGTTAATAATAACCTCAAGTGAATTTAGGTATATTAATGTTTAATGTACCTACGTGGCTCACATAATTCAGGAATCTTTAGTATGGGTGCTAGGGACATAACCCTCATTGCAAAAAGAAAACAATAAGTTATATTTCTTATCAATTTAGTGAAATGTACTAAATGTACTAATAATAGGTATTTATAACTAAATGTTAACTGAAAAATAATGGAACTCTAGTCTCTTTATTTTTTTTGTAATCTCCTACAAGTTTCTCACTAACCTACTTACCTAGAAAGCTAGGCATGTCCATAGTAATAAAATGTTGCTAGTAGGTACCAAAAGTAGTCATACCTAGTGCGTTCACAATTAATATATATGTACAACCAAAGTTACAGACAGCTTGCAGAGCAAGTGGCAATGGTCTGGCCACATCTGTTGAAGGTCTAATGGCCGTTGGAGCAGACGAGTTCTAGATTGGATACCGTGAGAAGGAAAACGGAAGTTGGAACGCCTTCTAACCAGACGAACCCGAAATTTTTTGCGAAATACTTGATTTGAGTATCACTCACAAAGTCAATTTTTTTGTACCAACTAGACAGACAATTTTATAAGACACCAAGAAAATCTTTATCCGAGGTTTAGCACTCACCGGTACATATTAAACGTTAGCACAGAAGAAATTATATCTATATATAGATAGATATTTATTCTGTGACGTTAGTTCCCTAATTTTTATGTCTCTGTCGCCATTGTGTAGTTCTTGTACTATTTAACAAAGACGAGCACGTGTGCCTTTGATAAATTTTATTGAAGTAGGTAATCACAAGATTACTTAAATAATTAAGGTGTTTTGAAGTTGATATCTCACCGTCTTGAGTTCTTGACCGTCACCGTGAAAATTTTTAACCTTCAATTATTTATTATTGCCGTAAGATCGATAATGGTCGATAATAATACCTACCATTATTTTTTCAGTACTGGAATAATATATGCGGTAATATATGTATAGGACCGGCAGGGTTATTAGCTAACTCGCGATAGCAAAACGATAGCAATATTTGCGCGGTAATCGCGCAAAAACGGCAAATTGGTATTACGTAACTCAAAGCCGAAACGAAAGCAAAACAATCGACCGTGCTGCCTCTACCTTACAATAGGAGAACTAAAAAGTGGATTTTATCGCAAAGTTATCGCGAAATTTCCTTGGTGAGTTACACATTTGGTATTACGTATCACATTTGATAGCAAGCGATCAGCGAAAGAGGCACTTTTTTTTTACCTTGGTTGGGAGCGCAGTCGGCCCGACCAAGGACAAACGAAGGACGTTGTGTCGGATCCCGACCGTGTAGACGCTTGTCGGCCGACGGAGGGGGCAGTTTGCCCCTTTAGCGACTTTTTCCCTAGATTTCTTGTATTATAAGCTTAAATTAGAAAGAAAATTAAAATTTTTTTCGCTATTGAACTTGGTTTGACTACAACTTTCACACAGATAGATACTAAAACAGCGACTGCAAGCGATTTTCGACCTTAATGACATTTTCCTAATTACGTGTCTTTTTGCGCTTATAGATGACACTGGTTACGAATATAAGAAAAAAACTCGATTCTATGTCATGTCATTAAGGTCGAAAATTGCTTGCACTACGTTTTTTAAGGTTTTTTATCCCCAGCATCCTTAACTAGTCTGTGCTATGGAGCAAATATTGGTCAATCGGTTATTAGACGTTATGTTAAGTTATTGGTCAATCACGGCGTGATTGATGGTTAAACTGACAGCAAAACCTACCGTGTAATGGACCCCTTAGGAACATTGTTTTCCACTGAGGCAACATAGTTCCTCTTATCGCTACCTTTTCGCGTTTGGCGCTAGTATCGTAGCAAAAAGTACATTCTTGGCGATCTGATCGCAAAGCCTTACTTACTTTTTTCATATCTAATAGTACAGATAAATCATCCATATCAGTCATACACTCAGAAATGATAACATATTTTGAGGAATACGTAATCAGAACTTAATCCGTTCAATGCCTCTTCCACTGCATAGATCGTATAAGTTATCTAAATATCCTTAGTTGCCGACTCGTAAAGTTTTTTATGACACTAGCCCACCTAGATAAGTGGCAATTGATTGACCGATATATTATTGAATAGAATGATAAATGTATGGGATTTCACGTATATGCCAGTCGTCACCACATATGTCATTAACGTCAAAATACATATCATAAACGTCAAATCCCATACATTCAAGCTTCATACATTCAAGTTCATACAATAAGACGATCAACGAATTGTCACTTGTCTAGAAGAACAGCTTCCTCATAACCATAACAATTGCTAGATTCTATAAATTCCCTTTCCTGTTTGGAAACCGTATCTTTAGTTCTGGTTTTAATGTTTTGTTGAATGACATCTATTTTCGGCTACTACGTATTAGATACACCTAATTTTAAAGTTATTAGTGTTAACATTCGCTGATTAGATAAATTATATTATTTAGGGCACATAAGTTGTCATTTGTCGCATACGGGCGATGCACTGTTCTTAACAGTGTGGTCCATGCTTATCATCGATTTAAACATTGTTTCGATGCTAGTAATGTATGTAAAACAACCTAATGACATTTCAAGTAACCTGCACAGAGGTCATTCAAAGTATGATACGTAACTCAGTATTGATAGCAAGGTCTTTCGGTCACTTTGACAATAATTTTATCATAGATTAAGATCTATATTCATGTTTAGTTTCTTTTTTAAAATTTTGATTATAAATACATATAATATATGTTTAGCTATAAGTAGGTGAAAAAAATACTAAAATTTTCTTCAAAAATTCATTATTCTTTTACAAAAAAATTAAAAACATTGACAATCAAATGTTTTTATTTATTTTTTGACTGAATATTAATCACAAATTGGTTTCTTCAACAAGAACACGACTTCATAAATTCGTGCTTTATTAATTTTATTACATTATACATTTTTCTTACAAGTAGACGACAATTTTTATCATCAGGTTCCCAAAAATACGATTGGAGTCTAATTATTCATGCATCGTGTGAAGTTGTATAATCAAACACCTTGTGGACCGTTTCTATTGCGTCTCACCAAACCATCAGTCATTGACTGGCCGTCGACCAGTGGAGTTGAGGATAGATAAAAATGGATAAGTTACTATTAATATTGTTACCGGTATTGTTTATAAGCAATGTTTGGGCATACAATATACTTGTAGTGTTTCCGTACCCAGGCAAAAGTCATGCGATTTTGGGTGAAGGGTATGTGCGACATTTATTGAAAGCTGGTCATGAGGTAAGTGTAATTTTCTTTGAATATACCGTACTATTGTAGTAAGTATTTCCGTTCGTCAAACTTTATTCTCACAGTTAATGAGATAAGGTTAACTTCACTGACTTGGCATAATAAGCTATTAACAAAAAAAATTGAGGATGAAAAATTTGAATAAAACTTTACGATGGATATTATATTCATTCACCACATACTTTTTATTTTATCATATAACTTTGGTCTTTTTGTTATAAAGTAGGTATAATAATTTGAATCTTAAAGCATACCTACGATATCTGTTAATTTCTAAATTCCCATCAATATAGTGTAACTTGTAACTTATCAATTACCATTATATTTGAACCATTGTGAGTTGACAGTAATATTATATATATATATATAATTTATATATAATATTACTTTAGTTGTTTAGGTCGCTTACGGAAGGACGGTAAAGTGCGTGAACAGTTTTATATCTTACATTACATCACATTTGGTGCTATTGGCCTTAACCTTGAGCACAATTTTTTGTGATGCATGCGAAACTATATAGTGTGCGTTACTATAGTGGATTCAGACTTTACATATTTTTTTATGTTGTTCCTATTCTTATTTTTCCTATAAATATTATAAAATGTGAAATTTTGTGAAGCTGTTATGATGTTTGTTACTCATTCATACTCAAACGGCTGAACAGATCTGACTGAAATATGCTACCTACAGAATATAGCCTGGACTAACACACTGGCTACTTTATATCCCTGGAATAGGGTCCCACGGGTAGCGGCCACGGGATCAGAATTCCGTACTCGTGGAACCGCGGGCTTTGCTGTTAAACATTTCTTAACGGATTCTATCGTGGTTTATTTGGTATTATTTACATTTAACCCGGCGTTTCGGCTAATTTTCAGCAGCCAATGCCCGCAATAATAACAAATAAATCGCAATAGAATCCTTAAAAAAGTGATTTGAAATTCAATGTAGGATAGTTTTAAACATGGTCAAATAATTATAATAGTAGGTAGATGATTGAGATAATTTTAAAGCAATTAGTTTGCTAGACTAAACAAATTATAATAAATTGGAAAAAGCGAAATCAATTCTCGGGGGGGACTCGAACCCGCGATCTTTCCCTTACAGGGGGAACGCTCTGACCACTGAGCCACCGAGCTTCGCCCGAGAGTGACCCAATTTTTCCAATACATCCATCTTACGGCGATGGTGGGAGTACCTAATCTACCGATTCGCGGGTTCGAGTCCCGCCCGAGAATTGATTTCGCTTTTTCCAATTTATTATAATAAGTAGGTAGATGCATATTAAATTCACATGTATCTACGTAGGAACGATTAGCTGTTTGTTATCTTAAATAACTGGGAATAGTTGTTATTATTTAATTTTCACATAGCTTCGTTGCAATGAATATTAAATTTATCATCTGTGAAGCGACAATAGAATTTGAAATGATATTTTTTCAAATACCCACGTACTTTTAAATGTCGATGTATATATTGTATTCATTTCTAGTATATAGGTACTTATTAGCAGTTCCTGCTCGCTGTCGTATTCCAATTTACAAGTATTTCCAATTTAGGTACTTTATTGTCGTAAAATTCAAATTGACATTAATTGGACAAGTGACAACACAGACGTTATCTAAATGTATATTATGGCATTGATTTCGTATTAAATATTTAAAAAAAATCTTATTTCCATATTTTCTGCAACGTATTATCAAATGTATGTTAATTTTATGATCTATACTCCATTCTGTTAGGTACTTAACTAAAGGTAGACAATCTTGTAACAACTTTTTATAAAAAACACAAATTAAAGAAAGAAACTAGGCTAACTGACTGACTAACTAGTGGTTCGATTTCGGATTTTAGTTTTCTAAATAAGTTTCTAAACAGAAAATATTTAAAAAAGGAGTTAAAAAAAAATTAAATAGACATCAAGATTGTTTATGTTTAGTTAATTACTTAACCGAATGGAGTATAAAATGCGCATAAACATATAGATACTTTTTTTGTAAATGCATACATACATAGGAAAGCCCAAACCATTGTTATCATCTCGTACATGATACAGCCACAGAACTAATACAGCTTACACATTAACAAGTACGTACTCATACTTTATTTCTTAAATATTTGCACAAATTACTTATTCACTTCATTATTTTGTCATGTCACGTTCAGGCCAAAGTATGAAAGTTTTCAGACATTTTGTGTTTGTTTTGTCAATGAATGAGTAGATACGAGAAGGTACATATTTAATTATATGCTATGATGTAAGATGTACAATATACATACTCTACTGTATATTTTTAGAAATATTAGACACAATATTATAGTAAAAATCAACTGAAACTTAGTATTGTTTTAATAGCTTTTAGTAATAGGTAAGCGTGATTTGGCGCAATTAGTATAATTTATTATTATTGTATTTGTCTGAATATTTTTACGCGTTCTAAGCAAATGTATTTCAAATATTCAACTTCGTTTAGTTAGAATTAGTTGTTAGAGAAGAATGTCATAATTCACCTAGTTTGTACTGTTTTTTTTCTTTGCGTGGAACCTAATACTCGTACAATGATTGGTGAAATGTGGATGTTAATTTACCTTTGCCTAACTCTCTCGGGATATAGGCGTGATTATATTGTGTATATTAAAAAATAGGCCCGTTAGTAAAGAAAGTAGACAATTTATTACTCTCTTCAAAAACATAAGACAGTTGAGTGTGTCTTATACAAGATGCTTCTGCCGGTAATAGGCTTAACTTCTGTTTGTCCTAATGAATTGTGTGGTTTGAATTGAATTTGAATTGAAAATGATGAGGTCGTCAAACTGATTTACCACCATGGTAACATTGTTGATAAAATTGATTGCTTTAATCGGTTTGTACGAATATTTTTTCTTTGCCATATCGTAAGCAGAGCGATCATCTTTGGAGGCACTGTATGTGAAAAAAGAGATTAAGATGCAAGATAAATAAATATTAAAAAATTGTACGACAATCTACACAACGCTATCTAGACCCAAAGTAAGCATAGCTTAACTAGCTTGTGTTATGGGTTCGGAATGCGGATAAACATACATAGATACATTTTTTAAATACATACATATTATACATAGAAAACACCCAGACCAATGCAAATATTCATGCATACAAATATTTGCACTGAGCGGGGATCGAACCCGCGCCTCCTGCATAGCAGCCGCGTTTGCTACCGCTACGCCACAGAGGCAGTCAAAGATTACTCTTTTCATTTTTTTACAAAAGGTAACCGCAGTACAAAAGCAAATCTGGTTAGTAGGTACCGATTACAGTAATGTGTAGTATAACAGTAACCTCTCGATTTCCTATGATCATCAGTGTGTTGACTTTTAGTAACGTAACAGTTCATTGACTTGTGTATCGTTCGTCACGCCACACACGAAAATAGGAATGTGTGCATTTATTACACAGACCATAGGGCCTATCATGAGCTCTCAAAACAGGTCAATAATTGAACGGCTGTCATAGTACCAACTGCAAATGTAACTTTGTAATCCTATATATTTATATGGGATTACAAAGTTATTTATGCAAGTAGTAGTATGACAGACGGTTAATTATTGACCTGTTTTAAGAGTTCATGGTACGGGCTCAGGGCGGCTACTATCGTCTCCAAGAATACTATTTAAATCTTTTTTTACACTACTTAGCTGGCAGACAAGCACACGGTTCACTTGATGGAAAGTGGTTGCCGTGGCCTATGGACGTATGCAACACCAGGGGCGTCACATTCACACTGCTTCTTCTTCTTTCTTACTTTAAAACTTTCATAGCGTGAATGACGAATCGGCGTCCATCAGGACACCCACTACGGTTTAAAAGGTCAAGCGTCAAAATAAATAGTATAGTTACTACTAGCTGACCCGGCGAACTTCATACTGCCATTATTTTCTGACCCCGTTCCCGCTGCATATCTCTAAATTTATCACTGTTTCTCTACAATATTATGCATGTATTATACATATAAATCTTTCTCTTGAATCACTCTATCTATTAAAAAAAAACCGCTTCAAAATCCGTTGCGTAGTTTTGAAGATTTAAGCATACATAGGGACGGACAGACAGCAACAGTGCCTTTGTTTTATAATATAATATGTAGTGATGATAATAATTTGTGGTGAATTCATTTTGTTTGATTTATCAAAACAACATACAGAACACAAAAATCTTGACAAACGTTACGTAACGCTAGTTTGGGTTCGATTCACACTATTTAACGTAAGATTCAGATATTCCTTTAAAAGATGATAGTAAGCCGCCTGATTCCCTCTCGCATACCTTGCAGTCCAAGCGTGCGGCATGGTTGATCAGAAATCAGTTGATTGATAAGAAATAAATAGGACATTTTTAATTTTTTGTGATACATATAATCACTATCACAATCTGTATATAACTTAGAGTATACATTATATGTATATAGAGCGCGCCTATCACTCAGGTCTTTGGCGCCTAGTGTTAGCAGATACTTTGCGATGGTATAGCGCACCTATAGTGACGTTTCATACATTACCGAAAATATCAATAGATGCGGGTACGTATTTGAATACCTAAAATTATAATACCTAAAGTTAAATAACCTAAGTTCAAAATACCTAAAATCTAAATACCTAATGGTGGGTTGACCTAAATTTAAAATACCGAAAGTTTAAAATGGCTAAGTATTTGAATACCTAAAATTATAATACCTAAAGTTAAATAACCTAAGTTCAAAATACCTAAAATCTAAATACCTAATGGTTGTTTGACTTACTTTTAAAATACCCAAAGCTTAAAATGACAAATTGATAATTATAGTGAGTACGTATTACAATGCCTAATTTGAAATTATCGAATTTCATAAGCCCTACGAACGGAAGGCCGAATATTAAAATCCCGAATGTTTATATGATCGAAAGTTCTAAATACCGAAAATTAAAGTACCGACAATAATTTAAGAAATAATATGTGGTACGGCTTAAAGAAAAAGGGACACTGCTCACCCCGACTCGGATAGGTTAGGTTAGAAGGCTAAGGCGGGAGCTCCGCTCCGCTCCGCTCCCGCCTTTTTTTTTTATAACCACTCATACAAGGATTGTCTGCTCCAATCCTGAAGTTCCAAATCCTTGTATGTGTGGTTATAAAAAAATAACCACGAAGGCTAATGCGGGAGCTCCGCTCCGCTCCGCGCCCGCCTTAGCCTTCTAACCTAACCTATCCGAGTCGGGGTGGGCAGTGTCCCTTTTTTTTAAAGCGCTGGATGCGGGCTGCTTTAGATCGGTCATTCTGGAAGTCTATGGGAGAGGCCTATGTTCAGCAGTAGACTGTGTGTGGCTGATACGATGATGAGATATAAATAAAAACACAAGTATGTATGCTTTTTAATTTAACAATGGGTACCCTCAACAATCATTGTGTGACATAATTTGTTGCTATTTGAAAGAAATGATTTAGGTAGAAAGAATTTAGGTATTTTGACCATTTGGTATATTAAATTTTGGTATATCAACCTTTGTTGTTTTAACTTTAGGCATTTTAAACATTAGGTAATTAGTCCAATAGGTATTTCAAATTTAGGTATTAAGTACTTAGGTATTAGTGGTTTAGGTATTTTAAACCATTTGGTATTTAGATTTTAGGTATTTTGAACTTAGGTTATTTAACTTTAGGTATTATAATTTTAGGTATTCAAATACGTACCCATAGATGCACTTATTAATGTAGTTTGTTGTTATGAAGTTTTTTGTTCGATTTGATATGCATGGATCAAATTAAAGTCAAAATACAAAAAAATGGCGTCATTTTGTGTTATTTTTGCGTCATTATTACTACAAATATACGATGTTGTATAAAATTTTGATTTAACATATCGAATTAAATATTATATGCGAAGTCATTTTGATTGGTATTGTTTTGCTACTGATTGAGGTTGAGCCAGGAGCCTCGGTACTGTTCATACCCGTGATAGCAGTTCATACTTGTAAGGCGCGCTCTATAGCAATGTATACTCTAAGGTATATAATAATTACTACGCGTGTAACCCCAGAGGGCTAGGCAGAGGTGAATTTACACCCACATTTCACTACATTGTATTCCCACGTAATAGGGGGTGAGCTCATTGCCGTACTCTGGGCACTATTGTTGACTCCAGCCACGTGACTAAACAGATATTAAAAAATTATAAATTTAAAAATGTTAATTACTATTTGTAACATTAAGAACAGGTAGAACAATTTGAATATAGAACAGATGTTACAGATAACGAATAAACATGTTTTTTATTTTGTCTGTTTTTCTGTCTGTTTGTTCCGGGTTATATGTGAAGTAGGTAAACCGATTTTGACAGGATGGGTCTTTTTAACTGTAGAACACTGTACCTAACTACCATGAGATGACACCAAATATTATTCTAATAAGGTAGGCTCGTTACCGTGTGTCAAGCACATACGCGAACTTGATGGGTTAGAAGAACGCATGCGAAAAGTTACTGACTTCTGGGTGATGCGTATCTAATTAAAGTTTTTTTTTATTAAGAAAAAAATTTAGAGCTTGGCGCAGAAAAAATTGTAGGTACATGATTTATCACTATAATATAATAATAAATACCTATGTATATGTAAATTTTGTGTACAATAAAGAATAAAAAAAAACCTGATTAGATCCATACGAATGGTGGGCAGAGCTAGTATTGCATAAATATGTAGTACATTCGATGTTTGTCATTTGACAATGGTATTTATGCTTGACATTAACCTTAGTAGGTACTTAATGACCTTCAATAGCGGTTTATACCTATATTCGATTGTGTTAAGATTCACTTGTGAGTTGTGCTACCACGACGGACTTTCGGGTCATTGTACGATCGTAGATATAGAATACAAACATTACGTTCTTTGAATTATTCGGATAAGTCTTGTGACATCCAAATCGAATGGAAAATTCCTTAATTCCTACAGTCGCAGGTCCTTTAAGCGGAGCGTGATAAAGTATCTGATGAGGCCGTCGAGCTGTGCCGCATGTAACATGACTTTAGACTTTACCATCAGGCGAGGTGAAGTCAATATAACGAATTATACCATTGTCATACATGAAATATCTCTTTCTCCTTCGTGTCAGTCATCCGGCCATCTATATTTTGATAGTACACCTAGCATATTATTACTGGCTGCGATTAGGAGGTTATCAAAAGTCGTTTACTACAATAGACCAATAATGGCAGCCTTTTTTATTTTGCGCATAATCCCCATGGACAATCCCTCCTCACCGGGAGGTTATGTCGGACGTGAACTCACTAAAACGCACACCAAACGGTCGTAGGTTGCTAGAGGTGAGATTGAACGAGACATATCTCTCGCACCCCGGCCGACCTAAGGTCTTCTCTTTCGAGATGGCCCTCTTTGGGTGTGAAGACCACGGAGACCCCACCTACCCCCCGGGAATGAGAAAGTGCTAACTGTCTAACTGGTAGTAGCTTCGTAGTAGTACTCGTACGTTTCAATGTAACTAAAAGCACAGAATAAGTAATAGTACTACCTAAAAGCGTTATTTCAAATAAGAGTAATTTGAGTACTAATATCACAGAATAAGTAATAGTACCTACTACGCTAATACTAAAGGACGTAGTCGTGACTTCATTAATCCTAACTAATATTATAAAGACGAGTTTGTTCATTAGTTAATCAGTCAAGACTTGAAATTGAAACGCACATAGAATACTAATATGACA
Source organism: Eilema depressum (assembly GCA_914767945.1). Lineage (NCBI taxonomy): Eukaryota > Metazoa > Arthropoda > Insecta > Lepidoptera > Erebidae > Eilema > Eilema depressum. The sequence continues at coordinate 13,254,829 of OU612033.1, read as the reverse complement.
TAGACTAGGAGAGTAAAGGTAGGATTCCGTAGCCCACCGCATATGACAACTGCCGACGCACGCAGCACATGCGCGTAACACATTGCTGCTTCCCAATGGTCCCCTTTATCCGTATCGCAGTTTGACAAGTAATGGACACGCTGTATCTGCTGCATGCGTCTGTCGTTGTCGTATACGGTCGGCTTCGGAATTATACCTTAAGGAAACAAGATCAGTGTTCCATATAGTTGGAGCTGGCATTGGCTTGTTTTTTACTAAACGGAAATACAAAGAACATACACCATTAATAGCTATTAGCACTTAATACACATAATGAACGACGAATTACTCACACGTCATTAATTTTTCTTTGTGTTCCTTTGTAATCTTTAATGAAACTAGTGCTTTAAGATTACAAGCATATATTGATAGGATTAAAGGATTAAAAGAAGCATAATCTTAACCTGAATCAAGATAAATAAATAGCAAGATGATAACACTCGACGAGAGTGTCTTAAAACTGCAACTAATTTACCAAATACGAGTAGTTTTATGGATCTTTGTTACTTTTTACGCAAAAAAGGGGGTCATTCACCATCTCGCGATCGTCAAATTCGCGAATGCGCGCGAGTTGGCAATTTTTGATTTCAAATTATTTTTTCGTCGTCATCTCGCGCGCATGCTAAAGTACAGTCAGATAAAAAAGGATCAAAGAAAACATGAAAAAGAAATATAGACTTACGAAGTGAGACTAGGCCACTAGGGGGACACGGCCGATAACAGATTTGAATAACATTTGGCAAAGAGATAGATTACTATGGGTCATGTATGGACATCAATATTTTTATAATGGATGGAGCTGCGGGAAACAGTTTGTAATTAACTCAACAATTGTGAACAGTTCGCTTACAGCATTTCAAAAGGTTTAGTACCTAATGCATCAACATAAGACTTGGTACTCCATAGCGAAAGTTTACTAGTGCTTGGAGTGGATTCATAATATAGACGAGAATAACATAGACGTAGTACCTTTCACTCGCACTATTTGTGTGCACGCACGTGTGCGAGCGAAATGGTACTACTTTCGGCGACTTCACACGCGTATTTTCTGCGTTCCGTCTGATAATCTTAATCCGGAACCTCTTAATCGTAATTGCTAAACTACCACAACATAACAAAACAAATATTTAATTTACTAACGACCTACAGTCTAGAATACACCATAATCAACTACCACAGTCTAAAAAATGTTTTTGCCTACTAGTACTACGTTGGATACCAACAGATTTATTTATAAGTGGCCATGACCGTGACCGCAGCAATTTTACTCAAACCAGATTCTCACAGCACTATGCAGTTCACGATCACGAATGTATGATATAACCAGTTTAATAGGTACTTATTGAGGAGATGAGAGGAGAGGAGGAGGAGGAATAAATTATTGAGGATGATTTGAAATCAACCATCAATAAACACTAGCAGGTACCAAGTAGTTTTCTAATTAAGAACATTTTATTTTTTCAGGTAACTTATATCACTTCAATTCTTGCAAAGCCTCATCCTAAATTAAAACAAATAGACACATCATCTAATCTTGCTGGATTTGAAGAAGGTATGTTTTTTATTGCCTAGTTTATTGTCTGTATTTTTATCTTCTTCGTATCACTAGAGGGGGCAATCGGCCCGCAAAAAATTCTGCCTATACGTTGTCGTTGTGCCAAACTAAGGCCTAGGCTGCTCTGTTCTATCTTAGCAACCAAATCAAGAACTAATATCGTGCGATATGTTCGATAGTTAACTTGTTGTTATTTTTCTCTTTATCTAAATTACTCAAGTTGTAATGTAAAATTAATAGCCCGAGTATTTTTTTACAATACCTATCTATTTTAGATAAGTAGGTACAACTTATCGGTTATAAAATAATGTATAGTTCTAACCCGTAGGAGTAACGGCAATCTTTTTTTACAATGATCTACCTACAACATTGGCATAGGGATTTTTTGTTCCGATTTGCAGTAGAATGAAAATGGTTCTACAGTTCAGTACAGATGTTCTGGCTAAATTGATATTGAATATAATCTAAATCATTTGAACAGAATCTATACTTTCTATCATAGGTATAATTATTGTAACATTTTTATGTTTTGCAGATGTAAAAGTTTTAAACTTTGAAACATTTCTGAAAGAGGGGAATGTATTAAATCCAACAGCTCTTTACGGAATGATGTTGAATATAAATAATAAATCCATAACCCATGAGAATGTTCAGAAATTCCTTAAAGATAGTAATGAAAAGTATGATCTCATTATTGCTGAATGGCTGTATTCAGAACTTTACGCCGGGTAAGATGAATATAACTCCTATGTCATTCCTGTAAAATAGAAGCTATTGTTTTAATTTTGATCACAATTATTCAATATCAAATTATTCATCATTTTAACGTAGAATATAATCAACTGTTATAATATTTTATGATTTTTGTAAGTAACTAATATATTTTTTTATAGATTTCCTGTCATATTTAATGCTCCGTACATCTGGGCATTATCTTTGGAACCGCATCCTGCAATTTTGAATTTGATCGACGAACCACAAAATCCTGCTTACTTTCCAGACCACATGTCTGGTTTTGTCCCACCTCTATCATTCTCTGAACGTGTTTATGAGTTATGGAGCCTCATTGATTTATATTTTACTAGACGGTATGTAACACTTCCATTTTTGTACCCCTATATAAGTACTGACTGATTATTATAATATACGCTCGATGTAATACTAAATCTCATATTTTGCTATTATAATTTAGGAGTTACCAAGACATAGATGAAAAAGTGTTTAGAGATACTTACGCCCCAGCTGCAACTAAAAGAGGTATTCAGTTACCAACATTGGATGAAATGAAATATAAAAGTTCTTTGGTATTCGGCAATTCCCACTTTTCATCAGGCGAAGCTCACAAACTGCCACAGAATTATATTCCTATTAGTGGCTATCATATTGAAGATAAAACTAAACCTTTGCCTGAGGTAAGTTACATTTTATAAAGTTAAATTCTAATCTCGTTAGAACAGTATTAAATCTGAAAATAAATCATCAGATCATTCAAGTTTATTGAAACTGAAAAATATGATTTGTTATTTTAAAACTACAACTCTTATTTTTACTGCCATTTCATAATTTCAAACCAAAATATCCGTTACAACAAGCGCTAAAAGCGCAAACAGAGAAAAATTATTACGACACAAATACACAATAATGTATTTTCTTTTTTTCAGGATTGGCAAAAAATTATGGATCAATCGAAAAATGGTGTCATCTATTTTAGCATGGGTACTATGATGAAGAGCAAAACCCTACCTCTAAAAGTAAAGAGAGAATTATTACAAGTATTTAGCGAACTTAAAGAGACTGTTATTTGGAAATTTGAAGAAAATTTGGATGGCTTGCCTAAAAATGTCCATATCGTTCAATGGGCTCCTCAACAAAGTATTTTAGGTGAGCACTCTCAATTAATTCATTATAATAAATCTATAATTTATATTAAGTTTTTGACAATATAATATCCATTTACCTTACTCATTTATAATGTCCCTATGACAAAGCCACCAAGATAAGGTAATTTGTCCGAAAATTTAACGATACTGTTTTATGTTAAAACATTGGGTTTGAGATATCATTTTAATATGTTTTTGGGGTAAATTTTCCCCACCACTAAGAAATCTTTGCCTCTAAGTTTCGTCAGCACTCAGTATTAAGTAAGTAATAAGTTTATTCAATTATATTTTGTTTTCTAGCTCACCCCAACTGCAAACTCTTCATAACGCATGGAGGTCTTTTATCAACTACCGAAACCTTGCACTACGGAGTACCAATCATTGGGGTTCCACTATTCGTAGACCAACACGTCAATGTGATCAGAGCTGTTAAAAAAGGATTTGGACTAAAAGTAGACTTAGGCTATGACTTGGCAGCAAAATTGAAGGTCGCAATTCAAGAAATACTATCTGACCCAAAGTAAGTCATTATAGTTGTATTATCTCCAAATATGAATTTACTTGTACTTCGTTAAAATGATCAAATGCTGAGTCAGTTTCTAGTCCATTACAAATCTGAGGCTAATCTTCACTATTTGGGTGTTTTATATAGCTAAATTAAACCACGCTCAAATCCGTTAAAAAGTAATTGTATTTCAATTTGTCCACATATTTAAAAAGAATAACGCTCTGTAATTTTTACAACCCATAGTATTTCATTGCTACTTTGTCGTAACTCATTAATGCAATAAAAATAGATTAATAGATTCACTTTTGAAGTAAAATTGATTCTTGCACGAGCTCAAAAGACCTTGATATTCTTCGCAATTTTGAATGATTTTTCAAATTATTCGTTAGTGATCTATGCTGATTTGTTTTTTATTTTAAATACGCGTGTATATTTCAATACAGTACGTATATTAATTTGTTTCCTTAAATACACCTAATTTTAAATACGTATATATTATATTTTAATACAGTACCTACGTATATTACTTTGTTTCCTGAAATACACCAAATTCCTTAACATTATTTTCTCATTTACAGATACCGCGAAAAAGTGAAAAGTCTGTCTTTCATTTATCATCACCGGCCAACCACGCCTGGCGCGTCAATAGTACATTGGTCAGAACATGTGATCAAAACGAATGGAGCTCATCACCTTCGGTCTCCAGCTTTTAATGTGCCTCTATATCAAAAGTTTTATTTAGATTTATTAGGACTATTAGTAGGCGGAATCGTTATCTTAGTAATTATACTCAAAAAAATTAAATCTGCTTTGTTCGGTTCATCGAAGAAGAATGAAAAGGCAAATAAGAAAAAACACAACTAGTTATTATAGTTTATATATTATTACGTATGTTATTTCCTAAATAAAGTACAAATTTTATAATTTTTATTACAAAACTCATTATTATTTATCTTTTCTTTTTATTACAATTACACATTACACGCTGACTGGTTTAGATGTGGTATAGTTTGAAAGGAAACAATAATTTACATGACTATTCTAAAATATCATTGACATAATGACTTAAACCGAATATCTCTGAACTTCGCAATTACACTAACCATAACTAAACTAATAAAAGGTCAAAATTAATCAATACCTTTTTTCTATAGCGCGTAGGTTTGAAAGTTTGACAAAAAATAATTCTCACCATTGGAAAAAAAAAACAGACGTAATACGTATTTTATAAAAATGCACTCATCCATTGTAAAATTGTTCCGTAAAATAGGCATTCTCGGCTTACCATGACGATTTTTAAAACAGTTCAGTTTCGGAGCAATAATAGCCTTAATAGTCAAGTCAAGCTGTCAGAACCACGAGTACCTTTGTATTTAGAACACAGTAGCATTCACTGACCATAAATCATTGCTTAGTCCCTTTGCAGTCCTAAGACTGCATTATTTAGGTACTTTCGAAGATTTCATATTTCACTGCATCAAGATGATTCACTAACTATTCAAGCTAAAGCATCGAATGGAAAATTATTCTTACAATCAATTTCTGTTCTAACTTGTATAAAATAGTTTCCTATAATGTAGTTATGTCTACCTTCCACATAACTGCATTATGATAGCTTTGTACAACGTTTTAAGTTTATGCTAAGAAACATTTTGTGCAGGTTCTGCATGAAACAAATCTGATAGTACCCTTAATTTATCACGGAACCCTTATTATGTTACTCCTGTTTTTGTTCGTCAATAACCTTTCGGTCTCTTAGGTCCAGTTCCTATGTACGTCTAGTGTGTTTGGTACGACTATTTCTGCGAAAGTCTATTTATTTAAAAGTCCATTATTGCGAAAGTCCATTTCTTTGTACGTCCATTTATTTGAACGTCCATAATAGTTGTTTTTTTTCTATAATTACTTTACTTAAAACCTTGAAATATCCCATAACGAAAGATTTATTATACCATAATACGTCTTTATTACACCATAGTACCTACATCAAGAATAACAATACAATTTGTGCAAAAAAAATATATATTGCTTACAAAATAGTAAACAAAATGTTTTATCACTACATAATTATAGTACCTATTCGATAGGCTACATTCTTATCAAGAGAACAAAAAAGAAACCATAGGAATATAAATATTTTATTAGCCTCATTTCAAAGTAAGTATAAAATTCAAGGAAAAGTTGTATGTAGTGTTATTTATTAGTCTTATAAAATTGTAAGAATAATAATAAGTCACTTATGTACAGTTAATATTTCAAATTCAGTGAGGCTGAATTTAGCTAGCCGTCATAATAATAATAATATCATATTACCAATGTATGAGGCAGTCTTGGTGGGCCCATAAAAGCCATTAATTTAAGCCAAGTCAAAACGTGAATAACGCCTAACTGACTTTCAGTATTAATTCCTGAACGTTGTCAAAAGGTTAATCTACAAAAACTATTGATCCAATTACCACTATAAACCGCCGTCTCATAAGTATTAACACATCACAAATGAGGTCAACGCAAGATGGAAAACTGTAGACGAAACTGATATCGTCTGACGGCTTAGCTAACTCGAGAACCATACAACGTGATAAGCGATGAAAGTTTTAAGCTTAGTGAGATCAATATTTAACCAAACCCCGATTGTGCTAATTGTCAACCACTGTCTTACCACAGGCACTGAGAAAACTGCCATTTAATTTTAACTTTACTAGAATGTTATTAAAGTCTAAAATAAAATGGTATTTTGTAGAGTGAATGAAAAAATGTGATGAACTCTTTTTCATTTAATTTTGAACTTTCAGTCTGTATGAATAAATTCTAAAATTTAAGCGCATTTTTTGCAGTGTCAGAATGACAGTGGTTGAAAATTAGCAGAATCGGGGTCCAGTGCCTAATAGAAAGTGAAAAGTTTATAACATCTGTTGCAAACATCTTTACATACATGCACGTAGGTACACGTGTGACATGTTTTCTCAACTTGAATGAGCCAGTGCGACTAGTGAAATAACACCATCTCCTTTAAAAACAACTGAAAATAGCAGTATAGTTATTGCATTTTGTACGGTTGAGAGTGTCGGTTCTATTTTCTCCTAACTTCTGTTCCCCCACTTATCCAATTTCTTTTTGCAGCTGGTAAAATGTGTGTCATATCATCTATCTCCAGCAAGCGTACTTATTCACATCACTTAGTCATGTTTACTCTTCCTATTTTTTTTATAAAACTTAGGTCGCAGCAAGCACACGCACACCTGAGGAAAGTGGTTACCGTGGCCTATGGACGAGTGCAACACCAGGGGAGTCACACTCGTGCTGTGACCTTGTAAGAACAGAAAGATTCTGTACTGTCAGCAGAGAAGACAAGCAGGACAAGCCTTTGGTCTTCCTATTAACAGCACAAAACCTCTCCAGTGAGCCCTGGCTACCCTACTGTGGGTGGAGTAGTTAGTGATGTAAGAACTCAAGTCTTTTAAGTCGCTTAAGTTAGGACTAGACTCGATTTTCAAGACTCGACTCCAAAAATACGACTCAAGTCTTTTTATTAATCTGAAGGACTCCAGTTGTTATAATACGACTCGGATATAAAACGACTCGAGTCTTTTATTAAAAAACTCACAACTTAGTCGCGAGTCTTTTATTAAAGGACTCGAGTCGTTTAGCATACTATGAGCTGTTTAAAATTATAATAATAAAGTGTAATAAATAAATAAAAAATTGTATTGTAATTCTAAATTAGTACAAATAGGCATTTTTAATTCAAGTCATTATAGCGTTTAGCGTCTATTACAGTACTTCCCTATTCCCTAGGCCATTTTCAACAATCACGATTATTATCACAAATTAAAAAACACAATAATTTGCAAATTTAGTGGCGGGAACGACAACCTGTAATAAAGGTTTTAAATTCTTCCGAAATTCCACGCGCGATCAAATAGGTAAGGAACCTTGTTACAATGAAAATGAAAATAATTGTTGTAATGAAAATCGAAAATGATAGTTTTCAAGTAGCGTTAGTAAAATAAGTGAACTGTAGGGCGTAGGTACCTAATCCCTTGATCAACTGAGCCGATTTTGAAAATTGTTTTACTGATAGAAAGCTACATTATTTGTGAGTGTCATAGGCTATAAATGGGTTGCGTTCACGCTGCATACATTTTTGGTCCAAAATTGAGAGTGCCGTCCAAAGAAAAAAAAATGCAATATTTCGTTAGAGCTTGTTCTTACTAGCATTTTTTATTATGGCGTCAAAGCTGAGGGACCACTGCTCTCGGTTTTATTTGAGTTCAAAAATCTTGGAAACGTACATTTTCATTAAAATAAATGATTGAAAAGGAATGAAAAATATCGTATTATATTGGGCGAATAGGTGATAAAAGCAATAAATAATAAAGTAATAAAAAATAGTATACACGTGCAATAGTTTTATCTATGATGATGTATCTATAATGTTAACGAACCTGGCATAATGTGACTGAAATATTTCTCATTCTTCTTTCTCCTAGCGTTAATTCCCAGTCGCATCCGAAGCTTTCACTTTGAAGTCTGGGGTCCGCTTTACCAGTCTAAACTGCGGATTTGGCTAGACCTCGATATCTTCCATGAAGCGAATGCCATCTGACTTCCACAACCCAATGGTGACATTAGGCGATATCGAAACATTGCAGCTAGATCGTTGTTGTTGGACTTTCTAGGTCTCCAACTACCCGTAACGACTGCCATAGATGTTAGTATGGCAACCGGGACCGATGGCTTAACGTGCTCTCCGAGGCACGACCAGACCAATACAAACACCCATATTCATGCATACAAATATTTGCACTGAGCAGGGATTGAACCCGCGCCTCCTGCGTAGCGGCCGCATTCACTACCGGTACACCACGGTGGCTGTCAATTTCTCATTCATTTTCAATGATAAGTATTTTTGAACTCAATAAAACTGAGGGCAGTGGTCCCTCAACTTTGACGGCATAATAAAAAATGCAAATAAGAACAAGTTCTAACGAAATGTAGTCCTTTTTTTTAGCCGGCACTTTTAATTTTGAACTAAAATGGGTGATATCCTAGAGATTTTAACGATCTGTCATAGAGTTATGAGAATTGACTTCGTTATCCATCGCTAACTGTGTCATCTCATCATTTTCATTGCGTTAGAATAACGACTTTGTTCTTGATTGAAATATCTATCAACTACCGGAACAAATTTCGAACTTCGACATGAGTTTGCCGATGCTACCAGACCACATAGGTAATATGTCAACGTCAATCCCATTCTGATCGCGCGCGGATTATACCTTTCTATTAATCTCGTACTAAATGTATGGAACGGTTTAAGTTCAATATTTTAGGTATTTATCGCTTTATTTCTAACAAGTTATTGATGTCATTTTATTCGTTAAGTGACGCACTTAAGATATCAGTTTAAAGTTTTTTGATATCTGTAATAGTTACGGAATAATCGCCTGTGCACACTGTACATGAGCACGACTCACGAGTCCAACCAGTCGAGTCCTTTTAAAATGTAGGAGTCTTTTCGTCACGACTGAGTCGTTTAGCAAGACTCAAGTCTTTTTAAAAGACTCAGTTTGAAAATAAAACTCGAGTCGTAGTCGAAGACTCTTAAAAGACTCAGGACTCAAGGTTTAAAGACTCGATCAAGTTGTGAAGCGTCATAAGTCGTTGTAACGAGTCGAGTTTCTTTTAAAAGACTTAAAAGACTTGAGTTCTTGCATCACTAGGAGTAGTTCAGTAATAAGAAAAATAAACTGTTTATATGACATAGCCCAGTTCTAAGCACTGAGTACTTATCAATGATTTGTGACCTTTAACTTTAGCATACGTCACCAATCTTATCAGCAGAGTGGCTATTATAAAATATATAGTTACCGCGATAGTCTGCGATAAAACTATCGTGGGCTCAACTTATCACGGAAGCTATGAATATTTTTTTAACTCCCCAAACAATTAATAAAGAAAGTGAATGATGTTGGTATAAATAATTGTGTAATTAGTCCCGTCATAATTCGGAGTGCAAACCCGGAAAATATTTTTTTGATCAGTGATATTATAGTGCAAGCTGCATAGTGTCAACCTATGCAGTATTGAACATGATCAGAAACTATTTCAACGAACTAAGTTTAAACATCATCCCTGCTTTAGACCCGGTGGCATCCGAGACCTTGGTCTTGGAGTCCGAGGTCCACATTTCCAGGTTAATTGGGAAGCGGCTGAACTTCAATGTTTTCGGTGAAGCGACTGCCATCTGCGGGTCTCTAAAGGCTACATTTAGCGATTCTGCTAAAAACGAGGCAATTTATTAATTCCCAATAAATCTTAATAGATTCCTATGAAATTCATGTAAAAAGTCACTCAAATATGAGCAGAATCACAATAATTAATTTACTAAGCAGAGTCCAATTTCGTGTAAACATCGCCGCATGACAAAGTATTATCCTAATACGATTTCATTTAAGTAGCCTTTTTAGACCTGCTGACCTCCATAATCCATTAGCTATATGTAAATTCTGTATAAGTGTTCTGTAAGTTTAACATAACTGAATGTAAAACAGACAAGTTCTGATTAAAGATGTAGGTACAGCAAAGTGCTTACTAACCCATTCACGGATTACAAACTTAAAGGACAAAGAACAATATAGAATGCAGTTTTGAGCGTCTTTATAGCCCCTCTCTAAAGTATTCCGCTGTGTTATTCTAAAGGCAAACAATTTAATACAAGCTACTCTCCATCCACTTGATGAAATGGCAACGTCATATTGCGTGGACCTGGGCAATATTGTGTTTAAAGTACCTACCTACACCCTTGTTTGTTGTTGTATGTTGTTGCAGATTACGAATGTGCGCATTTAGTTGTATTCTAGTAGTGAATGTGTATGGAAACGGTACAATTAGCAGAGAAATAAACTAACAAAAACGTCACACGCACTAACGTAATGCGTGTGACACGAATAATACAACTAAAGTACGCGCGCGTTCGTGAATTGCTATTACAGTTATTCAAGCTCTGATACTGACTGCTGTACAAAATTAAGAAAAACAATAAATTATCCATTTATTGTACTCATGTACTATTTCTTTGAGAAATCAATTGAGAGGTAAGTTATTCCAAGATTGAGAGACCGCAGCAGAAAATTTCCTTCGATAATATAGTCATAGCAATCAAAATATATTATATACGTCCATTAGAGAACATGTCAAAAGCAGACGTAAATGCGTACGAAAGTCGATTGAATTTATTTTGCTGATACTGTCAAACATTTTTGGAAGAACTTAATGTTTCCTACGCAATTCACTCTTGACTTTTTCCATTTCTGTTAAGATTCCATAGGTTTTATCAAAAAATTTAGTTTATTATAGTGAGCCACGGTTCCGACGGATATTTGTATAAATGGATGTTCTTCACATAAGTGTACAGAAGAGATGTTACGCATTTATAATACTTTAAAAAACACTATTGTAACCGCCATTTCATCCCGATTTATTTGGTATTATTTTATTATTATACTGAGCTTGACGTTTCAGTTGCTTTTTAGCAAGGGAAGAGCCCAATAGAAATAGTTTCATCTTTAGTAGGCAGTTAATTGAACAGTTGAAAAAAGCTTGTTGACGGCAACATATATAAACAACTAGGTACATCATTACAGGTGTCATACACGTGATTGCTAGTACTGCAGCGGGAACCAATATTACACAATATATCCACGTTATCATCTTCCGTGTTATGAATTTTACAACAGTGTAGAATGTCGTTCAATTTTCATTATTTATTGCAGTTGCAGTATTATTAGCACATATCCAGTAACAAGAAGAGCCATTCCTTGTTGAAGATTCAAAGAAACATTACAACAAAAAGATTGCTTTCAGTAGTTTGGTTTTTATAAGTGGCAATGACAGTATGGTTACCTGTTATAAGTACCAAATTATTTCATCAGGAGGACCGAGTCCGAGACCGACCTTTTTTTAGAATATACCTTGAAGTACAAGGATGGTTCTTACGCAGAGAAAAATTACGCTACTACTTAAGGGAGCGGAGCAGTAACCATAAATGTTAACAAATCCGGCAGATTTTCATACTTTGCGAGCCTATAGATGACTGAAAGGGGGGTAACGGGAGGTAACGGGACTTAGAAATGTGCCGCAGGCGAAGCCGGGGTGGGTCGGCTAGTCTATTATAAAGAGCGAGGTAGAATTTTGCACGGTCGTTTATGTCTGGGATACCGGGGTAAATGGGTCCCACTACACCTTATTGGAAAAAAAACTTTCACCATTTTGTAAGGTGCATTTTGCCCGATAAAAAAATGCCATATGATTTAATTACACTTCTAGGGAGCGGAGCAGTACATAATCATAAATTCAACACATCTGCCAGATTTCCATACATTATTTGAAAACTAATAAATTAAGTACAGGCATATTTTATGGTTTAAATGGGTTCGAAGTATGTTATACCTCGGGGCACATGTCTTCGAACTAAGTCGCGAGACAAACGAGGGGAATGTTTTGTAATAATATATGCTTGGTGAATTTGAGCTTGTCCACTGCCGTAGCAGTCCGCGCTATCCTCAAAAAACACCAAAGAAATAAGTACGGCGCGTATTGAGCATATTATGAGCACATTTTAAGTTCAAGATATATATGTACTGAAGTGTACGGGCGAAGTCATAGGGGGCCGGTAGTTAGGCCAGCTAGTACCTACTTAATAAATTTATAATAACATTTAGTAGGTCGCGACTATACTGATAGTAATAAATATCACCCATATTGGCACGAGAATGTTTACTTGAAGGCTGGAGCTAACCATTAGCATTAATAGCCTGCCATATTATATTGGTGAAGCCGTTCATGAAAATTTATGCTTATATTGATACGCTTTATATTTATATAAATGTTTTAAACATACATACAATCATACAATCACGCAGTTATTCCTGGAGGGTTAGGCAGAGGTAAATTCACAGACAGAATAACATTATAAGAAAAAAAAAGAACATAAAATTACAAACATAAAATACATAACAAGATACGCGCGAAAACATAACCCTTCTTTTTGGCCAACTGTCAGTCGGGTAAAAAGAGGATGAATGAAAACAGAAATGTAAAAAAATGAAAATTATAATGCTTCACCGACTACAGCGAAACCTAAAAAGGATGATTATATCCGTTCCTAGTTAATGATTGAATTGATTTCATCCGACATCTCTGTAATTTAAATTGTTATAAAAAAATCTAGTTGTTGCCCGCGGCTCCGCCCACGTGGATGTCAGTTATCGCAACCAAAGATAGCCTGTCCTTTCTCAAGGTCTAATCAACCCCTATATCCATCAAAATCTATTCAGTGGTTTAGGCGTGAAAGCGTAACAGACAGACAGCGTTACTTCCACATTTACAATAAGTATGGATTAATAGTCTGTCAGATGGACCGACGACCTGCGAAAGGTGGCTGGGACGGACTGGATGCGGAAGGCGGAGGATCGGCAAACGTGGCGCACATTGGGGGAGGCCTATGTCCAGCAGTGGACTGCAGTAGGCTAATTGATTGATTGAATAATCTGTAAAGTTCGTATTTAATAAACAGTTCAACATGCAATTCTTCACACAAGGTTAATAAAAGCAAGTATTAACCCTTAAAACATAATTTTCAACCGATTTACGACATACACAGATCCACACCAATAAAACTCGACTAGATACCTTTATTTAAATCTTTTGTTTACTTAGGTCCCCCAATATTTTAATAACGCGCTGATATCAAACACATTCCTTTACGGTTCACATAATGTAATATTACTTTTCAATTATATGTACTAGGTTTATGTTTGGTTTTCAATAAAAATAAACGCGAAATTAGTGTGAAAGATGTAGTTACATGTTTGTAAGAAATCTAGTAACTAGGTACTAAAAACTTGATAGATTTGCCGCCTTTTTCTTAGGTTGAAACCTTTTCGGTTTTATACCTATGAGGACTTCGGTACCGTTTTAACGAGGTCAGTGGAGTGGTTATATTAGAAACGCAGACTTAAATCACACGGTGGTTTATCGCCACCCACGACAGCCTATTGCATGGAAGTCTAGATAGGTACTCCTTAGGAACTCAGCAGGTTTTAGCCACTTTTTACTACCCGATTACGGCGAAGCCAAAGAAGGGTTATGATTTTTGACAGGTTGTTTGTTGTATGTATCTATGTATGTATGTTCGTTTGTTCCCTCATTGCTCTTCAACTACTTATTAGAACTGTACAATTGAGGTATCGTTAGAAGCGTCTTGATTGTCCGCTGGTTATAGGCTACATGACGTGTCACTGACTAATGTGGCGCCCTCTAGCTGAAGCTGCAGACGTACGCAGGCACATACACATAATTCATTGCGGCTTCTCAATTGTCCATCGGAGTTTAACAAGTAATGGCTACGCTGTATTTGCTGCATGTTACTGCAGTTGTCGTATGCGGTCGGCTTTGATATCATACATCTAAAGAGACACAGTCACACTACTGCGTAGGCATCACCTGAATAAAACTAAAGCAAATAATCCCTAGCAACCCGAGTAGATCTCAGTCGTCTAAGCTAAGGGCGTTGAATGTGGAGGGTAAATAAAGCATATTCCACCGATTTATGACACACACAGAACCACCCCGGGGAAAACTCAACTGGTTTTATTTAATCTTTTGTTTATTTAGGCTGCCCACTGTTTTATTAACGAGCCGGCATTGAACACGTTTCTTTGTGGTTCGTTTAATTAAATATATATTTTCTGTCAGTGAAATACAGTGACTAGATTTTATTTAATTTCAAATATATCTTAAAATACCTTGCCACCGTTTCACATAACCATGATTTTGTAAGCAGTGTTCTGTTTTTTTTTTCCTTTTATTGCCAGGGATAGTCCCCTTACCCGACCCGTCACAGCCGGCTGGAGAGGTTATGTCGGACTTGAACCGACCAAAACGCACGCCGTCTGTGGGTTGTTGGTTGCCAGAGGTGAGATTGTCCGAAACATATCCCTTGCACCCAGCCGAACAGGGCCATAATCTTTACTACAACTAGTAGCATAGATCAGTGAATTATTGGGATCAATCCTGCCCATTCAAATCAACAGCGATGACCCACGAAATCGTCTAGCATTGACACTAGGACACATCAAATAAGTAAATAGAAGAAGTTGACAATGCAAAAACGGTAAATTGAAATGCATTTTCTAGAGAATTTTAAGAAATTTAAAATTACAAAGGTCACTATTACTCGCCAATAATAATTATTTCCTTTATAATCTTTAACCCTTAATTGCTAGCATGTTAATGTTATGTTCTCACAAGCCTCTCGTTACTGTGAGAAGTGAAGAACACGGGGATTATAAATATTGGATTTTTATTTTGAATTTTTATCACCTCAGGAATTTGGGTGTTATGCATGAATCCTTCAAAGACTATAAAATAATAAAATACAGATGTGTGAGGAGATTTTACCAACACAATTTTTAGAATTTAGGTTGTAAAGTCGATTTTCCAATTGCACGATTCTAGAAACAAAATTTGAAATGTGATTGATAGTGAGATCACAAAACAATTAATATTTTAATATTTATTTCAAGTTCATTTATATATTTTCGTAATAAATAACTAAAGGGTGTTTTTTCTAGAGGTATAGAACTTTAAATTGCAATAAATCAACGGTGGATTATTCGATTGACATGAATTTTATTTATCCGCAAGATAATCTTGTGGCATTACATTTTAAATATGATTTCTGGCATATGACCGCCACGGCTGGCTCGGATGTAGTCCAATCACAAAAAAGACACGTTTGGTGACCGCCTAATTTCACGTTTTGGACCTGTGAATTGGCCTCCAAGATCTTGTGATTTAACACCGCTAGACTACTTTCTGTGAGGCTATGTAAAGTCATTGGCGGATAAGCCACAAACCCTTGACCATTTGGAAGACAACATTCGCCGTGTTATTGCCGATATACGGCCTCAAATGTTGGAAAAAGTCATCGAAAATTAGACGTCCAGATTGGACTACATCCGAGCCAGCCGTGGCGGTCATATGCCAGAAATCATATTTAAAATGTAATGCCACAAGATTATCTTGCGGATAAATAAAATTCATGTCAATCGAATAATCCATCGTTGTTTTATTGCAATTTAAAGTTCTATACCTCTAGAAAAAACACCCATTACTAAACTAAAGAGCAGGACAACTGGAGTAATCGTTTTTTATGTACCGCTTGTGCAATTGATTACTTCTATCTATAAAACTCCATATAAAGGTTGTTGATGAAGATTGTTTTGTTCTAAAGTTGTTACGAAAAGGCTTCAATTTCAAACGATGATGCATGTCTGCAATATCCATATATTTAGTCTAGAAGCAACAAAAGTCAGCGCAAACATAAAGTGTTCCCGTAGGAACACTTCGAAGAGTTGCTCATACGATGCGGTGGATTAGAATTATAATAAAACCTCTCGTTTCCGAGGACATAAACCTTGGGTACACAGAGTTACTACGTCGGCAGGCACTTTGATAAACAGTGCAATTGAGCTCAGCCAATTTGGGAACAAAGTTGTAATCGAAACGATGCCGCAATGAGTTTGGATAATGAGTTTCAACTCATTTGTGGTTCATTATTTTGAAGTTTTGATGATACAGTGTGAAAATATTAAATATAGTTCCTTACTCTTGAAGAGAGGGTATCGTTTGAAAAAATACTTAATACGCGACGACAGACTATTCTATCTTGCAGCAAAAATAAATTTGGACCTGACCTGTAAGCAAATACAAAATACCTCTAGTCACCAAATCCCAAGCTAGTTATTATACATTTCTTAGTTTCATAATGTAAATTTTTATGTCAACGCACGTTAACAGGAGTTTAAGCCTCACAAATATTTTTGAGGTCCACGCCCACTTACTGTACCTGCTGACCAACGGAAGATTCTCTGACTTAAGTGCCCTTTCTGGAGTTGAGAGGTTAGATGATATTAATTTTAAACTAAATAAGTATTCTATTCAAACAGAAAATAGACGGCTATACTCGTACCACAAAAGTAAGTACGTATAACCCAGAATTCTTCATTTTGATTGAATATTGAATTGAAGCCCGAAGCCATAAAGCTCCCAATCGATTTAGTACCACACTTTCTGCAGGGTTTTAGAAAAACTAGCTTCTCTAAATAGATGAAAAGGGTGGGACGAAAACGAGCAAAGATTTTGTTCAAAACTGTTCAGCGATGTATTGTATACTAATAGTAATACTACCATAACATCTTCTATAGTAGTACTACCCTAGATAATTCTTTAGCCGGGCGCGTACAAGGAGTAGAATGACGAATGTATGGGATTGATATTATATATTTTGACGTTTATGACAGTTGTTAACGTATATCATAAACGTCAAAATACTTATATATACACTTATATACTTATATATACCATACATTCACCATTCAATTCTAAAATACGCCGGCCTACGAATTACCACTTCTCTAGAGGGGCTGCCGACACAGAAACATTTTTTTTTCGAAATATCGAAGTTTTATATCAGAGAAACGAAATAATTAAATGTTTCGCGTGTCTCCTCTGCATAGTCGGTATGTTAAACGTCATCAACCAATTAAAGCTCTTCGCACCGATTAAATTTACCCCTTTACGCGTCTACATTGGGTACAGTTTGGGTGACCGCAACTGACATGTTGAGATTCGGGCGAGAGAACACGTTGAGCCATTTATCCCTATCATTGTCATTGTGACAGAATGTACGACAGGTGTCATGGATAAACCACGTAAGAAGCTTTGTATGAATGCAGAATACATCTCGACTGTATAAAGAGATATAATTATCTCATCAGAGTGAAGTGGGAATGCGAACTTGTTAAATATGACATTAATGACGTCATTGAGATTTTTTTGCTTTGGGGTTCTGTGGAGTTTAATTTTATTAAGGAGTGAATCTTTATGAAGATGGATAAAGTTAACAACGGAAAGTATCAAGAATATTTGTTATCCGGATTTTGGTGACTGCCCCGTGGCACTACCCAATGGCACTACTAGTAAATTTCTTTCCCCATGGCACTACCGGTAGTGTCAAGGGTACAAATTATTCCCCATGACACCACTAGCTTCATTCTAGCGTTAGTACCGGTCGCATGTGAAGCTTTCACCTCGGAGTCCGGGGTCGGTTTTTTCCAGACTAGTTGCAAGTTTGGCTGAACTTCTATATTTTCTGTGTAGCAACTGGCATCTGAGCTAAACAATCCATTGGCAACATCGAAATATTGCAGTTAGACTAGTTGTTGAAATTTGTAGGGCTTTAACTTCCCGTAACGACTATCATAGATAACCGGGGCCGTCGGCATAACGTGTTCTCTGAGTCAGGGAAATACCCAGACCATTGTAGACATATATATTAATGCATACAAACATTTGCACGAAGCGGGCATCGAATCCACGCCCCCTGCGTAGCAGTCGCGTTTACTACTGCTACGTCACAGGATGTTTAACATGGATATGGATGAAATCTAACACAATGATATTTAAAAACACTGGAATACTACAAAGTCCCATGTAACAAGAAAGGTATAATATTTTACACTGGTAGAGCTTCAGGTATCAGCTAGTTTAGTTTATACTTCTATTTAATAACAAAAAAAACTCATTTCTTTTATTTCGTTGTTATTTCGGGTTAGGGGTCAAATGGTTTGTTTTGTTTGATTTTAGTACCGTTTTACTTTTTGTGGTACTTCTTATAACATGGATATTTAATAAAAGAGCAATACGGAGTACCTAAGCATAAACGAAACATAAACTAAAAACTAAGCATAAACTATAACTGATTATATAACTACTAGCTGACCCGGCGAACATCGTAACGCCATATTTTCCGCCCGCGTATTACCTCTAAAATCAGTGTTCCTCTACAATATTTTGCATGTATTATACACATAAACCTTCCTCTTGAATCACTCTATCTATTAAAAAAACCGCTTCAAAATCCGTTGCGTAGTTTTGAAGATTTAAGCATACATGGGGACGGACAGACAGTGATATTGACTTTGTTTTTATAACATGTAGTGATGATGATAAGGCAGCAATTATGTGGCAGCGTATTTAGGTACCTAATGTTTTATGTCTAGGAGAGAGTTATGTCATGAAGTAGAGTAAAAAGTTTGCTAGGTAGCTACATACCGCGTTGCCCACATTTTATTGTCACACTGATTGTACAAAAACTAAATCGTGTGCTTTCATGTTGAAATTTTAATGTGTTCTGGCCCCAAAACGAGCACTTAAAACTTTTATGTTTTATTTCATGACTTAATTCGAATAATTCAGCTTTTTATTCTAGTTTTGATAGTTTAATGTAAATGATGAAGTAAGTTAGTAAAGGGAGCAATTTTTTTATAAAACTAATGAAAATAAAGGTTTAACTGAAATGGACTTTTAAATTTTGAACTAAATGGATTTTATTCATATAACTTTCCACGTTTTATTACAAATACTAGACTAAGTGCCTGCGTTATGCATTTGAGTCCCTTTGGAAAGGTTGAGCTTCAATATTTTTGTGTGTCTCAAGGGGTTAATATCCACTCTCTTTATCTAGAACATTAATAATTCCTATGTCAAAAATAGGACGAATGTTAACGAACATATTACTGACCGAAAACGCATTTTTCAATGGGGTATATCCATTTGGATCCGCTGCTTCATTCTTTTGGGGATCTATTGCAGCTCCTTAAATCTGCAAAATTTATCAGTAGGTACTAACAAGATGATAGCCTCGAAATGAATCTCACTCTATAGAAATTTTACTAATTACGAAGCGTTGTAATATTTTTCTTACAGTTCTGTTTGTTCTTCGTTATTGTTCCTTTCCCTTTGTTTCTTCTGTTTCTCTCACTTCATAAACTTTTCCTTCTTCAACTGTAATACATACAGGCCTATCATGTCCTTTCCTTAGATTATGTAAATCTGTTTTTTTTCAATGTTGTGACAGCCTGTCGCATTGCAAAAAGCGCTATTGGGAATACGCAGCGGTAAATCAACTTGATCTCAACACTAAAGCCGTTTGTATAACCATTGGAACCATCACTTCGAATGGATTGGGTCACATCGATCAAAATAGACAACGTTTCAAATAGTTCCATAGTTGAAGTTAGGGTAACAGTTTAGATTTAATTATTGCACGAATTGCTACAAATTAATTGTGTATGGTACTTACTGTTTAAAAAACCGGTCAAATTCGTCTCGAACTGACCTCAGTCCGAATTTGACCAGATTTTGTAAACATTGATTATGAGCTCGATTCAATTTTTTACTGGAGTTATTTTTAAAAACATGCAAAAATCTGGACGAGTGCAACACCAGGGGAGTCACACTCACACACCTCTGCTAATCCTCCGAGGGTAAGCAGAGGTGTATTATCACCCAAATTTCGCCAACAATGATTTTCGGTCCTACGTAATAGGGGGCGAGCCTATGACCGTCAAGCGGGCACTTATTCATGAGCTGTATATTTACTGTCTGATGGAGAATAGCTCATCCCTCAGCTTATCTATGCAACTGTAAATACCATAAAATAAAACTATTATTACTACTGGAAACTAGTATAATGATTGCTAGAAATTGTTGTGTCACAGAATCTAAAACTCGTTACATCTATTAGCGCTTAAAACGAAGAACTGTCAGCGTGTTTACGTGAACGTGTGACATGTCACGTCCACCTATTGAGCATTCCGCTCACGCTAGCCCGAGCAGGATTCGTTAAGCTCTTAATTGAAAATAGTTCGCTATTTCATTTGTTCCTTTTTTTGGAATCTCATAACTGGCTTCAGCATAGAATGCTTGAAGTGGAATGAAAGAAGAATTTTTGTCGACAATTTTGTAGCTGCAACGAACGACTTTAATGGTTGAAAGTGGTGAGAGCGTGGTACCTAATAGTTGCCTACGATAGTGTTTTATATAACTTTGTTTTGATACTTTACAAAGACGGATATTGCTGAAGAACTACTAAACACTAAGAATTTAAGTCAAAATAGTTCTATATTTTGACTTAAATTCTTAGTGTTTCTAAAATTATCTAAGAAAATTCTGTAGTTACAATTTCAACATTTCATTATGCCTAGTTCTAGAATCTAAAAGAGATAATAATTATCTTTACTACTGATACCACCAATTCTTTATTATTAGGTTTGGTATCAGTCAATCAATAGTACCTAATCATAATTTCTTCATTGGCCTGTATGAAAGAAAATCTCCAATATCTTATTTCAAGACGTAATCAATTTGAATTAGAATTATAGATTTTTTTTCTCCAGAGTGGAAATAAATTACTCTTACATATACCTTGGTCACTAAAATGTTCAAGTCCGTACTTTCAGGCACGGTTGACAGAATTAATTGTATTATACATACATAATTATGTACTGTCCTTATATTTAGTGAGCGTATTAACACATAGATACCTAAATAAGCAGATAAAAGTAAAGCAGGTATACCAACCCTGCAATAGACTTCAAAGTGTGTACCTACATGAAAACTCAAAACAAACAGCACAAACAAAATCAGTTAGCGAAAAAAGCAAAACAATTAACGCTTAAATATTTTCCTTTGTAAAATAATATCCAAACACGACCGACAAATAAACCGTAAGTACACAGTATAAAAAGCAAATAAAGAAAGCTCCGTCCTCATTCCATTGTACAAATTGTTACAGTGTAATTACGTATTTACAGTAAAACAACTAAAATCATGTAATTCGTATTTACCCTATTTTTTTCCCTGTCCGTGGTGCACCTTTATGCATCAACATACCATCATTTTAAATTCACCATTGGTTCGCCATCCCTGCCCTATAGAAAATTATAGCCTATGGCCACTACTGGTCTCACAAATACGGAACAGTTGGTTTTTACTAACTAGATGTACAGATGAAATGAATAAGTAATGTATGGGGGATATGAAAAAAAAAATTTTTTTTCGCCATATTAATACTTCCAGACGATTTTGCTACCGAAACTGTATACAAAATCTTTTTATCAGAAACATTCGATATATCTAGGACACGTCAATATCACTTCATATTAATTTTAAGTAAACGTACAGGATAACTGATATAACCTATTCTAGAGCAAAATTAATAAATAATCGGTACATCTGAAGTTTTTACTCCACGTTGTCACTATTTTTCTTATCCTAAACAAATAATACACTGAGAGTGGGTGCAAAATACAAACGGCATAAATCAACATTTATGTTTTAAACCAAAATAAAGAGTGGATCAAATATGTTTATGTATTTTAATTAATACCGAATATGTATTTTTGTATTATAATTTATTCAATGGATGAAGAAACAGTAGATACTGATATATAAATCTGTATCTCCTGTCTCTAAAAAGAAAAATAACAACTTAACCACTATGAGGCTTAGGTGAATAGTCCGTCTGCCTGTCTATCAAGACCTTTTTCTCAGTAATGCGTGGAGGTATCAAATTGTATTGTAAATAGTATCAAAGTAATCGGATCTACAGCTTCTTGCAGCTTTGAAAGAAAAAGTACCTAACAGTTGACAGCTGCAATGCAATCCTGTAAACGCACAGCGACGAGCTCAACGTTGCGACAACCTTGTCTATCAAGGTTGTCGCAACGTTGTGCTCAGTCCGACCAATGACAATCTCTAGATTGTCATTGGTCGGACTGGGTGACGTCACTGGAGATCGACCAATGATAACCTATATCAAGGCTCGCAATGTTGCTCGTCGTTATGCGCTTACAGAATTGCATTGCTGTACTTACCTGCCTTCGTCTATTATGTTCATACTCGTAGGAACAAACCCTGTTTTGGGTCCGGACCCGTGCTTCACCTAGGTACTCCACCTGGGTGAAGCACGGGGACTTGCAAGGTCCCGTGCTCCAACTGATGATCAGTACAGTCAAGCACAATTATAGTAATGAGCTTTTGATATCAAACGTTACTTTTCTCTACTGATAAATAACTAAATAATATTTTAATAAAATGGTGTAAAAGCTATTTCAAGGAACATTTTGTACAAGCGCATTGCCGCAATGAACTGCAAACCGTAGCGCAGTAGTTTATCACCTGCAATATCAGCCAAAAATATCGAAATGGCCATATTATTGCTGAGGCAGTGAAGTAGAAACTTGCTGTTTCGCACACCTGTATTCTGGTTATTATTATTACATACACCTGCAGTACCTGCTCTCTCATACTCTAAGAAACTGTTGTGAGAAATAATGTTGCTAATTTTGTTGCACTTCTCCAAACAAGTGCACTAGTAACACTAATTTGATTTTGTTCGCCTTCATCGTAACTTATTCGTGGAGCCGTCAGCAAGGTTGCCACAGCCTGGTAACAGATCTGATATCCTCGACACGGCAGTGTTTATATGGCTTCATTTTGATTCTTTAGTCAAGCTGTTTGTTACTTCACTTAGCCGTCAAACCAATCCGATATATATTATACGTAAGTATAAAAGTGTAGTATCACTCAGCGGTGAGTACGGCGGAATTAAATATACTTATTTTCGTTTCCAAACCGGGTTATGTTACGGTTAGATCATACTACATGTGTTCAATTTAGTGATATTCTACATTTCTACATCTCCGGGTTTTTCCGATTCAATTTCCTTAAACATTCCAACTAGATTTTTTATTTTAGCGTACCCTAGAATTTCGGAAATATGCCAAACAGCTTGGTTATGTTCACGAAACGAAATCAAATATGGTATGATATGAAAAATACCACCCAAAACACCTATGGAAACCTCGAATCGGATATCAGTAGAAAATTTCATATTTATGCAAACTGTGAACTGTGCACCTCCACGCCGATATTGAAAACTTTGTGCTCCGGAATGCATATTATGTTATTTTTATGCCAAGAATATGTTTGCTCACCACTCTTGGCAGAGTATCTAAGATTTTATTGGTTTATATTAAGATTCATTTTATACACTACGTTCAAATTGAGTTTAAAAATACCAACTTAAGTTTGTTAGTTGTCGATTTATAACAGAATTTCCATTTTTATTTCGTTCACAATGGGTTATCTTGGACACGAATTATGATCTGTGTACAAAATAGCTTAATTCCTTTTTCAAACCCTAATTCATCATCATTTTTAACTACGATCGATTCATAGGTTTTTTATTTATTATTTTCGAGTAGTAGTCCCATTAAGACCTTCAGGACTGAGGCAACTTCACTTATCTGTAGATCGGCTGATTGCCCGAAAAGGTCTGGCGCAGGTTTTCTTCTTGGTACTGGAAGAAGCAGTATCTAACATAAAAACCGTTGCGAAATCCAGGCGCATGAAACCCCAGGTCACTTGAAGTTCAACCGGGAACGGCACCAAAATGGTAATGAGTTTCACAGGCTTAGTCGTGCAAGGATAATTTTCATACAGACAGATATACAGTTGATGACAATGATAATATTGTGTGTTGGCGAGAGTTACAATTATTTAGTTAGAGTTGAGATAAATTTTTTTTAAAGCATTAGTATGCTAAACTAAACAAATTATTTTAAATTGGAAAAAGCGAAATCAATACTTGGGCAGGACTCGAACCCGCGATCTTTCCCTTATTGATTTCGATTTTTCCAATTTATAATAATTTATTTAGTTAGAAGCTCCGATTTATGATTTTAAGCAAGTTTTCTTGTTTACTGTACTGTTTTGACGGCCTTTGTGACGTAGTGGTAGATCGTTCGACTGCTACGTAGGGAGCGCGAGTTTGATTCCCGCTCAGTGCATGTATGCGTGAATATGTTTCTTTGAATTGGTCTGGGTGTTTCTATGTATAATAATAATAATATATGTATGTATTTACAATAAAAAAAAAGATCTAAATATGTTCATTCACATTCTAGATTCCATACCACAAGCTCGTTAAGCTATGCTTACCATGGGTCTATAGCGTTGTGTAGCATTTTGTAAAACATTTATTTATTTATATATACCGAATTAATTATACGTACTTAACATTTGCCGAATAAAATATAACTGTAGGTAGTTACATTACAAATTACTGCCTAGTTTCTAGAAAACACAGTCTTGTACGGGAAACATTTTGAGAGATGTATGATGTACTCCTTAGAGCTTATAAGCTCGGAAGTGAGCTTTCGGGAGTAGACCCGCGAACACTACATACTTTATTATAACGGTCCTATGTAAAGTTTGGTGAACAAAAGTATTCTGGGATACTGATAGAAATATACTACAACAAACATATTATGTCGCGACTGTATTACTGAACATCGAAGTTTAAAAGCGCGAAGCACTGTATCCATAAAGTTTAAAATATCGAATTACGTCAGTCAGAATAGTCGTAATCGCGACATACGGAACGCCGAATGCTTTCTATGTCGAAATACTTTATTGAGAATGTTCCGCATCTCGATGTACGGAACGCCGAATGCTTTCTATGACACAATACTTTATAGATAATGTTCTAAATCGCCACTAATGCATTTAGGATGTTTGATCTCGATATACTTACATTGATCTGCGGTACTATTTATATTATGTACCTAATACTTGCTGTCGCCCGAAGCTCCGCTCGCATTTACCCTAGATAATACGTCTATACAGCACTTACGGCTAATGTACTTATCTTTCTAACAATTAAATAATTTTCAACAGATGACAGCGTGGTTCGCCCACTTATCAGTAGGATCCGGAGAACCGGGTGTGGTGATTACCCCGAACATACAAACAAACTCACAAACTTTACATCTTTATAGTATTAGTATACCTAGGTATTATAAAGTAAAACATTTATTGTGTAAATGGAATATCTATCTTCTATACTATTATATAATTGTAAAGTGGTCGAGTCTGTACATTGGAGATATTTAAAAAAAAATACTTGGGTTATGTTATGTTAACGATACTGAACACGAAAACATTTTTTTTTAATTTCCTGTCTGTTTGTCTGTTTGTCCGCGATGGATGCAAAAACTACTGGACGGATTTTGATGCGGTTTTTTTGTTAGAAAGGGCTTGCTCAGACTTAAAATCTTACGTTTGTTTGATCGCAATCGGTTGAGTAGAACCGAAGATATGAGCAAAGGTCGCGTTAACCGAGATGCACGCGGGCGGAGCCGCGGGCGGAAGGCTAGTAGATTATATTATTAAAAAAACGTTATGTAAATAGAATATACATTAAGTATATTACACAATAAGATACATTAAAGTAAGATCAGTTTGAAAGTTTTCTTTTCTCTTTCCGATTAACGTGTAATTGGCAAATAAACAATTGTACTTATACGAAAGTTTTTAAGATTACATTATTAAGGCCTCTATACAGCAAAGCCGGCTTTACCCGCATTATTCCGCCGCCGCCGCCGCCGCCGTGCGGCTTGTTCGCTCACAAGGGATTATTATAATTATATTATAAAAAAATTAGTTTAAATTAAATAAGTAGTTATTATGAAGTTTAATAATATTAAGTTTTTAAATAAATTATATAGGCGAGACCACTTAAATATTCCTTTAAATTAATTGTGTCTTTATTTTCCAAATGGTCTTTAATCTTCTTTCAAACTGATCTTACTTTAATGTATCTTATTGTGTAATATACTTAATGTATATTCTATTTACATAATGTTTTTTAATAATAATATAATCTATATTCCATTTACACAATAAATGTTTTACTTTATAATACCTAGGTATACTAATACTATAAAGATGTAAAGTTTGTGAGTTTGTTTGTATGTTCGGGGTAATCACCACACCCGGTTCTCCGGATCCTACTGATAAGTGGGCGAACCACGCTGTCATCTGTTGAAAATTATTTAATTTTTAGAAAGATAAGTACATTAGCCGTAAGTGCTGTATAGACGTATTATCTCGGGTAAATGCGAGCGGAGCTTCGGGCGACAGCAAGTATTAGGTCCTACATAATATAAATAGTACCGCAGATCAATGTAAGTATATCGAGATCAAACATCCTAAATGCATTAGTGGCGATTTAGAACATTATCTATAAAGTATTGTGTCATAGAAAGCATTCGGCGTTCCGTACATCGAGATGCGGAACATTCTCAATAAAGTATTTCGACATAGAAAGCATTCGGCGTTCCGTATGTCGCGATTACGACTATTCTGACTGACGTAATTCGATATTTTAAACTTTATGGATACAGTGCTTCGCGCTTTTAAACTTCGATGTTCAGTAATACAGTCTTATGTCGCAGTATTTTTCTAAAATATGGTAATAAAGTGACTTTGAAGTTTTATATCAACCACATAAAGTGAATTAGCAAGCAAGCAAGTAAGGAGCAAGCGAGCAAGAAATAAGAAAATAGGGAGTACAAGAATGTTCTAAACAATAACCACGAACCTATGCTGCGAATTTGATTGATGTGCAAAATAAACAAAATATTTACATAAAATTTAGCCAAAAATGACTTCACTTCTTTACCAGATATTTTTTGCTCAAATGTATCCAATAGATGTGCTCAAAGAATCGAGTTTGACAATCGATATTTATTGAAAAATCCAATCCTCAAAACAAAGGAAATTCAGTGCATTCACAGACAAAACTGCAGGTGTTTCATTGAAAACCGCCTGGGGCCGAAAAAAGTACAGACAAAAACTCAGAATCTGAAGTTTATTGTTTGTTTTTACATGATATATTAAATATATAGTACATAAAACATCTGTATATTTTACCAAGAACATAAAAATTTTGAGATCGGATCGGATCGGATCTTGGGATCGGATTATCACGAAAATATTGAATGTAGACGCGAGTAAATTGGAATCATTAAATCTCTTTCCACGTTTGAAAAGCCATTTTGGCGGGAATAAAACGACTCGATAATCCCCGTAATAGAATATTTTTTACAAGGTAGGAGAAAATCTTTTCCTGTTTGGCAATTTTCTTGACAAATTGGATAACGTATTAGTTTACAAGCGTTTGCCCGTAGATTTGACTACATAGAATTCTGATCCCGTTTCCACTTCTCATGGGAAATGACTTCCATGATTTGAAATTTTTTAATATTTTTTTTAAATCACTTGAAAGTTACATAATACAATAGTTGCTGAACCCCCTGGTAATCAAAAGATGCCTGTATTAGGAGGGGCAAAGAATGATATAAAGTAGCTTTGTGTGTTATTCCAGAAAAGAATTAATTCAATATTTTTATTACACTCGTTTTAATTTCCTATTTGTTGTAACCACGGAGTTCAAAAAGTTGAAATCAGAATGTTTTCAAGGCCTTCGTAATTAAATGTAAAACATACCGAATTGACCCAAAATCTCGTTAAAAGTTTAATCAGCAAGTATTACAAAACCGTGACCGAAATGGCTACAGACATGGCATGAAAACATTCACATAAGGACATTTGTAAAAAGGTAACCTATCGCTTCTCTATTAAGAGACCAAACTTCAACACCTTTCCTTAAATCACCAAGTATCACAAGCTCGTAGATCTAAAATCTCTTTACTCCGAACACCACAGGGGAAATTTGCAGTACATTACATTAATGTATTCCACAAGTTTTTCTTCCTTCTTTACGACACAGGGTAATATATATGACCAAATTCACATCCAATTTAAAGCCTTATACTTGGGAGCTGGCACGCAAATTGCAATAAATTGGTGGGAAACAAACCACGTAATATTCATTAATTGTGCCGCACATTACCACTGTCTTGCTGTTTTGCCGCTGCATCTTGATGGAGATGTCAGGATGGGGGTGCCAAATGAGATGCAAATTAATCGGACTGTATTTTGTGTACCTAGTTGTTCCATTTCTTTAGCGTCGTTTCATGTTTGAAAATTGCTTCAATGCAATCTTTTTAATGCTTGACGACAATTTAATTTGTACATGTAATTATAATTATATACCGTCAGCATCAGATTGATCTCGACTAGCAAAGTAATCAAAATGATCATACTATCATGATCGTGCCTCCCCATACCTGGGGGCGAGTTGGGGACTCTGTGGTCCCCACACCGGAAGAGATGATCCTGACCCACGTCAATTCGACTTCACCTCGCCTGATGGAAAGATGAAAGCAAAGTCTCAGAAAAGAGAGTTACCATTATAGACCATGTTACAATCGTAGCACTTAGCTTGACGGCCTCATCAGATGCTTTTTCACGCCCCGCTTAAAGGACCCGGGACTGTAGAAAGAGGGAAACACGTGAACTGGTAAGGAATTCCAGGTCAGAAGGAGTCGCCGAATCGCTTGATTCTTGATGGAATATTGAAAGTGCTGAAGCATAAAAAAGCCGATGGAAATATGTTTTCCTTATTACACTAATTGTTGTCTAGCTAAAATTTTATATCTACTTATCACAGTCACGAAATATATATTTACATTACGTCTACTTTTTGTTATTTTCTTGAGCTTGACCTTAATTCTCTTAGACGAGTACAATTGAATTTATTATCCCGAGGCTACAGGTTACTAAATGTTTTCAAAGCATCTTTGAAATAATTACAAGTACAAAAGAAAAAACTTGCCTGCTGAATAATAATATTATTTAACCTCTTAAAACTTTTAACCGACTTAGAAAAGAAAAAAAATCAGCAGAGCTCAGTGTATCCCTCAGCTCGGTTATATTCTTTTGTTTTTTATAAGGATATTACGCGATCTCGATTGGGAATAAATAATAATTCTTTTTATATTGAAAATTGGGAGAGGCCTATGTCCAGCAGTGGACTACAATAGGCTAATTGATTATTGAATGGACTGTACCCTGAGAGTAATCTCATTCACTCTAGAAAAAACATTCCACTCCTAAAGTTAGGAGAATAGGTACCTATTGAAAATTCTTTACTCACTATTGACTGCCTCTGTGGCGTAGCGGTAGTGAACGCGGCTGCTACGCAGGAGGCGCGGGTTCGATCCCCGCTCAGTGCCAATATTTGTATGCATGAATATAAATATTTGCATTGGTCTGGGTGTTTCTATGTATAATTTGTATGTATTTACAAAAAAAAAAAAGTATCTAAGTATGTATATCCGCATTCTAGATTCCATAACACAAGCTAATTAAGCTTACCATGGGTCTAGAAAGCGTTGTGTAGAATGTTGTGGAATATATATATACAGGGTGTCCCAAAATTCAAGGATAAGCCGGTAACAGAGGGTGGCCCTACTTATGGCTGCTCTGCAAAAAATAAGAAAAAAAATGTATCTCTATTTTTTTTTTAATTATTTAAACTTTTTTAAAATCTT
Organism: Eilema depressum; assembly: GCA_914767945.1. Classification (NCBI taxonomy): domain Eukaryota; kingdom Metazoa; phylum Arthropoda; class Insecta; order Lepidoptera; family Erebidae; genus Eilema; species Eilema depressum. Next base: position 13,224,634 of record OU612033.1, on the reverse strand, counting down.
TGGCAATTCGGTACCCCTAATGATATTTTCAACTACCAGGTCCACAATTTTGCAAATATTTCTGATCTCTTTTCTGTATTAGCAAGCTAAGAAGCATGACTATCCACCAACACCCTGAAAAATTATAGAATATTTGTGGTTATTTTACAAAAATAAGTCAAAATATTTTTTTGTCGTCAAATTTTCATACATTTTTACTTTCGACCCACTTTATCTTATCTCGGTGAAAAAAAAAAGTACGGACACCACTATGGCATTCTTTTTCAAAAATTGGCGCAACTATCCAAGATTTCAAAATGGTATAATTTGGGTATGATACTATATTGAAATACTAAAAAAAAAAAAATTTTTTGTAAATAAGAATCACATTTAATACATTGCTCTTATTGAAAATCACCAGATTTACTTTGTACACAATGCATTCATCCTCAATAAAAATCATTGACGGGACTTGTGACAAAGTGGTAACCGAGTAGGTTATCACATTACGAGGTTAAGCAACATAAGCCAGGGTGGTTTTCGGATGGATGACCATTCTTAAGACATTAAGACACCTCCGTCCTCTGTTTCTCAGAGAGTACGTTAGGTCGTAGATCCCGGTGGACATTGAGTATCTATGATAGTTAGTCGGACTCCTAAAAGTCCAACAACTGGACTCACTACATAACTTTGATATAGCGAGTGGGTTGTGAAGGTCAGGTGGCAGTCACTTCACGGCAAATTTCGCATTTCTGCTGTTTCACAGTTAGCCGGGAAATCCGAGGCTCAGAGTTTTATTGGAATTGTTTTAAGAACAATTAGGTTTCCGAAAGCAATTGCAACGCTGGACTAGTTTCATTCAAATATCAATGCGGCTACGGATTATATTTCTGACAAAAGAAATGCACGAAAAATAAAATGTATTAATGCCGGTGGCAAACAATTAAAAATGTAAAAATAAAAAAAAACATTAACAATAATGCACTAATTATAAAATTATACCATTATGTTTGTTTAATATTTTAACAGTATGGATTTTCATCCTCTGAACCCTTACAAAATACAGAGTCGGATTTTATGGTTAACTGTGAAACAGCAGAACCGCGAAATATTCTTTGAAGCGACTGCCACCTGACCTCCACAACCCATTGGCGATATCAAACTTATGTAGTGCGTCCAGTTGTTGGAATTTTAGGGCTCCGACTACCCGTAACAACTGTCATAGATGCTCGTATGGTCACTACGATCGACGGCCTAACGTACTTTCTGAGGAATGGAGGTGTCTCAATGTCTTAAGAATGGTCATCCATCCGAAAACCACCCTGACTTATGTTGCTTAACCTCGTAATGTGATAACCTACTCGGTTACCACTTTGTCACAAGTCCCGTCAATGATTTTTTATTGAGGATGAATGCATTGTGTACAAAGTAAATCTGGTGATTTTCAATAAGAGCAATGTATTAAATGTGATTCTTATTTACAAAAAATTTTTTTTTTTAGTATTTCAATATAGTATCATACCCAAATTATACCATTTTGAAATCTTGGATAGTTGCGCCAATTTTTGAAAAAGAATGCCATAGTGGTGTCCGTACTTTTTTTTTCCACCGAGATAAGATAAAGTGGGTCGAAAGTAAAAATGTATGAAAATTTGACGACAAAAAAATATTTTGACTTATTTTTGTAAAATAACTACAAATATCCTATAATTTTTCAGGGTGGTGATGGATAGCCATGCTTCTTAGCTTGCTAATACAGAAAAGAGTTCAAAAATATTTGCAAAATTGTGGACCTGGTAGTTGAAAATATCTTTAAGGGTACCGAATTTCGAGGGATTTTAAAAAAGTTCGAGTAATTAAAAAAAAAATAGAGATATATTTTTTTTCTTATTTTTTCCTGAGCAGCCATAAGTAGGATCACCCCCTATTGCCGGCTTATCCTTGAATTTTGGGACACCGTGTATATACAGGGTGGAAGATTTTAACCTTACCTGGAGGGAAAGTACTTTAAATACTGGAAATAGCTAATTTCACATAAAGGAAACATTCCTTTATTTTTTAAAAGAAACAAAACTGCATTCATAGATTTTTGAAAATTCGCTTGCTATGCCCGGCAATCGAACCGACTAAAATCCGAAAAAATAACATCCTGTATTTTTATAGCATCAATCGATAGTGTAAATTATGAGGATCAAATCTCTCTAACAAACATGGTAAATTAAATGAAAGGAAGTCCATAAAATCTTAACTTATAAATTTCATTCCAACAGACACAGTACTTTCTCAAGGGGCCATCACATACATTACGAACAATTATTTAATAAAATGAATACTAAATGACTGAACTTTGATTCCGATTTAGAATGTAACGTTTTGGGTAAATGCATGACGTACTCAGGTCTCCCGATTTAGGTCCAAGATACGTGTCTCGAGGTATACTTGGTTGGGCTTGGGAATCTCTACGTGGTACACCGCAACGCACCCTGGGCAACGGAGATGGCGAGAGAATTGCCTTAATAGTTTATCTTATAATACGTTAATTGAGACTTGAATTAACCTGAGACGGCGTGCGGTTTTAGTCGGTTCGATTTCGACATAAATACCCCTGCTGGCTAGTGGGGGTATCTGTATGAAAAACAGGGAGGTACAACTTAAATATGGAATTTTATTGTTAATATGATGTATCCTTGAGTGAGAGGTTCTTTATTTTGTTAAATAGAATTTAAAAAAATAGTTTTCAGGCATTTCCTTTCATTTTACTAACCATGTTTGTTAGACAGATTTTATCCTTATGATTTACACTATTCATCGATGTCATAAAAATACAGGATGTTATTTTTCCGGATTTTTGTTGGTTCGATTACCGGGTGTGGCAAGCGAATTTTCAAAAATTTATGAATGCAGTTTCATTTCTTTTTAAAAATAAAGGAATGTTTCCTTTGAGTAAAATTCGCTATCTCCAGTATTTAGAGAACTTTCCCTCCAGGTAAGGTTAAAATATTCCACCCTGTATATATATTATTTCGTACCTACTGACACAAGTTCCTTAAGGTTATGGCATCCTAGTTATTTAAATTTAAACATGTTTTTTTTTTCTAATCACTTTCCAATCCCTCCCTGATCAGGCTATTCAGTATTTTAATCAAAGTTGATGTATTATTATTTATGTATAACTTGTTTTTAACAATCCTAAACATTATTTTACCCCATCTACATACTACACATACGGAAGTACTGCAATATGTGACTCTCATCACACTAAAATGACGGGCCGTGTGCCATACTTCACCTATTATTAAGGAACCTTTTTGATATGACGTCGACAGCCCGTAAGCATGCATAATATAGGTACTTAAGTGAACGTTAGCCAATAAACCTAATATTGAAAAAATAAAAATCCCGACTGCTGATCAAGTTTGATAGCAGGTGGTACCTATTTGCAAATCATAAAGAAAAAGAAAATATCAAACCTATTTCGATCATTTATACAGCAGTCGGGTTTTTTATTTTTTACCCCATGACCCCACAGAATTTCATTTGATACCCCACTCATCGAAATCCGTTTAGCCGTTGGGCTTGTAGAAGGGAACAAACAAAACAACATACACACATACAATACATAAATTTAATACAAATATGCATACATACGCGCGTAAAACATTCACTGGCGCACTCGAGTCAAAGGGAACCTAAAACAGCTTCAAAATGTTTCAAATAGTAACACCGGATTTTCTTCAAGATTTGACTTGAAATTTCCTACGAAGATAGTTGTCTATCGTGGAGTGCATGTTAGGGAAAACGATATGTAAATCGCTATCGACAACATTGCGATAACCGCAACCCCGTTGCTCGCCACTTCGCTAGTCAGTGCCAGCCACGATCTATGCTTAGCGTTGAACGTACTTTCGTAGCTTATTTAAGCATGTTAATATAACGTAAACCACTGCTCGTATGTTTAGAGTACCGATATGTTTATTTTCCTCCTTAATATTTAATTAGTAAGTAGGTAGGTACTTTGCTGTGTGGACTACATGATAGGTTTATTCTACTTAATTTTACCTACATTTATCAATTATGTTGTCTTTTTTTTATTTATGAATTATTTATTTATTTATTTATATTTTACTACAAATTGAATCTTTGTAGCCCTCAACTGTCCATACACCAATCCATTGCACACATGTCCATTGCGGTTGTCTGGAAGAAATCACACCTAGCGATAGGATCGCCGTTTGTACTGCCACTTTTGTATGACATAATATTGTTGTTCTTTTTTGTATTTTTTTCATATGGTGTACAATTAAGAATATTGTATTGTACATCTATATAATATATAAAAGCGAAATACCACTTACTGATTAATAGTAAAATCTCAGAAACTATAACACCTACAAACGAAATTCGATTCTTTTTAGGGTGTAGATATCCGCTAAGAATGGATTTTATGAACCGAACTCCACGCGTACGATATCGCAGGCGGCCGCTAGTAATTGTATTTTTCCTTCTCATTCTTATTCATTTGCTGGCAGGTGATAGATATCTCAGGTATTCAATAGCAATTTATGGGTCTATAGAAATAAAACTTCCTACCCCATACTAAACTTCCATCACATGTTTGGTATTCCTCGCTTTTTTTGTATAATATATCATAATATTTATGGCGCAATACATAAACTATTTCTTTTATCAGACAAAGCTATTATCTACAAAAATTACAAGCACAACGAACACATAACAGAAGATGATAGTACATACCGATAATATTACAAATTAATAATCTCATGTTAGAATTCGTAGACAAAAAGATATCAGATAGTTACCATGTATACTCTAAGGTTACACCTATGATTAAAATAAACAAATAAATATATACAGTATCAATATTTAGGATTTTCACTACTCTCATATTCCGTTCCGTTTTCTGATAAAACTTTCATGCAGGTAAGGTATTAATATTTCATACTTCATCATTGCGCTCGACAGAGTAAACAATAAACTTAATTTTGCGAAAGACAATATCCGAGTCTTTTTTGTTTTCACAATCTGATTTAAATTTTCATTTAGCTGTAATTATGCAAACATCCACGGGGATCAGTTTCTGAATCGGAATCAGGATATATTATTCATTGTGACTGTCTGCAATGTCCAATATTGACTATGTTAAAAGATTGAAATACAGAGTAAGGCCAATGATACAAGTTTAATACATAAAATTATTGAACTGAATACTTAATTCTTGGCATTTCTGTGTATTAATAAAAAAATAAAGCTCAGTACGTTATCAATTAAAGCAGACGCTAGGTGGATTACTGAAAACGAAACGAATTCCAGTGATCATATTGTGATCGATAGCCTATGATAGGTTTTATTAGGTTTTATAAAGTGGGTCCACCGCAACGTACCTACTGCTTCGTTCTTTTTGTCACTTATTAGGTATCTATATGAAAAAAAAAATTCCACCTCATATGCTACTTGAAACTATTGATAATTTTTATCCGTGTGGTGACGGAAAAATAATACAAGTATCACCACCCCATCTCATCCGAAGGGTGTCGTAAGAGGCGACTAACAGAAAAATACGCCGACGATATCACTGTGTGAGAAGGAGAACTCGAAATGAAACCCTGTGCCAACCCGTCTGGCCGGCGTGGAAACAGTAGGCCAACATTGGTAGAGGCCTATGTCCAGCAGTGGACTGCGATAAGCTAATTGCAAGATTGATACTTTCTGATTCCGTTCATGGAATGAAATTTGATCATGCATTTATTATTTATCTATAATTCTAACGATTTTTCTTTTCTTTATATATACCTAACTTAGGTGACAGACAAGAACACGGCCCACTTGATGGAAACTGGTTACCGTGAATAAAGGAATCTGATTACTTATTCATTACTGGAGTAAAATTGTTGAGGGATTTGGCATTCTTTTCAAATAACATTATTTTTTAAATTACGAACGCTTTTGGGTAATTGAAACGCCGTTTAATGAGTTCGACAGACTTCTATTATTAAAAGGTATTGTGTTGTTTCTACAATAAAATAAAAGTATATGAAACAGATTACTGTGATTCTAAATTATTATAAAGAAATAATTATTAGACCACTATTTAACAAAAGAAGTCAATCCTGAATCTCGATTTATAACTAGATTTGGGGACAGATTGTATTCTAGATCATTATAATCAGGTTAATCAATAGATATCAAGTAAAATTGTCAATCTTTGAATGAATTCTCTGACAGTAAGTACCGCCAGTACCGTATGTGATTATTTTTAAGAGATTTTCGTCCTCATGACTCCAGTAATCACAGTTCCATTATCATTAGAACCATGTAAGACCAACAATATGTCGATTTGTCTATAAAAGAGACTGTGAACCCTTGTCATTTCTTCATATCCCTGAGCAGACAATCAAAGGCAATACTTAGTAAACTTACTTAGAGATTTATGAACAATTTTGTTTCTGAGAGCATAAGAGAGGTTTACTGGCGTTGCGTGTCTTGTGCCGGGCCTGTTCATATTGGCTCTTGTCAAACTACTTTGCAACGTTCAAGGTGTTTCCAATTTATTTTCTCACCGTGGATTTATTTACGTCTTTAAGTTTTCCAATCAATATTTACGTTAACAAAATTATTAATTTTAGAGCTTTTCTTTTTTTCCTGAAAATTATTTTTAATAGTACATTATGGTACAAGTGAGCAACGTTGGTGATTACCGCCGAGGCGTCTTAAGACAACCGAGGACGGTAATCATCATGCTCACACGTGCCATACGACGTTTTACAACACACTTGCGAATAAAATAATACTACAAATACTAAATAAACAATACTACAAATTAATTCGTTTTCCTATGCGCGCGCATTTAACAATGGTCGACCATATTTAAAAAAAAAAGAGGTTTGAACTTAACTTTTTTTTACTCTGTTTTTTTTCTGTACTTAGAGAAAAAAAAAAGTTAAATTTGAGCGAAAATTTTGTTTATTACACAAGTATTACAAGTTGAAATTATTTATTTAAATACGAAAATGCATCAAATGACCATACAATAGGCGTATTAATTTATTCGTACTATTAAACACGTTATTTTTTGTATCAAAACTTTTTTAAGAACATAGACAATTATAGACACTTCCTATAAAATTTAAAAAAGAATCTATAACTCACTTTTGTGAATAATAGCAATGAAAAAGTCACAGTTCTATAATAGGTGTCATTCCGTGCTTAATTGCGGTAAAATAATATCACTGTTATGAGCAGGTGTGTTGTAAATTATATTAATTTGTATTCTACTGCAGAGGGAGAGAAGAAATCAGATACTTCTTTTCTACCTCTGCAGTAGATAAAGTTTAAACTCAGTTTATCATGCAACTCAAAAACATTTGTAAAAAACAGTAGGTACCTACCTACACTTCCTACAGATTCTGGTCCTTCAAGTGGGGCGTGAAAAAAGCATCAACTCACAACTTTATTTTTGATATTAGTAGGATTATGGGTTTTTGTGATTTTAATCATCACCTTTACCAATAGTTACTGTAGAGACAAGTTCAACGATCTTTTAATAAATAAAGTGAATATAATTAAATTTTATGTAAGTTCTATTTACAATTTTGAAATTAAAATTTCAATAAAGTTTCAGTAGCTAATGATGACTTGATGAGTAAGCATTCCAAACTATTAATTAAAATAGAAATTTTGTGGCGAATATAACTATTCTTAATTGAAATAATCAATAAAGTATTAGTATAACAATGTTGAATAATGTTTTTTTTTTTTATCTCACGGTGTATATTTTTAGTTAAGTAATTTAATAAAACAAAATGAAAAAATGTAAAATACATATAGGTATTTTTGTTAATAGTGGCGGTGTATCTTGTTATAACTCCGGACACGTGTCTTGGACCTAAATCGCAAGACAAACGAGGCTCTGCCGCCCGCGGATTGCTTTGTAATAATCTATGCTTGGTGAATTTGAGTTCGTCTATCGCAGTAGCACCCCGTGTTATCCTCAAAAGACACCCAGGAAATGTGTACTGCGCGTATAGGGCACATTTTGAGCACATTATAAGTCCAAGATACGTACATTTTCAGATGGCCTATTTAAGTATTGAACACCAGTCTTTCGTTTAAGTTAAACGATAAAGACGATAATAATTCAAGAAATACCAAAAGGGCATATTGTTTGCTGTTGAAAGTTATTCTTTGATGTTTGAAATTTCAGACGAATTCAATTGTGGAACATTTTCTTTACCTGAAGTCATATTATTCTATTTTATGAATTCTTAGCGAATAATTTACAATACAATCGAAAATATTTCCTATTTATAGCCATTGTGAGCATTTTTGCTGAGCAATATCTTTTTTGTGTGGGTCGGTTATGGCCGGTCCACTCTGTTTTATTTTTGGCTTAGCTGCCCATTCTGAAACCATTTCCATAATGATAATTTCATTTTGAATCTCTCGAGTGGAATACAAGCATAGCATATGGTTGCCGAAGAAAAATATCTTATTACTAAAGGCATCTGTAATGAGCCAGTGAAAACTGCCGGGTCTACTTGACCTGAAAATATTATGACTGGCTATTATTTTCTTTATTCCTTTTTCCTCAACAAATGAGCTCGTGAATACATAAATGAGAGGGTAAATATGAATGATGTTATTCAGTTGATTGGTGAGAATATTAATATTGTTGAGATATCAGCCTGAGGCTTCACACGCAAGAAATGATAACAGAAAATATTACTCTTATTAACACATTTACACAATATATAATATCCCCCTTTTTTACAGCGTGGAAATCCCCTCGGATAACTTCCCATCGGAGTCAGTGGGGGTGGTGATATCGGACTCGAACCGACTAAAAACGCACGCCGTCTTAGGTTATCAAATGTCGAGGGTGAGATTGCCTCTAGCATATCTCTTACGTCCCGGCTGACCCAGGGCCCCCTCTTGGGAGATACTTGTTGCCATCTCCGTTGCCCAGGGTGCACTGCGTGGAGATTCCCAACCAAGCAACCCCTTACCTTAAAATTCACCAAAATTTAACAACATATTTTGAATTAGTTCTTTCATTTACGTACTTTACTAACTTGCTCCTGTAGTTGTCCAATTTGTAAAATCAATATTCAACCTCTAAATTTCATCTCATGAATAAAATCTACTCTATCCAATTACGGGCAACATGGTCCAAAGAAAAGACGATCAAAATCGTGTCTCTCTTGTGGCCGGCTCCTAAATTGTAATTTTGTATTACTTTAACGTTGGATTTTAGTCAATTTTCTGATGAAATGTAAATGTATAATATAATATAATTATTGGACAGCTTTATGAGGAAAAATTACTCGAAGATTGTTATCGAAGCATGTTAAATAAATTTGTGTTCACCGGACAATGAAATCCCAATACCCTATGTTCCAATACTTATAGGCTTTATTGAACGAGTGCAAGCTTTGACTGTCTACAGACACAGTGGTTAATTACCTAGATTTTGACGAAGGTGAACTGAATATTCCCTCTAACTGATATTTTCTGAAGTTTATGCGAATATCACTCATTGAAATAAAACCACTTTCTAACGGTTTCTATCGCAATTTATTTGTTATTATTTACTGTTTGTCCAACGTTTTGGCTACTTTTCAGCAGCTGTGGTCGTGGGGTGACTAGAGATAGTAGTTGTCAGATAGTTTGAAGTATAAGTTTTCTCAAAGTAGGTACCCGAATCATGACGATGAACACGAGCAATTCGCTTAGCTGGAGGGTTTAGACGGAATACCTATTAGTAATTTTGGTAACTTACATTCCTAAAAAAAGTTTCATGAATGATTAGACTGCTAGTCTTATTATTAGTATTAAGAGACAATAATACAGCCCCACCCGATTGTACCTACTTACAAACTTATTCCATATTAAGTTTCTATTCATACAAAATTCTAATAAATGTTGTCTATCAAAATTTCGTAATAATAATTATGAATTTCTTTACGAACCTTCAAATGCGCAATTGAAATCTTCAAATAAACTGGTAGCTATTCATTAAAACTTAAAATAATTTAAGGAATTAAGGCAAAAGCTGTGAAGGTCGGGCTTCGTTTGCTTAAATTGAATAGATCTGAAGCTTATCCGTCTACGATTTTAAATAAGATCACAGCCCTAGTAAGGATTTTCTTTTATCGTAAGCAAAATCCCCACGGATACGCCCCCTCCCCTCAGCTAGCCAGCCAGCAGGGGAGGTTATGTCGGACATAAACCGACCAAAACGTACGCCGTATGTGGGACGTCACTGGACATGTCCCTCACACCCTGGCCAACCTAGAGCCATTTTTTTTTAGATGGTCCTGTTCGGGTGTGGGGTTGACGGAGTCTCCCCTTAGCGCCCGGGAATGGGGAGGCCAGCTTCTGCTAGGGTAACAGGCGGCTCCACCCGTCACCCCCAGAACAGCACTCATGTGGGATGGAGGTCATCCTGTGACCTCTAACGCCCGAGTTGCCTCCGCTCGTCGCGGGTCGCGCGCTTGGTCTCCTCCATTTCGCCTGGAGTGGGATGCCCGCGCCAGGGACTCAAACGTGAAGTCACAGGTGTTCTGACTTGCAAGTGATACTGGGCTGACATCTTGAAGTCTTGGCAGGGCTCCAGGTATAATTTGTTAAAAGCTTGTTCGGATTTTATTTTGTATTATTATAGGTATGTCTAAGTAAAAGTACTCCTATTTCTTACTAATTTTATGTAAATTGTAGTAATAGATAGACCGTTTCTAAATTAAGACAGGGATAATGATACAGTGGTACGTCACTACGTAGTTCAGTTAAGTGTCGTCTCTGTCACATAAACATTAGTGTAAAATGGAAACCGAGACACTACCAACATTACAATACCTAGGTACGTCTTCATAATACGTATTTCAACATCGTATAGGGAATTTAGTTCGCATTGTTATAATAGTAAGTAAAGTTCAATTTGTGTCTAAGTCTAGTACCATTTGAAAATTTATCTCAGGATTAATTCACAGTCAAGAACATTACCACTGTTCTGTGATATTACTTCACACGACCTCATTTGACGACACCTTCAGAAAGATAAGAAAAATTAACGTTCAATTTTATTTCAACCCAATATGTACGTGTGCACATAGATTGAGAGAAAATTTAAGCAATCACCTATTAATATTTAAGTACTATAATATTATAGCACATAGTATTTGTAGCGTAAACCTATAATGGGTTTCATTTCACCTAATAAGAATGTACCAGAATTCAATCATAGGAAAATTATTGTTTTATCAATACCCTTGATAAAGTGAGATAATAATTTAGACTTTAGATGGTACTGGTGTGATACTTGGAATATTTACGTCGTGATTATAGGTACCATCTTTTACGAAAGGATTTGCTGCTTGCAACTGATGTCTCGTTGAGGTGAGAATGATCCATATTTTGGTTTAGGCGTTTTCTTCGCATATCTCTGTGTTATGACGGCATTTATGAAGACGCTGCAAGCATATTGAGCTTAGCTGGCGGTAAGTCATCCGACTATTTGGCACAGTGCGATAAGACCGCCAATTGTATATCCTCACTTCATGTAATTTTATGAAGACGCTGCAAGCATATAGAGCTTAGCAGGCGGTAAGTCATCCGACTATTTGGCACAGTGCGATAAGACCGCCAATTGTATATCCTCACTTCATGTAATTGTTTATTCTATAGGTACCTTTTTTCTCACACGAGAATTCTCATGGATACCACCAAACTGGGTCGCCTTTATGACAGGCACCCCATCAGATAGTTCAGTCTTTAATAATATAATACATGCCTTAAAGATTCGGTATCCTATTTTAGGGCAGTTGACCCGACAAAAACATTAGGTACGTAATAGTTTCATCTAAATTACTAAATTACTAGTCTCAGTGGCACTAAACACTACCCTGGTACTACCTAGCGGGTAGCTGTGTTTTTAAGTTTCTAAAACTTTTCCTACTCTCTGCACACCCTGGAGGTCAATTGTTTGTAAAAATAAATGAACAGTTGTTTTCTTCTTTACTTAATAGTAGAAAAAGACACCTTTTGCCGTCCCGCAGAAAAATAAAATCGACCAAGTGCGAGTCGGACTCGCCCATGAAAGGTTCCGTAGTAGCAAAGGCGAAAATTGCGGTTTATGACGTAATAAAAAAAAACTACTGACTGGATCTCGTTCGAACTAATTTTTAGTGGAAGTTTGCATGGCAATTTATATTATATATTTTTTTTACATTTATTATTCTCTTATTTTAGAAGTTAGAGGGGGGGGGGGGCTAGCTTCCTGCAGGGGCGCCGTATTCGCGTCCTCTGTGATGGTCGAACTTCGGAGTTCCTGCAGGTAAATGCTGGCGTGCCGCAGGGGTCCGTCTTATCACCCACTCTCTTTCTTCTGCATATCAACGACATGCTATCCACTGGCAGCATTCATTGCTATGCAGACGATAGCACCTTACACGGGAGTTATCACGGACATCCTGCGGCCAAGCAGTCTGATATCGCGGAAAGGAGGCAGCTTCTCGTCAGTGAACTTGACCGGACCCTGAACCTCGTTTCACAATGGGGCTCTGAAAACCTGGTTGAGTTCAATGCCAAGAAGACGCAGGCATGCGCGTTTACAGCAAAGGTATCTTCTTTCCTTCCCCTTCCAACTCTTCAGAGCACGCCACTGCCACTACAGGACAATCTCAATATCCTAGGTATGGATGTTCGCTGCAAACTGAACAACAAAAACTACATCGAGAGTATCATCAAAACAGCCTCACGTAAACTCGGAGTCCTGAACAAAGTGAGACGTTTTTTCACGCCGGAGCAGCGGTGTCTTCTCTACAAGACACAAATTCGCTCTTGCGTGGAATACTGCTCGCATCTCTGGGATGGCTCCGCAAAGTACTTACTAGATGCTCTCGACAGGTTGTAGCGACGTGCGGTCCGCATTATTGGGAATCCTGAGGTCACTAACACCCTCGAGCCTTTGCAGTTGCGTAGAGATGTGGCATCTTTGGCGGTTTTTTACCGTTTCTACCATGGTGAATGTTCTGATGAGCTCTTCCAAGTAATTCCACCCTCTTCTTTCCTATATAGGACAACACGTGCAGGACTTAGATGCCACCCGCATACGGTGCAGAATATTCCATCAAGAACCAAGCGATTCGGCGACTCCTTTTTCTGCCGCACTATTAAGACTTGGAATTCCTTGAAGGCTCACGTGTTTCCTTCCTCCTATAGTCCCGGGTCCTTTAAGCGGGGCGTGAAAAAGCATCTGATGAGGCCGTCAAGCTGAGTGCCACCATTGTAACATGGTACGTGTTGTAATGGTGGCCCTCTTTTCAGAGAATTTGCCTTCAGCTTACTATCAGGCGAGGCGAAGTCAAATTGACGTGTCCTATGTAAAAAAAAAAAACATTTTTCCACTTTGGAAGTATCTCTCGCGCAAACTATTCAGTTTAGAAAAAAATGACGTTAGAAACCTCAATAGCATTTTTAAAGGCCTATCTATAGATACCCCACACGTATGGGTTTGATGAAAATAAAAATTTGAGTTTCAGTTCTAACCCCAAAATTTAATTCTTTTTTTTATTTTTGTGTGAAATTCTTAATGCGGTTCACAGAATACATCTTCTTACCAAGTTTCAACAGCATAGGCCTTATAGTTTCGGAGAAAAGTGGCTGTGACATACGGATGGACAGACAGACGGACGGACAGACATGACGAATCTATAAGGGTTCTGTTTTTTGCCATTTGGCTACGGAAACCTAAAAATGGCATTTGAAAAAATATTCTACATTATACTATTCTGATATCGAAATACATTGATCGATTTTATTCCCTCACCAGAAGATCGTTCTGCAACACCCCCGTGCTATCCGCAAAAGACATCCAAGAAACGTGAACTGCGCTTATAGAGCACATTTTGAGCACATTTTAGGTCCAAGATTTATGTCCCGAACAATACTAGATCTCTCCCGTTCCTTTTTCACCGCCTCTCTTGTCCTCTGTAAATTCAAAGGTCTTTGGCTTGTTTCGCTTAAATGTTTAAGTGAATGTAATTAATCCTAGAGGTAACTATGTAAACTGTACAGTTAATTTTCATGCTTTGTTCAACAAAACAGTATACCTATTAACTTTTACTTTTTAACCGACTTTCACTTCATTGCCCATGATTGTAAGCTGAATGTAAGATGAGCCATATTTTTGTATATTAATAATAAATAATTAATCAACTTGTTCTCCAGTTACAAAATTTTATTCAGTGATACGTTTTAGCTAGTCAGCATTCGAAGAACCGTCCAAGCTATCTATTGGACATCAAAGATAACAAACTAAACGATTCATAAAGTGGGGTGTCCTAAAACAAAGGGATGGTTCGGCCTTATTCCTATAAAATTGAACGACGGTTTTACGAAACGATGTTCTTTTTGCCACGAAATGGTCGTTTTTATTGTATACATTTTCAATTTATATATACCGTAATAAAATTGTAAAGGAAATGTGAGTGTTACTGGAAATAAATAAATATAACGGTTATAGAACTTCTTTAAGACTTACATCAATGTCTTTTTTATGCTCAGGCAGTCCACTCAGCGGAATGTGTATCAAGAGTGGGTTCACGTGCTAATCTGTTATGACGCGAAGTTCATGAGAAGAAATTGTTTTTATACCACTTAGATCGCAGACCAGCACACGGCTCACTTAATGGAAAGTGGTTACCGTGGCCAGTCTTATATGGACGAGTGTAATACAAGGGGAGTTTCACTTGTGCTACCGACCCTTTAAGAATAAAGGGATTGTGTTCCATCAGCGAAGAAGGTAAGCACGACAAGCTTTTGGTCTTCCCACTGACAGCACGACAGTGAGCTCTGGCTTATCTACTTACCGCCAGAAACACCACGAGGTTATTGCACCCACGGTATTCTGTAATAACTTTGAAATTGATTTCATAGTTTTAATTTTTTTGTTATCATACTAGGTATTAGTAGGTATGCAAATACTGTTTTACTAATAAGTATTTGAATAGTTACTAGGAATGAATTTCCACTCAACGAACCGAGGCACTGTACTTTTATCAGAATTCATTACGTGGATTCAACAAAAGGGTTAGAAGACCTTTGGCAAAGTCGTTTATAAACCTGTCGCCATAAAGTGGAGGCTGCCCGGACGAGCGCAGACATGATAAAGTCAGGCTTTATCAAAGCCATAAATTCTCGCTTTAGTTTTTTGTTATTCATCTTCCTCATAGTGATGTCCCAGTTGCATCCAAAATCTGCACTTTGAAGCCTGACGTCCGAATATTGTTTTCGATTTTTTTTTATATAGGACACGTCAATTTGACTTCGCCTCGCCTGATGGTAAGCTGAAGGCAAAGTCTCAGAAAAGAGGGTCACCATTACAGACACGTACCATGTTACAATGGTGGCACTCATCTATTTTTGACTCAGTTTGTTTTTGATTGGTATATAGCCGAGTTGGTTCCCGGTGGTGTAAAATAGGACCACCCTATCTCTTCCTGTGGGTGTAATAAAAGGCGACTTAGGGCTATCACTTAGCTCTAAGGCTGTTCTCCATCCGAAGTAAACGTACAGCCCATGACAAAGTGCCCGCTAGACGGTAATAGGCTTGACCCTATTACGTGAGAGCGAAAATCATAGTTGGCGAAATGTGGGTGCTAATTTTTTTTTTTTTTTTTTTATATAGGACACGTCAATTTGACTTTGCCTCGCCTGATGGTAAGCTGAAGGCAAAGTCTCTGAAAAGAGGGTCACCATTACAGACATGTACCATACACCTCTGCCTACCTCTTCGGGGATTTACAGGCGAGAGTATATTTTGGCTTATCAGGGAACGACCGCCGTCAGACTTCCTAGACCTGAGAACAAAACCCTGCACCCAAGCACCGGAGTCTCGTCTGTTGTTTAGTAGGTGCACCTTTTTGGAAGTGAGGTTGACTAGGACCTCTAGGATGTTGGTACGGCCCTCTACTACCTACGCTTTTGTTTACTTTTCGCGATGTTACACGTAATTTACCCAAATCGTTGAGGATTAACAGTCAGCGGTACTGTCTTAAACATATTTGATTTAGAGTTTCGAAAGAAGAAAAATTCGGCCACGTACAAAACCACGTTTCGAAACTGGTTTCGAAACGTGGTTTTGTACGTGGCTGAAGCGTTTTTTTTTTCAATCTGAACATTTTGATCTTATTAGGATTGTCGTTGAAAATGAATAAATTAAAATAAATATTTAGAAAGTTATTTTCACTAGGTCTCCTAATAAAACGACGACGATATCCACAATATTATTACTTTGTTCGAGGTAGACTAATATCTGGGGGTGACGGGTGGAGCCGCCTGTCACCCTAGCAGAAGCAGGCCGCGGCGGTGGCGCGCATAGCGTGCCTCCCCATACCCGGGGGCGAGTTGGGGACTCCGTGGTCCCCACACCGGATGAGGGCCAGTTCGAGAGATATGGCCCTGGATCGGCCGGGGTGCGAGGGATATGGCTACGACAATCTCACCTCCGGCAACCGACGGCCCACAGTCGGCGTGCGTTTTAGTCGGTTCGAGTCCGACATAACCTCCTCCTCCGGTTCCGGCGGGGGAGGTAACCGTGGGGATTTTTCGCACGATAAAAAAAAAAGGTAGACTAATACATATCTTTCTTTGCTATATTTTAATGAAAACTTTGACAATACATCGGCTTATTTCTATTTAAAGTTTTTTCCAATCTCAATTCATGTTTTACAATTTGAAATATTCAGAAAATTTACTGTGTCTCGAAACTTTTTTACGGTTTGGAATTGAGAAACTTGAAATATATAGCAGCCATTAAACATTTAATAAAAAGGCTGTTTCACAGTAAATTTACTTCAAATAATAGCAAACGTAAAATTTTTCGTTGATTTTTATGTTTCTTATTTTACTTCTCCGAATATTACGAAATTAAAAAATATGTCATCCGTTCTTTATTGTAATGAAGATAAATGATATTGAATTAATGAATGAATGAAGGAAGACTGATGAAGAAAAAAATCTGTCCTCAGATAGATCTGAGGACAGATTTTTTTCTTCATCAGTCAGAATCATTCTGGACTGAATCGATACTCAGTCCTAAATCTCTATTTATAACTAGAGTTATAAATAGAGATTTAGGACTGAGTATCGATTCAGTCCAGAATGATTCTGATTCACAACTGAGCTTTGTTTTGGAATACGGGCCTTAATTGATTCTTAGTTAATAAATTCCACTATTTTCATTATTCTTTGTCTATTGCGATACAAGATAAATCGATTTGGAAGGAGTCCAGTGAGATTAATTACAACTGCCTCGGTCGCGTTGCGGGTAGTTCAATTCCCAGGTCGGGCAAAGGTTATTGTGTTTTTCTGTTAGGCAACTCTCAGTTGCGAGACAGGAAAGAGGATGTGATTGGTAATAGGTTCATCCCACTTTATATTGAAACATAATTGGCAAAATTTTATTTTATATTGTCCACCCCTTCAGTGATTTTCATTATACGCGTAATCCTAATAATGTTATAAACACGAAATTTTGTAAGTATGGATGAATGTTTGTTACCCTTTCACGTTAAAACTACTGAATGGATTGTAATGAAACTTTAAAATAATATAGCTTATACATCAGAATAATACATAAGCTACAATTGATAGACATACACGCGGGCGGAGCCGCGGGCAGCAGTTATAAGTATATAAAGCTTTGATAGTAGGTACGAGTATGCATACAATACACGAATAATCGTAATTGAAATTTTTTATCGTATCTTCGTTGTGTAAGTGGTACAAGATTGGAAACCTTCCCTTATCCCGATGAGAATCACAAGCCCATAGATTCTTAAGCCATTTTAATCCAAATATCACAGGGGAAATTTGCAGTATATTGTAACGGTGTAACATAAAGGGTACAAAAAGTAGATAATGTAGGGTAAGGATGCCTATTATGAGATACCATTTCTATTTTTGAATATAAAAACAAAACTGTTACATTTACAGCTTTCTAATATATAGTTTTAGATTTGAAATTTGATGTACTTTTAATGTGTAATAGCTTTTTAGCGCTAAATACAATATTTTTCTACCTATTTTGTGAAAAGTGAAAAATATCAGAAAAGACATCCAAAGCAAAGGGTCACCTATTATGAGATATTAGGGGTTGTTAATATAAGATAGTATCTCATATTAGGTTCTTAATTTTTTTTGGGGTTAACAAAGAATAAAACAATAAGTATTAATGTCATGATCACATTTTTATTATAGGAACTTCAACCTTAATATTTTTGGTACCTTAATTATTAAATTATAGACTAGCATCAGTCTTCAAAATGGGTTTACAATAGTATTTTTTTGTACTTAAGTTACATTTAACAACGAACTGAGCTATGCTCACGTATCATAATCATATTTGGCATCTAAAACCAATAAAATTGGATCGTCTTTACTTGGCTTTGTAAAGTTGATAAAATGCTGAAACCACCTTGTAAATAAGTGTGTCTGCATCCAGCCTGACGGATGACAATCACCAATTGACCCTGCTGGTGCACCATCCATTAGATCTTGAGCCATATTTTTCCTTGGAAAAATTATTAATGGAGGCACGTAGGTACCACAAGCGTTCATACAGGTCACTATGGTCATGAGTTTTCCTCTTTCGAGGGATGTCAACGCACCAACCTGCTTTTTGCCTTTCATACTGACAACTTTGGAACGTTTATGTTGAACTACTGTTATTCCTGTCTCGTCGACGTTGTAGATCCTGTGTGGAGCGGCTTTTATCTTATCAATTTCAGGCTCATATAAATCAAAAAAGTTGGCGACTGCAACTGGATTAAATCCTTTTACTCTGGCGGCAGAAACTGCTTCAGGTGTCCTAATTGATAACGCAGGATGTCTCCTCAGAAATCCACGTAGCCATTTTTTTACCATTTTTAGAGGCTTTAGTCACACTGAAAGGATGCCTAAGATTGTTTTTAATAGCTAATTGAAACGCCATGTATTTGATGTCCTGCAGACGTAAACCATAAAATCGTTTATCCATTTCTTTGCAATAACTTTCCAGCTCGGCTTCTAAATCAATAGGTAAGGCTGGTCTTCTCCCCATACGAATCTGGACAAGATCTTCTGCATGAACATCCTTTTTCACATAGCGTTCAAGAGTACCCTTAGGAACACCAAATTGTTTTGCAGCTCTTAAGTAACCCATTTCCTTTCTTCGTACTGCATTCACAGCCTGTATCATGGCGGTATGGTCCCAGGTCTTTCTTTTGATGGGAGGCATCTAAAATAAAAAAAATATAGAGCTTAATTCAACAGCTAAAATAATTACTCTTTTTGTGTACCACAATATGAGATACCTCAATTTAGGAACCCCAGCATATCTCATATTAGGAAAACAACAATTTTACTAAATGGATGCCAATATTTTTGTTTCCAAAAGAAAACACAATAAAACTCCAATTACAACTTAAAATTTATCATATAATCTACACACAATATGTATATTGAAAGCATTTAACGTAATAATAAAGAGGTTACATACCTTGTAAACATTTAATGAAAAATATTCGGTTTTACGACTACGTATTAATCTGCACGTACAAGTTCTTACATGCCCGGTGGCGGGGGCGCAGGCGCACTAGCAGACATTTAGCTATGCAGCCGTGTCGATTCGAGCGACACTAGCGCCAAATGGCTGACGTGAATAATTTGACCAATACCTTGCTATCTCATATTTAGCGCCTATCTCATAATAGGCATCCTTACTCTATATTAGAATTTCCACTTTTTACGTTGCAGGATAATAATTATTTTCCATTGTAAATACAAAAACCCTATACTATCGCGGGATGACTACGTCATTTTAAGGCTCTCAAGCCCGTATTCCAACGATAACTATTATCGATACTCAGTCTGCATATCGATGCCACTTCTAATTTCATTGTGAGAATCGATTCAGAACTGAGCGTTGGATTTGTCGGAATTCAGTTTGGGAGTCGTTATAGAGTACATGCCTATAAAGGATGTTTTAGAGGCATACAAGTTCACAATGAAATAAAACAACTAAAAATAAATTTCAATGTCGTGGTAATTGTTGTTATGTATTGTTAGGCATTAACTATGAAAGTGGACGGCTACAAGGGGAAAGGAAAAGTAAAATCTAAAAGGTGGTGGATGAACTGTGTAAATGATGATATGGATAAGAAGGTAGTGAATGTTGAGATGACTGCAAATAGAGATGAATAGAAAAAGCACACATGTTGCACCGACCCCAAATAAACCTGGGATAAGGGTAGGAGGGTCTTTTTCTTATGCCATTAATGCTGTGGCCGTATATGGGAAATAGCGCTTGACTTCTAAGTGGTGCAAAGTCTGTGGTCTGTCTGCATAGACGTGTAACTATACATATCCCCTAAGAAAATTAGTCATTAGACCAGTCCACAATACTTCGCTTCACACAGTGTAGCAATTACTTCTTCTGTGTCTTTGTACGTACGTACGGTACGGCGTCTTTGTAGTTGCGTGTTATCAACTGGAATGTGGTGGTATGAAAATTAAAAATTAAAACTAATGAAAATTATCGAAAAACACCGTTACAGTATTGGTTTATTTATATTAATCTATTGCTTTATTCTAACAGATTTATGAAGCGAGGGTGAATGGGCAACCCGGTAGGGGTCGACCTAGATATACGTATGTCAGTCAGATTGAAGAAATCTTAAAGAAAGGACATGTCGAGAGTACCCGAAACAAAACAATTATGAAAGTAGAAGAAGCGAAAGATGTATGCCAGGATCGTAGCAAATGGAAAACTGAGATCTCTGCCTACCCCACTGGGAAAGAGGCGTGACTGTATGTATGTATGTATGTTTGTATGCTTTAATATTGGTGGAATTCAATAGACCTTCTGTGATAGAGATCTGATAGAGATGTGATTCTTAAATAGAGAATTATGTAGTTGTATCAAGTTCAATTAACAATTTATTATATATAGGTATAGCATCTTCATAAGAACAGCGGTGTTCTAATTTTAGATTTTCTCGAACGAAATTAGTAGAGTTAAACAGAAACTATTTAGCTTCAAGCAATTTTGGGAAACCTTATAACAACAAGAACAATGAGACGTAACCGTAAACAAGCTTAATTCATTTAAAGATTTACTTAGAATTTCTATGCTAACCTATTAAGAAATAGGCGATCTACAAAATATTGTATTTATTCTAAAGATATTATATTATCGAAGAGATGAGCTGGAAAAACACAACTTTTGTAATGAGATGAATTTCTAAGGCCCTTCTAAAATGATGATTATGGCAATAAGGTATTTCACGTGGATGGAGCCACGGGCATAGATTAATGGAGTACAACTCAATTGAAACATTTGAAACATTTATTCAAAATTCAGTTTACTACTCGTACACTTAAAAATATTTGACCACTGATCTTCACACTAGGTTATCCTGTTTCGTTGGGGGTTTACCAGACCATCATAAAAATGGAGGTACAGATAAATAATGTTAAAAGATTTATATTTTGTTAAGAGACAATAATTTCAATGCGCAATTAAAGATAGCCGTGGATTTGAATTACATTTTACATGGTAGGTATATAGACACAGAGCGTTTTTGTTTCAGTCCCATTTTTGTTATTTCTTGAGCTTGACCCGAATTTCTTTAGTAGACTATAATTTTTCACAAGGCCAGGGGCTTGGCAAAGATAAATAAAATGGATAGAAGTTAAACTCTTTTGATGTTCACAAAGGCCGACATCTTAAATATCTAGCATTTTTATAGTGTTATACCTTTGTTTAGAATAAGGGCTTTATCAAGAACTTAGCGCTAAGCCAACCGTGGCGTCTAGTCGGTGCATATACCTACTAAAAAACGGACAATGCTCTAGCACAGATTTTCTTCTCAGGGTAGGGAATTCAGACGGCAGTCACTCCCGCAAAAGTTGACATACCAAACAAAATGCCAACTTTAGGAAACTAGGAAATTGCTATTGGATTAGCGATTTTAAAGCCAAAAGTCATATTTTTTTGGAATACTTGTATGTTTGTCTTTTTTAATACAACTTAGGTGGCAGACAAGCACTAGGCCCATTTGATGGAAAATGGTTACTGTCGCCTATGGACGTGTACAACTTCAGGTGAGTCACACTCGTGCTACTGACCCTATGAACAGTGAGTTTCTGTGCGGTGTCTGTTTGTTCGGAATTATCATAAAATCTCTTGCTTGCTTGTCTGCGACTTAAGTAGTATTAAAAAAAAACTACTGACCGGATTTTGAAAAACGAAATCATTGATAATTTAAAGAAACGTGCAATACACGCAATTTATACATTTGACAAAGTTATAAATTGCATGTCCCTTCCCTGCATGTCAACAATTTCATCCCACAAACCTAAGAATAACATAAGAACGACTGAGGTATCGGCTCCATACGGTGCAAACAATTGCTAAGAATCAAACCGTTCAGTGCTTCCTTTCTTTATTGCACGATATATAAAGAATGGAGTGCTTTACCCACTCACCTTATTATGTACTATTTTCTTCTTTGTATTATCTTAGTAAAAACCTAGAATAATAGAAATAAGGAAACAACAAACCGAACATTATTTTAGTATAAAATAAAAATGAAATTTATAGCAAGCAATATCTTGTCGTAAAACAAGCTACAGCTAAATCCTATTAATTTCATTGTAACCATTGATTTTGTGTTCACCAATCTACAAAATAAATGTTTTGAAAATAATCTCCATTTTATAAACAACATTCTAATATAATTAAAGTCCTTAAATATAAAATTGAAACGTTAACGACGCAAATTGCTAAATTTACTTTGTTTGAACTTCTATGCTCATTATATAAATTATTCTGAGAATAAAAGTAATTTTTTTATTGTTTTTGTATTCATTTAGATATTCATTCATCATTTTGTCTGTTGAATTAAATAAGATTGTATATTTATAAATTGGGATGGTTCAATTTTGATTGGTGTACTTTTGTATTTTTAGATTTGTCAAATTATTATTATTTGAGTCATTCGTCAACTCGGCCGCGAAAATCTCGGCCGAGTCGGGAAGATTTAATTAAACCTATTATTTTATTATGCATCTCGGCCGTAGGCATATTTACTACGCGGTCGAGTCAATAAAACTCATTTTTGTGAATTTGTTTATTCGTCATCTCGGCCGAATACAAGAAGTACATTCTCGTAGAAAATATTTAAAACAAACATTTATTTTTTTAGCCAGAATAAGTTAAACGCTGATTGAGTGAAGTGTTTAGTGAGTTTTTCTTCAAATTTGTACTGTGTGGGGTCCATTATACGCTTATGCAAGCGTCATGCAATCATGCCGTCAATCATGATTATTATTGGTCAATCGGCTATTGACCAATAACATATTTCGTCTAATAGCCGATTAACCAATAACATTCATGATTGACGACAAGATGGCATGATGGCATGACGCTCGCATAAGTATGTATTGGACCTCCTAATAAAATGCTCACGCTTTGAGTGTGTATTACAGCGTATCGATAACAAACGTCAAACGGGTTACAGTAATTAACCCATCGAGATCACGCGTCACAAAATGAGTATGCCGACCAGGGGGGAGGGAGCACACTCAGAACAAAGTAAAATTATGAACTTTTCAGCGACCTCTGGTGATGGGCGCACCGCCGGAAACGACGCCATTTGCCGAGTAACGTCAAATAAGTGTCATTCATTGTCAACTCTCTGACGTTCGGATTTTGATGCGCTTTTAGTTTTACTTGGCTTACTAGATGGTGTTGTCACATTTTTTTTTAGATCGAGTTATGCTTTCATTCCACTGTCAGTACAAGAACTTAAATATTATTTATCGATATTGGGCCCAGCAACTCAGATAATATTCGATAAGCATTGTGGTGCCCTGTTTTTGACAAGTAGCCGTCTATCATAGTAGAATGAGAAATCTGATTATTCCATAAACTTAAGATATAATGAGTTTATGTTCTATATTTATGTTCTATACAGATAAATAAATATACTACAGGGCTTGCCATGTACTCCTAAAACGGCCGTTCAATCATTGACTGTTTAAGAGTTCATCTTTGCATACATGTAAGTACCTACCTATTTATATTATATGTACTACTATCGTGATTAGTTCCGCCAACCATCCTGGGGCGGCAGCACTTTCCATACATGCAAGTTTTTGCATAGAGTTGCCACTCTTCTCCAATATATTACTATACTCTTTGATGCCGACGCTGCGCCGCGCCGTAGCTTTGAAACCGCTTTTCATTTTAAAGTAACATTACGTTTATTATCTGTCTCACTCAACACAACTTGTAAAAACAATACCGTTGTGAAAATTAGACAAATACACAAAACAACCGGTGACATCTCGGTGTTCCTTACCATAAAGAAACATTTCCAGAAAATATTTTTTTATGATAACAGATTTTGCTTAAGAAATTCCTATAATGACTTTTCTATTAAAGGCGATGAATCAAAACCAGGGCCATCTGGCTTACAAAATCAAACTCTATTACAAATATTGACATCACAAAGAGGTAAGCGATTACTTCTTCGCGCGGGGCATAAATACAACGAAAAAGAAATAATAAAGATGGTACTACCACTTGGTACTGTGTAAAAAGGACCACGTGGAAGGCGGCACTAGTTACTTCTACTGACAACTCAATCAAAAGAGAGGATATACACAATTGTGAGCCTGATTTCGCATCCAACGAATTAGAAATACAACTTGGAAAGTGTATTGATAAAATTACGTCGGACCGTACTATTCCTGTGCCGAGTGCTTATAGAGAAACTTTATCAGAACTTAAAGACAGTGGAATTAATTCGATTAGAGAAATACCTGACTTTGTGAATATTATAAATAAGCTTTATAAAGAGAGAAATAATTAATTCCCCAAGTGAAATTATTCTTCCTGAAAAATTAAACAATTTTAATTAGCTGATTATAATTATAAATCAAACAGAATCTTAGTTTTTGCTAATGAAAATTGTAGAACAATATTAACTCGCTCTAATTTGACTATTTTTTGTGATGGAATCTTTAAATATAGTTTAAGGCCTTTCCAACAAATTGTACACCTTGCATGTTGATTTAGGAAGCAATGAGATGTATAACAATATTATGCCAGTGGTATGTATATGCCTTGTTGCCAAGCCTTATCAAAAGCCAAATTAATCAATTTTATCCAAAATTATTTGTACTAGACTTTGAGCAAGCGGCAATGTCCGCAATTACAGAAACATTCCCTGAAACACAAATAAGTGGTTGTCATTTTCATTTTTCGAAAAGTTTGTGGCAAAGAGCTGACAATTTAGGCTTAATCAAATTTAAATTAGCCAGAAAAATATATAAAACGTTGCTCTGTTTTGGCGCATCTGTCTAAGGAAGATTGGCCGCCTCTGAAAACCAGCGCTGTCCGCTTTCTGGCACTAAAACGCGGACAGCATTTAAGCTGAGAGGTGGCCGTTATATGTAGCTTACTAACTTGGATATGTATGAGAAACCTTGTACCTACCTTTAACAGTGTTTTTGTACAGAATAAATAAAACTTTTTCTTTCTTTCTTTCTTTCTAAGATGTAGAAAGTGGTTGGTTGTATATAATGTCACAATGTCCAAGAACTCCAAACATAGTCCCATTCAATGATTATTTTTTAAAACGTGGTTAAGTGAAGAATCATGTTTCATAATAAATGGAACTGCTACAATAAACAACATTGTACAACCAATATGATCGAAAGTTGGCATTCTACTATTAACATAAAAATACCAGCCAAACCCAAAAGTATAGCACAATTTTTAACAGTAATACAAAAGGAAGATGATTATTTTAATGTATTATACCAAAAAGGGTCTAACATAACAAAAAAACTTTTAAAGAAACACAAGAAATTGATGAAAACATACACTACCATTAATGAATATAAACAAGGGCAAATAAATATAGATCTCTGTATCGAACGACTTGTTTTATAATTTTGTTATTCATCTATTGCTTAATTATGACGATAAATACTAGTGAGTTGATTGTAGTGATTTTTTTAAAAGTAAGTTTTTAAGTAATCTGTGATGTTTAAAATGATCTGTGATTTTTAAGTGATTTATGTGATAGGTACTATAAATATAAGTGTATCAGTCAGATATGTACTTTAATAATTGTCCATACCGATTGTTGAATCCTATTAGACTAAGCTTATTTTTTTGCTTATCTAAGCTTATGTTTTATATTGTGAAGGTTGTTTTATTTTACCTATAGAAAAATATATTTAAAATCGAACCACTTTTGAACTTGACTGTACAATAATGCTTTTTATTTCATTGAAGGCCGAGTTGACGAATACAATGTACGAAAAAATGACTTCGGCAACTCGACCGCGTGACGCGGCCGAGACGCATAGTAAAAGAATAGTTAATATATGTTTAATTTTCCCAACTCGACCGCGTGGGCGAGTTTCTCGCGGTCGAGTTGACGAATGACTCTTCTTATTGACATTATGGAGCAAAAGTCAGAATTTCAAATATATTATAATGACAATAGTTACTGGCACAATGTTAAAAGCAAATATACAATCATATACCTCGAGACACGTAACTTGGACCTAAATCGCGAGACAAACGAGGCCCTGGCGCGCGCGAATTGTTTTCTCGTTCTCGCAGAAGCACCACGTGCTATCCTCAAAAGACATCCAAGTAACGTGTACTGCGCATAGAGCACATTTTGAGCACACATAAAGTCCAAGATATATAGGTCTGTCCCGAGAATTATTATGTCAATCCAAGCGGTAAATGTACCTATCAAAACAAAGTGACACTAACCTCAAAAGACACCCAAGAAACGTGTACTGCGCTTATAGAGCACATTTTGAGCACATTATTAGGTCCAAGATATAAGTCCCGAACAATAATAAATTATATTGTACAGCGTATTAATAAAACTTCCTATTAAGTTCGTTATATCAATATCTTGCTGTACGATTATATTAATCATCTTCGGTTCAGTCTGTTCCTAAAAAACTTTACTTATTGCTAAATTAATTTATTTCGACGTGAGAATTCCGGTGTTTACTTTCTTGCTCTGTTCATTAGGTGTAATTGTATTTGCCTGTATCTTCGACTCTGTCGATTTCTTTTACGGAAAGCTTACTAACTTGGAAAGATTCAATAAGGGGATCTGATTGGCTAAACGGACAGTATCCAAATCCATCACTGCAGTAAAATTATTGAAAATCTTAAAAAATCGGAGATGCTTGAATCTTAAATTTTCGAGATATTAAAGTTATTTTTTGGCTATAGTCTCGAGAATCAATGAAATCTACTTTTGATAAGCAATTTAATCAGTTTATATTTACTAGAAAGCACCACAAATGTTCGAGAAACGGGTAATATTGAATCCTAGAAAACATGCAGCTATGAAGTTTGAAAAACGTGTGAACAGTTGAACAGTTCAACATGCTTGCCCCTTATTACATGGGACTGAATAAATAGTGTCAACCTCTACCTAACCCTTTGTGGATTTCTATGGACGCTGAGAAGGTTCGGACACGTACAAAGAATGGTCGAAAGCAGGGTAATGAAATCGATTTATGAGGCGAGGGCGAATGGGCTATCCGGTAAAGGTCTACCATAGTTATATGTATTCCTCGGGATACGTATCTTAGACCAAAGTTGCGACGAGGCACTGGCGCATGCGGATTGTTTTGTAATAATAATCTATGCTTGGTGAATTTGAGCTCGTCCACCGCCGTAGCACCCCGTACGATAGTACCAATGTAGATAGTATCAATGGTACTGATCAATGGTACCACTGACATAAAGGGGATACCCTTTATGTCAGTGGTACCATTGATCAGTACCATTGATGGTACTGCTGACACACTTATACGTTACTAGTACCATTAAAAAATACAATATATTCCATCCCGTGTTTACTCGCTGAAGTACCATCGGAAAAAATAATAATGTCAAAAAATAATAATGTCAAAAAATAATAATGAACATGTCTGAAGGTTTATACAACATAAGTTTCGATATAGAATATCTTAGTAACATAATGTAATGCACGTATAGAGCACATTTTGAGCACATTTTAGGTCAACCGTGTAATATGTCAACCGTGTAATATAAAAATCAAGCGATAAATGTATCAAAACAACGTGACTACATAATATTATGTATGTACTTATGTCTGTATAGTCTAATCTAAAATACCACAAGTCGATAGGTTTGAGTCATTGTCCTCCCAAAGTACCTCGAAATAATATTTCAGTTTATTATTCCTAAATATAATTTTACCGGGTCTTATAGAATTTGAAATTACAAATACACCGTTTAATTAAAATTTTACGTGTTTCTTTAAAAGCGGCGGCCCGAGGGAAGCCTTTCACCCTTTTTAACCTCACCTTAAATCTTCAGAAAGATAAGCAAACGATTTTTACGATTTTCATTATTCCGGATAACATTGTTCGTAAAATTAATTATATTTATTATGGTTAGCGTTTGTTTCAAAAAAGTATATTTTGGTTATTTTATAGGATTACATAATTGCAAGTCACAGTAACGTAATGTGAAGGTATTTTTTTGAAATTGAAAGTTATGGGATTCTAATATACAAATGACTATCTTTACATGTCAGCTGACGGGGTTATTGTGACGTAAACGTTAAAAAATAACTTCATTGCGAAAGGGGATTGGGTAATCTAGTATGGACAGTGGCGTTCTTAATTTTTTCAGCGGCCATAATTAATTTTGATACCACTTCATTTTACTGTGTTAAACACACGTACAAATGTCATTATTTTCATTGTAAGTAATATCGGAGCTGCGATATACAGGGTGGAACATTTCGACTTTACCTTGAAGGAAAGTACCCTCATACTAAAGATAGCGAATTTTACTTAAAGGAAACTTTACCTTATTTTTTAAAAGAAACAAAACTGCATTCAATGACTTTTGAAAATGCCACACCCGGTAGTCGAACCGACTAATATTTTACAAAACCTTCTTTTTCATGGACTTCCTTTTATTTAATTTACCAAGTTTGTTAGAGAGATTTGATCCCTATGATCGACCCTATCGATTGATGTAATAAAAATACAGGGTGTTATTTTTTCGAATTGTAGTCGGTTCGATTATAAGGCGTGGCAAACGATTTTTCAGCATTCCTTAAATGCAGTGCTGTTTCTTTTTTAAAAACACACTAAACTGTATTCATAGTTTTCTGAAAATGCCACACACAGTAGTCGAACCGGGTACGAGTACCTACTCTTACTACCGGAGATAGTTAATTTCATTCAAAGGAAACACTCTCTTATTTAAAAAAGAATACAAAGCTGCATTTAAGGAATTTCGAAAGATCGCTTGCCACGCCCTGTAATCGAACCGACTAAAATTCTAAAAAATAACACCCTATATTTTTATTGCATCAATCGATAGGGTTGATCATAAGGATCTAATCTCTCTAACAAACTTGGTAAATTAAATGAAAGGAAATCCATGAAATAGAAGATTTAGAAAGATTTTATTCGGTTTGACTACTAGGTGTGGCATTTTCAGAAAACTTTGAATACAGTTTAGTGTGTTTTTGAAAAAGAAACAGCCCTGCATTGAAGGAATGCTGAAAAATCATTTGCCACGCCTCATAATCGAACCGACTACAATTTGAAAAAATAACACCCTGTATTTTTATTGCATCAATCGATAGGGTTGATCATAAGGATCTAATCTCTCTAACAAACTTGGTAAATTAAATGAAAGGAAATCCATGAAATAGAAGATTTAGAAAGATTTTATTCGGTTTGACTACTAGGTGTGGCATTTTCAGAAAACTTTGAATACAGTTTAGTGTGTTTTTGAAAAAGAAACAGCCCTGCATTGAAGGAATGCTGAAAAATCATTTGCCACGCCTCATAATCGAACCGACTACAATTTGAAAAAATAACACCCTGTATTTTTATTGCATCAATCGATAGGGTCAATTATAAGGATCAAATCTCTTTAACAAACTTGGTAAATTAAATAAAAGGAAATCCATGAAATAGAAGATTTAGAAAGATTTTAGTCGGTTCGACTATCGGGTGTGGCATTTTCGGAAAACTTTGAATACAGTTTAGTATTTTTTTAAAAAAGAAATAGAACTGCGTTTTAGGAATGCTGAAAAATCGTTTGCCCCGCCCCATAATCGAACAATTCGAAAAAATAACACCCTGTATTTTTATTGCATCAATCGATAGGGTCGATCATAAGGATCAAATCTCTCTAACAAACTTGGTAAATTAAATAAAAGGAAATCCATGAAATAGAAGATTTAAGAAGATTTAGGAAGATTTTAGTCGGTTCGACTACCGGGTGTGGCATTTTTCAAAAAACTTTGCATACAGTTTAGTATGTTTTTAAAAAAGAAACAGTACTGCATTTAAGGAATGCTGAAAACTCGTTTACCACGCCTTATAATCGAACCGACTACAATTCGAAAAAATAACACCCTGTATTTTTATTACATCAATCTATAGGGTCGATCATAAGGTTCAAATCTCTCTAACAAACTTGGTAAATTAAGTAAAAGGAAATCTATGAAATAGGAGGTTATAGGAAGATTTTAGTCGGTTCGACTACCGGGTGTGGCATTTTCAGAAAACTATTAATGCAGTTTTGATTCTTTTTAAAAATAAGGGAATGTTTCTTTTCAGTGGAATTCGCTATCTTCAGTATTTAGAGTACTTCCATCTAAGTAAAGTTGAAAAATACCACCCTGTATAGCTATGTCCCGATATAGTTTAGAGAAGTTTGTCCATAGTAACTTTTGATCACTTTATACTGTACTTTCATATTATACCAATTTCATTGATGGCCGCTCAATTCCGACACGACGCCAACATTACCCAACCCCCTTTATACTTTTTTTAGTTTACAACTTTAAAGTTTAGTAAACAACTTTAAAAAGTTCGGCCACTGTACTTACTACGTGAAGCGATTTTATACTTCAGCCAAATTCTGTCTACACGGTCAATGACGATATAAGCAAAAAACTCTTCAAATTCGCCTAATAAGATTATAAAGGACATTGGAGAAAATCAATAATTTGAGAGGGTAAGCAATCATCATGATCTCAGTGTTATAAATGCTTCATTAGATCATTGAAAGAAGGCAGGAAGTATTGAAAATAAATAAAAGGATCTGAAGAACAGAACTTTACCTACTTTAAATCTAGTCTAGTCTAGTCCTACTAACCACATAGTCAACAAAATATGATTTCATTAAATTACGTTTACACTGTAGGTATATCGCATTCAGTATTTTATTTTTCTTTATTATGAAAACAAAGTTTTTACAATTCTCATAAGTGCCATAAATAATAATATCTGAAAACCATTTATTAAGTTTCGCAGTTACCCTAATTAAACTGCTGCAATACATTTCGAAAAAAGGTTCTCAATATAATGATACCTAAGAATTTAGTATTTCATTTGATTATTTTAAAATTTCATGGACGGCTTTTGCAACTTTTGTAAGCAACAAAATTCTAAATCATGCATTCAAAGCTAAATACTGAATATCAATAAAGTTACGTTTTTGTGATCTAACATTTCGGGCTTAGGCACTTACTAAAATACATCCTGACCTACTTACCCTTGTTGTTATTCAATTTCCACATTCCAGTTTTAACCTCTAAATCTATCCTATGAGAAAATTTACTACATATATTCAATTACGGGTAACATGGTTGGAAGAAAAGAGGAACGATAACGAACCCACGGAGTTCGGATCAGTACAAAATCGTAATTTGTTTTTCTTTAATGTGGGATTTCGGTGGCTTTTCTGATACCTTCCTTCTATTTGTATGTATATTAAGGTGGGATATAAAAAATCTGCTGCGTGGTTTGAACGGTCAATATAGTTAGATGATAACAGGTTAATGTTAATTACCTTCACAGAATTATGTAAATGTATAAATTTTGACTGGTTTATTCCTTGCACAAAGGATTGGTATTTCCATTCAACGTGGAAATGCCGCCAGCATTCTGGCCACCCTTCCCAGTTAACGTCGATGGGGAGGAATTCTTTGACGCTTGAACCCACAGCTTTGTATATAGGTACTTTAAGTATTGTTTTTTTTAATTTTTAACTTCATACTTAAAAGTGTATGCTTATCTCTTTGGCCGCGTGTACTGCACTAATACAGCATTCTGCTATCGGACAAGGCAGTTGATATACCACCTATTATGACAATTCAAAAGAAAGTACCTACTATATTCACCTAAGCTTCTTATTGTTGGCCATAAAAAACTAAGCAATCAAACTATTCAGCAACATTCACTTCACATTTACAATTATTTCGCAATACCTACTAGTTAATAATTTTACAAATATTTTTAAAAGGTTTTCGACTATTATCACATTTTAACCCTTTACTTGGCAGGATATTTTTGTTTCGAAAACTATATTTTTTTTAACTTAATTGCGATCAATGGGGTCTAAATTAGGGTAGAAAAATAAAATAAAAATTCTAGAAAACTCCGAAATAAGGTTTTTTTAATGTATCTATAAATGCACATTGCTTGATGTATAACAATCAACTTTTTAAATTGAGTGTATCTTTGAAGATACACTGCCTTGAGTAGAATTAAAAATAATTAATCAACCAATTAGCCTATTGCAGTCCACTGCTGGACATAGGCCTTTCCCAATGTGCGTCACGTCTGCCGATCCTCCGTGCTCCGCATCCCGTCTGTCCCAGCCACCTTTAGTCCATCTGCCTAAGGGGCGTCCCACCTTTTGTTTTCCTTCTCACGGTCTCCGCTCTAGGAGTCGTCTGCTCCAATGGCCATCAGTCTTTTGACAGATGTGCCACTGCCACTTCAGCTTGTATATTCTGCGAGCTATGTCGGTAGCTTTGGTTCTATGTCGGATGACCTCGTTGGGAGTTCTATCCTTCAAAGAGACTTCAAGCATAGCGCACTTCGTAGCCCGCTGCGGGACTTGTAGGTCGTGGACTAACCCCACCGGCAAGACGCACTGGTCGTAAACCTTTGTTTTGAGGCATTGTGGTAGGGGGGAGGAGAAGACCCGACGTACTTTACCAAATGCTGCCCACCCCATTTGGATCCTTCTGGCTATTTCTTTCTCGAAGTTGTTTTTACCGAGCTAGATAACCTGCCCCAGGTAGATATATTTTTGAACAACTTCGAGTGTCATCCTTTCTTCGCCTTCAATGGCAATCGGCCTTGGTATAACATGTTCGAGGTCGACTTGTCGCGAAGCTCCATTCAGACTGTGCAGTATTTCGCCGAGTTGTTCCAGCGTCTCCGCAACTATGACAATGTCGTCGGCAAACCGAAGATGCGAGAAGTGCCAGTCCAATCCAGAGTCTTGAAGATGTCCTTCAATGCGTTGGTGAATAGTTTGTCTCACTGTCTCACTCCACGCTGGACGCTAATGGGTTTTGTCTTCTGGTCTTGGAGCTGGACGGACATTGTGGTAGTGTCATACAAGCACCTCAGCATTTTGATGTATTGCCAATCGACACGACACCGCTGCAGGGCATCCAGTACTGCCCAGGTTTCAATAGAGTCGAAGGCTTTTTCGTAGTCCACTAACGCCATACACAGCGGCTGATTGTACTCTTGCGTTTTCTCTACAATCTGCCGAACAGTATGGATGTGGTCCACGGTACTTTAGCCTTTTCGAAGCCCGGCTTGCTTAGATAGCTGGAACTCGTCGAGATTACCCGCGAAGCGATTTGTAACGGCTCTCGAGAACAACTTGTAGACATGGCTCAAGAGTGTGATGGACCTGTACCTAGTTCTTCAGCAATGTCAATTATCACCTTTTTTGAAGAAAAGTACCACCGTACTTCCGCTTCATGCCCTAGGTGGCCCTTACTGGATGATAGAATTAAACGCCGGCAGTGTTACGATTCCCATTATATTTTTTTTTTTTGGAAAAAGGAAAAATATCATGTTAGATACCCAAAAAATTTCATTAATTTTAGATAAAAATAAAAGAAAACAATAATGGATAAAATGGCAGTGTATCTTTGTGGATACGTGACAAAAAAGTTTTATTTCGTAACAAACTGGGCCGTGTGCATTTAAAGATACATACGAAAAACCAGTACAATAAAATGTGATTGTAAGGTATATCTATATAAAAAAATAGCATTTCCGTATAGGTAATACTATCATCTACAGAATACCAGCTACTTATTGAGACAATAACTACATAAACATATCAAAAATGATAATATTTACTTAACGTTGAGGAGACGCACGCGCACGGTTCGCCTTATTGACGTCTACTGTCAAAATTTGCGTTGGCAGGAACGTCCAGTATATTTTTTTTTACAATAAATAATATTTTACAAAGTAATAAAATAAAATAATACATGTTTATGTAATAGTTTACTGTCTAGAATTTTTTGAAGCCATGTGTGCATAACAATGCACACTGCCAAGAAAAGGGTAATTGTAAATAAATAAAACCAATAACATTTTAAAACGATTTCAGTTTGATGAATCATAAATTGAAAGTGGATTGAATTGAATATGAAATCGAAATACTTATTATTTTATTCAGATCGGAGTTTGAAGGTTGAAATTGCAAACAAATTGGTTTAAAATGTAATATTCCCCTTTTATCTTAGTTGAATGAACAATGAATAACCTACCTCCTTCTTCCTTTGGTGATGTGAAGAAAGTGTAACCCCTCGTTTACACCAGGGTCTAAAACATGTATTTGACCAGTTTTATGACATGTCTTCGTTCAGACATAGACATGTTTATAACATGTTGAAAGATTTGTTTATGACATGCTTACAACATTTTGATTGTTTATGAAATGTTTGTACGACAAGTTGTAAACATGTCTGTATAAATGTTATCCATCAATCATGGATACAGTTTAAAACTTGTTTTTGACTAGTCTCAAGACAGAAATTGCAGTAAAATAAACAAGACTAGTCTAAAACACGACAGTTTTGTGTAGGTGTGAACGCGGTCAATGACAAAGACAAAGTAAAACATGTCGCAGACTTCAGTGTGAACGCAAATGTGTTGTAAACTTGTATGCACACAAGTTGGCGGCACAGTGTGAACGGAAGAGTGTTTGAGACAAGTCTCAATACAACATGTATTGAGACTTGTCTCAAACACTTGTCTCAAAGACTTGTAGAATACGAAAAATTGTGTTTTGACGACTTGTAATAAGTTGTAGACTTGTTTGAACAAGTCTACAACTTGTTTCTTGGTGTAAACAAGGGGTAACAAGCAGTTTAACTTTGACGTTAGCATAAGCTTCAAATTGGAAACAATTTTATTTCTAATTTTGAAACCCATGTATTTTAGTAGGTATATTATTACCCATGCTATTAAGTCTAGGCTAGCTAATTTTGATTAACCACCTCAGGAATAATTTTATATTTTACTTGTGTTTTAACTAAGTTGACAGATTCACAAAACCATCACCTTTGCAATAGTATTTTTGGGAAATGTAATAAACAATTTGAATATTATGAAACATAGATTTTGTGTTTGTCTAAACGAATTTTGCAAAAATAATACGACCAATAATATACTAAGTACAAGCGCTTTACTTTACAAATAAGATTATCTTGATGTTAAATTTAATTAAGTCCTAAAGGGCTGTAATTTCATTTGAAATGTCTGGTTTTTGACTTTAAAGGAGTTTGTTAGGAGTCAGACCTCGGTCTCCATAGCCTTTACCAAGATACTAAATTATTTTAAAGTTTTAATGAATAGCCACTGCTTTTGCACCGACATTCGTTAGTTTGATGATTTTAATTGCACATTTGAATGTTGGTACACAAACTTATAATAATCATTATAAAAGGAGACGGGGACTTCTGGGCCAAAATTGTAATGAGTTGAGATATGACTTAAAAAAAGCGGTATTTTTTTCTATTTCAAAATATTAAAAAACCAGCTCAATTGAAAGTCTGGAAGACGAGAAATCTTAAAACTAAGTTTATTCCACTAGCAAAATAAAATATCGATTACTAAAAAATATTTAAACAATATTGCGTATTTAAACACTTGCATCACAATTTGATATTAAATCAATCAGAGTGAACAAAACTTAATCATAATAATAATAATAACCATTTAAAATACCAAATAATAGTGTAATAAAAATAAATTCTGAATCGATTTCCGTTAATCGATTAATTATTTCTTGTGTTTATCAACTGTATTTTTAAGCTGTGACAGCTGACAGCTCCATTTTCAGTCAATCAGTTTATTTACTTATTCAATCTTCAAAATTAATTATTTTATCGAAAAATTTTATATTTACACGGCTTATGGGATATACAATTGTTTATAAAATATGTACAAAAGTATGCTATATCAGTATGCTGTATCAGTTTATTGGTTTAAATCCAATGATCAATTGACTTCTGCGTTTTTAGTATTTCCAGTTGATTTCTTGATTATATTCCCTTAACAGTGATTTCTCTTTACGGACTTCTCAGCTTGCTCCTGGTTACCTTAAAGTACAATGATAAACTTGATTTTGACATGGATTTCTGTGTGAATTGTGGCATAGAAAATGAAGTAAATAAGGTAATATATTTCCACCTGCGCACTTCTTAGACAATACTCTAATTATTATTGAAGAAGAATAAAAGATCATTATTATTTAAAGTGTTTTTTTTTTAACATAACATCCTTGTACTCCATATCTTTAAAATCTCTTTGTAAGTTTTCGTACATTATCCCTGAGTAAAATATAATACAGTACAATTTAAAAGTATTTTAAGATAAAAAAAAAATGACCACTTTCTATTAAAACACCACAGAAATCACAGTTCTAAAATGTAAATTTCTTGCATAACCTCACTTTTACTAAATCTCTTATAACTCTGCTCTCAGATATCCAAAATCTGCAGAATTTTCAGGGATAGTTTAATAATTTATATGCTCTTAATTGATACCACCCTCATCTTATTACATTTTTGGCCCAAGAATGTATGAAAGCCTCCCCATCTCCTTTTGTGAAACACTTGAGACACCTTAGAATGCTGCATGCAGGAACCTTAATATTAAATGAGTTTGCTGTTGAATGTTGGCTTTCAGTTTTTATATTCAGATGTTTTCATCATTTTAATTTTACTTTTAACTAATTTAATAAACAAGTTAACTTAACTTATATCCTAAACTATATCACGGATGTTGGTAAAGTGAATAAATAATCTGTCCTACAATGATATTAAATGTCTATATTACTTATATACTAGCGGCCACCTGCCACTTCGTTCGTTTTACCCCCACTTAGGAATATTGTTTCAATAAATCCGTTTTTAGTGGATATCTACCACTATAGGGAACCTACAAGCAAATTTTAAAATTTGTAGGTGTTATAGTTTCTAAGATTATGTAATTAATCAGTAAGTGGTATTTCTTTTATGTATAAAGATTACTCAGTTCGTTCACATATTTTCAAATGGTCTATTTGTGAAAGATGAAAATCAAAATATCGACAATAACCCAAAAATAGGATTTTACTTCACTGGTTCCATAATCCGTTCCGGAATACTGGCTTAACCCCTGTCGATTCTTGACTGCAAATCTCGAAAATAATTGGGAATATTGCGGCAAAATGGCACAGTACAAAAAAGAAATTGAGAAAGAATGTCGAATAGCTATGGACCGTGCAGTATTAGCTTATGAGCTCCCCTATACAAGTGGCCATTCGTTCGCTGGTGAATTGCAGAATAGAATGACGAATGCCTGGGATTTAACGTTTATGGTACACGTTGACGAATGTCATATACGACAAATTCCATACATTCGTCATTCTACTCTATAATACGCCGGGTAAAAGGCTAGTGGCTGTAATATCAAATCAAAACTGAGTAATTTTAATTATGTATTTTTGGGGTTTGAATTGCTTACCCGTGGGCTAATATAACAATTTAGACCAATAATAGTAGGTATATGGACCACAATCATACCTTGAGTAAATCCTTGTAAAATTGATGTTCTACGATAGTGTTGAAGAACTAAATAAAAGGAAGAAATAAACGAATAAAATTTAAAAGGAAGTGACGAGAACTAAACGAGAAAACGATTCAAGGCGAATAGAGACAAAAGAAATGCAGGCGCTGAATAGAACCCCATTTTATGAAATAAAGGATGCTTTTGAATACGCAATAAAAAAAATTTCTTATAAAGTACTTAAGGAAATTTTAGTTCATTCCTACTATTATGAAATATTTATAATGAATAGGTACTTAATAAATAAAAAACTTCAATGCATTACTTATGGATTAGAGTAGCAAATAAATCAAAAGTATACACAAAATTCATTTGAATTTATTTACTTATTAAAGAAAATATAACTAGAATCTCACAATTACACAAAGATATTAAGTATTCTCGATAGATGGATAATAATTTTTATCAATAACCAAAACCATCCATTTGATAAGATTGTTATGAAGACTGCCACCTCAGAAACAATCAGACACATGATTTTCCATTATAAAATATTTACGTAATGTACTAGCTTTCACGACAAACGAAGCTAAAACAATTGTATTCAAGTGCATACAATATCAGTGCTATGTAAATGCAAAGTAACGTTGGCTTATATCTGAATGGAATAAATATGTTTCTATTGCTTTGAAACAGAAAATTAAATGAAATCCGATGCATATTGCTTCCTCTAGATACCCTCTTGAAAATTTCAATTGTTATTCAATATTTCTTATCTCTTGGCTTTATTCTAACCAAATTCTAACTATGCTAGGGATGAGCGTTATATTTTTATTTATTTCATAACTTGCTATTCAACGACATCTCTGCACTTCCTCACTCTCACTTCCCATATTTTGCGCCATGTCATCTTTCAGACATTCATTTATCTTTTCTTTTGATATATTCCTTATTTATTTATAGGCTGGTAGTCCCATCGTGCTTTATTCTACTTGCTTACAGTATGTGACAAATCATGTTAGTAAATCGATTTAGCATGAGATTTGGGTTTGCTTAATTGATGTAAGCTCGTGTTTTCACGTTATACCTATATTAAGTCTTGGGAATTACATTTCTTGATTTTCTTAGATATTTGGTCCATCAATTGACTGCACCTCGCTAGATGGTGAAAAGCTGAAGTTCAGTCCAGAAGATACCGACTCCTGATATTCACTTTGAAATACTAGTTTCCAACTTGATTACCTATTTAGATGCTTTTTCACGCCCCGCTAGTAGAATTTCTGAATAAAATGTTTCATGGCCACGACAAATTGTTTGCATCAAATATAGGAATTATTTGCATCAAGCCCAGATGGTGAAAGACGCCAATTGCCATTCCAAAAGACGACGACGTTTGACAGTTGATTCAACTAGCCTACTTAAACTGAAACGAAGGTTTAAATCTGCCAACAACAACAGTATTCCAAACAAAAAGGACTCCAACCACTTTGTTCTTACGTTTGTTTGTAATCACTTTATAATTGTTTTGAGAAAAGTAACACGATGACTTCAACGACATTTATACTAGCTAAACTTTCAGAGGTGTGTTAAAGCAACGTGGATGAAACGAGTGTTGTGAATATTGTGAAACTCCTATATAGAGCTGTAAATATAGCCGCTTGTTGTGTTACGCTTACAAACTTTTTACAGAATGTTTTTGAAGGCACAACTCTAGCTTAATATTTTAACTTGCTTTAATAGCGGCCTCGTCCACGTCGAAAATGTAATTAAGAATTTTAAGTTGACTCCCTGACAAAATTAAAATTTTGTCTAAATTTTTTTTGTGTATTTTGTACACAACAATTGTTGTATGATTTCACTAACAATGAGTACGAAGCGTCGTAGTTCTACTATTTTTTACAAAACTAACTTTATTACAACTCCTCTGTTTTGACATGACAAACTAAAGAGAGATTAAAGTAAGCATTTCCATACAATTATCAAGAGAGTATAAGTAGGCTAAGTAATGTACCTACTAGATTATTGTCTCTAACCTTTTCCTAGGGACAAAGATGTGAATATTTTTATGTATAAATTACTTTCACGAAGCTCGGACACTCAACACACATGGTAAATGTCTCGTTAAATAATACTGGTGTTAATTATAAATTTAAATATTTACTTTGCATTGTATTTAATGTAGGTATATTCGTCAAAGTGATAGTTGTAATAAAAAAGGAAAATGACATCGATTTTTTTTAATATTTATAAACAATGTTAAAATATTGAATCATAGAACCAAGTGACTTTATAAATGTTACCTGAATTATTGTAAGCGATCAATTGTCCACTTTGGGGGAATAAGGCCCAAAGTCAGAACCAGTTATCGAATCAATGTAATTATATTGACAATATTATCTGAACATGAGTGAGTCAATTTTCATTTGGATCTCGAAAATATTTTTTCTTGACTGTCGTTCCGTTCCCTTGAGTGTGCTTCCTTAATACATTTACGAAATGAACTTAATTAAGGTTATATTACTTATTTCTTGTAGCGGACATTTTTTCCCTAGATATTGGCCCTTTACTTTCATTTTTATGATCTTGTATGAGCTTGCAGTTGAGAATAAGCTTTACTCATTTCACTTAAAAGCGATACACGTCGTGTTTAGTGTAAATAATAGGTAAGTAAACTGCGATAGAAATAGTTTAAATCGAATACTCATAAAAATTTGATTAAGGTTTTTTCTTTGTTTACCTTTTTCATGCGTGTCGTGTCGTATAACAATATGTATTATAGTTGTACACATTTCTTTAATTGCCATAAATAAATATTTAAAAATCCTTGTTCCTTATTTTTTCAAATTCAATGGAAATGGTAAAAAAATGAAGTTATTTCAAACACATTGTCCCAGTTTGAAATGGGATCCCATTTTTTCTCATAATGGTTTTTGTCCTAATTTAAATTGTCATAACAAGTTAGGCATAATTTTCTTTGTCATAATAATAGTGTGCCATAATTGTTTTTTAGCATACTATGTTATTAAGCATAAATATTATATCCTAATGTTTTTATTCATAACTTTGATATGCATAAAGTTGTAAAGCATATTGTTTATTTGTCTAATAGTTATTTGGCTAATAGAAAAAATTATGATTAAAAAGTTATGGCAAATGAGTATTATGCGTAAATAATGTTAGGACAAGTAACATTATGCAATGTTAAATTATGACATAAAATTGTAGGAATAAAAATAGAGAACCGTTTGAAATATATG
Source organism: Eilema depressum (assembly GCA_914767945.1). Classification (NCBI taxonomy): domain Eukaryota; kingdom Metazoa; phylum Arthropoda; class Insecta; order Lepidoptera; family Erebidae; genus Eilema; species Eilema depressum. Next base: position 13,183,406 of record OU612033.1, on the reverse strand, counting down.
GTAACAAATAGTGATTTATATAGCATCGTTCTTTGCGGAGAGGGAGCCTGCTAAAACTGCAAATAAAACTGTCAGTACAAAGCTCCCAGCGACTTTGAATCTCAATAAAAAACTGTATCCCAGTTTTTATGTGAAATTTTCGTGCACGGTCGTAAAACAAGTGACAGGACAAATAAAACTGCGAACCAGGAAATATTTGGCGAAAAAATGTTAGTAACATGCTGGTACGAGAGAAATGCTTAGTGACTAACATTATACGGGGTGTATGTTTGTGTATAGCTATTGTGTGAAGGTGTGTGGGTGAGTATGCCAACTGTGGTAATAGTTTGGAAAATATTACAGAGAAATGAGAGTGCAAAAATGTGAACGACTGTTTTGTGAGTGCACAGATTTTTTTTTGGAATCGTTTTTTATGTCCCTCGGGATTTATATGTCGCATGCTTTATGTTTATATTGAAATAAATATAATCTATGAACCATACAATAGTGTTTTCATAGTATGTAATTCATTTTGTATTCACACTGGAAATTGTTATCTGTAATTGGAAGCTAATCATTATTTTCTGAGCCATTTTCCTACTCAGTTGGGATTGTCTTTCCAGTCTAACTACAATACGGTCTACCTACCTACATAATCCTTCCATGCTAATAATATTATAAATGCGAAAGTATCTAACTCTGTCTGTCTGTCCGTCCATCCGTCTCGTCTGTCTGTCTGTCTGTCTGTCTGTCTGTCTGTCTGTCTGTCTGTGTGTCTGTCTGTCTGCCTGTCTGTTACGCTTTCACGCCTAAACTACTGAACCGATTTTGATGAAATTTGGTATACCTACCGGTAGATTAGACCTTGAGAAAGGACATAGGCTATGTTTGGTCGCGATAACCGAGATCCACGCGCGCAGAGCCGCGGACAACAGCTAGTATGCAATAAAATATTATAGTCTTACATAACCAAAAACAGTCTTTACAGACAACTACTCCAGGAAATTATCTATTAATTTTCGTTTTTCCCGAATTTGATTTTCCATTTAATTAATATTTTGAACGGAATTTGAACTTTCCGTTTTGTCATTAACTCCAAAGCCCTGATAACAAGTGGGATATAATTATTCACTGAACTCCATCGTATTACAGTAAGTTATCCCAGAGGATTGTATTGCAACTTGGCAACTTTGACGGAACTAACTGGAATGTCTGACAAAGGCGCTTTAAATGGTGTCGATTTCTCTTTAAGGTTTTCACTGTGCATCTAAGACTTCATTTGACAAGAATCCTTTGAAATAAATTTATGTAGTTTTAAAATCATGTCAGCTTTGTGAAATAATCCCTTTTGTTAAGAGCTATTAAGAAAAAGTAAACCAACCTTCACAAAATACCTACTTAACATGTAAATTGGTTTAAGTATATCGTTCTATTTAAATAATTCCACAACAAAGCCTAAAAATGAAATATAAATACCGAAATGATACTTACAATTTTGTAATCAAATGAATGTTCAACATAAACATTCACTTTGAAAAAAATTAGAGTTATTTAACTCACAACAGGTTCCTTTTATGTAATTGAGCGACCTAAAATTGTTTGACTTTCGAGCCAAAAATACCTTTTGATGATTTTAACGTTATGTGCTTCAACTTTTAAAGGCATCCCAATTTATTCAGAACCCATAATTTGCGAAAATATGAGGACAAATAATAAGATTCTGCGAACCAGAGGTTTAGAGTAGGTACTTCGTTAAGACCCCTTATTTCCCATTCAGGCAGGCCAAGTGTCGGAAACTTTCAGAGTCGACTGAATTTCAAACAGTTATTGCCATCAGGGACGAGAGTCAAAAAGTGTAATATGCTATAGCTTGAAAGAAGGTCTTTAATTTAGTAAACGTCTTTAGCAAAATTAATTCCTTAGATCTTGTGAATAAATTAGATGAAAGTTGCGTGCGAAATAATACTGTAATTTAATAAAATAAGTTTACGGAATTTTTAATTAAGGAAAATTTATTGTAACTATTTTAGTTAAGTATAATATTGAAATTTACTTTGAAAAATTATAAAATATTGTGCAATACTATACAAAAACTTGACATTATTATACCGACCCAACAAACTAAAGTAACATTCTTACACTTGTAATAAATCGTTCCCGGTAGTAGCATTTGGTCCATCCCATATGTGCCTACGTGGTGTCATATAAGGCGGCTAAGTGATAGGGCTATTTAACATCAGACAGACAGATATATACAGCCCAGACTCAGCCTCAAATGCATAGCTTGAGTCAACAATAGTGTCCGGAGTACGACAATAGGCTCACCCCGTATTACGTGGGACCGAATATGTGCATGTGCATAATGATTGGTGAAATGTGGGTGTTAATTCACTTCTGCTTAAACCTCCGGGGACTTATGTATGTATATAATGTAATAAATCGTAGGCTAATGGGATTATGCCATTATAAACTGAAACACCCCTATTGCCAACTAGATTTTCTCCACAAAAAACTTTCGTCGTTAATATTCTACGACCGCACTGCTCTCCTTGCGCAGTTACCAGTTATCAAAATTAGTTTGTGACACAAATAACTCCGTCATTTTTCCGTCCGTCATCCGTATGAATATTATGTATGCTATGTATAATATATATTATGTAGATAGAGTAGGTACCTGTTTAGGTACGCTTTTTTTACTGTCTGTTTTTTTTTTCTTTCTTTCTGTTTTTTCCCCTCATTACAATATACCTTATTCTCTGCTACTCGAAGGTTTGCTGGGAAACACCTGGCACTACTTGAAAGAATGACTCATAAACTCTAAGAATAACATCACTTCAGTCTCGTATTCCACTTGTAATTGATAACAAAGGCAATAATAACGAGTGTCGGCCCGGCGCGCGCCGCATGACGTCACCAGCTGTGAGTGGCGTGCGTGTGAGTGTCGTTTGACAGACCGCTCAGTCCACTCACCGGTTAAAAGTTAAGTTATAAATCTAATTGCCTTTCTTGTTCAAGTTTTGGATAGGATTAAATAAAAACAACTCATTTATTAACTTAAAAAGCTATTAATTTATTAAGTTTAACGAGCCTAATCATAAAAGTTTGTGTGCAAATATACTTTTAAATTAGCACTGAGCGGGGATCGAACCTGCGCCTCCTGCGTAGCGGCCGCATTCGCTACTCCAAGCCACAGAGAGATAATATCTCTCTGTGGCTTGGAGTAGCGAATGCAGTAATAGTCAGATATTATATTGAAGCGTTATCTCTTCCATTTGGTTGCTTTGCCCGAACAATGTATCAAGTTAGTTGTCACTTTAGCACGCATTGATAGCATTTCTATACAAATAAAAAACTCTACGTCGACCTCGACGACGGGTTTATTACTAAAGTCTGATTCAATTGAGTGACATTTATTTAATCGAATAATAATAAAACATGAAAAATAATAAAACATGTTAAAATTATAACTTTTGTATCGTAGTAATATTTAGGATGAAGTTGTGAATATATTCCAGTTATTTGCTGTAGTGCAACAACATTTATTACATATATATTTTGTATATTTTTCACATTTTTTATATAAATGTGAAACATTTATTAGCATTTTAAATACAATACCAGTTGTGTAATATGTACTGCTAAAGCTACTAAAGAATATGTAGATCATTGATTCACATAGTTGTAAGTAAACTCTGCTGGAAGTAAACTCTTTTTTCAAAATGGTGGTGCTGTCTAATGACATGGTTTAAATTCAATAAAATAAGTAGGTATTTATAAGAAATATTATAGGTAACTAAGTATTTATTTGTACTTGCAACTTGCGGCATATTTTAGTATAAACCATAATATTAAATTTCTTAACAGTAAACAATTAGTTTTGGTCTGTAAAACATTTTTTTTTTCAACGTCGAATTTTTAGCGAAATAGAAAGTTCTCTCTCAATCCTACAAACAAAAATACCTGCCTAAAACAGAAATCAACTGTCTATAAGACAATTGAAATGTAAATAAATTTCCTCTGAACCTTTTTCAACTAGGTTGGAACCGTATTCTGTGTGATTTCGAAACGATCGAACTCGATATTTACTGTGAATCGACTGTCATCAGACTCCAAAACCTAAATAGGTACTTTGGCAAAATTAAGAAAAAACAGAACAAAAGTTATAGGACTATAGTTACATTTAAATTATAGGTTGTTAAAGTATGGTTGTTGTAAGAAGGATTGAAAAGGATACTAAGGTAGTTTGAGTACGTAGAGCGAATGAGTACGGAACGAATGACACACCAGGGCCCATACCATGAACTCTACCAACTGCAAATGTCACTTTGTAATCCTATGTATTTATATGACATTACAAAGTGACATTTTCAGTTGGTGGAATGACAGCAGTTCAATATTGACCTGTTTTAAGAGTTTATGGTAAGGCCGCAGGTATGTAAAGGCACAGGTGAATGGGCAGATCAGCCGGGGTTGACATCATGTGTATTGGCCAAATTAATAAAAATTTGAAAAACTTCAAGTCAGAAGTACTCGAAACCAGCGAGCTTACAAGAAAGGGTAAATGACAATAGAGGAAGCTCGTGAGGTAAGGATAGTCTCTGCCTTCTCCGTAGGCGTAAATAGTCATAAGCGTATGCATGTTGCCTGGAAAAAATGGCTTCTAGCGATAAGGCCGCCCATTGTACATTGAACTGTAACATACTATCTACTTGTATTACTGTAAATCTATTGGTGTACAATAAATAATTATCTATCTATCTATCATGTTGTATGTCAAATGAGGTAAGTATTACAGCAAACCGTGCTAAAACTCTATTTTCATTAAATGAATTCAAAGTTCTAATTCTAATCAAATTCCAGACACTGAATTAATCGAACAAGGGACTTGACATGGAGACAAAATATAGAAAACGAGGCAAACATTACTTTCCATTATAGAGTCAATCCTATGACGACTGACTATATAATGAAAAATTTATTGAAATCCGTACGCTACTACAAACAGTCAAATTAGAAAATTATTGCGCAGCTTTCAGAAAACACGATTCAAATTCATATAGAATTGTAATATGCTGTATAGTATCTACATACCTCACTATTCTATTTGTTATTAGTGAAAATGTTGATATGCTGTACTTAAAATTAATATATTTTGTAATTCATATTCATTATTGAGCATCTCGTCTGTCCCAGCCACCTTTTCAGGTCGTCAGTTCATCTGGTTGGAATAGCCTGAATGCGGAAGGCCAAGGATCGGAAGTGATGGCGCACATTGGGAGAGGCCTATGACCAGCAGTCAACTGCAATGGGATATTGATTGATTCATGATAATTGACATTATTATACCATTCAAAATCTTTTTTTCATCATCATGAAAAATTGCAATCACGAGCGTTCACGATCATGATTGTCTTACAGTTTCCAATTTCAAATTAATTATAAAACTTTAGTGAAAATTCGTTCATAATATTTTCCTTATTTTATAAACCAAATTAACAAGGATGAACAATTACTGGGAAACCGTTTAAATTTTTTAATTAGCTGCATTGCTGGAAAGGAGACGGGGACTTCTGGGCCAAAATTGTAATGAGTTGAGATATGACTTAAAAAAAGCGGTATTTTTTTCTATTTCAAAATATTAAAAAAACAGCTCAATTGAAAGTCTGGAAGACGAGTAATCTTAAAACTAAGTTTATTCCACTAGCAAAATAAAATATCGATTACTAAAAAATATTTAAACAATATTGCGTATTAAAACACTTGCATCACAATTTGATATTAAATCAATCAGAGTGAACAAAACTTAATCATTATAATAGTAATAACCATTTAAAATACCAAATAATAGTGTAATAAAAATAAATTCTGAATCGATTTCCGTTAATCGATTAATTATTTCTTATGTTTATCAACTGTATTTTTAAGCTGTGACAGCTGACAGCTCCATTTTCAGTCAATCAGTTTATTTATTCAATCTTCAAAATTAATTATTTTATCGAAAAATTGTATATTTATACGGCTTATGGGATATACAATTGTTTATAAAATATGTACAAAAGTATGCTATATCAGTATGCTGTATCAGTTTATTGGTTTAAATCCAATGATCAATTGACTTCTGCGTTTTGAGTATTTCCAGTTGATTTCTTGATTATATTCCCTTAACAGTGATTTCTCTTTACGGACTTCTAGCTTGCTCCTGGTTACCTTAAAGTACAATGATAAACTTGTTTACTTGTTTGAGTTTTGCTCGGTATTTTGGATTTTGACATGGATCTCTGTGTGAATTGTGGCATAGAAAATGAAGTAAATAAGGTAATATATTTCCACCTGCGCACTTCTTAGACAATACTTTAATTATTATTGAAGAAGAATAAAAGATAATTATTATTTAAAGTGTTTTTTTTAACATAACATCCTTGTACTCCATATCTTTAAAATCTCTTTGTAAGTTTTCGTACATTATCCCTGAGTGAAATATAATACAGTACAATTTAAAAGAATTTTAAGATAAAAAAAATGACCACTTTCTATTAAAACACCACAGAAATCACAGTTCTAAAATGTCAATTTCTTGCATAACCTCACTTTTACTAAATCTCTTATAACTCTGCTCTCAGATATCCAAAATCTGCAGAATTTTCAGGGATGGTTTAATAATTTATATGCTGTTAATTGATACCACCCTTATCTTATTACATTTTTGGCCCAAGAATGTATGAAAGCCTCCCCATCTCCTTTTAATTGAGATTAAAAGTTTAATAAAGTTTGTAAACAGTTCACGACTCGAAAGAGGATTACGCGTGTTTACGTTGTAATTTTAAAAATTAATTGGTAATCTACCATTCGGGTAAATTGGTAATCTACCATGCAGGCAAATTGATTTTTTGTTGTTGTTCAATAATTGCAACTATTGTAAGTAACTTTACGGGTATTTTTCGAATACATACTAGATAGGTAGTAAGTAAGCATATTGAGTGTATCTAATAATACAACTTCACACTTCGACCAGCGAGCAAAATTGTTTTAAGTGAACAAAAAAAATTGAGTAAAAAAGAATTGTTAATAATTGTAATAACTTAAAAAAAGAAATCGCCTTTTTGTTTTTCAGCGCCGAGTAATTCCAATGTAATATGAAACACCACCTGGTGTCCTAAATTCGAATCATTTTCAGTCACGTTCGCAGCAAAAACCGATTTTGCTGCACGTTTTTTACGCACTAAAAGCGCCCTTGTCATCCAAGAGAGGTAAAAAGTTATATGAATGTAAGACAAAATAAAACATTTTGCATTTTATAATTATGCTCTAGTAGAAATATTCTTGTTTAGATCCAATTATTTGTTTTTCTAACTATTAATTTACTTTTGAAGACAAATTAAATCCCTAATTTAAATTAATTTAATACTGTTGAAGTCGATCAGTCCTAATTTTAAAAGTTATAACAGGTACCAATTTTCTTTTACGAATAACAATGATAAAAGTTCAATTTTGTTATTATGTTCCGAAAGAATTTAAAATTGGCGGCGCGGCGACGAAGCTATTGAGAGCTTAAAGTATTGACGTATACGGAAATATTTTTTATTAAAAGAAACGCTGTTTAAGGAAACGACTTTCTAAGGAAATAATATAAAATTACAAGGCACAGTCGAATTCTAGTTACAATTTGCAGACTAGCTAAATCACTTTCTAGCCTAAAAAATAGCATTTTTAATGATGATCCTTGCTTAAATATTATTGTAATGAATCTTCAATAATACAACATTTGTGCTCAATCAAACAATAGTGTATTTCTATACTCTATATTAATATTACTACAATAATTATTACAATTCTTATCAATTTATATAATTGTCTTACTTCACCTTAGCTCTCATTCGTACAATATATTACCTGATTCATTTACTAAATCTTATTTTACAATACAAATCCAGTCGTTTCGTCACCATCTTGACAATCAACTCCCCATCAAGTGTCACTCGACAGTGTTGCCAACTTTTAAACAAAAGAATCTATACTGATAATAGAAATAAGGTTGACTATAAAAACCTTTTTTATATCTTTCTATTGCAAAATCATTACATTATGTTTTAAGTGGTAAGTAGCGTCGTCATAGATTTTTGGGTAGCCACTTGCCATTAAGTGGGTTTTAAAGTCTACTACGCACCACTAGCACTATTTCTGCGATATTATCCATCAATCATTCAATTAGCTTATTGTAGTCCACAGCTGGACATAGGCATCTTCCAATGTGCGCCATTTCCCCCGATACTCCGCCTTTCGCATCCAGCCTGCTCCGGCCACCTTTATCAGGTCGTCAGTCCAAATTACTAGGGGGCATCCCAACTTCCGTTTGCCTTCTCGTGGTTTCCACTCTATTTATCACTCATAGCATAACACTATTAAGGCATTATCATAATACTATGTAATAATAATCGTCTTTAAATTTTTTGGGCGTGAGTGAAATATTATAGCAATAATGTTGAAGCAAGGAAAAAGCGTAACATAAGAACAGCGCGATATTTTTGTTGAATACAAGAAAGAGTTTCATAACGAGAGTAATCAATCCACTTCGCACTGTGAGCTTTTTAATGAGATAACCAAAAAATTTTTAGGGAATGTTTTGCTTGTACAATTTATCACCTTAAATATCATTGTGACCTTTTTGAAAAATAAGTTGACAATATTCTAGAACCGTGTTGGTTTCCGGCGGATTAGAAATGGGTCTTCTCATCTGTTCCCGTGGGTGTCGTTGAAGGCGACTAAGGGATAGGGCTGTTTTCTATCTGACAGTAAACGTAATGCCTATGATAAAGTGCCTGCTTAGCGGCAATAAGCTCGTACTCGTAACAACGTGGGACCGAAAAACATAGTTGGTGAAATGAGGGTGTTATTACACCTCTGCCTACCACTTCAGGTATTTACAAGCGTAAATATATTATGTTATTCCAAGATATATGATAAACAGAAATTACCTACTGCTTACTGTCAATCCTTCTACATGTGCAGCCTGTGGGTGAGCTACACGCAGAAGGCATACAGCGCTCTGCGCGTCCATAATAATAACGTGTTCAGGGTTCTGATGGGGTTGCCGTGGCACTGTATTGCATCAGGTATGTTTGCCGAAGCGCGCACGGATGGCTCCGAGGCAATTATGAGGAAGCGATGTGCGTCTACTCTAAGCCGTGTACGCGGCAGCTCCAATAATTCTGGGCATGTTCGCGGATTGGCAGGATTCACCTATGCTGCGAAACACACTAGGTATGGATAATTTTATCCGAATTAAATGATATAATAAAAAATTAAAAAACTATAGTTCATTCAATTCAATTCAATTTTTTGGTGTGGCAAGCTATGCCGAAGTTGTCGGCAAATTTGGCCATGTACAGACGTGCGAAGGAGTATAGTCACTTAAAAGGCCGCAGTCAGTATACATTTTGAATTTGGCAATTTTGTCATAGGGTCAAATTTGACTGATTGTGAGCAAGTCGAAACACTTAAGAAAATACAAATTAAATAATAATATATAACCATTCACGAATAGAAATAATACACGCATACAAACAATAAAGAGAAATGAGCAAAAAAGTACCATACTAAATAAGGAAACGAGGCAGTAGGCTGCATCAGAGTTGGATATCGTTTCGTCTAATGAAGTAAATCAACAACCTAAGAACATCTCTAGACGAGTCAGTTAGTAGTGAAGAGAAGTTGATGGGGGTAGGGACGTCTAGTTCCCGAAGACAGGTGTACAAGTCAGGAGACAAGTTGTTATTTCTCGGGCAGTTAAAAAAGATGTGATCCAGTGAACCCTCATCCAGGCCGCATTCGCACAATGATGAATCACTTATGCGAATTTTATTCAGGAACACTGGAGAGCAGCAAAAACCAAGGCGCAGTCTACACATAACAGATATAACCCTTTTAGGAACAGTTTTGAAACGGTAGTACCATGGCTTTGGTGATATGTCTGGTTGAACAGCATGGTAGAATTTACCTTTCTCTTTGCAGCTCGCAGACCAGAGGGCCTGCCATGAAGACATTAAATTAACCTGAGGCAGGCTCAGCAAGTCATAGCTTTGGTATGCAAGATGCTTGGGATCGCTAGATGGTGAACTGATGGCACTTTTGGCAAGAGAATCGGCACACTCATTGCCCTCAATGCCACTATGACTGGGAATCCAAACTAACTGAACTGTCCTTTGGTAGCTAGCACATGCATGAAGAGACTTTCTGATGTCCAAGATTAGGGAGCTATGCAATTTGCTCCGATAGGGGTTCTGCTCAAGAGCTTTAAGGCAGCTTAAAGAGTCTGTGAAGATTACACTATTGATGATATTAGTATGTGCTTCTACAAACAAACAAGCTTCCAGAATAGCCACACATTCCCCTGTAAAAACAGATGACTCCTTAGGGCACCTGAACTGGAGGATGATCTGGGAGTTCTGATAATAAACTGCGGCACCCGTATAACTATCATTGTCAATTTTAGAAGCATTTGTGAAGAAACGGTGAAAACCACTCCATCTGTTGGCTAGAAGTTCTTTAAAGGTTGAGTTGGCAGAAGGGGAGTCTTTATCTATACCAGCATTAAGACAAATGTTTGGGTTGAAGTGTAGAATTTCGTAACTGTAGTTGAAAAGAGGAAGTCTATTTGTTTTACTCACTGGACATTCTAAATTTTGAAAAGATCTAAAAGTTTTTAGAATTAGAGGAATTTCTTTACATTTCCAATAATTAGAGGAATTGCAAACATAATTTAAGGTGGATAATTTTTGCAAGAGGGGGTGAGAAGATTTATTAATTAGCCGATATAAAAATCGAGAAGCTAAATACTGTCTTCTTAGGGCTAGAGGGGGCTCTGCACATTGGACCTGTAAGGCGTTAATAGGGGAGCATTTCATACACCCGGAGATAATTCGAAGGCAGTTGGACTGGATCCTGTCCAGTCTTGCTAAAGCACCTTTGTTACAAGGAATTAACAGAAAGGAACCATAGTCCAAGATGCTTCGAACCAGAGCATTGTAAATAAGTTTCATGGTGAAGGGATGAGCACCCCACCAGACACCAGCAAGAGCTTTTAAGATTGGAATGATTCTTTCGCATTTTTTGACCTGATAGTTAAGGTGGGAAAGACCTGTCAGTTTAGAATCCAAGTAAACACCCAGAAATTTTGCATTGTTAGAAATTGGAATGTCAGTATCCTGGATACTAACCCGGACTTGAGGAATTATTCTCTTTCGTGAGAAGATTACAACTGAGCTCTTGGGGGCAGACAAAGCAAGACCATGCTCTTGCAGCCACTGGTGCAGAGAATTCAGAGAGAGCGTTAACGATGTCGCAGCATCTGGAATGGATTGGTTAACGACATATAAAGCAATGTCGTCGGCGTATTGGAGGATTTGGCAATCGTTGTTTAGGCAAGTACCAATGTCAGCAGAGTACAGATTGTACAATAATGGACTCAATACTGAACCTATAGTTCATATAAATATGAAAGTAGTATTGTAATGACAAATATCTAAAATAAATACCTACTAAAATGTCAAGTAACTAAAAAGTTTTTAACATAACTAAATAACCCGCCCCAGGTCGTATCTGGTGCAAAGGAGCTTAGAACATCGGCCATTTCATATATTTAAATCTGATTAAACGTAAATATCGTCGACATTTCCAATAAGTCATCTATTTACGTCAGTATTGAATTAAAACTTTACGCAAAACAATTATTTAGAAAACTAATTTTCTCGGTGTAGCAAATTATATATACTTGGCAATAATAATGAGTGAAATTTTTGTTTAACGTGACTTGTGACCGTCAACCGACCGAGGTCTACGGCCGCAATTGCCTCTAATGTACTCCCATGGGTAATTAGTTACGACAATATAAGCATTCAGGGATCGTCAAAATAATTAAAATATTTTTATAACTGCCAAACAGCATGTTAGATAGCTGCCTGCTGTAGTAGTTTATTATTTCAGTGCTTTTTGTAATGTCAATAATGATTTTTCTATCCGAAGTATTAAAAGCATCTGATGAGGCCGTCAAGCTGAGTGCCACCATTGTAACATGGTACGTGTCTGTAATGGTGACCCTCTTTTCAGAGACTTTGCCTTCAGCTTACCATCAGGCGAGGCGAAGTCTAATTGACGTGTCCTATATAAAAAAAAGTGCAACTTTGAAACGTGGGTTCCACTTTTTATTGGTTTATGAAAGTAAACTAATAAATAAGCTTTTATAGAAGCGATTGCCATTTGTGCTCCGTGCACGAAAAATATTTGAAGCATTACGATTGGCCGCCTGCCTACTGTGAAACTGTGTGCGTATGAAGCCTGCCAATCACAATGCTCCATTCTGTCGATACGTTTATGTCACGAATACGAATATTTTTCATGCACGGGGCACTGACGTCATAACCCTTAATAGAGGAAAGCTGAAGCCTCGTCAGTAGATGATGTGAACCATTTTGCAAATAATACCATTTAACCAGGACAGCCTCCGTGGCGTAGCGGTAGTGAACGCGGCCGCTACGCAGGAGGCGTGGGTTCGATCCCCGCTCAGTGCAAATATTTGTGTTCATGAAATATGGGTATTTGCATTGGTCTGGTCGTGCCTCGGAGAGCACGTTAAGCCGTCGGTCCCGGTTGCCATAAGAACATCTATGGCAGTCGTTACGGGTAGTTGGAGCCCTCAAAAATCCATAAACAGCAGTCTAGCTGCAAAGCTTCGATATCGCCTAATGTTACCATTGGGATGTGGAGGTCAGATGGCAATCGCTTCACAGAAAATATCGAGGTCTAGCCAAATCCGTAGTTAAGACTGGCAAAAGCGGACCCCAGACTCCGAGCTGAAAGCTTCGGATGCGACTGGGAATTAACGCTAAGAGGAAGAAGACCATTTAACCAACTTTTAAAAAATTGTTAGATATTTTACTACCCAAGTTTATAATTTGTTTATATTCACAATAAGTACTTTAATATACCTTTCAGTTACAGGACAACGAGCAAATAAATGAAAGTACCTACATTTTAGTAATATCATAATAAAAAATTGTAAGAAAAGTCGTTGTAAAGTTAATAAAAGAGTAACTTAATGATATTGAAATTGTGTTGATTTTATTGTAATATAAATTTTAGACTGGCAATATAGCTTTATTTGTCTACTCGTTACTTCCTTCTATCCTTCCTTCTTCCGTATTTGACCTTTTTACTCTTTCAAGTGAGATAAATATATTATTATCAAAATGAATTCAAAACTCATTTTTATATCAGCAGAGTAAAATTAAGTGAAAATTCATTTTATCACTACAGTTGAAAATATTTAAAAGATACGATTTGACGTTTATAGTCTAGGGATGGAGCTTCTTAAATCAATTGTCAGAATAATCGATTCAAGTAACAAAAGATTAATCGCATAGCTGCCAAAATGTAACTTTTGTAACATTGTAAATAAATAAAACTATTCATCATAACCGCGCAATATAATAATAATCCGACAAGATTTCCATACCATAAAACAACGTTACTTTTTCCCTGTTAAGTAACTTTTTAAGCTATCTTGTTTACATTTACACTAGACTATCTGGCCCTGGCAACACTGATTAATCATGTAATATATCTAGTATTGATATTTGGATTAGTACCTATATGTGTTAGGCTTAATGAAAACATTGCAATAATATGCGATTGCAGCAATCGCGGCTGATTTCCTGGTACTTTTTGAAGAGTTCCTTGGTCTAATCTCGGAAACCCATCATCAGATCTTTACAAAATTTAAATGGGACCATTTCGAAATAATCTACTTACGAACAAAAAAAGAATTTTCAAAATCCGTCTAGAATTGGCTTCACAATCGCATAACAAACATACAAAAAAAATAGATAAATAGGTTAAAAATAATAGATAAATAGGTATTTGTAGTTATTCGGTCCCACGTAATAGGGGGTGAGCCTATTGCCATATTCCTGGCACTATTGTTGACTCGAGGTATGCATCTGAGGCTAAGTTGTGGCTGTACCTATATAACTGTCTGGTGATAAAAACAGCCCTATCCCTTAGTCGCCTGGTACGACACCGCATAGGAAGAGATGGGGAGGCCCAAGTTCTACTCTGCCGGGAACCACGCGGCTCCTATGGGAAACCTAAAAACCTAAAAATTATAGCTTTGGCAAGCTTTGGCCTCAGATGCAATTAGGAAAATACGTCTCCATGCGCATGATGATGCTGGTAGGATTTTATATTTATCTAGTATTGATATTAGGTTCAGGATATATAATGTTAATAAAGCAGGGTAAATGAAAATACGAAATGGGTATTTATAATTTTTATATATTCACTGTCTGAGCTACTTTCGATTTCAGTATCAGAAAAAAAATAAAAAAAATTCGTTGTCTCTAGTATGCGATACGATAAAAGAAAAATCTAAGCAATATTTTCATTTGTATTACTTAGAAGAAACATAAGAGGGTAAAAAGAAATACATAATATTACAAAAGTTACATTCTGGCAACGCCGACCATAAACGTAACGAGTTGACATAAACTCCATACGATTAAAATGTAACAACCATAGAGAACACAGCCGCAACACTCAAATGAAAAAATAAGAACGATATGACGTAGCTGTCACACGAGATTTCGAAAAATGAAGAATCACGTCTTATTTTAAATTATTTGTAGCAATTCTTAAAATATTTGTAGTAATTTAAAGTGAAATATGTCACACCATATTTTTTATACTTACTATTATAAGTTATTACGTATTTAGAAATGGTTTAACTTAATTTATAACAGTTTCATGTATCCTTTCAATAGTGCCTAGTTACCTACCATGAATCTAGACATCTGTCAAATCGTATCTCTTAAATATTTTCAAGTGTAGATAAGGTAAAAAAATGCTCTAGCCTGTCTTTGAAATGAGTTAGGCAAGTAATTTAAGTTTCCTAAAGGCTACAAGGGCATATTAACACCTAAACTACTAAAATAATTTGTCAGTAATAACATTATTCTGTCTTTAAAATACGATACCTATCCTTCCTACTATAATTTTTTAACTTTTAATGTAATAACACACTTAATGCAAAGACCTTGAAACTTACTTTTCTACCCAATTTTCTCAAGCACTTTGAATTCAAAACAGGGACCGGCCTCACATATTTTAGAAGCACCTTTCCCGTGATTTAAGTTCCAACAATCTTTTAAGCTTTCTATGTTAGTGACAACTCAATCAAGGTTTATTTCTTCCATGTCCCATGCATAGGTTCGACTTCTAACTCGGAATTCGGCATCATACCTATATCTTTAAACTTTCGTTAGATGTGAGGTCTATATAATACGTAAACGTCTCAAGGTACAATCATTTAAGGTTTGATCGCAAAATTTAGTATGTTATTTCCAATAAATTGTATTGCTATTTCAAAAATCTTCGAACTCAGTAATAAATTACTAGATGAGTGATATTTTTGACTGAACATAAACAGAAAATCGTATCAGATTTAACCGAACAATAAAGGTTTTTGAGTGTAGGTACTACAATGCATTTCAAAAGTAACATTAGAGCACCTAGTAATAACTCAGGCTACATAGCTCCGGTGATTAATTGACAAATTTATTAAACTCACGGCTCGACGATGCACTGTCGCATAGTTTGATTTATTCATTCCATTAATGTTACAACACAGGTTTAAAAAATGAAGCTGGCGATTTTGTTTTATAAATGTATGTTTTATTTACACATGTTTTATTTTTAGGTATTGAAAAAGTTATAAAATTGTCAGCTCAATAGACTTAACTTGATATAATATAATGTGCATTATGAGTCATGAATTTAATATTCAGATGGTCTACAATCCAATTGAGAATTGAAAATTCCACTATCCTCACAGTGATTTTTCAGTTGTGTCCAAATTTTTCGTTTTGGAGTCAAGGTCCTATTATTGTTTTTGAACGGTATGTCGATCTTTCGAGTGCGACTAAATCATTTAGAATACCACATGATATTATTCCTACAGGAAACCATCTACAAAACCGAAGCTAGCTATCTTACTCAGATTCTCATTGCTAATTTTAAAACCGGGTAATACAAGCCATTAATTCAAGGCACACAACGCAAAACAAAGCAAAAGCAAAAAAATAAAGCAAAGCAGACAAAAAGGAAAGCAAAAGCAAACAAAATATCTACCTTTAAATATACGGTAACATCCGAATTGTAACAAACATTTGAAATCGAACGCAAAACACTAGGAGCAAGGAGTAAATAACTTAACTTATTGCATCTCATTTTGTAGGTGTGTAACTGTATAACAGTATTATACTTAACTGTATTTATGTCACTGTATATTAAACATGTATCGTTTATTTTGTGGCATTATTTTGTCTTACTTTGTGTGAGACGATGTTGAATTAATAGTCATTTACTAAATTAAATTAATTACCATTGCAAGTCGCTTGCAGCATGGATGTCCGTTATCGCGATTTCATGTCATATCTCCCGTTCTACTAAAACTATTACGATCTAGCTAAGAGATTTTAAGTCGGTCCAAGAACTCTCTTATTAAAAAATCGCATAAAGATCCGTTCAGTAGTTCTTGCACCTATCGCGTTCAAACGGACAAAGACAAAGTATTGAAAAAAAAAAGTATTTAGAATCGTTAATTAAACATAACGCGACTCTCGATACTCGAAACTCGCGATATGGATATAATTATCATTAAAGATAACAGAAGTTAATTCCAATAGCTATATTACATTAACATTAATCTCCATCACGCTTCTTCTAGTAACCTATAACTCAAGGCATCCATAAATAATGGATTCCATTCCATTAAGAAAGTCCTAGAATATATATTCCCCTCTATAAATTCAAAATCTTTGCAGTACCTATATTACTTACGTTTCTGTAAATAAGGTCAACGCGACAAAATTATGAAACTACTCGTATAGTCGACTAAAAGCGTAATTAAATAGTTTTAGTATTCCAAATGGAGTAGTTGCAACTAATTCGCTTCGCGCTCACTCTGTTAATTGTTTCTGTGATATTATGAGACTATTTTATCAACTACAGTTCTTATTTTAATAAAAGATTAGAATTATTGGAAATGCTTGACTTGATTTTGGATAAAGCATCCACAAACCTATATTATAATGAAATGATTTTGCACTGTGTAAAAAAACAGATGTAATAAAAATATGCTTGGGAAGTCCAGAAAAGATTGTCGAGATTGTCTTTGCCTCTATTATTTGAATGGTTAGCCGTATAAATCAAATGTAAGGAACGCGAAGAAGTAAGCAGACCTCTGGGGTGAAAACCCCGGATGCAACCGGGAACCATGCTAAGATGATGATCATGGTGATAATTTATCTATACACATACATACATACATATACTCACACTTGTAAATCTTCGAAGGGCTACCCCTTCCGATGGGATACACGGTCCTCTGCCGAGGCCACGCAGACGTGTATTATCACCCACATTTCGCCTTTTTTTTGCTATGACTTTCGGTCCTACGTAATAGGGGGCGAGCATATTGCCGTCAAGCAGGCGCTTATTTATGGACTGTATGTTTACTGTCGGATGGAGAACAGCCCTAGCCCATTGTTCCTGTGGGTGTCGTACAAGGCGTAATATGACACCCACAGGAAGAGATGGGGTGGAGCTATTCTACTTCAGCGTGAACCAACACGGCTACTTAATTATTTATAATATGGTAAACGTTAATAATTTTTTTCAAGATTGAAGAGATGCCACCTAACCATTTATATAAATTGTTACTAAACAACAGATCTGTATGGGGGTGAATGACATGTTGCGCAAACCCCAAATAATTTGGACAAGGCCAGAGACACCATGATGATGATGGTGCAAGTGCTTGTGTTTCTGGCAAGCGCTTACCCATAACAAACACCAGCCGTTAACATCCTTTGTCTTTTATCCATTTTCCCAATAAAATTAACCAATTAGTAACAATTATATCAATACATTTTCTTCTATTGCTTGTATTTTTTAAACTACAAGCAATAGAAGAAAACTGCACTGCACGCTCGTGTGTCACTGTAGCAAGTGACAGTGAGAATAAAAAACAATTTCAAAAAAGTCTTTGTGAGTCACCCAATTACTGTGCTTGTTAGCACTAAAGGCTCATTTAGACGGGGAGAATTTCTCGCACGTTTCGGTTCGAGAAAACACACGCGACTATCACTAGAAATAATCGCCATATACCATTATCGTATCAAAGTGTTTACACACAGGCAAACACTACATTCTATCTACAATTATATGATACGAGATTTGCAAGTGATATGTCGCCTATGTCAAAATACAATTATTGCTTAAAAATTCGGACACGGACACTACCTCGCAAATCTCATCAGGCGTGGGCGAGCGAGCGGCTGTTATTTCTGTTATAACAATATAAATGAATGGTTTCTGCGAATGTTTAGTTAACGCAATTTTTTTCTGTACTTTCGATAATCGTATCTTGCAAGCGAGAAACTCTTCTCGTCTAAATGGGCCTTCAGGTTTTATATTTCGAGTGGATTTACATCGCTAGGGTATTGGAGAAGGTTAAAACACAATCCACGATCACAAATCCGACACTTACTCGTAGCCTAGACGGACATAGTAACAGCTGCACTCTGTACAGATTGTGGATGGTAGAACTATGTTTTTCTTGCCACCCTCTCACTTAATATTCACGCTAAGAAGCAGATTGTAGTTTACTTCTGCTGATTTGCTTGCGATCCGACATAATAAGGAATAATGTTGTTCAGAATATTGCTGCAATCTAAATTCGCTACTTTTTGAATCCAATAAACCTCACTTCATTTATATAAAAATGTTAAGGTGGTTTGCGTACGCTTAAAAAACTCAAAAAGTTCTTCCCACTTACAATTTAATGGTTTTTATCTGTTGTACGCTTTTTACACAGCTAGAAAATTTATTCCTGAACAAAGCTGGGACTTGAGTCGCTACTTAAATAAATGATATTCATGGACACCATGTCGTGACACTCCCGCTGAATTCGGGGACATTTTAAATCAAATCAAATCAATCATTATTTCTTAGAATATCGTGGAATAAGTGTAACTTAGGTTTTATATTTAAAATAATGAAAATGTAATTTATTTACAGCAAATACATATCTTCGAAACACAAAGTACCTACAGCATATTCTGCGGAGTGACGTTGGAATATAATGTTGCGGGACTCAATGAATTTCCAGCGCATTATGGCGTAAAAGTAATTTTAGTCTACTCAGTCATTAAGTTAAAATAGCGCTTTAATTTTATCTTTTAAGTGCACTTAAACCCAATTAACATATTTGATCCATAGGCCATAGGACGCGCTAGATAAAATTTTTGACAACTAGCCCTGAATATAGTTACATGTATCTCCATAAATTAGTCCAATTGGATAACATATACGATAGGACTTGTAATCGCCACTAGCGTGTATCCTGGTAAAACATCCTATGTAAAACAAATAACTTTGAAATGCACATAGGGTTATGAAAGAAAAATATATACGCATACAATTCTGTAAAAATTATACAGAGGTACTTTGCAAGCTGCAATTTATGATCTAATTAGTCAATGTTGCCAGTCGCAAGTTACATGAAGCCATATTTCGTGGGTATTACTTCGGTGTAATTTGTTTTTGGAGGAATTTTCGCGACATAGTTTTTTTTTTCTTCTTATTATATTATTATTCTTGAGACCAGTAATAACAAATATGAGTGTCTTGTTATTAGTTTGTACATGATGTAAGTTTGCAATTATGTTGTGCTAGATTCCAGGCCAGACAAGTATAGGGTTGGAGTTTCTCCTAAGAAATTGTCATATTGCACAGCGGTGGCACAAATTCTGAAAATGTATCCAGCATACGATAATCGACTTATCATTTATTTCTCTGGCCACGTAACTTTAGGTGTATCATATTGTATCAGCCTGTAGAGAAGATTCAGACATCAAATTAATAACAGCTTCTCACAGAATAAAAACTAAGTAGCAGTTTTTTTTTTTCAGTTTTGACGTTTCACGAAATAGTCGATTCGAGTCGAGAAAAAAGTAGTACAAAATTATGCAAATTAACAGGCTTATCTAACAATTAAAATAATGCCGCCCAGCCACTTTTATTGCAAGAGTTTCTTCCTGTTAGGTAATTTTAATTACGTATTGCTATCTCTACGTCATTAGTGCAATCAACTAGATAGGTACAAGATAATTACATACCGTATATCGAGCACGAGTTTGCAATTAGATGTCGTGCAATTAGTCGGTGGTACATGACATTCTCCTCTGAATTTAAATTTAATGCAGCTCCTGCCAACTGCTGATTTCAAAGCTCGTTGGTACCTACTTTAAATGATTTAGTACAAGTGGACTTGTACTTCTCATGAAGTTTTTCTTCAAGAATAAAGCAATGAAAAATTACAAAGATAAAATTCTTTACAACACACCCGCTCATAAAAGTGATATTATTTTACCGCAATTAAGCACGGAATGACACCTATTATAAAACTGTGACTTTTTCATTGCTATTATTCACAAAAGTGAGTTATAGATTCTTTTTTAAATTTTATAGGAAGTGTCTATAATTGTCTATGTTCTTAAAAAAGTTTTGATACAAAAAATAACGTGTATAATAGTACGTATAAATTAATACGCCTATTGTATGGTCATTTGATGCATTTTCGTATTTAAATAAATAATTTCAACTTGTAATACTTGTGTAATAAACAAAATTTTCACTCAAATTTAACTTTTTTTTTTCTCTAAGTACAGAAAAAAAACAGAGTAAAAAAAGTTAAGTTCAAACCTCATTTTTTTTAAATATGGTCGACCGCCATTGTTAAATGCGCGCGCATAGGAAAACGAATTAATTTGTAGTATTGTTTATTTAGTATTTGTAGTATTATTTTATTCGCAAGTGTGTTGTAAAACGTCGTATGGCACGTGTGAGCATGATGATTACTTGTACAATAATGTACTATTGTTTTAAGGACAGAGAAACGGACAACTAAGTTATTCAAAGTCAAAGTCAAAGTCAAATCATTTTATTGTGAAAATGGGTAACAAAAAATGTGAAGTAATTGATATATGATAGTTTCTCCATTCTCCGCCTCAAGGCATACAATAACATCTTATATAATACTTACTTATAGAATAATTAAAAGTTCAGAACTAATTATATTGAACAATTTATATACAGTTAACATGAGTGAATGTCAAAAGATGTAGTTAAAATTTCATGATCATAAATACCATTAAACAAATTATTACAAATCAATCAATTAAAGGTCCCTGTCTTCTAAAAATTCAGTTACACTGTAATAGGTTTTGGCCAGCAGAAATGATTTCATTTCACGTTTAAATTTGTCTAAAACACTTACTTCCAAGATAGGTTTAGGTACATTGTTATAAATCCTAGGCGCCATACAGAAAACGCTATTATCCATTAATGCACTGATTACTCAATTGTTTGTCTATCTACCAATTTGAATATTATAATTGTTATATCACGCAAGTTTTTGCGCCATATCTATTAGTAAGCAAAAGAGATTGATTACAAGATGATCACAAAAAAGAAATGTACAAATTTGACCAGTACCTAGTTCATTCAGAAATCAATGCAATCAAAAGGAACATTCATTTATCACACTTTTTCACCAAATCTCTAGAGCATATCCTGTTGACCTAGAATAATGGGATTTAGCAAAAAGTAACACTTAATTTATTTTCTACTAAGACTTACGTATACCTGAATAAAGGAAAAAACTACAATATTTTATTCATAGTTGCGATACATACACAAGTGGCAATACGTTAAACGGTGTATTGTAGAATAGAAAGACGAATGTATGGGATCTGACGTTTAAGACAAGCGTTGACGACTTTCATATACCTACGTCAAATCCTATACATTCGTCATTCCATTCTACAATACGCTGGTCAACGAATTGCCTCTCGCCTAGGGGGCTGATGACTACTATTCTTGTTAAGGCCCCGAAGCAGGACAGCATCGAAAAATCGGTATTTTCGAAATCGTTTTTCTTATTAACTATAAATCTTACAGATCTGGAATTCACATGCCTGTATACTACTGGATATACAGAGTAACTTCTCCTTTTCATAAAAATAAATAAATAAGGAGGAAACAGTAGAAAAGTGGCTCTGAACATCACTCTATCCTTTTTTATGTAACCAAATATTTTCTACAATATACCTACAATAGTTAGTGATCGTCGCCTATAAAGTTATCTATTGAAATTGATTTTACTGATTTTTACGGTTCAAATATGAGCGAATGGCCTTGAGCATTTGTATGGTCAAAGTCATTCGCGTCACCTTAAAATGAGCCTTTTGTGAAACCGTCCACAACCCTAATAAATCATTACAAAATGGTTATCGATCACAGCCACTGAACCAATTCAAAATGTGCTATCGGCCAATTATGCATCGGCTTTGGTTTCCTCGAGTTATTAGTTTAATACCGTCAGGAGTTCCACCCCGCCAGTAATTGGCCTATTAACACTTTGTGCCAAATTGGCGATCTCCGTGTACGGTTTGTAAACCAGGCCAACTGTTATTTATGTAATTTAGATGAACGAGTTCTACTGCTCGTCTTTGATTATGGTTGGGGTGAAAATGGAAACCTTATAATTGCATTGGCATATTCCGACGGGATTCGGAATAGTTGAACAACATTTTCAGTTTGTAGTAGTAGTATTAGAGTATTAGAACTATAACAAATTACAATATTTATTCATGCTTGTGTACATGGTATTTTTCCCTTTTACAATAGTTTGCTTATTTTGTTTATTTAATCACAACTTTTTGTGTATGCGGCTTCGCCCGCGTGGATATCCTCGCATCGGGCAAAATTACTATTTTGTCAAATGAAAAGTGTGTTTCAGGTTATAATATAATTTATCTCTTTGCAAAAATTATAATAAAATGGGTTCAACGGCCTAGGAGTTAAAAATTTATTTTATTTATTTATCTATTTATTGAACTTTTATGCATAATAACATAGGCGGACTTAATGCCGTAGGCATTCTCTACCAGTCAACCAAAGGTGGTGCAGAGATACAAATTCACAGACAGCATTTTATATATTGACATGAATTACTTATAAGTTTATTTACCTTTAAGAAATTCTGATCACTATTTTACTTTTATTCATTCTTGGAATCCCATTTCACTCTACAGTTTCAACAGTAAGAAAATACATAAATTATAATAGAAAACGAACGATGATGTAGACAGTAAGCAAAAACAAATATTATTGGCAACTTTCGTATTCGGAGCATCAGACCGTCGTATTTCGTTTCGAAGTACGATGTTTTGATCATAGTATTTCGTAGAGTTAGCATAATAATACTCGTATGTTGATTCAGCCGAAATCGAAGAGGTAGACATGCTCCACATACATTTTGATTTAAATTCTCCAAAAGTTTGTAATATATTTTCTGTAATTGTCATCTTTTTACTTTCCTGTCCTCCTACACAAGTGGCTATTTTGTTAACTGGCGTATTGCATATCAGAATTATGAATGTATGAGATTAAATGATCGGATGAGGTGGGGGTGGAGATAGGTACTTGTATTCTTTTTCCGTCACCATATGAAGAGTGTCATAGATACTAGAATATCGAAACATTTTTCCTGTCTCAAATATCAATATTATATATAACCCATTGCGCAGAACCCATTTCTTAAAAGACGTCCGATTTATATTCAATTGTTTTTTTTTTCGTTTTTATTATTTCAAGATGCTCACAATCCAACTAAATTTAGACTCGGTATTGAGGTACAATGTTTCAAACTTAATAGGAAGGCTTTGAATGAAAAATACCCTTACACCGGTTCGCTAAGAGTACTTGAAATAGACAAATTGGAAATTTCCAATTAATTCAGAACAGTTTTGCTACTATTTTGATACAAATGATAGTTTTTGGAACAATCTAATTTATTTAAACATACTTGACTGTTTAATTTACTTATGCTAAGTAAACAGTAATTAAGTTTCCTATTAATATTCAGTAAATAGTAATGATTTATTGGAAATAAACGTTTAAGGCCTATATTTTTTTATTTTCTTTTCAGTTCCACAATGGAACATCTGTCCTGGAACAATAAGTAACTATATTGTCTAGCTTTTTTGGTAGCTGTTTATTTTAAGTGAGCTCACTACTCTATACAAAGTAAATCACTATTTTATTAATTTAATGACTATAAAAATACCAGTGAAAACTAAAAGAAGGCTCTCGAATGTTGTTTGAAATATGAAATAGTAAGATAATGTGTCTATACCAGGCTTAATGTTTTATTACCTTGCCTTTCTTCTTTGATATAAGAAAACCCCTTTGTTCCAATCCAATTTCCGTCAATATTCTTACCTGTAACAGTGTTATTGAGTAAATTAATAGTTTTCAAAGAAAGTGTAAAATACAGTGTTTTAAGGTTTGATATTATTAATATTATTGAAGAGTCTTCTAAGTAATCCATACTATATATAACTCTGTCTGCTACGCTTTTACGCCTAAACCACTGAACCGATTTTGATGTAATTTGGTATTAGGGGTAGATTGGACCTTGAGAAAGGACATAGGCTATGTGTGGTCGTGATAACCGACATCCGCGCAGGCGGAGTCGCGGGCAACAGCTAGTCTCTAATAAATCTTTGCTGAATATGTTACACTAAGAAAGTCTGGTTTAAGAGGATATCGAGGGCCTAGATATAATCGAGTCTGAAGCTATAACGGCCTTGCACGAGTATAAAATTTGAATTATGGTTTTGAGAGTACGGCGGAACTACGAGTTAGTATATTATATTTTGGCAAATCTTTCCAAAGAATAATCACTGGAGTAAGGGAGATAGAAAAATTATTAAAAAGAATATCTTATAGAAAAGTATTCACCTGTCAGCCTTTGAATCCCATGGTGAATGTTGAACCTCCACAAGGTTCATGGAAAGAAAAATGAAAGAATTATTTTTTTATTTTTTTATTTTTTTTATTTTTTTTTTATTTATTTCTTTTTATTTATTTGTTTATTTATTGTGATCATGTAAGGGTGCTAGAACGTACCCCATCTGCTACTTAGCAAGCGACAACGACGTTGTGAATTGTTGACTACGTAAGTCCTACACGACTGGCTCTAAGTCGATTGTTGTAACTTAAACATTTCATTAGGACCCTTATTAACAGCTAGTTAAGCAAAGCTTACTTTGAATCTAAAGCGCTTAAATGTAGAATATTCTAGAGTATTAAATTATACGATATTTTATTTATGTATGTATTTTACTTTATTGGACGCCAAATTACCATATTTTGAAATAAAAATTAAGAAGACAGGAGCAGAAAAAAGGGCGGCCTTCTACCAAGCAACCTTATTGATTAAGTGAGTTATATTGTCTCAACTTATTTGAGTTAGTAATAAATCGCAGCGAAATATTTATCGATTGTGTATACTCGTAGGTATATGTAGGACCAATAAAACTTTAATGCACAAAAGTGTAGGTCCAATACAACTTTAATGCACAAAAGTGTATGTCAATTATGGCTCCTGTACTATACAACAAACTGCCTAAAGATATAAATGGACTTAACTTAAATTTATTTAAGAAAATTTTTCTTGGCATTTATGTAATTTATGACCATTTATGACAATGTATGATTTGACTGTGAGTCAACACTATTGTATTCAAATCACAAAATTTCGCATACCTATTTTAAGGTCAGAACGCTATAATTTGCAACAGTGCTTTCTACAAAATAACAAAAGATTTGATTTGATTTAAATGATCGTCTCCCAACTTCACTCAGAGTAATTTAAAAAGGAATAGTCGTTGCTGCTTAAACGGTAGGCACTATAAGGAGGAAAATAATGTCACCACATTTCTAACAGAAACGCCCAAGTAATTTCACACGAAATATGGCTCCTTGTTACGAACAACGTGAAACATTGACTAATTAGATCATAAATTGTAGCTTACCAGTATCTTCACAAAATGTTTCTTCAACTTAAGTGCACGTTTTTCCCATTAACAACTCGGTATATTTCACCGACTTCAAAAACGGTATATTTGCTCACATGTAACTCTTTTTATTCATGAACCAATCATATACCTTTTGTGTTACATTTGGTTTAACAGACGATCCCATTTTAAACGAACAATATACATAAATATAATAATAATAATTGATATTCTTTTCTCAATTATTATTATGCTTTCTTTTACTAATCATTTGAAGTCTATGTTTACCTTCGTCTTTTGTGTGTTACGTAACAGTTTTCACAAAAAAATACATGAGCTATAATATTTTATCATAGTAGGTATTACCGCAGAATAGATAACAGTACTAATGGTATTACTTAAACTATCAACTCTACTGGCATACTAAACCTACTTTATTACGCTTTTAGTTGAAATTACGAGTAGCTTTATAGCACGGTGACTTTATTTATAGAAATGGAGCAGCTTAATAAACTGAATAGATTTCGTTTATGTAGGTACATGTTTTCGATCAGTAACATTTATAATACTATATTATTCCACATCTCATAAATTTAATTTTACATTACCTACATAAATACATATATATAATCACGCCTTAATCCCCGGAGGGTTAGGCAGAGGTGAATTAAACACCCACATTTCACCAATCATTGTATTAGGTCCCACGTAATGGGGGGTAAGCCGTAGGTATTCTGGGCACCATTGTTGACTCGAGTCATGTATCTGAGGCTGCGTCTGGGCTTTATATTTCTGTCTGATGTTAAACAGCCCTATCACTTAGTCGCCTTGTACGACCCACATGGGAGGAGATTGAACAATGAACATGCCTAGTCATAAACACAACTTGCTTACATAAATGTCGCAGATATCGCTAATATAGAAGGATTCAGTAGTCTAAAATCTTAATGAATAATAATTATGCTGTACAATGTGTGAGTACTTTTAAAAAACAAATTAAATATATTTCCAGTTTATATAGCTACAATCTAAAACCCATTGTACATAATCATTACCCATTCTCAAAAACACGTAAAATACTGTTATCCAATAAATGGTACGTTGATTACGGCTCAGTACACTGCCGGCCAATCACTGATCACATATCGCGACACGCTTCCGAAACAAAATGGCTCCTGATAATCCGCTGCGGCAAAATGTCAACTTTATTTTTGGTTTATGAATATCACCAAAGCAGGACTTTATTCGTTATTGGTTCAGAAATTGTGAATTTTAAACGTTTTTTTAATGGATTTCATATTTGTGAGTCAATACGAAACAAGGATCCGAGAATGGTTCAACAAAAACATATCGATGTGAGCTTAATTATTTTTACTGTGAACTGTGATTTGCATAACAGAAGTCCAATATTTGTGTCTAGTATTTGTGTTAATTTCTGCATAATTATGATTTTAAAATTCTGTGATAATCGATTTACAGTTATCTTCAATGCGAGGATAAATGGGCAAACATATGCTTAATATAAAGTAATGGAGAAACCCTAGCTATTTCACGTAGTTGCCATGGTTGCCTGTAAGAAATTGCCGCAGAGCATAAGGCCACCATTTGTATGTGCCACATGTGTTGTATTACTCATTATGTGTTATCAATTTATCATATTCTTGGTGTACAATGAAGACGTCTATTATTATTATAATTATTGTTCAAAATCTTTTGGTAATGACTATACAGAATGATATGTGTTCTTGGTGTTCAAAAAGTCAAATAGTATGGAAGAAATCTAACTTTTTTAACAATTCCAGTTCAAGTTATCGGTCTTATGCATAGTGCAGTAGTAGATAATAGAGTAGCTGGTCCAACTGTAAATATTCTGATCGCCAGGACTACATTCCTCACTTTCATGATATAATTTATGTCTCTGATCTCTCATCTGACAGCATAGACCACGTACTGTCACATTTATGCAAAGAAAATAATAGGAGTAGAGGTTATTATGGCAGCGATTATTAGTTCAATGAACTATTCCTAAAATGACTTGCCAAGAGTGCCTTCGCTCTTACTGAAATACAATAAATCGTAAACCCCTGCAGTAGAAAAAATGTAAATATCAATGAAAAACATAAAAATTAATAGAAAAGTTTTTCTCTGGACAGTGATTTACAGCATTTTGATTGTCGATGAAAAGTCAAATAAATATTTATGTTGTGCTGTTATGCGACGCGTGAAGTGTAATACGACGTCGTCGAAACACATAAATCTGGAAGGGACATGTCAATATATTTCACCCATGAGTTTTATTCCCGATATAAAAAATGTTTTTATATTTTTTATTAAGCAGTCTCGGAAGAATTATTGAAGCGTGAAATTGTAAAATGTGTTAAACCTTTTTTGTTTTAGTAGAAAAAAGTTGCCTAACGCAAACGATCCGAAAGGGCTTATCCCTTCCCCTATCAGAACTGTTAAGCTTACTTAACCACTCTGGTCTTATGTTTTGTGAAGATATAGGGGCACTGCACTAAAATTTTATTCTGGCATAGCCCTAAATACACTTTACGTAACATTAATGAGCGCTGGAAAAGTTATGTTACCTACGATAAAGTCAACCATGCGTGTAAACTGTATAAAATATTGAAAAATAAATAAACTGAGCTCAGGACGAGCCTGGAGCAGTTCATTGTACTTTTTTAACTTAGCACACTTTAAGCGGAGCGTGAAAAAGCATCTGTCGCAGTTGATGTCCTCAACATTATGCTTTTTCACCGCCATTTTGGGATCAACAGCATCTGGAGTGGTGACCCGTATCTTCTGAACTGCATCTCAGCTTTTTTTCGTTTAGCGGGGTATCAATTGACGGACTAAATTATATGTATTCAAAAAAATCTCACATAATTTAAAGATATCGTTACACGGCCACAACGTATGTAACACAAAATAAGCGGACAGATGAAAAATGATGGTATTTTTGCAAATACTACAATAATATTGTACGTAATTCACATTCTACCATTAAAACTGATAAACTACGGTAAATAACTTACAGAAATTATTTGTGAAACTTCGAATCAGATACACAAACGCACCTATTTACTAAAAGGAACTGCATCTCATCAGTTTATTCTTGTTCTTTGCGAACAACATCGATCGTACTGTTACTATTCATGTAACTATTAGCAATGAAAAGGTATATATGTATGAAAAATATAGTTACGAAAATTATTATACTTATAATTATATAGGTGATAGAAATTAAGTATAAACAATACTTCAATATCCCCAGTGGGTTGTGGAGATCAGGTGGCGGTCGCTTCACCGAAAATATCTAAGTTCGACCTTCTCTTAGTTAGACTGAAAGCCAATCCTAACTGTGTTGAGAAAGGGCTAGTAGAATTGGAGAAATATAAAAAAAAATAAAAAAGAAAATAAAAAAAAAATAAAAAAAAAATAGAAAAACCATAGCACGAGCAATCAAACATAGAAAATACAATAACAAGCTAATCGATTATGAAAGAAAATACAAATTTTGTCAGTACAACAACTGATTGGAAATAAAACACCAAACAATTAATTACGAGAGTGAACTTATCCGTTTATGACCAAGATAAGTATATTACAGAGACATATCATGGTAAAAGGGGCTTTATTAAGAGGCTAGGGATTTTATTTCGGGAAAATGGCATCAATAAGACAGCATCTTAAGTCCCAAGAGTGGTTAGTTAGTTCGAATCTGACACACGTACCTCATATTTCAGTTAATTATATATATAATCTATTTTTATGATCGTATTTCTGGCCTAACAGCGGCTTCTAAAAATATCAAATAGGTAATATGATTATAAAAAGCCTCGAAGGCCAAATTCAACATTTTTTTTATACCACTAGGGTGGCTTGTCTGCCCACTCGACCCACCCGAAAGAAAGTGGTTACCGTGGCCTATGGACGTATGCAACACCAGGGGCGTTACACTCCTGCTGCCGACCCTGGAGAAACCTTCTAATGCCCTTCTTGAAGAATCTCTCTTGCGCATGCAACATGCATGCGCAAGAGAGTATAAACATGCATTAGAGAGTATAAACTCGTATTATGAAGATAAGAAAATAAAAATCTTACCAGCTACCAGCTACTAAAGCGATAAAAATATTGTAGAACATAATGTATTTCTTTATGAAAACTAGTTCACCAAACAAATAAAGCTGTTTTTTCCATATCTGCTAATCTATTTCCGTTTTTCCCCTACACTTTCTATACTAACGGCTTTTTATCTCTCCCCAAGACCCATAACTCATGTTAGTGTCTTCCGACATCAGGATTAAGTTCTATCCTGAGGTTAAATATTGACTTGACAGGTAGGCTTTCTTTATCACCGGAAAAGTATTGTAGATTATAATGAAGAATGTTTCCTATGGAGAAGTGCGTGTTTGAGGTCTATTGGTCAAGGGTTGTATGATAGTAGTTTATTGAACTGTTACATAAAAAAGGTTCTTTAAATACAAGTGTGAGTTTACACGAGTGTTTTAAGATCAAATTAAGTGCAGTTTCATATACTACTTTACCTTTTTTCGTGAAATAGTCAATATCATTTGCGTAGATTACAGCATTATGTTTGCATTTATTTTTAATTTTTTAAGGATTCAGATAAACATTTTTAAATGTGTATTATAAATTATGTAGGTATTCAGTTAGGATTTAGAATCGTTAACATTTAGTTTTGTTATCTGCCTCCCTAGACAAAAGTGTTCGTTCTGGGATTTGACGTATATGACAGTCTTCAACGTATGTCCCGTACATTTATTATTCTATTCTAGTATATTGCTTATAGTAAAAATGTTATTTGTGACAATAAGTTTTTCACCTCGTATTAATACAGTATATTATTGTTTTTATTAAGAACTGCATTCAGCGCGAAGTAACATATATTATATCGTCATTTCTGTCATGAATACTGACTTAAGGTATAAAATTTTCATGAATTTTAAAAAATACTCCGAATTTCGTCTACAAAATACTGTAGTCGACAAAGTATGATTTACGATTCAACCGCGTCCAGTGACATTATACAGTACTATCTGTTTTTTGAAAAAAAAAAGAGGATTTTGATAATAATACAATGATACGTATAAATATATTGTTTTGGATTCATTCTTATAACAAACTAGCTGCTAACCACGGCTCCGCCTGCGTGGACTTCTGATGTGCTTCTGATCTCGTTCCCTGTGCTAACCATCAAACCGGTTGGGTTTAACCAACTTAACCTCTTTAAAATAATAGTATAGATAATTATAACAAATAATTATATTATAGATATAGAATAATGATAACGGTCCGAGACCACGGCCGACATCAGGTAATTCAAAGGTATGTATGTATGTACCTATGACATGTTTGCTTTAATTCCCGTTAACATTATTATATCAGTATATCACGGAATGCAAGATTTTAAAAGTCAGTATAATATTTTTTTTTAATATTAGCAACCGAAATTACTAATATTTCCGTTAACCCCTCCAACTAAGCTAAATTGCTTGTGCTAGGAGTGGGTTCACGTCGGTAGTGTAATGGCCAGGATTCGAACCCGGGACCTCTCGATCGTAAGGCCGACTCCTTAACCACTAAATACCGAGCGACGCATCATAATATTTAGTTTTAGTAATAAGTCTGTAGTCAATATTTAGCTACATAACGTCGCACAACGTCCTGGGTTCAACTTGTATAGCATGTTCAACAGACGGTTGTTATGTTTTGTTCTACGATAGTATAATAACTACAATAATTCAATATCGTCCGAGCCATTACACCCAGACACAGGCAGTGCGCGTCGCGTCGTGCTTTGGTAACTCAATGAACCGTATCCACATTTACTGTATTTTAATCTATATCTACTGTGTAACTGCTTACTACGTGTAACTTGTTTGACTTCCTTTATATTGAAATCGAAAAAAATTAAAAACATGTTAAGTATGTACAGTTATTGATCTTACATTATTTCCTTAGCCACATCCAAATTCATTGTGTGACAAAGGTTTGTCATCTCGAAATAACTTACTTTCATTTTGTTTAAGTGACTAAATAAAAGTGAGTGTATAAATAAAAGTAAATATTCTAAGATATTCTTTTTCGATTTTACCGATACTTTACCAATTAATTCATCATAGTGTAAAGAAAATTATTATGAAAAGAGTAATTAAGAAAATTGTGCACAAAACTGGAAATTTCTTGAAAACTTAATGATTTACCTATTGTATATGGGCAGAACTGCGGGTAACAGTTAATATTATGCTTCGAATATTTTTAATTTGAAGTCTGAAAAGGAAGATAAAAACTACAAACGATGTCCTTATTGAAAACATAGGCGTTAAGATCGAGCCTTGAAATAAGGTGAGACAAGAATTGTACGGCACCAAAACCGAACATAAGAAACAAGGCATATTTTATCAATAATAACTTTCACAAACAATTGTGAGAATTAAAAGTAAGCAGCTTATTTCCTTATTACGCTTTTCAAATTACAGCTTCTAATGTTAACAAAATAAAGGGGAAATAAAGGTGGGAATTGAAACGCCTTCGTCGTTAAATATTGATGTTGTTAGACGTTGAGAAGATCTTATTTATCGGCTCTCAGAAAAGAAATTCAATGTAAAATGGAGAGAAAATAGAACTGGATTTCTTATAATACACTAGAACAGATTATTTAGAAACACTTTTGAGTACTAACAACAAGAATTATTGAATGAAATTTGATAGCTTCAGGCGTGGCTCGGTGACTCACTGTTCAGAGCATTCACCCTGTAAGGAAAGATCACGAGTTCGAGTCCCGCCTGAGCTGATTCGCTTTTCCTATCGTAATCGAACAATTATTATTTTGGATTTAATGTAAGTTTAACTCTGTGAAGGCATTATAGATGATAATAATTAACATCCAATGAAACTATTTTTGACTGTTAATTTGTTAAACCCTTTTAATCCTATTCTTTATAGTTTTATTTCAATAATTATATACACGTTCAAAATAATACGGAATTAAATTAACACTACAAACTATTATTACTAAAATAAACTAATTTACTTTTTATCCTATTAATATTATAGTTTAAAGATGTTTTTTTTGTCTGTTACTTCATCACGCTTAAACAACTAAACTGATCTGGCTGTTTGATGCCGGGGTACATTATGTTCGGGAATGCCACGTAAAATATAACGCAACTACAACATATAAGTATTATTGTCGTGTCATATAAAAAAGCTTACACATTTTCAGAAAATGTATCAATCATCATATTCTGTCCTCCGTGGTATCAATTCACAAATTCATTTTAGTATATCAATTTCAACTTTCTCTTTGCTGCCATGATATTGTTGGTAATTTCTACGAAAACATTTTCATTGACTCGAATTATTTAAAACCAAATAGCTCTGTTACCAAAACATTCCTTCTTAATGGGCGATAAAAGAACATTACCATTTTGTTAATAGCTTTTAAATTAATCGCAATCAGATGAATCTCGTGGAATTTGAAAAGAGAACCTAAATATTATATTTTGCTATTTAGATCGTCAAACCTTTTTAAAATTTAATAAGAATAATGTTTATTAAAATAGAAGTGCTTAAAAGTTTCGTAAGGATATCGAGTTATTGAATAAATACAAGGGTTATTGACAACAGCGACTTATTTGTTACACATTTTGACAAAGGTGTTATATTAATTTATGTTTTTCGAATAATAAATTGTGGAGGTAATGTTCCTCCAACCAAAGGGAGGATCCTCTGACCAGGCAAGGTGATCACGCCTGGCGGCCCGCGGCCCAACGATTGTCGTCACACAAAATCATAGTTATCCCATATTCTTTAACTTTATCATACAGGCTAGCTACAAACTGGCACTTACACACACAAGATACATTTTATTTCATTTATACTTACGTTCGTGTATAAAAATAAATGAACATATTGTCTGTGCCAGTGAAATTATTACACGAGTAACAGTACAATATTGTAAAACTTAGCCCATTTAGATTAGACTTCAATGGTAATGTAACCTCAAGAGCGTGCTGTAAAAACATAGAGAATGAAGAAAAAGTTGAACATATTTTTTTAAGTATGAAAAGTTTGTTCTAAAACCATAAAGGACACTAGTTCCACTATAAGAAAATATACACAAATTATGAATATTCACGCCTATTCATTCCCCAAGATTTTCGGTACCACGTAATAAAGGGCGAGGAGGCTATGTATATGAACCGTGAAATATAGGAGTATGTGTATATCTCTTTCTACTTTCACCACATCGAACAACTATTAGTGTGATTCAAATCTAGTGGTTGGTCAATTCAATTATTATTGTACAATTTCTCGCTACATATACCAATGCATTCCCTTGTGAAAGCGTGTTTTAGTTCTGGTTGCTTTGTATGACTTAGCATGCTTATACCACTTAGGTGGCACACGGCCCACCTAATGGAAAATGGTTACCGTGGCCTATGGACATGTGCAACACCAGGGGAGTCACGCTCGCGCTGCCAACCCTGTAAGAACAGAGAGTTTCTGTGACAAGCCTTTGATCTTACCACTGACAGTACATAACTTCTCCAGTGAGCTCTGGCTACCCTACTCATCGCCGGGAACACAACACGAGGTTATTATAGCTGCGATACTACGAATTGAACAGTTCTTAATAACAATTTTTATTAGTTCAGTACAATTTCAGCACAGCTAAGTCAAATGTTCAAAGACTGAAATTAAGAAATACTCTATACAGCCCATAAATCCAACATGTGACAGTTCATTCGAACGTGAAATCAATGCCTAACTGTAGCGAACTCTATTCCTCAAAGTCACTCGTGACGTTAGCGACGTGTTAGCTTCACATGTTACACCTAAGAATAACTTACAGGCCTTCATGTCAGGGGCAGGCGGATATAATCTTCGAATAGTTTGCCAACATGTTATTACGAAAGGTACATTACACACTTGGCAGTAGAAATTGAAAAAAAGACTGTGATTGCCTTGACTGACTTGAACTAATGATATTTTTGGTCGTATTATGATCTTAGGATTAACTATGGGGCTTTCAATTTCGTTTTTTCATTCCAGGCTTTCAATGGACTCTGCAATATTTAGCTTACAAATTCAGATAATAGTACCTACATCCTTTTGTTACGTGCTGTCTAATACGTACGTATTACGTACGTAACTTACTCACTCCACTCAGTTTTAGTATATTTTGGAACTTTTTGGTTCGGGACCAACTGAACTTACAGTTATTGTACAAGTAGCTTTCTAAATCTAAGGTCCCGGGAGAAGTTTTGAGTTAGTTAAGATTCTAGTTCATGAACCGAGTATACTGTACAGTTAAAAATAACAATAAAGAAAACGTCACCTGCCTACATAATATTTTAGACCTACAGGTGACAGGTATATAAAATCTTGAATTTTTTGGATAAATGACTCGTCAATTCACTAAATTGAATCCCAAAAGCATACTCGCCTAGTGTGGGCGACTAAGGGTATCGAGAGGTATGATGTCAGTTAAACTGTTACGTGCACAATTTGGGTAGACCCGAAACAGGTTTCCAAGTAGATGAAAATGACAGTTCTACTCTAGAGCCTAAAACTTTAGGGACTATCGGTAAGCTAACTAGCCTTAAGAGATTTGTGGTGCTAATCTTTTAGTAACCTATAAAGGTCCATAGAACGATGAAAGCCAGAAATTGTGAGATTTTAGGACTGATATATCAGGTTCGCAGCTTCATTTTCATAATCATGAGATTTTTTTGGTATGATTTAATAAACTAGCTTGCTTTCATAATGTTGCGTAAGTCTAATGAAGACGTACATATACCTACCGTATCTGATAAGATGCATTTTCAAAATAATGAAACAAGTCTTGGTGGATCTGATTACTTTTAGAAATAAATAAGTTTCTACTTGGTGCTACAAATATAACACTACAGCCAAAGCTCCTAAGTCAAACGCCATAAAGCATCATCTTATACTGTAATAATGTATATGACAAAGGCAGCTTGATGGACACCTCTATAAACCCAGGGATTTTGTGTTTATTGCCGTTCTTGGCTTAAATGTTATGACTGACAAAACGATATCGTTGGTATTATTGTACTATACCTAATGTTGGTTAGACAAAATTAACTGTATTACGTTATATCACATCCTTTGGTTATGAGGTAGTAGTGATGAATCTAGAATTTCTTACACCTTTTCAAAACATTACCTAAATAAATATAGGCACATTGACCCACTGGGCAATGTGCCTATTTATTGTGCGATTGATTGATTGACTTTTACCAGTGGGTAATTTATTGCAAAAGTCAATCAATCAATCAATCGATTAGCCCATCGCAGTCCACTGCTGGACATAGGCCTCTTCCAATAATATAATAATAATAAATATTCTACAACATTCTACACAACGCTATCTAGACCCATGGTAAGTTTAATTAGCTTGTGTTATGGAATCTAGAATGCGGATATACATACTTAGATACTTTTTTTTTTGTAAATACATACATATTATACATAGAAACACCCAGACCAATGCAAATATTGGATCAATGTTGGGCAGTTTTAGCCTACTGTTTCCACGCTGGCCAGATGCATAATTGCATATTAGGAATAAGCTTCCGAAAAAAAAAACATTCTCATAAAGAAATAAGATAATGAACAAAACAAAAGTGGAAAAAATGAAACTTGTCTAGTCAAATTTACTATCAAGTAAGAAATATTTTCCGACTTCAACGCCAGATACCACGAAGGTATGAAGAAGAGCCGACTCTGCATAAAATATATCGCTTATCTATGCTACAGTCGGCATTCGCGCAGACAGTCTTATGAACATACATTTTGTCACGTCAGGTGTATTCACACATAATGCGTGGGTCGGGAAAACAGCGGTTTATTTCATATTTTAATGATACTGAAAACATATCGGTGATAATTGTGAAAAAAGGAACACAAAAATGGTAAAACTAAACGAGATCATGCTTTAGTGTATATGATCCACAACACGCATGTGTTAAGAATATAATAAAGCATAAGACAATATTATGTAATATTTTTAATATTAATGTCAGTAGATGATAATTAGCAAGGTTGCTATATTTTTACGATTTTTATTACCTATTTTATACATTTTCACGTTGAGGTCGCTATGAACAAGGTCGATCGGGGTCTGAGGGATATTCACTCCATCTGATTCCCCGGCCACAAAGGCTGATGTGGCAAAACATCTTGAGGTTTTAGACACTTTTTTTATACCACTTAGGTGGCAGACAAACACACGGCCCACCTGATGGGAAGTGGTCACCGTGGCCTATGGACGTATGCAACATCAGGGGCGTCACACTCGCACTGCCGACCCTGAAGGAAACGAAGGTAAGAGAGTTTTTGTGCCGTCAGCGTAAAAGACAAAGCAAGGCTCTATGCCACCACTGACGAGTTAAGGTTTTGTGAATGGCAAGTGCGGCGGGCGCAAGGGCCCCCGGTCCTCGCACAGATACTGTAGTCGGGTTCACTCCGGTTTCCTCCTTCGGCACGACTACAGCACCGGGAACTTTATACAGGCTGCTGGATCAGCTTCCTGGGGCAGAGATTAAGTATTCCCCAGGTTCGGGAACCGTACAGCCTGCGGGCGAATAACAGTTTCACCGGGTCTCCATAAACGCCGCACCAACATTTCACTTAGAGTGCACCAAACCCACTTTACCCCTAGTCCCATTGGGGTGAAACCCGAGGCGGTCTCCACATCTAAAAAAAAATGGAATTGGTTTTGTTTTAGAGGATCTGGTTATTGTCACTATAATAATAAGAAAAAAAATGACACTGTATTACTATTCTGTATATTATAGAGAGCTGCATACAAAATACGCACGTATATATGTTAGTCTTGTTCACCCATTATAACAAAGAGCAATTCTAATAAAATAATCAAATCTAAATTCGCCCCTTTTATTGCCCTACACCGCTAGAATATATTACAGTGCCGCGGGAATGTAAACCAAGTTGTTAGTAACTGAAAACTTATGGCTTTAATAATGCATGTTTTATATGCACCGTTATCGTACTTTGTTGCCGTAAGAAAAACGATGTTCTTAAATGTAACTCTTACAAAAAAGGTAAAAGGAGCTTTCACATTGCCAAAATTAGCTTTATTTCGTAGAAATTCAAATAAATGATATTGAACATTACTTTTTTAAATAATAAAGTTGTATAAGATACTTTGAAAGTAATAAATTTCAAATAGAATATACAATTATATAGAAAAACTTTGAAAGTAACCATCTTGAATAGAACATCTTTTAAAGAAAAGCTTTTAGAAGTCAAAAGCGGAGTACAAAAGTTTCTGTGTAGGCGATGCGATGATAATAGGCAATGATTTGATCCCCCGATCTTGGTGTCAGGGATGTAGTAAACAAAATGACTAATGATATTACTTTGTAATGAATAATAAAGAGAAGATTGAACAGGAAATTAAAACATTGAGTCATTTTTTGATAGTAAACGTTACCTACATTGTAGTCTCGCCTACGCATGACAGGATAGGTTAACAGAGAAGGTTTAGTATCCACAATTTGACTAATATGTTTGTTTAAATTTAACACCTGCTATTTTATCATTACAAACAGCGACTTTTTATTTAGGTATTTGCACATAGGTATCATGATATTATGGTAAACAGGTTGAGGCGAAACAAATTGCCCTCATTCAGCAGTCGCCAATGAATGTTAAATACATGAATTAGTCGAGTGTAGTCGCTTTAATCAAGTAACTGAACACATCCATTCTGGAAAGTGGTTACCTGGCATTTGTTTATTTATTGGGGTAAATTTCCAAAAACATCACAATGACTATCACAGGAATTCGAGGCTGGACCTCATTTCCGTGTATAGAACCTTGAAGCTTATGCCAACGATGAGTTCTGGAATACATTACTACATTTTTATATCCCTCTCTTGACCGAAACATCTTGCACCTCGTAAAAATCACTTCAAAGCCCGAATTTCTTCTCATTTGCAGACAAAATTTGCCAAATCTTTGACCCTTAGTAAGATTAAATCACTAAAAACTTTTAATCCGTTCCGTTTCTGTTTTGGAGGCAGAAATTTTGACGTATTTCAATAACACGCGTTGTGCAAAACGCTTTGTCGGTTATCTCTGCAATCTGGAGATACTACCGTTAAATCGCGAAAAACAAATGAGGACGCAATGCGCTCGATTGATTGATTTGTTGATTTCAATTTCTCGCCTCTTTAGAATTTGCAGATCAGGTTAAAGATATTTCAAATTGGTAAATTATGAATCTTTTTTGGCCTTACCCATGCTTGACCTTCATCAATTTCAGATCATTTTAACGAGAAAGTCATGCATTATCTGCCATTAAGTATCCATTTTATAGCATAAAACTACTGTATTATATCTTATGGTCTAATAATAAAGAGTTCCCTCTCTCTCCCTCAAATAAAAAAATATCTTTGCAAGTGCAAAGCCACAACTATTTTTCTATGAACATTTCTGTAGTGAAGATCTGGACTAAGTCGTTACCGCATGTTTGTTATGCAAATCGAGTTTCGATGACCCTTTTCACTTCCGGCATATTTGATTCCTTCTTTTCAATTTGTGATCATTTTGCTTACATTTAAAGTTATTTGAATTCCAAGTGATTATGCTCTATATAAACATATTATTGGTATAAATTCCTATGCTATAAATTATTCATACTCATTTGTGATGAGTAAATCCAAGTTTCATCAAGAGATAATTTGATGTGGCTTATACCTATTTTATCAAGTAAATTCCAACCATTGTAATTTGAATATCGAGAATCTTCAGTCTATTTTAATTCTCTTGTATTTCAGCTGCCATTATCGTAACTTTACAAATGTAAATTACATTTTGATTAGTATCTTTGAAATCAGCGGTTGAAGCAGCTCGTTTCTTGCTTTCATCTTATACATACATACCTATGTAATTGTAATACACTCAACTACACAATTATAACACTTTGAGCAATTTAACCTCTTCAATCTCACTGGTATAATTTGAACTCAAATAAAACCAGTGAAAATGAAACGAACGAAACAACATTTTGTACA
Source organism: Eilema depressum (assembly GCA_914767945.1). NCBI lineage: Eukaryota > Metazoa > Arthropoda > Insecta > Lepidoptera > Erebidae > Eilema > Eilema depressum. The sequence continues at coordinate 13,143,352 of OU612033.1, read as the reverse complement.
AACTCATTAGAAGGTACAAAACCTTTTGTACATTTTCTTAACGAAAACAATCCGACCTCACACTCAAGCAAATTCCTATATAATTATAACAATATAATACAAGAAGAAACCTCCACATTACATTATTGCCAGAACACGACACAGTAATTACTAACATGTTCTCCTATTTTTTTATCAAACAATTTATTTCTCATGTATTAACATTTCATTTCTTAGTTCTCCGAACTCATACCTATAAGAAGCTTAACGCCCTAATGCGGGTGCCCTTTTTATTTATGGATGAAAAGATGATTTTATGTACGGGTATTCAGAAAGAATACACGTTCAAGATAAAAATATTCATATAAGTTCAATTCAAAAGTACAATCTTAGATATTTGGTACGCAATAGTTTTCTAAAAGCAGAACCAATATTATTGTAAAACTATTAATGTTTATTTTTCAAGTGTTTTGTAAATTATTAATACAATTTTTTCATAGACGTGGAACTCAATGATAGATACACTATTTTAAATGAAATGATTTGCCTTCATGTTAATGGGTTATGCGCACTTCGTCCCATTCGCACTTCGTCCTCCGTTCGCAAATGGTCCCATTCGCGGTTAGTCCCATTCGCAGTTGGTCCCATTCGCGGTTAGTCCCATTCGCAGTCGGTCCCATTCGCAGTTCGTCCCATTCGCAGTTGGTCCCATTCGCAGTTCGTCCCATGCATGTACTTTGTAAGGGAAGAGGTAGGTTTAAGGACCGAAGTGGATGGGATGAATAAAATATCATCAAAAAAATAAAAAAGTTCAAAATCCCGAATGTACGAAATACCGAAGTACGATATACCGAAGTTCAAAATCCCGAAGTTCAAAATCCCGAAGTTCAGAATCCCGAAGTTCAAAAGCCCGAAAATGAGATTTTGATACGTTACCGATGATAGGCGTCCTGGTTTAATTTTTATAGTTATTTTTTACAAAGGGGATAGTTTTAAAATGACTTCCTCGTTTCTTAGTCTACTTTGGCTAATTTCGTACATCGCGTCGTACGTTACTATAATATAAATATATGTCGGAGGTCATTCTCATGCCCTTTTAACCTATATGTTTCCATGTCGAAGCGCGCAATGTCTACCCCGCGCAATCCGACTTGGATAGATTAGGTTAGAAGGCTAAGGCGGGAGCGGAGCGGAGCGAAGCTCCCGCCTTAGCCTTCGTGGTTATTTTTTTTATAACCACCCAAAAATTTAATATTCGGGATTTTGTACTTTCGGTATTTTATACTTTCGGTATTCTGAACATTCGGTCAAATGAACATTCGGGATTTTTTTAATTTCAGTCTTCCGTACGTCGCGACCAACGCGTCGGTATATGAAATTCGGTATTGTAGCTTCGGGATTTTGATATGTAACCTCTATTTAATGATATTTTATTCCATCCTACCCACTTCGATCCTTAAACCTACCTCTTGCCTTACAAACTACATGCATGGGACGAACTGCGAATGGGACCAACCGCGAATGGGACGAACTGCGAATGGGACCAACCGCGAATGGGACTAACCGCGAATGGGACCAACTGCGAATGGGACTAACCGCGAATGGGACCATTTGCGAACGGAGGACGAAGTGCGAATGGGACGAAGTGCGCATAACCCATGTTAATAAACTGTCCCAGATAAGCAATAATAATAATCTAGGTAATAAAATTATAGATTTATGAAATAGCTCATCTCTTAACAAAGAGATGAGCTATTTTATAAATCTATCAATATAACCAAAAATACGATGTTCGAAATCATCTGAAATTTAATAAATAAACAACCTAAAGCCCTTCTTTATCACTCATTTATTGATACACCGAGTCAATAACGATTACACACTATAAGTATTCTATTCGCATACTTGCATAACATTGTTTACGATTATCCAAAACTTCTTTTCCACAATAAAAGCACATTTCTTACAAAAATCCAAGCATTTCTAAAGTAACCAAGATTTTATTACCCGGGCTCGTTGCGAGATATAAAACATATTAGCCACAAGACAACTGGCGGTACCGTAAAAACCTCTCCTAAGTAGGGTTACCATGTTCAATTGTAGAAATTTTATCTTTAGTTCGTAAACCTACTATAACCTACAAGTAATTAAAGTACCTGAAGTCCGATAGACTTCATAAGACATACGAGTACACGTTAAAAATGATTGTGGACAGCAGGAATAGGTTAGGTTTTTTGGTGACCGAAATTATACCTTAAATACTTTGTTACTTCCTACCTACATAAAATTATCCTACAATTACTTGGGGTTTAAGAAGTAATAACATTATCTTACTAATGACTTTTAATATGTACCCTGCTCTCTTCGATGATAACGATGAAATTAAAAACTCGAAAAAATTCTTGAAAATTTAAGGAGTCAGGCAAAAATTAATTTTACCCTACTCCACAGTTATATGGCAAAAATGTGAATTCGGGAGTACACTTTTACATCTATTTGGTAGTGCTAATTGATTTCTCATAATGACTCTGGCTACCTAAATAGAATACAACTAATGGAATAGAACAGGAAACAATGCCCGTACAATAACAACATAATTCATATTGGCCTTTAACAAGAAACTTGTGAAAGAATGTTGGCTACCCTACTCACACAAATGTTTCACGTAAAAAACATAGAGGGCACCCATTAATACTCCGGCAAAGTTTTGAGGCGGTCGAATTAAGGCTTGTATTTTTTATTTACGAATACAGGGACCGAGGAACTTCTTGAATCGTCTGGTAATCGTTGGGGCTATCTAAAGTGATCCCTAACGAGCTTTGGGCCGAACTAAGTGCAATACACATTGGCTGAGTTTTCCTTTTCGTCTATATTCCGTTTTTTTTATTTAGTGGAAGTTGGGTTCTTGTCTCGGGAATTTTCTTTGTTAAATGAACGATGAGCATACTAATGAATGTGACACACAAAACGTTTTAGTGTGTCAGTAATAATTGAACTTGAAACAACTTGTGAATATTCTTAGATTGTCTGTCTTTAATTTCGTCTTGAGTACAAAGGAGACGGATACTCTTCCATACATTCGTCGGCCTGATTGACAGAAAATGTCTGTCACAGCTTAAAAATACAGTTGATAAACACAAGAAATAATTAATCGATTAACGGAAATCGATTCAGAATTTATTTTTATTACACTATTATTTGGTATTTTAAATGGTTATTATTATTATTATGATTAAGTTTTGTTCACTCTGATTGATTTAATATCAAATTGTGATGCAAGTGTTTTAATACGCAATATTGTTTAAATAATTTTTAGTAATCGATATTTTATTTTGCTAGTGAAATAAATTTAGTTTTAAGATTTCTCGTCTTCAAGATTTTCAACTGAGCTGGTTTTTTAATATTTTGAAATAGAAAAAAATACCGCTTTTTTTAAGTCATATCTCAACTCATTACAATTTTGGCCCAGAAGTCCCCGTCTCCTTTGGATTCGGGGGCCTCGGCCGGGTCGTTCCTCTTTCACACCAAGAAATATTCGGACCATGGTGTGAATCGCGGAATGGTCTCTTTTGAATTAGCTGTTTGACACCAAAATCATAACGTGGTCCGAAACAGGACTTCAAAAAGAGACGTCCGCGATTCACACCACACAATAAGTAACAAGTAGCTCCTATAAAAAAATATTTGTACGTCTTGTGTACTGTCGCGTAGAGAAGTGGTAGGTAATAAAACAAATAAATTAGATATAACAAAATGTTTACTGGAATCTTCGTTACAATATTAAATAAACTATATATTAAGGCTCGGCAAGAAAATTAAAAAGAAATAGGTATTTTTCCACCTAAAAAACAAAAAAATCATAAATGGTATTTATGATTTTTCACCGGAACGCTACGATGAAAAAAATAATGTCAGTGGTTTACTTATTTACATTGTCGCGCGCGTGATGGTCTATCAAGTAAATAAATATAATTATGGTCATCGATTTACTTTTTAAAATAACCATATCTAAGGTTAGCATAGTACCGCTTTCAACTATCGTCAAGTCGCATTTATTAAATCAAACGATACCTGAGTAGGTATAATTTCAACAAGAAATAAAACAAATAATAAGATTTAACAATGATTAGTGGAATCTTTGGTACAATTTTAAATAAAGTATGTAGGTATTAAGGCTCGGCAAGAACATTAAAAAAGAAATATCTTTCCATTACAATCATAAAAATCACAAGTTGAATGGATATTCGACATCCATCTTAATCATAGGTATAGTAAGTAAGTAAGTACTAAATTAAAATTAGATTTCAGAATGAGTTTGATGACATTTTACTAAAAATTAAATGCTTAACAATTACAGAATAGGATACATTACCCTTTATTAATAACTTATTACTAAAAATCACAGATTGGGTTAGATACCCTTATCTATTAACTAAATAATCACAGGATGATGTAAATGGTGTAAGTAATTAGTGTAGCATTTAGTTACTAGTCAAGGGTATGCTTGACTAATAAATAACTAAATGCTTAGCAATCTCAAGATGTAGACCCCTATGTTAATGACATTTCGACTTTACCTTGAAGGAAAGTACCCTCATATTAAAGACAGCGAATTTTACTTAAAGGAAACATTAAAAACATACTAAACTGTATTCAAAGTTTTCTGAAAATGCCACACCCTGTAATCGAACCGACTAAAATTCGAAAAAATAACATCCTGTATTTTTATTGCATCAATCGATAGTGTCAATCATAAGGATCAAATCTCTTCAACAAACTTGGTAAATTAAAAAAAAGGAAATCCATGAAACAGAAGATTTAGAAAGATTTTAGTCGGTTCGACTACTGGGTGTGGCATTTTCAGAAAACTTTGAATACAGTTTAGTATGTTTTTAAAAAAGAAATAGAACTGCATTTAAGGAATGCTGAAAAATCGTTTGCCCCGCCCTATAATCGAACTATTCGAAAAAATAACAGCCTATATTTTTAATGCATCAATCGATAGGGTCGATCATAAGGATCAAATCTCTCTAACAAACTTGGTAAATTAAATAAAAGGAAATCCATGAAAAAGAAGGTTTTGTAAAATATTAGTCGGTTCGACTACCGGGTGTGGTATTTTCAAAAGTCTTTGAATGCAGTTTTGTTTCTTTTTAAAAATAAGGGAATGTTTCCTTTCAGTGGAATTCGCTATCTCCAGTATTTAGAGTACTTCCATCTAAGTAAAGTTGAAAAATAACACCCTGTATAGCTAAGTCCCGATATAGTTTAAGCTGCGTTTACATACTCGCGGCAAAGCGAGGGAAGTGGCGAGAGAAGTGGGCAGAGACGTGGTGTGATTGGTATATTCGTCATGCCGCGAGTACTGCCGCGTATGTTGCTGCGCATGTCGGCTTGGCGACGCGAGTCACAGGAGCGGCAATGCTAGCGCGATGAACTTATACGAGACCGCTAGATGGCGCTAATCAGTAAACACGGCTTTCGTTATTGCTCCTAGAATATTTACTTTTAAAAATATTTATATCGATCTACGGAAAGTGTATAGTAGTTGAAAGTGATAGTTTTTATTAATAATCTATTTAATTAATTCAGCAAAGCATAATGCGTACACTGCTACAGCGTTGTCCTCCATACGTTTACGTCCGTCTCCGTTGCAGGGCGAATACTGTAATGCGGACCAACACGATGATGCGCGTCTGTGAATGCTAGGGCATTAATCGCGCGAATATTTCTGGCAACACGATGAGCAATGCGAGCGGCAGCATGTAAACGCGGGGTTAGAGAAGTTTGTCCATAGTAACTTTTGATCACTTTGTACTGTACTTTCATATTATACCAATTTCATTGATGGCCGCTCAATTCCGACACGACGCCAACATTACCCAACCCCCTTTAACTTAGCTGGAGAGTATTTCCGCACTATAAAAAAGATAGTACCTACCTGTTACGCTTTCACGCTTATACTACTAAACTAAACTTGATGGGTAATGTAGATTAAAGTGAATAACTGGGACTGGGACTGGGACTGGGGTTGGAACTGGGACTGGGACTGGGACCAGTCCAATAATTTTATTAAGAAATTAATAAAGGATTACCTCAAAAGTATACCAAAGCGAATACAAAAGAATTTTTAAAATCAATGCATATACCTACACCGGAAATATAGCTGCATATATGCGGAACACTTCTGCGTACCCCTTCAAAGGACTGGGGCGTGATGTTATGATATGTAATGTCAGAGACATTGCAACAATATGCTATTGCAGCAATCGCGGCTGAATTCCTGGTATTTTTTGAAGAGTTCCTTGGTCTAATCTCGGAAACCCGTCATCAGATCTTTACGAAATTTAGATGGGACCATGCCGAAATAATCTACTTTCGAGCAGAAAAAGAATCTTACAAATCCGTCTACGCATGCCAGAGCTATGAGCGAACAAACATTAAAAAAAACATATAAACATCCGAATTGAGAACCTCCTCCTGTTTAGAAGTCGGTTAAAAATTAATTTATTTTTTTCTTTTTAGTGAGTTTGTAAACTGTACATCGCATGTATGGTGACCTGACTGTACATGCGCTGCTGACGCTGCACTACAGACGGTCGGTTTAATACAGGACTACCTCAAAAGTATGGCAAAGCGAATACAAAAAGAATTTTTAAAATCAATGCATACATACCGGAAATATAGCTGAATATTCTGAACACTTCTGCGTACCCCTTTAAAGGACTCAGGCGTGATGTTATCATGTGTAATGGCAGAAACATTGCAATAATATGAGATTGCAGCAATTGCGGCTGATTTCCTGGTACTTTTTGAAGAGTTCCTTGGTCTAATCTCGGAATCCCACTATCAGATCTTTACGAAATTTAAATGAGACCACTTCGGAATAATCTACTTACGAACAGAAAAAGAATTTTCAAAATCCGTCAAGAATTGGCTTCATAATCGCGTAATAAACATACAAAAAAAAATAGGCGACGAATTGAGAACCTCCTTTTTTGAAGTCGGTTAAAAAGTAAATAGATGACCATATTTATTCACTTGATAGACCATCGCGCGCGCGACAATGTAAATAAGTAAACCACTGACATTTTTTTTTCATCGTAACGTCGTTGTTCCGGTGAAAAATCATAAATACCATTTATGATTTTTATGTTTTTTAAGTGGAATACATACCTATTTCTTTTTTAATTTTCTTGCCGATCCTTAATATATAGTTTATTTAATATTGTAACGAAGATTCCAGTAAACATTTTGTTATATCTAATAAATTGTTTTACTACCTACCAATTCTCTACGCGACAGTACACAAGACGTACAAATATTTTTTATAGGAGCTACTTGTTACATACTGTGGTGTGAATCGCGGACGTCTCTTTTTGAAGTTCTGATTCGGACCATGTTTTGATCTTGGTGTCAAACAGCTAATTCAAAAGAAGCCATTCCTCGATTCACACCATGGTCCGAATATTTCGTGGTGTGAAAGAGGAACGACCCCCTCGGCCACAGGGGCGTCGACCACCGGGGGCGTAAGCCACGAACCCTAAGATTTAATACATGTAATGATAAATTTGCAACTTTGTCCAAGCTGATGTCGTAAATCATGAGCGGCACGGCTCATGGCACTAAGAATATAGCGTGAAGAAAATATTCGAATTTTTGGTCAAATTGGCTTAAGGATCTTGCTAAAGGTGTGAATAGTGTTAATAATAATCAACTTGCTCTTAAAACGTAAAGTAAAAAAGTTGACCAATAATGGTCATCTCATCAAAGAAGTTCACGAACTTTCTGAAGAAATAAAACCGATATGTCACCACGTAATCTGACTACAATCTATGGTTGTGATATTTTTCCATGTCTAATTGATAACGATTATAACCAAAGTTCCTGTACAAGGCAGCATAATGTTCTAGATAGTTGTAGATTTTACCTAAGTCAGCGCAAATATTGAACGTGGTATCGTTACTCACAATCAAGGTATTAACGTACTTTGTAAAGAAACCCCAAAATCGGTTCAACCTTCACAAAAGGTTGATCAGCTAAGCTCTTTGTCCTTGAAGCTTGTTACAGAACCTATTTTATTTATTCTAAGGGGATTTAAGGTTCGTTTTCACTATACCTTTAGTATTTGTGTTGTAACACAACATAATCTTATTGTGGCTCCCATTCTATAAGATAAACACGATTACAAGGTAGTACAATAAGAAAGGTAGGCATATAAAAAGACATACCTGAATCCATTTTACTTTAAACTAAAAAAAGCCGAAACAGGTGTGATATTTCTCATACAAAGGATCTATATTTTGTTTGAGAAAGTTCATACCTGATCATATTCAATAGCTAGACAAGAATATCATGCCAAATGACTATAAATAATACTATAGCTAACCATGGTTTCAACCAAGAGAACAGATTTAGACCATTGCTAAAATAGTAAAGCACATGTGCTATCTTATGGAAAGTTGTTATCGTGACTTAGTGATTTTTACAAAACCTTAAGTTTTAATCAGGTACACAGAGGATAAACATTGAAAATGGAAAAAAAATAAGGAGGAAGAAGAAGGAGGGTGCCTTATATTCAGCACTCGCAAGGACAGCAAGAAATCATAACATACAGACTTTCAATAAATTTGTTATACCTACATTGTCAGGCTTGCTCTTACGTACAATTTTAGGTAATTCGCTATCACATTACTGTGTATTGAATATACACAGAAATATATAGTGAGTACTAGGCCTAACCTAAACACGTTTTTGCCATTTTGCTTTCCTAGTAAAATCAACCGTATCCGACTTGTAACAGACGAAAATACTGAATAAGACCGAGAAACATTTCGCTGGGAATTGCGCATGGAATCTAATGATTTGGGTTATGGGAAAAATATTCGTGACCAGATTAATATAATATCTGTTGAAATGAGCAGCTGTTAACTGCTACTAAATTTCCCTACTTTGAAATAAAGTTTTATTGATATCAAAAATAGAAATGTAGTATAGCTCTTCAGTAAAATTTAACCTTTGCTCGCGGTCACACCAAAATATTATAAGTCATGTCTCCGGCATAATGTTTTGTGCTGTCTGTGGAATGACCAAAGGCTTGTCCTGCGGTCTTCACTGACGGCACAGAATCTCGCCTGTTATTACAGGTGAATCCCCTGGTGTTGCACTCCGTCCGTGTGCTTGTCTGCGACCTAAGTGGTATAAAAAAAAAAAAATAATAATAATACTCACTGCTTTCTCCTTAGGTAGGGAAAGCAGACACAAGAGGTCGTAATTTGCTTTCATCGTATGTATAATGAAGATTCCTCAAATATCATTTAACCTATTACGCAAGCCAATATAGACCGCACCTTCAAGTTCCCTCAAGAATTTTCAGCTTATTTCTCTTACGTTATTTAGTTTTATGGTAATATGGCCTGAATTATAAATCGAGTAAGGTATTCATAGGTAACATAAGTAGACAAAAGATTTTTTAGGCGAATATGACTGCTAAAATATTCAACCGACTGGTTAGAAGATATACTTATGCATAACGGCATTAATATAAAAAGCTTCAAAGATATCAACAACGATTTTACCTCGTGTTGGTATCATTTTAATTTCATATCATAATTACATAGGACTTTATTCTTCTATCGATTCGAGTCAGCACTCATATGTATTGAGTACCTATTTCAAAGTGCATGCGAATTTACATACACTCAGAATACGGTATATATAATTGATTGGTTTTCTAAGCAGTGGAAGAACGTCATACTCGTTCAGAAAATACCGTTATTTTTTTATTTTGGGCGGCTAACAAGTACAGGGCCCACCTGATGGGACGTAGGGGCATCACACTCGTGCTTATGACTCTTTAAGAACCTTCTAATGCCCTCATTGAAAAAGCTAACCACATTAGGGAGATCATTCCACAATCTAAGTGTGCGCGAGCTGAAGCTCCTTTCATTTCATACCTGACTGTGCGTATTGTTTCCGGTCGCAACTTGTGAGGATGAATTTCCCGCCTGTGACAAGCGGTGCGATGATAGAATGTAGTCGTGGACATCAAATCGAATAATTCTTCTGATCACGCACCATTGCACAGTGGTCCCGGCTCTTAAGAAGGGCGGTCATAGGAGTTGTAAGTCGGATTAAAAATTAAATAATGACTTTTTCACTTAAGAAATGATTGTTTTGAGGTTTTAAGAGTAATAACAAGTAAAAAAAGTGTATTTTTTAGATGCAAGTTAGATATAATATTCCCAAAAAAACATTTTGTCGTCTAAAAAGCAGGTAGGTAACATTAAAACTAGTTTTACTTCTACTTTTGAACATAGCTGGATTGGTATATAAGATAAGAAAACTTACTAAATTATATCTCTGAAGTAATCGGTTTCGATATTTTTTGCACCTGGCCAAATTGTCTGCTAGCATTTCAAACACTTCACGAGAGGTATCTTGCCACATTATTTTTAGTTTTTGTGGATGAACATGCGTGTAGAACATGTATACGACGAAAAGAGTAGTATAGTGTAGTATAGTGGTCCCTGCTGAATAATAAAATAAAAAATGACCTGAGGTATCCAATTTCCCTACATATTACCTAGTACTTTCAATGACCTATTTTCAATCCTCGGAGCAGTTTGGAGCACCTAAACGTTACAGTTTTTAAAACTAGAAAAACTAGAGATTATTTTGATATATTATGTTTCATCTTTGGCGATTCGTTCCTTCCTAAGTAAAAGTCAACTTGAATATAGGAGAGCGGCAAAAAACAAAGAAACTCGGAACTCTCTCTTTGACGGTGCTTATTATCAATAATAACAGGTTTAAAGTAAACGTAATAGGACTTAAAATGTCGTACATACCTTCTATTTGAATATGCATAGCAAATTAATATCACAAACAATCACGTCCGATAGTAATAATACTTTGAACATAACAGAATTTTCAGTGAAAAAATAACGTTAATGAGCACTATTGAAGTGTTACCACTTTGGGTTCAAAAATTATTTGTTCTACATATTTTATTGCAATTTATTTTATACCTAGGGGTAAAAGGGTTATTTGTCTTCCCTCTAACAATAATTAAAGTCATAAATTCACCATCGACATTTTCGCCCTATGACCTATGGGCGAGACCACTGTGCATTGTACAGGCGGTAGAACACGCAGAGCAATCCATCTGAAATTGGAAAACATCTCAATAAGAATTGCGATATATCTTACAAAATGGATAGCGTATCCATTTTTCTCACTCGATCTTAAGAAAATAAAAGTGTATATCGGATTACTTAAATACAATTCCAAAGATGACAAATGACAATTTATGTTTTATGTATCGAAGAAATCCATCTGTGTTCCAGCGAAATACAGGATGTCGGTAATGTAGGTCACTCGTTCTTTGAAATCTTTTAACCCAAGATCCGAACGAGGTATGCACTTCGATTAGCACCAGTTTCATAACAGAATTTCTCGAATTCCGAGATATGAAGGAAATATTTTATAAAGCAGAGAGCAAAACGAGAAGCAGTAAGTGGAAAATCTTGATATTTTTCAGTCAAAAGCAAAACCAGATTCATCGAATCAATTTTAAGTTAATAATTCAATTATTGTTTCACATGTCTCAAAGTGCTCAGTATTTATTATAACTATTTACAAATAAAACAATACACAGTAGTATTTGCTTGTGTTTTAAAAACGGTAAGAAATTTAGAATTTCCTTTTAGTTCAGTTATGCGCGTTATGAGTCCTTCTACTGATAAATAGGCCGTAATAATATTATAACACCTGGTGGATAACGTTATAACACCTGAAGGTTATTTTTTCCTTTTAAACACATTATAAATGCAGCAAACCTAAATCCTTTAATAATAATTTCTAGGTACGAGCATATTATACTGTTGCTAACATTTACATAGTTGTACTTATTTTTAATTCAGTATGAAACTCTGTTATTATTGCGTAAATTCGTAATATTTTATTGTACTATTGTGTCTTGCATTATATATTTTACTAGCCTTCCGCCCGCGGCTCCGCCCGCGTGCATCTCGGTTAACGCGACCTTTGCTCATATCTTCGGTTCTACTCAACCGATTGCGATCAAACAAACGTAAGATTTTAAGTCTGAGTAAGCCCTTTCTAACAAAAAAAACCGCATCAAAATCCGTCCAGTAGTTTTTGCGTCCATCGCGGACAAACAGACAAACAGACAGGAAATTAAAAAAATATATTTTCGTGTTCAGTATCGTTAACATAACATAACGCAAGTATTTTTTTTAAATATCTCCAATGTACAGACACGACCACTTTACAATTATATAATAGTATAGATAGAAGAAGCTTCATATTGTTTACTAAAATTAACAGTATTCTGTTCAAAATATTACTGTATGCAATATTAAAGCAACCTTTTGTTGGTTGGTTGGCTGTAACTTATACCTACTTGAACATTCGCGAATTAAGTTTCCTGAAATATTCTGCATTTAGTTTAACCAACCTTAAGCAATAATTTCGCTTGTCAGAAGAAAAATAATTAGATCTGAACTTGAGCCTTTCTTTGCATTTAGTGCCAGAAACTCGGTTGTAAATAAGATTTGAGAATTTATTTATTTGTATAACATTTTTAATAATCAATAGACTTTAAAAAAAATTGTCTTATTGTAAAATGGTGCCGATCATTGGACTTTTCTCTGAAATCGGACATGTTCACATGAGAATCATTTTCCTCCTTCACCTTCCTAGTCATGTTGTCCTACTGACTAGGATGCTAATCATGCCTCAGTCACTGTACGTACTGGTAGTAGAGTTAAACATAGATCCAGCACTGACGCACCCCATTATACGATAACAAACATAGATACTAAAACCTGTGTATCTTTGAATTCTACTGCAGATATTCCTAATACTTTTAAAACTTTGGAATATGCAAATGACATCTCTAGTTTTGCTAGCGTTTATAAAGTAAGGTAACCGCTTACAATAAGTTGAGTCTTACTCGGTACTCTCGTTCTAGTGATATAAAAAACTAACTTAAAGATTAAATTTTCGCTAAACGGTAAAGTAAACTTAGAATTTCATTCTCTTGCACAAAACGGTATGTGAATCACGTCTTTAACAATAATTGGTGCGCATTCAGACGCTACGTGCAATCAAGTATGGTGCAGCCAGAATAAAAATTAGCATTCTCGTCTGGTAAGACTTTGCTGGCCTTTTTGGCATATTGCCAAGTGGTGGCAATTTGGCAGAGATTGCTTTACAACCACAATTAAACATTTGAATATTTTAGAAGATTTCTTGGAACGGAAAAAAAACGTCTTGCAGCGTTACAAATTGATTTGATTCTTATTTAACATGGTGTGGCATTTTTTTGTTTTTATTTATGGAATTTTAACATAAATGGGTATTTGGAAGAGGTATAGTATAAGGTACAGATCATTAACTTATTTCATAAAAATGCAAATTTCCATGATCGCTTCCAAAGGTTAAAATATAGACCACTAATTTTATCAATTACCTATAATTATGCATGCACAACTGGATGCGGAAGGTGGTGGACCGGCAGACGTGGCGTATGTATATTGGGAGAGGCCAATGTCCAGTAGTGGAATGCAATAGGCTAATTGATTGATTAATTCAAAACTACATTAAATAAAAAATATTATGTATAAAGTAGATTGTAGTAAAATTGTTGAACAGCAATTTTTAATCGCAATAATACATAGCAACCCTTGCCCAAGAGTTCATGACTGGCTGTGGCACACCTGTGCCAGGTAGTAATTTACTATAGTTAGATAGATAGATATAGTTCTGATAGTATAGTTAGACTAACGTGATTTGACTAGGTATGTGTTTAATTAGTTCATTCGAATGAGTATGATTTATGTACGGCACTAATAACTTCATTACGTTTGACACGTCATCAAATATTTAAAATAGTATTTGAGTTAACAGAATTGGTGTAACGGTTTAAACGATAAAGATAAAGTAAGCTTTATGCAAATTTTAGTAAATCAAATAGAATAATTTGAAATAAGTAGAACTTTATAATAATATATCATATGGCATACGTCTAACAATATAACGTATGTCTAACAAAACTCAAAAGATGAGAAAAGAGGCGACCAACGGAAAAATACGCAGACAATATCACTGCGAGAGAAGGAAAACTCGAAATGAAACCTTGTACTAACCCGTCTAGCGAGCGTGGAAACAGTAGGCCAAAGCCTCTCAGACACACGTCCAGCAGTGGACTGCGATAGGCTAATTGATTGATTGACATCATATTTTGCACATAAAAATAGACATATTTAAGGTCCCAACCAAGATCTTTGGGCTCAAGTTAATCTCATCTCATCTGCAAACCAATGCACCTACTTATTAAAAGATGAGGCTCTAATGCAGACTTTTTCCTGGAAGGAGGAGATCAGATAGCAATCTTTTTCGTAAGGCCTTGATGGGATCCCAAATACACAAGTACCTTGGAAGGGACCTGAAATCATTCACGTAAAAGTTATAACCTAGCACCATTTAAACTAACAAAAGACCGAACAGCAAAAAATATACGTAATCACCTATTTTCACGAAAACATAAACAACTAAATAAAGATTACATTCATAGTATTGTCCCAAAACATTTAATTTTTCAGACAAAATCAAATTTACAACGAAATTCACCAGAGTATCGTTTTAAGGAAGGATGAAATTAAGGTAAAAGTAATAACGTAAAATAACACCCGCTTTGCGTAGGAAAAATGCTTTCGTGATACCTTGTAAATGTTCTATAAGTGAACAGACAAAACAAAATGTGCGTTCATTAAGGAGAAATTGCTTATTTAAAAGATGTTCTATAATGAAACCTTTATAACGTTTTTATTATATTTGCATAAAATAGAATATTCTTTATTCAGATGTTTTTGGGAGCCCTTCAATATCTTTGGGGCCCAAACCAACCATTATCTGCAAGCCAGTACACCTGCTAATTGACGGAACAGGCTCTGGCGCAAGCTTGCCGCTCGGTGTTGGAAGGTCTTAGCAGTAGCTCCCATAAAACTCATAGAAACCAAACTAAGGCATTGAGTATAACTACGACTTTTTCCTTTCGTAATATCTTACACAATAGTATACTATACAGCTGGTACTGTGTTCATATTCTCGAATGCATGCACCCTATATAAGCAGTCCCTCAGCTCTAAATTGCAGGCGAGTAACTTGAACTTTATTGTTGTTGTAAAGTCTGTGGGTGCGCAGATAATATCAAGCACATTTGTATGTTTTCGATTTGGCTTAGCTTTATAAATCTTGCTTTATTCAACTAATGAAA
This sequence comes from Eilema depressum, assembly GCA_914767945.1. Lineage (NCBI taxonomy): Eukaryota > Metazoa > Arthropoda > Insecta > Lepidoptera > Erebidae > Eilema > Eilema depressum. The sequence continues at coordinate 13,128,069 of OU612033.1, read as the reverse complement.
TGGGTTACGTAAACTGAAGCGACGAAGGCGATGGAGGCTTTTAATGTTGTATCTATAGATAAACCTTGAGGTTTAACTCTTCGGTATGAGAGTTTTGTTATTGTCATATAAATATAAATTTACTTAATAAATATAGGTATTTACTTTAGTAACAATATAAATCAATGATTTCATTAGTCAAATATTAGTGTATTTTCTCAAGAGCAGAATCTAAACTTTTGACGCTGACTGTACCATTAAACCTCAAATATTTTATTAAACTCTGAAAGTGTTATAGTACTTATAAAAACTAAGTAAGTAATATTAGTTTTATAAAACTATAATAATATATTAGCTTTCAAAACAAGTTTAGCATTAGATGACATAAATATCTAATTTATATGTCTCTGAGGTATATTAAAAGTTAGTACGCTTAAAGCCAGTTGTTCACGATCAAAAGAGTATAATAAACATTGCTTGCATTCTAAAAACCTTTTTTTAGTATTACATTACGATAAAAAACCATGAGACAGCAAATGACCTGTTGAACTCTCTAGAAAAAAGAAGATAAAATAGATTTAAATTATTATGCTTAGATAGTCTAAGGCTGTATAAGGCTGTAAGCTGTATTTTTAAATCAAAAACTTTTTATTTAAAGAGATGGGTATCATTTGCAATTCACGCAGTAATAGTTTAAATTCAAAAGCACCAAGCCTTTATATTACAAATTGACGAATTAAAGACAAGCCAGCATTAGCAAGTCGGCTATCAATGATACTTTTGAAAACCATCTTTCAATATTTGCAAGAAGAAATATAAGTAATGCGTTTGAGTGTTTTTGGTTGTTGGACCGTGAACCGTACTGAAAAAAGGTTAGAACTCAATCCAAGTTTTACTCACAGGATTTTTTTACCTCGTGGTCAAATCAGTTAGACAAACTAATTAGTCCACCTGGAAGAACCGGTTACACCTACATAAGATAGCTATAAGCTTAAATAATCTAGTTCTCTGAGTTTCTTGCTGATATCTTCTCAGTAGAGTCAACTTACCGAACCAGCGAAAGAATCACTTTCAAATGATTTACTTTACTTTATTTAATATTCTTCTTGACATAATTATAATATTTTGATGTTCATAATGTGCTCTTTATGTATCCAACTGAATAAACGAAATTGATTCTTTAATTCTATAAAGCCTCTGCTTGTACCAATGGGCACTTCGGGCAGCGCCACGTTAGAGTAATAGAAATAATACGTTCGGAGAGCTCGCTTTTAGCGCAATCAGCTCACTACTGCTCAGTCACGAACGACGTTGGCCTCGTACGGCCGTACGTGATTGGGCAAAAGCGTGCTGATAGCGATAATAACGTGCTTTTCAAACCTACCCATAGCATTTTTGACGTCTTGTCACCTTGACAACAAAAAACAATTGTTTCATTACTCGTTCTTTTATTTTTATAGAATAACGAGTATATGCAAGTGAGAAAGGTAAATGTATTGCTAAGTATTAATAGATATTAGTTCTGGCTACACTGAATTGTATGAAACTGAAACTTTGGGCAGCAATTAACTAAAGTACAATTGCTTACCCGAGTGCTTATGGTATTAATAGCTAATAGGGAGGTTTAGAGTTAATGTCATACCCTATTAAGTTTAGATAAACTTTTAAGTTCAATGTCATTATCAAGGAGTATTAAAACAAAATGTAATTGTGTTGTTATGGTGTTTTAAACGAGACGACTTTTTGAGTCTATCTTTAATAAAGGTAATATAAATATTATAGGGTAAAATAGACAAAAAAATTTGAGGCATTTACAATGATATTTTTTTCTAATCTAAAATTGGAACCCACAGTGATAGAATGCCAGTACTATTGTCAGTGCTGTGGTGATAGGTAGTCCGATTGTCGGGAAAATAGTCAACCAGTGCATTACAGTAAAGTGAACTAACTAATTCATGCACACAATTTTCAAATTAATTACAAATCATAATGAAGTATACAATAAGTACCTAAATGATAAAATTATGTTTGGCATTGAATAGACTGTGCCCAAATAATGAACCAAAATGGATGAAATACAATGACATTCATCATGCTTAATATTCATTTGGAGCACTGTTTGGCTAAGTTAGTTACCATGAATCAAGTGTTTGATTTTAGGTTTAATATGAATGTTTACATTTGTATAATAAAATGAAGAATTAAAGTGAAATACTGAATATTCTTTATAGTTTTGGTTAATTTTTACGCCCAAAGTCAAGTTTCAGTCGCATCCGTACCTTTACCTTGGATTCTGGGGTCGGCTTTACCAGTCTAACTGCGGATTTGGCTGGACTTATCCACACAAAACCAGTAAAAATAATCCTGTAGTGCAACACCTCGAAAACAGAAATATAACACACATAGGTACATTTTAACACAAATAGGTAGACTGACTGACTGAATATTGATGGTGACTTTATTATTGATATGATTGTAATGTTCTGCCTCCCTAGGCAAGTTATAATTCGTTGGCGTATTGTAGAATTTGATGTATATGACAAAAAAGGGAAATTATTAACAACATGAAAAATAATGTGAAAATGTCCCACATCAAAAATTATGACAAAAATGTAAACACTTACTTTTCGGCACTTCAGCTCCAATGTCTCTCGCTGAGTGTGACATTAATTGGTTCCATTTTTGGCTAGATCGCGGTCGTTTCGCAAATAGCTTTAAGTTTTGTACGAATGAGAGTTTTAGTGTCCACTGGTGGCCCTAATTACCACAGATTTGTTCCATACGTTGGCTGCCAGCATCATAATATGAGACTTTCGGTGACTTTTTCGTTTACGATGTAAATAACACTTTGGTAATGATATTCTTTGTGAGTTAAAATTGAGCTGGTTTGCGGGTACGAGAAATGTCCTGAACATATAATAAATCTGTTAATCAATAGCTTAGCAAGGTACGGATTGTTTTTAATCAATTAAAAATATACCTATAAGTGTTTTGTGTGGCTGTTGACGCAGCCTTGTCAGCTTGAAAAACTGAATCAGTATCTACGACCGGCAGAAACCTATAGCTACTCGGAATAAAAGGAAGCATTTGTTAGAACAAAGTACAGAAATATATATCCTAGAAGTCTTGCTAATACCAGACTTCTAGCACAGAACAGTTAATGCTTCTAGGTTAAATTTTTTATCAAATTTCATTCAGATCCGTTCGACCAATTGGGCGATGAAGTGACTAAAATGAAGCGACCATGAGGATGGTCGTTTCTTTTTATGAGGATTTATGAAAATTTATGAGGATTAATTTTCATAAATCCCCATAAAAAAAAGAAATAAAAAAACATTTTTAATGTTATAAAATAATCAGAAAACAATGATATAATTATAATGTGGTTACTCCGAGAATTAACACGATCATAGTAAGGTGGGTTATACCTAGTTATTTTGTTAACTGATCTTACATCTGCGGAGTGAGGCACTTCAAATTAGACTAAGCTTAACTGCACCGTTGTACTAAATGCCTGATTAGCATAATCGAAGCGCTATTAGCACGTGATCAGGTAATTGTGTTTGTATGTAATCACCATTATTTATGTGTTATCAGCAAATTGCATGTTAGTTAGTTATCTGAAACTTCAACTGGTGTAACACATAGTATGGGCAGAGTATGAACCTGCAATATGACTTGGGCTTCACAAATCGTTCATAGAAAATACATTAGTCAATACTTTTATTATTTTCTTTATCATCATAAACCAGAATTCGTTTTACCATTTTCCATACTTGTAATACCTTTGTATTGATTATGTACACCTTACTACCCCAACGAAGATAAAAGAAAAGATGAAGAATCAAAAAAGCCTTACAAGCAAGAGGGAATATTTATAGTACTTTCTGCGTTAAACTGAACCAATAAATGCTTGAAAAATCGAACTAGCACTACAAGCAAAATAGAGCCCAGTAGCGAGAGCCCTTGTGACTCGATTCCTGCCTGCTTGCTCTACAAACGGAAGCTGCTCTACAAATGTTTAAATAAAATACGGGATTTAAAGCTCAGAATCTAAAATTCAGTATCTGAAATCAGAACGGTCAGTATTCCATACAAAATTACTATGGTCGACGGTCGTAAGCGTTTTTTTTTCACCAGCTTCCCTTTTGAACAATTTTACCCTTCGCTGTTAGACCCACATCACAAGTACTGTATCAGAATTCTTATCTCCCGTATTATCTCTAGATTTCTTGAAACTAACCCCGTATTATCAAGAGGAAAATAGTTTTTCATAAGCTCGGTGGAACATAAACCTCTGCAATACTTTTATAGCCTTTTACAATGTTAATGGCACACGGGAGATACATCTGGTGTTGCAAGTGGTGGTTAGGTTACATTACCCGTTATATTACAGTGAACCCGTTTCAACATACATACATACAAACATTCATACAAACAATCACGCCTTTATCCCCGGAGGGTTAGGCAGAGGTGAATGAACACCCATATTAACCAATCATTGTACAGGTTTCACGTTATTGCCGCATTCCGGGCACTATTGTTAACTCGATCCATGTATCGGAGGCTGAGCCTGAACTGTATATATCTTTCTGATGTTAAACAGCCCTATCCCTCAGTCGCCTTGTACGACACCGCAAGTGAGGAGATGGGGTGGTCTAAATTCTATTTAAATTACATTACCCGTTATATTATAGTGAACTCGTTTTAATAGGACGCACTATTTATTCTGTACATAATGTATGTGTAATTTCGGAAATGTACATCATGGCTGTCTGAATATGCTTTCCGACTCTTTTCTCCATCAAATGCTTACCTGGAAGATATTACCACTATGCGATAGGGCCGCCACATTGTGTATACCCACATAATATTATCTAAATCTAAACGTTATTAACGAACTTATTTTATTCTCGGTGTTCAATAAAGAGTGTGTCTATCTATATTTATTTGTATATGCCTTCTTCTTCTTCGTCATCCTAGCACTAACTCACGAAGACGCATCCGAAGCTTTCACCTCGGAGTACGGGGTTCACTTTACCAGTCTTAATCTGTCTGTTGGTATACACAATTGCTATGGCAAGGAAAGCAGTAAATGAGAAGACCACGTCTGACTCCAAAATGTAAAAGACCTAACCTAATGCAGCGACCCAAAAAAAGGGCAGTCAGATCATGAATTTATATTGCAAGCACGATGCAATAGGTAGCTACTGCAAATAATTCTAATTCTGCGCAAATATTGGATGTTTCAGCAATAATGTGCGAGTAACATTAGGTATTTTTTCAGATAAATCTGAGCACAGAAAAAAACATCGTCGATATTGTGACCTTTGCTATATGGAGTGTGATAAGGGATCAAGGTTCTTAGGTCTTGAGTTTTTTCTTTTTCCAGATGTTTGAACATTACTTAACATAAAATGCACGTTTATTGAAATGAACGATGTTGTTGATCAATTACCTTTTGTATGTTGGATTGATTCGTAATTCGTTTCTTTTTCAGTGATATTATGGCATGGTAAGCATTATCATAAGCTTTTGAATTCTGGGTGAAAAAAATCCTTAAAAATTTACTGACTATTGTTTTAAGAGTATAAGTTAGATATTTGTATAAACAAACTGCAGACTTCTTGATCTGCCGATAATCTTATCGGGTTGGGCTGTAAGCGCACACTCGTCCAAATAAAAAACTATCGGGTTGGTTGTGCTTATTCGCCAATAGTTTAATTTGAAGGCAGCCGTGATGTCCACTCAACTTTCGACCGTTATCAAATCGGTATGGTGTGCGCACTTTCGTACATGTTCATACTGATTAACAAACCAATTAAACTACCGACTGATAGAAAGTCTGCAGTTTGCGGGGGATCTAAGACACAGATAGCAATTACTCATTTGTCATTAAAAAAAATTCATTGGTTGAAACGGTCAAGCAATAATAAAGAAACAAAGAAAGAAAAAGTTTTTCCGTGGCGTAGCGGTAGTGAACGCGGCCGCTACGCAGGAGGCGCGGGTTCGATCCCCGCTCAGTGCAAATATTTGTGTTCATGAAATATGGGTATTTGCATTGGTCTGGTCGTGCCTCGGAGAGCACGTTAAGCCGTCGGTCCCGGTTGCCATAAGAACATCTATGGCAGTCGTTACGGGTAGCTGGAGCCCTAAAAAAATTCAAAAACAACGGTCTAGCTGCAAAGCTTCGGTATCGCCTAATGTTATCATTGGGCTGTGGAGGTCAGATGGCAATCGCTTCACGAAAAAATATCGAGGTCTAGCCAAATCTGTAGTTAAGACTGGTAAAAGCGGACCCCAGACTCCGAGCTGAAAAGCTTCGGATGCGACTGGGAATTAACGCTAGTATGAGAGAGAAAGAAAGAAAAAGTTTTTTATTCTGTACAAAAATCCTGATATAGGTACAAAGTTTTCAGAGGCGGCCAATTGGTTATGTAAAAGCTATTCTGACCTATATTTATGTATGATGCAAATTTGATTGTCACATACAGCTGTCGATTTCAATTATGAGATGCGACTTGTTCAGTGGCGCGTTAAGTGACGCGTTAAGTGGCACGTTACGCGTTTCCCTATTCATGATGAGGCAGTGCGCTAAGCACGGCGGTGCCAGTATCACATGAGCAAAATATAAACATTAATAGACGGCTTCTGTGGCGTATCGGTTGAAAATTCGACTGCCATGCAGGCGCGGGGTCGATTCCCGCTTACTGCAAGTATTTGTATGTATGAATATGTATATTCACATTGGTCTGGGTGTATCTATGTATAATATGCAATAAAAAGTATTTATTCTAGATTCCATAACACAAGCTAGTTAAGCTATGCTTACCATGGGTCTAGATATCTTTCTGTAGAATGTTGTAGAAATTGTAGAATAGTGATTGATAAGCCTTCAAGTTTTCTCAGACGCGGCATCACCCTGTACATAATAATGTGTATGATATCATTTACAAACAAGTTAGTATTAATTCTAAACCACTACATATTAACCCTCTCTAATCCGAATCCACCATCGCTTAAATAGGTCAAATAGACAAATACGTATGGTTGAACACGAACCAATTTGCAAGTCCAATCCACACAAATCTCCAGCAGCTTATAACTTACGAACAAATAATCCCCGGTGACCGAGGACCCTAATAAACATGAATAAAATAAAACCCACTGTTTAGTGGTGAAACGCTCTCAATAATAGATTAGAGCGTCAACAATTCACTGCCACGGACCCTTTTTAGACCACTATTATTTATATGCTAAAGAGGGATAGTGGTGCAAGCGTAGGGTTGAGACGCAAATTGTAAGATTTTGTAATTGAGATGGTACTGCCATGGTTATTGGTACTCTTATTGTTTTAAATATATATTATCTGAACATATTAATAAGACTTTTCAGTGAAACTACTGCAATCTGAAATCCACAACCCAATGGCGATATTGGGCGATATCGAAGCATTGCAGCTAGGCCAGTTGATGGACTTTTTAGGGCTCCAACTACCCATGCCATAGAGGTTCGTATGGGGACGAACGTGCTCTTCCAGTCCCGATCAGACCAATGTATTAGGTACCTAAAGTAAATCATGGTCCTAAAGAATAGAAAAATCTGAAAGATTAATCTAATATATAAAAATCAATGCCACTTTTCGTTGTTATTTTATAACTCAAGAACGGCTGAACCGATTTGGCTAATTTTAGTCTTGAAATACTCGTGGGTGTCCAGGAAAGGTTTAAAGGATGAGAAAATAGATGCAGTGGGAACGGGAAAAATATGGCGGTACGAAGTTTACCGGGTCAGCTAGTTTTTTATAAACAACGACTAGCCCTCAATTTTCCAAATCTATAGTTCTAATCTCTCTACTGCCCGTAGTTCATCAAATAGTGGAAATTAAATTTAATAATGAACTTAGTGATCCTAAAATTCTCATTTATACCTTACAAATCCCAAACCAATTGTTATCCCTTTCTCTCAAGCAGAAACCTGCCAACCCTAGCCAAGGTGATGCCATTATTATCTTGTCTTTTAACCTCGGTTAGCAATAACTTATGCCGAGGTAACCCTGACAGGGCAACCGCAAAGTTCGTCTTAACCAACTATCGAAGATACTGTTCTGGTAGATTTATTGAGACCAAGTTTTGGTCATGTCATCGTTTACAGATAAGGAAATAGTTCAAAAGAGTTGATGCACGGATGGGCTGTTTCATTCCGTTCCATATTCGGTTCATTCCTTATTACTATTCTTGACAATTTAAAAAAGCTATATCCATACACAGAATTTTTTTCTTTAGTTATCAGGTAATGCTGTTATTGAAATATTGGGTTGTTCTGCCTTCATACCACGAAAACTCACACCATTTCGAAATTAATTAACTCTTACTGATTTTTATTTATTTTTACTCTTAATTTATATCACTGCATTTTTAATCATTATTAATACATGCCATTTTTTACACTTTACTATTCTCAATTCATACCATTTCAATTATTATTATAAAAACTCGTTTAACAACGGTGAAGTACGGTTTACGACTTAAGTAGATAATATTTAAAAAACTGAAAAGATGGTTATTAACTTGATATAAGATTTTTTTTAAATTATTACATTTCCCGAATATATTAATCTAGTTTAATATATAGGTACGATACGATTCTTCGTACTTAATTTTTTACAATATTTAACTGCTGAAACACATATTATTGTAAAAACAGTTCACAAAATATATTTTTTGTTTGCTGAGCTGACCGAAAATTCAATAACATTTTAACTAATCCAGTAATCGAACCCTTAGGAGCTCGTGAATACCTAAAGTTTGCCCAATTAGCTGCTAAAAGTTTACTGTACTCGCAGCTACTAGAAAAACTGTAAAAAAAAACCTACTACAAAAAAATGTCGTCAGGTTCTACTAGTATTTAACTTTTTCGAGTTAGTAATGAGTAGTTAATAGTCAATAAGTTGTACCTCAATCTATTTGCCAAGGGATTAATATACTCAATATTATTTTCTTCATTACATATATCAATACATAATTTAAAATATAAATCAAACAATGAACATAAACATATGAACATAAACAAATCTCAAGTACCTAAAGTCACACAAGTGACCTACTTAACCAACTTAACTCCATTTGAACTTAACCTCACGTTTAATCCAGTTTGTCTCATATTATACATCAGACTTCAAGCTTCCCGACGCTATCACACCTATATCGAGGCAACATGTGACCCAAAGGTTATGATCAAACTTCGGGAGCTTAGAGACTATCCTATATTGTGTATCTGAAGTAATTAATAAGTTATGTTAAACAGAGTTTTGAATATGGCTTTGCTTGGTTAAATTGTTTGTTTTTCGACTTATTAGTGAGTCTTTCAGTCGCTCTAGTTGTTTATTTATTTCATTGGCTGCGGTTTGCTATACTTACTTGCTAAATCTACCTACCTATATATAATATGGTTTCTATAGGTATAATTTCATGAATTTATTAAAGTAAAAAATAAAACGATATAGTATAATGTCTGAAGTTTACGTGCATATCGCTCATTGCAATAAAACCACATTTTAAATAATAACGTATACGAGTACTACATTATATATACACAATATAATAACAAATAAATCGCGATAGAATTCGTTAAAAGTGGTTTTATCATTGGTCATTTTTATTGCGATTATTGTAATCTTACAAAATTACCTCGTATGTATATTTTTACTATTAAATAATAAACAAACGGACATATTCACAGTAGTTATACGTAAACAACAGGTCTAACCTACCTATATTGGCATGTAAAGGTATAGGTACATTTTGATGGACCGCCCGGGTCAGGAGCGTTGTACATTTTAGCATCTACAGATTATATATTTTGGCTAGTGATTTAATTAAATTTACCGTAGTATGTAAGTAAATAGAATAGTTTATCGCCCTGAGGTGATGAAAATTTCGATCTACTTATATACATATATTATAATCACACCTTTATCCCAGGAGGTTTAGGCAGAGGTGAATTAAAACCCCACCAATTTAGCTTTAGCCTTCGTGGTTATTTTTTTATAGCCATGCAGAAACAAGTAATTTGCCTAGCTGTTTAATTAAATGGCTAGGCAAGTAATTAAACGTCATCTATCCAAGCCATTTGCCTAGCCGTTTAATTAAATGGCTGAATATCATTCAGGCCGTTACTCGAACGGCCCCGTTTAGTTAATAGCTCTTGGCGGCGACATATACATGGAATACGTCAATTTGACTTCACCTCGTCTGATGGTAAGCTAAAGGCAAAGGGGTCACCATTATAGACATAAATGCCATGTTACAATAGTGGCACTCAGCTTGACGGCCTCATCAGATGCTTTTTCCTGGCTGGCCGAGATGAACCTTCCTCAGAGCACGCAATAACTGAAATTAAATTAAATATTAACAAACTTTAGTTTCTAATTTTAATGAAAACTTAATTCATAGTATTCAATCAATTATATCATTCTGTACATTCATTTTGACATAAACTTGTCTTAAAAATATATTTTAACGGTAAAAGAAATAATGACACAGGCTAAAATGAAGACCCAAATTTTCATGAAACCAAAATTGAACAATGGTTTTTAATTAATCGTTCTTAATTTCCTGTTCATCATTATTACAAAGTGTATTTAATAGCTAAAATATTCGTTTTTCACTACTAAAACTGTGCATCAATATTTAAAACTCTATCCCAGATATCTGTTTCTGACGTTTCATTAAACCAACAATCGGGTTCGGTTTGATTGGCCACTTAACTAACTTTCTGTATCCAATATACCTTGCCTTGCTGAAACTTATACAAATAACTTTGTTATTGTTAAAATTTTGCTTTGGGTTATTTAGTTAAAGGAAAATTTCAATAGTAAGTTGATGACGGGATGAGATATGTATAGCAACAAATTTTATTAGAATTTAGAATTCTTGTTTTATCGGATAAGATACTGTTCTATTATCCGTGTTTTTCCTTTTTGATTTTTTAAAGAAATACAACCTTTTTTATTCAAGATATAGAATGGAGTACTAGAATAAATACAATCCACATAAATACTCACAGTGCTAGAATACTTGGAGAGTATAAAAATAAAACGGTGGGCTCGCCGTTTAAATGAAAAATAATGTTCTGTTGTGTCAGGGGCCGAGTGGGAAGCTACGGGGTATAAAGCAGTATGTCGGGTGAAATATGCATTGTGATACCATTGTGCTGTTTGGAAATTTTATTTTATAAAATTTTACTGTAAATAAACTGTCAAGCATTTATTATCTATATTATGTATATTATTTATTGAATGATAACGAACACAGTTATTTTAATATCCGAAGGCCCTATAAAGTAGTTATTTTTGTGATACTTTGTGTGTACCTATAGCAAAATAAAGTGTTTCGTATCGCATATTGAATCTTCATATTTAGGTAAAGACATTGGGTCTTTGAAATTATTTTCTATTATGGCGTGTGTTTTGATTGTAGATTGTTAAAACTATATCCGAAGTTGTACAAGAAGGTCGTGTCAGATTTTGAACTCAATCGATGTAGAATGTTTTGGGGCCTAATCCTATCCGGGGCAAAATGCGGACCATCGAGGGGGCCATCTTGAATTTAATAAAAAGACCTAATACCCCCGAGAATTAACTCGTGCATTAAGTATCTATTTGAGTACAAGCATGTAACTACAAACCTTATTAAAGTCGAGTAACGATTCTATGTTGTTCAAACAAACAAATCTTTCTTTCTTTAATTAGCGCGCACAGTGTTAATGTTGCCAATTTAAATTAAACTTAAGAAATAAACCTTAAGCTTTAGTATTTATCTCTGCGCTGAATTATAAACATCAATTTGAAACTTTTAATTTCTTATGTCTTCTTAAATATATCTATTAAGAGAGAAGTTATAAGTTGTAAGAAAGTATGGTGCTTTATAATTTTAGTAATTTCGACAGAAGATAGATGAATAAATGTACTGCGCCCTACTTCTGTTATAGTTACTAAGACAAGTGGGCGAGTGTGGATAAGATAAGTAGGTAACTTAGTATTTAGTAAGTTACAGAACGCAGGAATGACAAAAGTTATTTGTCTTGAGGATTTTTTTTTGGTATCCTATGAAGTATATTAGGGTTATGCCACATCAAATAGCGGTACCGGCTGAGTAATATCTTGGGAACAACCACGAGTCGTATTCATGTAACATAATGAAACTAAATTATAGGAGTGACGGTACAATAATTCGCATCTAGCTGAAAGTTCGTAGGATTTTCAAAACACCATCATTTAATGAAAAATAAAAAGTTCTCATCGCTCCAACACGTGGATTTTTTTTATTCGGGATCAAAGGTCATAAAAACTGAGATTTCGCGATTTTCAGCTAAATTGTAAGTTTTATCATAAAATGTCTGCGACAAAGTTAAAGATCATGCAATTATCTATTAAAATCGGTCAGGTGCGAGTCGTTTTCCATCATTAAACCAAAGGTGGTGCAGAGATAGAATCAGTTACAAGTTAAAGTCATTCTACCTAAGTAATAACTGTAATATGTAACTAACTTTATGGTGATCTAGATTTAAGGACTAACTTGCGGCATCCACTATAAACCTTCGTGGTTTAAGGAATGCTCAATTACCTACCATGTAATTATGTAATATTTAATCATGAAATAAATAAAATAAAAAAAAAGTTAGCGCATTAGTGAGGGCAAGTTTTACATTTACCAAAAGCAATAATATCTAGTGACAATATGTGAATCACGTTATAAGTTTATTTAATAAAAACTTCAATATCACCTAGCGTTTGAACTATCTATCTCATATTATGATATCATATGATATAATAATCACTGTGTCGTTCAAGTGACAGTGACCTAACCCAACCCAATCCTAAGTCACGGTGACTCAGAGGTTTCATACCCTTGACCGTCAAGGGTCAGTGCCCTCCTATGATCTCTTGCTACATTTTGGTAATCTCATTGATAAAATACCTTCGTAAAATAATATGTATACGAAACCGCGCTGCAAGAATATCAACTAGAATTTTAAGCAATATATCACCTCAATATACGAAGCCAAAAAACAAGATTCATAATAATTTATCACTGAAAAAGCTGAAAAACTTTACAGAAAGCAACTAAGCCGTGAAGTTTCACGACTTTTATTCAAGCCAGTTTAGAGCGCATTATTCTGGTTAAACAACTCGGAAATATGCCGGATTTTCACGACTTTGTTAGCCGGTGAGATGTCACCATCTCGGGTGCTCGAAATTTAGGGCTAATCTATGCGCTTTAAGAGTCTTTTACACTAGTCGACTTATAACCAAATGTGAGATTTTTAACAAGCGATTTTATTCGTTACATTAAGCTCGAGACGATAAACTCATCTCATTAACTAGTTTAACTAAGTCTAACTAGCTTATTTTCAGGCATTCTTTATTCTGTTTAACAAAACCACACATTTTGTTTTCCCAAATTCAAGACCTTTTTTTTTTCGTGCGCAATATCCCCACGGACTGGCTGCCGTAGTCGGCAGGGTAGGTTATATCGGACTTGAACTGATCAAAATGCACACCGTCTGTGGGTCGTTAGAACAGTGAGTTGTTGTACTATTAAAATTAAGTAGATAAATTTATAATTATTGTTATCACTTAGAAGTACATTATAATCCTTTGTATTCGTAAATTGCGTTGTACAAAGCAAATCTGGCAAACCTACAAAGTAAATCTATTGCCTGGAGACCAGGATTGCTAACGGTATAACAGTATTTACTGAAATTGACAGGTACAAGTTATTACTTATGTTGAGTATTTCCATTATCAGGTATTTGATAAAGGATCTTTCCCTTTGTGTATGAAGAGCACTAAGATATATGTGTATTATTACAAGATGTGAGTATTATGCGCCTCTCCTTTGGAAATATATTAAATATTTTTGTAGTTTATATTTATGTTTGTTGGGGGCAAAACGAGATGGATTATGTTGAAATTGCATCTCCTAATTTACGCGAAGTTTCCTTACCACGGTGAAGAAAAGGAACTCAGATCTTCTTTGCGAAGTTGATCCCGCCACGACAAACTATGTTTATCAGTAATCTATTTGTCAATAATATTTTCTTAGAAATTTATTTGTAAGCAAGAAAAGCCGTATATTCACAGACCTTCTCCCAGTTTATGACAAGGATTAACTAAGATAAATATCTATTGAGATCTAATTCATCATATTAAGCTTTGTCCTGCTTAACATACTTGATGTATACCGCTCGATTGGCTTTCACTTACTACAAAAGGTACTACAAACAAAAAGCTTGTATGTATGAAGCTTTACTCAGCTTATCGCGTACCTTCCTTTAGAATGTCAGAGAGATGGATAGGAGGTCGGTACTTTGTTTTATTTTGTGTAGATATCTGTGAGCACAATCTCCATCTTATTTACAATACAAAACGTACACGAGTGTTAGGTGTGTTTCGATATTTCACTAGGTGTATTGTGATACCGCACAGTGTGTTTCATATAATTAAAAGATAATACAAATTCACTTTTATTCATAAATTTAATCACTATTTTATTCAAATTAAAGTTATAATTATTTTCATTTTATTTATTTATTTATAAAACTTTATGCACAACTACATGGGCGGACTTAATGCCACAGGCATTCTCTACCAGTCAACCAATGGTGGTGCAGAGAAAACTCAGTAGGTGCATTATTGAGAGTACAATTTAGTTAATTTAAAAGATAAAAAAGGTGTTTTAGCGTCGTAGGACTCTTCGGAGCCCAAATCATCCTGCTAGCCGGTACACCTGCTGATTGACGAACGAGGTGCGCACTTTACTTTGAGTTTGGGAGGTCAGATCGTAGTTACTTCCATAAAAACCGTATGAGGCATACTAAAAGGAGGAGAAGCAATAAGTGGATCGGGATCCGCTTACTGCTTCTCCGCCGCAGCCCGGGGGCTACGAGGTGAAAATCTCGGATGCACTCGGGAGCAACGCTAACAGGCTGATGATTCAGTAGAATGGAGTAGTCTTTTTTAATATCAGATTCGATATCTGATATATATCGAGTCGACCCCAACCAGTTGGACTAAGGACTTGAAAAGGATGGCTGGATGTGGTACGAGTATAATATTATCAGCAGTCCACTGCTGGACAGTGGACTGCAAAAGGCTGATTGACTAATTGATAGGGCAAGGTAATAAGTTTATATGATTTGAGTGACAAATAAAATAAATATTCTCAACTTTGATAATAATAAAATATTCTATAAACTTACACTGAAAATATACGATGAGCGGTTTTATCGTCAAGAGCGATTACTGTCAAGCGTTCGTTGAATAGGAACGAAATATAAGCAGAATAAAAATACAGGCAGTCGACATTTTCTATAGCGCTAGAAATGTGAAAACTATAAATTTAAATATCTAACAGTGAATTTTGCACGCAGCAGTTTTACGTCAATAGACCGAACATATCTATATACAGGGTGTCCCAAAATTCAAGGATAAGCCGGCAACAGGGAGTGGCCCTACTTATGGCTGCTCAGGAAAAAATAAGAAAAAAAATATATCTCTATTTTTTTTTTAATTACTCGAACTTTTTTAAAATCCCTCGAAATTCGGTACCCTTAATGATATTTTCAACTACCAGGTCCACAATTTTGCAAATATTTTTGAACTCTTTTCTGTATTAGCAAGCTAAGAAGCATGGCTATCCATAACCACCCTGAAAAATTATAGGATATTGGTAGTTATTTTACAAAAATAAGTCAAAATAATTTTTCGTCGTCAAATTTTCATACATTTTTACTTTCGACCCACTTTATCTTATCTCGGTGAAAAAAAAAAGTATTGACACCACTATGGCATTCTTTTTCAAAAATTGGCGCAACTATCCAAGATTTCAAAATGGTATAATTTGGGTATGATACTATAATGAAATACTAAAAAAAAAATTTTTTTGTAAATAAGAATCACATTTAATACATTGCTCTTATTGAAAATCACCAGATTTACTTTGTACACAATGCATTCATCCTCAATAAAAAATCATTGACGGGACTTGTGACAAAGTGGTAACCGAGTAGGTTATCACATTACGAGGTTAAGCAACATAAGCCAGGGTGGTTTTCGGATGGATGACCATTCTTAAGACATTGAGACACCTCCATTCCTCAGAAAGTACGTTAGGCCGTCGATCGTAGTGGCCATACGAGCATCTATGACAGTTGTTACGGGTAGTCGGAGCCCTAAAAGTCCAACAACTGGACGCACTACATAACTTTGATATCGCCAATGAGTTGTGGAGGTCAGGTGGCAGTCGCCAATAAAACTCTGAGCCTCAGATTTTCCGGCTAACTGTGAAACAGCAGAAATGCGAAATTTGCCGTGAAGCGACTGCCACCTGACCTCCACAACCCACTGGCGATATCAAAGTTATGTAGTGAGTCCAATTGTTGGACTTTTAGGGGTCCGACTAACTGTCATAGATACTCATATGGCCACCGGGATCTACGACCTAACGCACTCTCTGAGAAACAGAGGACGGCGGTGTCTTAATGTCTTAAGAATGGTCATCCATCCGAAAACCACCCTGGCTTATGTTGCTTAACCTCGTAATGTGATAACCTACTCGGTTACCACTTTGTCACAAGTCCCGTCAATGATTTTTTATTGAGGATGAATGCATTGTGTACAAAGTAAATCTGGTGATTTTCAATAAGAGCAGTGTATTAAATGTGATTCTTATTTACAAAAAAAATTTTTTTTTTAGTATTTCATTATAGTGTCATACCCAAATTATACCATTTTGAAATCTTGGATAGTTGCGCCAATTTTTGAAAAAGAATGCCATAGTGGTGTTCGTACTTTTTTTTCACCGAGATAAGATAAAGTGGGTCGAAAGTAAAAATGTATGAAAATTTGACGACAAAAAAATATTTTGACTTATTTTTGTAAAATAACTACAAATATTCTATAATTTTTCAGGGTGTTGGCGGATAGTCATACTTCTTAGCTTGCTAATACAGAAAAGACTTCAGAAATATTTGCAAAATTGTGGACCTGGTAGTTGAAAATGTCATTAGGGGTACCGAATTTCCAAAGATTTTAAAAAAGTTTATGTAATTAAAAAAAAAATAGAGATACATTTTTTTTCTTATTTTTTCCAGAGCAGCCATAAGTAGGGCCACCCTCTGTTACCGGCTTATTCTTGAATTTTGGGACACCCTGTATATAAAAATCAATGCCACTTTTCGTTGTTAGTTTATAACTCAAGAACGGCTGAATCGATTTGGCTAATTTTAATCTTGAAATATTCGTGGCTGCCCAGGGAAGGTTTAAAGGGTGAGAAAATAGGTGCAGCGGGAACGGGAAAAATATGGCGGTACGAAGTTCGCCGAGACAGCTAGTTTAACATATTAACAAGTAATGGGCACGCTGTATCTGCTGCATGCGTGTCGTTGTCGTATGCGGTCAGCTTCGGAATCATACCTTAGGGCACATAATAGTTAAAAACGTACGAATTTAATGTTCCTACAAACATAATATGTTCCAAATCAAGAACATTGTGCTTGTATGACAACATTACGGTCGTATATTAACTAGGTCATTATATCTCATGAACACAATAGTATTTAAATTACCTGCAATCTGTGTTCATGACATTTCGCATTACGATCGTATTTTCAAAGTGAACATTTTGCTCTCAGCGCTGATCATTCCTGGTTAATACGTATCTTTCATTTACATTATTAAATTGCTATAATGTTACTGTGGGGAATTTAAATCTTACCTATATCTTCTATATTTTTCTTATATATAAAAATCAATTGCTGTTCGTTAGTCTCGCTAAAACTCGAGAACGGCTGGACCGATTTGGCTAGTTTTAGTCTTGAAATATTCGTGGATGACCAGGGAAGGTTTAAACGGGCTAAAAAATATAGTGGTTCGACGGGTCAGCTAGTAAAGAAATAAATAAAGAAATGAACTCCCTGCTATAGCTTTTCTAAACGACTATACTATGGGTAATTCAAGAAAGGCATTAGAAGGTTCCTACTAGGTCAGCAGCACGAGTACGTGCTCCTGGTCCACGCCACGATAGTCACATTCCATCTGGTAGGCCATCAGGCCATGTGCTTGTCTACCACATAAGTGGTATAAAAAAGAAGCCATCAAACAATAACTATTAACAATTAGTAATAACTTTGTATTCTTTTGGTCCCTGTCTCGAGAATAGACAATCGTAATTACCTACATTAAAAAATAAAAATAAAGGCAATGTAACACTTTGAATTTACCTAACACTTTATCGAATTTAGTACTGTTGGTCTGCCATGAAACTTCCACATTTACAGAACGATCTTTCAAGCAGTCGGTTCCATGGAACACATTTATCATGAAATCCGATCCGAAAACGATACGTGATACTTCAGTTCGGCTTAAACTCTATCGCAAGAAAATCGAAGAAACTTCAACGACCTATATAGCTAAATCTTTCTGTACCTACAATAAATATAGATTAAGTCTTTCTTTCGCGTTTCTTGTTGGCCTTAAAATTTCGGTTGTTTCACGGTAGCCCCCTATTTAGACAATGTATATTACCTACATGAAAAAGGAAATGAGGTCGAATATTTTGAATCCATGGGCAATATTACAGTACGAAACTTAACGCAGGGAAACTTGTTCCTGACTTCTGAAATATCTCGCAAACTTTGTACGATCTTATTTCACTGAAAGGAAAATATAGTTAGCTATAAAACTGATGTAGATGTGCTTACTAGCTTATTGAAATATGCAGGGATGAAAGTGGATGCAATTGATGTTAGAATGAAAGCCAATTGATTGAAAAAGTTGAATATATTTTATAGAAGGAACATAAAACTGACTTTATTTATATTTATTTATTTTTATTTATTTTTAAACTTTATGCACATAAAAATTGTACAAAGGCGGACTTAATGCCAAAGGCATTATCTACCAGTCAACCTTAGGGTGATGCAGAGATACGTTGAGGTAGGTGCAGGCTATATACCTACTAGCTGTTGCTTGCGGCTTCGTCCGCATGAAGGTCTGATCTCATTCACGCTCCTTCAGCTGATTCTTCCTCCCCAACATCACTCGTGACATACTTTGAAAGAAAGAAAGAAAAGAAAGAAATTTGAAACTGAATGAAAATGAACTTCTGTTGCACTCCTTTAACCCTATATGGGTTTGACCGCAATTCAATAGATTTGAAATAATGTATGTGAATGTACCGGATTAACTGACATTCATGATTACTGCTCCATTACCTTGGATAGTAGCGTAATGCTACAATAGCCCATAATACTCACATTACAACAAAAAGTGGCATTGATTTTTTTATATATTGATTGGCATAGATTTTAGGAATAAGGTCAGACTGCCATGCAAGTAGCTATCGTGATTCGCGTACCTACAAGTGTACCGACCTTGTACCAACAGTTGAAAATACAAAGACAAACTTCTGCAACCCTGGTGATCCAACTCAGACTCATCATCATCATCATTTCAGCCATAGGAAGTCCACTGCTGGACATAGGCCTCCCCTATAGGTCTCCAATAAGACCGGTTGGAAGCGGCTCGCATCCAGCGCGTTCGCGTTTAACTCAGACTCACAGCAGGTATAATATGTTACATGAGCTGTATTTTTCTATAGGGTATTTATTATACCCGGTTGTGCTGCTTCTATTTGCGGGAAAATGATTGCTCAAAATACATTCATACTTAAAATCACATCTTTTACCCTATCTGGGTAGGTAAAAACAAAATCTCCCTACTTCGCTTCGCTACGATCCTAGCATAATGCTTTTCTACCTTTATAATTATTTTCATAAACACGCGTTGTTTGCTCTTTGGTCGTTCGTCGGGTACACTTGACCTAGCCATTCCCAAGGAGTCCTAGGTCTAATTAACATACTCGTACGTAACCCTAGGTTGACCTAAAGGTCTAGTAAACATTTGTCTGCCTTAATCTTTAATGCTTCGTTTACATACTCGCGGCAGAGCGAGGGAAGTGGCGAGAGAAGTGGGCAGGGACGTGGTGTGAATGGTATATTCGTCATGCCGCGAGTACTGCCGCGTATGTTGCTGCGAGTGTCGGCTTGGCGGCGCGAGAAGGAGCGGCAATACTAGCGCGATGAAGCATTCACATACTCGCGTCGCGCACACTTCGCATCGAGCGCTCGTTGTGTACGCGCGTGTCACAGTCACAGGATTACTTCGAATTTATTATCATGACAATGACGCAACCAATCGAATGGTCCAACGAAAAATCAATAGAATTTATTGAAATGCTTGCTACGGATCTAATTAAATAATATAGGTAATACATATGTATATAAAAGGTAGGTAGGTAGGTACCTACCTACCAAACTAGAATAGGTAGGTAGGTAGGTACCTACCTACCAAATTAAAATAGGTAGGTAGGTAGGTAGTACCTACCAAATTAGCCTGATTACCTACCAAATAGGTAGGTAGGTAGGTACCTACCTACCTACCAAATTAGCCTAATTATACCTACCAAATAGGTAGGTAGGGTACCTACCAAATTAGAATAGGTAGGTAGGTAGGTACCTACCTACCAAACTAGAATAGGTAGGTACCTACCTACCTACCTATTTGGTAGGTAATCAGGCTAATTTGGTAGGTACTACCTACCTCCCTACCTATTTTAATTTGGTAGGTAATTAGGCTAATTTGGTAGGTAGGTACCTACCTACCTACCTATTCTAATTTGGTAGGTAACCTACTTACCAAATTAGCCTAATTACCTACCTACCTATTTTAATTTGGTAGGTAGGTAGGTACCTCTACCTACTAAATTAGAATAGGTAGGTAGGTAGGTACCTACCTACCAAATTAGCCTAAGTATACCGACCAAACAGGTAGCTAGGGTACCTACCAAATTAGAATAGGTAGGTAGGTAGGTACCTACCTACCAAATTAGAATAGGTAGGTAGGTAGGTACCTACCTACCAAACTAGAATAGGTAGGTAGGTAGGTACCTACCTACCAAATTAGCCTAATTACCTACCAAATTAAAATAGGTAGGTAGGTAGGTACCTACCTACCTACCAAATTAGCCTGATTACCTACTAGCTAAGTATCTAAGTAGATAGCCTAGCCTAATAAAATGCCTATACTGCATTCGGTTAGGTGTCCACTTAACTAATAAAGTCGTCCATCTCCATCGCAAGGCGAATACTGTATGCGGGGCAACACGATGAACATCGCGATGATGCGAGTGTTGGGCAACGCGATGAACATCGCGATGATGCGAGTGTTTGAATGCTAGGGCATTATTCGCGTGAATATTGCCGGCAAGGCGATGAGCAATGCGAGCGGCAGTATGTAAACGCGGGGTAATATATAAAAAACGTGATATAAATATCAAATTTTCAACTTAGGAATTGAGGTGGTAAGTTTATTCAACTTATCTGTTTAGAAAATAATAATATTTAGTTTATCAAAGATAATAAATATACTCGTAGCATAGTCAAAAATTAAAGCATGATTATTTTTATAAGAAAACGTAGTTTTTTGTTTCGTTGAAACATAACAATTCATACCAAAAAAAATCGGAGTTTTACAACATCACTAAATCACTGTTATTTATTAATTTTTTTGTGCACATAACATAACATAACATAACATAACATAACATAAACTCACGCCTATATCCCCGAAGGGGTAGGCAGAGGTGCTAGCACCCACATTTCGCCGTTTATGTTTAGGTCCCAATGTAATAGGTGGCGAGCCTATTGCCATTAACCGGGCACTTATAAACCTGCGATAAATACACACATAACTTCGAAAAGCATCGAAAAGTCATTGGTGTGTGCCATGGTAAAACCTGGGATCGAACCCGAAATATTCGCCACAATTACTAATAAGTCCACAAAGGTACGCCCACCTTTATACCAGTCAACCTTTGGGTGCTGAAGAGACATATAATGTGACCTGCTGCATTAGACGTTTCCTAATAATAAATTATATAATACTAACTGTTGCCAGCGGCTCCACTTGCATGGAATCAATCTGTTCTACACAAACGTATTGCTACTTGTCTAGAGTGGCTGATCTCAAGACCGAAGAGATATAATCTAAAAATACTTTACCTTTAAAACATTAACGGCTAGAACACTGTGTGAAATGCATACCAAAAATGTAGGTAGTTAGATGAAATAAAATAGAGAAAAGCCTTTCTCTTAGAAAAAGCTAAAAATACAAAAAGAACAGTAATTTATTTGTAGGTATTCAGTTTTAATACTACTTAGACTCTTTTGGGAAAGTTTCCTTTTATATAGATTAGATTTGTGGGCAGCATTATTAGTATTCTGGTTATACTCCTAGGTAAGCTAAGTGCTTATATTATACGTGGGCTCTCAAATACACACGACATTATATTGTTTATCCTTGAAAGCTACGAACCGTAGACTTAGTTTCTACCGTAGGCATCGCTACGAACCGTAGCTGTGTCTACAAACTTGTTTGCAAAATAGAATTATTTTCTTTTTGTTTTCGTAAGTGTGATTGAAGTAAGTTAACGAATTACATTTTAGTACTAGACATATTTATTACATTTATTTAAGAAATAGAGTACTTTATTTTGAAATCCGGAATATTTTATATCTTTCATCATAGCGGCAATCATGCATATACACAAAGACCTTTATATCCATGTAGCAAGTTAATCTCATTTCGCTACCAGCTGAGGGATAAATTGGGAGCATACTGCTACTCATTATGTTTATCATTTTCATTAAGAAATACCTGTTAAAAAAAGAGATAAGTTTGGTAACAAAGACCCTCCTCCTTTTTGAAGTTGGTTAAAACATCTAACGTGGAGAATTGAACATGCAAAACTTTGTTCTAATTTGCCAATTAGGTACTCTGAACTTTTATCTTTATATGTTTTTATTTTACTATCCACTGTTTGGCCCGCGGCTTTGTAACAATATACATTTTGAATGGGGTTCGGTTATTTTGTTATGAAAACAAAACTTTGGGAACGACATAGAAAACAAACATTGATATCGATATAGATAAATATTATAGCAATAAAGAAAGAAGTACGAAATGTTTGTAGCTGCTGTTTCCTATTTAAATGTGAACCTAATAACTAAAAATTGTTATTTCTTTAATGTGTTGGACGTGATCTTAAAACCACCATTATTGTAACACCTTTTAATTTATTTATTTATTACTATTAATACATCAGCAATAATAGCTGTCATAATGAGAGTTACCAGTATAAGTATAATAATGCGAATAAACCATACTTACTTGAATACCTAACACAAACATGAGAGAAAAAAAGAAGCAATGTAAATCTCGACTCTAAACATAAAAAATAACTGAGATATCTTTTTTGCTATTATAAAACTAAGATATCACAAATGTTATCACCCGACATCCAAAAGTAATCAACTAGAATACTCTCCTTGAACCAGTCGGTGCAACATTTGACCGAGTTCGAGCACAGGTATGAGATAGCAGCTTCATATCTACGAATGACAAAATTCATCACAACAACTGTACAGTAATTCCGTAACGCATAAACAATGCATGCAGTCAAATTGCAGAGACGTCCCCAGACAGCCTGTTGCGTGGGATAGAGGAAGGTCAAATTATGTCCATATAAACATGATATTATTTGGACACACGTATACGCATTACTATAGAGACGTTATACTACTGTTCTAAGCCAACTTTGGGACGCCCATTCTATGATGAAAATCTAATTTTTACTATTTTGCAACTGATTTTACTCTAAAATAGTATTGTTTGGCAAATAAATAACACTAACACGTAATAAGCAAATAGGAATCTAAACTGTCAAAAATTATACTAAACATAACATAATCTCATTCTAAATCTAACTATCAACTAACTAATGAACCCGGTTTTTAAAAAAAACCTACTTTGAAAAACATTCGTTATACTTTTTCATTAAAGAAAATTTCTTCAAAGTATCCTTGCAGGTAGAAGCTAGTAATTTATTTGCACCAGAGTATTATTCAATTACTCACTGCATTCTGTTGACGCAAAGTTAATATTTCATAGTTAGTGACACTTTAGTAACTCACTTTGTGTAATCTTAAGATTTTTCTTAGCTTGCAATGAAGTTATAGCTGCTGTGAATTTCAAAGCGTTTCTGTTGCGGTTGAATAATATTGTTTTAGCAATCTAGTCGTAGTATAAGTTATGATTATTATGATATTTGATCTTTGATATTCTGTGGTTTGTACACCGTGCACGTAGAATGATCAAGTTCTAAGCAAATTACATGCCAAATATGTAAGGTAGGTACATGTAATTGGGCAGGCATCTATCATGTTCAGATGCGCACATTGTGAAATAAACACAATCTCACATGTAAATTGGCTTTAGGGTGAAAAACGTTTTGCATTCCATGTATACTTGAGTGATTTGAGATTTGATACAAATGGTGAGAGATAACGTTGTACAGTACACATAATGACGAAATTCTATAGCTACAAAGTTGGTAATAATTCCAAATAGACTACGATATAGTCAAGATCGGGGATAGCGAACCAATGGCACGCCACCACAAAGTAGGTATTTTTCGCCCTTGACATATCTTAGGCGCTAGAAAATGAACGAAGGAATGGAAATTTGCAGAAATTAGAATATTAATAGAGGTGGACTATGCCATATCATCATCATCCATACCCCTAGCGATAGCTCCAGCACGTCAGTTACCAACCCCCGCCCCTTATTTGATGGCACGTCTAGGGCTTCATTTGATTTTTTTTAGAATGATGGCACATTGATGCAAAAAGGTTTGCCACCCCTGGTCTAGATGCTCCGTTAGATTAACGTTCGGACGGTGTGTATGCTTTAAACATACATGCATTAGTTATGAAATTACTTTTAAAACTTACTTAATATTGAAAATCCGCAAAGCTAATCCTACTTCCTACTATATTAATATTATAAATGTGAAAGTTTGTGAGAATGGATGTGTGGATGTGTGGATGTGTGGATGTGTGGATGTTTGTGTTACTCTTTCACGCATAAACGGCTGGACCGATTTGGTTGAAATTTGGTATGTATATAGGTTATACCCTGGATTAACATATAGGCTATATATAAGCGATGAACGGGATCAGAATCCCACGCGGGCGGAGCCGCGGGCAACAGCTAGTGAAAACATAAAAGTGAATTTGCATCATTTCAATTTTGAACAAAACTAATATATTGTAGATATAACACGAGTAATATTAGGCCACGTACTCTAGTTTAACGCTAAGTACAAAGCTTAGATACTACACTATACTGCTCATAGTATCCATAAGTATCACAGTAAACTGTTCATGGGGGCACTCTAAAAACTGAAACTACTTAATGTGAGCAGTAGCGTAGCTATCGTTAAAGGTTTTATGACAGAATTAGTTAAAAGTGACGTTACATTTAGTCATTGCTGTAATTTCAACTGGTATTAAAACTTAGGGAATAAAAGGATTTATCTTCATCATTAAAGAGAGGAACTAATACTTGTCTCGTTAATTTCTAGTACTATGAGGAACCTCGTTGGCGTGTACAGGTCCTACAACATCCTTGAGGTTCAAGTAACCTCACCTGCTAGTCAATGCACCTGCTTAACAACAAGCGAGGCTCTGAGCAAGCCTCCTTCTCTAGGTTTTTAGGCCAGACGATAGTCACATCTGGAAAAGCCGATATATCAATCAAAAACTACAAGCGGACTTTGGGCTCCAAAGGGTCAGTTCGTTGCGATGTTACATTCATACATTTAAGCACGCCTTTATCCCCGGAGGGTTAGGCAGAGGTGAATTAGCACCCATATTTCACCAATCATTGTATTCGATCCCATGTAATTGGGGTGAGCCTATTGTAGTATTTCGGGCACTACGGTTGACTCGAGCCATGCATCTGAGGCTGAGTCTGGGCTGTATATATTTGTCTGATGATAAACAGCCCTAACCCTTAGTCGCCTTGTACGACACCGCATGGGTAGAGATAAAAACATAACATAAACTCACGTCTATATCCTCGAAGGGGTAGGCAGAGGTAGAGATAGGGTGGCTCAAATTCTATTCTGCCGGGAACCACGTGGCGACCTTTATAAAAGACAGATAATTTATTTATTTACTGTAAAAAAAATGTCATAGCATGTTATCTGCTAAGTATCTCGCATTTTTATACCGCTTCTTTTATTTATTATAGCTTGTGTTACTCTGCAGAGTTTCACTTAGAACAAGTGATTAATGTTTGAGTCACTTTATATCGTTTTACTGCAAGTTACATTTTTCAGGTCAATTTATACTTAAACTAGCGTTTGCCCGCGGCTCCGCCCGCGTGGATGTTGGTTATCGCGACCAAACATAGCCTATGTCCTTTCTCAAGGTCTAACCTACCTCTATACCAAATTTCATCAAAATCGGTTCAGCGGTTTAGTCGTAAAAGTGAGACAGACAGACAGACAGACAGACAGATAGACAGACATACAGACAGACAGAGTTACTTTCGCATTTATAATATTAGTAGGGATTAAGGGAATGAAAACAGATTCCTTACTGCAGCAAAAGTAATGTCACATGAGAACGATAAAATGAAATTATGAGTCCAATGGAGCGTCCAGTGGAGCTGAAGGCGAATAGCGCTTTTAGTATATTTAACCAAAAACGCTGTTCACCAATACAGCACATATTTTCGTTACACCTCTTATATTTACTTTGTACCGCCATATTTTTTTAGCCCGTTTAAACCGTTTAAACCTTTCAGGACTAAAATTTGCCAAATCGGTCCAGCCGTTCTCGAGTTCTAGCGAGACTAACGAACAGCAATTCATTTTTATATTGTAAGAAAAGAAAGATGAGGATTATTCATAATATAATAAATTATAAGAAAATTTAAAATTCTAATAAGGTATTTTTTATATTTTAATCAAACATAAGAAAGTATATTAAATTCAAGAGCCCGGACGAATTATAAATTTTACAGCACATTACTTTTTCAGTAAGGTTTAAAGGTACGCCTTATACTACGCCATTATAATTTTAGGTTTAAGGCAAACTTGTCTGAGAAATGCTGACTTTGAATTTTATCAACATTTTTTTACAAAAATTTAAAATATAACTGTTAACCAATAAAATGATTGAAAACATTCTTGTTTATTTTTATAACAAGCTGAGTATAAAGCAAGTAGAATTAAAAAATAATTTTCCATAATTTATGTATACATATATTATAATAACAAGTAACGAATGTTTGGGGCTGCATTAAAAAAAAATTGTTGAAAAAATTATTTGTAAAAGGCTATTTTACTAACTGATGATATCTTCAACTTGATAAAGACCACCAGTCCCCTAACCCACAACCATTAATAAAAATGGACAGGAATAGGGCTAAGAGGAAGAAAATCTCCATTGAAATCACCCAGATGGCTTGTTACGAAGGGCGAAACTACTTGTAATCCAATAAGACGTAGTCAAAATATACCAGAGATTGGGGAGTATAATTCTGCTCAGCGTGCAAATCGCCTCACCTGACAATAAAGTTCGAAACATTTTGTGGTTTAAGTCTACCTGATTCCAACATATCTACGACAATGAAATAAAAAGGTCTCACAAACCTTGTCGGCGAATGCACGGTTACTTAACTCCATTGAACCAAATATGTTCTGTTCGCTGGCAACTTGAAGGTAATAGCAATACGCCCAAATAATCGTAACGTTTAATTGAAGGTACAAGCTTGTAACGCCCTACCTTCGCTTTTATAGCTCGCCACTAAATCGTCTGTTCAACCCTACTCTCTAAGATAAATGACGTACAATATTTGCAAAAACGTGGTAAATACCCTTCGTAAATCTAGCCTTTGGAGTGCATTTGGCAAAAGAAGTAACAATTAATCTGGAGTAAGTGTGTCTTTTGGAAGCATGCCAAGGTAAACTTGCCCGATTTTCCCAAGAGTTGCCACAACATGCATTATATTGGAGAAATTTGAATAAGTGTCTGCCTGGTGCACAATTTTTGGGGTAAAATATGATAGATTTTTGAGACAGGCAATTTTCATGACATAAAATAATGTGGATAACTTAGGGAAACAGCTAGTTCAGTAAGAATAGTTGTAAGCCAATATTACTTCGTTATAACCAAAAACGGTTACGTGGTTAAACTCTACGCCGTAGAAGTAGGAGCAAGGGGAATTCCAGCTAAATCCCTGTACAACTTACTTAAAGACCTCGGATTGCCAAGAGCTTCAGTAAGCTCTTTACTAAATCGAATATCAAAAGCGGCATTGATAGGATCTTACCAAATTTAGGTAGGTAGGGGGGGAACACTACTGACGGTGGAGGTGAGCGCTGATGCATCACAAGGTGGCCACCTTAAACCTACATCTGGGTCGCAAGTCCCAGTCGCCGTCACGGTGTTCCTCTCTGTATCACGCTATGGACCCGGCGACCGCACGGTGAATCCATGGAGTGCTGAGAATCGGATCTCTTCCTCAAATTTTCAAAAAAATATTACGGACTTAGAACATTGGACTAACCATTGTTCGAAGTGGAATGCTCCATAATCAATAAAACTTACTTAACTTAAGAAGATACATATTTTAACGTATCGTAACAATTACACATACTCGTACTGCATAGTCTGAAAACAATTGATAGATGTAATTTATCAATCAACAGGAAGTATATTTCCAATCTCTTGAGTTAGTATAGTGTACAGCTAATCTAAAACTTGGTTTTGTGCATAGTTCAGTGGTTTAATGCTAGGAGCGAGGCAACTAATAGACAGTTAAAGTTAGAGCAACAAACTACAAAATGGCCTGAAGTAATTTTGTCAAGTGTGTCGTATACACTATCTTCTGAATTTACATGATGTAAGTTTAATATTCATGAATATTCATTCTCTTTATTAGAAACTAGATGACACCCGCGGCTTCGTTTGCGTTTTCCACAAGAACCTATTCGGGTTTTGCGAAATATCTTATGTGATCAAATGTGTGTGCAAATTTTCGTTCAAATTTATTTGCGCGTGATTGAGTAATAAATACTGTATAGGTCGCAAACGTAAGAAGCAATGTCTTTGTGCAACTTTAAAGGCTCAATGATCTTAAAGGTTTAAAGACTTCTGAAGATGTATGCAACATGTTACTACATTCTGACTAGAAAAGTCTGCTTGTGCAGAGTCATCCCAGATATGTAACCAGTAAGTCTACGCTACGCAGATGTTTTAACTGGCAAATGTGCCGACTTTCAATTAATCCAATCTCCTCTTTTCTTATTCAAAAGTGCAATGTTACCGTGGACACCCAATACGGTACAAATAGTATAATCCCATCTTAAAATCACCTACACTCGCAGCTTTCTATAATAACTGTGAGTCAACTTATCGTCCCATTAGTAAAAATAATAAATGGATGGATCATGATGTGAGTTTTTCCATGTAAAACGTACAAGAGCGAAGACACACCAATGTAATAAAAAAACCTACCTGCCGTGGGTATCATAATAAATCTCATATACAAGCATGTTCATCCCGCGTACCTAGTAACCGACACAGTGTTTGATAAACGACGCTGCCGGGGAGTGCGACTTTATGTGTTCAGTATATTGGACACAATTTGGTTTTGAATGAAATTGTTTATTTTAAGAGTACTAGTAGCCAATATTATACTCGTCCTTTAGCTGAACTGCTTGAGTTAACAGTAAGTCGTCGATAGTATAACAGCCAGGTTTCGAACCTGGAATTTCTCTTTCGAAAAACTGACCTTTATTAGGGTAGCTACTTTTTTATGTGAATATTATACGCTGCCACTACTGGAATCCAGAATCTCACTGCTAGGGATGTCGTAGACCATACGAAGTGGAGCAGAAATAGCTAATTAATGGGGCTCAGACCCTGGAGCGAAGACCTCAGAAGCAACAGGAGCGCTGAGATTATGATCATATGCATATTAAGCGTAGAAACTCCTAGAAAATACGCACAAATACACCAATTGCTACAATAAGTTAGTCCTCAACCAAATAATCACAAGTCATAAGGTTTTATTCTTTATCTACTTGCCACTTATTATTATCATTCCATGAAATTATTTATCAGTAATATAGAGCTCATTACGTTGCCATTCATAGTTCTAATCTAGGAACACGTTCTTCCTAATAGACTGAATTATATCGATGATCTAGCATGATTTGCTCGCCTGTATCAATATTGATGGCGCAGAGATATTATGCAGTAATAGATAGGAGATAAATTAATAATAACTGACACTACAAGGTACATCTTATACTCGTAATGGACTGTCAGAAACATGAAATCGTCTAACTGTACCAAACGTGTTCCTAATTGGGATAAGGGTGTTAAGGCAGTCTAGAATAACTTGTTGGAAACTAAAATATTATTTCGTATCCCTTACTGATATCGTTATTTTCACTATAAATTGATGCTTGGAGTTGGAGACTATTAACATACATACATACATACAGTCACGCATCTTTCCCAGTGGGGTAGGCAGAGACCACAGTTTTTCACCTGCTACGATCCTGGCATACATCTTTCGCTTCTTCTACGTTCATTTGCTTTCATGCATGCTCGCCGGTTTCGGGTACATACTCTTGACATGATCTTTCACTATAAAATGATCCCATAATGATAGAATGATGGCATGAAACGATGTACTGGTTGATCTTGGTGTGTACTGGAGCCTCTGCTGTCTGTACCACCGACACCGATACAAAAACCTGCACTAGAGCCTCGTCGAACCATCAGCTCTGGTGTACTGATTACCAGATGAAGTTGGCTTGAACCCAGATAGCATTGACATTTTACTTAATAATGGCACAATCAATAATGATTAAAATACCAGATTTCATGCATACTCGTAATAACCTAATAAAGGTTACAAAACTTTTGTTTACACCTACATTAAAACTGGATTTTACAATCAAAATATACATTTAATGGTACCACAAAACGATGTGAACAGTCGTAAATTGAAGGTTGTTAAATAAAAAGCAATTGTCCTCTTTAAGTGTTGAGTGTAAAAAGCGTAAAAAGTGAAGCTTTCAGTGTGTGGTAATGTCTTGTAATGATGTCGTAAAACTCGTCAGATATTGGCGAGACAAACCTTTATTTGACAAGTATAGATCAACTTTTTATTCTTTGAAGCGCTTTTATATAAATGCATTGAACTGAAAAACGTTTCTACGCGCTACATGATCAAATTTAGCATTCATCAAGTCTGTAGCAGTGCTTATATTTGCCATAAAAAATCTTAATTCATATCAGTTGACTTGAATTTTCAACTTGAGACGTCGTTGCTTAGTAGTTATGGATTGGCTTTATGATAGAGAGGTCTAGGAATTGAATCCTGGCCATTTACTACTGACGTGAACCCACTCATTACACAAGTAATTTAGCTTAAGTGGTAGATTTGCGGGAATATCATATAAAAGGGGTCAGTTAATGAAATCCATGATACTCGGCGATACATATATTTTCCAATATTTCACAGCTTATAGCTTCACAATAAAACACAGTACACTGTTCGACGGTCGACACGACAATGATCTCATCCTTACTAGCCGGTCAAAAATCAACTCGGGCGGAAGTGCGCCATGACAGTTGTTGGCGTAAATATCTAAATGGCTAATTTAATCAATGTATTTGACCGAATAGTAAGTTCATAAAATATATTTATATACATTAATAATATCTAGATTTATTTTAACTGTTATTTGTAATATTTTGAGGATCACATTAAATCGATAAAAATAGATGACTGCTAAATGCATGTTGCTAGTCAGTATAGCTACTTTATGTTTAAAAATAAACAATGTATTTTAATAAATGCTAACAATCAGTAGTTTCAATTACTATCTAATTATTCTATTCATTAAACTATCATTTCAAATTGAATGTGATATTTTTGGTACTATCGGTTACTTGGTTCTTAAGCAACTAACAGTTACCACGAGCTTAAGATCAAAACGGTCCAAATAGAGATTAAACACTCTATCAAATCATATAGGAGCAGACTGAACAACCATCCAAATGCACTAACTGTGCACCTAATGAGTGATAGCCTCAAACTCCAGCGACAAAAACCCCAGCGACGTATGAGGAATAACATGCAGACACATCGCCGGACTGCCCGCCCTCCAAGACAAATTATCCATTCCCAAAGTTTTACTGAATGTTCACAAAGGACAGGAACAGATTACAAAGAACATAGGTATAAAAAATAAATAAATCAAAACTCCATTTTGCAAAAATAGTTCCCATCACAGATTTTCCTCTTCCAAACGACGTTTTATCCATTTTTGTATTGCGGTCCGAGATAACAACGACCTCGACACTGCAAAAGCTTTGTACTAGCCGTTCGATAGTCAATATAAAAGCGTTAAAATCAAATACCGCATAAAAAGTAACCAGCTTACAACAGAATATAAGTTTTACGGCCAACACTGAAGATCACAAGTAGCACTGAAGGACTCTCGAAGTTGCTTTTAGCAGACACGTTCCGTTTAAAGATAATAACCCTTTCAGCTGCTTTTAACGACTTGCGTGAAGATGAGATACTTTTTATATTATGTTCAAACTTATTTAGAAGTGTTGTAGACGACACATTTTCAACGCCTTTTATAAAATTTCGGAGTTCATCAACTTATGTTACTAAAGTTCTGAACAATAGAGGTAAACAATATAAGTGATTGTTTGGTCAAACTAATCTTTGGAATGAATTTGTTTCTCACTATAAACTGATTGACAATAATGCTACTGATCCTTAACTTGAGAAATGTTTACAGTTGCTGCTCTGGTTTCATAATGCACAAATATTATCTTGATAATAACGATATGTAATAATGCTGCACTTCTTCTGGGAACGTTACCACATGCGATGCGTAGGAATTTCAGAACCCATTTTAGATTTAGATTTATTTTTGTTTCCATTATTAGAAACTACTGATAAATGACATGAAATAAAAAATATAATATATTGCCTTGCCTTGGTCTGAAAATTTTATGCCATAATCAAGTGTAAAATGTTAAAGAAGATCGTATTACTTCCAATTGCTAGTAAGGAATATGAATGATGCCGATATTATAACCTAACGAGTCTACGAGATGTCAGCTGGAACTGTATTCATAGTCATGACTTTTATTATCACGAATATGTTTTGACTGCCATTAAAATTAGAATACTATTATATTCACACTCTATTATGAATTAATATGCATACCGTTTGTTTAGGTTAGGTTAGAATGCTAGTCTATTAACATTATTAGTGTAGACTGTATGCTATGAAGAAATTGAATAACAGATAAACTCAAAACATGTTATTCGTCCCGGTATGGTAACCAGAACTTACAAAATCATTATCTGAGACTTTTCCCAACTCAGTTAGGGTCGGCTTTCCAGTCTAACTATGATGCGGCAGAACTTCTATATTTACCGTGAAGCAACTGCCATCTGATGTCCACAACCAATTGGTGATATTTAAGTTCTATAGTTAAACTAATCGGCGTTCTGTGGGCTCTAACAGGTAGTAACGACTGCCAGATCTATGGAAACCAGGACCGCCGCCGATGCACCAGAACTTACAAAATAAAGTGAAATACGTATATAAAATGCCATTATTTAAATTTGTCGCATGTACGAGTACACTTCATGTGTTGTTTTGAATCAAAGTTCCAAATCTAGCTCATCATCATTCATGCCACGAACAACTGAATAAGTGATAACTAAAATAAAACATCTGCACCCAACGAGTGGACGAACGTTTTCGGCTTCGGCTCTCGGCCTCCGGCTTGAATTATTGAACGTCGGCGTTGGTTAAACTATGAATTATGCATCCACTCTAGTTCGTACGAACACTAACTGAATGTAATCATAGTTCATTGCATTCTGATTGCTGCCCATATGTAAATTTTTAGTAGGTATTTATTTTATACAAGGTGTTGCCCGCGATTCCGCCCTCGTGGAATTTGAATGATTTCCTGCAACCCATAGATCTGCTCTAGGGATGAAAAGTAGCCTATGTGTTATTTCAAGCTATTGTATCTTTGTACCAAGTTTCAAGTCGTTCAGCGTTTTGAGCTTAATTGAATAACCAATATCTACACAAGCTTCCACATTAATTTTATAATATTGATAAGAAGTATGATTTCTTACTTTTGTATCCTATGTAGAGCTTGAAACATGGTATTTTACGATTCTAGGCGTTGCTGAAGCTATACAGTATGCGGAAGTAAATGAGGTAAAATTTTAATCTCTCATAAATCTGGCAGAGTAGGCCCTGCGTTTGTATGAATAACTCAGAAAAATATGGGCTAATCAATTTTTTTCCTATTTTATTATAGTTAAGCTAGCTAATCGGTTATCGCGACCAAACATAGCCATTTCCTAAGCTCTAATCACTCTGTGTACGACATTTTCTCAGGTTATCTTCAAATATGACGAACTTTCATACCAACTTTCATCCCCTAAAATGATTGCCTATAATATCCTTTTCCAAACTGTAGTCCATCTTTGTACCAACTTCCTTCAACATCGGTTCAGTGGTTTACGCCTGAAAGCGTAACGGACAAACAGACCGAGCTACTTTTGCATTTATAATAATTACTAGCTGTTGCCCGCAGCTCCGACAGACAGACGGACAGACAGATTTCTCTTCTCTTATCTTATTGTTACAGACAGCGACAAAGTTTGCTAAACACTGAACAGGATATAATAGATGTATTAGTTAGTTTTTTCACTGTCTGAAATAACATGCATAATAAAACATATACATTTATATAATACGAGTACAAATTGAAATGCTCGTGCATATTTCCTTTATTTTATTACACTTTTCTCCTTTTTATTGCGAACTACAAATTTTAAAGTACCTAACCTAAAGTATTGGTTACATTATGTCCATACCGTAACTTTGGGAGTTAATAATTTAAACTCAAATACCGCCGGTACCAATCGACTGAATGCATTGAAACGATTTGGTATCGAGTCACGATTTTCGCATTTATTAAAACAAATATAATTGATGTCCAATAAGCTTTTAATCTGCCAGACTGGTTTAATAACACGTACTGGAAAAGTATCTGATATTTAACCGACAGTTCTAGTGTGATATTTGTTTTACCATTATATGATATGTACTTACGTTATAATTTCATACTTCAGTCGTGTATTATTCAATACAGAATAATATAGGTATAACAGTCTTGCCATAGATCCCTAGGTCGCTGATTCATATCCGGCTCGAAGGACCACTCTGCTGTTAAGTATATGAAAGTTTGACCCTCACTCGACAACGAATTTTCAACAACAATATTTTGCAGGTCTAAATATATTATGATCCATTGCCGTAACGTAATGCATACGTAACGATTAAAATATACCACGATAAATTCTCTCTAAAATTAAATGCAAAATCAATTATAACTACAACATATTTTCACTCATCAACCGCGGTAGCCTAGTGGTATGGGTAATGGACTGCTGAGACGAGGTCTCGGGTTCGATCCCAGGTATTACCATGGCACACACCAATGACTTTTCGATGCTTTTCGAAGTTATGTGTGTATTTATCGCAGGTTTATAAGTGCCCGGTTAATGGCAATAGGCTCGCCACCTATTACATTGGGACCTAAACATAAACGGCGAAATGTGGGTGCTAGCACCTCTGCCTACCCCTTCGGGGATATAGGCGTGAGTTTATGTTATGTTTATGTTATATTTGTATACTTATTTATGTATGGTCTGTGGTTATATGTATATGTGTATGTTGTTTGTCTTCAATCAAAGTATGTATTATTATTTTCATCATACAATTTATTATTTGTACCAATAAATAGTCCAAACACTCTTAACATTATTTCGTGCACCTACCTTGGATAATGAATATCTCTGCATCACCCTAAGGTTGACTGGCAGAAAATGCCTTTGGCATTAAGTCCGCCTTTGTACAATGATTTTGTATTTGTGCAAAAAGTTTAAATAAATAATAATAATAATATTTTCACTCATTGAAATGTAACTTTTCCAAATCCGTTAAAAAGTGATTGTATTTCAATGAGTAATATTCGCGTAAACTGACAACAGTATCACATATTAGGATTTCGAACTAAAAGTGTTCTTTATATTCGAATTTTGCGAATAAAAACAATGTGAAAACAATAACAATTTCAATAAAATAGTGCCGTAGTTTAACGACTTTTTTGTTTGAATTTTATTGCAATGATACCTAACACAAAAAGTAGGAAGCCTTCACAACTTGTCTATTTTAGATTTCCCCTGGGAACGAACACTCAATGTTGTCCGCTCCACATACTTGTTAGGTACTTAATTATATTCAGTAACAACGCACCTTGTTATTATTTAGGGAGTTTAACTTTTTTTAATAAATTGTATACAAACACACTGCCTATGTAAGGTTAGACTTGGGAAAATTAATTAATTATTCCCAAAGTTGCCTACATATTGACCATTGTTAAAAAATCCTTTTTTTGCACGAAACAATCATTCAGACCTTAGTATCTCACCCTTTTTGAACTCTTTATGTCCAGAAGTGTGTGGTTTCACGTACAGCAGATCTCTATCTATCATTTAAAAGATTTAAGCTATCTATCATTTAAAAGTTTTAAGTTGCACAGAACTCTTCGAAATGTTACAACATCTCACGCTTGTTTAAGACCATTGCTCAAAATTCCTAATATCACGTAGAACGTTAACTTAGACCTTGGCATCTCAATCCTGTGTCGTTTGTCTGCTACTATTAGTCATTTTTATTAGATTTAACCAGTAGAACTGTCAGCAGAATAAGTGTAGGATGCAGAACTCTTTAGCTATCAGCGTCCACATAGTCAATTTTGCGAAAATCGATGAGATGCTGGAATATGTTTGTGAAGTTAGCATCTCAATTTTTATAAAATGCGATTTCGGTACTAAAATCGATGGAACTATTGTTAAAACTTATCGAGAACTGTGTATCTATGTGGGATGCTACTATATGTGACGTTTTTCGATGAGATGCTGGGAAATGATTGTGAAGTTAGCATCTCATTTAAAAAAAATGCGATTTCGGTACTAAAGTCGATGGAACTATTGCTAAAACTTATCGAGAACTGTAGAACTATGTGGGATGCCACTGGAACTGACGATTTTTTATGAGATGCTAGCAATTGAGATACTAAGTTCACATACGTGTTTAAATGAATGTCGTACTAAAATCGTGTTTGCAATCCAAGTAGCAGCACACTGCATGTATTAATACCATCGATCCAACAGAAGAAGAAAAACGTTCTTAGTCGTAATCATTTACGACAAAGAACGTTTTTTCATCGTGAGTTGGTAATTTTCTAAATACATTTTTAATTATTCTTGTCGAAAACATCTGTACACAACATCACGCTTAAATTAATTGACTTACAAGCTCCAGTCCCACGCAAATTAAATTTAATAAGTATAATTTAGCGGTGTTAAATTCATTGGACCATTAGCAATGATTAAAGTATGAGTGCAATTACGTAAACCACAGCAAAATGTTCGTAAATTTTGTTTCAAAGGAATTTAAAAGACATCCTTAAAATGATTTAATAGATATTTATGTTTTAGATATTTTGTGAAACTCCCTCCGGCTTGGCAGGGGAAGAATCTGTGGGGAATTCCGTACTATATTTTCCTTTTTGTAAAAAGCTTTGAGACTGCGTTCTGGATATTTTCCATCACGGATATTTAGACATAATGAGAGTAGATGATTCACCTAATTCACATATAGCACATTTGACGATGTCCAAGAGCAAATGTTGGACATCGTCCCGTTTTCCAGACAATACTCAGTCCTGAATTTCAATCTATAACTAGTTCTGAGGACAGTTTGTTGTCTAGATGACAGTTTATTTATTTACAGTTACAGTTTAATATCGAGGTCTAGCCAAATCCGAAGTTAAGACTGGTAAAGCGGACCCGAGGACAGACTCCGACGTGAAAGCTTCGGATGCGACTAGGAATTAACGCTAGGAGGAACAAGAAGATGACAGTTTATATTTTTATTTAAAGTTTTTGCACAGATACAAAATCATTGTACAAAGGCGGACTTAATGCCGTAGGCATTTTCTGTTAGTCAACCTTAGGTTGGTGCAGAGATAATCATGTCAAAGGTAGGTGCACGAACAGTTCTAATTTCATTGTGAGAGCCAATTCAAAACCAACCGTTGCTTAAGAATAAGGGCCTTAGAGTGTGAACTACCTAATCATAATGCTAGGGAACAAATACTTTTAGAATTTAATGTAAAAATTGGAAATATAGACTCATTTATGCAAACAGCATTTTATCTGCATCTCAGTTTGATGCTGCAAAAATTGTTTTTGAGATGTATAGAAGTAGGTGTCTGGTAAAATACAGAGTTTGTACTTAAGATAAGTTTGTAGATAGCGTAATTTGTTACAATAGGACTGAAAAAAGAAAAGAGTAAAAAACCGTGAGCAAATATATTTGTAAGAATCACAAAAGCTTAACAGAATGTTTTGTTAAGTGTTTTTCCTTGTGCGACTGTTTTTATAGAACAAGTTGTTACGAAGAGAATTTCTTTGAAACCCAATAGCGGTGACTGTATCATATAACAATTTATTGATTTTTGAAGGCGCAAAAAAATGTTTACATGTTATTTACTGTTGTGTATTTTACCGTGACTCGGGTGAAATACTGATCCCATAATCTACAGTTATTTCTCGAAATAAAAAGCAGTGCATTCCATAATCTTAATCTCTGAATGTGCCTTTCAGCCAGATACTTTCAGTAGTTCTGCCGTGATTGAATACTATCAAACTTCCTTCTAATTATTATCAAAACTGTGGCATTCGTAAGTGAAAATGTTTTATTTGAATGCAGTAATTAGTAATTTTGTTGGAGTTGTGTAAAATCATTGTACACTATCAATACAATTGTTTTGTACCACCTAGGTGGTAAACAAGCATACGGCTCACATCATGAGAAGCTGTTACTGCAGCATAAGGACGTGTGAAACATAAAGAGGTGCCCTCTTTATGTTTCACACGTCCTTATGCTGCAGTATCCTCACGCTGCCGACCATCTAACTAAAAACTAGGTGTAGTTTAGGGGATACCAATAATCGTGAATATACAAACTTAACAAGAGATTGCTCCTGACTCCTTTTTTATACTGGTGAAATCCCCACGGATACCCCCGGTGGTCATGTTGGACTAAGACCGCACGCCGTCTTTGACCGAAGGTGAGATAGCCAGAAACATATCTCCCGCGACCCGTCTGACCCAAATCCATCTGTGGTTTCGAGATGCCCCCTCTCGGGTGAGGGAACCACGGTGAGGACACCACGCCTCGCCTCCTAATATCTTACCCCCTGATATTGGGAGACGAGCTTGCGCCCCCGCCTAGAAGAATTTCTATTCCCACTAATACCCCGTAGGAAAAGTCTCTGAACTGAATAAATCACACCCGAATAGTTTTCATCAAGCAGATGCCTATAATGGGAATATAATCTGCAACTTATTGCTTTATAACGCTCTAATCCCGCCATATATTCTGATAAAGTTCCATTTAAAACGGTTTATTATAGTGAAGTTATAGGTGATGTTAGTTTAAAGGAAGTTCGGGTAGTTACTCTTACTTATTTTCAACTACCGACATTTATTATATGATTAATAACTGTCAGATTTCAGGAATTATAAGTTTGTCATTATGGTTTAACGCATTATTTGGTAAGATAGATAGATAGGAATAAAATCTTAATTGCCATTAACGTTCTGTTAGAATTTAACCCTGAAAGAGTACGTAATACCTTTGTATTATGTAATAATGTAGGTACATTATGGTGACTTTAAAGTACCTTTCATTCATTATTTTTCATAAAATTAATTTTGATCGATGGCACTTAATGTAACTTGCTACACTATATTGAATAGCACACTTATACTTTTTTTACTTTATTTTATTATTTAACCTGACCGGTTTCACCTTACGGTATTCTCAAAGGTTAAATTGTCGGTATTTGAATAACAAAATAAAGTGGAAAATTACAAGTGTGTTATTTATATTCATGATAGGTTAAGTTTTTATCTTGAATATTAATAACACAAGACAAATAGAGAACAAAGACAATAAGTACGACTTTATTCGTTTCTTAGCAAACGCAAACTTTCCTGGAAATGAAAAACAGTACATTTACAACTTCTTCAGTTGTTAAAATAACACAGGACAGATAATGGGAAAAGTTCGGTCTCAGTTGATTGCGAAAATAGGTTACTAATACTACTTACTTCAACTTTCGTAGTGGGATTACTACCAACGATTCGTGATGTACAACTACTATACATGAATTAATTTTGCACTGAATCCATACTGGGATACCGATGCCGCGTATTTTTTTTTAAATTATTGTCTGTTCGTCTACCTGTGTGTCAGAATAAATGTTCTCACGTAAAACTTGAAAAACTAATATTTTGTCGAACATTCTCCTAGAGCCTAATGTCCTTTCCTACCCAACTACTAGTCGGTGAACCTACTAAACATCAGACAACGCTCTGCAGCAGGCTCTCTTCTTGAGATAGGGTGGTCAGGCTGCAGTCACTCTTGTAGAAGTAAGGATGATGATTCACCAAGATTTTGGTCATAGACTTGGCTACATTATCGCATTATTATCGGTGTAGAAAAATTCGATTTAAATTGTCGTTGATCAAAACCTCATTATTATACCTAAGGTAGATCTTCCGTTCGTAAGGCAGTTCGGTAAACTCGTGCAAGGTCGACATACTAACTATATGTATAATCTTTATAACACAAAAACACAGTAAACAAAATAATAAATCAGTAACTACGGTACAAGAGTTTGTGAACAAAGCTAATACTAAAACTATTGATATTCAGTATTAGTCTAGTTGTTTATAACCCTGGAAAAAAAAACTCTGACCCTTCAACTAGGCAAAACTGTACTAAAAGGGACAGTGTATGGCATGTAGATACATTTTCTTTTTGTGAGTGAATGCTATAAATCGTTAAAGGCTTTAAATCATTGTGCTGTAGGACGGCAATAATTAGTGGTTCTTGATGGTTTTTTTTCTATAACAGATTATATTGGCTGAGAAAGCAACATGCTGTATCAGAAAAGCGTCATTTTAAATAAAGTAGTCACAGAAGACGTATTTAGCTTTGAGAGTTAAAGTGTCATTTGCTCATTGAATAGCAATTAATCAGATACGAACTGGAGCACCTATTTGCAAGCGACGCGACGCTTTGAATTAATTAAGCAAATCCAATTATTTTCCATGTTCGCATCGAGTTTAACCAACCATACACCTAGTCGATTCATTTTTCTATGCTACCCAGTTCTGTGCTACCTAGATCGCCTTATCAGAAATTAAGGCACTATGTACGCGATGGCCAGGGTGCTCATGGAGTCATCGGGTTCCTTCATATCGGACAACAGCTAGTGTGGCCAGCGGAGGCGCCTGCAACACTAGCAAAATCAGGTCGAGGCCGCCCCCCTATCCGATGTTAAGATGCTCATGACTTCAATAACTCGGATGACTGAACACAGAGTACACCAATTTTGGTGGGAAGACCTGTCATAGAATCACACGTTATAATCTACTCTAACATAGAACCTACCTATGTTACATAGGCCAGAAACCCAAAACACGCGTACCTTCGTTGCTGGCACTGTCTCAAGGAGAATATACCAATACCCCATATTGTCTTCATCATTTGAACATATTTATATATCTAGATTTAACCAGAATTTTTTTACATACCTGAAATAGAGGGTTGCAACAACCGAACTTACCAAATAAATTATGTACCCTCTTTGAGTACAGGACTATTAACTTATACTCATGTTATACAAAGCACTAGATTACAATTAGGATGAACTAAGCGCCAATTACTTTTCAGACAACAGAACATTATTTAAAGGCAGCCTCCATATATTACAGCTGGGAGGTTTCAAAGGCCAGCTCGGTGCAATTTCATGGGACATTGCATCTCTGTAACTAGCGGTTGAAGCCGAGTTTTGTGCTCTACATTGCGTAGCTTCGTAGATAGTTTTTGCTTCGAAACTATGCAGTAGCCATCGGATTGATTGGATTAATTAAAGCTAACGGCCGTTCCCAATAACCTATCTATCGCCAGTATTGACATTAGAAAGGATAAAAACGTCATCAATCTCTATGGTAACGCAATTCATAGTAGCAAAATAACAATAGGATTTTACAAAGGAACTAGCTCTACCTTTACCTTTATCTGTAGATATGTTATTGGGAACGGCCGTAAGAGGAATTTAGGCTTGATTTCTGTTTTTTGAAGTGAATACTTCTTTATGTGCGTTGACATTTTTTTGAGATGGGGAAAAGCTAATAAACACGCGACACTGTTACCGTCACTGTAACCTCTGTAGTTCTCAAGCCCTCTACTAGGTGGCGCTATACTTAAATTCATAGTATAGCATAGTAGATCAGTAGTGAAGTATCCAGTAAATGGCGTTGGCAGATTTACCTTTTTTTCTTTTATATAGGACACGACGCACACGGCACATGACTTCAGTGGGTTGAGCACGAACAACTATTGTATTCGTATCGTGAACGTAACGAGAGCACGGAGCATTGCGATTGGCCGCCTGCCTGAAGCCTGCCAATCGCAATGCTCCGTGCTATCGTTACGTTCACGATACGATTACGATAGTTGTTCATGCTCACCCCACAGCTCGCCCCTTATATTGGCGCGCTTTTTCTCAAGTTTTTACTTCTGTTGCCATTTTTTTATAATAGTCATGGTCAATATAACTTTACCTCACTGCTGATAGAAAGCTAAAGGTAAAGTCTTGAAAATGAAGGCTACCATGACCA
This sequence comes from Eilema depressum, assembly GCA_914767945.1. NCBI lineage: Eukaryota > Metazoa > Arthropoda > Insecta > Lepidoptera > Erebidae > Eilema > Eilema depressum. The sequence goes on along the minus strand of OU612033.1, from coordinate 13,085,210 downwards.
ACACTAATCTATATCTATATCTATACTAATATTATAAAGAGGAAAGATTTGTTTGTTTGTTTGTTTGTTTGTTTGTTTGTTTTTCTGTTTGTAACGAATAGGCTCCGAAACTACTGGACCGATTTCAATAATTCTTTCACCTATAGAAAGCTACACTATCTGGGAGTAACATAGGCTATATAACATCACGCTACTACTAAAAGGAGCGGAGCAGTGAGCATAAATGTCAATAAATCGGGCAGATTTCCATACATTCTTTACTAATATTAGATTTGTATTTTTGTATTCGAGTAAACTCAAGAACTACTGAACCGATTTCAATAATTCTTTTACCATTAGAAAGCTGCACTATCACTGACTAACATAGGCTATAATTAATTTTCAAAAAAATAGGGATCCTGGATAAAACTTCAATAATGTAACCCAAGGTGTAAAAAAATGACCTAAAAAATTCCTTACATCGCGTACGCTGCGAAAACTATTGAAGATAGAACAAAATAATGTACTGTAGAAATGTATAACTTAAAAAGGTCTACATAAAAGTCCGCGACAGCATATGTCTATCTAATAAGGGTAGCTCACAATAACCATTTTTATCTTTTACAAATTATAAAAAAAATATGTGTCATTTTCGAAGCTATTTTTAACAATATAGTGTTAAGCCTTATCTGACTAAATACGTTAGATACATTGTACATTTAATGTAGATCAAAATTGCCCTTTACACTGTATAATTATAATGAATATTTTAGAATCTATTGCAGTATGAAAGTAACGCGCGACGATATAAATTTAAGCCGAAATGCCGATCAAAGTCAGACCACGGAATCTATACCTTTATATTAATTCTTATCTAAATAAATCGTTTGGTATTTAAGATTGTTTCAATGCCTGTTGATTACTTTTTGAATTATTGAAATCGGACGTTCTATTCAAAAGATATTACGAAATTATAATGTCAATAAATCCGGTAAATTACCATACATTATTTGAAAACTAATTATTATTACGGGCATGGGCTAAAAGGGTGCAACCACGGGTGTTCGAAGTATTTCACGAGCGAAGACAGGGAAGGTCAGCTGAACACAAGATGCAACGGTAACGGGATCCGAATGCGGGATTGGAACCTCCATGTGATGCATCCTGGGTAACGGAGGCATTAACGCCCCTCACCCAGGGGAGGCGCTACCGCCTACGGCAAATACATACAGCAACGGGAGCAGCTCTATAGAGGGCTGCTCAAAGGCTTCCCACATGTCCCTCTGACTACGAGGAGGCCCAGTAGAGAGCAGGAAAGGGAAGGGCTGGTCACCGAGCGCGGACGTGAGGATTATAGGTCCGGCCTCCTGTCATCCCTTCACGCCCGTCTCCTCCCTTTCCAGAATTCGATGGGACATCGTGCTTCCCACTTCTGAGAGGGCCATCTTAAAATTGTAGATGGCCCAGGGTCAGCCGGGGGGTGTGGAAAATGCCCTAGGCAATTTTACACTCCAGCAACTGAAGGCCCGCGACGGCATGCTGTTTAGTGGGTCCGAATTCCACATGGCACTCCTGATGGCTGACGGGGATGGTATCCGAGGCAATTTTAGCACGAAAGAAAAGTTTGTACGGAATCCGAATTCCACGCGGGCGGAGCCGCGGGCAACAGCTAGTAGGTAATATTACTTTGAATCTGATGCTACTATAAATACCTTCCCACGGCTTATTTATTACATTAAATGTAATAGAAAGCTTCAGTTTCCTCACTACGTCTTACTTTATTTTTAAAACTTAGTTGCAGTTTTAATAACAAAACTGTTTTAATACTCCTCCTGGACTGTAAAACAGACCGATGAAAATTCACTTTTTATAATGCAAAAGTTGCATTGTCTCTTTTATCATTTTGCTTCAATTATAATATTCTTATACAAAACTTTAAAAGTTTTGATAACTTCAGGTGCATATAAACCCAATAAAATGAATATATCCAAGAAACCTAGACATAAAAATCGTATAGAATACATGGTACTTAATAGAAACTTACGATTTCAAAAAGTAATAATATTTTTTTTACAATATAAATAATCAATACAAAGTCACATTCATTTTAATCTATTAACCCGCCCCTCACCGTACCAGGAGCAAAGGCGCCCATCACGCTGGTGGCATTGCCCCGCTGAATAGCAATGGCCAACCTTTGCCCCAGGTACGAGATGGAGCGAGAGTCGCCAGTTTTGTTCCTCAACTTGCGCCCCAATTCACTTACTAAATTCTTGGCATTTCTAAATGAATAGATCAATTTTATCAAAATGTCACTGCGAAACTTCGAACGTAAAAGTCACTAGTATTCCATTGAAGTAAGTTTCTCAGATGTGATGTATAACAATTCAAAATTTGTTACTAACTACTTCTTTTGACTCCAAGCACTAATAATTTTCACTCAATAATTTATGAAGGCAATTAATTTGCAGAAGCCTTCCTATTTCTCCACCAATAGTGATTCATTTTTTTTTCATTCCATACGATTCAGATCACATACGTTATTCCAATTTCATTATATACAACTTCAGTTACTAAAACTCTATATTTCACTGTAAATTAGAATAATACTAACTAAAAAGTTAATAAGAAAGATATTTATTCATTATTTAATGTTTAATAAATATTTATAACTAAAATACGACATATAGACACTGAGCCAAATTATCGCCGTCACTATACCCTGCATGGAAATTCAATTTGCATTCGTCCATCAATTTCCACAAATAAGGGTGATTGCAGACGTATGTAGTCCATCAAGATCTGGTAGTCAATGCCAATTATTTCCACATTTTTACGGTTTTCACTAATCATCTGAAACGATAATAGAAATAAAAACAATCAAATCATTCTATAAATAATAGTAGTTATTTGAATATATTTCACAGTTATTTTAAGGTTATGGCCCAAAAACTGGAGTACTGGGTCTTTTCGACCCGGCGCGACTACTCGCTGGTTAAACAGGGTTCACTCACTCTTGTAGTCTCAAAGACAAAATAATAAGACTATCGAAAAATACTATATTATGCCTAACATGAAATCTTCTCGCGAGAGATCAATTTCAGTAACATACATTATGCATACAATTTTGTGCAGATATTAACTTCTACATGTAACAAAATATTGGATCGTAATGCTTAGCGATTTGAGATTAAAGTAAGCATGAATTTGGTGAAGATGTAATCAGTTCTCGTATTCTTTATTTTCCTTTTCTTTCTTTCATTTTGGCTTTACATGAGTGAGCTGACTCGGGAGCCTAGCTCAATAATCAGTAAATGTATCGGTTTACAAATGATGTTGGCTTTAGCCCGGAGATTTTGGTGGCGACAGACCCTTACGACACAAGATACCTACACTACTACTACCATTGGAGACGTCGCGTCGTTGACAGGACGGGTGATGTGATCAGGCCTTCTGAGTTGGTCTTTTCACCCATTTCCCCTACATAACGACTGCCTTAAATGCTGGCCATGGGACCGACAATATAGCGTGCTGTCCAAGGCACGATCAGACCAATGCAAATCCTGCATATAAATATTTGCACTGAGCGGGGATTGATCCCGCGCCTCCTGCGTAGCGGTCGCGTTCAACCCAAACGCTATCTAAACCCAAAGTCAGCATAGTTTTACTAACTTGTACTATAGAATCTAGGGGAGAATACGGATAAGCTTACTTATATACATTTTTGTGAATACATACAATTATACATAGGAATACCCAGACCAATGCAAATGTACCTACATATTCATGCATAAAAAAAACGGAAATCGAAACCGCGTTCCGGGCGCAGCACTCAAATGCTCTACGCCACAGCAGCTGTCATAATAATATACGACAAAAGACAACTAATGCATTGTTAGTGGAAGGAGGAAAGAATATGATTTCTCCATGGTAACAGTATGTATCAATGAACCAAAAAGTTGATCACTCACAGTAAAATTATCACCGCCTTCTGCAATGAAACTCTGCGAAACGATTTTGTAGTATTTGTTGACATCCAGGGGCTCGTACTTAGGAACCTCGCACTCAATACACCGGACTAAAACTTCAAGTACCCGATGGTTCACAGGTAGCAAGCCGTTAAATTTCACGCGTAACCCTGCAGCATTATTCCCAAAGGAATAAAATTTTTGTTGAATAATTTACATGTAAGTTAATAGTTTTTTTTTTTTTTCAACATTATCTTACCTGAAGATTGTAGCATCCTGGCTCCAGCAAAAGGTACATTGGCGACTGAATATTCCAACATTTCCAAAATATGTTGACCTTTCAGATCATATACTTCAATTCTGTTTTCAAAGGGTGTGGCCATTATTACAGATGCGAAATTTATCACTGCAATAATTTAAAAATAATTGGTTTTTGGCAAGAATAAGAAGTAAATGATAGTTTAATTCGAAATTGGATACTTTTTGGTTAGAATGCTGTATTGTCAAAGTTATTTCTGTTATTGCCAAATAACAACGTGAGTTAAATCATATTCAAATAAATTTTAATTTTACCTCCAGGATTTATACTACTTCTGATTCCACCCTGGCTCTGTACACAGAAATGTGCATAGTTCCAACTATTGTTTTGAGCTCTTCCTAGTGCCTAAAACAATTATCTTATATAGTTATTGTATACAAACTAAGTCCTCGTAATAGTAAACACAGAATAGTTTCAGGGAAAAAAATTAAAATACGAATACCCACAGCATGCATATAAGAATCACAGATAAGGCTTCCAAGATTACATTCCCTGCATGCACAGCTTGAACTTAAATCCACCATTGTACTGCCGACTACCATAGAAGCCTGAGTTTCAATTTCTGGTAGATATTCATTAATTTTTTGTAAAACATCTGGAGCTAAAATACAAATTTTCATATACCTTGTTAACATAACCTTATTTATTGATAAATTGATCTTTCAAATAATGAAGGTGTTTGAAAGATCAGAGGGTATCCTGAAATGGTGAGGCTAAATCAAATTTTATGTGAAAAATTAACCTGGTTATGCTTCTAACTACAAAAGAAAAAAAAAAACTACTGAATAACATTCAATTTCCCTAACAAATAAAATGTATAAGTAAATTTAATTAAAAAGATTACCTTGCTCAATTTCATTTCTCAGGAAACGAGGGTTTCCTCCCCATTGTAAGATATTGCCAGCAGAATCAAAAGTAACTTTGAGTTCACCTAAATAAGCGGTGTGAGCGCCTGCTTGGACTATCAAAACCTGGACATCGAGAAATGAAAAAAAACTTGTAATATGCAAGATCATTAAGTATACATCTGTTATTGAAGTAGTGTAGTATAAATATTTTTTATTTAAACTTAACTTAACCTTTTACATAACTTTGACTTAAATTAACTTTCAATTAAACTATCATTGTTTATTTGGTATTGCTGTATAAAAATAAAAAGGCATCTCATAAAATCGAGAACCAATAACTTGGTCATGATATACATATAAGCAATTGCATACTTACCGGCCGTCGTGTTTCTGCTTGATTCACAACCAATGGATAAGGTCCATATGGCCTAAAGGCAGTACCTGGTGCTACTTCGCCATTGAACAACAGAGTGTGACTGTGCCCACCTACTATAATGTCTATGTATGGTCCACCATGCAATGCTATATCCCTGTTTAAAAAATCATTGATTGTGTTAATAGCTAAGTCTGACTTTCTTAATTTTTTATACTTAATATTAATACATACGTACTCATCTATTTCTATACCAGAGTGTGACAAAACAATAATAATATTGATTCCTTGGTCATGAAGTTTTTCAGCTTCTTCCTTTACGGTCTCTATTTCATCTTTAAATCTTAAATTACCAGTAGTTGCTAATGTCTGTAAATAGAGAAATTTGTGTTAAATTTTGCCATTATTATTGTAAATTATTAGCTGCATTGCAAAACTAAATAAGCTTTATAGAATAGTTCTTTATTCATTTTATAGCATGTTATACGTACATCAGTTGAGGTAATAAGAACACCAATGATTCCAATTTTTCGGCCATTCCTTTCTACTATGGTACTCTTCTTATATAAGCCTTGTATTGTTGGTTCATCGTCATCAATAATATTGGCTGCTAACACTGTGCTGTTCAAGTGTTGTAAATAAGGCACTACTCCTTCAATACCATTGTCAAATTCATGATTTCCTAGTACCTACAAAAAGTTTCACGTGTTATTACGGGTTAGACTCATATATTTCAACAATCATTTATGAAATTGAAATATTAAGAGTAGTAATTTTATTTATATTATTTTGTCTAAGTTTCAGGTATAATATAAATTATTTACGTTTGATTTAAGTGAATTATAAATGGATATAAGCGGGTACAAACATATTAGAAAAAATCATTAAAGAAATTAAATAAGAACTAACGTGAGCATCATGTGGCAGCATATTCATAAATTCCTTCGTAACTTCCCATCTAAACAAATTATACCAGATAGTGCCTTGGAAACTGTCCCCTCCGCAGAGGAGGAGGGACTCTGGTTCTCTTACGAAGCCTTCACGGACAGCAGTTGCAAGTCGAGCGAAACCCCCAATACATGGGCCGGTTTCGTCGCAGATACCACCCCGTATGTTGGTTTCTTCAAACCTGAAATTATATTTATAGCTTTTATTTATTTCAAACATTACAGAATAAGTGATATAACTTGCTGTTACACCACTTTTCGGTTTACAAAATATTATAAATGCACCAAAGTAGTCAAACACACACTATCACTGACAAATCACAAAAGGAATTAAAATCGTAATTATCTACTGATGAACTACAATCTATAAACTCGTGAACTCTGTAGGCAGTATTTGATAGAATATACTTCAACATTCATCAAACAAGTGTACAGTGCAAACAGCATACTAAAACGGATTAATTGACGAAAAAAAAAGAGCAAGAAGCTCAAAATGCAAGCGGTAACAATGTTTTTTTTTTTTTTTTTTTTTGTAATATAATGATGATCTGTGTCTAAATAAACTTACATACCGGGCATGAAAAACATTGTTATGTAGAATGTTCAAAGCAAATATGTCATCTTGGCCACAAATTAATATAAAAATGAAAAATATTTGGATGGTAGATTCCAAATGCCACAATAATATCACAAAGATAATAGTCATTTAGACTATGACTCTTTACTCCCATCTCTGCAATTCAGCAATTCTAACTTGGAAATATTTAACGGAGACAAACTCCTCGAGTAGAGAATTAAGACTATACGTAAGTACAATAATTCCTATCAGGTAGGTATGTATTGTTCTTATGGGAAAATTGACCAACAAATTTATCTAGAGAGATATCCTATCAGGGCAATACTAGGTTAACAGATATGATCACAGTGTGGTGGTGTGAATATTATACCTATATAAATGTTGATATTGTTCTTCATATTTAGTTTCTCTATTTTAACATGGCTAACGTTTGACCTCAGTCTCACTTGATGGTAAGTGGTGAAGTGGTCTAAGATGAAGCACTTTATTCTAGAAAGAAACTATTCACTTAAGACTTGATAACTTCCTATCATAGATTTGGATCAAAATATTTTTTTTGTAGTTTATATAAAGAAGAGTGCAGAGAGAAAAGTGCGTTCGATTGTGATAATTATGTGATAACTATCATCAGATCATCATGATCATCATTCTAGACAATTCCACAGAGAATGAACTTTTCCCTGTTTCATGTTAATATTTGCAATTCATACATACCTCGCATGAAAATCATTATAATGCAGAATATTCAAATCAAATCTATCATCTTGAGCACTGACCAGAACAAAGAAATAAAATAACACGCACAATTTTAACATCTTGGCAATATAATCAAGACATCTGTGTTGTGTACCAGAAGTCGGTGAGACTGGATTAGAGGTGCGTATTACAGAAATTGTAGATAAAATTTATGATTCTTAATTATGCCTATCGTTGATATCAGTATATATCAGTATTTGATTATCTACATGTTATACATTATCATAACTCATTTATCTGTATTGTGAAAGAAGGTGTTGAAACATTAATATACGGCCATAATAAAATATTTTTCACGAAGCAGTCGGATATTAGTTGACTTGAGAAAACAATATAATGGGTCAAGTTCTGTTGGCATTGGCATTACTGTGGAATAATTTTTCGTTTTCACATTGTATCGTAATGTGTGTATTCATAATTGAAAAATGTATTACGTTGAACATCGAAAATACCGCAATTTATCAGGGTTTTTTTTTTCTTTTTAACCCACTGCAAAACGGAGATTGTGAACGGAAACGAAGTGTTTAATATGTAGACCGATTTCAGTAATTCTTAAGAAAAGTAGTACTTCAGGTGTGGTACCATAGAATCTATGAACTTTTAGAATTGTCCTACGAGTATATTCAAACTTTTGAATCATCGAAGTCGCCTGCTTAATTGCGTAGCGTTATCCTTTAAGCAATCAATATCTTGGCTTATTGAACTTCGTTTTTGTTTTGCCAAAAATATTAAGCAACATAGACAAAGTGGACTTATGTGACGTAACGTGTCAATAACGCCGCCAATTTTCTATAAGGAAAATGGAAAAATATACTTCCTCTTAAACCCGGGACGTCTATAACTTAGTCAATACTTCTTCATGTACTTTGAGAATATTGGTATGTTATGTAGCTGTATCATAATATTCTGAGTCACTCTATTCGGCGCTATCCACGTCAAAAGCAATAACATAGACTAATGATGATTATTCCAGAATGCCGATAAGCAATTTGCACATATTTTTTGTGAAGATTGTACTTTTTAGATCTGAGCGGATCCGCCCTCTAGACAAGGGAAAATTCGTTGGCCGGCGTATTATGGAATAGAATGACAAATGTATGGGATTTGACGTACGTATATGACAGTAGTCAACGTTTGTCATAAACGTCAAAGATTTATAGATTGTAGCTTTTGCCCGCGGCTCCGCCCGCGTGGATGTCGGTTATCGCAACCAAACAAAGCCTATGTCCTTTCTCAAGGTCTTAACTACCCCTATACCAAATTTCATCAAAATCGGTTCAACGGTTTAGGCGTGAAAGCGTAACAGACAGACAGACAGAGTTACTTTCGCATTTATAATATTTGTATGGATATGGATAGTCTGGAATAATACAAAGGTTACTTTTTATTCCTGGTGTTCCTGGTTCATATCTATTGGTTTCTATTGGATACGGGAACGAGACCAAAATTGTGGTAACTAACTATCTTTACATTACAAATGCTAACTGTTTCCATATCTAATAAATTCCCAACTGGCTATGAATCATTCATGAGCCCCGCCCACCTCCATTTGAGTTCCATTAAATACACACCACCAATATCTTGATTCTATATTTGACATCATAAATATTTTGGAATTGGGAATTCGAAGCACCATGGCGCACGAAATATCTTCAGGTGAAGCCCATAGACGAGGTAGAAGGCGTCAATCATAAAATGGGTCTTCTATTAAGTATGTGTTTGAAATGACTCTATAAAAACATTAACAAGATCTTCAAAATTCCCTATTTTAATTCACATTTTTATCTCATCATTCTTTAAGCCTTATCCCAGCTCGATAGGGGCTTTCCAGGGCCCATACCATGAACTCTTAAAACAGATCAATAATTGAACTGCTGTCATTCTACCAACTGCAAATGTCACTTTGTAATCCTATTTATTTATATGACATTACAAAGAGACATTTGCAGTTGGTAGAATGACAGCAGTTCAATTATTGACCTGTTTTAAAGTTTATGGTAAGGCCGCAGTACAGTACTGTGATGCGGTTCAACTTCGATATTTTCCAAGAGGCGACTGCCTCCACAACCGATTGTGTAGATATCGAAATTCTGCAGTTCAACTACCCGTAGCCGCAACATGTTCATATGACAACCGGCGAGAATCGAACCCGCGCCTCGTGTGAGTAGTTGCGTTCGATTTTGATTCGCAAACTATACTCTTTTTCAATATTATGTGATTCATTTTCTTTTTCAATAAGTATAGCTTTATTCTACATTTTATTTACAGAACACGATAATTCCTTGACTATACAAATAAAATAAAAGCGCCCTATTTTATTATATAATACTTTGTCTAATTAAATCATCAGCTATCACACTCCACTTGATATATGCATAAAATTTAAATAGTAGTACCCCGACTATTTCCAAAAGTATAAGCAGTTAAAAAAAAGAACCAGTGTTACACTTTTATCTTAATAACGCATGAGTTGTTATCAGCAGTGAGCCTGGATTAGCTGCTCGAAGCACCTCGTATATTAGCTCCAAGCATTTGGCTCTGGACCAAATCTGACTTTAGAGAGCAGCACAAAGATACGAGGCTGGACTGTGGCTAGTTTAGTGCATTACTTGAAAGTTTAACTTTTATATTGGTTTGTATCAGTTGCAACAAGGTGGTATAAAAAGAAGTGATGGAGTTTGTATTTTCAGTAGGTATATAACTATCTATTGCACTTTGAACATAGTTTTTACTTGATATAGTAATAGTTTAGATGGCTTTTTAGGAACCCAATTTCACAAATTTGTGTGTAGGTATATATTTAAGATGCTAAACTAAAACCTTTTCGTGGTTTATCTTGAATGATAGGAAACAATAATGTATTACTTTTTTGCGTGAATATCACTTTACTCCTGCTGGTTATATTGAAGTGAGAGTGGCCAAGATTTTAGGTTAGTGCTTTAATAAGTACCTTTTCGATTACGGCAGTAAAAAAATAAGGGAAACACGTGCAAAAATCGAATAGTTAACAACCCACTGTGCTGTCTCGCCACAGTGCTTTTACAGTGGGGGAGTGACGAATTGGGTTTTGATGGCGTTATGCTCGTCTCTTGAAAGATTCTCGAAAGAGGGCGGGAGGTTTAATGCTTTCCTATAAAACTTGATATGAACATGAGATCTGGCTTGGAGGCCGGTGAACATTCAGTTTCAGGCTGCTGAAGAATTTATATCGCTTGATAACTACAATCGCTATTTTGTTATCTGACGCAATATATTTAATCTTACGGAATCGATTTGCCTGATTGTGGATTTGCCTGATTGTCGACTTATCAGATAACCTTCATGTTAATAAAAAAACAAAAAGGAAAGTGGGGCAAAGCGGAATTTTGATGTGGCTATACTCCAAACCTCTGTAACACGGTACTGCGAATAATAGACTCATATCTTTCGAGTTCCTCAACCAAATTTTGATCACGTGATTACATATAGTGTTCTACGATGGTTGAAATGTGTACAGTCTCACTACGGACTGCACCTACATACGAATTTGTTGACAACGCGATCTCCACCCGGAGCGCGTCATTTACACAATTTAAAACTAAGTGACATGGCCGGCACAGGCCAGTGCGGCATTAGCTTCCCCACTAACTACAACTAATAGGTACAAGTGTATAAACTATACAGAATGATTAGTGGGACAATAGTATTCCATGTTGTGCAACGAATGTGGACATCTATGCGATGTGTAGAATGTTGTAGAATATTTATTTATTATTATTTATTATCTATTTGCAGGAAATAGCTAAAATAACATAATCTTGTACGCAATACAAAAGTAAGTATCCATCGATAAGCAGTTTCAAAAAGTTAATAAAAAACTGTGTTCCATTATAATAATTCAGGTCCCACCTGACTTCAAAAATTAATGAATTACCCTTTTATGTTTGAGTCATTTAAATCTCTTTATCAGATAGACTATAAAACTGGTTTTCTGCTTTAATGGCATAAAAAATAAATGGTATTTAAAAGATCGTAGCCTTTTTTATGACTATGAACGTGGGTGAGTTGCTGATTCGCTCTCGGCATAATGCTTTGTGTAACTCTCATTATTTATCATTAATATTCATTTTCATTATTATGAGACTTTTCTTAGAGAGTTTAACATCACCGTTGTATAGAATCTTTGATGTAAGCTTTTACATTTTTATAACGCTACATTAAACAACTTGATTATGCAGTAAAAACTTGAGTTTATAAAATAACTCTAGTATTTATAATAAACATCTAAAACTTTTTGAATACTTTTCCAAATTTCGCTATTGTTTTTTTTTATGAGAAATATTAGCAACCGAAATAACTAACATTGCAGACAAGCACATGGCCTACCTGATGGGAAGTGGTACCATGGCCTGAGAACATGTGCAACACCAGGGATATCTAATTCGTGCTGCCTACCCTGTAAGTACATTTTAATATCCGTCTTGAAATGTCCATATTGTAGTCGCTTGGAAAAACCAGTAGGTAGATCATTCTATAGCCTGAGCGTCCCCGGAAAGAAAGCCCTTTCATACATCACTGTGTGTGTGTGTGTGTGTGTGTGTGTGTGTGTGTGTGTGTGCACGGGCATTTTCAGGTATTCAGAGTCATTCCGAGATCCATTAACGCCCTCTCAATCGTAATTCCGACGCCTTAGCCACTAAACTACCGCCCTTAATAAGTTAAAGTCCGCTCTCAATCACTCAGGAATGGGGCAGGTTGGAGGTTGATTTTTTTTTTGTACCACTTAGTTGGCAGACAAGCACACGGCCCACCGGATGGGAAGCGGTCACCGCGGCCCATGGACGTATGCAACACCAGGGGCGTCACACTCACGCTGCCGACCCTGAAGAAACCTTCTAATGCCCTTCTTGAAGAACCCCATATTGTAGTCGCTTGGGAAAACCACCGCAGGAAGTTCATTTATTTCAAACTGACAAAAAAGGTAAGAAATAAAACAATGCTACCCCACAAGTGTGCCCCTTCATAATATTTAGCTAAAATATGATAAAGTGACACGATTAATTGATAAAGTTAGTACATTATTACTGTGAGTGATTATTAAAAGTAAGTGATTTGGACGACATGATGTCACTTGGAGAGGAGATTAAATTTATTTAAAACAATATTCGCCTTCAAAAATTATCATTGCATATGAAAATAAATTAGGTAAATATTTGACACTTGATTTTGATAAATTAGTAATGTTAGTTAGTTAAATTACAGATTTAAAACAAACTAAATATTCCGGTTAAGAAATTCCCGGGCTGAGAGGTCATCATCACTCCAAATTTACGCATTTGTAGGTAGTAAGACTTCATTTTAATAGGTTTCCTTCTTTTATTTTTTCAGACGAGTACAAGTAACTGAAATTACCAGAAACTCCAAATAAGTTAAGTCACTTATGTTGTTTTGGTGTTCACAGTATAATTACCAAAATTTGAACACGACTCGATTGATACACCTTATACGAATTAGAGATGCACATACATACACATTGTAAAATGCAATCAATCCAAAAAAGACCTTGACTGTCGATACAGACTGTAGTACTGAAACTAAACAGTTATATGAAATAGAAGTAGCACATTATATTTTATCTAGCGCAAAACATTATTCCTAGTTAGACAGCACAGCTGGCACACTTGTCAATTGTACGCACGAGAGACAAACGCTGTCGGTCACAAAATTTGCGGTCTCACTCAGCCTTAATTAAAACCACGTATCTACACACTATACACTTATGTGCTCAACTGCTGAATAAATTTGATGGGTTTAGAGTTGTATGCTTGTGCTAATGCAATCAAATCGTATATAAATCGTATTTTAAGCTTAGTTTTTGGTTTTAAACACATAACCCGTTCAATCAAAATCAATCAGTAGATAAAACAGTCTACAGGGTAAACAAAATTCACCTGATCAGTTTGAAATAAATTTTACCGTGCATGAGAAATAAAATGGACATATTTTTATGTTTAGCAATACACATTTTATGTTAACTTTTTATGGAAAGATATGTTATTTGAGATTTAAAACTTTGCACAACTTATTTTAAAATGTAGTATAATTACAAATTAAGTCTACATTTCATGACTGGGAATGTTAATTCAACATCATAAATCTAAAATTTTGCTTATCTTCCAATGAATAACAGATTGTTATTGTTTCAGCAAACATCGTTCTCGTTTATTTTATACTCAAGAAACGACATCCTAAGCATACATTATTAAAATTTAAATGTTTGTGCGAAGCCTTTTCAACATATGAGTAGAAGAGTGGGGGGAGAAACAGATAGGTCTGTGTTGAATGTTTGCTTGGTTATCTTGATGGTATTACAGTCCCTGAGGCACTAATTGAGACTGTTAGTACAGTCTGGATTAGTTCTTCAGGGACTATGACTAAAATTACTACTATTTCTTAATAGACTTACAAGCTTGGAAAAGTATAGGTATTTAGAATTGTATTAGAGTGAAGTCTTGAGCGCTTCGTAGAACGCCTTCTAGGAAGCAGCTAGTAGCACACGAAGAAAACAAAATTTGAGAGTCAATGTGCCATCCATACGATAGAAGAAGAAAAGTGCATGAGTTACATAATGATTGAGCTATCATTAAGAACTTCAACACTGATTATGAGCTTGTTCTGTGTAAAGAATAAAGAAACCAACTAAACTAGGTCGGGTACTTTGTAATAACTTTGTACTTCCAGGCATAGGACAACGACCATCAGCCTGTGACCTGTCTCCCTGTGGCTGCTAAAAAAGAACTGAAAATAGTGTTTATACCAAAACAACATAAAGTACCATGGTTTTTTTTTATAATTTAATTTCCTGTGTAAATAATTGTAAAGATAAAGTCTTGAAATCTTGAATTATACAAAAGTAAATTAAAGGAATTTGAAGATAATTTCATAAGAAGTTATTCAATTCTATCAAATTAATGTAATAGATATACTGAGGTAATAGTCAATAAGATACAAGATTGATTTATTCGTGCAAAAGAATTATTAACCCGAAATGTATAATAACTACTAAATTTATTCATAAATATAGCATCGGACATGTTAAATCTAGTTTCAACGCTAGGCTTAAATATCCATTTAGGTTTAGCACTAATGCGTTCACATGGTTCCATTTCGACAGGTAATTTAATCGCTTCAGCTCGGCAAATTCAGAGGTATTCAAGGATAAGCACATACATACGTATGTATGAGTACCTTTGTGAACGTCTAGTAGATGAGTGCACAGGAATTTTTGGTTCATGGTAATTCCGTTCTGGAGAGGGCTTCTTTGAATAATAATAAATTAAATTTTATAGTTTTTCAGAAATCATTATATTTTAATAGAATTGTTTTTTTTATTTGGTCCGTTAATTGACTACGCCATGCTAGTTGGTAAAAAGCTGAGGTGCTGTGGTCTAGTCGTGTTAATAAGAGCATTGAGACATTCATAATGTAATTTCCATGCAACCATGGTAAAAAGTTAAAATAAAGTTTTGCAATTTACAAAACTGCCTTCACTTTTGATAAACTTACTTTAGCTTAATGTTTTGTAATAGTAATATAGTATGATATTGACCATAATAATACAAAAATTTAATTTGGTTCTATTCCTACGGACCAGGATGCTTCGCGGTTTCAGTATTTGCACATATGTCGTATCCATATCGTATGTGTGTATATTATGTTTAATCGTAACTAAGAGTTAAGAACCCCTGAACAACACAACATAATTAAGAACGTTGGATTTGTCTTACACTTGTTCAGATAATATGAGGTACCTAATATAGCTGGATATATTTTTATGATGGACATTATTAATAGTTTAAGACATTTTAGACAACACTCACGCTATTTTCCTCCTTATTTAATTTTATAACAGGTCAAAAATATTTCTATACTAATATCTTCTTGCATCGGTCACTCGAGAATACCATCCAAATCAGCTGTCCAAGGCGCCAAAACAAAGCTAGTACCTACATATTTTTTTCTTCAAACATTTCTGTCACATCTGTACATTAGTAGGTACACATTTGGTTAATGTCCGCAACTCAAAATTGGCTCAAAGCTAAACCATAATTTGGCTCGAGATTCTAAGACAGCAACAACTGTCATCGATGTTATATAAGTAAAACCCTCCTAGCAACTGTCAGAGGGGCTTAAACAGTGTACCCGACGTCGACGTGGTTTTATATAAATCATGCAAGATTTTAGGCGAAGAAGCAAGCCTTGGTAGATTATGTACAGTATAGCGCATTTTATTAATCCAATTCTCCAGCACAATTCGTTTTCCTGAATGTTGATATCACTGATGCCAAAATGAGATTCTTTTGACATATTCAGTGGAAGTGATAGAATGAATTTTTATACATTTAATTGTAATAATGTGATCAAGATATAGCTTATTCACTGTTATATTATGGTTCTGTGTAAAGCGAGTTGGTCATATTTTGTTCTCAAATCTTCCATTACGATAAAAATCATATTACTGCTGATTTACTAGGCTTAAATGAATAAAAATAATTTACTTAGTAAACTAAAAAAAATATATCCATTGCAAATAATGCATTGAATTTATGAAGGCATGTTACGTAAAATAAGCTGTTAATCTAGTTATCTCATTATGGAAAATGGTATTCGTAATGTAGGTGCCATACACAGGACAGGAGTAATAAATCACAAAACGATACCAAAACGAAAATTAAATGTAGTTTGAAAACGTAAAAGCTCACTTATAGGTATGTGAGCTAATAAAAAATATTAAGGTAAATACTATAAAAAAGTAAGGTACTTTATAGGTATTCCAATGAGTATGAATAGCAGCGTAAGCTATAAAAAGTTTAACGCAGCTGATATAAAACACCCCACGAGTCTTCAAATGATAGCTCATTAATAAGTATCATCTCAGTTTTTATGATACAATAATATTATAAGCATTACGTTTTATATCTATACTATTACAAATATTTAATTGTAATGAGAGGCTATACATTGGGTATATTTAAAAATAATACTTGGTTATTCTGAACCTTGATTTCAGCAGGACACCAGCCTCAGCAAGGTAACAAAATCGAGACATCTCTGCGACCAGCGAAATCGGTGAAAAAAGGTGTCAAGTGACCAACACGTCATGATGAAGACATCTCATCAACATAATTGGTCGAAGAGAAGCGAAGAGATATAATAATATCTACGACTCTAATATCTAATGTCCATACAATCTATCATCACATAAACAAGATTCAGAACTGATATTATAACATTCTAGAATGCGGGCCTAAAAGCTAAAAGAATAAAAAGATTTCTGAAAATTTAATTAAGTTTATACTGGCAGAAAATTGTAGTACCTGACTTGTTTAAGCTATTTATCCGGGACCTTCAGCATCGAGGTCAACAATACCTAAACAAACTAGATAAGTTCGTCAATGGACCTAACTTTATCCACACGTAGCGGTGGAGTGGCCCCTACTACGATGTGCAGTTTTAAAATATAATAGTTTAATTGAATGAAATTTTGAAGCATTTATTATGCTAACTATTCACTCGGTGGCTTGGTGGTTAGAGCGTTCGTAAGGGAAATATGTATCGCGGGTTTGAGTCCCGGCCGAGGTTGATTCTCGTTTCTCTTTCTAAATCGACTTTTTGCCGAAATAGAATTCGAAGAGGGTCCCAGTTGATAAATGCCGTTTTGCAGATAAATTGGAAAGCTGTGTACAAAAAAGGCTCCGAGGATGACATTGCCTGTAACAGAAATGTTGAAATTGTGTATGGTATGGTATGTGAGCTTTCCTTCCGGGATTGGCAGGTCAGACAATAGTAACTTTTGAAATAAAACCAAAGCAGAAAAAAGAATAGGAGAGGGAACCCCGGGCTCCGAAGTGCCATTTTTGGATACTTTTGGAATCGGACCTCACATATAGAAGAGAGAATAAAACCATCCTTTTAGAAATCTGGCTATGGAATGAAGCCATTATTTTCCCGCGTGTGAGTTAAGCACCTCCACTTAGTATAAATTGTAGGTAATTACGACCTTTTGTCTAAATAGACGAGGCTCCAAGAGGACATCCGTTTGCAAAATATGCAGACGCATTCTGGCTTCTAATATATTTTGAAATGATGGTAGGCTACATTATGACTAATATGCCGGTCGCTTTGTAGTCAGACCCCTCTCCAAATGTTAACATTGTTAGCATATCTCGAAAGGTTCTTGGGTTAAATTATGACTAATTTATAAGTCCAGCGCTTAGTGGTGTACATTATCATCATCATTGAGTTAAATCTCGGTCGGATCTATTTAAGGTGTACATTCTGAACCCCTAGCACGAAAAACTACCCAAAACGTAACGTACACGTATCGAGAAAACGGAGAATTACGATTGGCAGGCTTCACACACACACACACACACACACACACACACACACAGGATCACAGTAGGCAGGCGGCCAATGGCATGCTCTTTTCTCTCAATACGTTTACGTTGCGATTACTATAGATTTTCGTGCTCGAAGCACTATATATATGGATGATACGTAAATAAAACATAGCATGGATACAGAAGATGAACAATTATATTTTCATGGACTCTTTAACCTTCAATGAAACTCCAAACCTAGAACTTTTAGAATACCAGTAATCTGTGTTTCACTAATGATTGCTTTTAGAACAATTTTATATAATTGCATGTCATAAATACTGATAAGAACATGACAATATTTTATTGTGATATTTGCTTCGCTTTGTAAAAAAATATTTTTATGACTGAGAGCTGACTAATATATATAGACTTAAGATTATTTTTTGTTTGTTCGATCTAGATATTGTAATAAGTAATAATATTGTAAGGAGGATTGCAATTCTTTTTCAAGAAAGTAACGAGATTAAGACCAGACTTTACCAATTATTAAAGTAATTATAATCAAGACTAAACCGGGGCATCACGTTTTGCTCAATGAAATTCATTTGCAAAACGTGACTTCGACTTTGAAAGTACTCTCTTGATCTAAGGTCATATTTCACGAACATTTCTCTTTAGTACTCACCTAGTTTAGTAATCAAGGTGTCTTAATGACTAATCGTAAAGATAACTAGGAGCTATCCCACGGGATAGCAACTGGGGTATGATATTATACCTGATACTGTAGGCCATATTATATTACCAGTAAGCTTTGTACCAAAAAAGTACCTGCACAATAAAATTACCGTCGGAAGCTCATCAAATTGTTAGTTAGGTACCAAATGAATAGTTTACATTTTAGTGGCCCTATCTATCTATACTATTATATAATTGTAAAGTGGTCGTGTCTGTACATTGGAGATATTTAAAAAAATACTTGGGTTATGTTAAGTTAACGATACTGAACACGAAAATATATTTTTTTAATTTCCTGTCTGTTTGTCCGCGATGGACGCAAAAACTACTGGACGGATTTTGATGCGGTTTTTTTTGTTAGAAAGGGCTTGCTCAGACTTAAAATCTTACGTTTGTTTGATCGCAATCGGTTGAGTAGAACCGAAGATATGAGCAAAGGTCGCGTTAACCGAGATGCACGCGGTCGGAGCCGCGGGCGGAAGGCTAGTACTATTATATAATTGTAAAGTGGTCGTGTCTGTACATTGGAGATATTTAAAAAAAATACTTGGGTTATGTTATGTTAACGATACTGAACACTGAACACGAAAATATTTTTTTAAATTTCCTGTCTGTCTGTTTGTCTGTTTGTTCGCGATGGACGCAAAAACTACTGGACGGATTTTGATGCGGTTTTTTTCGGTTAACGCGATCTTTGCTCATATCTTCGGTTCTACTCAACCGATTGCGATCAAACAAACGTAAAATTTTAAGTTTGAGTAAGCCCTTACTAACAAAAAAAACCGCATCAAAATCCGTCCAGTAGTTTTTGCGTCCATCGCGGACAAACAGACAAACAGACAGGAAATTCAAAAAAAATATTTTCGTGTTCAGTAGGTATCGTTAACATAACATAGCCCAAGTATTTTTTTTTAAATATCTCTAAATGTACAGACACGACCACTTTACAATTATATAATAGTAGGTATAGATATAGATAACCACGTATGGTACGGGACCCTATTGAAACCCTGCGAATCTCGCCTACGACGCTCTTGCTTAAGCTTTCCTCTCAAGGTTGGTAGGTTAGATGGCAGTGGCTCCCATTAAAACCTTATAAGCCTAAATACAAGGAGCCGAATCAAGCGTACACCGAGTTGAAAGTTGAAAATCGTCATATCCGAACAACCGAGAATATCGCTAAGATAATATTTTCTAGACAGCACTCCATAGTATCATCTTCTAGTGTCTAGGAGTGTTGTATATACTACAACTATGTAATCATCTATACTGTATACTATTATATAATTGTAAATTGGAAATGTTTATCCGCGATGGATGCAAAAACTACTGAACGGATTTTGATGCGGTTTTTTTCTAATGTGGCACCCTCTAGCGGTCATAATGTATTGTGTTATTTTTTTTTCCACAATATAACAGTAGAGCAGGGAGAAGATGGTGGGGCATATGACTGCTTAATGTGTCCAAGCATGTTCATCTGCGATCTAGACCCCATGAAACAACCTATGCATATGCGTTTTATTTATTCTGTTTTATATTACTATAGGATTTTATCCAATTTGTTGTTGTCGATTCGAATCGGTTTGGAAGTAAAGGTATGACTCCGAAGTCGACAGCGATACAGCGTACCCATTACTTACTACTTACTTATACTTCCTAAACTCCAATACGGGTAAAGGGAACCATCTGCTGCGTACGTCTGCAGTTGTTGTCGTATGCGGTCACCTTCGGAATTATACCTTTATGCGCATTTAGGTGATACATTTTTATATACCTACATAAATTCGGAACTGACTGGGTTTTCGATAGAGAACACGTAGTAGTTAAATACATTCTTGAACCAAAACATTCTTATCCCAAGGTATTGAATATGATCAATATTAGGGATAAGTAGGACCTAAAAACTGAAGTACGAGTACTATCGAGAACCAATAGTAACTCGGGACAATGTGAAAGGAACTAAAGTGGGCTCTTTGGCATCGCCGGGCAGGTACTCCGGTAGCTATAATGGGCTTACTTCACACGCGTGTGACCGTGTTACAGTAAAGTATTAGCACTTAATAGTCTTTTACACGTTTAGTTGTAAAAACTTTCACGTTATAATGTTTTGAAGTGATATGCGATGGAGCTACACTATTTCAGACTGAGTTTAGTTTCAAAGGTGCAGGAAATATTATGAGATTAATGACATTTTTGGAGCTATTCGTATGTTCAATACTATCGAGCACCTGAGTAAGGCCAAATATTGGGCCTATAAATCTAAAATTTTATGAGCCATTGACTCTACGAAGAAGTAGAAGTATGTTCACTATACCTTTAGATTTAGATCAAATCATTTTTATTGTTTGGGTTATGTCTTGTCACTTGTTGTAGTTATTTATTGCAAGAAGTTGTAGCTTCATAGCTGATCGAACCTGCGTCTCCTATGTAACGGTCGTGTTCACTACCGCCACCCCACAGAGGGTGTCTGGGTCTGGGCGTGTACACACTCCGAACACGAGCAATTTAGTATCGATTTAGACTACCTATGAAAAGTGAACGTCCAAGATCGAACGCTAACCCGTAACCAGTTCCTTACAGGGAAATGCTCTGACTAACTGAGCTACAAGGACCACGTCTTGGACACTCGAAATTCTACTATGCCATCGTCTTTGGGGCAACGGTGAAGGCATCTACCGACAATCTTAAGAACTATCGGAAATAATGAACATGTTAAAATTTAAAAAAAACAAGCAATTTCGCTCAACTAGAGCGTTGAACGGTTATATAATAACTTTGGTTAGTAATATTTTTTTTACAAAAATCCAATGATTGTAAATCTTGTTTTATTTTAAATTATTGGGCTTAGAGGACCAAACCTGAGTACACACCAGCAGGGTCCTATCAGATAAGAATGAGGCATGACTGGTGTAATGGTGATATATTTCATTTCGCCCTGCGGGGAATAAAAGCATTGTTATGTATTAGGAGCTTGTTAAACGTCAAATGGAGCAGCAGGCTACATTAATTTATAGTCATATTATTTGTTGTATATGTTTTTATAACTAGTTTATAGATTAAATAGAATGTACCTATTATTGTTTCAGTTACCATACCATCTATGGCATCTATGCCATCTATGGCAGATGTTGCGGTTAGTTGGAGCCCTAAAAAGACCACCACCTGGTCTAGCTGCAATACTTCGGAATCGGGTGATATTCACAACCAATAGTTTTTTACCAAATCTGCACAGATTTGGTAAAAAACTAATGGTTGTGAATATAAACCTTCTATTCCCCTTCTTGAAGAACCCCGTATTGTAGTCGGTTAGAAAAACTTAAACTAGCTTGAACGTGCGTGGGATCTACAACTATGAGTTATTCTTAATTAATTTACTATATCCTAAGATATAGTAAAATTGTTATGATGGGTGCATACCCATAGTTGTAGATCCCACGCACGCTCAAGCTATGAAATGAACTCCCTGCTGTGGTTTTTCTAAACCACTACAATACGGGGTTCTTCAAAAAGGGCAATAGAAGGTTTCTTCAGGGCTGGCAGCACGAGTGTAACGGTCTTGGTGTTGCATACGTCCATATGCCACGGTAACCATTTTCCATCTGGTGGGCTTGTGCTTGGGCTCGTGTGCATGTCTGTCACCTAAGTGGTATAAAAAAGGTACCCATACTAATTTTCGTAGTAAACATAACTGACAGTTGAAAATAAGTAGACAGAAACTTAAGTGTTCTTTGCAATATAATATTTCAGTAGAAGTTATGTAACTACACACCCTCAAGCGCTTATCCTCATAGACTAAACTGGGGAACGAATGAAGAATAGACTAAACTGAGACAAGACTATATTAATGTCCCTAAACAGTTGGTACGTTAAACTTGAAGGTGTTTCGGATGCTTTGGTTTATGTACAGAATATAATAGATTATGTAGAGTGCAATTATGATTAATGTACAGTGAGTACATTTTCTACTACAAAGTACATTTTCTACTATTTTATTTAATAATTTGAATGAGAATGTATGTTTTTTTCGACAGCTGGTCAGATAATGACTGAACTTTTGCAAGCAGGTAGAGTGCGACTTTGAATGTAACACATTCTGGGAATATGTATTTATTTATTTATGAGTTATTGTGTGAACGGTAAAACCCGGATCTGTAAAGAAAAATCCTTGGCAAAAATCACACTGAAAAAATATTAATGAAATGGTTATATCAGAACCCAATGTAATTTTTTTATGGCGTAAGATGTTAGGTATAAGTGGTTACATAAAACTTCTAGATGAGATCTGATGAAGAACTCTTTTCTTAATAAAAATAATATAATCAGATCATCACATCACATCATCACAAAAAATAAAACCGCGACAAATTGTAATCAAATTGATGTTTATAAGTGAGACGATAATGTTTCCTATACGATAACAATATCGATGACTTATCGATATAACGCTTTATCATCGACGGCGTTTGGGAGTTTGGGTATTGTTTCAAAAGAAGCAACAAATATGAATGTTTGGTATCAAATTGTGCAATTTCGCCGTTCTCGTAACTTACATACGATATTTTGTTACTAGCACAAAAGAACGGACAAATTTTACTTAGGACTACGAGTACAAATAATTATATTATTAAGAATATTCTGATAAAAACTTTTCTCATTTTGCACAAATATTATCATCATCAAAATAGCATTACGTCCCTTATCTTACAACACCGCATAAGTAATTCTAATTCTAATGTACATAAATCTATATCATGTGACCACTAGTTAGACACGGAATGAGCAGCTCTATCCAATGGCATAAAAAGGGGAAAACACCAATTTTCGACATAAGCGGTGTTGTAAGGTAAGGGATGATTAGTCTCGGTGTCTTCCAATACTTGTACATTGCATCCCACGGTCTGTTCTCATAATTTTTGTCTTAACTTGACTTATCTTGGTAAACAACTACTGTCTGCTCGTAGAGCAAAACCTACACCAAAAACTCGTACGTTAATTAGCAGCTCTATCGATCCTACAAGGCTTGCGGCCCAAAAATATCGATGGGGGCCTCATCAAAATTTTCTGGGAGCCCATACACCCGTTTTCATATTTGACAAAATATATAATTGAAAAGATGAAGTTAGAGATCAACTCGCATTTAATTCATTTATAATCTTCACTGATACGATTATGTACCAACATAACACTAAACTGAATTGGCTGTACATTCATCAGCATCGTAGTTAACTTGGACTGATAAATCGCCATATACAGTTCAAGGTAAATAATTGCACACTATTCATACCTAATCAATTTGATTTATTTCAGAGCTTATTTTCTTAATTGAAAAATGCAAATTCGATTATAGTCCACCTAGTGTTCGAAAATTCGTGCGCCTGAATCCTTCGCTACCCATAAAGCAAATAATATCAAGTATATTTTTAACTTACTGAAATGAAACTATTTTTTGACAGATTCTATCGCGATATATTTGTTATTATTTACTTTTAGTCCAAAGTAGTTTTTTCCCAAAGCCTAAAGCTAAAAGTAGTTTTATTTTAATGAGTGAGATTCGCGTAAGCTTCAAAAAGTGTAGTCGGTCAATCTATCAAAATATAAAAATTAGGTTAGAGAGATTTCATAATTTATCATCATAATTTCTTACAGACCAACCTCTCAATTTTTTCATAAGGATCTTATTTCATTTCAGTAATCTTACGAAGACCCCTGGAGAATTGAATATAAGTCGTCAAATAAATTGATTTGAGAATTATTTTCATAGGAAGCTAGTACTGTACATATTTTTTCTATAGTAGTCTACTTCCTAAGAAGTCATGTTCAATAAAAATCTAGCTGAATGTTAAACCATAGCATGTTGGACAGTAGGCACGTCTACACGTAGTGGTCGTTTGGCAATACGTGCCAACCTTACATAGGCTTTATCTTTTATAGAATAGAACAACTTTTAAAATGGGAATATACAATATGATTACAGTTTAATTTTCTATGCTATTATTTCTGTTCTTTACACAACTAAAGTAGCAAATAAGTATTCGAGTCTTACATCTTTAGAAGTATCATTCGCGCGATACCACTTAGTGTAGGCAAAGAGGAATTAAAATCGGCCAAGTGCGAGTCGGACTCGCCCATGAGGGGTTCCGTAGTAGCAAAGGCGAAAATTGCGGTTTATGACGTATCAAAAAAAACTACTGACTGGATCTCGTTCAAACCAATTTTCGGTGAAAGTTTGCATGGCAATGTACATCATATATTTTTTTTAGATTTATCATTCTCTTATTTTAGAAGTTAGAGGGGGGGGGGGGGGGGACACATTTTTCCACTTTGGAAGTGTCTCTCGCGCAAACTATTCAGTTTAGATAAAAAATGATGTTAGAAACCTCAATAGCATTTTTAAAGACCTATCTATAGATACCCCACACGTATGGGTTTAATGAAAAAAATTTTTTTGAGTTTCAGTTCTAAGTATGGGGACCCCCAAAATTTAATGCTTTTTTTCTATTTTTGTGTGAAATTCTTAATGCGGTTCTTACCAAATCTTAACAGCATAGGCCTTATAGTTTCGGAGAAAAGTGGCTGTGACATACGGACGGACAGACAGACAGACGGACGGACAGACATGACGAATCTATAAGGGTTCCGTTTGTTGCCATTTGGCTACGGAACCCTAAAAAGGAAGTAGCGAAGCGAGAGGAGAGAAATAGAAAAGGAAAATGAAATAAAAATAAGTGAAACAGACAGCATGAATATTACTAGTTAGTATCAATACTAGTTAGTATAGTTAGCGTATTAGTAGCGGTAAATGTATAGTTCTAACTGTTAACGTTCCACATAGAGCTATGTTTTCTTCTTCTTCTTTGTCCTAGCGGTAATCCTAGTCGCATCCGAGTCTGGAATCCGCTTTACCAATCTGACTGCGGATTTGGCTGGACTTCGATATTTTCTGTGAAGCGACTGCCACCTGACCTCCACAATCCAATAGCATTGAGCGACTTTCTTAGGACTGCAACTCCCGTAAAGACTGCCATAGATGTTCGTTCGGCAACTGGGCCCGACGGCTTAACATGCTCTCCAATGCACGATCAGATCAATTCAAATACTCGTTAGAGTTAGACTGGTAAAGTAGACCCTAGACCTCGAAGTGAAAGCTTCGGATGCGACTGGGATTAACGCTAAGATGAAAAGAAAAGTCGTCTTTTACTGACATGATGATGAATAGGATAAGGAATTATATTATTCGTTATAATGGTTACGAAAGACAGTCGTTTGGGTAGAGAGGCCTAGGGTAGTTATAAATTCACAGCCATTTACTTTGCAAATGGAGTTTGTCTTTTTATTACTTGTAATTAAAAAGTTAGCTTAACAAAGATGGAGGACAAGTTATTTGAACCCAGGATTTTTAGCATGTAAAGTACACATTTCATAGTTGTTTTACTTAAGTCTTTTGTATTATATAAGTACTAGGTATATAATTATATAAATAAAATATAGTATAACTACAGTTGCGAAGGGAGAATTTTAAAAAGGAAGCCGGTGAATTTTCTTATACCGTGATCTAGTTTGTCATCTCTACCTACATACCTATCTGCAAAAACATGCCTGTCGAAATACTGTGTTAGAGGGACCCCTCCCAACTGATATACTGTTATTTTCAGAACCATCTTGTATATTCTCAGTTTCGTCATTCGATGTCTGCTACAGATTCATAATTAATTAGTCTACTGTAGAATAAGTTATTCAAATATAAATATATGTACTCGTATAACATATTCATGAAAAGTTAATTTTGGTCCATAAAGTACGTACGTACTTTACGTGTCATTGGGTTACAACGTCCAATTGGTGATCGTTTTCTATGAAGCGGTATAATTTTCTTATTTGACAGATAATAATAGGAAAGGAGAGAAGAATAAGAAAGAATAAAATAACAGATATTAAATAAGAAAATTATATTGAGTACAAGCATCGGTAATCGGCTTGACTTTTCTATTATTTCATACACAAATATACTCAAATGCCTGTAAATCCCCAAAGGGTAGGCAGAGGTGTATTTACATCATATTTTGCCAACTATGTTTTTCGGTTCCACGTACTGAGTCTATTGCCGTCTAGCGGGCTCTTTGTCATGGGCTGTATGTTTACAATCGGATACTGTACAAATAAAGCCCACGGCGAAAAAAAAAACCATAGTGCCCGGCAAACGACAATAGGCTCACCCCCGATTACGTGGGACCTAATACAATGATTGGTGAAATGTGGGTGTTAATTCACCTCTGCCTAACCTTCCGGGGATAAAGGCGTGATTGTAGGTATGTATAATAAAACCAGCAATTTCGTGATATAACCAAAATTGCCACTTATAATGTTTAAACGTGCTACTCGTAAATTGTCTTTGATTTGCATTAAACACACAACTGCTACACTACACTTTTGACAGTAACAACCGTAGTTCCTATTTTCACCATTTCACGGAATCTTCGGTTTATAGGTACATACAGTGTGATGTTTTGAAACACATTTCAACATTCTATTACATTTCTATTTGAATCATCATTACGAAACAGCTACGAGCGTCACAAACAAAAAGGGTTTCCAGGTAAAACAGCAGATTTACTTCATTTCTACATCAAAACATCACACAAAAATACGGGAAAAAGTAGAACATTACCGCATTACATTGTCCCACGTACGATCTACACGTACGGGGTTGGTCGTTACGGTCCACGTGTCCGGCCTGCATGCCTGTCATATTAGCGTATAACCCCGTCCACTGGACGTGCCTTTATCATCCTCACGATTTACAATTTTAATTTGACGGCTTATCTGATAGGCAGTGGAAATGTTGGTGGTCAAATTAAATAGTTACATATTTAAAAAAAAGGACGTGTGGCACTCGGGGACTGCCGCGGTAAAGCTATTGCATAGCATGTTTTATCAACTTATGCAATTATAATTACTTACGTTAAGCGGAGCTACTTCGGAGCAGCTCGGCTCGATTCGTGCGAGCTTCGGGGTGTTAGGTTTTTTTCGTTACGGAATTTCTGGATTCGGTCTCCACGCTCAAGGCCCGCGATAGAAGCTATGCAATAGCTTAAAAAAAAGACGTGTGGCACTCGGGGACTGCCGCGGTAAAGCTATTGCATAGCATTTTTTATCAACATAAGCAATTACAATTACTTACGTTAAGCGGAGCTACTTCGGAGCAGCTCGGCTCGATTCGTGTGAGCTTCGGGGTGTTAGGTTTTTTTTTTACGGAATTTCTGGATTCGGTCTCCACGCTCAAGGCCCGCGATAGAAGCTATGCAATAGCTTAAAAAGGGCTCGAAATATACGTTACTAGCTGTTGCCCGTGGATCCACGCGTGTGGATGTCGTTTATCGTGAACAAACATAGCCTATGTCCTATTATCCTTTCCCAAAGTCAAATCTATCTCTGTACCAAATTTCATCAAACTCCATTCAGAAGTTTTAGATCTGAAACTGTAACAGTTACTGTCAGTTACAGTTTCAGATCTAAAACTTCTAAAACTTCTTAAATTCTAAAATTTTTGCATTTACAATATTAAATTCTGAACTTGCATATCTATATATGCAAGTTCAGAATTTATATTTAGGTATTATATTTTGGTATGTCTTTAAAACAATATAAATTTTACTAATTTATTACCTTTCTTCCCTTCTTTAATCGGAAATTCAATTACCAACCACAACACAAGGCATAAATTATATTTTTATGTCAAACATGACGACACATTGCGTCAAAACATTAATAAAATGTGAGCCTCAATGTGATTAAATTGTGGTCTTGGCAAAAGGTTACGTTAAGCAATCTAAACAGTCATATTACTTTTTTACGTCCTGTCAGTATGACTTCACCTCACGTGATGGTAAAATAAAGGTGAAATCTCAGAAATAAAAGTCGCTATTAACAAAAGGGTGTTTTTGAGGGCCTCACCAAGTTTTTCGAAGTTAAATCAACCTAACCTGTAATCCAGTAAATCTGCTGAATGACGGATGAGGCTCTGGCGCAGGCTTTCCACTTGTGGTTGGGGTGTCAGGCAGCAGTCGCTCCTATTAAAACCATAAAATGAAAAGACAGATAGAGAAAGAGAGAGGGAGAGAGGGAAGGTACTCAGGGAGGTTGTATTCTATAAACTTAACCGTAATTTAAACTATTTGTCTGCCTTGTCTGCCACCTAAGTGGTATAAAAAAAAAAAATATATATATTTGGTGTTTGTACCTAAAATTATACATTGACTTTTTTTACAGAGGGCAACAAAGCAACTCCAATTTTTATAGAAATTGACAATCTGTGTTTCGTAGGGGTGCAACGTTCGACTGCTAAGTCAGAGGTCGCAGGTTAGAAGCCCGCTCAGTGCAAATATTTGCATGCATGAATATGCCATGTAGGTGCCCGGTGGAGTATAATAGGGCCACCCCATTTTTTCCTGTGGGTGTCGTAGAAGGCGACTATAGGATAGGGCTATTCTCCATCCGAAAGCAAACAGCAAACATACAGCCCATGAATAAGTGCCTGCTTGACAGCAATAGGTTCATCCTTTATTATGTGTGGCCGAAAATCATAGCTGGCGAAATGTGGGTGATAATACTGATAATACACCTCTACCTACCCCTTTACGGGGATTTACAGGCGTGAGAATATGTATGTATGAATATGTCTATTTGCTTTGCTCTGTACCGTTACAAGTATCTATTTAATGTGTATATTTAAAAGAGTTGTTATTATAATATTAAGTATGTTTATTCACATTCTAGAAGCAAGTTACTTGTAGCTTAGCTTTTATTCTAGGTAGCACTGTGTATTCTAGGATATTTTCTTTTAAGCCCGGTTTTCACTTTGATTAGGAACATTGTGAGTGCTTAGCTGATTAGTAAATTTGTGACTGCTTACTAAATTTGTGAGTGTGAGTAGCGTCCAATACTGTTTAGGTGTTGTGTTTAGTATGTGTTTATTGTGTATGCAAGCAACAACGATGGATGAAATATCGCGTTTGGTTCTTCTTCTTCATTATCCTAGCGTTAATCCCAGTCGCATCCAAAGCTTTCACCACGTAGTCTGAGGTCCGCTTTATCAGTCTAACTGCGGATTTGGTTGGACTTCGATATTTTACGTGCAGCGACTGCCATCTGACCTCCACAACCCACTAGCTAGGACACGACGGTATATCCGTCCCTATAAAGCAATCCCACTGGGGAAGTACCTCCGCCTTAAAGAATACGGCGGCTAAATAACCTCGTGTTGTGATCCCGGCGGTGAATAGGGTAGCCAGTGCTCACTGGAGAGGTTTTGTGCTGTCAGTGGAAAAACCAAAGGCTTGTCCGATTTATCTTTTGTGCTGATGGCACAGAATCTCTCTGTTCTTACAGGGTTGCCAGAACGAGTGTAACTCACCTGGTGTTGCACTCGCCCATAGGCCACAGTGACCATTTACCATCAGGTGGGCCATGTGCTTGTCTGGGAACTAAGTAATATAAAACATTGCGATATTGGGCGATATCAAAGCATTGCTTAATGTGCTTCTCTGAGGCACGACCAGACCAATGCAAATAGGTACCCATACTCATGCATACAAATATTTGCACTGAGCGGGGATCGAACACGTGCCTCCTGCGTAGCAACTGCGTAGCGGCACGTGAACTGCACGTGTTTCCCTCTTCCTACAGTCCCGCGTCCTTTAAGCGGGGCATGAAAAAGCATCTCATGAGGCCGTCAAGCTGATTGCCACCATTGTTACAATGGTACGTGTCTATAATAGTGACTCTCTTTTCCGAGGCTTTGCCTTCAGCTTACCATCAGGCGAGGTGAAGTCAAATTGTAAGATAGTACGTGTCTATAAAGGTGACCCTCTTTTCTGAGACTTTGCCTTCAGCTTACCATCAGGCGAGGCGAAGTCAAATTGTAATATGGTACGTGTCTATAAATGGTGACCCTCTTTTCCGAGACTTTGCCTTCAGCTTACCATCAGGCGAGGCGAAGTCAAATTGTAACATGGTACGTGTCTATAATGGTGACCCTCTTTTCCGAGGCTTTGCCTCCAGCTTACCATCAGGTGAGGCGAAGTCAAATTGTAAAATGCTACGTGTCTATTATGGTGACCCTCTTTTCCGAGGCTTTGCCTCCCGCTTACCATCAGGCGAGGTGAAGTCAAATTGTAACATGGTAAGTGACTATAATGGTGACCCCTTTTTCCGAGACTGCCTTCAGCTTACCATCAGGCGAGGCAAAGTCAAATTGACGTATCCTATCTAAAAAAAAAACTCTACGTAGACGATTTATACACGGGGCTAGCTACTATATCTACAAAGGCCGTTGCCTTTGCAATAATAGAATGTCGAAGGTCAAAATCCCGAAAACCAATATTTTGAGACCTCTGTTCTCAACAAAACCATCCACCTGTTTAGTAGATTGTACGGAGAAAGGCTACTCGCAAAAAAAATAGAACGTGGTTCTAATCACGCTACTCACAGTTTCACTCACACTCACACTCGCACTCGCACTCACATTTTTGTCCAAACGTGTTTTGTACTAATCACTAAGCAGCTACACTAATCACTCGCACTCACACTAATCAAGGTGTGGACGGCGCTAATCACGCTACTCGCAGCCACACTCGCACTCACACTCACAATTTTCTGTCCAAACGTGTTTATTACTAATTACTAAGCACCTGCACTAAGCACTCGCACTCCCACTAATCAGAGTGTAAACCGGGCTTTACAATAAGTATTATGTAACGCCAATAATAATCAGAATTTAATATAAAGCGTACATATGGGTTATAAAAGATAACACCACTTGTGTATAGCAAATTGTTCTTAGTTTCGCCGTTTCTTTTATTCAAGTAGTAATCTTGGAATATTAAATTAACCGCTATAGCTTGTAAGCCGCAATACTGTAAAGGTTTTAAGTTTCATAATGTCAGCTACTCACAAACCTGCATTAGGTTTGTGTTACATTCTTTACAGGCCTCAGTGGCGTAGCGTAACTCACTGCTACACGGGGGCACGTGTTCGATTCCCGCTCGGTGTAAATATTTATATGCATGATTATAAATATTAGTATTGGTTTGGTGCTTCTATGTATAATAATAAACGACGACTTGACATTTCGGCAACACCGATAGTTTTACTAGTAACGGCCCGTAACATAGAGACAATCTGTCCCTCTATGTAAGCACCCTAAAGCTGCGTTTACATACTCGCGGCAGAGCGAGGGAAGTGGCGAGAGAAGTGGGCAGAAACGTAGTGTGAATGGTATATTCGTCATGCCGCGAGTACTGCCGCATATGTTGCTGCGAATGTCGGCTTGGCGGCGCGAGTCAAAGGAGCGGCAATACTAGCGCGATGAACTATACGAGACCGCTAGATGGCGCTAATCAGTAAACACGACTATCGTAATTGCTTCTCGAATATTTACTTTCAAAAATATGTATATCGATCTACGGAAAGTGTATAGTAGTTGAAAGTGATAGTTTTTATTAATAATCTATTTAATTAATTCGCTATGCTGTAAAAGCATAATGCGTACACTGCTACAGCGTTGTCCTCCATACATTTACGTCCGTCTCCGTTGCAGGGCGAATACTGTAATGCGGACCAATGCGATGATGGGAGTGTGTGAATGCTAGGGCATTAATCGCGCGAATATTTCCGGCAACACGATGAGCAATGCGAGCGGCAGTATGTAAACGCGGGGTAAGACACAGCTGTCTCTTGCTTTTTTACTCCGTGATTACTATAATATACTGTCTCTGTTAGCGTAAACCTTTAAGTAATAAATCCACGCATTATCATATCCACTCCATGAATCAACAATAAATTAAT
This sequence comes from Eilema depressum, assembly GCA_914767945.1. Taxonomy (NCBI): domain Eukaryota; kingdom Metazoa; phylum Arthropoda; class Insecta; order Lepidoptera; family Erebidae; genus Eilema; species Eilema depressum. Next base: position 13,052,502 of record OU612033.1, on the reverse strand, counting down.
AAAATTGGTTTAATTTTATCAAATAATTTACAACTATAATAATAATTTATTATTGGTTGAAAATAAAGTCGTAAATTAATACCGAAAGTAATATAGTTCAACCTGAAATATACAACGTTAATATTCTTCCTTTAATGTATTCATGCGAGTGCAGGGCAGCTGCACGATGTACCTGTATAAGTGTATTGGCGTTATACAACGGCAATGCGGGCATGATCATAATAATATTATCTATATACAAACAGGCTTTTGTTATAAAATTGATCATAATCCTTTCAGCCACCTGCTCAGTATGAACAGGTGGCTGGCTGTTCAAAAGTAGATTGCAGCAGTTGCTGGTCCATAAGTGTTATTGTTCATTGCATGAATATTTAGAGGATAAATGTTGCGAGATATAATATTTTGGAGTATTATTAATAACATATTTAAATACTTGTGGCGATACCACATGTGCCCATCGCCATCTAGCGACAGCGGCTACGTTGCTCGTTGCTCGGCGTATGATGGAATAGAATGCCAAATGTATGGGATTTGACGTAAATGACAGGCGTCAACGAATGTCAAAAACGTCAAATCCTATACATTTGGCATTCTATTCCATCATACGCCGAGCAACGAATTGCCACTTGTCTAGAGGGGCTGCATCGCGAAAGTGAAGTTCCAGCGCTAGTATGAGCTAGATATACAACATCCCAATGAAAATCGCTGGGCCGCGGCCCGCCAGGCGTGATCACTTTGCCAGGTCGGAGGATCCTCCCTTTGTGTTGGAGGAACATCACACCTCGTTCCTCCACAGTGGTGTTCCCGGTGGACGTGATCCTATCACGTAACCTTCACTGAGCATATCAGCAATATTCTCATCGCCACATACTATCAAATGCTTAATATTGTTAATCTTATACTTTGACACCATTAATTATACCTACCGTTTATGTGACAGATTGTGTCGCCTTATGACGTATGTATAGGAGAATTTCGAGTATCGAAGCCGCCATTGACGGTAGCATTAACCGCATGGATATAATCTGTTTACCATTTTACTTGTTTACTAATCAACGTGATACACCAAAAACCTAGATAGACATGTACACGAAACAATATTATATTGTGAGTGGCAAAATAAAAGGCTGCAACTCCAAAATTTTAAAATGAACAATGGCTTTGAAACCAATACTCGCTACCAGTTGTTACTAAATGAAAAATTCTCGAACATGCCACATAGCTGTAGGACAATTAAGGATGAGTTCAATCAGTCCCCAAAAAGGACATATGTACCGTATAAAAAGAAGTTTTTGCTTTTGATAAACCCGTTTTGGTGCCATAGATTTGGTTGCGTTCAAGCAAATAAACAAACTGCATTTTTTTATTAGGAAAGATAGCTATGTAGTGCCTACGTGTACTTATCATTTGTATATATGTTTTATTATTTATACACATTTCACACCAGGACACAATCTACTATAAGGCACACACAACTCGAGTACACACATAATCACTCCGTCGATTTCGAGTTTTAAAAATGGTTAAGATTTATAAAGACAGGAATTCTTAAATGCATTCAGTTCAGGCTACAAAGTAACACTGAAGTCAAACTAGAGATTCTACATTTACGGCTCGTAACAGATTCGTAACTACCACAAAAGTAATATTCTCCCGCACATATAAAATGTGTATCCAAAATTTACATACTGACGAGTAATTTCCAGAGACGTAAAACTCGTGTTCTCTTGTCTTTATACTATACTATAAAATTAAGGCATCAGAACATAGATTGTTTCGCATGAAAACCAGCAATATTTTTTATTCTACTAAGCAAACTAGCTCGCTGTTTACCTTATTGGAAGTGGTTACGTATTCCAACTGAAGAGGGTAAGTAGGGCGGAAAGAGAATAAACCTTCGTAAAATGTGGCACAGTAGCACAAGAGTTTCTTCGACAAAATGTTTTCGCAGAAAATTCTGTCACGTGACCAAAACGACTCGTTTCATTGTTTGAAGAGAGTCGAATGATATGAGACAACTGTCTGGCTACAGGGGAACGGCACGTAGACAGGTACCGTCGGTATTTTCAGTACTTACAAGCCACGTGTGAAGTGATGTTGACCGTGCCTCAGCAAACAAGGCTAATGCATTTTATGTTTTGCTCATTGCTACACACGGAAGGTTTTCGAGCAAAATTGTGACCTATTTAAAGTTAATTTTGTCTATAATTATTACTCTTACTCAACTTGTGCCTAAATTTTCTAACACAAAATTTGGCTATAGCTCCTAAATTTTAAGCTACAACTGTTTTTACACTGTCCCAAAAAAAGGTGTGAATAAAGTAATCAACAAAATGATTTTCTTAAAATTATTTATTGATATACTTTATAAAGTTAAACGTTAGTAGTTAAGGGGTTGACTGTAAAATAGAAAGTTGCCAGGTTGAAATCCTGGTTATTACACTACTGGTGAACTTTCTCCAAACACAAGCAATTATGCTTTTCTTCAAAAAAGTGCTATCTCAATTCAGTTAGCTTGAACAAGTCTTTCTCACAAATATCTAACCTATTGCATTAAACTATTACACCACGCCTAACTTTTAATTAATTTACCCACAAACAAAATCTATGATCTAACTTAGAACTTAAATCTATTCTATCTCTACTTCTACTTTTCTTTTAAAAACTTCTTTGATATCTTGATTCAAGAAAACATTTGTCTTTGACTATTTCTATTAGTAGATCTTGGTCAAAGACAGTTTTATTTCTAACAGATGTATCAATACTAGCTTGATATTACATTATAACATTTACGGAAATTAACGTGATTGTGATATAGGTAAAAGCTACATACAAGACGTTCTCTAGTGTCATGTCCATTATGTGGCTGACACCTAAAACTATATTATGCCTACCTAAACAACGATTCCATTAATTCCCTGTAGAATCAAAAATAATATTAACTGGTCACCTCGGGGATCAACAGGCATAAAGGAGACGAATCTACAACTTTCTTTCCTGGGTACCTACGCAGTAATTTTAGGATACCCACTGGCTCGTCATCGTCAATTTGAATATAATTTTTATTAAATGCCGATTTACTTAGCCGCGATAGTGATCCTTCGCGGAGTTCGATAAATCATTCGGTACAACTTTATTAATTTAAACAAAACTCAAAACTACATACAAATTCATGAGTTGACTCTGATTTGTAATTCGACAACGAATTGGCAGTTCTGTTAGCAACCATTAACGATTTCTTTTTACGATATCTTCTGAACCAATTGGAGAGAAAGGATTCGATTAAAAAAGTTGCTGTCTCGGATCTGAACGTCGTCGGTACTTTTTGTTTCGGAATCGCCTTACAAGACCATCTATCTTAAAAACTGCGCGCAAATTAAACTTTTCCCATTCCTTGGAACACATTCACATTTTACATCGTATAGAGATGTCGCTTTAGAAAATAGATGTTTTTGTACATTTTGCTCAGAACAAACAGTCTGATTATGTTTTTAACTTTATTTGTTGCCTTGTTTTAAAACGTTATAGTAGGTTAGGCGTTAGTTACTAATTGGTTTACCTACTGAGTAAAATGTATTCGTTTGTTCAAGAAATTGTGTTAGTCCTACTTGACATACAACTTATTTTCCAGCACATAAATGATAAAAATTGTAAATATTTTATATATACCATAAGGAAGTATAGCCTAACTAACTTGTGTTATCGCGTTCTTGAATAGATTTTTTTGGTAAATTCCTGCACGATTAGCTGCAAATGACGGCATTCTAATTATAGACATAAAACCAAGTTGTATTATGGATTTTAGGCCTACCACGTAATATAGCACACTTGCAAACTGACAAAAATGACATTATTCGCTGACGATAGCACAATAATATTTAGTGGTAAGGATTTGACTATTATAGAACAGGACATTAATATATTTTTGACATCTATTATTGACTGGTTGAATAAAAATGAATTAATTATTAATTTGGACAAAACAAAAATTATGAATTTCAGACAAAGATTATCTGTCAGCCCACTAAATATTACATATCAAAATACAATTATTGAAGAAATTGATGTAACTAAGTTCTTAGGTATTTACGTTGATAATCAATTAAATTGGAAACAACATATTGAACACGTATGTAAGAAATTAAATCAATTCTCTTATGCTCTATACAAGCTAAGGTACACGGTAAATGATACAACGCTGTTGACTGCATATCATGGCTATGTTGCTGCCACTTTGCGTTTTGGAATTATATTCTGGGGTAATTGCACTAAAAGAGAAAGAGTATTTCGAGCTCAAAAGCGTTGTATTAGGAGTATGTGCAATTTAAAACAAATACAGTCATGCAGACCTCATTTTATTAACTTAAATATATTAACAATGCCATCGCTATTTATATATGAAACTGCTGTATTTGTAAAATTAAATATAAATTTATTTGAATTCCGCACAAGAGAACGTCATAAAGACAAATTACGAATGGTGAAAAGTAACACAAAGCTACTACATCAAAGTATATTTTGTATAGCGCAGCGCATCTTCAATAAGATACCTATAGATATTAGAAATATACAGAAAATACATATATTTAAAGTCAGGATGCACAAGCTGCTAGTGACGAAATGCTACTACACCATTAACGAATTTTTAGAAGATAAAACCATCGAGTAAAAATTGCCCTATGTTTTTATGTTTTTAGTTGTAATACTGCTACGGTTTTATTAAAATGTTGTAATATTAAAATAATTTTATAAATAATAATATATGACATGAATGGTAATAACGTAAATAAATATAATTGTATTTGAATGTTAATGTAATATAACTTGACTAATTTTGTCACAATATTGTATGCCAATATGGCTGAACATAGCTGATCAAATTATGTAAAAGACCATCTCTGTACCTGTGTTTCACAATAAAGTAATTTGAATTTGAAAAACATCACTGAGGGATTGGTTTGATATCGCAATTTGTTACGGTATCTTACTTTTAGCCTTCGTTAGGGTTGACAAACAATAGTTATTTGTTATACAAGAGTGCAAAGTTGCTTTTTAACCGCGTGCTCATTTTTGATGACCGAGCAAGCGAAAGATTCTAAATTTGAATCACGAGCGTAGCGAGTGATTCACAAATTAGAATCTTGAGCGTTAGCGAGGGAATCAAAAGAGCACAAGGTGAAAAATCTTTGCACTCGAGTGCAACACGTAACTTTTCATCCCACCTCAGCGAGGAAATAATGAAATGCTTCTCCTTCCTAGCGTTAATTCCCAGTCAGCATCCGAAGCTTTCACCTCGGAGTCCGGGGTCCGCTTTACCAGTCTTAACTGCGGATTTGGCTGGACCTCGATATTTGCCGTGAAGCGACTGCCATCTGACCTCCACAACCCAATGATGACATTAGGCGATATCGAAGCATTGCAGCCAGACCGTTGTTGTTGAACTTTTTAGGGCTCCAACTACCCGTAACGACTGCCATAGATGTTCGTATGGCATCCGTGACCGACGGCTTAACGTGCTCTCCAAGGCACGACCAGACCAATGCAAATACCCATTTTCATGCATAAAAAATATTTGCACTGAGCGGGGATCGAACCCGTGCCTCCTGCATAGCGGCCGCGTTCAATACCACTACGCCATGGAGGCTGTATAATATGTGTATTAATACTAGTAATAAAATACAACAAAATAAAAATTCAACAACAATGTCAACAATATGACGTGAAAAAAATTGATGCGCGCAAAGCAAATTAAAAAAAAAGTACACCAAGGAGGTTACGAGTCTGAGTTTTTCATGAATTAAAAAAAAAGTTGTATTATAAATTCGGCACCATAGAGGTAGAAGTAAATAGGTTTAATGATGTTTTGAGTCCACAAACCTAGTACACACGATGTTCTAAATTCAAATTTACTTTACCTCTCTAGAGGATAAAAACGACTTTTACGCTCAGTTATCGAAGAGCAAAAATAGTCTTTCCGAGATGGTGGGATGAAAATATTTTTATAATACAATTTTGTTTATAAAACGCCCGATGCAATTTAAACTTTTGTTTTTTTACTTTTTATGCTTGCAATAATTGTAATATTGTGTTTTGTCCCAAAGTAGTAGTTAAGAACTTTTTAACTCGTTTATTTCACTCTAAACCTAGGCAAGGACAACTCCTAAATCTTTCAATTGTTTTCCAGATAAAGTTATAAACAGTCAACACATTTTTTTCTTTTTATTTTTTTTTTTTAATTAATTGAATCAATCAATAAATGCTCCGTTTTATTTCTTCCACACACATGAATTTTCCGTATCTCTTTCTCTGAAGTCAAGAATTCCATTTTCAACCGCAACTCCCTTCAGGAGCTTGAGAAATTTGATTGGTCAAATTTGCAGAAAATTCACAGCATAACATGTGAGATTCCGTTGCTGAGCGCCCTCAAACACCATTAATTATTCCACATTCTTGACCTTCTACATTATTGACGAGAATCCAGCCACATTGATGCGACATAATTCAGGCCACACACTAACCCTGATTTATGCTAGAGAATTTCTGGCGATTGGGAAATGTGTGTGCCGGCTGATGAACAAATTTATAATTCATGCAATATTCTCCGCAGTATGTTTTGATACATGTCCTATATTCTGATCAGCGATCTGTGTTTCAGAAACTTCTATCGATCACCACTCGCATTTTTTATATTTTATTTGAAACATCGGTCTGTATTATATGATCGCAGTTGCAGTATCACAATTAACACTGGATTAAAACGAATCAAAATTTAATCTCAAAATGTAATAAAGATATTCTAGGTGTTATCAAATAATGAAAATATTCCTTAACTAAAACCACTCATGGCGGCTTATCAAGCACTAATACCATCCCCGTAGTATGATACGAATTTAAATCCTATTATTATTCATAACAAAGTGTATCTACTCATGCGAAAAACTTGCGTTAAAAAGATAAAATTTTGCTTAAATTTTCCTTCTACGTATATTAAGGATATAATCCCGAATTAGAAAATGTAAGTCTTTTAGAAGTCTCAGGTGTCCGCTTGGTGGTCATAACAGTTTTGTTTGAAACCTTTCCGATAAAAAAGGGTCCGACATGTAAAAAGGTTGTTATCAGTGTTGAAGAAGTTTTTATAGTTCGCATGATAGTAAAACATGGGTTCTGACGGAGTGAATTATTGTGTGGAGTCGATAAGACAAGTGCCTACCTATCACTGGTATTGGGTTTCGCATTTTTCCTTTATTCACAGGACTTTTGAAGTCTTTTGTAGTTAACCATTTTCTTTTTGCACAATTAAATATTTTATTAGTTTATATATTTTATTCGAATATTATCTAAGTCTTACCAATTGTTATCACGTTTCTAATTATCTTTAATTGGCTCTTTAAAGATAAGGGTATCACAATGAAAATTGATATACCTATTACAGTGATAATATATTACGTTACAATTATATTCATAAAACCGTACAATTGATTAATCAAAGGTATGAAAGAGAAGTTCGTTCGGAGCAATAAACAGGGAAGTGGAAATTGAAATATTTGTGAGGAATCTACAGGTATTACGGTATCCTCTTTATTAAATTTAATCTAGCTGTATCTAATGACAAAATTCTTTCCTTAGCATCGGCTTCTTCACTTCGACATTACGTTTGTGAAATAGCTTATCGATTTTATGGTAATACATGATTAATTGATAGAATAACGATAGTAATAATCTCCTAACTTAAGGTTTCTTTCAAAATATGATAATGGGTCATCGATGTTCGAAAGTAATATCATAAGGTAGTTCTGTAACATTTTACAGGTATTCATGATAGTTTTTGTGTCAATGAAACGGCCTAAATCTATTAGCCCCGTATTCTAGCACGGTACTCAGTTCTGAATCTCAATTTATCTGAGAACAGACAATCTGTCAAATCTGTCAATCTATTTATACAATCTATCCTCAGATAAATCGAGATTTAGAACTGAGTTTTTGTTCTAGAATACGGGCCTTAATATTGGCGTGGCTCCATCACATTACATTATGTATCCAAACTTTTCACCCTTTCAAATAATTATATGACTAGGTGCTGGGATGAAACACGTCGTATGTACCTTGTAGGATAATTTTATTATCGTTTCCTTTACCAACGCACCGGTACATGGTTCACCCTCAAAAACTTTAAAACCAATTTGCATGTACGACCGCAATTTGTGAAACATCCCTGTCATAGTTTACCGAAGGGACCAGGTACGGTTCAGGTAAAGTTTATAAATCTGTATTGACATACAAGTGTGACTAATAGTGGATGTTCTATAAATTATGAAATGGGATTTTAGTATTTTCACACTGCTACTGCTATTAGTTTACGAAATGACAAACTGGAATAACAAATATTTGCAGTTGCTTATAATGTCTCAGATGACGCGGACCTGCGGTGTGAGTGTGGAGTTGCTCCGAATCATGGTGGTTGGTCATGGTGACCCACCTTTTAACGTGTGCAGTATTATTTAGCCCATCTACCTGTACACCGGAGGACCTTAAGAGATAACGTAATCCAGGTAGCAGCATACTGGGAAAATTGAGTTTGAGAGTAGAAGTGCCATCATCGGGTCCACTGGTAAAGCGCACCCCAGAATCCGAAGTGAAAGCTTTGGATGCGACTGGGATTAACGCTATGATGAAGAATTAGAAGCGCCATTGATTTGACAGAAGAAGAAGTCTAATTATATTACATCGCTTGCTTAGTAATTAAGAAGTTCAGTTCCTTATCGTGCGAAAATCTGTACTGAAAACAAACAAGTAAGCAGAAACAATCCGCAAAACAACGATACAAACGCAATGTCAAAAAGTTTCCACATTGCGCATCCACAGTTACAGTATCATAATTAGTTTGTTGGAAGCTGATTGTTGGACACTCGTTTGGTTCAGTCCCGAGTTAATTACCAGTTGACAAACATCATTAGTGCCGAACTGCACTACGTACAGTGTGTACCGACGCTGTGAACATTGGCGGGTATTCTGTTGATAATGGCGTTAGATTAAAGCTTTACGAAACGAAATTAAAATAAAATAGTTATTTCAATTTTGTTACACAATCGGTTTAGTACTACCACAAAAAAAATTACAGTAATAATTTTGCTCAAAATTATTTGTCTAATAAAGCAAATAAATAAGATTCCATAACCCGAATGCTACAGAAGCTTCATAATGTGTAAATTCCAAAGAAGCTTTATGTAAAGAGACAGTCCACTTATACTTCTAGAGCAGCCGAATGGCCTACGCGAATGGCACCTGGCCTAGTCCACAAGGGGCACCTATTTAATGTTCGACAGGTGCTAGCTAATTGGCTTTTCTGACAAATTCTATCAATCGCGTCATTGCAAATTTGGTGTAAAATTAAATGTTAATTCTGATTGCGAGTCGGGTAATTAAAATGATTATAACACCTAAGCAATAATATCTATTTGATCTTAACATTTAAAAAATCTGAAAAATAATTTAGGCTCATTGAATACAACAGAATTGGAACCACTGATAATATATAACGTGCATTGACATTTAGTGCATGGGAAAGCAGATATTGTTCGGGAATACGGGTACGATGTAGCATAATGTTTTGAGTTGAATAGATACCTGCTGTCTTTCTGAGTTTAAAGCAATTCAGAATTAATTAGAAACGTTACCATACAATACAACATGGCAATGCTGCTAGTCTTCTAGGAACATTACCACAAGAGGCTTACGATGCGGAGGAATTCCATCATGTATTTTGGTTGGTTTTAAGTTTTGTCTTTCAGTATTTGTTCTTCCGAATTCTATTAGAGATTTAATAAATTGTATTTTGTTATGTGTTTCCCTGTTATTTAATTCCTTGGTAATGAATGAAATATTTGTTTATGTTTTCAGAAATACACATAATTTTTAAATAAAAATAAGTTTAGATATAGCAGTGGCTAGTAGAGGAATTGTTGTAGTAACAACCCACATTAATTCGAAGGTATTATATTTTTTTCAGAAAGTAAAATATCACCTTACTTATGGAGACAATGTAAAGTGAACGTTGTAGGTACTTTCTTAATTAATATTGCTTTGTTTATTTGTTTTAATGACCCTATTAATATTTCTCAACATTCTTCGACTAGTATCTTCTAACTTTTTTCCTTTGCAAGAATTGAGTATTTTATAGTTACTGATAGATCATTATAACTACATCAAGACCAGGTACAGAAGACCAAGATTATTCGTAATTTGAACTCACTTCATCTTACGGTAGGTAGTATAAAACACAAAACTGTATTATTTTATTTCAATTGTCATTCATAAAGATACAGCGTGTTCTACACGTCGTACCATAACTCATTCAGACAGCAGGTGGTGGATATTGCTGCGTGTTTGCAAATATAACGCCAGTTTGAGATTATTATGAAATGTTTTGTCATTTTCAATGTTCTTAACAGTGTTGAGTGGGTATTATTACATTGTTGTCATGTGTAACAGTGCGAAAGTTACAATATTCCTTCATAATATGAAGTTATACACATAAATATGTTTTAATTATCCGCACGTATTACGGCAATAGGCTCGCCCCCTATTACGTGGGACCGAAAATCATAGTTGACGAAATGTGGGTGTTAATACACCTCTGCCTACCGCTTCGGAGATTTACTGTATTATATGTATGTATTACGAGAAAGCGTTGTATTTCCATGGTATGTTGTATTTTGTATTTTGAGCAATATAAATTTAATCCTTTAAACAAAAAGTCCGCATTAATTAGCACTTTTTAACCGACTTCAAAAAGGAGGAGGTTCTCAATTCGATGAGTATTTTTTTAGGATTAACTTTCAATGAAACGAATTTGGCTTCCGTTCCAAAAAATAAGTAATTGGAACGCTCCTTAGAAATTCGAAACGAACTATTTTAAATTCAAACCACACTACTATTACCCGAAACTCTTTCGCCAAAAATTCTGAGCCAAAACGACTATTTCACTGGCAAGCGAAATCAAGAAAAGAAACAAATCCAAGTAGGTATAAAGTAAAAAGGAGATTCGTCTGTAAAACATTTTTTCCTTTTCCCGCGGTAAAAAGGCTTAAGTTCAGAAACTGTTTTACATAAAGCCGGGAATATGCAATGCATTTTTATATGGAGAAAGAAAGACGTCTTGTGGTTCGTATAATACCTACAGTGTTTATACTGTAGCTCCAACTGAGATTAAAACTTAGATAGAGCTTTATTAACGTTTAGTTAGGACTTAATTTTGTCCTTTCATGTCTCAAGTTTTAAAGTTGGGCTTACAATGTAAAGCGTGTTATTTACTTAGATATTTAGTTAGATACTTTGGAATCATTTGGTTGTAAAGTAGATGTCAGATTCAAGAATTCTGGTACAGTATTTTGAATATTCTATTAAATATGCTATTCAGATTTTTCGAGCTTAAACAGAATTCTAATGTGACTTTAGATTGACAGGATGATCTATTTAACACATCGTAACATGATTGAATATCAGAAATTTGACAAAACTTATAATAAAAATCCCGATAATAGCAGTAAAGTAGATAGTGATGTGAACCCTCTCCTAAATTTGAACAATCAACTTAGTTTAGCTTCAATGATGCGTGGGACCATAATTATATAAATATGACACACCTAATAAAACTTTGTACTGTGTTTCATTTTTTGAAATACTAACTCAAATTTTCTACATTCCACATTCTAAATTCCACATTAAATAGTTTAGACTTAAATTTAAAATAAAGACAGTTCTATCAGTACACCTCGTCTATTATCTTACGAGTGTCCGAGTGGCTTTGCCCGAAGCTCCTCAGAATTCAATTTATTTTACCCCGCTTCACTTGCGAACATCTTTGTTTTATGGAGCTCTCAAATCCAAAAAAAATGATTTCTAGGGAATTCTAAAACCTGTGCTATAAAAATTTTAGATTTTTATTTTAATTTAATTGGAGGTCCAACATAAATAATTGGAAATATCATTTCAAATCATTGTCATGATTTAAAGTAACTCGTTAAAAACTCGTTCGTTATCTTACAAAAAATGTAATCAGATGTTTTTTTTACAAAACATTATACTACAATTACTTAATATTGAATTGTGTTTTATTGTGCAAAATCAATATTCTATCAGGGCTTAAGATGATACTTCTGTGTTCTTCTGATTTCACACACTAAGACCTAGTACATATTGCATAATATGAAGTAAGAGGGCTCGCAGCAATAAATGGCGCAATTTCATCCCCGCTAATAAACTTACGAAGTGTTTATAATATGTTACGGTCAGTGTAATAAATCCGGTTTGTACTAAAAATTACCGGTAGATATTAATAATAACCCCATCAAATAGTTAATGTAATTATTATTGAGGATAAAATTTCTTGATGGTTATAAAAAAAAAATAACCACGAAGGCTAAAATGCATTGCAGTAGGTGCGGCGCGCAGTGTCCACTCCGCCCAAACAGACTTGGATGGATTAGTTTAGAAGCCTTCAAGAAACCATCAAGAAATTTTATCCTCAAAGGAATTATTAATACAAATCGGTCAATATGATTAATTTATCACATCAACCGCATTTGTTGGTGGGTATTAATAATAACCGATAATTATTAATAATCACCTATTCATTACACTGACCGTATGTACCGTAACATATATATTTCTCTCATAAAGCGTATAGGTTTTACATTAATCGTATCATATAACGTAATAATAAAACAAAGAAATCTCATTATACCCAATAGTAATAATGACTTTAAATTGAACAAGCTGTATACGATTTTCAATTTAAAATTCGATTCTACCCACATATTAATTCCAACTTACCAAATTATCAGTTCCAATGGATCGTGAATTCGTGATCATTTTAATATGTTTCATTATCTTGATTTCCGTTTGGGAAACGTATCTATGTGAAAAAGGAATTTATTTCAATTTGACTACCTACCTTTCTATAAAATTATTTCTTATATTTAAACTAGATGAAAGGTGGATTGCATAAAAGGTTTAATGGCAGGAGATGAAATTCATAAAATATGTATATTTTCAAATTATATTAGACCAACTGTTGCCCGCGGCTCTGCTCGCGTGGATGTCGGTTATCGTAACCAAACATAGCTTATGTCCTTTTCCAAGGTCTAATCTACCCCTATACCAAATTGCATCAAAATCGATTCAGCGGTTTAGGCTTGAAAGCATATCATACAGATACTTACTTTCACATTTATATGAATATGGATTAAAGAAAGTGAAGTGTACTTTGACCATTCTTTCTGCTAAAGATGACATTCTATCATATCTTAAAATACTCGTAACAACAGTTGATTGGTTTATTATGTAAGCACCGTTCGCTAAGCCGCAGAAGGACTACGAAAAATAAATTAAATTGATCGAAGCAAGAAGTACCTATTCACTGTTATTATACTAAGTTATCTTAAGAACAGATAAATATTATTGTGGATGTTACAACGTTTCAGTACGTATGCTCATGTTTCTAATTATTATCATTCTACCAGTTATAGTAAAATCTAACTAGCACATTATACTCGTATTTTCTCTTACGCATGTGCGCACTATTGTTAGTTTAATGAGAGAGCTGTATTCATAGTAGTAATGGCTACACAGTCTCTGCAAAATTTTAGGAACCTAGTATAAATTAGCGCTAGCTCGCGGTTTCCTCAGCATATAACGTGTAAAATTTGCGGCTTCCGTCCTCATTGTGAGATAAAATATATTCCAGACTAATTATAAACTACTGTATACAAACGTTGCCACCACGGAACCATCAAATAAACGTACGTTTACAATTTTATGAAAGTATTCAAAAGTTATGGTTTCACTGTACTTATACATTTATGAAGTTTGAAATTTAAGTATATTTAAATGTATGGTTTTAAGATATTTCACTGCCAAACTTATTATTTTGACATACTGTATAACATTAAGTGGGTATTATAGTATTATATATTTTAACCGACTTCAAAAAGAGGAGGTTCTCAATTTGATTGGTATTTTATTGTGAGATAATGTTCTTCGTAAAGGATAAAATAATTAATTGCTTGATAGAAGATATAATGAATTAACTTTTGGGTAAGTTGTTTTTCTATACGTTTAGCCTAGGTACAATAAATTAAGTGATAATTTATTCTCTAAGACAGTGAAAAAGTTAAATTACACGTTTCCCAAATGTTAATTAAGTTAAAAATTCAAATGAATATTTTTGAAATAATCTTTTGTCTGAATATATTTTTTTATACCACTTAGGCGCCAGACAGAATGTTACAAAAAAAGAATATATAGAAATTCAGAGAATTGTGAAGTACTCCAGTTCCTTGGCTAACATAGTAAGCAAACTGAAAAGGACAATGCCATTGAGGTCAGCGTCGTACTTTAGTGACAGACAAATAAATGTAGTGATAAGTGCTCCGTACATTAAGCGCAAAGAACACAATGCATGAACAAAGTGTATTTTTGTCTTAACAGAATCAAAGCAAGTGTTACTGAAGGCATTCTTAGATTTCTTATACCTATGTTTACGACATTCGGGTGAAACCAATAGATACTATATAAAAAGTCTTTTTATTTACCATGTATTGTGTAATAGTAATGTGAATGACACAGTAAGAGACTCCACAAAGTGGCATGAAAAAGATCTACTACTTTGGTATAAGTTGACATAATACTTACATCCCATCACATGCGCATATTGACAGTTTAAAGATCACTATTGACACTAGCTTTTGCCATACATTTTGTTAGTATGCTGTTTCTTTACAGTACTAGCTGTCCCGGCGAACTTCGTACCGCCATATTTTTCCCGTTCCCGCTGCACCTATTTTCTCACCGTTTAATCCTTCCCTGAACATTTCAAGACTAAAATTAGCCAAATCGGTTCAGCCGTTCTTGAGTTATAAACTAACAACGAAAAGTGGCATTGATTTTTATATATTAGAGATATGTAATGGTCAATAAAGACCTGAGATGTATTCGCTTTTTCTATCTTAATCAAGTGAAAAGTAACTTAAAAAAAGTGCATTCAGAAAATTTTTGTTCGCCCAAAAAGTATTCAACGAAAAGTGGTCTCCCCGCCTGAAGATATTTTCACTCCAAAAATCTAAAACGATATACATATTACTGTTAGTTTACTTCTAGTGTTGCATCGAATATATTGACATAGTACCTATATGTCACAAGTAAACCTAAACCTCACTGCCAATTGCTAATTGCGCTGCGCAATTCGTTGCAGAATGTATAATATTATATAGGTACCTATGGGAGAAGTAGATTAGTTTAACGTAGATATAGCATCCAGTCAAGCGTACTTAATGTGCCGTAATTGTGAAGCAATATCCCAATTAGTTGCGTTATTGCTCCACGAGGCATAATGGATACCACAAATGCACAATATTCACAACAACTAACACAACAAATTATGATTTTCAATCGTTATAATTATACATAAACATTCGGTATCCGGCGTCATCCGACATCCAACAAAAAACTAAAGTTACTGATATAGCTCACAGAATATGCAAGCTGAAGTGACAGTAAGCTGGCAACATCTGTCGAAGGACTGAAGACCATCGGAGCAAACAAGTCCTAGAGTGGAGAACGCGAGAAGGCAAACGGAACGGAAGGCAGGACGCCCCCTAGTCAGATGGATTAACGACCTGAAAAAGGTGGCTGTGCGTAAAAGACTGTATACGAAAGGTGGAGTATCGGGAGAAATGATACGCATTAGGAGAAACCTATGTCCAGCACTGAACTGTAATAAGGTAATTGGTTGATTGACATGATTCTTTCAAAATATGATTTATTAGTTGCAATATTTTTTTAATATAACCATTGTAATTACTGTTAATTAGAAAAGATTGGTTGCGAGTTCCTACAACCAGATCCTATTCTCACAGGCTTTACATGTTGCCTTGTGAATCTGGCCGTAAATGTAAATATTTCTTTCAAAAAAAGATTTACCACTTGCAATTCTGATACATTAGGTATATAAAAATCAATACAAAACGGGCACTTTAATTAAAACTAGACGATAGTCAATCAAGCTACCTTGTAACTAATGAATCGTGGAAAGACGCCGATATATCACGGAGGGGTATAACCTCAAGACCTCACTCCAGTGAACTCGCCTCAGTGACAGTGTGTTACAGTGATTTATCGCGCGATATAAGGATCGATCAAATAACGTGACAAGATGCTAATGTGGTAGGTAAATATGTTTTTTTGTACAAAAGTAAAAAGGATTTGGGAACTGCAGCTTTTTTTACATACTAGTAGTTAATTCTGATTTTTTATAACCTGTTTTAAACATTTACAGTCACCATCATACGTTGGTGGATAGTAACGAATTGTCAAATTTTCTCTACATTTACTACCACTCAATCCTACAATCTTAATTACCATCCAAAGGTTGCCTGGTAGAAATCTCTTAAAGCGATAAGGCTGCCCATTGTACTGGTTCCGTAGTTTGACACTTTATATGATGTATTTTAATGGTGTACAATAAAGAATATAATAAATAAATAAAAATAAATCCATAACTGAATGATGTTTAAATACTTTTGTATTCTTGATAGGACAAAATGTATCATTTTTAATTGTTATTATTTTATATAACTTATTAGACCTAGGGTAGTCCATAATTTAAAATACTGCTTAAGCTAATAATACTGCTGGTGACTATACCTTTAGCAATAGTAACCAATGGTTTACTTTTTCAATGTACCACAACTATAAAAAGTTAACCAAGTCGTTTGGGGTAGGCAAATACGACTTCATTGTGCGTATTCCGATACGCAGTTGACTGGTTTTATTCAGTCACATTCGTTGGCAGAAGATGAAATTGAGAAATTATTATCAATGTCATCTATTAGGAGTCAATGAGACCAATCGGGCGTAGATATCTCAATGTCATTGCGTGTAATTTCCAATGAATGTATGGCGATAAATATTCGAACGTGAGATACGGTCAGAAAATGGGTGCCAAAGCTGTGCGACAATAACTACTGGCGATATTGTTGAACGGTATATTATATAAGTATGTGGAGTATTGGATCTCACTCACATATAATTGACTATACCCAATTTATCGTAAAAGTATGATGACAACTGCAGACGCACGCAGCAGATACGCATAATTCATTGCGGCTTCTCAATGGTCCCCTTTATTCGCATCGGAGTTTAACAAGGTAATGGGTACGCTGTATCTGCTGCATGCGTCTGCAGTTATCGTATGCCGACTTCGAAATCATACTTAAAATGTGAAGCAAAAATAAATAAATATCATTACCAGGTATATAGGTACTCATTGATATAAATTGTTACTTAATATATATACTAGTTTATTCGTGGTTCTGTTTAATGTGGTTAAAATATTGCTTATTACAGGGATGGCGAACCATTGGCACGCGTGCCAGAGATGGCACGCGGCGCAATTTTTTGGGCACGCCATCAGTGCCACCTGGGTTAGTAGATGAGCTTTCGGTAAATTCAGAAAGCATGATATAAAGAGGCGGACTATGCCATATTATCATAAATTAATACTCTCCCAGCCCCAAATAATCTTGGGATACATTTATTTGGGGTCGGCCAAATGAAATCTATATCCATACCAATATTATAAATGCGAAAGAAACTCTGTCTGTCTGTTACGCTTTCACGGCTAAACCACTGAACCGATTTTGATGAAATTTGGTATAGTGGTAGATTAGACCTTGAGAAAAGACATAAGTTATGTTTGGGCGCGATAACCGACATGCACGCGGGCGGAGCCGCGGGTGAAAGCTAGTGAGAAATAAATGGAATGGAATTTAGGCGTGAAACCGTAGCAAACAGACAGAGCAACTTCAGCCAACCCCCTGTACCCCTCCTCCCCCTCGGCACGTCTAGGACTTCATTGAACTTTTTTTTAGAAATATGGCACGTTGATGCATGAAGGTTCGCCACCCCTGGCTTATTATGTTGAACGTTCACATTGTTATAGTTGTAAATGGGCTTTAACATAATTAAAGCCCATGTTCCATGTCTATACTTTTATTTTAATTTAAAAAATATTTAGCAATAATTTTAAAAAGAAGCAGAGGTTTCAAACTATTCTTTTCATGTGATTTTCCACTTGTAATTGTGTAAGTGGGACTCGTTCCTGCCTCTTTGGTTGTAAAAGCACCGAGCTCAGGTCACTCCTTTAGGGAAAACATTGCATCGAACTGCTCAGTTCTTCGACTCAAAGTTTCCGTTCGGTCACGTCTGTAATTCATGGCAGAGGATCCCCTGAAGACAAAAGTTTTGTAGCAGTTTGTCACTGACAATATAAAGTTTCTATGTGATATAGTTCTGGCCTATCATAATTCTGGGGCCCGACACTTCAAGATGTTACTTGCTCCAATCTAATAATTGCAATATAAATATAAAATTTCCTATTATTTCAATCCATGTTATTTATCAAGGTAAAAAGCATAAAAAACTGCATTAAATGCATTCTCGCTTGGTTCATCTGATTAAGTCGAAACTGTAAAATTTTATTGAGGTTCAATATGAAGGTTTTAAATCCTCTGAAATTTTTTGACACAATGGCCTTATCGCCCACTCTGTTCACTGCCAGATTTAAATAATAGCATTGCATTAACTATAATTTATTCTGTAAAGTAAAAGAAAATACTAAAAACCGACACATATAATTTTATACCTACTTGTGATTTTGAATCGTTCTATGCTATACTTTGTTCGGCATATATGTGGCTCAAAGCTTCTACCTGTAGATTTTAATGGAATCTTAATACTCCTGTCCACTGTGTTCAACTTGTATGCGTACGTGTAATCCTGAGCCAGCTACCACAGTCCATAAGTAACATTCCTAATGCACGAACCAACGTTGATCTGCCAATGGCAGATCAACGTTGAGGATGGGAAATGGGAGGCTGGCAACCCTTTGCCATTGTAAACACTGTCTGAGTTATTTTATTGTATTTAAAATCATATTTTTAATGTATACTTCTCAAATAACATAAAAAACGTGTTTAAGTTCATAACAAGTAACATTATAATGGTCGCAGTAATGTGATACAAGTGTAAAGGCATAACATTACAATCTATTAAACTTTTCGTATTATGAAATTAAAAGTGATGCAAGATCAGTATTTAGTGAAAATAGACACAATAATCCCCAAAGAATAGTGATTTCTAATGATTCAGTGCTAAAAACAACTTTAAAGTGGCGCAGTAACGTAAAAAACTGAAAAACCCAACAAAACAAAACCGTTAGGAAAATTTTTTATTCAAATCTTGTACTTCGTACCAAAACAAAAAGCATAGTCAAAATAATGGATCATAGACTATAGCAGTACTGTGACATGAAGGAACGAACGATAACTAAATTAGTATCTAACCATAGACAACTAAACATTTTGTGGAACATACATAAAGGCGCTTTTATATTTCGCACGAACCTACACAGCGTCATCTAGTAATAAATTGCGGAACTACTGCAATTAATCAATCAAAACGAAAGATGTCTTTGAAAACCAAAACTCTTATAAACAAGAATAGCAAGATGGCGCCACTTGTATGCAGTAAAGGTAAAAATCAGGTGGACCGGTTAGGCACGGTGTTATGTACACTATGCAAAAAATGCTATGAAATTGATTGCGTTGGTGATGGGGCAAAACTTAAAAAAGACCCTAAGCTGAGTAACTGGACTTGTGGTACCTGTAAACAAAGAAATAAAGAGCAAAATATGCTTATTACTGAACAGTCATTTGTGACTACGAGAAAAAAGCAAAGTCCACTATCGCTCATAAGTGCCTCGATGCACTCAACTAGCTCCCCAGGGGGGACAAGGGGGGATCTAACCGACAGGACCTTCTAGCTACGAGTAGTACCACATTGAATGATACTCCGGGCACCATGGATGAACCTCTGTCCAGGAGTATGGACTACAATACAATCGACTCATTGTCAATACAGGAAATACAGGATATGCAGGAATCTATGAAAACATTACAGTCGGAACTAGTTAGCTCACAAAATGAGCTCGAAATAGTTATTCTTGAAAACAATGACCTCCGTGAACAAATTACGAAATTAAGTAAAGACAATACTAAAAAAGCTCTTAACTGAACCTTCCAGCAGGACACCAGTAAAGAAAGGTAGAAATTCCATACATCGACCAGAAGTTTGGGCCATCTGCACACCTACCAGGGGCTGCACCTCACACCCGACTGATACAGACACCAGTGAAACAGTTATAGTGATGCAGGATACTATTACGGACTTGGAGCAACAACTGAATGAAGCCAAAAAGGAAATAGATAACCTTTCTAAAAAAATTTGCACTCTCCAGCAGTTAATGCATGAGACCTGTAGTAAAAATTATTTACTGTCTGAGAGTGTAAAAAACACTAACTGTATTACTTCTATACCTAACAATGGGAAAAATAAACTATGTATTTTGACTAATTATAGCTCTTATGGTTCACACAAAATAATTGAAAATACTTTCGGCTATCACTTTGATTATTGTCGTTATATACTTACAAATTGTACTATAAAACAGTTGCTGAATAATATCGATACTAAGCTAGCAAATTTTAATATGAATGATTATTGTATTGTTATGTTAGGTGGTAATATTATAAAACATGAGGACTGCATGGAATTGGTAAACTCCATAAGGCAGTCCTTGAAACATATTGATTACACTAATATTATAGTATGTACTCCAACATATATCTGTGGGGCCCCTATACATAATTACAAAACTGAATTGTTTAATTGTCAGCTACAACGGGAGCTCCTAAACTCAACCTATGCATATTACTTTGATACAAACAGTTACCTCTCCTTTGAAATGTTTTCATATAGGACAGGTTTAATAAATAGAAATGGAATTATAAGTGTATATAAGGAAATCATGGGTAACATAAAAAGCGATATGCATAAATATTCCTCCCCTCATGTAGCAACTAATAGCGAACCGATCCTTTCGAAGTTTTTTCTTAAATAACGGCAACTGTAGACGAAAATCATGTAGGAATATGAATAAGATAGGTATAAAAACTCACAAGCCACGAAACAGAACTAATGTAATGAAAAGTATAATCTACTATCAAAATGTAAGAGGTTTGCGTTCTAAAACCAACACTTTTTACAATAACATGCTCTCTAATTCCTATGATATTGTAACTCTTACGGAAACATTTCTGACTGATACGGTTAATGACGCTGAATTGTTTCCGCCAAACTATGTTGTACTGCGGAAGGATAGGTATGGTGATACTGGATATGGTGGAATACTGTTGGCTGTAAAAGACTGTTACTCAGTAAAAATGATTACAGATGTCGATGGACTTACTCAGGATAAGGAATTGCTATTTGCGCTAGTATCAAAGAAAAATTTTAACTTATTTATGTGCATTGTGTATCTGCCGCCTAGTTGTAAGGCTAGTCAATATCTCGAAGTCTTGTCTTGTATTGAGAACGCTGTCAGTGCATACAGTGATAAACAAATCGTAGTAGTGGGTGATTTTAATCTTAATTCCTGTACTCGCGCTACAGTAACACAATTCGAAATGTTTTTGGAATTCTGTAAGTTAAGACCCTGTAATAATATCTTTGATAATACTAGCAATCAGTACAATCTTGATTTGATTTTAACAACCGACGATCCCAAAAACTTCAATATAATATCCGATATTGAGCCTCTTGTTCATTTAGATACCGGAGCCAATCACCCTGCTTTAGAGATATATTTAACCTCAGTTAAAAGTAATTTAAGCATCAATCTACCATCTTTACAAGTTAGCAAACAAATAGCTTCCCACAACCCCGAATGGAATTTTCGGAAGGCCGATTTTAATGGTCTATATGCGGAGATTGCGTGTATGGATTGGACCGAACTGGTACAGCAGAGTGATGTCAATACGGCAGTGGATATCCTATATAAAAGGTTAAATAGTGCAATTAGTAACCACGTCCCTTATAAAAGTTTACCAACGAGCCGAAAGCATATATATCCAGTATGGTTTACCGGGGAGATAATTTATTACTTGAAACTAAAACATTACAATCTAAAGATGTACAAAAGAAAGGGATTAGAATTTAATAAAGAGCTTTTTAGATACTATAGGACTAAAGCAAAGACCCTTATAGACAGTGCTTCCCAGAATTATATAAAAACGATAGGCAACAAAATAACTAGTGACCCTTCTAAATTTTGGGAATATGTTAGAGATAAAAAAAAGAACAGACAGCAAAATAGGGAGTACTCGTATGGGAATAGAACGGTTCATGGACAGGAAGCTACTGATTCCTTTGCTTGCTATTTTGGTTCGGTTTTTCATAGTAATATTCCACAGTTAGACCCACAATTGACTTTATGTGATTCGCAAGCACATGGCCATCAAATCAGTATCCCCTTTATAAATGACACTGATCTGAAAAAGGCGGCGCGGCATCTAAAATTGAAATCGGCATATGGGCCGGACAATATACCTCCTTTCTTGGTCAAGGATTGCCTGTCGGCTCTAGTGGAACCGCTTCTTTATATATATAATCTCTCCCTGCAGAGGTGCACATATCCCGCCAGTTGGAAGGTTTCGCGTGTTACGCCGGTGCCCAAGAGTGGAACATCAACGGATGTCTCAAATCACAGACCCATTGCGATTCTATCGGTATTCGGTAAACTATTTGAGACTATTCTCAATAAGCACATCACATTTCAAACTCGTACTCTTTTGAGTGACTCACAACACGGGTTCCGTCCTGGACGCTCCACCTTAACAAATCATATTAAATTTGTAGATTACCTAAAAACAAATGTAACATCAGGCTGCCAAGTTGTCGCGGCATATTTTGATTTCGAAAAGGCATTCGATCGTGTAGATAATGATATCCTCATAACCAAGCTTTCCTCGTTGGGTTTCAATTGCCAGCTAGTGAGATTTATGGCAGATTACCTCAGGGACAGAAGGCAGTATGTCAAAATTGGCAACTTTAGATCGCAGGACTATTATACGAGATCTGGGGTAAGTCAGGGTAGCACCCTAGGGCCAACTCTATTCCTTCTTATGATAAATGACCTGCCTACTGTTCTTTCCCGATCGGAGTGCCTTATGTTCGCCGACGATCTGAAATTATATATGATGATCAGAGATGTCAATGATTGCCAAGCAATGCAGCGTGACATTGATAAAGTAGCTGAATGGAGCGTTAAAAACAAATTGTCTCTAAATATCTCGAAATGTAAGTCGATTACGTTTACCCGATCACGTTCTCCTATAGAAATGACATACGTATTAGCTGGACAGCAGCTTGAGCGTGTTACATCAATACGTGACCTTGGTTTAACACTCGACGCAAAACTGAACTTTCATGATCACATTAAAAATACATGTAAGTCGGCAAATAGATCCCTTGGATTCATAATAAGGACAGCATCCCAATTTAATAATGTCCTCGCAGTAAAGCTCACTATATAACGCGTATGTGAGAAGCAAATTGGAGTATAACGTGATTGTCTGGAATCCCCATGAGAAAATGTACGCATTGATGGTCGAGAGAGTGCAGCGCAAGTTCGCCCGGTATCTCTACAAGCGCTCATACGGATATTATCCCTTTTTGTATCCCTCCCTGTTCGTCACCGGGATGGTGGGTCTAGAAACCTTGGAACTGAGGCGTAACTTCCTACATATAATGCACTATTACCTGTTACTCAACAATAAGGTAGATAACCCGTCCGTCATTGAGTGTATTCATTTCTTTGTCCCGGACGGATATATGCGTGCAGCTGGACGTCGGCAGCATCGCCTTTTAGTGACACCACCGTCGTGGCGCTTGCCCCAGGCCGCCAATAGTCCCACCTCTAGGGCGGTGGAGTTATTGAATGGGTTGTTGCGGTCGAATCCCGATGCTGATATATTTTTTGATGGTGTAAATCAAATGATGAGACAGGTTTTAGGTTATCTAAATGCATCCTCCTACATAACTATTAATCTGTGCTCCTAGCTTTCAATATGTGTGCCTTGTCAATGTATTCTTTCAGTTTAAATTTGTACGTAGAAAATAGGTTAGTTGTTAAGTAGTATAGCATATAAGCGCTTTGGTTTCCCTAACTGTTAGCTTATATTGTTTGTTTATAAATAAATAAATAAATAAATAAATAAATAAATAAATGGCCACTGGTTATATGAATTCGCAGTGCATTCTACCCGATGCCAGTTAAATGAACCGATAGGGAATGTCTACATGGTTCAACTGTAGGTGTACCTGCTTTTCAAAGATTTCGTGTTGCTCTTGTGTGTTCAACTAATGCCATGATAGACATCTCCGTGCAAAGAATTTCGTTTAAATAGCCTGCTAGCCGACTGAATCTAATTATAAGGTTGACTATTGGACTTATTGATAGTGACTTCTTTTCACCTGTCTTGGTGCATCCAAAGCCGAATTCTACATCCATCTTCAGGCGTTCACTAACTTATTTTTCTCTTAGTTTCGAAATCGTGTCCCGTATTTTTGTTGACTTATTGTTACAGTACAATAATATTGCTAAATGATGCCTCGAAGCTGTATCTACAGAAAAATAAAAAGCGTAGTACCTAAAACAACAAAAACCGAAGAATATGAATAACAAAGAAACCTGTCTGAATAACCAAGGTACGAGAAAATTAAAAATAACCGTTGGAGACTATTGATTGGAAAAAGAAAACAATGTTATGAAATTAATTCGCTCTCCCGTTTCTATGAAAACTTCATTGGAATACAGATGAGAGTGCTAATTAATAAATGCTTCTCCATTTCCTAGCGTGACCCACTTTCGTTTGAGAAACTATGAAAACTGATCGTTTGCCGTATGTTATTTCAATGTTGGCTGTTACTAAAAATGTGAGCCTTTTAAACTCTCACCATCTTTTGACTTATTTCACTCCTAAGGAGTAAAATTAGGAATTAATAGTTATATAATGTAGGTATATTATAGATAATCGTAATTTTGTAAGTTAAAAATGCACAATATTTCATATTATGTATTTGCTTCCGCTTATAAAAGATTGTAATGTACATTTTTTTTTGTGACCTTGAGAGTTTAAAAAAAAGTGTAATAAGAATAAAGGGTTACGCTTTTATGAGATGTTCGTTTCTTTCGAAAGAAGAGATATGAAATTAAGATATTTTGTCGATTTATGTTTATAATTGAAACCAGTCGACATTGCGGCCATTGTTATTATAATACCCAAGCAAAAAATTTAGACTCGTCTTTTTTCATTCAAGAACAACTTTTAATAGAATATAGATATTAGACAGTTATGAAATAAAGTAATATTCACGTCGTACTTCTAACTGAATGAATAGACGATATAATGGCTGATTAAATTACAAGATGACACCTTCATATTTTTGATGTAGCGCTCCTAATAAAGAATTTCATTATCCTTTATGAGCCGGCACAAGTCTGTAGATGTGTAAAGCTCACTTATTACCTCATTAACACTTTTATTGAGCTCAAACAGTTCGTGGTTACTGTTATTAGCTGTTAAATTGGCTCATAACTCAGTTATATCAGCGTTTTTATATGGACACTTTCTACTTGGATTACTAGGCTACGATGATATTATGATGGTGGCATATCGATAAATTCCGTTTGATTATAATATAATAATAATTCATTTATTAACATAAACACTAACAATAGTAACATTGCCAGTGGCCCCACACTAGGCCTAAGCCTGTCCTGTGGGTGCCAAACATATCGTCTATGAAGTACCAATACCTCCTATGTATTGAGAACCTAATTTTACACAGGAAGAAAAAAACTGTTTAAAAAAAAGGTTTTATTTATTTTTTTCATCTATTGATGGTAAAATACTTTTCAATGCATTACCTTTTTATGACTTACGAAGGGATGTGATTATGATTATGTTTTATAGGGATTTAGTCAGTTAGGAGATATTGATTCTAGAACTTGAATATTCCCATTAATGTTAGGAGTTATTTCTTGTAAATAAAACCCAATACATACTTAAAGGATGTTTATTTAAAACTCGGTGTCTCCACCAGTTCTAATTGGAGGCGATGATAGCTCCCTGTTCCCAGCGCAGTTGATGGAACACGTTCCACCGCAGATGACTGTACCTCGGTCGCCTAATGGCGCCTAGCGTGGATGACGACGACGTGCCCGAGGTCTTTTGGGTAGAACTAGAGCTGGCGGTGCAATGCTCAAGACCAAGAAGTAAGAAAACCGCTTCGGGGCCCGACGGCACTCCAGGACGAGAGTGAGTCCTTGCTCTACTCGAAGATGCTATCGAGCCCTAACTGACAGAGCTTCTCAGCGCATGTTTGTAGCAGAGCCAGTTTCCTCATTTGTGGAAGACGGGGCAACTGGTCCACTTCCGAAAAGGCAGTCTCTCATCGGGCACCTCTCCAGAGTGGGGTCGGAGCTGGCGGATGGCCAATATGGGTTCAGCCAGAGGTGCTTCACTCTAGATGCCACTGATGGCACGTGAGCGCATTAGGGCTCTGGTCTTCACCAACTTTCGTCCCGGGCAACCGCATCGGAGGATGCGAGGTAATGTTACCAGTGTCCTTGGACATCGCTAACGCGTTTTACGCCTTGCCCTGGACTTGCTAGGGAGGCGCTCGTGTACCACGAAGTGCCTTTCTATCTTCGCCGCATAGTCGGGGCGTATCTGACGGAAAGAGCTGTACCCAACAGTCGGTGTCAAATATCCTGCGGTATTCTGTAGGGACCGGTCTTGGGGAAACACCTGTCGCTCAAGAAATCGAGGCCATGAAGCTCCAGGTCCGCCAGAACATCATGGTGGAGTGGACAGAAAGACTTGAAACACATTGTGTTTTTGACGGTAAACCCCATCAAAGAGGACTGGCTAGAAAGGCGACACGGGAGCCTGCCGTACCGGCATACAGGTGATCTCCGGGAGAGGGAGTTTCGTGGACCACCTGTTTCGGATTAGGAAGGAGTCAACGTCTGTGTATCGTCACTGTGATGCGAGCGAGGTATCAGGGCTACACACGGTGGTGGGGTGCCCGATGTGAAAAGCGCTGACACGGGCCCTTAGAGAATGTTCGCTGCAGACTGAACAACAAAAACTCAAAAACTACATTGAGAGTATCATCAAAACAGCCTCGCATAAACTCGGCGTCCTGAACAAAGTGAGACGTTTTTTCACGCCAGAGCAGCGGTGTCTTCTATACAAGTCACAAATTGGCTCTTGCGTAAAATACTAGGTACTCGCATCTCTGGGATGGCTCCGCAAAATACTTACTAGATGCGGCAGCGACGTGCGGTCCGCATTATTGGGAATCCTGAAGTCATCAACACCCATGGGCCATTGTAGATGCGTAGAGAATGTAGAGTTGTAGCATCCTTGGCGGTTTTCCCCCCCCCCCCCCCCCCGCTCTGCGAGGAATTTAGGAACGACAAAAAAGCGGACAGGGACGGCTTTTTCAGTATTTGCCCCGCCTAAAAAAAATTGAAGATCCGGGGCTGATAGTAAGTATCTTTTATCTGCGCCTTTTTTAAGTTAGGCATATTAGTCGCGCAGGTACTTTCCCGCCATATTATGCCAATATCAGATTAGGCACAGAACTGGTGCAATTCGTTTATAGAAATCTTCATTGTCAACTAACACTTTTTAACATCACAAAACAAAACTTTTGAAGAAATACCTACTATCTGACAGTTTCATTGCAATAGCCAGAAGAACTGAAATAAATTCTTTAAATTTAACACTGAAAATTAATTGCCTTACCTTTGTTTTGATAATCTCTCCAAATATATTGAATATTGTGGCAAATAACAATAAATTATGCAGTAGCAAAAACGAAAACTGGCTGTTTTAATCACGACGACACCCACAAAGTATTTTTTTCTGAAACTAAACGAAATCAAAACGCATACAGTATCTTTATCTCGCTCTATCAAATGGCGAGGGGCAGAACGCAATGCCGCTTGCGGCGATCGTGTGAAGTTAATTAGTCGAATGCAGAGCGCGTCCGAGTGTAGCTGGTTGTCAGTGCAGTTAGGAGATATTTCCATAAAATACATACGAACGAATGAATTCCGTAACTTAGTAGATATTTTCACGTAGCTCTAGAAGCTTTTTGGTAAAGAAATGTTGGATAGGAGTAAATGCAATTCATGCGAATATGAGTTTTATGTCTGTTGTAATAAAAAAGTAATTTTGGACCAAAATGTCAGTTAGGAGGTATTGGTACTTCATCGACGATATATATTTGCATAATATTTTTTTCTTATATTACGTGGAGTTGTTGTTTTTGCATAGCCGACTTGGGTTTAGGATATTATATCCAGGCAATAAGTACATGTGCAGATGACGTCAGACAGGAAAGTATCGAAGAGAATGATAATAATTAAAATGTTGCGTTGTCCCCAAATGCCACCTATCCCAAACGTTCTCCACGTTATACAGATTTATTTTGCATTAAATGAGTTAATTTTAATGGTACTAGATTCTATGCTAAAAGCCACTAATGTTCCAAAACTAACTGACATTCCCAGAAACATAATATAAACAAATTCGTCCCATCCCATGATTTATGACCTACATGATAATACATTTGTCATACTTACTACAACCCGAATAAAATATAATAAAATCAGGCGCCAAAGGCAACTTGCAGACCCCCGTGATTTATGAAACAAGTTGTAAAACCTTCGTCTATTTATTATAAGCGACAAGAAGCTGACAAATCATAATACGAGGCCTTATAAGTTTACTGTTTGAAGTTAAGTGTACAATATATTAAATTTATTATTTATTGTTTATTACATAAGGCTGTCATAAGTGATATTATTCAGTAATGCATTTATTTGACTAGTGAACCGGAACAGAATGAAACTATTCTTACGACCCGTAGTACTATTACTTATTCTGTGCCCATAGTAATATATTTCTAAGATAAAAGTAATGCAATTCATCTCGGTCCTAAACTTCATCCAGAACCGTTCAGCCGTTTTTGTGTGACAGTGTATTATACATTCATCCTCAAATCCTCATAAATTTCAATCATATTAAATTAATCAGTTTTGAACAGTTTTACAGAGAGTTTTATAATAACAAGACTTCAAATTACAGCTTATTCTATCCTGTCCTGCTAGTAGTTATATGATCGAACTATTTGGACACAAAAAAATATTTTGAGAACGTCTACCATTTAATCTCTTTTATTGAGTGAGACTAAAACTATTTTCTTAGCATTAAATTTCGTTTAATAATTATCTTCATTAAACGCAGTCAGAACAAAATTCATTACAAACATTTTGTTTTGCATCAATTTAATACGCTGCCATTTCAATTTGTTTATCTACCCACACATTTCATTACTTTCAAAACAAAGGCGAAAGTCACGCCTTTGTCTCTCACAATACAACACAATACAATTATTATTATGGACGCAACGCTAAATAGATTTCTCAAACAAACGCTCTACCACAAATCCCTAGGTCTCAAGCTAGCATCTTATCGGTTTTAATTTCTCGTCGTCCAAGCAATGAAATTTTAAATAAATCCAAATTCGCAATAAGAATCCCAGATAACAATGCTCTTTTGTTTCACAAGTAATACAACTTAGAAAGACAAATTGCAAACTCCAAATCAAGATTTGGTTAACTTTAATTATGTTTTGTATTTGTGTTATTCGATACTTCTGATTTGTTTTAATTATAATAAGTTCTTATTGATCACAGGTTTGACTAAGTTCCTTCATATTTTGTTTCTGTACTATGTGGGCTTGCCAAATATACGTAAAGCCGTCTACTGCTGAGGAATTGTTTTTCACTACAAGTATTTTGGAGGTTTTCACAAGATCGGTTAGAAAGTAGAAACAGTAGTAGACAACCGGTAATCGTTTACCAATAAAAATTATTTATTCAATTATATGCGTTTAAAATCTTAATATTACAAAATCTTCATCTTTTGTTATAAGTCCTGTCAAACACAAATAATATTGAGGAACTAATCTTTAGTTTCGAAATTGAATTTTTCAACACGAACGAAAACAGTAAACCCTTTGAATAATATCAAAGCCTGTTATTGAGTTATGTTCGGTACTGACAGGTACAATAAGCAGCACTAGTTATTGAATAATAACAAATTTACATTGAAAAACATCAATAAATGTTTAACAATCTATTTTTGTAATTTGCAGAGGATCTATAAGCTAATTTTTAGAAGTTACATTATTTTGTTATTGGTCGTACTCACAGGTATAACCAACGTTTTTCATATTAACTGTGGTTGATTACGAACAGTATTGCATGTGGACTAGTCTGCTGTAAATAATGACATAAAAATAAGATATTATCAATAACTGAAAAATTTGGTCTAAAAGTACTACCTATATTTAATAATATTTGGTACTTAGTTTACATCGGAATTTACCGCAGAGTTTATCTTTGTGGTAACAGATTGAAGAAATGCCGTATTTTTATATTTTTCCATAACATTACAATAAAATATTTTTTTACAGTTTAATTTGAGACGCAATCTGCTTCTTTGAAATGCTATGGTTTATTTATTTTTACTCCAACATGAAATAAAAGCTCTTTGCCAACTTTTTACGTAATTTTGCAACCTGCACAAGTTACAAAATTTCTTGTCACCGAAAGTACAGAGTTTGTCACATTAAATTGTTTCGTATTTAAGGTATTTACAGACAGGCTGCTCCTAGATAATTTTGAAAGTCAAACAGCGTGATATTGTTTTTGTACAATCCTACTTCATAAAAAAGAATAGATAGCAAATCCTAATCACTTTAACGATTAGAAATAGTGTATTAGTAGGTATATGGTATCTTGATAATATAATTAAAAACCACTCTGTGCAGATGTATTCCTGTTCATTTGGTGGAGTAAATTCAATTTCATTTATGGCATTGCAGGGTTGCCACTTAACCCTTGGTAGTTGAAAGCCAATATCATTAATCGTGGTGGAGTATTTTGTTCAAGCTGTGTTCATTTCCTAGATATTTGTTCGTGTAGTAGCTTATCTGTATACACCTTTATCAAGAGAGGCGGCGTGTTGCGACTAATTCAATCTTCCTTAAGTGACAGTTGCTTCCAACTCTTCAACGATGTTAGTCAAGTTTATTTTAACCACAGCAGTTGTCCGCTACATCTTTGATTAATATAATAAAACAAGAACATTATTGCTTTTTGCAACAACTGGCTAACTTAAATTTCCTTGCTCTTTATAATTTGAGGTGAATTTATTATTTATTTTTTGACGAAGGAAACCATTACTTGAGTAGTAAATTATGTTTATGCAAAAATAGGAGTTGTTAGTGTTGACATTTTTTTTTAATTATCTTGATACTACATGATTGTGTTTGGGTGAGGTCCTGTTGATAAAATATGCTGGTAACTTTCAATTTAAAAGCTTTCGATGCGAATCTGAGTCTTTACTATAACGCTACCATGACTGTCGTGATGTAAGATTTTGATGATGGATATTTCTTAAATAACACACTGTTAAGATCTTAGCTTATTTTTGATCTTAATCTTAAGAAAATTAATAGATTTTATAATGTAAAAAGATGAACAAACAGATTAAAATCATACAAACACAACATAATATGATTTACCAAAGAAGATGAAGCCGTTTCCAGCAGAAAAAGACAAATATTTAGTGGAAAAGATAATATGATATCATGACAAAAAATTACAATAAAGTCAGTCCATCAGTCAGTCGAATGTCCGTCCATCCATTTATAAGCATGTATCTTAAATCCATAAAAAAGGAACCAGTTTTTGCACGTTTTACCCCATAATTCACAAAGGTTGCTATGAAATATGAGCCAAAAGGTATAGAACCAGGAAAAGATTTACCTTGTCTGCGGTGATAAAACCCATATTCTCCAAAACTATAAAGAATGACGTCCAGCAGGTTTAAATTCTTTATCGACATTTTACACTCCTTTTTCTACTGGTAAATAAGTTCTCGAACCCAGGCTATGGTCATCCGTCTATATTATGATGGAGTTATGTTCGAATATAGTATAAATAAAATAATAAACATCCAAATCGAGACCCTCCCCCTACATTTTCGAAATCGGTTAGCAAAATATTCTAAATTTGTCCAAAGTAAACTGAACCTTACTAGTACACAATTACGGCTAAAATCATATATTTATGTGAAGAGATGAAAGTACTTGACAAATAAACAGTGTTGGCGACAAAAATGAGAAATGCGCATTTATTTCGTGTTCATTGGAGTTAGAAATCAGAAAATCGAAAGTTCTTTCATGTTAAAGGTCTTTGTTAAATGAGCCATGAACGCAGTAGATTATACCACTTGATTTAGTTACACCAAAACGTAACTGTGAAATGGTTGTCAATACAACCATCAAATTGTTACTCGTATTAAATGCATACTAGGTCTTAAAACAAGTTGAAAAATATACTATATAAATTTCAATTACCACATTATTTTCTTGACATATTTTTATAATTTAAGAAAACCTTAACGTTAGATATACGCCCCGGCCTGATAGTTCATTTTGTTAACAGTTTTTCTCTATTCTGCTGCTATCAGGCTTACACTTTTTTCTCCATTGATTGGAAGATAAATCTATTTACCCATCTAGGTATTTTCCACCTGAAAAATACCTAGATCGGTAAATAGATTTCTGACCTGTACTATAAAATGTGGAGTTACTCCACAGATAATGGTCCATCTGGTAACATACCCATACACAATGTACACCGGAGAAACTTATGTGCCCCTCCGAGATCACTATCCACGTAACAGCACACTGGGAAAACATTAGAAGAAGAATGATGTGAATTGTAAAGTTTAGCCTTAAATTTTGTATGATTATTACAGATCGCTTTAAATTTGTCAAATAAAATAAAATAAAAAACATTTTCAATGCCTACTTATGTTCCAAGAACATTCGAAAGTCAGCAATTTTAAAACGTTGGTGTAAGAGGCGGCTAATTCTATTATTTAGAGCGAAGTCGTTACTTTTTGTAACGTTTGTCGATCTAAAATTATTGTATAAAGGATTTTTGTCTTCGTTTAATGGAAAAAATAGAGTAAAAAAGTAAAAGTACTCTTACTTCAATAGATATTTTTGAAATTGGGCAATATCGAAGCATTGCAGCTAGATCAGTTGTTGAATTTTTTTTAGGGCTCCAACTACCTGTAACGACTTACAACATCTATAGCAGATGTTCGTATGGCCACCGGAACTGTAACTCAGCCATTCTACCTAATATAAATTGCTTCTATTTTCACATATATTTTATGAAACCCAAATAAAATTTATGATATACAATACCTACGCTTTACGCACAAAACGTACTTCCAGTATCTAGTAACGAGTATAGATTCAATAAAGGATCTTTATTAAAAAGGATATCAAGTGAATGTGCGTAAGCATAATGTACATACGTAGAAGGACAAGGCAAAAGGGTACTGACCATATGCGAACAAAAAGCTATCATTAATGAAATTTAGGGCAAAGAAAAAGGTCAATACTTATGTAGAACTATCATTGAACCTTACGTGAATTCGAACTGTCGTACATTGGGAATAATAAAATATTATATTGTAATGCTTATTACTGAACTGAGTTACATAATTATATTCTTAAGACAAGAGCTTGGAGAAAGACACAGGAGACGTGTATCGTGACGAAGCGGTATTGCGTTCAATTACAAATATACGGGTTCGATCCCCGCTCAGTGCCAATATTTGTATGCATGAATATAAATATTTGCATTGGTCTGGGTGTTTCTATGTATAATATGTATGTATTTACAAAAAAAAAAGTATCTAAGTATGTATATCCGCATTCTAGATTCCATAACACAAGCTAATTAAGCTTACCATGGGTCTAGATTAGCGTTGTGTAGAATGTTGTGGAATATTTAAGGACTCGGACTTACAATCGAGTGGACCCACGTTCGAATCCTGGCCATTACGCCACCTGCGTAAAGTCACTCCTAATAAAAGTGATTTAACTTAGCTGGACGCATCAGTAATATGGGTTCCTAATATTGTAAAAAAAAAGTTTTCATCACCGCTCAATGCAAATATTTTTATTTGTTTTGTGCTATTCTGTTCCTACAAAAAATACCTATTTTATCATTATCTAGAACTAAAATGTGAACTTAATGCTTATCAAATATTTATAAACACTTATTTATTTAAATAGGACCAGGAAGAAAATCTAAAATTAGATCAATTAGGTAAAGTTTGTTTCTTCTTAAGAATTCAATTGTTCAAGAAAATTGGAAGCCGACCGGCGCTTGAGAACTTTTATTAATTAGTTGTTTAACGTTTAAAAGTAGATTTAAGTTAGTATAAACAACAAAAGCTCATAAAGCTAATCTATTTAAAACAATGCTTAGTACGTAGCCAACTCTTAGGAACATATCGATTTACAAAGGAACATATTGTAAGTAGGTACGGTCGACAAAGTAGGTGTATACCTATTTCCTTTGTCGACTGTACGTACAACAAAGTGTAATTAGAAACCAGTCAACCAACAAACCAGGCGCTAGGACAGGCCATAAAAACCAGGATAAACCAACCAGGAGAAGTAGGCTTATCCCAGGACAAGCCAATGAGTCTTTCGGAATTCCACTTCCATTTGCAAAAGTTTTTATTTCTTTTGTAAAGTTACAGAAAACCCTGGTAAGTGCCAGTTTTCTTTTTACACTGATTACATACTCTGTTCTATAAAACAACTATGAGTTAACCTAAAAGACTATTTCTCCTAAACATAACACTAAGAAACAAACAGGAGATCCATTAGAGCACTATAATATGTGGACAGCTCATTAAAGTATTATGTGCTTGCAACGTCCGGCGTAAAGGTGAGAGCACACTGCCATAAGACAAAAGTGGTTTGCATCGTTACCCGACTACTGAACGATGTGTTGCTACTATTGTAACTCGAATCAGGATAAACGTGAGTACCTCATGAGAAAAGAAGCACATATACTTTTGATTATATAGACGATTATGCGTTTACGTTTTGCCCAAACCGCTTAGCTACTTAGGTAACATTGGTGCCCCGTCAGGTCCCGGTAGGAGGAATAGCCCCAAGAAGTCCTTTTGACTGTTTGACATCGTAGAGGAGGGCATGTGTGCCAATGAACTTACTATCATGGACGTCCAAGATCGTGCGATGTGGAGGAGGAAAACCCCTAGAAGGTGGACCCTGAGCTCCGAGTTCACCTTGGCCTTCGATGCAAATGGGAAAATATGTCTCCATGATGATAATGATTATTATTATTATTACATATAGACGGATTTTAAAAAAATTCATGCAGACGCGCACACGAACACACACTCTACTCTCATATCAACAAGTAGGTATCCAAGGGGATTTCAGCACGTCAAAAACGGATATCGTAAGAAGCGACTAAGGGAAAAATACACTGACGATGTCACTGCAAGAGAAAGAAAATTCGAACTCTAAAACTCTGTACTAACCCGTTTGGCCAGAGTGGAAGCAGCAAGCCAAAGTCGCCCAACATTGGAAAAGGCCTATGTCCAGCAGCGGTGGACTGCGATAGGCTAATTGATGTAGGTCAGTCATTATCCGCACACAATTATTAGTAGACTAGCTTTTGCCCGCGGCTCCGCCCGCGTGGATGTCGGTTATCGCGACCAAACATAGCCTATGTCCTTTCTCAAGGTCTAACCTACCTCTATACCAAATTTCATCAAAATTGGTTCAGCGCGGCGGTTTAGTCGTAAAAGTGAGACAGACAGACAGACAGAGTTACTTTCGCATTTATAATATTAGTAGGGATATACACCAATAACTACTGGTGAATGTGTTGCACATATTCACCTTTAAAATTTCAGAGGTAAGGGTTCAGTGAATCGTTTCGAGCAAGCTAAGCGAAAACAGAAAACGCTTGCAAAGTTCACCTGCCCCACAAATTATTCCGATTTATGTTCACCTTTCCAAATAGTGGATGATTTATTAATTAGAAGAATTATCAGTTCTATTTCATTTATTACTAGCTGTTGGTCGCGGCTCCGCCCGCCCGCA
Source organism: Eilema depressum (assembly GCA_914767945.1). Lineage (NCBI taxonomy): Eukaryota > Metazoa > Arthropoda > Insecta > Lepidoptera > Erebidae > Eilema > Eilema depressum. The sequence continues at coordinate 13,016,445 of OU612033.1, read as the reverse complement.
TGGAATTCTGATACATACGACATACAAAAATACAAATCTTTCCTCTTCGTGATTATTTATATAACCTACTACGAGTATTTGAAGTTTACGCGAATCTCACTCATTGAAATAAAATTATTTTTAACGGATTCTGGTATGGATGGATGGTACAGTCAGCGTCAGAGAAAACAGATCCCCTCATGCTTTCATATCATTAACAAGGGGGGTCCCTTTTCTCTGAAGCTTACTATACGTGTCTGTAAAATTAAATGGTGACCCTCTTTTCAGAGACTTTGCTTTCAGCTTACCATCAGGCGAGGCGAAGTCTAGCCCGACGTTTCAGCTACTTTTCAGCAGCGATTGTCGCAGGGTGACCATGGAATAAATATTAGTTTTTTATAACTATATGCGTACATTCTTTTATACTACCTAATGTTTTCTTCGGAATAGATACACATAAAATCCTGCCATTTACTTCAATCTGTCCTTCCGTCGCGTTCTTCCACTTATTGCAATGACTTATTTAGAACAGAAGAATGTGAATTGATTCCTAGGTGAGGTGGGACTCAAGTTTGAATTTCAAATGTGGGACGGGACGCCGAAACTACATCAATGAGCTAATGAATTTTGATTAACAACTCACGGTTGGGTGTGCGAGTTCAACGACTTCGTTTAGGGACGTATTAGTCTCAATTCATGTCCAACAACTGCAGCGGTTTGTGAACGAATCTCCAATTAAATTGAATCATTCGTTCCTTTTTAAATAGTACTTTTATTGAATTTGGCAGACAGTTTTGGCACAGAGCAGCGGTGAGCAAGCAGTAATTTGAAATCTACCACGCTTAAGAAATAAATACCTATTCCCGGTTGGCGTGCCAGGGTTTCTAGATTGCCGCAATATAGGTATACTAGCTGATGCCCGCGGCTCCGCCCGCGTGAATGTCGTTTATCGCGACCAAACATAGCCTGTTTCCATACCAAATTTCATGAAAATCGGTTCAGTGATTTAGGCGTGAAAGCGTAACAGACAAACAGACAGGGTTACTTTCACATTTATAATATTAGTATGGATTAGTACTCGTAGGTACACGATTATTAGATGAAAAAGCTAAGTGGAGTGTGACAATGTATATTTAGAGGGTTGGAGCTGGCGACCACAATTTTAACAATTTTGACACCTATGTATAATGGTAGCCCCTTATATCTTTGCACACACATATAACTTACCTAAGCGCCATGAAATGACTTATGTCACTAATGTGTCTGAAAGAAAAAATATTTAATGAAAGCTGAAACATTAATATGAACCATACAAACACAAAGCAATGAAATGAAAAAATACTTAGGTATCTCATTTGTATTACGGACATGTTCATCCAGCTCAGAAAAAATAATTTTATTTATACTTGACTAAACAAATTAGAGTTAATTGGTATTCAGACCATGGTTTCAGAGTTTCAGCAGTATTAAAAATTCAACCACAGACACGTGCATTACAGTAATAACAAGACACAGTACTAATCTCAATCAGCGTCAGGCCAAGATAGTAAATAGCTGTAAATTGTGTACTGTGCAGTGTGCTGAATTTAACTTGGTTACTTCATTGAATTACTAAACATGGTCTGGCTTGTCTTTTCTCAAAAGTTAATTAATTTCGTAAAAATATTGTATTGTATTGAATGAAATTTTGAAGCATTTATTATGCTAACTATTCAAATCTATTAAGAAAGAGAAAAGAGAAGCGACCTCGGGTGGGACTCGCGATCTTTCCCTTACAGGAGGAATGCTCTGACCACTAAGCCACCGAGACCCGCACGAAGTCGATCCAAATTCTTCTATACATCCGTCTTAGAGCGACGACGACGGTGGGATGTGTTGTAATTTCAATAAAAAATAAAACGTCAATAGTTTTCAATGTTCATCCTATCATACATGTTTGATCGTGAGATATAAAGGTGCGTACAAATTATATAGCACTAGCTTTTGCCCGCGGCTCCGCCCGCGTGGATGTCGGTTATCGCGACCAAACATAGCCTATGTCCTTTCTCAAGGTCTAACCTACCTCTATACCAAATTTCATCAAAATCGGTTCAGTGGTTTAGTCGTAAAAGTGAGACAGACAGACAGACAAACAGACAGACAGAGTTACTTTCGCATTTATAATATTAGTAGGGATAACATGTTATAAAACAATGTTATATAACATGTTTCAGTAATGTCGACACTGAAGTTAGTACAATGTTGCAAAGTTATAAAACAATGTTAGATAATGTGGACGTGTTATAAAACACAAGTTATACAACATGTTAGATAATCTGTACGCACCTTAAGAATGCTAACATAAAAGGACTAATCATTCTAAAACCAGTAAGTTTATAATATAATAGAATTACCAATTACTATCCATCCTAAAAGGAATGAAATCTAAAATAAAGTACGACAACAGTCCCTTATTAAGTATAGGGCACATGCCACGAATTCCGCCGAGTAATTTCAACGCTTCGAGCTCGTGACCAGCATGTTTCCTGGTCACCAATAAAGTAATTACTTGCCCTACTAATTGCATCCGACGGGTTAGGTTAACTTTATTATACAATCTTGTAGTTTGTACTGTGGTTCCAATTTGATTGCGAGATTGATTGACGGAATTTAGGTGCGGAGCTTGATTGGGAGTGGGACGTTGAATAGGGTTAGTGAGAAATTGCTGGTAACGGTTTCATGTTCAGTAATATACATAACAAGAATTGTAAAATTGATCTCTAGCTTAACGATGACTTTCGAGAATTTTAAGATCAAATCCCTAATTTGATCTTAATATAAAACTCTTTTTATTTATTATAGAATTAAAGAGCTATAAATAATATTGGTTGGTTTGGTATTGGAGTTTGATGCCCGGTTTGGAATCAGTCAGTGGTAGACATTAAGAAATATTGAAAATATAATCATCACTACATATTAATACCTATTACAAAACAAAGTCGCTGTCGCTGTCTGTCCGTCCCTATGTATGCTTAAATCTTCAAAACTACGCAACGAATTTTGAAGCGGTTTTGTTTAATAGATAGAGTGATTCAAGAGGAAGGTTTGTATGACAATCTCACCTCCGGCAACTGACGGCCCACAGAAGGCGTGCGTTTTAGTCGGTTCGAGTCCGACATAACCTCCTCCTCCGACCCCGGCGGGGGAGGTATCCGTGGGGATTTTTCGCACGATAAAAAAAAAGGAAGGTTTGTATGTATTAAACGGGATCCTGCCTTTTCGCCGAAAATTGTTTGGCCGATTATCACTTGCCAACCAACGTTTCGCCTATTTTTCACTTTGACGACTAACGATTGCCAAATTTTTGTATGACAACGTTTCATTTGGTAGAATTATTGTTAAGCTGATTATTGTAATGACAAAAAACGTTTGGGGCATTTATCTTTTGTCAAATTATTTATTAGGCCACACAACTTTTAGACGAATCGAGTATAGCGCGCCCCAACTTGGATAGGTTAGGTTAGAAGGCTAACGCGGGAGCGGAGCGGAGCGGAGCTCCCGCTTTAGCCTTCGTGGTTATTTTTTTATAACCATCCATAAATAGTGGCCCACTTAGTATTTTTGTACGCCACATTCAGTAATTTTGACAACAACTACATGAATATTACGCTAACTAAAACATTCGCTACTTGAAAGTTGGCATTTTGAAAAGTGTCATTCTAAAAGGAAGACCAAACGTAAAATTGGCAACTGTGAGGTTGAGTAATAAAAACAAAATTATATCACAAGTTGGCAAATGATTATTCTGCGAAATAAAATTCTGCGAAACGTTAGTTGGCAAGTGATAATCGGCCAAACAATTTTCGGCGAAAAGGCAGAGATCCGTATTAAACATGTATAATATTGCAGAAACACTGATAAATTTAGAGATATGCAGCGGGAACGGGATCAGAAAATATGGCGGTACGAAGTTCGCCGGGTCAGCTAGTAAGTAAGTAATATGATATTCTTTACTAAGGTATGAGGCAAGAGTTGCTGAACACACACAACAAATTCATAAGCCATTTCTGTCGTCAGTTGTACATTGAGACGTACATTGTTTGCCATACCTTTTCGCAATGCCATTTATATCAGGTTTTTCATGCATATTATTTTTTTCCTATCCATAATCTACCAACATGCTTCTTGTAGAAGATTGTTTCTCAACCCCTCGGGTATAGAATATCGACTTTATACAGCGGAGTTACGCAAATATTATCCTACTCTGCTGGGAAATACGAGATGTCGGCACTTATTTGTGGTAAAGTCTAAAGCTTTCTACGTTACTACAAGTAGGTAAATCTGACAGGATTCAAAGAGATTTTCTGAAAAATTTCATATCTACTTATACTTACATCTGCATATCCCTGAAGAGGTAGAAAGATACGTACCTACATACATCTTTTAACTTTATTTATTGTTTTCTCTTATTGGGACACAAAATCGTTTTAAATTATATCGAATTATGAGAAAGTTAATGTTATAAAATACAGTAGCAGTTAAACAGTTCAATGTGCTAATCTCATATCTGAATGTAATAATCGAATCAATAAGTTAAGACGTAGTTTTCTCTAAACTCGATCTCCACTGTGCTTGCTGCAGTCCGAGGAACACGTGGAAAGCCGAGCAGCCTTCTAGAGGGCCCCTCCCGCCCGCGGGCAGTATTTATCGTAGGCAGCAGCGTCTCCCTTGGAGGGGACAGGGGCATTACCGTCTCCGTGTGCAACGGTAGGTAACCTATTAACTAACATTTTGTCAATCCTACAAAATAGATCAACATTTTAAGGTAAAAGAGACCGATGCATGAGAGCACAAGTAAATATTATAACTTAATATTATGTACCTTTTTGACATTACATACACTTTTGTCGTCGCTTACAATACAACGAATATGAAATACTCGATGTACTTAGTAGAATAAAATAAAGTATTACGAAAATAAGAGTATCAAAGGTATAAAATTGTACCTAGTATTACATTTAATGTTTTATCGTTTCAAAATAAACCGAGTGGTATTGATTTGTAAGTTTTCGGTACTCTACACACTCAATTGACCAGGGACATTAATCAGTCAGGCAAACCGCTTATAAAACTTTTCAACTCACCACGAGGTGTCGCTACCGAACCGCAAACTTGTCTGGAGGTCGTCGCGTGGCATAACGTGTAAACCAAACAAACAAAAGCACTTACCAGGTTAAATCGGATTATTGTTTATTATAATAGACATACAACTGGCATTAGACAATATTATGTCTCTCAGTGTTTTTAGTTTCCACTAATTTCCAAAACAATTTTGCAAGAATGCTTTCAAATGTATACATAAATAGTTCATAGAATTTTCTGGAATTCATTTTCAATTTCTCGAATCTGTAAAAAAAGACACAGAACAGGAAAAAAATTCGGTTCTAAATAGGTATAAAAAGTATGGCTATTGCAAAGAGCTCTTTTATTTATTAATGAAACAAAATCTGATTGACTTGTTTTAATAGAAGAATAAAATAAGGAGAAGATCATGCTATTGCCTAACCTAGGTTATACATTATTAGTATTCTGGACGGTGGCTCTTCCTGGCCACAAAAAAAGATAAATCCGATAAAATCAGTCGTTAATTCTTTTAATCTCAATAAAAATAAATCAGATGTTCAGATATCCAGTAGGATAGTTTGCCATTTCATTAACAGGTCAGAGAAGCTTTTGAGTTGGGAAAAGACTTACTCTCCTTCAAAAAGGCGAAGTGCCAGGCACATCATGCCGGGACCTGACAAGAGTGGCAGGCAATAGGCCTAATGTCGCAGACACGGTGTGCGTTTTAGTTGGCTCGACTCTCGGGGGTCGTGCTCATGATGAGTTGGTGCTCGGATACCACACGAAAAAATGATATGACAGACATTAAAGGTATAATGCGAAGACTTCAAGGTGATTAATTCAGGGTTAGTAGTCAGTTAGTACCTTACAGCCATAAATATTTTACGCGACAACATAAACGTTATTGACATTTAGTCCGGACGTAGAGGTTAATATTACCGCATTACGGAGCCTCAATTGTAGTGTAATTGCCAATATTCCGGACCGCATCTCGCCCAACTGTCGCGTACATGCATTATTAATTGATATTGGCTCTAGATACAACCTCTTTGAGGTTATTGAGCAGTTTGCCGAAAAATTCGGAGCTAAATTCATGAGAATGTTAATAAACAGATATACTTATATTAAAATATAGTTGCCTGGTTTAATAGAATGTCTTGATAAATTATTATACCTTAAGTATTTTGACGATTATTGTCTTAACTTCATAGAAACCATATTCTAATTTAGTTCATACTAAATACTAAAGATTTTAGATACGATTGCTTTATTTAGTTTTTCTCTATCTAATGAAAATAATGTTGATGATGATGATGCTAGTTTGGAATGACGCCCAAATCGTGCGACGTGGACGAGGAAGAGCCGAAAGGCGGACCTTGATTTCTGAGGTCACCTTAGCCTCGAATGGAATCAGGAAAATACGTCTCTATGAGGATGATGATAATGACGATACTTGTTAATTACCAGACAAGGCTCTGATGAAGGCTTTTCTTTTGAGTAAACGTTACGTCATCATCGTAATTTCAATTCAGTAGAAGAGCGGACCCTGAGTGTAAACCATCGGTGACAGGTGAAGGAGTACCTTCTTTCTATAATTTGGCTTTAATTTAACTTTGGCAAATGCCATCAAAGCCTCCATTTTCAAGAGGAAAGCATGTAAACAAGCTTTATAACAGACCAAAATGTAGCAGTTCAAAAATTAATCAGTCTTGCTTAATTTGTTTAGTTTACGACTAACAAATACAGACTGTTAATCTTGATGATCTTGTTTGTGAAATTGTATTTCACTTTAGCATCGTGGTTTTCGATAGCTAAAGGTATATTATACCATGCAATAGTCATTTATATACATTATGCATTCATTTTAATTCTACCTATTTAGTTAGGATGAAATGAATATGATGTGAAAAAGTTCAGTAAAGAGAAAGAAAAAGAGAGAGAGAGAGAGGTTCTTCAAGAAGTGCATTACAAGGTTCCTACAAGGTCGGCAGCACGAGAATGACGCCCCTGGTTTTGCATACGTCCATAGGTCACAGTAACTACTTTTTATCAAGTGTGTCGTGTGCTTGTCTGCCACCTAAGTGGCATAAAAAATTGTGTAGTTAACTCGCCTGAAATCGGCCGATAGGTTTCTTTTAGGGCGTAGACAACCGCTAAGAACGGATAGGGGGGTGCCCCGGGGTAAATCGAACTCCATGCGTACGAAGTCGCGGACGGACGCTAGTCACGTTATATATCGTTGGCTTATATCGATCCCATGCATTTACTTTCTCATTTAACTATTGCTATCGAAAACTTGAAACCACTAATTTAAACTTACTGATCGCTCACAGTTCCTATCAATATTAGTTAAGATAATATTGGCTATAAACTTTTACACTGAATATATACAAAGGAGAGATAACTACGCTATTTGCTGGACGTAAATCTAGTTTAAAAGTTGAAGCACTGGGCTATCCTATTTCGAACTTTGATACTTCGATTTAAAGTTTCTATAGTGCACATATATTATGCGCACACTCTCGACATTTTGTGTTTTGTATACTCGTAGGATTGTAGGTTTGATTATATGTATTACCGTTCAGTTATTTCAGTATTGTTTATCCTATTAATATTATTCTTCGGGCGGGCTTCGGTGGCTTAGCGGTTAGAGCAGTTACCCTGTAAGGGATATACAAAAAAAAAAAGCCCGCTGAGTTTCTTGCCGGAGTCTTCTCAGGCCGGGGCCGCGTTTCGAACCGGTGGTCCATTTGCTAAGCTAGTCTTTAGTACATATATGTATATTATTGACGTTTTGTAAGTTCCGTTTTGATGGTCTATACGGAATAAATGATTTTTGACTTTGACTTTGACTTTGAAAGGTCGCGGGTTCGAATCCTGCCGAAGTCAAATTCTCTTTTCTCTTTGTAAATCGATTTGAACAATCAGCATAATAAATGCTTCAAAATTTAATTCAATAATATTATGAATGTGAAAGTTTGTGTTTGTGTGTGAAGTTGTCTCAATAACGCTCAAACAGCAAAAAAGATTTGAGTGATTATAGTCTGAAATAGTACCTATATAGGCAACTTTCGATCCCTAAAATAGTTTCCCATAGGTTCCGGGAATAGTTCCAAGCGTACAATTTCATGCATCGCCTAAGTCCAGAAAATATATGCCGTGTTGGTTCCCAGTGAAGAATAATGACACCCCATCTCTCCCTGTGGGTATCACAGGAAGGCGACTTAGGGATAGGGTTGTTCTTGAATCTAACACTAAACTGCCTGCCATGACAAAGTGCTCGCTTGGCGGCAATAAGCTCGCCCCCTATCAGTTACATGGGACTGAAAATTTGTTGGCGCAATGTAGATATTAGCTCGAACACTAGACTCTCCTTTCCTATATAGGACAACACGTGCAGGACTTAGATGCCACCCGCATACGGTGCAGAATATTCCATCAAGAACCAAGCGATTCGGCGACTCCTTCTTCTGCCGCACTATTAAGACTTGGAATTCCTTGCCAGCTCACGTGTTTCCTTCCTCCTATAGTCCCGGGTCCTTTAAGCGGGGCGTGAAAAAGCATCTGATGAGGCCGTCAAGCTGAGTGCCACCATTGTAACATGGTACGTGTTGTAATGGTGGCCCTCTTTTCAGAGACTTTGCCTTCAGCTTACCATCAGGCGAGGCGAAGTCAAATTGACGTGTCCTATATAAAAAATAAAAAAAAACCAAGAATAAATAGGTACTTTTTTCTCAGAGCATACATACTTTTATACTATCATAATACAGGTCGCAAAAGAAACTATAAGTGTATCGACTATTAAAAACATACATACAATGATCGGAGGCTACCCCTCAAGCAGACCGTAATAAAATGCTCGGTTTACGTTTTATGGCCGCCCTAACGTAGGATAGCCTCGCGATGAAAATGAATGACTTTTTATATTGCTGACTATACCGTTAGGCCGTGAATAAAGTTTGGTTTTAATCAAAATAATCAAATGTTTTTATAACATACTTGTCTTCTTAGACAGCTTCGATGTCTGGGAGAGCACGTTAAGACATCGATTCCGGTTTTCGATTACTGTGTGATGTTGCAGTTTATTCGTTCGAAACTATTATATTCATAGCAAAATGAATTTACGCATTTGGAACAGAAACTACATTAAATTAAATGAAACTACATTAACTACAATTTTTTTGTTTTTACTTAGGTGGCAGACCTGATAAAAGTGGTTATCGAATACCGAGGCTAATGGACGTGTGCAACACCAGCCCCCCTAGACGACAAGTGGCAATTCGTTGCTCGGCGTATGATGGAATAGAATGCCAAATGTATGGGATTTGACGTATATTACAGGCGTCAACGAATGTCAACGGGAGTCACACACATGCTGCCGACCCTGTAAGATCAGAGATTTTCTGCGGATCGCACAAATGTAAACCTACGTTGAAGTCCTCTAAAAGAGACAAACTTTTTTGCTCCAATAAAGTAAAAAAAAACCTATTAAAGAAAATAATAACTTATGTTAACAGTAGGTACGCACAGTCAGGTATAAAAAGAACTTCATCCCACGCAAGCGGTGGAATGAGCTCCCTGCTGTTGTTTACAGATGCCACTACAGTATCAGGTTTTTCAAGAAGGGTATTACAAGTGTTAGATAGATGATAATTTCTGAACGGATTGTTACTTTTTTTAAATGTCTATGGGAGATGTCAGATTCGGGTGGGCTCGGAAGAACTGTCAGTTTGAAAAAGGTGAAGAACCAAAGAACTGTTGTGGACTGATTTGCTTTAAAAACTTTGTTGTTAACTACGAATAAATACTGTGTAAATTAAACATCGTGTTTTCTTAGACTGATCTTATACAAGGCTCCTACAGGGTGACAGCGTGAGTGTGACGCCCCTGGTATTTCACGCGTCCATGGGCCACGGAAACTACTTTTCAGCAGGTGGATCGTGTGCTTGTCTGCCAGCAAAGTGGTATAAAAAAAATTGTTTAACTTGACTTTTGTCATTGATTGGTATAAAGAATAGCCCTACAAAATGAAATTCATCTCCAGATGTTAACATTAAGTAGAACTTTATCGATATTCATGTTCTATCTATATAAAATACAAATAGAATTTATATATTCATAACCGATGTGAACTGCTGTTTGTAAACAAGATTGAATTTACATATATTTATAATTTTATTTTCCAGTTCTGTCTTGATTTATTTTTTCTATTTGATCGCAGTTCTATTTTATCGGTTATATCTAAAGTATAGTTATGAAGAATTATTCAAAGGTGAACCAGTACATATTGTACTCTTTTAAGGTATAATTCCGAAGCCGACCGCATACGACAACGACATACGCTGCATACGCATGTAGCAGATACAGCGTACCCATTACTTGTTAAACTCCGATACGGATAAATGGGACCATAGAGAAACCGCAATGAATTACATGCAACTGGAATAATGCCTTTACCTCTTTCTTATGTGTTTGCCTATTAATCTAGCGCATTTGCTCTCACTGCAAAGGCCTTACCCAATATTTCCCCTTCTCTCCATCGTTCACATCTTTCACTTCTTGTATATCAAATACAGCCCTGTATATACGTTTACAACGTAGTTATATAAATACCTACGTTGTAAACGTATCATCAACGTGATCATAAGATCACTGGATATAATTTTACGCACAACGGGTTTACTAACACCTCTGTGATCCAAGCAAGCTGTTGGTGCACCTGCTAAGCATCGAACGCTTTGATGCAGACTTTCCTCTCAGGGTTAGGAGATCAGACAGCAGTTGCCCCTACAATAATCAACATTATCAATGAGCAGACCCAGGGCTTCAAGGTACATACTTTGAACGCAACTGAGAAATCGCTATGAGATTGATAAAATGAAACGTAATATAGCCAAGAGTGCTCTCGAAGTCTTCTGAAAATATTTAAGTTCTTTACGACACAAAGGTGCTCTGCGGAGCGCGACTACTCCGCTGGAACTTAGACAGTCCCACATTCAACGAGTTAGGCCGGGAGTTGGAGTGTAAATTCTGAAGTTATAATTTAAAAAATATTATGTATTTCTGGTAATGAAGTGACTCTATTATAAATGTTGAAAACTATTTTATTTAAAAAAAACTTCAAGGTTCATAAAAAGGTTTCGCCCGCATGGGCGTTCTGTATCATATAATATGTTGTATCCATTACACATAGAAACCTTCTAGAATTACTGTATCTGATTTATTATAGAAAAACCGAATCAATATCCGTTGCGTAGTTTTAAAGATCTAAGCATACATAGAGACAGTTACAGTAAGATACTATATACAGTGATTTGGACATCCAATCAGCTTCTATCACAAGCGGTTACTATAAAAAAAATATTACGAAATAAAAAATACATAGATTTTTAGGTTAGAATTTTTTCGAGTCTGCTTTTGACGCGATCTTCATTAAATCCCTTAAATGACAAGAGCTAATATCAAACAATTTGATTTGAGTGATCAACTCCCATTTAAGTATGAGTGCTAGCTCCTACACTATGTTGAACTGTCCCCGACAGCTGTCATAGCCGTGGTACGATTTAATTAGTCCAGTCTTGACACAACGCAGTTAGCACTCGGGATTAAGTTTGCTGTGTATGTAAGAGGATTATATTATAGTATCTACACTCTTACATACATTTTATGTATGCATTTATTAAAGTGGCTTACTTTTTGATAAGAATTTTTTTGTTTTAGCCGCACGTTTTCTCATACGGGAAAGCTTTCTTATCCTAATCGGGTGAGCAATTTTTACATAACTTTACCGTGTTATGTTTCAATGCTAAATGCTACTATGCATTACCTAAATGATTTTTCAAGATGGTATTAAAAGGTTACTACAGAATTCGTGAAAGCTACTACCGCTTAGATGGCAGACAAGCATACCGCCCACCTCATGGAAAGTGGTTACCGTGGCCTATGGACGTGTGCAATACCAGAGGAGTCACACTCGTGCTGCCGATCCTGTAAGAACAGAAGTTTCTGTGCCGTCAGTGCAGGACAAGCCTTTGGTCTTCCCACTGACAGCACAAAAACTCTCCAGTGAGCTCTGGCTACTCACCGACGAAAACACAACACAAGGTTATTATGGCCGCAGTATTCTGTAGGGCGGAGGTATTTCCCCAGTCGGACTGCTCAATTAGAACGGAAATACCGTCGTGTCCTTTTTCAAGTTTGATGTTTTTGTATGTCTATTCCATTAGAAAAAGCCCAGTCGCTCTTTTTCTTGTTTCGTTCCGTTGAGACTCTGTCTTGGCTATATTTTATAGCACATACTGTCTTTCCAAACTCAAAATTCTACTTTACTATGTTAAATAATAATGATACGACAGATATCTAGAATATTGTGAAACTGTCGTGAATACAGGTTTGCTCTACTGGTTCTAGTCTAAGCCTGATCTAATCCTTATTGATAGATGTCCATTCCGATTCGCAGTGAACCGTTCAATGACGCTTGTTACTGTACTAGCTAGGATTGTCTGAACGGCCACCCCTTGATACTCGTATTATATTATATACATACAGGGTGTCCCAAAATTCAAGGATAAGCCGGTAACAGAGGGTGGCCCTACTTATGGCTGCTCTGGAAAAAATAAGAAAAAAAATGTATCTCTATTTTTTTTTTAATTATTTAAACTTTTTTAAAATCTTTGGAAATTCGGTACCCCTAATGATATTTTCAACTACCAGGTCCACAATTTTGCAAATATTTTTGAACTCTTTTCTGTATTAGCAAGCTAAGAAGCATGACTATCCACCAACATCCTGAAAAATTATAGAATATTTGTAGTTATTTTACAAAAATAAGTCAAAATATTTTTTTGTCTTCAAATTTTCATACATTTTTACTTTCTACCCACTTTATCTTATCTCGGTGAAAAAAAAAAGTACAAACACCACTATGGCATTCTTTTTCAAAAATTGGCGCAACTATCCAAGATTTCAAAATGGTATAATTTGGGTATGATACTATAATGAAATACTAAAAAAAAATTTTTTTTGTAAATAAGAATCACATTTAATACATTGCTCTTATTGAAAATCACCAGATTTACTTTGTACACAATGCATTCATCCTCAATAAAAAATCATTGACGGGACTTGTGACAAAGTGGTAACCGAGTAGGTTATCACATTACGAGGTTAAGCAACATAAGCCAGGTTGGATTTCGGATGGATGACCATTCTTAAGACATTGAGACACCTCCATTCCTCAGAGAGTACGTTAGGCCGTCGATACCGGTGGCCCTACAAGTATCTATGACAGTTGCTACGGGTAGTGGGAGTCCTAAAAGTCTAACAACTAGTCATCATCATCTTCATGGATACGCATTATTCTGATTGCAGCCGTGGACAAGATAAACTTGGAGCTCAGAGTCCGCCTTCCAGTTCTTAGCCTTCCTCCTCCATTTCACCAAGTCAAACTGTTCTAACTAAATAGCTTCGATATCGGCAGTGGGTTGTGGAAATCAGGTGGCAGTCGCCTCCCGGAAAATATCGAAGCTCAGCGCTTCACAGTTAGCCTGGAAATCCGAGGCTCAGAGTTTTGGAATTGTCTTAAAAACAATTAGGTCGTTAAAAAAAAAACAGTAACAATAATGCAATAATTATAAAAGTATACCATTATGTTTGTTTAATTATTTTTTAACAGTATGGATTTTTAACACTCATCATCCTCTGAGCCTTTACAAAATACAGAGTTGGATTTTATGGTTAACTGTGAAACAGCAGAACCGCGAAATTTTCCGTGAAGCGACTGCCACCCGACCTCCACAACCCATTGGCGATATGAAAGTTATCGAGTGAGTCCAGTTGTTGGACTTCTAGGGTTCCGACTACCGACTAACAACTGTCATAGATGCTCGTAGCCACCGGTATCGATGACCTAACGTACTCTCTGGGGAATGGAGGTGTCTCAATGTCTTAAGAATGGTCATCCATCCGAAATCCAACCTGGCTTGTATTGCATAACCTCGTTATGTGTTAACCTACTAGGTTACCAATTAGTCACGAGTCCCGTCAATGATTTTTTATTGATGATGAATGCATTGTGTACAAAATAAATCTGGTGATTTTCAATAAAAGCAATGTATGAAATGTGATTCTTATTCACTTAAAAATTTTTTTTGAGTATTTTATTGGATTATCATACCCAAATCATACCATTTTGAAATCTTGGATAGTTGCGCCAATTTTTAAAAAAGGATGCCATAGTTGTGTCCATACTTTTTTTTTTCACTGAGATAAGATAAAGTGGGTCGAAAGTAAAAATGTATGAAAATTTGACGACAAAAAAATATTTTGACTTATTTTTTGTAAAATAACTACAAATATTCTATAATTTTTCAGGATGTTGCTGGATAGCCATGCTTTTTAGCTTGCTAATACAGAAAAGAGTTCCAAAATATTTGCAAAATTGTGGGCCTGGTAGTTCAAAACATCATTAGGGGTACCGAATTTAGAAGGATTTAAAAAAAAATTAAATAATTAAAAAAAAAAATAGAGATATATTTTTTTCCTTTTTTTTTCAGAGCAGCCATAAGTAGGGCCACCCTCTGTTGCCGGCTTATCCTTGAATTTTGGGACACCCTGTATACATACATATGCTCACGCCTCTAAATCCCCGGAAGGGTAGGCAGAGGTGTATTAACACCAACATTTCGCCAAATATGATTTTCAGTCCTACGTAATAAGGGGTGAGCCTATTGCCGTCTAGTGGGCACCTTGACATGGGCTGTATGTTTACTGTCGGATGGAGAACTCAGCCCTATCCCTTATATTTATATCGTTTACGAATCACTTCTTTATTAATAGAGAAAACTAGAGCAATCACAAACACCTATAGGTACAAATCGCTGATCTGAACGCGTTATACTGTGCATATAGTATGCATTCGTGATGCATACTACACCTAAAGACGTCCACGTGTTGTTCTTTGACCTGCCTCTCTAGAAAAGTGGCAATTCGTTTGTAGAATAAAATAAAATGAATTGATCAATGTATGGGATTGATATACGTTGACGACTGTCCGTCATAATCTTCAAAACAATTATGTGTCATACATTCATCATTCTTTTGTACAATATTGCCAACGAATTGCCACTTTCGAGAAATCTTGTTATATCATCTCTATCAGTCGGGTCAGATGCATATTCTATTTGTTTTACCACGTTTGTATTTAGCTCGTAGTATATCAGTCTCGACCGCGCTGTGCTTGCGCAAGGTCGTTCACACTGTGCGAATTAATGTACACGCGCCGGAATAATCTACCCTCACGATTGACTTTTTAACGTTTCTCATAAAATTATATATTCAAGATTTAATGATATTTAGTGACATCCACCATGACGAATCAGCAAAAGCTGATCATAAATGAGCTTCTCTGCTTTATACAGTGCAAAAGTGATGTAATGAACGAGGACAGTCTGATACAAATTTGTGATTCCGGGTTTGTGGAAAAAGACGTGGACGCAGCCAGAGAGATCTTAACGCAGCTTTCTCTTTTGAGAAGTGTCAGAAAAGGTGAAGGGAAAAAGAAACGAAACCTTCAAGATATTGTGAATGCTTTAAAAGAAGCTGACGCTGACAAAATACCCGTATTTGTAGCCAAGGACCTACATCGACTACCGCCGGTCAGCTTTGATCATATTGACGCTACTGCTATACTAAAAGACATAATTCGACTTAAAGAAGAAATATTCAAAATACAGAGTGATTACGTAAAAACAGCTGACATCTCGAACATACGGGAACAATTGCAAGTATTACAAGAACGTGAAATTAAAATTAAAGCAGTTGACCAGAAAAAGACTGACACAGTGTGTAATAAGAGGCAGAAACCAAAGACAAAAGGAAAAAAAAATAGAAAATCTTCACCAGACTTTTCGCAAGAAGTGAGGGTAGAACTAGACTATAATATTCAACCAACGGTACCTCTATACAGCACCGTTGTTACAAAGCGCTCGCCAGCCGAAAGTGAGGTGAGAGGGCCGGAATCGAACCCACGACCTAGTCAAACACCGTGCGCAACGAGTAGCCCGAGGCCTATACCTACTTTGAACCCGTCTGAAAATACCATCATTGAGGACAGCTTTACGACGGTAGTCAATAGAAAATTTAGGCCTATTAGAAGAAGAAATAGTAATAGGATTGGACAGGCGAAGCTGTCTGATAAGATAAAGGTGATACCCAGATTGTCATATCTGTATATATCACGGTTTCAGACTGACACAACGGAAGCTGACATCAAAGATTTCCTTCTAGAAAGTGGGTTAACGGCTACTAACATTGAAAAACTGAAACCATTCAAACAGACAGATTTTTCGTCCTTCAAAATCACCGTAAGTCGGTCTGAGGAGTCGTCCTTTTTGAGTGAACTATTGTGGCCGTCTGGAGTTGTATACAGAAGGTATAAAAACAAGCATCGTTTGCATTCCGCCGATAATAATTCTCACGCCAACTAGTAACTGCAGCCTACCAAATTACCTAATTAAGAAGAAGGATGGTGAATACCAATATTGTCACTTTTAACTGTCAAGGTATCAAGCGTACCTACCTACATGTGCGAGACCTATGTAGGGATCACGATTTCATAGCTCTGCAAGAACATTGGCTTATACCAGAAGAGATAGATTTCCTACAAACCATACATCCAGACTTTAGTTACCACGGCATCTCCGCTGTGGATACGACCGCGGGTATACTTAGGGGAAGAGCTGCAGCACATGGAGGTGTGGCTCTGCTATGGAGAAAGGCGCTATTTACGTGCGTTAAACCGATTGATACCGGGTCAACGCGAGTCGCCGCCGTGCGAGTGGAGCTTGCGTTAGCTGAGCGCAGCTACATCGTGATGTCTGTATATATGCCTGTACAACACATGGACAATCTACCTTTGTTCACTCAGTGTCTGGCCGTCGTAAGTGCAGTGATAGAAAATAATAGTGACGAAAGTGTTATCTGTATTGGCGATTTTAATGCGGACTTATCGCGTTCTAATAGTCTGTTCGGAATGGAGTTAAGGACGTATTGTGAAGATCAGGACTGGGTATGTGTTGATACATCTTTACTAGGCCTAATGTCGAAAACTTATACATATCGCAGCTATGCACATTATACGACTAGCTGGATTGACCATTGTATTGCGACACAAGCCGCGCACCGTATGTTTACGGGTGCACATGTAATTAATACTGTTTTTGATTCTGATCATTTTCCTCTTGTCCTTGAATATAACGTTGACATGGTAGTACCTAAAATTAATAAGCAGAGTGGTGGACGTACGAACAGGGTCTTGTGGGGTACCAGAACGCCCGACCAATCGCGTCATTACAACTCATTGTGTGAAAAATACCTAAAAGCTTACACATGGCCCACAATGCCGTGTTCGGGTGACCATCTGTCTGACCAACATGTTTCTGTAGAAGCGATCATTGAACAGACGTATATGCAAGTTGTAGATTGTATGCAAAGGGCCGCTGCGCGCTCGTATGTAGGTAAAAATGTCAAAAGCAAAAAATATATAACTGGCTGGAACTATCACGTGAGTGAGTATCATAGGAGGGCTCGGTTGGCGTACCAGACCTGGCTTTCTTACGGCTGTCCCTTACAGGGTAACATCTACGATGATATGTATAATACAAAAAAAGTGTTCAAAAATAAATTAAAGTGGTGCCAGCGTAATGAAAAGAAAATTAAAGCAGATATAATTGCTATGTACCGTCACAAAAAAGATTTTTGTAACTTCTGGAAGGAAACGAATAAACTTAAATTTAAAACTGCTATTCCATTATCAATTGAGGGGAGTTATAATAAAAAGGAAATAGCGAACATGTTTGTAACAAAATTTAAAGTAGGTAAACAAACGCCCTCCTGTGGTCAATCAGCTGCGCTGGGACCGCCGCGGCCGGGGCAAGCGCGTGCACCCCCCACCTCATGCAGTGACTCCCGACACCTGTATGTCACAGCGGACGAATTGTTTACTTGTGTTAGAAATATGAAACGCGGTAAGTCACCCGGCCACGACGGTCTCAGCGTGGAACATGTGTTATTTGGAGGCAACTTGTTGTATAAAAAGCTAAGCCAGATCTATAATTTATGTATTGAATATAGCTATCTCCCTAGGGAGTTAATGAAGACTATAGTGGTTCCAATTGTAAAGAATAGAACCGGTGACGTTTCTACTACGTCGAACTACAGACCCATCTCACTTGCAACAATAGTCTCTAAATTATTTGAGCGAATGATAAACACACACTTAAATGAAAATAATATTCCGTTAAATAATGCACAATTCGGCTTCCGTAAGGGTATGTCCACAGACATGGCAATATTCGCCCTGAAAAATACTGTGAAGTACTATACATCTAAAAATACGTCGGTATATGGTTGTTTTTTGGATATAAGTCGCGCTTTCGACTCAATAGATTATTCTATATTATGGAATAAGATGAGACGTACCGGGGTGCCAGAACAGGTTACTAATCTTTTACAATATTGGTATAATACGCAAGAAAACCAAGTCAGATGGGGTGAAGCACTCTCTGAAGTATATAAACTCGATTGTGGTGTTAGACAAGGCGGGTTGACGTCACCGGTATTGTTCAATCTTTACGTGAACGAGTTGATGGAGGAGCTCAGCAGCACGAGGGCCGGCTGCCACGTTGGAGACGTATGCGTCAATAACCTGAGCTATGCGGACGACATGGTGCTGCTGAGCCCCTCCCCCGCTGGGCTTCGTAAATTACTAAACATATGTGAAAAATATGCATGCGCGCACGGCCTTAGCTATAACGTAAAAAAGACAGAGGTCATGATTTTTAAATCCAGGCGGGGTCCGGAAAGGATACCTAACTTCAGCCTTTGTAACAGCTCCCTAAGTGTAGTTTATAAATTCAAATACCTTGGACACATTGTCAACAGTACCCTTGACGATGATGATGATCTTGAAAGACAGCGGCGAGCACTTTCTGTTCGCAGTAATATGCTGGCGAGGCGGTTTGCGCACTGCTCGAATCAGACGAAGCTGACCCTGTTCCAGGCGTACTGTCAGGCGTTCTACACCAGCCAACTGTGGAGCAACTACACGAAGGGTGCCTACAACACCCTTCGTGTACAGTATAACAACGCTCTCAGAGTGATGCTCGGCCTGCCGTGGCGGTGTAGCGCGTCTGGCATGTTCGAGGAGTACACAATTAAAAATGTGGGGGAGCTGTTGAAAGGGCTTAAAGGATCTTTTCACAAACGTTTGCAATCCTCCAGTAATAAGATAGTTCTCACGGTGTTTGACCATATTTATATACATGACATTTGCTATATTAAGAAATGACTGACAAATATGATAATGTGCCTACCCACAATAATAATTAATTAATGTAATTGTAATGAATAGATGAGATATAATGATATTGATAATTAATTTTATTTTATGGTGTAATACGAGTACAATTAACTGTACGTTAATTTAGTATCTCATTTCATCGTATGCTATTATATTTTTATTTTTTATTTTATTGTATATCTGACATAATTGTATTATTTGTATAATGTAATTTACATATGGGAATTGATTGCCTGAAATAAACGTATTTTAATTTAATTTTAATTTAATTTTTAATTTTATAGTATAAAAAAAGAATTATGAATGATAGATGAATATTAAATTACGATAGTTTCAATATAATAACTAACTATTCATTCATTTAAACGTACTTATGCAAATCAAATAGTTAGCTGTTTTTACAAGTAAAAGTTTGAACAGTGTAGATATGAATTGCAGTATCATTCCCATCAAAGCATAAGCAAATCATTATACTGTAGTAAATGTCAATTAAATATTTATTGGTTCCACATTTTAAAAAAACCTTTTCTTTATACAATTACGAACCGAGAGACTGTTGAATACTATCGGTGCTTCAGTATTTTGTCAAGCAGCACTATTCCAGTATTTTTGTATTATTTATTTTAAAACCTTGTGTTTTTCGGCCTATTCCCAATAGTATTACCATCTAGTCTTACCACTAGTACTACTGGGAATCTTTGTCCTTGTATTTTATCTAGTTTGAAATACCTGTACATTCTAGAAACGTATTTTTTTTTCACAGTATAATAGTTACAAACCAGAAAACCCCTTAACCCTGAAATATGAAGTAGTTAATATAGTGTACAGTGGTTTGTTTAAATTGGTTTATGTTAAGCAAGAGCTTAGAGACAAACAAGCTCGTTCTGTGTCTTATCGCATGAGGTAACCGAATTCAGATCTACTGTATCGGTTAGTGGCACACTGAGATTTGTAAAACTAATTTCTAAGGATTATCTTTCAAGGTAATTGCTATTACTTAGGTTTGAGTCCGACATAACCTCCTCCTCCGGCTCCAGCGGGGGAGGTATCCGTGGGAATTTTTCGCACGATAAAAAAAGGGAATAAGTCCTTAAGATTGGAAACAAAGAATTGAGGTGACTTATAAAACTGAATTTACCTACTTAGAAACTATTTGCGATGCACTAGCGATGAAAAACCACTCCTAACACAAGTAATTACGTTTAGCTACGGAGGGGTCACGGGCATATTAGTAAATTCGATTACTCTTTTAATAAAATCTTGTTAGATTTGTGTGTGTTTCCGATGTGTTTCCGATGGTGAATAGGGTAGCCAGAGCTCACTGGAGAGATTTTGTGCTGTCAGTGGGAAAACCGAACGCTCTGACGGCACAGAATCTCTCTGTACTTACAGGGTCGGCAGCACGAGTGTGACTCGCCTGGTGTTGCACTCGCGCATAGGCCACGGTAACCTTTTACTATCAGGAGGGCCGTGTGCTTGTCTGCAACCTTAGTAGTATAAAAAAACAGCTTTATAGCTAATCTACACGCGATTCGTATCGGGCAGTTATGCAAAGAAAAATACGAAGAACATCTGAATCAGAAACTTTTATTTATTCGCGAAGTTTGATTGAAATGATATGAATGTCACCTTAAAATATTCGAATACATTCAAATGTATTCACGTCTAGACACACTTGCTTTTGTCGCAGGTCTATCCAAATTCAGCATAATATTTTTATTACTACTTATTCAAATGCAAAATTTACATACCACAGGAGTAATATCGGCTGCCACTGGATTCTGTGACTATTTTAAATTACATTACAGTGCAACGCTTTAGGTGGGAATGAGAGCTTAGGGTGAATTCAAGGAGAGGAGACGGTACAATGTGCGAATATACAGGTTGACTTTGTTGCGCTGGGATGTTTCTTGCACGCTCTAGCATGCTCCTAAGGCATGAAGAGGTGGGATTTCTTGTTTTAAATAATAATGCATTATGCTATAAAAATACTTAATGATCTCACTAATTACTTTATCCATACAGTCTCTACTGATTTTGGGTATCTCAGGCCATATTCTTCATGCCTATACTTGTTAAAGCTTTGCCTGTGCTTTCTCTCAGTACACAACGAGCATAAATGCCAGTAAACCGACGTCAGGCCACCTTAAAACAACGAGGCAAACGGACTCCTTATTTGAAATGCAAGGGGTTGCATGTAGACGAAGCTAAGAGGAGTTCACACTTGAGGAATAAGATAGAAAAAATAATCATAATATTATTTATATTAAGAAAGTTTTTATAGAAGCCCACAAGTTATTTGAAGTATGAAGTTTTCTATAGGGTTGTGAACTCCCCACAAGAATAGTAAACGAGGCTTGAGAAAATAAAACATTGTAGCAGCAGGTTGAGTCAAGCCTTTATATCCGTCTATAAAATATCATAATATAGGTATATGTACGTAAATTCACTACAGTGATCATTTTACTACGCAGGATAAATATCCATTTACTTATGAGTGTTGTAATTGTAATAGTAATATCATATTATTCCTCAAATTCGAAAATATATCTGGAGAGTTAGCAATTTTAAAATCGATTGCGCTCTTAAAATTTAATATTGGATTCTTCTCGATTCTATTTTCAAAAAGGCGAACTCGATTCTTCTCTGTCCTCATTGTGGACGCATGTCTACTGCTAGTATCGATTCCATCGGCTAACGTTTTAATTTAAACGGCATTGCTAGAGATTCCCTGTGATTGCCAGTTTGTGGGTATACCCGTTTGGTTTGTGAACTTACGAGTATGTACATTTGTCTATCTGATGCAATATAAATTTAGTACTTGTGAGTAAATCTTGTAATATTGTATGTATTAGTGTAGCTTTGGTAGCCCAAGTCGTGCATGACAATGAAGTAATGTTATAACTTAGTTTTAAAGTTAACTAAAGCTTGGCATCAGAAAAATGGCCTGTGTGTTTATCTATTTTTGTGAAATATTTTTAAAAATAGTCAAATCTTCTAATATTCCTTTATCAATACTAATAGTCAAATGAACTTTATTAATAATTTCAATAACTTATAAACAAACTTCATAAAAAAATAACATTTGAGTTTTTTCAAGAAACTAACTAAAATTTACGGAATCCTTTCTTTTTTGTAATGTTTTAGACTAAAATACCTACTTATATTTTGAGAAATGACAACTGTTAACGCTATCTACCAATTTCATTATTCACCAGGAACACAATTTAGCTGCACTTAATAATTCAGTTGGTTATTACACTCTGTCGTACTCTAAACCACCTGTTCTCAGCTAAGAGGATGCTTTAGCCGTGAGGAGTATAAGCACAGGTATAAACCTCTTTATATAACTAATCTTTGAACGCAATTGCATTAACAAGATTTCAAGTTTGTGACATGTTAGGAACAATGAAAGAAAGAAAAGAAAAAGAAAACCACCTTTTGTTGTGAATGGTAGGTTCATAGGGGTTCATAAATTAAGGATGGGTTCATAATCGGCTTGTAATTTTGATTTAAGTTAAAAGAATATAAGATAAAAGAATATAATATAAGTAGAAGATAAAATATCACTAAGTAGCGGATTAACATGGATGGTCCCTCAATTTTAATTTTATTCGAGTTCGAACTGGGGGTGTATTTAGCGAATGTTTTGCTTAATCCAATTGTAAAGTGACTTATTCAATTGTAAAGTTTGCAAAATATTACAGTGACGTATTATGTTTCTTTCGATAAAAAGGGCTTCTGTAATATCTCTAAGCACCATACCTAACTGTAAAAATTCCAACTAGAATTTGAGTTTAATTAAAATTGTAATCCGTATTTCTAATTAACTTCATCCAGTGCACCTTCTGGTACATCTTATTAAGAAACTTCATGAGAGACGAACCAACCATTAATGAAGTTTTACCACAACCCACCGCGTTTAGCATTTCATAATGATAACCAGATAACGAAATAGTTATACAAAACTGTAAACACTGGTTGAATATATTGTTAACATACCTACTAGTTATACGTTACCTAAAAGATTTCTCTATAACTAATAAATAATCTATGTCTTTACGTCGGGTGATTTTCTACCATCCGTCCATCACATGGCGTATATCAGACGTCTCGTTCGTTTCAGTTTTCCAGATGTTTGAGATAATGGACAATATGGACATTTATATATACAAGCAAGGCCATCAGTCTTGACATCGTTAAATATTTATCCTAAAACATTATCCTTTATAATTTTCGATATACCCAAATATTTACAACAAGGCAACCTAAGTCCCTATTTATTTATCGAATATACGATCGAAACCTTATCCCGAATGAAACATGTCTTGTACGTAAGTGAATGTCTACAGTTTATTCTTATTGACTCGAGGGGTAGAACTATATTTCAAAGCCGAAAATACTGACGAATGCAAAACTAGCAAAATAAATAAAATAGCAGCTCTTTTCCCCGATATATTCTGTTACTTCACACCGTGTTATTTCAATGCGCTGATATCGAAACATTGGATTTTCGCCCGTGCTCACTCATCAATACAAATGTCTGTTACAGATGTCACACATTGCTGATTGTATCGTACGTCTAACATTTTCTCTATTGTCGTTCTGTCTAGACATTAACGTTTGAATATAAACTGTAGAGTTTTTATATAGTCTACGACATTAACGATAGGAAAATACTCTAATATGTTTTAGTCTTACAATTTTTTTTTATTTTTCATCAGAAAGTAACATTATAACGGTATATAATTATAGGTACAGGTAGTATTGCGTTAGGATACTTACATAGAGAAACAGGTTACTGCTAAGGTTGCCATTATGTAAATTCATCGTTTGTCAAAATATCGCAAAGTATTCGCGTCCATATGTTTTTTAAACGATTTAATTTTGACATAATATATGTGGTGTTAGAACGTAAACATCACACATAGCACATACATAGTATGTATGTATAATACACACATAGTAGATATCCCGATACTTGCATATTTTTGTAATTGTCGTTACCAGAAAAAAATGGAATCAACTTCCCTACTGATCTTGGGTAGCTGATTTTTTTTCTGTTGACTGTTGAGGTGTAAAGTTTACGTGCCAACAAAAACATCCGTGTGTCCATGCGAAACTCAATAATACAAGGCGATGAACCACCATCCGTTTTCAGGCTGAAGGCGCAATGTCTTCAGTAGCTTTAGTTTGCAATGTATTTTGTGACGTTGACAGCTCTTTGATTCATAATACAGTCAGTTTCAAACTATTTACGGTTGAGATTAATGTAGCTTCGCCCAGATTCGGCTAGCAAGTCCATTTCCACTTACAGTCTCTTCATTATTTATTACAGTATAAATGATCTTAGGACCAATATTTTAGAACTGATCGCATTATGAATGATGACTTGCTTTTTGAACTTCTACTTTACCTCACTTTACCGTCGGGTGCGGTGAAATTGACAAACCAAGCATAAAAAGGGTGTATGGGGATAAAACTGAGATCTTTCGAGCCCAAGTCAGTCAACCTTCTGCAGGTTTCTCTCTCAGGACTCTCACAGAGAAGCACAAATCTTTCTTTATCCAT
This sequence comes from Eilema depressum, assembly GCA_914767945.1. Classification (NCBI taxonomy): domain Eukaryota; kingdom Metazoa; phylum Arthropoda; class Insecta; order Lepidoptera; family Erebidae; genus Eilema; species Eilema depressum. The sequence continues at coordinate 12,991,433 of OU612033.1, read as the reverse complement.
ATAATAAAGGTTGTTATTATTACGCTAGCTACTTTCGCTTATGGTTGGATGGTATTTGGTTTTCTTTCTCCATTATGTCGTTCGTCATAATTAATGAATATTTCGTTAATGGTTACAGGTTGTGAGTAATGGAGTCAAATTAGAAGACCGTTCATTAGTGAAATAACTCTTTTTTTTTAGTCGGTCAGGAAATGGCGCACCTAGTGTTCCTAATAGCGTGGTAGTACGTACCTCTAAAGTAGCGATATTTGGGTAGGGCAACAAAAATCTAGAAAGTAGAACGCCGTTGAAATGAAATTAATCCAGTTATAGTATAAGTTATTCGTGTAGTGACGGAAAAAGAATACAAGTATCACCACCCCATCTCATCTGAAAGGTGTCGTAAGAGGCGACTAACGGAAAAATATGCAGACAATATCACTGCAAGAGACGGAAAACTCGAAAGAAAACCCCAACTCATCTGGTCAGCGAAACAGTAGCCCAAAGTCTTCCAATATTAAGAGAGGCCTATGTGCAGCAGCGGACTGCTATAAGTTAATTGATTGACAGTTTAAGTTAAAAAAGTAAAGATGATTGTAAGAGAAATACAAATATACCTACAATGCAAAAACAGTAGACAGGAATTGAAAAAGGAATGAGTAAGTCGTTTGAGCGCATAGAACTAACAAACAAAACGAAACAAGCTTTGTGGGAGAATTCTCCCTGTGTGTTGGAGGAACATCATACCTCACCTCATTCCTCCACATGTACGTGTTTACCTCTTCACTTGCGACTCGTAACTGTTCACAAGCTCCGGAACAAAACAAGGAACAAATAAATAATTGTACTTGGGTACTACGAAAGTAATTAGCGAACAATAGTTTCGAAATCGAAATCAATTTGTCTATAACAAATGCCATTATCTATAAACTTTCAAGCAATTGACTGATCAATGATTAAGTAGAACCATTTGTTTAACTTTGAACTCAATATATTAGATAATAAGTTATGTTTTATCAGTTTAACACGCATTCATTATTAGGGATTGTTTTGAAAAAAAAAATGCAAGTGTAGTTAAATTGAATGATGTAATTGCCTACTATAATCAACTCTAAAAAAAAATAATGGGTTTTTGGTATGACAATCACATTGCAGTCATTATGCGTGTAGTAAACAAGAAACTAATATGATTTGAAGAACTAGTAACCGAGCAACCTCCTTTGAAGAGTGTATTTGGAAGTTTTAGTAAATCATATAAATCAAGTTCATTTTCAAATTTATGTTTAGTTAATTAAGCATGGGAATTCTAGTTACACTAATACAACACATATAAAAACATATCAAACATAATTATTATTGAATGATGAAAATATCCCCAAAAATAGAAGTAAGTCCATTTAGAATTTTCGTGCTAAGTACTCTTTCAACAACTTTCCAAACTTCAAAACTCCAAGTGCGTTCCCTTTTTGATAATAATCCAACTGTGAACAGCGCTTCATCCAGGCCGTTATATTTGGGTATCTGGAATAAAAACAAAAAACAAATGTAAACCTACAGTTAGCCCTAAAAGTTCAGAAACCCATCTAAATTTATAAACCATCTGAATATAATTATATAAACATGTTACAGGATCTGTATACAAATCATAAGTAAGGTAAAGGTCAAAATAATCTTGATATCGAAGGCGATCGATTTGAATAGTTAGCATAATAAATGCTTCAAAATTTCATTCAACCCAATGATATATTATAAACTATAGATATGTTGTCCACACTCTAAAATGGCGACAAAAAAATGATGACTTTTGGTCATCATTTTATGCACCAATCAGAATCGCGACAGTGCGCCACCCAAAAAAAAACGTTTTTAATAATAAATACGTAATAATAAAATATTATTAATATAAATAATAATATAATTCATATAAATTAATAACATTGACGTATTTTTAGAAGTAGCTAATATGTTGTGTTTGCGCCATTTTTGAAAGCCGCCATCTTCGTGTATGACGTATCTATAAAAATAATACATCATTGATTCAACCATAATTTTTCTCTGAGTTTTCCACGCCCACATCCGCCATAATTATGTACTTTGTAATCTTACATTTTAGTTGAACTTGTTACCATCCTTTCATCGATTACACTTTCAGTCTCCATGCAGCTGCATAATAGTTTTGTATTTTCAGTTAGAGTTTTCTGACAAAAAACTTTTAATAACAAAAGTGTTATCAAAGTTTTTTAGTTCGGTCAAGCAAAGACCTGACCCAGATATCGGATCCACGGCCTCACGATCGCTTTTAGGCATTAGCATAAACTTGTGACAGGACCAACAAGGACCGTGTAAGTAATGGTATACAAAATAATTTATTTCCACTTACACGAGACTTCGTCATTTCTCCTGTGTCAAAACTTTACGCTTAAGTTAACATACAAAAATATATCAATTACTTCTTGGTGTATAGACCTTTTGTAAATGTTTTGATGCTCAGTAACTTTTGTGATTAACAGTAAATATTAACAGAAGATAGTATAAACAAGACAATACTACGGTTCTTTTTCTCACTTACTTTTTAACTTGCTCATCAATTGGCAATAGTTCATTTAATGTGCTGACAGATGCAACACAACTAATGTCTGCAAGCGTAGGTTGGTCACCAGCAAGCCATTGCACACCATTAAGAAACGCTTCAGTAAAATCATAAGCTGCCTGGATCTTAGCCACACCTCCAGGAATATAGGAAGTGGCTGTTCCGAAGAATATGGGTTCCTAAAATATCGAATGTTACCTTCAAGAAATCGATTCTTACTACTGTATTACTCTCAGTATCATTATCAGTTCTCATTGCCGTGTGTGTACTTAAAAATTTTGAGTGAAGTTTAAAAACGTAAATATTAACTATAAACTCAGTTTACTAGGTAAAATAGTAGGTGAAAGGTTTAAGGTATGCTCTCAGACTTTATGTAGAATATCAACTGCGTCATATCGTTTGATATGCTAAAGACTGTGTATGGGGTTACTTATCTGGCCTGTATGTGTTATGATCTGATAAAATTGCTATTGGAAATTGCATACCTATATATGCAATACTGAAACTGCTGCAATGTTAAAACTGTTTTCAGCAATACCTACATAACATCTAGAGCAGCATAATATTATATGGTTATCATATCAACTAAGGTGACGTTCAGTGCGTTTAACTGTTTATAATCAGTAATCACATCCAATAGATACATGAGAACTTGCCTAAGGGGAAGATTATTATTTGCCAAGACTGTGGTCATACTTACGTCAACTGTACGCAACGCTGGGTAAAGAATACCACTATCAAAATGGAGCATCAAATCGATACGTGCTCTTTTCTCAGGATCAATAATTGGGTAAAGTGGACTACCCTTGCTGTATTTGTTCACTAAATATGTTATAATTGCATGGCTACAACAAAAAGCAGCTAGTTATCAAATAATAATAGGAGAATAAAGAGACTAAATTTAATGTAAACTGATTTATTAATGTGGTTTGCAAAAGGTACCTTTATAGATGTAAAAATCCCGAATAATTCCGAATTATTCCATATTATTCGGAATTATTCCCAAATATTCTCAAATATTCCGGAATTATTCCCGCTAAACTCACCTACGAAAAATGAAATAACTGTGCTTCCACCTACCTACTAAACGAAAACTTAAGTACAGACCTGTGTAGGTATTGGTATATAGGTAGGTAGATACCGGAATATTATATATCTTGACCTCAGTGACGTCACAAAATGTACCTACTTATATTTATGTATATGCGCAGTAACACGCGTTTTTTGGATGTCTTTTGTGGATTAGGTGGATTTGAGATTCTCCGCCACCATGGTACCCCGTGTACCATGGTGACGGAAAAGCTCAAATCCACCAATCATAGACCATATCAAACCAATACGAGCATCTCTCGCGACTTGGAGTCAAGATGTACGGTACCTACTTATCTTAATATATATAAATCTCGTGTCACAATGTTTGTCCTCAATGGACTCCTAAACCACTTAACCGATTATAATAAAATTCGCACACCATGTACAGTTCGATCCAACTTGAGAGATAGGATAGTTTAAATCTCAAATTATAGTCGCAATTTTAATTTATCGCGATAACCAACATCCACGCGGGCGGAGCCGCGGGCAAAGGCTAGTTTTATTATAATATGTAGGAATATTATATAACTTGAGTACAACTTTCACACAGATACTAAAACAGCGACTGTAAGCGACTTTCGACCTTAATGACATTATCTTAATTACGTGTCTTTTTGCGCTAATAGATGACACTGATTACGAATATAAGAAAAAAAACTCGATTCTATGTCATGTCATTAAGGTCGAAAATTGCGTGCACTACGTTTTTTAAGGTTTTTTATCCCTAGCATCCTTAACTAGTCTGTGCTATGGAGCAAATAGCCAAATCGGACCGATTTTATCGGATATTTATATGAAAACAACATAATAAATGGTGTCGGATATCGGATGTCGGCCATCGTCGTCCGATACAGATATCGGATGGTGTGAAAACACTCATAAATAGTTTAAAAGTGTATAAGTAGGTACTCAGTTATATCCCTAACTCGGTAAAATCCGTAAAATCAAGAAAATGTTATAATTCACCACTTCATTCGTTTTAGCATGGTTGGTATAATATCGGTATTAATAAGAATACATGTAGACTGTATGTTCTTAATTATACCGATATTATACCAATATCTATAACCGTTTATAACGCTAATCATAAATGCATTTTGAGTCATCAAGAGTCAAGACTACATTTTTTCTTAATGATACCGAACCGAACCGACCGGAATAATTCCGAATTATTCCGGGTCATTTGGGAATTATTCGGGATTTTTCGTTTTATCCTCACGGAATATTTGGAATTATTCCGGCCTTACATCTATAGGTACCTTAAAATGACTGCATATTTTACAGTTCATAATTGACAGTTATCAATTTAAAGATAGAAAATATGTAGGTATTCATAATAAATATTATACATTAAAATAACATTACGTTATCATAACGGTTAACGAACTTAAAGAAATAAACAAGTATTTAGAGGTTAATGTTTCAACGATATCATTTTATTACTTGATAAACTCCGATTCGGTTAAAGTGACCATTGAGAAGTCACAATGAATTACGCGTATCTGCTGCATGCGTCTGCAGGTGTCGTATGCGGTCACCGGGTCACCTTCGTAATCATACCTTAATATAGGCTTGCATTTGATCACTGTCATAGCTTATCAATATAATTATTACCACCTGTAGACACAGGTAACAGACACCTGAAGTTCAGGTTTTCAATACCAGACTCTGGTCAAGGTATTATTTTTATTCATTCATTATACTACACTTGAATATTACTATGTCTTGGTTATAACAAATAAATTAAATATGAATTTATACTCACCTATCCCAAATATCAAAATCACCGTCCGTTAAATGAGGTATCGTATGTTGTGGGTTAATCTGGGAATTATTTTAATACTTGTTATTGATTGGTTAGTTATAGACAACATAAATCATCATGGACATACTGCAGAACATAATAACGCTTATTGCTATTTCTTCCATTTTTATGCTTATTTATTACACATAATTAAAACAGAATCGTTATAATGCATAATACTCACTAATGTAAAAATAAGACACTTGAGTCAAACATTTGCTTACATAACTACCTAGCTATTTCTTTTAAAGAATATGTTTAACAGGATTTAATTCAAGTAAATAAAATGCTTTTTAATAAAGAAAAATAATTAAATTTCAATAGTGAACACTAACTTTTTTGTGACAAATTTCATTATTTATAGATTAAAAATGTTCAATCTTTTTCTTCGAATCGTAAATTCATATTAAACGATGAGTGGTTAGTATCCAAAATGAAACAGTTAATTTGTAATTTGTATTCGTACCTTTAAGAAATCTTCTTTGAGATGTTCACCATTCAGTAAGTTCAATTCAACGTACTTAACAGCTGGAATCTTAAGGGCTTCAATAACCATATACACAGCCCGCACAGGGGGGCTGACATCCATTCCATAGAGTATCATAGTCATGGTGAATACTGAAATATGAGTAGTTAGGTTTTTAATATCATCGTCGGCATATTTTGAACCGATTCTTTTGAGTTCGCACAATATTGTCTTCGCACAATACTGTCGTTCACACAATATATACAATTAGTTAATTTTTTACATGCGTTAGAACTAAGATAACACAACATTAATGATGGTAATTATTAAAACCACAAAATGTATTCAAATTTTGAAAAAAAAAAAATTTATGATCATTTATTTTGCATAATCATAATATATTATTATAAATACAAATATTTCAAACAGATAATTTAATAATTTGTACAAAGACAAAATAAAAGTTTATATTTTTTTAAAGTGTAGGTATACATATTAATTCATAACAATAACACATTATTAATTTTGTTTAATTACACACCACTCACCAGCAATCAATTTCAATCACAAATTATATTTTAATGTATTGCAATATTGCACGTCGTGAAAATAACATAAATATTTAACTTACACAACGATAGCTGCGATTGAACTAACTGGCAATAGCGACTGAATTATTATCAATAGAAATAAAGCTGCGCGCTAATCATACCTACGTGGACGACTGTTTTTAGCGTTTTATATCTCAATAACAAAAAAGATTTTTATATAATCTTTTAGTTGTCCGTATGTCTATCTAGACCTTGTTCTCGAGTCAAATCAAAACCTGTATCTTTCCGTCGACCTAATTTGGCATCACGAATTATTTGAATCTTTCAAGGGGTGTAAGTAAATGTTAAGTGTGGATAATGGTGTTTTTACAACTATAACGTAGTAAGCCTTCCCGAAGAGCGATACCAATGCTCGGGCCCACTCCGTGAGTAGCGGCACCGCCGTGAAACCAATTACTACACCACGATGGCAATCCAACGCCGTCGACTCGACAGAAGAAGTACAACTAGTTATATTATTTTTATTATCATCAAGTTTGCCAGATTGTGTTACACTATAAAAGTTAATTTAAAGAGGTATTCAGTTCAAACATTTAAATACAAATTTGCCCTACGTCACTATTATCTATTTTGTGTCTAAGTAGATCAATATTAACCAACAAAATTTTACATAACCAACCAACGGTCGTCTTGTGTTTGATAAAATGTATGACAAGACGTCAAATAAATGGTTATAACTCGGTCATAACTTTTATCAAACAAACTCAAAAGCTAGTCAGCATTTAAAGGGTTTTTTCCCATCCAGTAACAGCCAAAGGAGTAACTCTGTTACTGGTGGGGGAAAAAATTCCCAACGAGTCACACGTGTATTCAGTAGCTGAAATTGTATCTCAAAACATTGCAATGGTCTTTTGAACACTTTTTCGAGAAACTTTCGCATTCATACCTCATTAGACATAGCAGTAATCTATGTATAAAGTAGTCTATGTATGATGTAATATGAATGTAAGTATAAAATTAGGTATGTATTCTATAGTTTAAGTTAATGACTACACAAATAACTACCCAGTTATTTTTGTTAAAGTATTTTAAAATAAGTCCATCCAAAGGTTGCCTGAAAGAGATCGCTTGCAGCGATAAGGCCGCCATTTGTACATATATCTTATATTGTCCCTAATGTACTGCAGTTTGTTTGTGTACAATAAAGAATTATCTTATCTTATCTTATCTTAACTATTTCGAAAATTCTATAAAAAAAGAACAGAGATATTTACGATGCGTACAAATTACAAATTCCAATTACTGGGGATTAATTATGCATGCCCGGAAGCTCAGCAGATCTGGCTGTAAAAAATAATGAAATAAGGAACATTAAGGCTCTACCGAGTGATCAGTCCATATACTAACTCAAGCATAAAATTACTTTTTGTTTACGTACGTATGTACCCTACCTATTGAAATAAGTACATGTAAATATCTATAATTTTGTGGCTATGTAAATGTCTATAATTTTGTGTTAATTATTTGGTAGACTAGTAATGGACTAATATTAGGGTGTATGGAGATCCACCAAGCCTTTTTGAACCTTTGGAACGAAGCTAATCTCATTTGAAAGCTGGTGCACCTGATGACGGAGTAATCTGTAGTGCAGGATTTCATAAAGGAGGAGTATGTTGTTGTATAATCATATCACGTCATCATACATACATACTCACGCCTGTAAATCCCCGAAGGGGTAGGCAGAAGTGTATTAACACCCACATTTCGCCAACTACGATTTTCGGTCCCACGTTATAGGGGGCGAGCCTATTGCCACCTAGCAGGCAGTTTATCATGTAAAGTTTTTTTTTTTTAATTTTTTTTTTTTAAATATTGTAGGACATTCTACACAACGCTATCTAGACCCATCGTAAGCTTATTTATTAGCTTGTGTTATGGAATCTAGAATGCGGATATACATACTTAGATACTTTTTTTTTTGTAAATACATACATATTATACATAGAAACACCCAGACCAATGCAAATATTTATATTCATGCATACAAATATTGGCACTGAGCGGGGATCGAACCCGCGCCTCCTGCGTAGCAGCCGCGTTCACTACCGCTACGCCACAGAAGCAGTCGATATGTCGAACTGTATGTTTATGTTTATTTTCGGATATAGAATAGCCCTTAGTCCCTTCTGCGACACCCACAGGAAGAAATTGCGTGGTCTTATTCTACCTTACTGGGAGCCGACATGGTGGCAACGTCATCATCTTAACGTTATTAGTATGTGTAAAGTTTAGATTTATTTTGAATAGAGTTTTAGTACTTAATGAATTTTTAGAATGAAATTATTCTTAGGATTGTGGATATCATTTAATGCCAATAATATTTGAAACAGATAGCAATAGTTCAATTTATATTTTCCGTGCCAGGTACTCCTTCAAAAGCTTCCCGTACTCCACAACTCCAGGTGTATTTCCTTTTTTATAATAATCCAACTGCGAACAACGATTTATCCAGGCCGTTATGTTCGGATATCTTAAACAAAAACATAGAAATACGTTTTCAAAGTCAACTCTACATCAACCAACCATGGACATAAAGTCAACGATGCGCTTACTTCGTTTAGTAACAAAGGAATTAATATGTGCCTCGATGACCGTATCAAAGCCGGTCGAATAGCGTGTAAGCTCCATTAGTTTCCTAAAGGTGCCGTTATAGGCAACTCGTAAAGCCATGAACATGATAGATTGCAATCTAACCTTCCATTTAAGGAGGTCAATAAAAACTATGGTTTCCTTTTCGTCCATTGTAATGAATAAAATGTTCTTTCGTATATATGAATGTACATAATTATCATCATCACCATCACCAGCAGCGAATTTTGGATAAACTGGGCAAGCACTTTAATACTGAACTCTCGATATAGCTTATCTTCACTTTGCAGGAGCGACTAACCTAAACTCCCAACCCCTAGAAGAACGCCTGTGCAAGAAATTGATCTATTAATCAGCAAGTGTACGGGTCTGCAAGTGAGGATGTTTTAGGCCCTGTAGCTGTACTGTACACATTCAACCACTCGATCACCACGCCAAATATACATTTAGTATTGTAGTATTTCATTAATAACTTTAACCACTTACGTATTCTCATCGATGGGCAAAATTTTATTCATTGTACTGATAGTAGCTACACAACTGATATCTGCCAAGGTAAGTTGGTCACCAGCAAGCCACTGTACTCCATTCAGAAACGTTTCCGTAAAATCATAAGCCGATTTGATCTGGGTTAGACCTTCAGAAGAATACGAAGTAGATGTACCGAAGAATATGGCCGCCTAAAATTTAAAATAGTGAAATTTGTCAATTGTTAATTGTCTTTGTTTGTACTCAACATAAGTACTATTTTGAAAACTAAATTGCTATGTACGAAAGAGTGAAACAGAGAAGATTGAGTTAAACAGAAACAAGATAAAAAGCTATCTATTCAATTATTAAGTGAAGTGTGTGTTAATATAATAGATTATTGTAATATAGGATGAGAGCATTAATAATGCTAGACTTACTTAGGACAAGGAGAATGACTATTTTGCAGAAAAATACAGTAAGTGGAATCTAGTATAAATTTAAACATTTATCTAAGATAATTCCAAATGCAATAGAAGGAATATCTGATTTCTCTGTCACTAAGGAAGGTTATTCTTTACCAAATGGTATATTTTAAAGATATGATATACTCACGTCAGTTGTACGGAATGCTGGATACAGAACACCACTATCGAAATGCAGCATCAAATCAATACGGGCCCTTTTCTCCGGATCCAATGGGTATAGGGGACTGCCCTTGCTGTATTTGTTCACTAGATAGGTAATTATCGCATGGCTGTAATAAAAAAAAGGAAGCTTACCTTATGCTTGTACACTGAAGAATCTTTTAATAACAATTAGTTTCTTGTGGTAGATAGCCGCGAGAGCTCGTTAATTAAGGTATTGTGAGAGACCTATATTTAGCAGTGAAAGAACGTGGCTGACGGTAATCAGAAAAAGAATCCTGTGTAATCTAGAAAGGACTTTCAAGTCAAAGAACCAGCAAATTTAATAATGCTTTTTTTACTAAGGCTCATTTTGTAAAATTATAATTGATTACGTCTGGATGATTCAAAGGTTCTTGTATGATTGCCTTAGTTAATACAATATACAATTATTTTACAATTATTTTTATTTCAAACCTAAAATGTAATAAGACGGACATGGATATTTAATGTGTAACTGCAATGCCCTACGCATTTGATCGCCACTGACAAAAATTGCTGTTTTGTGTAAATCAATGCAGATTAAGACTTATTTTATTCAAAAATGTTTTTTAAATTTATTGTGAAAGTAGGTATTTTCTTTCCTTTGACTGATGTAACAACTAATAATTAAAATCCGATGTAACATTCAATGAGATAGATGCGACATTTTTGCATTCTCGATTATACCTATATGTGTATGATTCTGATACCATTTTGTTTTCTGTATTATTATTTTTTTATTTTGTTTGTGTTCATCTTATCTCATGAATTTGTTGTTAGTAATCATTATAAAATCTTTTCAATTAACTTCTCATACTAATTTCCAATTAATTCACATATTAACTTATAAAAGAAATACGACAAATAGGGTATCAAACCCTATCACTCTTAAAATACTCTTTAACCTGTACGTAAACCCTTTACGGTAAGGAAAACATGTTCAATATACTTGTTGTATGATTACTTACCTATCCCAAACGTTAAAATTACCGTCCGTCAAATGAGGTATGGTATGTTGTGGGTTGATCTGGAAATTATAACAAGGTACTTATTCTTTTTAGATTAAAGACGAAATAAAAATTGTATTTCAATCAAAGTTGAACTTGAATTCAATAAAATATTTTATTTTATTGTGGTGGAGAATAATAATAGTCGACAATAGTCAAGAAACTGACATTTTAAAGTAGTGTAAAGTGTATTTAAAGATTTATTTCATTTTTGAAAATTATGCCTTATTACAATTTGTGGTTCAGTTTTTGTTCTAAACTGCTAGTTTAACAACATACTTATAAATCTTTGCCTGAATAATTTTAGATTTTAAATTGTACCTTTAAAAAATCTTCTTTGAGATGTTCACCGGTCAGTAAGTCTAGTTCAACGTACTTTACATCAGGAATCTCAAGTGCTTCAATCACCATATACACTGCTCGTACAGGAGGACTAGCGTCCATCTTATAAAGTGTCATAGGCATGATGGATACTGAAACAGAAAAAATCGATGACGTTTTTTATAATTTCGTCATTAATAACTTATCATTAACATCTTAGCGTTGAATTTAGTTGCATCAGATGTAATCGGATTCAATCAATAACTTAGTTACTGTTTTAAATGCTTTAGTATGCCTTGTTTGTTGTTCGTTATTTATAATTAAATAAACAGTAAATTTACATAATTATTTACTCACTACTCACCAGTAGTTGACTACGTAGACTGAAAAAATGTACGTAAATAATGAATTTTATTTGAACAGATACACAACACTCTCGTTCAACAACTTCCAATGTTTTAATTTAACTGACAGATAGAGATAATAATGTGACATAATAATGATAACTCCGTATCTGTTGATTATTGCGGCCGTCAACAAGGTTATTTGCTTTAGGAGAACGAATGAAAAAAGTTATGAAAATTAATAGATTACAAACATTGTCGTTGATAACGATAAAAGAAAAAGTATGTAATTAAAAAGGGACCTTTTATGTAGGAAACGTCAATTTGACTTCACCTCGCCTGATGGTAAGCTGAAGGCAAAGTCTCAGGAAAGACGGTCACCATAACAGAGACGTACCATGTTGCAATGATAGCACTCAGGGGGTGCGACCTTTTCTTATGCCGCTTATATGGCAGACAAGTTTACTGTCAACTGATGGGAAGTGGTGACCATTTATGAATAAAAATTAATACTTGTACTGTCAATACAATCAATACAAGAGGTAAACTTCAAGTCAACTCGTACCGAGTTGACTTGAATGAATACAATAATAATATACTAGATACATAACCTGCATTTGCTGTCAAGAATTCTATAGGCGTTTGTGGAGAACAAATATTAATAAAAATAAAGGCAACCATGCATATTTATTTGATTACGGCCCATGTTCTGGAGTCGTATAATGACAGGATTGGTACTGACACAGATACAAAATGGAATTTGTGTAAAAACATAAAACTGTTTACCTTTATGTAAAGACATTTTCAAACTGTGGAATTAGAGTCCCTAATAATATCAAAACAATAAATGAAAGTTATAATAAATGCAGTATTTAATGACAATAATATCTGTAACAGATGAAAATGGATCCATTAGAATTTCCGTGCCAGGAACTCTTTCAAAAGCTTCCCGTACTCCAAAACACCAGGCACGTTCCCTTTTTTATAGTAATCCAACTGCGAACAGCGCTTTATCCAAGCGGTTATATTTGGATATCTAAAATGTAAAAATTATCAAACTAAATTAGCATATCAAGCAAATTAGAACCCCGTGCTACAAAGTGTAAGCTAGAATCGAAAATTGCACACTGATAGAGTGAATGAAGAGAGGTTAAATGGACTAACAATAATAATATTTTTTTGTTAATATAATAATATTAACAAAAACGAATGTTTACTAAAAGATTATATTCATTAATTCTGATTTTTCGCGATAGCTTGTGGGCCTCACAGGCCACTTGTTTTTTATTGCCCAGCAAGAGATATACTCCAAGAGCAACAAGTCTCTCATAGTGTGCTTAATTGTCATGTCACTCAAAGATAACCTGCGAGATTTAAGTTAAATCCATTCAAAACCATTTGCATTATTGAGTATCAAAATGAATATACTCACTATGGATTATATGATATTCGCGAGCAATAACATAATTTTGATCACTTACATATTCTCCTCAATTGGTAACATTTCATGCAAGCTGCTGACGGTTGCAGCACAACTGATATCTGCCAGGGTAGGTTGGTCACCAGCTAGCCATTCCATGCCATTCAGAAAAATTTCAGTAAAATCATAAGCTGACTTGATTTGAGCCAGACCTTCTGAAGTAAAGGAAGTAGCAGTTCCGAAGAATATAGATTCCTGAAATTATGGAGTGTTAAAGTAAGTTTTTCGTTCTCCACCAAACGTTTCAATATTTTGCACTGAAATCATTTTGCTTTGGTTAGGTGAATTATTTTTTTTTTGTATTAAAAAATACAAAAACGTACACAAACGTATTGGTCGAGGTATTACCGTAAGTTAAATAGGAGAAAATTGTGTCATCCCTAAAATTAACATCCGATAGACACGTGAAAATCCATAAATAAAAAATTCTTACGTCATTTGTACGCAGCGCTGGATAGAGAATACCACTATCGAAATGCAGCATCAAATCAATACGGGCCCTTTTCTCTGGATCCAATGGGTATAGGGGACTACCCTTGCTATATTTGTTCACGAGATATGTACTTATCGCATGGCTATAAAAATAATGAGTAATCTTATAATGTATCTATAGAATAAATTAAAAGTACATATTTGAAAAAAGAAATGTGACAGACCGTTATGAGAGTTCGTTTCGAAAAATATTGTAAGAGGCCTTCAGTTTGTAGAAATAGCTTTTTTTTCACAATATGATATAAATATTTGAATAAGTATTGTCAGTGATTGCCTAACTGAATTTGTATCTCATACATCCCTTCGATTTAAAAAGGCATGAGTGGTGAGTCATTCGTTAAAGCAAGAAAAACAAAAGTATGAAAGAATAGAAGAAATTGCAGAATTATATCTTCAATATCAAGAACATAAAATAAAACCTTAATAATATTTTTATATACAAAAAATACTGTTCAATTTTTGTGATACCTTCTTTATAACAAGGAAAATATTAAAGATGAAAATTACTTACCTATCCCAAACGTTAAAATTACCGTCCGTCAAATGAGGTATGGTGTGTTGTGGGTTGATCTGAAAATTACGACATGGGGACTGATTATTATTTTGATCTAAATTTTGAACCTAATTTAATTTTGTTTTGGCGAATGGTTCAGATTCGACCAACATTACGGCGACTCGCGTGTAATAAATATTATAGACTCATTTTTGAAAATTTATCGTAATTTGTGCTTATGCAATGCGAGTAGGTAAAAGTCTATACAAAAATTGAATAATGAAACTTATTGAACATTCATTTCCCGGCTCAATTTCTATTTCTGTATTATTTATCAATATAGTGCAACATAGTTACAAGATGTAACGTCGCAAATGTTGACGTCAATTCTACTCACCCTGAGTTTACCATTACCAGTATTAGGTTATTGTAAAAGTTATTGCATACAGCACACTCTTCTCAACTATGGCACAATTTTGGTTCTAAGCTCCTAGCCTACTTGTAGTTAAATAGGGGTTACCTGTTTTACAGGGTTCGTCCATTTTCGTAACTGTCATTTTCATAACCAGCTACGAACGTGGAATTTTTTTCTTGCTTTCATAACCAGTTACGAAAATAGAATTAAATTGTCGTTTTCATACACTTTACCTTTAAAAAATCCTCTTTGAGATGTTCACCGGTTAGTAAGTTCAATTCAATGTACTTAACATCAGGGATTTTAAGAGCTTCAATAACCATATACACTGCACGTACAGGTGGACTAGCGTCCATTGTATACAGTGTCAAAGTCATGATGTATACTGAAACATAAGAAAACCGTTACGTTTTGCTTTAGCAGATCCACTCAATTTTAACTAGTTTAGCATTTCGTTTTAAATCCATTAAGATTGGAAAAAGCTAAATGCTCAGACGTGATTTGAAGCCGTGATCAGTTCCTTACCGAACCACGTCTTGAGCAAATTGTTCTGTACAGATATTTTGGAGCAATAATGGTGGGAGACATCTTCCGATAATCGTACGAACTATCGGAAATAATGAATGATGTTACAATAATTTTTAACTATTGTCTCTATCTATAAAAATTGCATACTAATTGCTTTATTGAATTAAATTTTGTTTTAAATGTTGCGCAGGTAAAATATCTATGACTAGCTGTTGAGCTGTTGCCCGCGGCTGTACCTCCACCTGCGTGAAATTCTGATCCGGTTCATCGCTGATAGTAGCTTGATGATAATTGTATAACCTATGTTGGTATCTGATAATCTAGCTTACTAATGGCCAAATAATTTTTGAAATCGGTCCATTAGTTTATTATGTTTACCTATTCGTTACACACAAAAATACAAATCTTTTTTCTTTATTATATTACGAGTAGTATAGATCACTATAGATAACTACAGCTGGTAGCTTACTCAAATATTGAGTCACAGAGATTGATATAACATCCAGATTCACAATTTTGAGACGTGATATCTGCCAAACCACTATAATAATCCTTCTTTATTACCCTTGCGTAGATTTATTTCTTGTCGTAGGTACTTTGCAATATAGTATATTATTATCAATGGTGGATACCGTATCAAAACGTAACGATTTTTTTTTCGTGATATTTAGGTAAATGGAAATCTCTAATATTGTGTTTTATCTACGCTTGTAAATGTTGATGCACACAATAGGTGGCACTTGAGGTGTTTTAATACGAAATATTATTATAATAACATAATTCTACAACATTCTATGTAGGTACACAACACTATTATATCTAGACCATGGTAAGGTTAGCTTAACTAGCTAGTGTTACGGAATCTAGAATGCGGATAAACAGACTTAGATTTTATTTGTAAATACTTCTTCTTCTTTCGAGTCAATGATTCTCTTTTTCATTGCTTTAAATTATTCGAGAATAAAATCTCGCCATCTCGACCGCGCTGTCAGTCACTTAGACCAATGCAAATATACATGCACACAAATAATGGCACTGAGCGGGAATCGAACCCGAAAATATGATTCATCAACAATAATATTTACACTACACTGTTAACGTTATTGTCTCGTTTGACTTTCGCGTTATGGTTTTATTAAAATTTAAAAATTACTCACCAGTCGTTGACCACAATGAACTACAACGACACCATATAAATCACTACTGTCATTTCAACAACTATACCACTCTCTTAACAACTTCAATAAATGTTTCCATCTAACCGACAGATAAAGACACGATAGCGTCATATATCAACCATTTAATGATAGTGCATCAATTAGTTAATGTACGGAATCAGTTTGAGCAATCAAGCAACATCTATATGTATACTAATATATACTAATATTATAAAGAGGAAAGATTTGTTTTTTTGTTTGTTTGTTTGTTTTTTTGTTTTTTTGTTTGTAACGAATAGGCTCCGAAACTACTGGACCTGTGTATGTCAATAAATCGGGCAGATTTCCATACATTCTTTACTAATATTAGATTTGTATTTTTGTATTCGAGTAAACTCAAGAACTACTGAACCGATTTCAAAAATTCTTTTACCATTAGAAAGCTGCACTATCACTGATTAACATAGGCTATAATTAATTTGCAAAAAAATAGGGATCCTGGATAAAACTTCAATAATGTAACCCAAGGTGTAAAAAAAATGACCTAAAAAATTCCTTACATCGCGTACGCTGCGAAAACTATTGAAGATAGAACAAAATAATGTACTGTAGAAATGTATAACTTAAAAAGGTCTACATAAAAGTCCGCGACAGCATATGTCTATCTAATAAGGGTAGCTCACAATAACCATTTTTATCTTTTACAAATTATAAAAAAAAATATGTGTCATTTTCGAAGCTATTTTTTAACAATATAGTGTTAAGCCTTATCTGACTAAATACGTTAGATACATTGTACATTTAATGTAGATCAAAATTGCCTTGTACACTGTATAATTATAATGAATATTTTAGAATCTATTGCAGTATGAAAGTAACGCGCGACGATATAAATTCAAGCCGAAATGCCGATCAAAGTCAGACCACGGAATCTATACCTTTATATTAATTCTTATCTGAATAAATCGTTTGGTATTTAAGATTGTTTCAATACCTGTTGATTAATTTTTGAATTATTGAAATCGGACGTTCTATTCAAAAGATATTACGAAATTATAATGTCAATAAATCCGGTAAATTACCATACATTATTTGAATACTAATTATTATTACGGGCATGGGCTAAAAGGGTGCAACCACGGGTGTTCGAAGTATTTCACGAGGGAAGACAGGGAAGGTCAGCTGAACACAAGATGCAACGGTAACGGGATCCGAATGCGGGATTGGAACCTCTATGTGATGAATCCTGGGTAACGGAGGCATTAACGCCCCTCACCCAGGGGAGGCGCTACTGCCTACGGCAAATACATACAGCAACGGGAGCAGCTCTATAGAGGGCTGCTCAAAGGCTTCCCACATGTCCCTCTGACTACGAGGAGGCCCAGTAGAGTGCAGGAAAGGGAAGGGCTGGTCACCGAGCGCGGACGTGAGGACTATAGGTCCGGCCTCCTGTCATCCCTTCACGCCCGTGTTCTCCCTTTCCGGAATTCGATGGGACATCGTGCTTCCCACTTCTGAGAGGGCCATCTTAAAATTGTAGATGGCCCAGGGTCAGCCGGGGGGTGCGGAAAATGCCCTAGGCAATTTTACACTCCAGCAACTGAAGACCCGCGACGGCATGCTGTTTAGTGGGTCCGAATTCCACATGGCACTCCTGATGGCTGACGGGGATGGTATCCGAGGCAATTTTAGCACGAAAGAAAAGTTTGTACGGAATCCGAATTCCACGCGGGCGGAGCCGCGGGCAACAGCTAGTTCATTTATAAATTACTAACTGTTGTCAGCGGTTCCACTCATATGAAATTTATACCAGTATTCCCGACTACAACTTATCTCTGTGCCTAATTTTTATCAAACTCCAGTCAACTGTTTTTACCTAAACAAGGAACAAACATCCATCCTTATATCCTCCCAAAATTACAAATTTCTAATATTTGTGGAATTGTTATAAGATTCTCAGGTTTTCAAGTTTCCTTGAATGAGCGGCAGAAAAACATTCTTTATGAGCCTCGCAAACTGCAGACTTTTTGATCGGCCGATAGTTTGATCGGGTTGGGCTATAAACGCGCACACTCGCCAAACTAAACTGTCGGGTTGGTTGTGTTTTTGATCGCCAATAGTTTAGTTTGTAGGCAGTCGTGGTGCCCATTCAACTTATTTGTCGGCCGATACTAAATCCGTGTAGTGTGCGCACTTTCATACATGTTCATACTGATTAACAGCCCGATTAAACTATCGGCCGATAAAAGTCTGTAGTTTGTGGGGGCTCTATAGTGCTTGGCGCTAGTTTTTTCACCACTTATTAAATAAGTTTTTTGTTTTTTTTTTTTATTTGTCGTAGCAGGCGGTGGTTTTTATTATTAAACTTTGTAAGGAACCAAAGTTTAATAATAAAGAAACCTGTACAATAACCAAGATATTTACGATGCACATAAATGAAAAAATCCAAGAAGGAAAACTCTGCAGACCTAGTTTTTAAAAAAGCCCTTTTAGATAAAACTTACTTACGCTTCGGTGACAGCAGAATACCAGCACTCATTTATAGTATGAAGCAGTAAAAATTTAGCTTAATACCTTTTTTTTTTTGCTTGCGGAACGCGTTGTTTTTTATACTTGATCAACAAGATATTTATAAATCATTACATCTATAGTTCTCGCCATACAGAGAATAAATAAAGCCTGAATATCACCTACTATATAAAGGTTAATTTAGATTCTTAAAGAAAGTCCAATAGAAACATAAAAGTTAGAATTACACACAAAGTCATAAAAAGTGAGCAAAGAATCGAGCAAAGGCACGACCATGAACACCTCAGTGAACCTAAATGACAGGGAGACAGAAGGCAAAGGATTTGCAGTCTATCGGGTGAGGAAGATCCAGTGAGGAATTGACGTTCATCTGTACCCGAACAACGCCAATTTAGAAGATGGAACGTGCATGCCAACTTGCTTACTTAGGCTGACTGGGCTATCAATTTTATTTCATACTGGCATTGTTTTGGGCAAATTATGACATTTCGCACATTTTTTAACAAACAGGTTGTATTATTAGTATGGTGTGATATAGTTACACAGTCGTTTCAGCATGCCCGTATCGATCTGTATGCTTATAATCGATATGATTGTGAGATATGATTAGATACTGGTGTCTAATTAAAACGAGGCAGTGTGAGTTGAGCACATACTGTCACAATCAGTTATAGAATAGAACTCACAGACATACAGGCTACCAAAATTGCATTAAAATGCCTAATTACGTTTCCAATCAAACATTTGCCGTCCTATATTATTTACAAAATGCATTATTATAATTCTTACCTTTTCCTATTTCTTTTATTCTATTTTTTATAACTAAATAGTTGGTAAAATTGTCGGTAGATGATTGCCCTTAGACATATTTACTTGGATGAAAATTTCGTCTATCCAAGAAAGATTTGATAAGGATAATTGTTTAATGTTGCCCCTAAAATGGAACTCGTCACCGTTGACTTTAATATTCACTTTCAATGAAAATTATACTCAGTAGGCTTTAATAAACTTTTATAATAACAGGTGGTGTGGAAAGAATATTTTCACGGTAAAGAAATTTACAACCAACAAACTTCCAACCACTCAGGTTGGAAGTTTGTTGGATCATAATATGATCTCTATCTGAAATATTAAATATTTGATCCTGACTATTGGTCAGTCACAAAACTGAATCTTTACTTCACTTGAACTTTAGAACGGGTAGGTACCTACTAATTAAATTTTAATAGCATGTATAATTAATTAAAGTATGGAGGGTTTGTGGTATTTAAGGTTACATTTCTCATTGTAATAGAAACAATACCTACCGCTAGCTACCGCTAGATTATGGAAGTGAACAGTTGTATTACCTTATTCACAAAAGGCCTTATTCACTTTAACTCTTGCGCTATAACTTACTTAAATATTAAGGTATTAGCATCGGCTGGCATTTGATTCAACGTATTTTACAGAACAAAAGACAGCAAATAGTTGTAATATTTTATGGATCCCAACTGAAACTGAATCATATTATAATATTTCATTCTATTATTTTGTTATTCGCTTAATTCGACCGCGATGAGGTGTAGAGTCGGGTGTCCCGTCGATGTATGGAGAAAAATTTTTTTCGAGCTACGGCTACGCAAGAGGTATCAAAAGTTGCGTTTTGACGCGTACATTACGATTATCATTAAATTTTATTAGATATCTGTCATCTTGAGGGCTCTACCGGACCTTGAAGTTTATGAAATGTGCAATTTTTAGGGGTTCCTAACATAAGCTACAATTCATACAAAAATAACATTAAAATGGTTTTTATTAAATTTAAGAGTACAAAAATGAGTAAGTCCAGCGTTAAAAATACTTGAAATACAATAAAATCAATAAATATTTTAAAAAAACGGAACTGGTCTTTGTGTCAAAACAAGGTATTTCCGCGTGATATTTTGATATGTTCCTAATGAATTCATCCCGAGCTGTAGCATTCATGACGATTCGAGAAGCCTCCGTCACTAATTTGAAACAACTTTCTATTGTCTGTGTGTGACAACGATATCAAGGTTTAGTTCTTTAGCCTTAATTCTGAGTCCATCATTGGAGATGTGTCGCAGGATCAGTGGAGCTGAGATATCTCACAGTCTCGCTCTCACCAAAGTATTCAATCTCGTGTTAAGAGGTTAAGTTTTAGTGCTTTAAGTACCTTGAGAAAAAGGCTCTTCAGCAGCAGTGAGAACCAGTTCTCTGACCTTAATATTTTGCGAGATGTAAACTCTGGAATATGGTCTCAGTCAGCTAATAACATGGCAATAAGCAAGTTTTCTGAGTGCGCGAAAAAAGCGTTTCTTTCCATCACCGCATCTATAAGTAGATCTCTGTCTATCAGGTAAAAATTGAGAGTACGTAATAATTTAAGAAATATGCTAGCCTCCATCTTTAAATTATAGGTTTTGATTAACAAGAAGCCAAACGCCATCAGCATACTCAGGCCGGTATTCTAGAACGGTACTCAGTTATGAATATCGATTTATCTGAGGACAGGTTGTAACGACAATCTGTGAAATCTTTCAGTCTATCTATACAATCTGCCCTAAGGTAAACTGAGATTCAGGACTGAGTTTCTTTCTAGGATACGGGCCTCAGACTTAACATAAGTACTAACTGTTTCGCCGTCAGAAAAAATTGCAGCTGCTTGAGAATTAGGTGGTCTCGTTTGGTTTCTCAACATGCAAAAGCCATCATATAAAGAAGGAGTCAAGCATATTTTTCAAATGATTACTTATGTGTAGATATTTTCGATGTTTACCTGATAGACAGAGAATCTATAGATTCAGTGATCGACGTTTTTTACGCGCACCCAATAAAATGGCTTATAGCCATGTTATTTGACGATAGAGACCATATTTGAGACTTTTCATTTAGCAAGATATTAAAAGTCAGTGAAGCAGAAAAGAGCACCTCTCCCAGGGTATTTAAAACACCAAAATTTGATTTCTTACCACGAGATTTTGGTTTTTATTTTGGACAAGTACCTACCTAGTCTCACTTCGTGTTGAATTTAGTATTATTTATATTATATCTATAACTGAAACACGTAATTTATCACAAGAAAGTACGGAGTGACACCTTTTTCAGCAATAAAACCGCAATAGAAATGAGACGAACTGCCTCACCATTGTAGTAGAGAATTTGAGAAAAACCAGTCAAAACATTAATTTCGCGCGTTCGGCCCAAACCTATTCTTCATAGGAAATACATTTTTCATTACTTGCAAGTCGTAAATTGGTGTCTTAATATCATTTTAATTACAAAATAAAATGTGATTAAGGTAAAAAAATAATAATAGACGATATGCACTGAAGGGTCACTTAAGTGATTTTTTGAAAAATAAAAGTGCCGGTAGAGCCCTCAAGATATTTTCATATAATTTTTTTATTATTTTTACGGTAATCTACAACTCATAACGCAACTTTTAAGGGATCTTGTGTAACGAAAATCGAAAAAAAAAGATTATCGGGACACCCTAGTGTAGAGGGCTCATTCTTTAAGGTGTAGGTCTACTTGTATCAGGCCAATTGAAATTTTCGGCATCTTCGACATGTCCATCGGCGTATGGATGGCAAATAATGTTCAATCATATATTATGAATTGGATGAATACAGCCTAGTAGCTGCTTATCTAATAAAACAATTAAGATCTATCCATACTTACAAACTTTCGCGTTTATAATATTAGTAGGATTATTGTAATACTGCAAGTCTCATAGCATTTTTTTGCAACGCCATCTATACATTTAGTCTGGAACTAAGTTGGTAGATTGGTGCGGTTGTAGCATATCTATTCTGTCGTTGTGGTGATATTTCTACGAATAACCTTTGTTAATAGTACCAAAGATGTCACCGTAGTTTTAGTCGACTGTATTTTGTTTCTTTTAAAGTAGCAGTTGATAAATTATGTCTCGCAAATAGAAACAGTAGGTAGCAGCTAAAAATTAAGGATTTCAAAGAAATGCTGAAATAATTTGGTTCATCATAGTAATCATTTTATTATTAGTTTATGATCCAATCAGATACATAGTTTGAATAATTTGAATTTCGGACACAAAAAAATTAAGTAGGTACACTATTTCATAGTTAGTAGCATAAATAATGCCATAGCAATACCATACCCATTTTACAATGCATATTCCAGCCAATATTATTAGCCATTCGTACCTATTTGGAACTACACTTTATAATTTGGAAAATACCTAATAAAAATATATTTTCCATATATATATTTTTATATACAGTCCGTCAAATGATGGTGAAGATTTCAGATTTTGTTATTTCATGATCTATGTCAAATAAATTTCAATAGAAACCCATTTTACTCGGAAATGACAGATTCGCCACTTTTAGCATACATGTTGTGACAATAATATCTATTTCTTATCAAACATTGTTATGTTATTCATTCTTACTTTTCTGTAATGGATTTTTCATTCCTATTCTCAAGGCACACTTAGCCATCTTATAAATGAAAACTATCACAACTAATATTAAAGCTAGTAGGTCCAGGTACAGTTTTTGGTACATTGGTACAGAAAGTGCAGGTGAGCGTAGATGCGGGGCTCCACGAGTGCGTACCACATGTTCAACCCAATGGACTAACGCTGCAGCGGGCTTCAATGGACGATCATGGAATATTGAGGATACTTCTTTAGCTCTGATTTTGTACCTGCGTGAAAAATGTACACTAAGAGTATATTCTTTATTATAATTAAGAAATTAATTCAACAGTAATATGATTTTCGGTAAATGTAATAATAGGTGCATTATGAAATTGAAAATGACACTAAAAGTTAATCATAGAATAAATAGTATATTTAATGTTTTCCAAGACCAAGACGTATTCAGGTTAGTAGGCTTAGTAGGCCAGAGCATTCTCCCTGTAAGGGCTTATCATGGGTTCAAAGCCCGTCTTGAACATATTCCAATCGATATCGATAGTAATTGATGAGATAAACATGGATAGTCATTACGTCATAATTAAATCTTAATTTTAACCCGGATACATTTCTCATAATTTATCACTTACGTTTCATTCGTCAAAACTTCTTTAATAGCAGCTTCAAGTTCATCAGCCATGTCTTCAGCTAGCTTTATTTTAATTCCCAGTCCTTTTCTCTCAATTGATATCATGTTGACATACTGATCTGCCAAAATTGGAATACCTACTAATGGCACCCCGTAATGTACAGCTTCTGTAGTAGAAAGTTGGCCACCGTGGGTTATGAAAAGTTTGAGATTCGGGTGTGCTGAAATGTAAAGAGTGGCAATTTCTTTGTATGTAAGTATAACAACTTTTTTTCTCTTCGCAATTAAGCATATAACCCACTTCATGATCAGGAAAATATCCGTGCAAGGAAACCTTTCAATTTGCACTAGCACAAACTGCATAAGGGTGAATTTCTCAAGCGCAAAATTTTAGCGGCGCGGCTGAAAATCGTACCTTAACGTCAACATATAATAATGATTATTTTTTGTAAGAAAGATGCCATTTTTCTCTATATGCAACAGTATATTATATTATTAGAAAATATTTTCGAGAGTGAATAAAAAAATAATTTCCACCCTAATTCCAAGCTTGGTGGCGTGTCCACAACCTGTTTACTTGGGAATAATCACAGTTTAATCAAAACTCCATTAGTTTACTAAGTATACCTAATTTTATTTCGATTCGTTATTATTTTTGCTATCCTCGATAATATAATACGTAGTGTTTAGTGCTATACTTTATCTTAAAAAAATATTATAAGATGTGTCCACAGCAAATGTAAAATTTTGGTGGGATTTATAAAAACGTCATAGCAGTCGTAATGAAAGTACCTATATTGACGATACTATCATCATTTGGAACCTTCAGTTGGGTGCTCAATGGGCACCAGTGCCAGTTGTCCCCAGTCTCGTGTCATTTTCCCGCCAAACAAGAAAGTAAGTCGTTTCATAAGCCTCTGACAAAAATCTTGCAATTTTTGTGTTGATGATTTAAAACGGTTTATTCTCATTGTATGTTTTAATATTTAAGTATAGTATGCAGGTTCGGTATGTGTATTTAATTTTAGTAATATAACCACTATATTCTAAACAGTATTTTTTTAAATAATTTTTTTTGGGCGTGATACTAATTTCAGTGGAGCAATTTTGGTGAATTTGGTGGGGTTTTTCTAAGCATCAAAATTGTATAGCTACACCAAAATTTGTTTTCATAGTTATAAGATTATTTACCTACTTAGTCTGACGTGGTGCTAGGTCGGGCACCTCTACACGGTGTACCCTGGACAACAGGGTTGCTATCTACGGCCGCTAGCCAGGCAGAAGCTGCCCTGTTGAGGGATGTTCGGCAGCTTTCTTCATTCTTTTTTTCCCAGATTAACAGTTAGTATATTCACTACGCATGCAGCAGATATGGTGGTAGTGAAGCCACCTAATGCCGCAGCAGATACTGACCGACAAAGTGGCGTATCGTCTGCTCACCTGGTCACCTAACTCTACTGGGATGAAAGGCCGTCTCGTCCTTCACCACCAGACAGATACGCGTGGACAACCCACCCACGCTACTCCTCGCCACTTTCATGATCATTCGGCTTTTCTTCCTCCGCGTTGTCACAGACCTGAAAGCTGCCGTGGATGGAAGAGTGCCTAATGCAATCTTTACACGCGACCCCACCGCAGCATTTTCATATCAGTGACCCACAACTCTTGCTTATGTCGCTCCAGCAGCGACCACATTTTCCTATCATGTAAGCCATATTAAGCTTCTGACCACCGCCATTCTCAAGTACCTTCTTCCAGATCCTCACAAATTGCACCAACCTGCCTGTATACATGGGTAACTATGGGGTGAGTTCCTGATGTTATAGGACAAACGTCAAATACAACGCTGAACGGGAACGGACTAAGGACAGATCCTGTGTGTACCTCGACGGTGATAAGGAAGGGAAGAGTCTCGTTTGCCGACAGCGTTCCGAACTACTGAATCGTGGTACATGTCCCAGATGATAATAAACCTCTGACTTCTTGCATGTGCAAAGTGCCCCGGGACAATCCTTACGGATTGACGGATCCAAGGTCCCCTGACCAAGCTGAATCTCATATTGACACTCCGAGAACCGCTCTCATAGAGCTTCATGGTGTGAAATACTACTACTATACTCGTGGTAGCTGCTACACACCCGCATCCTTTCTCTTTAAAGACTGGAGTGATAATACTCCGCCTCCATTTACTTGGACCCTTTGCAATGAAGAGTAAGAGGTTAAAAAGATACGTGAGAAGTCCCGCACCACGAGTACCCATCGCGTTCCTGGCCTTTTTAAAAAAGATTTTCTTCACTCTAAGTTCCCTTCGGACTGTGTCGTTCCACTACCAAGTGACCTTGCCACACTTGTATCCACACTTAGACATACCGAGCACCCCCTCACCGCTTCGAGGAAACTGCCTTAATCTTGTCCCAGTAATCCTGAACCAGTTCGATTGCAATATTCACGCAATTGGGGCAAAATCTAATACTTCTTTTTAAATCATTGATTGTGGATTCTAACTGACCCGGAAAACGTTATTTTGCTATTTATAAATGGGGGCTGGTGGTAGAAGAATGAAAATTAAGAGTTATTATGTACATATTTAATCCAATAAATGATAAATTAAAAGTAAGAATATATTGATAACTAACTTTGGTGTAAGATATCAATTTTGGTGTATAGACAATTCAGGTGTATAAAATAATTAAGTTATTTTCAGGGTTAATTAGACTACTCTAGCATATTATGCATCTAAAAATGCATCTCTAGATAAGCACAGTTATAAATTACCTAAATATCTAGAAACAAAAAAGATCACCAAAATTAGGCAAAAATTCACAGTTGTTGAAATTCACCCATAAAAATATGTATATTTCAGGTTTCAATCTGTTCAATTTCGACACAGATATTTGATGTTATAGCACATGAATGTTGTAACCTTCTTTCAGTAAAATTATCGAATTGAAAACATGTATATTTAATTTTTATTTACCCAGGATTTAAAAATCCACCACTTACCCAAAATACTTGTTTGTGGAGCCCATTTCAGAAGGTGCACATTTACCGGTACATTGTCCAATTCACTCTCGTACTTGAATATTACTAGCTTATCGAGTCTACTAAACATATTTAGTAACGATTGCGTCATTTTTTCTGACATACTATCGCTTAGCATATACGATCCCAAACTGAAATATATTACACCATTTTTGGCTTTATCCATTATCTTTTGAAGAGTCTGGAACAAACAAATATAATTGCTATTATATTAGTCTGGATGGGGATAGGTTTCATCATTCAACATCTTTTTGGGGCGGTTTCTAGTTGCATCGGAGGCTTTTCCCTCAGAGTCCGGGATCTGTTTAGGTACTCCATTTCTTTCTATAAATTTGATTTCTGTGGATTTTATATGAGACCTAACCTGACTTCCCAACTCCCCTTAATTATTCCAATGAAATAAAGACAACCTCTTGATAATGTTTTTTTACTTAATAATTCAAACCGCTTAATAAAAACTCTGAATACAAATTACCTTCGGGAGAGGCTTAACTTCATTTTTTATATGATATCCAGCAACATTTATAGCATTTTGGGGCAATTTCATTGCTCCTCCTATAGACGGATGTGAGTTCAAAAACAACAAAGATCCATTATAAACAGCATCTTTGTACAATGGCATAATGACGCCTCTCTTTGCTGCAATTTCAGTATAAATACTATTGTATGCCAGGTTTTCCATTGGGGCTATGATGAAACTAGAAAAAATAAGCTGTTATGTTGCTTGTAATGCTTATAGCATCATTAATAAATTAGAGGTAGCGGGATTAGTTATGAGTTGCAATATAACATGCAGTACGCAATTACTACATGCAGAGAGAGGGAAAATAGGGAAATGGCAAAACCAAAAATAGGAAGATTCTTACATCTGCATGCTTACAAACCGTAAGCAAGATAGAAATTGTTATGAATTTAACAAAGATATCAATTAGATTTTATTGAAAGAGAATGAATAATTTTGGCTAACAATTTAGGTAGCCACTTACTGTATTGTAAACATTTTTTTTGTTATCTTCCATATTTGTTCGACTCGTTGCCAGAAGGTCAATGGGGAACTATACTCGGCGAACAAATCAACACTGTGTGCAGGATTTGGTACCTCGTCTATTAGTCTCAAGACTTGCCAGTGTGGTTCAGTTGAACAAACCCAGATCATAGGTGCTTCAAAGAGGGGAGCAATTCTGTAAAATTGGAAAAATCTTAATAGTATTAAACACTTCATTCATTTTTTTCAAATGCCTTGATAATATGTTGGATCATTAAAGTGTACTGTTTAAGTTTTTCATCCATATAGATAAAGTATATCGTTTTTATGTCATCCTACATAGAACCATTCACAAATAACGACATCAAACTTCTCCTTGGGATCACTTAGTAACTCAACTACATTCGGCTCTTCAATCAAACTTTTGAAAAAATTATAACCAAAGAAAACGAAGCCAGAATAATCTGCTATATTACCCTTTCCGATAACATTTTTAACTTTAAACACTCCACCTGAAAATTGTACAGTCATACGTATAATCGACAATATTATGGTTAAATAGCGAGTATGTAGAACATGGATGCTGGGTTTATAAACAAGCGCGGTTTTTATATGGTTTTCATCTTCAAGTAAATTTAAAATATGTATTTGTATAGGATATGTGGGATCAGATACGCATACATGTATTAAGTGAGAGGTCAATTTAATTACTTTTCTCTGTTTCCTTTAGAAATTTATTTGCAATAGATGAAATATTGACCTCTGTCAATTTTAGGCTTGGCGTCTCCCTTGGATATGATGTTATATGCACCACCTGAAATTAAAGTAAAAATATTATAAAACAAAGACAATAAAAGAAATGAAATTAATCTTGGGTAGTTTATAGATAAGTAGATTAAACTTTGGGAAAGGACATAGGCTATGGTTTGTTGCGATAACCGACATCGACGCGGGTGGAGCCGCGGGCAACAGCTAGTGAATTATATAATAATAATAATAATAATAATAATAATACTTTATTCACATAAAATTCTTACATTTGTTTATTTGTCTCTGATTTCCGTGCTAGGTATAAATACCTGTGTTACAGAAATCAGTGTCCTCTCATATCCTTAGTGACAATAAATCTTATGTAAATAACACTACACAGTGATTAAGTTGCAGTGTATGTGTGTGTGCGCGTGCGTGTGTGTGTGTGTGTGTGTGTGTGTGTGTGTGTGCGTGCGTGTGTGCGTGCGCGTGCGTGTGTATGTTTTGTCGGCGTGTCTCACAATTTATTAAAATATCAACAATTCAACCTGCTCATAATCAAGTCCCAGGAGCCAATTCCTGGCAATGGTTTTAGCCTCATACTTAGGTAAGGGGTGGATATTTATTATTTTATTTATTTTATTATATAACTGGACTGACTTACAAGCATATTGCCGCCTGGCGGTGGCTGTTCGGCATACCACAAAAGGACAGATATTTTTTATTACACGTTGCTTGCTGTATTCATTAGCATTATAAGGGGTGTTCTCATGCTGTTTAATAACTAATTGATAAATATACAGCTGTCTAACCGTTAATACTTGACATTTTTTATATAAACAAGTTGTAGGAAATCTGTATGGACTAAAGGTCATGACCTTTAAAATAGATCTCTGTGCCCTTTCTAAATTTATCATAATAGTTTTACAAGCGCCACCCCAAACCTTGATACAGTATCCAAGCACAGACTGAGCCAATGCAAAATAAATTTGACGCAACAGATCCACATCAGCAATATGCCTCAGCTTCCCAAAAACCCAGACAATTTTTCTAGAGCGCGTGGTAATGTCATCTATATGAGATCTCCAATTAAGCTGGTCATCCAGTATAACTCCAAGGTATTTTATGTTTCTGGAATTAGCTATCTCAATACACGAACATTCAGGTTTAATGCCATCTGTGTAGTTACAGGTATGAACTTTAATGTGAATATTCTGTGGTTTTGCATTGGCTACAAAGAACTGTATGTAAGAAGTTTTTGAAAGATTAAGTGTCAATTGATTTGTACCAAGCCAAGAGTTGACTTTGTGTAGCCCCAACTGGGCATACTGTTCCACATCGTCCCAAGTGTTTCCGTGAAAGACTAGTGCAGTATCATCAGCGTAAGTAAATATTTTACCATTTACTAAAGATTGCTGACACAGGTCATTTATATAAATTAAGAAAAGACTTGGGCCAAGAATACTGCCTTGAGGAACGCCACAAATAACTGGTGCATCAGAGCTAATTTGATCACCGATACGAAGCTGCTGCGTGCGGTTACTTAAAAAATCTTTAAAAATCTTGAGTGCATTGCCACGAATACCAATGCGTTCTAACTTGCTCACAAGGGTGGAAATAGAAACCGTATCAAACGCCTTTGCTAGGTCGAGAAAAACACCTAAACATTTTTGTTTTTTATCTATCTGTGAGGTCACAAACTCGGTTAATTTAATGACTGCGTCTTCAGTGCTTTTCCCCGACCTGAAACCGAATTGAGACTCAGACAAAATATTATTATGTTCCATAAATTTTATTAATCGATAGTTAAGTACTTTCTCTAGAAGTTTCGAGAGGGATGGCAGAACTGATATGGGCCTGTAGTTTGAGACTTCATCTCTCATTCCACCCTTGTGAACAGGTGTAATAAGTGACCTTTTGAACACTTTGGGGAAGATTCCTTGTGTGAAGCACAGATCAAAGAGTTTCGTGAGAGGTGGAACTATAATATGTCTGGAGAACTTAAGAAGCTTCGCAGGCACTGAGTCCCACCCAGTTGCACAATCTGGTTTAAGATTAATTTATCTACCTCAGCCTCATCCGGCGATAACAGTACAATGGAATCACACATTTGTGGAGTTCTAAAATTGTATGGAGTAGGCGTAGTTTGATGGGATGCAAGTGCATCATTTGCCAGTCGATGTCCAATATTTGAAAAATAGTTATTTATATCTTCTATACTATAGTTAGGTTTCAAAAGATTTTCAGCTGACGTGTTTTGTTTTTTATAATCTATAATTGATTTAATGGCATTCCAAGATTCTTTACTTGTTTTTGCATTACGTAGAAGTGATTTTTCATAATTATTTTTAAGTTTTCTCAATAAGGAGTTGCAGAAATTACGATAGCGCTTATAAGTGACCTCTAGAACGACATCATTCGGTTTGTTTTTAAACTTTTTGTGTAATACATCTCTGTTTCGAATACAACGTAAAAGTCCAGGGGTTAGCCATGGCTTAAGTGTCACTTTTCTACACGAAATGTGGTTCGTCCTAGAATTAAGTTTAACGGCAGTAGACAGTATATGAACAAGCCTTGTCGCTGCAATATTAGCATCACAGGAAGGAGAAATAAATGAGAAGTCAATTGTCTTTAGGTACTCAATACAGGCCTCAAAATTAGTTGATTTATAAGAAAATTGTTTTTCCGGTCTTTTCCCATATAAGTCAAAGCTAAGCAGTACCGATGCATGGTCCGTTACAGTTGAATTGATTATGAACACAGATGCTGGAGATTCAGTTTTAATCATAACATGGTCCAGACAGTTGTTTACTCTAGTGGGATAAGTGTGTCCTGGTAACAGCCCCAGTTCAGCAGTTAGGTTTAAATATGGTATACGCCTTTCGTCGGTGGAACTTAGCTTAATATCTATGTTGATATCGCCGGCGAGTATCAGGTTTTTCTTTGAGACAATAGGACGAATAATATTATCAAGAGAGCCAAGGAAACTGTCTATACACCGTATAGACGGGGATCTATAGACAGCTAGGATACATGTATCTGGTTCTATATTAATAAGCATAAAGTTACCACCAATTGGTTCAGGCTCCGATACCGAACATTTTATGTCTTTTTTTATATATATAACAATACCATCATTCTGGTTAAGATACTTACGCGAGTAATGATAGTCATAACCATCACAATTTGGAATTGGTTTCTTACTGTCCAACCTGCACTCCGTTAAAATCAATATATCACAGTCAAAAGTAAATCGAGATAATTGTGCGGTTATAATTTATATATTTCACTTTCAAGAAGGGTAACTTACTTCGAATGGCAGACTTAGATAAATATTAATTGTAGGTATTTACATTTCCAAACTTCTCCAAACCTGACCACCTACGTATATCGTCTGCTTACGGGTAAAAAGTAATAAGTGCAGTTAGTGTCAATTCGAGTAAATGCATCTTTAAAGTTTACGTTCTAATTTGATCTAATTCAAACACATTAATTAAAAAAATGCTAAAGTAAAATGGTGCAATAACTATCCTATTTTTCAGATATAATCTTAAATATAATTTAGTGTACTTAAAAACTGTATAAAATTTAGTTTAGATCGAAAGGGGGTCGCATTTATTACATTTTACTTGTACATTACAAACATGTTATATCACCCGAACTCATAGATATTAAATTTGTTGGTTTGAAATATTACGTCCATGATAATAAATGCGTTTATGACCTTTTCTCGGAATAATTCTTACCATTTTACTATTTAAATTATAAAATGTAAAAAGCTTTAACCGTATTTATTATTGTTTAGCTGTAAAACTAAAACGAATTTGAGGAATAACATTATTTATTATGTTATACTGGTATATATTTTTTAAATATGAGGAAATATTACTTTTTCAAATTCATTATCTCTGCAGCTATTGGACATAGCATTTATTCGATTTTACTAGTACATAGCGCGTAAAAAAACACATTTAACTGCATTTTTAACTCAATTTGGTAAAAAAATGCATTTATCTGGTTTTACCAGTAAGCAGACGATATATTATGCTTTCCTTATAAGTACCTCATGCCAGTTGCCAAAATGCTTAAATATTGTCAATAAAATCCTGCATACCAATAATATTTACCTCATGACCAGCTTCTAACAAACGGTCTACAATGCCGTGGCCCAATATACTGTGACTCTTTGAGGTCATTGGAAAACATACTAGTATTCGAAGTGCTCCATTTATTGTTATCAAACACAGTATTGGTAAAACTATACGGTACTGCATCTGAAATTAAAATTGATGTATCTAGTGATTTAATTGTGTCTTAAAATAAGTTGAGAGTATTTTTCAATAGAATATTCTTAATTTTTCACACGTTAAACGTGCAGATACATTAATCAGTCATAGAACCTTCAAGGTTTTATGCTTAAGAAAATTCGGTCAAGATAAGATAGTTAACTTAAATATCTGTCGACACTAGTGTGTGACATACTTATAATCATTTGTACTTATACACGGCTACTATTTGAAACAACTACATTTATTTGAATAATAAGCTGCCAAATTTTGTATGTTCCTTATAAAAATACTTACACTTATATCAAAACATCAATAAAACAATAAAAACCTTTTCTAGTTGTGTCCTGTCCTATGGCAGTTTTAAGTCCACGAATATGTGATTTTTACCCATAGAAATCGGTCTACTAGTAGAAAAGAAAATTCATCGTCGCTTTCATGAGTCGTACAGAGACGAACAAACTTGAAAGTCAAACAAATAACTTTTCTTTCTTTAGTTTCGCTACAGGCGGTTAAAATACTACACTAATGATGATAAAATTGACTGCTCGTTTTAAAAATATGTTAATATCATATTAATTTTATTGTGAAAAAATAATTACAAGTTCAAAATAATACTAAATTAAATTAACACTACACACTATTATTACTAAAATAAACTAAATTAAATAAATAAAATATTTACATGCATAATGCGTCGTGAAATTCCTCCACATTGTCACCGACCGGTAACGTTCCCAGAAGGCTGGCAGCATTGCCACGTTGAATGGCAATGCTTATCCTCTGTGCAAGATAATAACCAGCCTTCTGGTCACGCGTAGCGTCGATCAGCCGCTTTGTCAAATCTTTGTACACAAAGCGGGCACTTGGGCCCCATGTCTCCAACGTTTCAACCCCAAACGGCTCAAAAATATAATCACCTGTTAGATTACAGAATTTGCGCCGTTTGAGGTTTTCCGCAGATGCAGCAGCAGCGCCGGCACAGCCTGCTGTGCCTGTAAGATGTGAAGGCGCATGGGTGTCGACGCATGTTGCATCCCACACCAAAGGCCTACCCATCTTCCAAAGCAGCAACGACATACCATCCGGTCTCTTGCCATCCTCACGCGCCAGCCCATTATGTTCACGAATGGCTGGCACGCCAGCAGTGGAAAGAGCACAACAGCACTTTGTTTTAGCATGTTAATTGGGTCTATAATCTCTTGTAAATTTCAAGTGGCTTGTTATCACTCTTAACCTAAATACATACATTATTCAAACCTCTATACAGCCACCGATACAATATCCATCGCCACAACGACATCCATCCGCAAAACGCCGTTTTTGTTAACTTTCTTATATTCAAACATGCTATTAGCATTCCCTTTTATCTGTTCTCCAAGTGAAAGTGACTTTTATTCTTATTACTATATTTTGTGTGTGCCAATGCACACGTAACACTAACACTTAATAACTTATTATTTATTTATTATTTCTTTATATTATAAAAAATTATTTATAATTCAGAGAGCAAGTCAGCTATCTCAAACTTATTTTCAAGGAGTAAACCTACTCGCCAGCACCAATACAATAATAACAAACTAATATTAATAGTAATCTAGGATGCAGTTGTAGCTCGAATCCAAATAGCTAATCCTATTAGATTTTCTAATATATAACTACATTCAAAGGTCACGAAAGAAAAACGAGCGAGAAAGATATATGAATATACACAACTAAAAATCATTAATTATACTCACATTTATATCAAAGGTTTTAATTATTTTTCACCAATAAATTAGAATATATCCACACTCACACTGACTGCATCATAAACGTACTATCATAACTTAAACCATATTTTTTTAATAACACATTGATGTGTACTCATAGCGAGACATGTTTACTTCCAAGGCAAGCACGAGGAATACTGAGTGAAAGAATTCGTGAGTGAAGTGACGAAATACCAGACTGGTGCATGGATTATGATATAGAACTTAAACTTATTAGTAACTAGCTGACCCCGCGAACTTCGTACCGCCTAACCATCTATTCTTTTTTTTTTTTTTTAATTTTCCTCTCCGTAAGAACCATCCTCGTACTTTCAAGGAATATTCTAAAAAAATAATTAGCGAAATCGGTTCAGCCGTTCTCGAGATTTGCGCTTAGCAACACATTTAGGGATTCATTTTTATATTATAGATAGAAGAAGAGATAGATTTAATTAAGTAACATAATTGTTAACTATAAATGTTTTAAAGCCAGTTAGTACCTAATAAAAAGCACTAAGTGGCAAGATAAGTGGAAATGAAATAAATTACATTTGAATGAAATTATTTAATCAGGTGTACAATGTGACATAATTGGTCTCTTTATTAATATACAATGTCAATATATTATAATAACTGAGATTTTCGAATATTAACTGAGATTTTCGCGACAAAACTTACAGTAAAAACATTTAAATCGTTGCCAATTATCACTGAACGTTTGACTTATTTCTATTACCTAGTAGCTAAAATATTATTACGTTTTATTTTATTTGATTATCTTCAACTTCTTTCTAATTTAATCACAAGAATGTCTATAATTTATATTATCTACATATTATTGTCAAATTAATTGAAAAATTCAAAGTCTTAGTTTGACGTCATGGAGGGTGAGATGCGTGCAAATAGTCACACTGACAAGGATATAATAAAGAAAATGCGTCTCCATGAAAATGATGATTATTTTCAAATTAATTAGTAACTGAAATAAAAAATAAAAGAAGTACATATTAGAATTTATATCTTTTTTTCTATATATCTAGGACAATCAGATCAACAGTTACTTCAGATTAAATATAGGATACATAATGGCAATTTATTAACCAGAAGGAACATTTTTTTAATACTGATACGTGATAACGCAATGTTGACAACGTCCAATACTCTCGGTATTGCAACATATAGGTACCTCCATCCACATCTACTATCAGTTATTTATTATGCAAAAATACAAAAATATAAAAATCTACAAAGACCATTTCTAGAACAATAAGTACTAGGCTACAATATTCAGTAATTATATTATTGATCTCATTCTTTCTTATCTTTCTTTAGATCATTTTTCGATAGCTTCTTCATTATGTACTTCAGAAGTTTACGAACTAAAATTACCACTACTGCTATTAAAGCTATAAGATCTAAGTAGAATCTTTGATGTAGTGTTACAGTGAGTGCAGGAGAGCGAAGATGCGGAGCGCCGCGTGTACGCACTACATGTTCCACCCAATGAGCTAGTGCTTTCCCTGGCTTCATAGGACGATCGTGGAATATTGATGATACTTCTTTTGCTCTTGCTTTATATCTGCAATAAACATGGGGCACAAAGATAAATTGTTGTTTCACATCTTACAGTTAATGTGCGATTATAGAAAATTAATATTTAAGGAAAGTTCACACAATTTCATTTCAAAAGTCCACCTGTGAATTAAACCTCAATTTTCTTTTTTTGTTTCCCTCTTTATACAGTCCCGGTTCCTTTAGGCGGGGCGTGAAAAAGCATCTGATGAGGCCATCTAGCTGAGTGCCACCATTGTAACATGGTACGTGTCTATAATGGTGACCCTCTGCTACGAGCCATTTTCCTTCAGCTTACCATTAGGCAAAGTGAAGTCAAATTGACATGTCCTATTTAAAAATTTATACATTATGTACTTAATGCTTAACGTGAATGTCAGATTTTAAACTAGAATAACCTACGAAACTTACGAGTCATCCGATAGCACCTTCCTAATAGCAGTTTCAAGTTCATCAGTCATGTCTTCAGCCAACGTGACTCTAATCCCAAAGCCTTTTCTCTCAACCGATCCCATGTTGACATGCTGGTCGGCCATTATAGGAATACCCACTAAGGGTACACCGTAATGTACTGCTTCTGTAGTGGAGAGTTGACCTCCGTGGGTTATGAAGAGTTTGAGGTTCGGATGAGCTGTAATAGTAAACTTAAAACTAAATGTGACTGCTGGAGCAGTCACATTTAGTTTAAAAAGTCACAATTGAAAATGCGAGTGCGAGTTACAGTGTACTGTAACTCGCACTCGCATTTTCAATTTGATTGATCTACTCGATAAACTCGAATATTTTTGTGAAGTTTTTATTCACATTTATCGATGACGAAAAAATGTTTGACAAGTTTACCGCCAGGTTTAATTCAATTATCATATTGAAGGGTAAGTGGATGTCGCACCCCCAGGAAAATAAAGGCGTAAGTTGAAAAAACTAACTTTAAAGAAGGGTAAAAAACTGTTTAACCAGGTATCAACTCCGGAGTCCGGAGTCGTCACGCAGTGCGCCCTGGTCAACAAAGACGGTAGGGCCTATCACCTAACGACTTCGATTAATCAGAACAATTTTAACCTGTGCTTACCCAAAATACTTGGCTGTGGTGCCCACTTCACCAAATGAACGTTAGAAGGCACTTTGCTCATATCACTTTCGAACTTCCATATAATAGTCTGTTCCAGCTTGCTAAACATTCTTAGGATAGATTGTTTCATTTCTTCTGACATACCATCGCTTTTCATGTTTGAACCCAAACTGAAGTATATCACCCCATTTTTAGCTGTGTCCATTATTGTTTGGAGATTCTGTAGAGGAATATCATTATTATTTAAATTATAATATAAAGTTTGTTGGCTTATAAAGTTTGTAACCAACAACAAGCTATCTTCTTAAAAGTATAAAATTTTAGAACGGCGTACCTTTGGTAAATGTTTAACCTTATCTTGAATATGATATCCAGCAATATTTATAGCATTTTGGGGCAATCTCATAGCCCCTCCTATGGATGGATGTGAGTTCACGAACATCAAAGACCCGTTGTACACAGCATTGCTATACGAAGGTATAGTGACCCCTCTCTTTGCTGCTATATCAGGATATATGCTGTTATATGTCCAGTTTTCTATAGGAGCTTGGATTAATCTGGAATGAAATAATCATTGCTTCGTAAAGCAATGAGTATGTACCCAATCGTAATTGGGTACATACTACAATACTACAACTGAAGCAAAATTTCACGAAATTAATGTTTCTGTTATGCCGCAAGAGGGAATCGGTAACCCTTTCCTGCGACTTCACAGGTACAGACTATTTTTTATTTCTTTTTACGTGAGGACCTTCTGTGGCTACTAGAAAATTACACAGTATTAGTAAACAGATAGATATAATAATTATGTCCTTCAATGAAAGATCATCAACACTTTGGCTGTGCTCTCGTTGAGCACTTTATCAAAGCGTGGAGTGTGTTCTCTTGATAGTTATTGCATATAGTGCGAAAACAATCAATATTATTTCATAATTATTGGCCGAATTAAATATGTAAATTGAAGATAAAATTCCAAATCCACTTACTTTAATATGACAAGTTTTTTAAAAATTCGCCATAGTTGTTCAACTCTTTCCAAAAAGTTCAATGGGGCACCATAAGAGGCAAACAAATCCACATTGTAAGCAGGATTCGAGATTTCATCCACCAGCCTCAGAGTGAGCCAATGTGGTTCCGTAGAGGCTACCCAAATCATTGGTGCTTCGAAAAGATGAGGAATTCTGTATTGTAATAATATTTGCACATATATTATACATGTAATTTTAAGTACGTAGTCAAATAGAAGTGATTTTATAGATTACGATTATAATAAAATTGTGCCATTCATTAAAGAGCTAGATAAAATCACCATTAGTATACCAAACTCATTAAAAATTGTAACAGTTATATTTTGCACCAGACATAGGTCCGGTATAACAATATTATTAACTAGATTGTTAACGTTGAAAATTTGAAACCAAAATACATTGCTCGTTTTATATTAAGATACTGATTAAAATAAACTCCATACTTGGCAAGTAACTCAAAAAGATTAACAATGGTTATCAATTTTCAATAATATTGTTAAGTTCTTACCCAACATTTAATTCAGAGAAGAACCATTCAATGATTACAGCATCAAACTTCTCCTGGGGATCACTGAGTAATTTATGTACATTAGGCTCTTGGAGGAAGCTTTTATGTAACTTATAAGCAAAATAAATTATCAAAAACGAATCAGCAAAGTTACCCTTGTTAATAACATTTTTTAATTGAAATGCTCCGCCTGCAAACAAAATTAAAAGCTACAAAATCACTATATTAACAGGCAAAAGGTTACCTGACAGAAATTGCGTAAAGCGATAAGGCCTTTCAGTTCCAATAAGTGGATTAACATACTTACTGACTTTTTTTTGTAATTACAAGCCATTATTTATAGAAACACCCAGACAAAAGCAAATGGACATTACTCTAGGTTTATTCCCGCCCGATTACTTTAGGTTTGGAGCCGTCGACACCAGGTCCAACGGGTTATATAGTACAAATATTAGCAGTAAGCGGGCATCGAACGTACACGTCCTGACGTAACGACCTTTTTTTGGGTAATCATACAAAATGGCATGTCTCTGGTTTGCTATGGCCGGTTTTTAAGTACATAATAAATCAAGAGCATTTACTTTTTTGAGCCTCTTCTCGGAATGCATCTCCTATAGATGATACATTGAGTTCTTTTAGGTTGGGAACTGGTTTATCCTTTGGAAACGATGTGATGTGCACTACCTGATGGCAAAATTATTAAAATAAGTTGAGAGGACTAGACATTGCATCTATAATACGATATTATAGAAATTATAATTACTAACGGATTAGGTAACTTTAGTGAGAAATATAACTTTTGGACTGCAACTGGAAGGACTGAAAGAAGAAACATGAAAATATACGCAGGCTCCGAGTTTGGCAGCTACGGAAACAATCGAGACATTCGTTAGAGTAATAATGTATGATGTTGATGATGGTTGATAACAATGCGACACTCGTCGTCCCAATGCATTTGAAGTAGAAAATCATTGGCGATGTAATTTTCATCATCATTCATCATAATTCACTAATGAGAGTTAAAAATATTGAGCTTATCCAAATTTAAGTAACCACTTTATAAACAGTATATTTTTCAAATAATAAACATCAGATATTAGAAAGAATAGAACAAGATAGTAAGTAGACAAAGATAGAAGATGAAAAATGAATGAATTCTTCACAATTACCTCATGGCCAGCTTCTAATAAACGATCTACAACTCCGTGACCCAATATACTGTGTCTCTTTGATGTCATAGGAAAACATACTAAAATCCGCAGGGCTTCATTTGTTGTTATAAGACTATATAGAAGTATAAATACTAGTGTTATACAGCCCATCTGAAATATAATACATCAGAATAGTAATTATCTCTCGGATTCATGTTCATCCAAAAGTTTCCAGGAAGATATTGGCCAAGCCATAAGTTAATATATGAATATTAATAAAATTGTAATTTTATTATTGATGCATATTTAATTTTGATCAGTGCGACAATAATCTTGTACATCCTAGCGTTAATCCCGGTCGCATCCGAAGCTTTCACCTCGAAGTCTGGGGTCTACTTTACTAGTCTAACTGTGGATTTGGCTGGGTTTCGATATTTTACGTGAAACGATTGCCATCAGTCTGGTCTCCACAACCCAATAGCGATATTGGGCGATATCGAAGCATTGCAGCATGGTAGTGGTGTACAATAATGTTTATTTTTATTATATTTGTTCCGCTTTATTCGTATCATGTATGCTGATTGTTAATTTTATGCACAATTAGTATTTTTTTATGATTAAAAGGTTTCCATGAGGAACGAGAGCGTGAAGTACTTGTTAACGTCATGAAATCGTTACTAATACCACAGCACATTGAATTGATTGTTACTTAATAAGTTACCATAGCATCTATAAAAATAAATCCCTAAATGTGTTGCTAAGCGCAAATCTCGAGAACGGCTGAACCGATTTCGCTAATTCTTTTTTTAGAATATTCCTTAAAGTACGAGGATGGTTCTTACAGAGAGAAAAATTAAAAAAAAAATCGACTGTTAGGCGGTACGAAGTTCGCGGGGTCAGCTAGTAAATTAAAATACTGCTAACACTAGTCAGGTAAACTACCTAGAAATGACGCAGCGCACAGTATTGTATTTGTAATAGGTACTGTCCCTAAACTCATATTATACAGTACATATTTATGTATGAGGATACTTTTGTAAATATTTCCATGGATAATAAAATATAATGTGCGTCAGTTGATTAATCATTGCAAGAACAAGAAACTGCAAGAAATAATAAGAAAGTAACAATGGTAAAAAAGTAAAAAATAAACACTGGCATACTATTTCTAGGCGAACAAGATTGTTTATAAAGATTCATATTCGCGTAAAAAAGTAGCAAAGAAGCTTATAAAAAGGTTATGAATTGATTGACTTTATGTATTGCTAGTATAAAATATAACATATATTGTAGATCACACTATAACAATAGCTCTTCATATTTTATCAATACAACATACATATTGATACCAAGTTAACAAATTGAAAAACGTAGACATAAGAGAACGAGAGTGAACATGGGTAATGAACTAATGACAAACAATCATACATAATTAAAACTAATTTGAAAGATATACGGTGCAACAAAAAAACTCTGAACTCAATGAAATTACGTACTGAAAAATGAAAAAAAAATCCACTGACCCATGATTACATGATTATTCAAAAATCGATTACAAATATAATTCAGTACATTGTACGAAATAATTCAGAGCTGAAAAAGCGACTGGAAATTAACGCTAGGATGAAGATGAAGAAGACACTGTACGCAACAGTATCACAAACAATAACCAAAGCTCATTTATAGATATTTTCAATAGTAAAATACAGTCTGAATTGAACTTCAGTTATGACAAAATGCAGCTTCTATAGTTTTAAGGTCAAAATACAAATCCATAGTTATATAAAGATTCAATAACACAATGCATATCTGTCATAGATGAATGATAATGAAAAATCTACAATATCGATACCTCTGGGCTCAAAGGTCGTAAAGGACATTTGGGCGAAAATGACTTTTTGATACGGTTTTACTCAGTTTTTAATTCTCTATCGATCTGTATATTCAGTTCTATGAAATTCGCAAAAAAAATGCCTTTACGACCCACATAATCTGGGACTTTAGGCAAAGTTTACCGTGAAAATATGGAAGTAAATAACACTTACCTACTAGAGCGAAATTATTTTGGTAGTAAAGGAAAGTATAAACAAACTTTTGGGTGTAAAATACATTAAAAATTTCAATTGTCTTATACTCCCTATAAGGCACCTAAAAAATTTGGATATAAAGGACACCAAATTTACAAATTGTCCTATACACCCTTACAATTTAAAATAAAAAAACACAAATGTCCTTTACTACCTAGTTTCATTCTATTTACGTATTTCCACTAAGGGTGTAAACAAACATGAATGAAGAATTGGCCCATAATTCTAGAATATTCAATAAACAACAAGTTTAATCTAACCTTAATACCTAACTTAAAATTAAACACTAAACTATTACTTAACTCACAATTTCGGGGAATGTATTAAAAATCTATCCAAATTATCTATAAAATGTCTAACCTAAACTAACTTATTAAAATGATTCTAATAGGTAGGTACTCGTTATTCATACTTATATTCAAATAGCCTCATAATTATTGGGTAGGTTGTAAAAAATAACATTTATACTGTATAGTAAAGACGGAGCATAACCACGATACGTAATTAAAATGTCCTGTAAAACCCAGAAAATATTATAGCGCGATTACATGTGTCCTTTACTACACAAACAATTTAGAAAAATGTGATACAAGTGCCTTACATCCGATATTAAGCTCATTATTGTAAATCAATATGAGCTCTAATGCCTACAAAATTATAATTATTAATTTACAATAAGCTTCACTTACACCTATACACGTACCGGTCTATAAAAATGCATAGAAAATTATTTAATACGTGTATTGTCTCGCTATTATCTCGCTTTAACTACAGTATAATAGTTAGAGCGAGCGAGATAGTAGTTCCGGCTGTGCAAGTGATGATTCCGATGAAACAGAGGCGCTTTGGTGCACTGTAAAATATATTTTATGTCCCAGACATAAAGTTTACAATATTTTGAGCATTCCTGTTTTGCCGGTTCATTTCAACGCGTGTTGTGTGCACGCGCCCACAGTACTGCCGTCGTAATTAAAAAGGGCACAACTAACATTTTGTAAATATTGAGAAAATAGAGATTAAACTTTTTTTTTGTTTTTGTTGAAAAATACCCCACTAAACTATATTTTCCAAAATTCTGCGAATGGTAATACTTGCATTTGTATAGTACGTATATGACCATAGCAAATTATTATGGAGATAATAAAACTAATAGACATTATAAGACGGTCGTCTGCAGTTGCTAAGAGTAGTGATGTAGGTGCTCCAAAATTTAGAATTTGTTTTGGAAATCAAAGTTTTTCATTTCTAGAAGATACTTAGTACATGTCTGTTGATACACATCTGAATTATTGTTGGTTCTACGAGTATTATGATTGTTGAACAAAACTGTAAAAGCATAGATTTTAATCACATACGTCACGTACGACCGTCTATGATTATTGTAACAAACTATAATATGATCCGTATCTTGCTGCTATAACTAAAATCATAGGCGCGAATGATGATTAACATTACACCTTCTTTAGTCGTGATTCGTGACACATCAAAAAG
Organism: Eilema depressum; assembly: GCA_914767945.1. Classification (NCBI taxonomy): domain Eukaryota; kingdom Metazoa; phylum Arthropoda; class Insecta; order Lepidoptera; family Erebidae; genus Eilema; species Eilema depressum. The sequence goes on along the minus strand of OU612033.1, from coordinate 12,947,626 downwards.
ATAGCGATTCCTTACATTTTAACACAGAAAAATAAATTGCGTTGGTCAACACTGTTAACCAGTAGAACAAAACAGTCCCAGTTCCCAGTAGTTAACAGTGTTGACCACGGGGTGTTGAGTGTTGAGCAACGAGAATAACCCAATATCACCATCCGACAAATCGACCCCCCCAAGCAATAAACCGGTAATCGAAAAAAGCAAATTTTACAGGAAAAATGATTTACTGTTTTTGTTGAATTACTTTCCAACCAGTGGGAGTATTGACATCATTGATACATGAAGTGAAAGCTAATTTTTTATGAAATAGTATTTAGCTATCAGTTTCAATCTACATGCTTCTAGTAAGTTACAATTTGAGAAGAAAAATCTTACGGTTTTTAAAAAAGTTATATTTTCCTGTAATAGTAACTTACCGGATTATTGCGGTAATTTTTTGAAAAGTGTTGATACGTACTAGCATACTGCGGACTTTTTTAACGTTATTTTGTATAGCAACAAGTGATCATAATATATCATTACAAAGTTATTGTAGTAATATTATAGGGCAAAAAATACTGTACAAGTAAATTACAGGGTTGTTTCCGGATATATGATAACAACATTTTTCAGTAACCATTCAGTTTCAAAAATCATTTAAGTATAATAAACTAAGGTATTTTTAATTAAATAATTCAAAATAAATAGATTAATCGATTTAATGCCCAAAACAATATTTCAGTAAATATTACACATATTTTAAACATAACCTGTTTAGCAAATTAAGAAAAGCAGTCACATAATTTAATCTATACGAGGAAGAAGTCAGAGCGAGACCTATGCCAGCAAAATTGCTCTATAGCCCCTAAGGCTAGACCTAGACCTAAACCTAGACCCTAAGATATACCATGTCTGCCATGTCTATTAGTAAATAAAACCTAAGTGTTCTATTCTATTCTAAAATAACTAGAAAGCCATCCCCAACTGAGTTGGGAAAAAGCCTCAAAGATACTGATTTAATAGACAGGCAGATACACAACGTATACATACGAGTATACTATGCATAGTGATTACGCCTATTTACATCGGGGTTGGACAGATACAAAAGCCTACCATCTGCTTCTGTCCTTTCATACATCACTAGCTTTTTCTAGGGACGTTAAACGTTTCAAGCAAGCCTGTTGCTTTCGAATGCTTGTAACATTATACGAGTAAGTATTAAACAAAAGTAAATTCTAATATACATTAATACAAATTGAAAAATAAAAAATTGAAATTTATCAATCATCCGACAGGTTGCCCTCTACTGCGTCCGCATTATCAGTAATGTTCAGTAAATGAGTTATAGAAAGAGTGGTATAACCGTGGGATTGCTCCAGATTTACACAGACCCAACAGATCAGCATGCAAAGGCTTGCTGATTGGAATCGACTGATGATAGGCCCGGTGCAAGTCAATATTAGCTGCCATAAGCACACTTTGTGGCCTTTTACATCCACGCTGTCTGGATAGAGGATTTTGAGGAATTGTGTTAAGCTCAGAAAAAGTGTCATCAAAATCGTATTCAAAAAAGAGTTCATTCTCTTGTAAGTGTGTCGTTTTCACCTCCATAATATCCGACCAGCGAATTGTCCTACCATCTTTATACCGCCTCCAATAAACAGGGTCTACAAGTTGTTTAATGTCTAACATTTCGTGTTGTTCAAGTTCTTTAACAGAATACTTATCGCCGGTAACTTTGGAGTTCAAAATTATGTTACCTTTATATTTGGTCGGGAGTATACACCACTTTATTCCATAAATTCTGCTCAATGCATGCATGCATGGAATCTCCCTCATTTTGGGTGTGTCCTGTTTCGAAAAACCTATGGTTAATAGAAATGCCAAGTAGTTTGACAGCATATACATACATAGCAAAATATTATTTATTTTTATTCTGCCCATAACACCCATTCGAATAATATGAAAATGTGGAAATGCCATTTCGTGTTGAGTTTTAAAAAAATCTAGCAAGCAGCTTCCTATTTCTGTACTACCTCTTTTTGCTATTTGGGCGTGCCATACATAACAGTATCCCTTTTTTCGAAGCGCATCGAAAACTGTAAAATTGTAGACGGGATACCATTCACAAATAAGTAGTGAAGGGTAGGCGTACAAAATAAACCCGCGCACCTCTCGGAAAAGGCCACAAAGTGTGCCTATGGCAGCTAATATTGAGTTTCAACGGGCCTATCACCAGTCGATTACAATCAGCAAGCCTTTGCATGCTGATCTGTTGGGTCTGTGTAAATCTGGAGCAATCCCACGGTTCTACCACTTGTTCTATAACTCATTAACATGTACTGATAATGTAGACACAGTAGAGGGCAACCTGTCGGATGATTGTTAAATTTCATTTTTTTATTTTTCAATTTCAAATTTATATTATGTTAATAATATTCTACCTAAAAATGTTTGTTACTTTCTATTACCCATTTATGTTATATGAATATAATACGGAATAAATATCGCATATGCGTTTACCGGCAATCACTATAAAATTTTCACCGCAATAAACTGGTAATAGCAACTTACCGAATATCGAAAAGAAAAACACTTCTGTATCAATGTATTATGTGGTTTTTCTGGTTATTCATGTGTTGACATGTTTCCGTGCAATAAAGTGGTATATGCAAATATCTTCGTTAATATCAGTAGGAATATTCTGAAAAAAATTAGAGACATGTGTCCCGACCCACAGATGCCGAATTTCGCATAACAACAAAAACCCCATAATAGCACATTACCGACTTATTGCTTGGGGGGGTCGAAATGTACATACATACACATATATACTCACGCCTGTAAATCCTCGAAGGGGACACTGCTGGAGTGCCAAACATAATGGGATGGTGCGTGACAATGGCAAGAGACAGGGCCCTCGATTCTGCTATAACAAAACCACTGTCGTGCCACAGTCTCTGCAAAAATTGGCATTAACTTTTAGACTTTATCGCTATAGAATTAAAGTCCAAAATTAAATGACAATATTTTCATTACACGCTTTCGTTCACTCTACAAAAAGCCATTTAATTTTAAACTTTAACTGCATTACTTTAAAGGCTAAAATAAAATGGAATTTTCTCGCAGTCTCTGTGGTGTGACAGTGGTTGTGCTTTAGTAGAATTGAGGCCCGGATGGTATGTCGTTGCTGTCTTGGAAAATGGGTAGGCCTTTGGTCATTGGTGTGGTGCGCAATGTGTGTCTTGCTCATCGATAATACAGATAATACTTCTAAACGATTTTGCTATTGAAACTATACCTACCTACCCAAAATTTTTCGTGCCAAAAATAACTACATAAAGTCAGCAGGTACTAACCTACGGACTCTTTTATATAATGGGTATTATTAGGTACTAGGGCGATACTAGCTACACAACGTGTTGCTCTATACGTAATGTAGAGCCTCAAGTAATTTAATTTGAATTTTTCTTAGACTTTATCTTTCGTTAATTACAAACCATTTGGATTCATTCCAAATGGTATAAGGAACGTATTAGCTGAAACTGTTGATGTTACAGATTTAATGACTAACAACAATCAGTTTAGTGCGGTTATCGCGACCAAATATAGCCTGTCCTTTTACCAAATTTCATCAAAATCGGTTTAGTGGTTTGGGCGTGAAAGCGTAGCAGACAGACAGAGTTACTTTCGCATTTATAATATTAGTATGGATTAAAATGGTGTCTTTTAAGTTATTATTTAACTTACACATATTATAAATATAGGTATAATATAATATAAGGGTTAGGCAGAAGTAAACTATCTAAAACCCACATTTCGGGCAATATTCTTGACTCGAACCATGCATGTGAGGCTGAGTCTGGGCTGTATATATATATCTAACTGATGTTAAACTTTTTTATTTAAAAATATAATGACTATGTTATGTATATTATATAAGCAATACAAGGACACAATAATCTCTCTATCACTAAAATGTTATGTTGAAGATTTTATATAGTAAATTATATTTACTTAGGTATTTGATAAATAAATGACATAACATAAAATGAGATACTAATGTATGTACTAACATAAACACTACGTTGATAACAAAACGTTAGAAAGACTCGTGGATGCAAATTGTGGACGTTACGAGTATCATGATAATAATTGAGAATATCTACACTATTTAATATTATAAAGAGGAAAGATTTGTACCTATTTTTGTATGTTTGTAATGAATAGGCTCCGGAACTACTGTACCGATTTCAATAATTCTTTCACCTATAGAAAGCTACACTATCTGGAAGTAACATAGGCTATATAACATCACGCTACTACTAAAGGGAGCGGAGCAGTGAGCATAAATGTCAATACATCGGGCAGATTTCCATACATTAAAGGTGGACCGGAATGCGAATTCCACGCGGGCGGAGCCGCGGGCAACAGCTAGTAATTTATAAGTACCTACCTTGGACAGCGATGTTATGACTGTCGAGGCTGTCATAGTAGGGACCACCATTATATGGACAGTATCTATAAAAAAACCGACTGATACTAAAAAAACCACAACAAGTTTGATAGCAAGCGGTACCCTTAGAAAACTACATATTTTTATCATTGCAATAGAATGCAATAGATAAATACATCGGAGCAACAACCGTCATGCCATTATAGTGATCAAGGACAAAAATATTGTCAATGAAACAGCGGGTGATCATGATATATAGTATGAATTAAGAATACAAAATATCATGAGTTAAGAACAGAAAATAAAAAGAAGAAAAAGATATATAGAGATAATAAAAGAAAGTATTCAAAATAGTATGAGTTTTAGTTAAGTAAACATGGAACTATGTATTTTCCGTCAACTAATGCTAAAATGACGACAATGACTCAGTAACAGCTTTTACTTGTAGTATTTTTAAATCAATTAATTAATGTCGAATTAATCCAGTGATCATGGTGCTTGCAACAGCACCGAAATATAGGTAACTCCAAACAATACATTTTAAATATCCCGATAGCTCTAATAGAGTAATATTTGGTTACTAATTGGATGTACTTATAAATAATTTAGAACAGGGAGAGGAATCTTCCAAAGAGGTTATATAATGACGTTCATTAAAGCTGATAGCAATGAACTTGTTATCAATTATAAAAGAGTGTCAGATGTGAAACACTAAGATGCAGTAACGATGTTGAAACTTATTTTGAATTAATCATTTGAATCTTGTTATATACCTATTTGTGTATTATTGTCGTGATTGTGAGCAATCACTTACATACAATAATTACCACATCGCTCCGCCCGCGTGGATACCGGTTATCGCGACCAAACATAGCCTATGACCTTTCTCAAGTTCTAATCAAATTTCTACCAAATTTCATCAAAATCGGTTCGTTGGTTTAGGCGTTAAAGCGTAAGAGACAGGCAGACAGACAGACAGACTTACTTTCGCATTTATAATATTAGTATGGATATAAAAATCCACGTTATCAGCTACTAAAATAGAGTCGATGAGTTTTTAAATGTTTGAATGATTAATGTTTGAATGTTTGTGAAAATACGATTACGTTGCATTTGCGGTCATATGCAAATAACATTCCACTTAACCAAAGATGTTTCTGGACCTAGAGACTGTTATAATGAGAATTTTCTATATTTTGTACTCATATTTGACTACATACAATATATAAAAAAGGAAAATACATTCACCCAACAAATAACCTTTAACTTGTTAAAATTTTAACTGAACACATTAAATTTTGATTAGAGCCTTAAATATGTGACTAGCAATAATAAATGCTACAGGAACACATAAATCATGTTTTATATATTTTCATATTTTTTCAAATTTGTACCTACGTCTGTGAGATATCACCTCAGCGTTAGTAGCCTAGAGCACGTCATTACTAAAGCTTAAATTGTTTTATTTCAATATACTCTCGTACTCGTACTATTACTGGGTAGGGTAGTGGTTGTAGGTATACTGTACAACAACTACAAATTGTTTGCGATCTCTGACATTTCAAGGCATAAAACTAAACACTGCATTGCCTCATCACTTAAAACTTTATAATCTGTACATTCGTGTTATATAGACGTGTAACTTCTTTCAAATTTATGTAATTGTATTAATTGAGCTAAGTCAAAATGAATTGGTTTGTACTAATAGGACTATTAGGTTTACTGTGCTATACAGACTCGTATAAAATTTTGGTGGTGTTTCCTGTGCCTGTTAAAAGTATGAGCATTTTAGGACAAGGAATCGTAAGACATCTTCTAAATGACGGTCACGAGGTAAATTGTTTTTTTTTAACTATATTTAATGTGGAAAGACGGTGTCTCTGCTCACCCCAATGGGAAAGTGACATTACTTTATATATGTATGTAAATTACAAAAATAAATATGCACGGCCATGTATGTGTAGCATTGATTTATCTTGTTAGTAATGTGTAGCCCATCCAAGCATAGTCTGGCCACACGGGCGACAAGTGGTGCAAACATACTCCACTCTTGTTCCATTGCACTACCAGGCTATATTATTAATAATACCGTCGGGAATTTGACGACACTACTGGACCGATAATACAGAAGGGAAAAAGAATCCCGAAATTTGCTAGCTCCAAGCTGAAACCTACAGGCCCGTTGTCGATTGTTTAGCAGGTGCACCGATTAGTAAGTAAGGTTCATATGGGCTCAAAGATATTGGTAGAGTTCTGTATTTCTTCGTACGATATGTTTTAACGTATAGGTGCTATAAACTACTTTCATTTTCAGGTTACCTATGTAACAACACATCCTATAAATAAGCCGCAAAACAAAAACTTGCGTCAAATTGACATGAGCGAAAATCTTGCTCTTTTTGAAGAAAGTAAGTGACTTATTGATAGATAGGCCCACACGTATTCATTGTGAAGATACTTAGCAGGGAAAGTCTTTCCAAAAAGAAACCAAACAGAGAAGATTAATTATAAGCTATTGCTATTTAGTGAATAGGATTCCAGAATGCTCTTGATGGTAAGACGAAATGGAACGCGGCTATGACACTTCAGCTATAATTTACAAAGTTCATAATTATAATGTGTTGACACATTATCACGTCAAAAAAAAACAAAAGTGCACTATTTCCATTCTCTCCGAGGGCGAGGGCCTCGGATGAGATCGATATGAACGCAATGATGATGTGTAAATAAATAGTTTAGATTTCATGTACATTTATATTTTTCATTTGTAGATGACAACCCATATCACTCGGGTGATGTTCTTGAAAAACAGCCCGAAACCGAAGTTAAGGAATTACAAGACTTAGTTTATAAAATCACCATAAGAACTTTAGAGAACGAGAATGTAACTAAACTCTTAAAAAATAGCAATGAAAAATTTGATGCTGTCATAGCTGATCTGTTCGAGTCAGAAATATATGCTGGGTAAGTCGATTGGCCGCGGGAACGCGTTGGATGTGAGCCGCTTCCAACCGGTCTTATTGGAGATCTATAGGGGAAGCCTATGTCCAGCAGTGGACTTCCTATGGCTGAAATGATGATGATGATCAACCTAAAGTGTTTTTTGCTCAAGATATACCTAGGTTTAAAAATTGAAGTAAAATCTAAATGCTATTATAAATGTACAAGTTTGGGTGACGATTACATGGATCTGATTGAAATAATATTACACTGGAATAGAACATATTATACTTTTATATTTGGATTCCTATGGGTCATGAAAACGAAATCAGTATCCCACTCAGACAGTAAATAATTTCTTGGACCTAACTCTACCGCACTGCATCAGTAGTACTATTGACTAGTACAACTAGTAGTACAAATGATACATTATTGTATCACCCCCCACGGTAGTACTACTGATCTGAAATCAGTAGTACTACTGTACATTATTGTATCATTTGTACTACCAGTTAAACTAATCAGTAGTACTACTGATCCAATGCGAACTCTACAACTAAAGCTTTAGTAGTCTGTAGAGTTAGGACCAAGAAAATATAGATGAAATGAGAAGATTACATTCACAGGAATATATGTGCAATACCGCCAGCCAAATAATTTAAACAAGTTCAGGTACATTATGATGAGTTACTAATATAATTAAATATTTTACTCCAATAAAAGTAAGGTGGTTCTATATTTTCCATCCCTGTCGATTAATATCGGCTATACTATATGCTTCTCTCAAATGTTGATAACCTATTTTTTCAGCTTGGCAGTTTTATACGATTGTCCGATGCTGTGGGCTTTCTCTATGGGAGCTCAATGGCACGTAGTACGATTAATTGCCGATACTTCAAGCCCCGCATATGATACTGACTATTATGGGACTAGCATTCCACCATTTACCTTCACACAAAGAATTCGAGAATTATTTAGTAGAGCTAAGTGGAGCTTATATAAAACGTGAGTAAAAAAAGTCGATTTTACACCATTCAACTAAAGCTGAAAAGACAAAGGCTTTAAAGGGTACAACAGATAAAAAATGGAAAGTAAAGATGATTGGTAATTCTTCAGTTCTATCAGACAATATTTTTTTTTTTTTTTTTTTTTTGTGTTTTATCTGCGATCAGTCTCTTGACTATAAACAGATCTGTTGGGAGCTGGTTTCGTTATTAAGAGTGTATCTCCCAGTGGAGATATCTACTCATTAGGTTGCAGAGATCAGCTAGACCCAATATGCAGCCCGAGTATGTCCTTTCGTTTCAGCCTCTTAATGTAGCTCTGACGTGTTAGCCCGGCAGCAAGCGCATTGGGGTGGTTTTCCAAACGTTTCTGGTACTTCAGGGCACACATTTGGATTTCCTCCTTTACAGTGTTCACCTGGAGGTTTTCATGAATCTCGTCGTTGGTGACAAGCAATGGGGCCTGTGATATCGTTCGGAGTATAATGTTTTGCATCCGTTGCAGTACTGATATATTTGAATTGCTGCAGCTGCCCCACAGCTGTATTCCATACATCCAAACCGGTTTTAATATTGACTTATAGATTAACAGTTTGTTGTCTGTGGACAGTTTGCTGTTGCGTCCAACTAGCCAGTGAAGGTCTCTGTACCGCAGTTTTAGCTCCTCCCTTTTAGCTTTTATGTGGTTTTTCCATGTTAATCGCCGATCAAGATGTAAGCCAAGATATCTGACGGTGTCACTATGTGGTAGTATTGAATTCTCCAATTTTACAGGTGGACAGTTCCCATTTCTTAGGGTGAATGTGACTTGGACTGATTTACTACTACTAGCTTTGATTTTCCATTTGTGCAACCACTCTGTAACTAGATCGAGGCCTTTTTGCAGTGTTTCGGTGGCTTTCAGTGGGTCTTTGTTACTAGCAAGAATGGCTGTATCATCGGCAAATGTAGCAGTTGTAACATTCTCGATTTGCGGAAGGTCTGCAGTGTAGAGAGTATACAAGACAGGTCCCAAGACTGATCCCTGTGGGACCCCTGCCTTTATTTCACAGAGTGCTGATAACGCTCCCGCTTCCCTCACTTGGAATGATCTCTCAGATATATAGGATTGCATTATTAGAAAATAGCAGTGTGGTAGATTCTGTTTGATTTTACTGAGCAGTCCATCATGCCACACCCTATCAAACGCCTGTTGCACATCAAGGAAGACAGATGAACAATATTCTTTGTTTTCCAGGGTGGTTCTTATTTGGTTGCAAACCCGATGTACCTGTTCTACTGTTGAGTGTTGCACGCGAAAACCAAATTGGTGGTCTGGTATGACACAATGTTCCGATAGGAGTGGCGAAATCCTTCTCAATAGGACTTTTTCAAAGACCTTCGAAAGAATTGGCAGCAAGCTGATAGGTCTGTACGATGTCACGTCGTTGGCTGGTTTTCCCAATTTGCGTATCATCAGGATCTCGGACAACTTCCACAGCTTGGGAAAATACTGGACTCTAAGAATGCCATTAATTAGGATAGTTAGATACGTAATTGCTTTTTTTGGGAGCTGTACAAGTACCTCCTTCGTTATTAGGTCGGCGCCTGGAGCTTTCTTATCTTTTAGTCGTCGTATAATCCCGTATATTTCTCGAGGTGTTGTTGGTTTTGGTGGTAGCGAAAGTTGGAGATCGCTATTTAAGGTCCGTTCAATTTCACATTCTGTGTCACGATTACCAGAGTCGTGAGGGATGAAAACCTTGGACAAGTGTGCAGCAAAGGTCTCAGCTTTTTCTTTTGGTGTTCGAGCCCAGGTGTTATCGGTCTTTCGTATCGGCGGTTTCATTTCCTGGGGCCTATTATACGACTTTGTGAACTTCCAAAGCGAGTAGTTGGTCGCCTCTGTTGCAGTGAGAGAAGCCAACTTTGTCTCTAAAGCTGTATTGTGCCAGTCCTGTATTGTTTTCTTTAACTTGAATGCAGCAATATTGAAAGCCCTCTTATCCTCCACCTGTCTGCTAATATGCCAAACTCGTCGCAGTCTGCGTTTCTCCAAAATTTCCTTCCTAATAGACATTGGAAAATTTTGTATCGCTGGTTTGTGCAGTATATTTGGAGTATTTAACGAACACGCTTGTTGGATAAGAGTGGTGATTTCTTCCGCAGCCTTTTCTAGATCTTCGGGAGTTTTTAGTGACACTTTTAATTCCACCCTTTTCTCCAAGAATTCACGAAAAGAGTGCCAATCTGTATATTTATTGTACAGTCTTTTGGGTCTCTCATACTCAATGGGGAGCGTGCTAATTGTCAAGAGTATTGGAGTATGGTCCGAGCTACCGTCATAGCATGATGTGGATCATATAAAGATTTTCTCAAAAAAAAATTGCATACCCCTAGTGGATCACCTAGAACTTCCACGGAATTTTTTTTTGTACCTGTAGTTCAACTAGGTGTGCCAAGGTAACTTACATGGACCCGTAATTCAAAAGTTAATTTTAATATGTTTTTATTACAGAAATGTACTTTGGCACATTTTTGCGCAATATTGTTTCAGATTTCACACTCTTCCTGCAGAACGAGCCCTCTATGAACAAACTTTTGGACCACTTCTAACTAAAAGAGGGCGGACTTTGCCAAACTATGAAGATGTTATCTTCAATGCGTCAATGATATTTGGGAATGAACACAGTGCCGAAATGTCTAAACCAAGTACACCACAGAACTTCAAATACATTGGCGGTTATCATATCGATGATCCTGTAAAACCATTACCTAAGGTATTTTGGGTATAAGTTTTAGTTGCCGATATGGTGGAAATAGTAATTTCTATTCCAATATTTCTATTCTTTATATTATCTGAAATAGTAACTATAGTAACTTTTTTGTAAATTCAATATCATGAGGTGAAATAAGCTTTTGTATTGTTCTTCCAGGATCTTCAAGACCTGATGGATAATGCCCCACATGGAGTCATATATTTTAGCTTAGGTTCTTTCTGGAAAACTAAAGATTTACCGATAAAATTAATTAGAGAACTACTTCAGATGCTTGGGGAACTGAAACAGACCGTTATATGGAAATATGAAGATAATTTGAAGAATGTACCAAATAATGTACATATTGTTAATTGGGCCCCCCAACCAAGTATTCTAGGTAGATATATCCCAACAAATTATCAAGACATAACTGATGTTTGTTTCAAAGAAAGTCATACTTAAATCCCATCAAAAATATTTTCACTTAAAGTAACGCCATGACGACATCAGCTTGGTCTTTATATTAGGAACTTTAGTTTCCCATGGACAACTTTCCATTTTAATACGATTTGGAACTGGACAAGCGCAAATCGGGCTGAGTGTGCCAGTGTACGAGTCCGACTTGCAGTATTCCAGTTTTAGTGCTTGGTTCATTTGCAATAAAATTACTTGAAGTTTAAATAGATGCATAATTATTTACATGAGGACGCGATGCTTCATAAAACTCTACATCGATAAAGTTAATACCAGTAGTATTTTTTAGGATAATTACTTTACCTATTATTTTATTGTAATTATTCATGTTGGATTTCAGCTCATCCTAACTGTAAATTCTTTATATCACACGGAGGTATGCTGTCCTCCATTGAAACGATCTATTTCGGAGTGCCGATAATAGGTGTGCCCCTATTGTTTGACCAAAAAATGAATGTTTTGAAGTCTGTTAGAAATGGATTCGCAATAAAAGTAGATTTTAGTTACAATCTACCTAAGGAGTTGAAAGCTGCGATCAATACTATGTTAACTGAGGAGACGTGAGTTTATTTTAAATACTATAATAATTTATATTTCAAGATAGTAACACGTGAAAAATATCTTACATTGAAGCTAATAGTGACGAAACTTAATATTTGTATTCATAGTTACTAATATTATTCATGCGAAAAATAACTCTGACTGTCGTATTTCTGTCTGGTCTGTTTGTCTGTCTGTTTGTTTGTCTGTCTGTCTGTCTGTCTGTCTGTGCATCTATGCGTCTGTGCGTCTGTCTGTCTGTTACCCATTTACACCTAAACACTGAATCAATTATGATAAAACTTGATAAAGATTTAGATTAGCTCTTAGAAAAGAGCGTAGGCTATGTTTGATCGTGATTATCAACATTCACGCGAGCAGAGCCACGGGCTACGGCTAGTACTGTGTATTAATAAAAATTTCGAAACATGCCTTGCATTCGTCAAGAATATTGTGTATAACCACTTCATACAAATATATCTATGTCCTACTTTTTTCAGTTACCGCAAGAGAGCCCAGCAGCTTTCAGCCATCTACCACGATCGTCCCATGAAACCTGGCGCTGAACTCGCATATTGGGTGCGCCACGTGATTAAAACACGTGGTGCTTTGCATCTGCGCTCACCTGCTATTGACATTCCCTTTTACCAGAGGCTTTATTTGGACCTAGTAGCCGTAGTAATAGGAAATGCTTTTATTCTGTACTCGTGTTTAAATATCTTGTTAAAGAATAATAGCAAAAATATTGTAAAGAAGAAAAAACATTAATATTAACTTGTATTTTTTAAGATGCTGATTAAAATTAATAATGTGTTCTTCACGCTTTTTAATATACTCCTCCTTCATCTCCTTCCTTCCTTCATAAATCTTTCTTTATTCGTTTTTCCTTCTTTGCTTCATAATACTTCCTTTCTCCTTCTATAAATCCTTTATAAATCCTTCTTTCATAATCTTTCCTTCCTTCTTATATAATTCCTTCATAATCCTTCATAAAAGAATCGAATACCACGCTTATTTATTTATTTCGTGTTCCAAACGATAACCAGTATCAGTGTATCTGTATGTGGCACCATGGCTTCCAAGCGGTTGTACCAATTTTCAAGCCATTTTTTTTTTGTATTAAAGGAATTTTCCTTTCTAGGTTGGAGGAACTTTTTTATATAGATAAAAGCTACTAAATCTTGTGTGCGATACATTACCATTCATAGGAATAAATAAGGAAATATATTGTGTCGGGGGTTTATTTAATTTTCTCAATAATGTATTATGATGACTTAGGAGGTTTGTGGTTAACTTACTAGCATTACTTCTTCCATTAGTAGCCATCAGGTGATGGCTACTAATTATTAAATCCACAAGAAAGGAATAGGTTTGCAATGACAATGTGTAATAAATAATTATTCACTACAAAAATTCGTAAAGTTTAATACATTTTATTAATATAACATTTACTTGTAGTATGGCATAATTTGGAAAAATCATTTTTTGGTATTGAATACAAAGTAGGTATACCTAACAATTAAAAAGCGACAATGTAGTCCTTATAAAATAATTACATTGCATTAATGTTGGGTGTTCTTATATTTTACATAGGTAAACGTGAACGAGTTTCTGGATATGCATTTTATCAACAAGAAAATAACTCTTTAGATAACAAATAAGCGGACACAACGTTTACTCACATTCGAATCACAACGTTGATCACATGAAATAATTACTTAATCTTTCTAACATTTTTCGCTTTGATTTTTACTAAACATTTTTACTCTTTCTTATTTTTCTTTGGTGACTTTTTTGATCGCAGTCCCATTAAATACTTAAAAACTTTTCGAGCTATAAATAATACAATTAAAATAAGAACTAGTAAATCTAAAAAGAATCTTTGGTATAGTGAAACAGTGAGTGCTGGTGATCGAAGGTGGGGAGCCCCGCGCGTGCGCACCACGTAGTCCACCCAATAAGCAAGTGCTTTGCCAGGCTTCATTGTACGGTTGTGGAATATTGAAGATATTTCCTTGGCTTTGGCTGCATATCTGAAATAAATATTGAAAATAAAAACCATTCTTTCCATCGCCTACAAATTAATCTATAAAACGCATATGGCTGGTCTATAAAATCATTTTGAATGGTTTAAAGGAGAAGGCTGCTTAACATCACACAGATAATATATACAGTCCACACTCAGCCTCAGATATATGGCTCGAGTCAACAATAGGCTCACCCCCTATTAGGTGGGCACGAATACAATGATTGGTGACAACTAAAAGGTATTAATTCACCTCTGCCTAATCCTCCGGGGATAAAGACATGATTGTATGTGTGTATGTATGAAGGAGAAGTTTTATTAACTACTACCAATTAATATTTTCACTTCAGAAAACTTACTGCCCATCCGTTAACACCTTCCTAATAGCCGCTTCAAGTTCATCAGCCATGTCTTCAGCCAATTTGACTTTAATACCAAAACCTTTCCCTTCAACTGATCCCATATTTGCATGTTGATCTGCCATAAGAGGAATGCCCACTAATGGGACACCATAATGTACTGCCTCTGTCGTGGATAATTGTCCTCCGTGGGTTATGAACAGCTTAAGGTTCGGATGTGCTGAAAGAATAGTAGGGACCTCAAATTAATTTCTTGAATACTTATTACAATCAAGCATACACTACACTATGTTCAAAATTTCTATCTAGACTAGTACTTTATTGAACAAACCCCAGTAGATTGCATCAGTGCTAGCTAGCTCATAATACAGTTTGGCAGAAAATAACTTTAAATTCTCAAATAACTTACCTAAAATACTTGCTTGTGGTGCCCATTTAACAAGATGAACATTAGCAATCGTGTGGGTCATATCGGTCTCAAATTTCCATATGACAGTCTTGTCAAACTTGCTGAACATATTCAGAAGTGATTGCTTCATTTCATCTGACATGCCATCGCTTCGCATGTTTGATCCCATACTGAAATATATCACCCCATTCTTGGCCCCGTCCATCAAAGTCTGTAGATCCTAATAACAAAAAAATATTACAGCTAATTAATTGTTAAGTCCTAAACAAAGTGAGACGTTTTTTCACGCCGGAGCAGCGGTGTCTACTTTATAAGACACAAATTCGCGCCTGCTTGGAATTCTGCTCGCATCTTTAGGATGGCTCCGCTAAGTACTTACTAGATGCTCTTGATAGGTTGCAGCGACGTGCGATACGCATTATTGAGAATCCTGAAGTCACCAACACCCTCGAGCCTCTGCAGATGCGTAGAGATGTGGCGTCCTTGGCGGTATTTTACCGTCTCTACTATGGTGAATGTTCTGAGGAGCTCTTCCAATTAATCCCACCCTCCCCTTTCCTATACAGGACAACACGTGCAGGACTTAGATGCCACCCGCATACGGTGCAGAATATTCCATCAAGAACCAAGCGGTTCGGTGACTCCTTCTTGTGCCGCACAATTAAGACCTGGAATTCTTTACCAGCTCACGTGTTTTCCTCCTCCTACAGTCCCGGGTCCTTTAAGCGGGGCGTGAAAAAGCATCTGATGAGGCCGTCAAGCTGAGTGCCACCATTGTAGCATGGTACGTGTCTATAATGGTGACCCTCTTTCCAAGACTTTGCCCTCAGCTTACCATCAGGCAAGGCGAAGTCAAATTGACGTGTCCTATATAAAAAAAAACTGGTTTATTTAATCCTCGTTATTTACTGTAGGTATCCATTGATCATGTACATATCCAGCAAATCTCCTTGTCACATTTGACATTATATTAAATATCGCAGAATGAACAGTTGTGTGAATTGATTTTTTTATTCGAGTCTATTTCGGTAAATATAACTTACTGGCGGAATAAAATACGACCGTGACCACGTGGCTAAAATTACTCGAAGATAATATGAAATTTACCTTTGGTAAAGGTTTGACTTTTTCTTGAATATGGTATCCACCAATATTAATAGCATTTTGGGGTAATTTCATAGCACCTCCTATAGATGGGTGTGAGTTTATGAACATTAAAGATCCATTGTATACAGCCTCGGTATATGAAGGTATAGTGACTCCTCTCTTTGCTGCAATTTCAGTATATATACTGTTGTATGTCCAAATTTCCATAGGTACTTGAATCAAGCTAGAAGAAATTCGTACATAGGTAATCGTAATAAAAAATGCATCCTCTTATTGGTCAGTACATTATTTGAATATTCAAGAGTGCAACTATTGACATTCACTTACTTTAACACGATAGACCTTTTGACAATCGCCCAAAGTTGTTCAACCCTTTCACAAAAATTCAATGGAGCACCGTGAAGAGCAAACAAATCGACATTGTATGCAGGATTCGGAATTTCATCTACTAGCTTCAGGGCTTGCCAATGTGGTTCAGTTGAGGCAACCCAGATCAAAGGTGCTCCAAAAAGATGAGGAATCCTGTGAAAATTAATAACAACATCTATCACATAAATTGAAGATAAATTACAGAAATAACATTGGATAACAAATTACAGTCAAATTTTAAACACGTAACCGTATAACATGGTAATTTGTGTTTGGTATGCTATTTTTTTATACCACATAGGTTGCAGAAAAGTACACGGCCCACCTGATGGAAAGTGGTTACCGTGGCCTATGGACGAGTGCACAACACTACAACAACACTTATTCTGCCGACCCTGTAAGAACAGAGAGATTCTGTGTCATCAGTGAAGAACACAAGCAGGAAAAGCCTTTAGTCTTCCCAATGACAGCACAAAATCTCTCTAGTGAGCTCTGGCTACCCTATTCACCGCAGGGAACACAACGTGACTGACTGACATGACTGCTCGATTAGGACAGAAATACGGTCGTGTCTTACCTAGATTTTGTTAGAGTTTATGACCCTACAGGAGATCCGATTCTCAGCACTCCATGGATTCACCGTGCGGTCGCCGGGTCCATAGCGTGATACAGAGAGGAACACCGTGACGGCGACTGGGACTTGCGACCCAGATGTAGGTTTAGGGTGGCCACCTTGTGATGCATCAGCGCTCACCTCCACCGTCAGTAGTGTTCCCCCCCCCCCCCTACCTATCCAAATTTGGTAAGATCCTATCAATGCCGCTTTTGATATTCGATTTAGTAAAGAGCTTACTGAAGCTCTTGGCAATCCGAGGTCTTTAAGTAAGTTGTACAGGGATTTAGCTGGAATTCCCCTTGCTCCTACTTCTACGGCGTAGAGTTTAACCACGTAGCCGTTCTTGGTTAACTCGTTAGTCAAGTCAAAGTATTTGTTTGTCTTTTATATACTATGTGAAATAACGAAAAAAAAAATGCTTACCCAGCATTTAATTCAGAGAAGAACCATTCAAGGACTACAGCATCAAATTGCTCCTTTGGATCGCTCAGTAGATTGACCACATCGGGAACTTCAAGAAATTTTTTGTGCATTGTATAAGCAAAATAAACAACAAATAAGGAATTTGCCATGTTGCCCTTGCCAACAACATTTTTGATTTTAAATAACTCACCTAAAAGCATAAAATTCCGTATTAACAAATTAGATCCTCGAATATGCAAAAACAACATTAGTAAGATACCACGTAAACAAAACAAAATTAAAAATTTAATTTGAACGGAATAGGAGTTTTATCACCCAACCACCAATCACAATTTGCATTCAAAACTCTCGTAGTTGTGCTTTCCTTACAGATTGGTTTGTCTTGAGTTTCACAAGAGTGACAATCATCTGACCTCCAACCCCGATAGGAAAAACCTGCGCCTCCTCTATCAATCAGCACGTGTATGGACTTGCAGGTAAGGTTGGTTTGGATTCGATAGATCTTGGTGGACCACATACACCCAGTTTGAACAGATATATATTAAGAACCATTTAAACAGTACTGCTTAATATAACATAAAAAATAATTAAAAATATTTATATTTACTAGTCGCTTCATCTTTAAGTAAAACATCTCCGATTGATGACACATTGATTTCTTTAAGGTTGGGAACTGCCTTTTCTTTTGGGAATGATGTAATGTGGACTACCTGTCAAATAATAACAATTTAATTAAAATTATAATATCCCTCTGATAATAGTTGTAAATTATTTTGGTTTTTATATACTGATTTTATCATGTTTTCGTTATCTTAATTATCAATTTTATTCTCTACTCATGAATATATTTTATAGTCATCATGGCTAAGAAGCTATAATAGGATAGGAAGAATAAATTCACTTTTACCTCATGACCAGCTTCTAACAAACGGTCTACAACTCCATGACCCAATATACTGTGACTCTTGGAGGTCATTGGAAAACATACTAGTATCCGTAGAGCTTCACTTGTCGTTATTAGGCTATACAGAAGTATAGACAATGCTAGTACACAGCGCATCTGAAATTTAAAGCAAAAACATTATGTCAGAAGGAGTCAAACGAAATCCAAAACTTTTTGTCACTTGAACTCGTGGCAGTCCTTTTTAACATGATTTTATTTGCTTGCTAATGTATGTTTCAGAAGTCTTAAAAAGCGTTTCGATTCTTATTCTGCATGATGACATTATTTCCAATAAAAATATTTAAAACAGATCGTACCTAACAGATTTTCTTGTTACCCTTTTTCACTTAGCTTAATGAAATTATAGATGCACAAAGTAATTTGGGTACGAGTAAAACGACTCGAACCCGCAGACATTTTATCACAAGTTCAAAGCAAGCAAGTTACGATAAACCAAAATTGTCGGACAATGTTTATCTATGCATTAAATGCAATAGTTACGAAGATATATTGTATCATACTTGAATTCCTATAGTACAATTATTGCGTAATGTCTATCAAATTATTGAACCAAATGGCCTTGGAATTACAGCAAGCAAGACAAACGTAACTATGTACATAAATATGACCTCATCTTTATTAAAACTAAAACTGAGCAGGTATGTTATTATAAAAAACCTATGGATTTGGTATACGTTATGAGTTTTACAATGAAATAGACTAAATACATTCATAGATACAGATTTGCATAACATTTTTACATTTTGGATAGTATGACACTATGTGCTGTAACAATCACCGATAATGTACAAAGAGTGATCTTATCGTTAAATGCTATTAGCAGTTGATATTACGTATAAGACTCCGATAGAACGGATATTTTTATCCAATAATTTATTTGTATAATTTATGTGAACATTTAGCGCACTTTAAAAGACTTGAAACTTCAATAAACGAAGTCATGAAAACAACATGTCAGAAAGAAAAATTTTGCTAATATTGAAACTGCCAAAAATTACAACCAACGAAGATTATATACATAACATTACAACCACAAAACTTTTTTAAATGTATCTATGAAGTAAAAAAAATGTTGATTACGTAACAACAATTATAAGGAAAATTGATAATAACAATAAAACAACTAAGAAGTTAGTTAAAATACATTCTTGGGAGAATCAAACTTAGGTTAGATTTCAACAGTGAAAGGATAATGTTAACTAAACTAAGTTTTCACTTTACTACATGAATAAGGAAATGTGCTAATGCAGTTAAATTGAATTAAACACGTTTATATACATACATCGGTGAATCCTTAGTGTGAACTCATCAGCCTGCTGTGGTCAAGCGAACAATTGAAATTGTAGACCAATCAGATATTTACAACAATAAAAAAATAAAAAATAAACTAGATTTCATTGACAGCTTTAACTACTGTACACTTCACTGTAAATAATTTTATTATTGCTAGAATATGAGGTGTGAGATGTGTGTACCTTTATGTGTGTGTGTGATTGCAGCTATTGCTCTTTCTGATTTGTAAAATTGCAGACAGCAATGTTTTCGTGAATAATATTTACTATTTTCTCACTATTATATTAAGGAACAAGTATTTAAATGTAAATATACATTCTAAATATTGTCGGTCTCACATCACAAACCATACGATTTACTTATTTAATATCATCAAATATATCAATCATTTAATCCACATAATAATAATAATAAAAGAAAATCTATTGCAAAAAAAAAATTTACTCACGTTCAGTTTATTTCCTTTCTCACACACTATTACAATTAATATTTACCACACACTATTCAAAGTTTGAATAATAAAAAAAATATCTTGATAAAATGATATTATAAATAATAAATCTAAATCGCACACACGTAAGGCTACCAGTACAACATGATAAGTTTCAAGTTCACCTGTGTGTAACAGTGACCACTTTAGGTTGACGTGAATGGATACGAAATAAAGACTCGTACATATTGGTGCAAAATTCGTTACAAATGTTGAGCGCACATTTAATTTGTTTTTAGTATTTTTCATTATGCTACGGCAAACGATGACTAAGATTCATGACTTTAGAATACTTTAGTAATACGTACTTCAATGACCGCTGTATTATCCACCCACAATAATATGTATTAACAATGCATATGTGACAGAGTATAACTAGGTATATACATACATCAAATTCATAACATTGTTTTTTAGTTAATAGGCAGAGTAAACAAACCGTCACCTCAATAGGCAATAAATATAACATGCAAGATCAAAAGGCTTAATTGTCGACGATACAATACAATATAGAGTACACAAAAAAAAACACACATAAAAGATGAAAAAAAAAGAAAAGAAGCAGGGTACAGAAAAATTATAAATTATATCAGACAAATGGTAGAAATTCTCCTGTAACACACTATCTAACATGCTAAGGAATGATGTGGAACAGAATGGGTTAGACAATTAACACACAAGAAAATAGACAATTGGCAGAACACAATGGGATGCTAAATGCCATATGATCTGTTAATTTCACGACTGCCCTGTTAAACGTACAATAACTTCACAGTTACATAATATATATGCGATGCCTAAGATAAAGATATAAGATCTGTCCAAATTTAGGCGTCAGAGATACAAAATGTTGCGCAAATTGCACAGCCTAAATATTTTTCTAACGCATAACGTCTTTGATATTATTGAGTATAACAGTACTGAAAACAATGACATTTCATAACATAGACATGTCATATGCTTACAAATCAACGTAGAAAAAATGTGCCGAACTCACACACACACATTTTTAATTCATCTACACTTTTGGTGTATTAACTTTAGAGTAATAGTTCGTGCAGTGTCTATAAACATACGATGGCATTTTCGTTATTTTTTTAAGTCACTGATGCTTCCGCTCAACGTCCGACCGGCCCCGCTCGGCACGCGGTACTAGAGGCAAACGTTCCAATTGACTCGTTTTCGGATCTTCACAATTTTCGCGCAATAACATATCTACTTCTTTTTATATAATATCTTTGACTGAAAACAATATCAATACCTACAACTCTCTAAATGTACTTACATAGAGAAACAGGAAGTTTCTCTGGACAGGAGATTATGGGCCGGTTGGGGACTCTGTGGTCCCCACACCGGAAGAGGGCCAGTTCGAGAGATATGGCCCTGGGTCGGCCGGGGTGCGAGCAACAAACCTCCGGCAACTGATGGCCCACAGACGGCGTGCGTTTGAGTCCGACATAACCTCCTCCTCCGGCTCCGGCGGGGGAGGTATCCGTGGGGATTTTTCGCACATTTTTTGTAAATCCGTGTGGCCATCATGGCAATTTGTTGTTTGTTAACGAATGACATGATGCCCGCCCTTACCGTTACCTTAATATTTTCGGCAATCATTATTGAGTACCTACTGTGAGATTGCACCAGTTTTTTTGTTATTACTATACGTGATGATGAAGTTTTATTATCTATATTATGTCCTTAAATGTGGCAGACGTGATTAGACAAAAGTACACGCTTATCAATAAATGTACGTATCTTTGTGCCCATACCTATAATTTAATCCGTACACACTCATTTACTGATAGCTGTATCTAATCAAGGATTATACTTAATAGTAATTTTCATCAATATTAAACCCTTTATTTCTAAGTGCAGTTTTAGCTGTTACTAAGGCTTTTTGAATGCTTTCTGTTATTCTTCTTCTTCTGTCCTTTAGTCTCATATCTATCTGGGGTCGAGTTTTTACTGTTCTGGTTTGTCACAGAAGTTAGGATCTGTTTTTCATTGTTGTTATTTTTATTATAATTATTTTCTTTACCCCAAGGCCATTTACTTAAGTACGAAAACGTATGGCATGATGCTTCAGGATCGGTCATGAATTCTTTTTGACGATATTTTTTCTCAATGCCAGAAACGTAATTAATAAGTCATAAATAAATAAATGCATATTCCAATATTGAAATTAACAACTAACCACTATTTACAAATTAAAGTAATATTCATTTCATAAAGGGTATTCGAATTTTGTGCCATCTCTGGGACAATAAATTAAACTCATTTTCATTATTTTCCACTTCGAACATGTAGATGGCATTACTATACGTACAAAGTTGGCTTACTTCTCCCGAATCTTAAAAAAATAATCATTAATGGGTAATTAATATTTAGTATCATCTCAAACGGACGCGTGGTTGATAAAATTTAAATTATTCATTATAATGCAATCATTCATGTAAATATACATCAAAATGAAGTCGTTATTATTAGTGTTTTTAATATATTTAGTGTGCTACACTGCAGCATATAAAATTTTAGTTGTATACCCCCTTCCTATTATGAGTGTAAATTTTCTAGGGCAAGGAGTAGTAAGACAACTTTTAAAGGATGGAAATGAGGTAAAGTATTCTCTAGATTATTTTGTGGCCAAATTGTTACATAACTATTTCTGTGAGGTAGGTATATAATTTACCAAGATTTTATTAGTTAACTAGCTGCCCCGGCGAACTTCGTACCGCCATATTTTCGGCCCGCGTGGTATTCAAATCCCGTTCCCGCTGCACCCTTATCACTTAGGGGGATGAAAAATAGATGTTGGCCGATTCTCAGACCTATTCAATATGCTCACAAAATTTCATGAGAATCGGTCGAGCCGATTCGGAGGAGTTCGATTACGCACCCCGTGACAGAAGAATGTTATATATTAGATTAAAACCCTTGGTATAGATTATATTTGCCAATATCGGGTTCAACAAATTTGGTAAAGTTAAATTTCTTAATTTCACGTTTACAAGGAATTCTAAAGAACCTTACTTTTTAATATTTAACACATAGTAACAACAGAATACAAAATTGGTATCACCTCAGGACACGTATCTTGGACCTAAATCGTGAGACAAACGAGGCTCTGGCGCACGCAGATTGTTTTGTAATAAAGTAATAATTTATGCTTGGTGAATTTGAGCTCACCCACCGCAGTAGCACCCCATACTATTCTTAAATGACCCCAAAAACGCGATTTTAGGTCCAAGATAAAATGTCCCGAGCAATTTTACTTATATTCAATCCGTAGAAGGTACCGGTACTATGGGGTGAATAGGGATCAATGGGTGAATAGGGATAAAATGGTCAGCTGAATTCTGTAGTTATTTTCTTTCAAGTGAAATTATGGATTATTTCAATGTAATAATGAGCAGAGTTATCAATAATATCTGGTTAGATACTTGGAATTCGGGAGAGAAATTAATAAAAAAATCTAACGACCATTTTATCCCTATTCACCCTTTGATCCCTATTCACCCCATTTGACAGCAATTCCGGTTCAAAGTCTAGACTCAACAGACGGGGAGAGTTCCTCGCCTGCAAGTTACGATTATCGAAAGAGGTCACCAAGCCAAAGAATATTATCTCGTAACTTATGGCCATTCTTAAATTAGTAACTACGTGAACGGTTACACTCAGGGTCATATAGGAATGCGGTTGTTTACATTGATGTACCTACAATACCACAAAGTAGATATTTTGACTTTGACTTTGACTTTGTAGATTGTAGTTCTGACGTAATTAATTTATGTAACTATTTATTGCTCACACTAGGTCAAATCTTTAACTTATTAATATAACATGTATAACTAACGGCTATTTCCTGTTAGAATTATCTATACATAAATAAATCATTTACCTATACCTAGTTTAATTTAATTATTATTGCTGCTTATAAAAATAACAAAATAACGTACTTAAGTAAAATTGAAAAATGGTCGATTCAATTGTTTAACCAATTACCTACCTGGAGAAATCCTGGACATTCAAAACCCTCTTATATCTTTTTTAAGATCAAGTTCGGTCCTCAACATTGACATTTTCGAAATTTAAATATTAACAAAAGTGACAGTTATATATTTTCGTAGTTCCAGATGTTGTAAACATTGTTCGGAAACAAATACGAAGCAGATATACCCAGTTAAAGATCAAAATATACCTACGTGTTTTATATAAGATCAATAGATATTGATATTTATAGAATACTAGCAGCTGATGCCCGCGGCTCGTCCGTATGGAATTCTGTTCACGTTACCGTGTCCCTTTTTCAAGATAAAAACATATATCTGTCGAGCCATTGTCGACTTTTGTGCTTTACATTTTTTTATATTATATAGAAGTTAAACTTATCAAGTCATTACAACAGGTTTGAGCCAATAATACGTTTCTATCAAGGTTGAATCCACTTGATCATAATTTCTAACGTCCGTGAACTGTTTCGGGTTTATTGATCATCCGCTGGTCATAGTCTGTTTGCTATTTCCAGTTACTGACTGACTGTTTTGATAGGCAAACCAAGCGGTTGAGCGCCTCTTATCTTTGCTGCACCATAGCAACTTTCTTCATTAGCGTGTTTCCTTCTTCGTCTTACAGTCCCGCGTCCATTAAGCAGGTCGTGAAATAATCATCCAGGCCAGGGCCCGGATGATGATGGCCACCACTGTAACATTGTTGGTGTCTGGAATGTTGACCCTCTTTCTTAACACTAGAGTGCACACGCGGGCTAACATATATTATGTAGCCCAGCGTCTAATATTGCCGTATATTATCGTACCTAGGCGCGCTATAGATCTATCGTCTCTTGTATTCCTCGACTACTACCCCTTGCACACACCAGTCTCAATAGTCGCCACTTGCGGTGCACAGACGTTTATAATACATGTCCTTGAAGTTCGAGGAATACTTTACCTTCAGCTTTCTATCAGTCGAGGTAAAGTCATATGTTGTACCCAAACTATGCTAAATTGTTGGTCTTTGTTTATTTTTTAGTCTTAAATTTCACTTTAGTATAGGGTTGCCATACGTCCCCGTACGCCGGGACATGTCCCCGTTTCAGGCCTGGTGTCCCGGCGTCCCGGCCAATAAGCAAATTGTCCCGGTTAAACCTTTTTAGTATTATATTAGAGAGCTGGACTTGGTTGGTAAACAGTAATATACCTACAATGAACGCGACTAAGTAGCTAGGCTATTAATACGTAGATAGAACGACGAAAGCGCTGATATTTTTCCATACATGAATATGTTAATGAGTAATAAAGACCCCGGGGCCAATGATTTTACGAGAAAAACGCGATGAAGGACAGATGGCGCTCATACTTCCAACGACATGCTGAATAAGCAGCAAGAGGTGCATCCACCAGACCTCTTTATGAAACAAGGACTAGTGCCACCGATAACGCCTGCAGAAGTACAGACTCGGCCTCGACGAAGTCACCATCGAGTCTTGGAAGGCAATGGGTGCACTGGGTGCTCGTGGTGTGAGCATTCTAACAAATCTGTATATAACCGCGTACTTCTCACCGTGAGATCCTGAGCCAGTGGAGACTGAGCTTCATTACGCCAGTATTCAAAGGCAAGGGATCGGTGCAGGAGTGTGGTAGTAACCGCGGTATAAAGATAATGTCCCACACCATGAAGCTCTATGAGCAGATAATCGACTCCCGGATCCGACAGGAGAGTACACTCTCGGAGTGTCAGTATGGGTTTCGTCCCGGGCACGGGATCATGGATCCGGTGTTCGCCCTAAGGATTGTGGTGGGGAAATACAGGGCGAAGAACACGCCCCTGCACTGCCTATTCTTAGACATGCAGAATCTGGTGGGTACTGTGGGTTAAGGGAGTTCCTGAGACCTACATTGACACCATCCAAGATATGTATCATGATTCTGGTTCCATGGTTCGGAGTGCTTTTGGTGACTCAAAAGCCTTCCCCATCACCATCGGAGTACACCAAGGATCCGTCCTTAGTCCTTACTTGTTCAGCTCGGTATTAGACGTCTTGTTGGACAGTATCAGAAAACCTCCGTAAGCAGCCTCCGTGGTTGATCATGTATGCTGATGATATTGCGCTGAAGGACGCGGACAGGAGCAGATTGGTGCAACACGTGAAAGTGTGGAAGGAAGCGCTTGAGAACGGTGGTATGAAGCTAAATGTAGCGATGACAGAAAGTTTAGCGTTAAACTCGACAGATTTCACACCGGTCCGCATGGGCGATGATTCGGTTTAAGTACCTGGGATCTGTACTTCATGTGACCAGTGAAATTGACTACGACATCAGGGCACGCATTGCTTCCGCGTGGGCCAGGTGGTGAGAAATGACTGGCGTCACGGGTGATCCCAAAATGCCAGTCAGGTTGAAGGGGCAGGTCTATAAGACGATCATTAAGCCTTTCCTCTTACTTGGTTGTGAGAGCAAGAGCGTAAGCACGTAAGAGCTGCATGTCACGGAGATAAAAATGCTGCGTGAGGAACTCTTGCAGCCGCGGCAGCCTTCATGTCCATGACATCGCAGATAAAATGCAAGAGAGCCGCCTTCGCTGGTGCGGCCACGTCTTGCGGCAACCGCCAGGATACGTGGGTAGCAAATGCCTGACAATGGCGCCCCCGCCGGGTCCAGGTAGAAGGGATAGGCCCAAGAAGTCCTGGCTTGACGTCGTGGAGAGTGATATGCGTGCAAATGGTCTCACTACCATGGACGCCCAAGATCGTGTCAAGTGGAGGAGGAAGAGCCGGAAGGCGGACCCTGAGCTCCGGGGTCATCTTGGCCAGGGATGCAATCGGGAGAAAGCGTCTACATGAAGATGATGTTTAACTTAATGTTGATTTCGTCAAAATATTTTGTACAATTATCAGAAGTTAATTCTGATAATTTTTCGCCTTTCAGAAAACATAGGAAGCCCAGCACTGCAATTCACTAAGCGAGCACAACGATGCGACAACGATGCGAGGCGCAACGTAGATTGTCATTGGTCAGATTGTATCACGTCATTGGAAATCGACCAATGACAGTGTCTATCGCGCACATCGTTGCGTTTCGCATCGTTGTGCTTGCTTAGTGAATTGAACAGCGGGTCGCTGCCCGCTTGTTTAATGGCAGTGTTAAAAGTAGTTGTAATAAAAGTTCCTATTTTTCTTCAAATGTCCCGGTCTGGGTCCCCACACTTATGGCAACCCTACTTTAGTAACACACTTTAAAAACATAATAAATCGTTTTATTAGGTTCCTAATAACAGGTGTTGCCAATTTTAGTACCAATATGATTTTTAAAACTCGTTTGGGACTAAAACGAAAATGGAATGATATGATATTACTCGTATACATTATTGACATTTATTCTTAGCTGTTATCTGTATTGTTATTGTTCGTAGACGTTACCTTCAATTATTTTTTGAAACATAAATATCAATCGTATCAAAGTAAAAAAAACCTTATACGTTACTGTAACATCATTAAATTACTATTATATAATTTTTTGGACTACATGTAGACGTCTCTTAGATCACCATAAGATGTATGTAGATGACGATTTCAGTTCTTAAAGAATTCCTCTTATAAAACACCACCGAGGATTCAAGACCAAAACTACAACTTCCATAGTAACTATAATTATCATCTTTTTATGAATAAGTACTATGGAAACGAACTGCCTACAGCGGTAGCAAGCATGTACAATGTTATATCTACCTACAAGAATGCCAAGGTTCGATTTCAGACTGACTGTATAGCTACAGTAGGTATCGACTCATATTGACTTAGTTGTAAAAGACCTACTTTGCAAAATGTCTAGTTTGCAGAATGACTACATAGCAAAAGGTCCAAGGTGCAAATTCTTGGGTTTTCTGTCGCTTGTTGAAAATATGGTCAATGATCGTATTTTTTTTTTGCTTAATTACTACTAAGATTTATTATAGGCTGCAACTGCGAGTGACAAATATAATCAATATTTATTTTACTTATTTCTAATCACAATTATATATTTATTTTACAGGTAACTTATATCTCAACACATCCTATAAAAGAACCCCATAGTAAAAATTTACGTCAAATCGATATCAGTCGAAA
The DNA here is from genome assembly GCA_914767945.1 of Eilema depressum. Classification (NCBI taxonomy): domain Eukaryota; kingdom Metazoa; phylum Arthropoda; class Insecta; order Lepidoptera; family Erebidae; genus Eilema; species Eilema depressum. The sequence goes on along the minus strand of OU612033.1, from coordinate 12,919,344 downwards.
TAGAGCATTTTTTGAAAACCCTAGTAAGTAGTCGTTATAATTATTATCTTTACAAATTCAGTGGCTTGTGTGCCTACTGAATGTGCTGTAAGTGTTATCTAAGTGGGATAGACTTATAGATCCTATATAGCGCCATTCTACTTTCAAGCCCAGGAATGGAACGCTTAAAGCCAGCCAGCCCAGTAATCAAATCTCTGTTCAATTTTACCCTCCCAACCCAGCCTCGTCCGTTGACCAAACCAAATAGTAGGTGAGATTGATTTGGGCTCCGAAGGTAACAATTAATAGAAACACATCAATGAAATTGGATGTCTTGAAATTGAAGAAAATTGGTTACCTATTAAATATGTTTTTAGATGACACAACGTGGAGCATAAAAACCATGTTGGACGACAAATTTGAAAATGAAATGTCAGGAATTCTAGACTTCAGCACCATAATAACCCAATCTACTTTTGCAAATGAGAATGTAACTAACTTCTTACAAAATAGTAATGAGAAGTTTGATGCTGTCGTAGTTGATTGGATGGAATCAGATGTATATGCAGGGTAAGTAGATCAAATTGTTCCGGACCGGAGTAGGTATGTCCTCAATAATAAGAAGTAAATAGTAGGCAATAAACAATTACTTTTAAATTAGAAACTAAATTATGAGGGCTTTGGGACACGTTATCACGTAATCTCGAGTTCGGGCTGATTAGTAATCTAATCAATAGCACTTTTTTTTGTAGATAATACTTATCGATAGAATTAGAAAAGGAAACTACGAGAATGAGACTACAAATATAGAAACATAGTTGAAGTCATTAACAAGCGCTAGAAAGATGTATTATGGATAAATAAAATTATTCAGAAAATATGAATCATTTGAAATCTGAAGACCAATTATTATTCTCCTAATAAAAGTCTATTCTGTGTAGAATGTCCTGCAATATTTATTTATTTATTTTATTTAAAATTCAGTCCCGATGTTATCTCCATCTCAAAATGATCAAACTATCAATGTTATGTTAAAATTGTGTTATTAGGAGAATATTGTTTTCGACTTGACCTCTGGTTGCATAAACAACGTCATATTTATTAGGTGAACATAAAGTACGATAGAATTTAAGGTTGCCATGGTAACCACTTATCATCTGGTGTGTCGTGTACTGTCTACCAGCTAGCCTTTCTGTGCCATCTCGTTAATAACTGTTTCTTCTTTTTTTCAGTTTGTCAGTTTTGTACAACTGTCCAATGATATGGGTATTCTCCATGGGTGCTCAATGGCAAGTATTGCGTCTGATATCCGACCCTTCTAGTCCAGCATACGATACCGACTATTATGGCGCTAATATCCCTCCGTTCACCTTCACACAGAGAGTTCAGGAGTTATATTCGAGGATTAGGTGGAGTTTACATAAAATGTAAGAATTATTGTCTTAGCATGCAATTATATTATTGGTAAATAATCGTTTAAAAGAGCCACTATGATTTTATTAAGGAAAATATTGTTCAAAAAGACAATAGTAAAGACATAAATAATCACTTATATAATTTCTTTGAAAAATGTATAAGTGATTATTTATGTTTTTGATGTGTTTGCTAAATAACCTTATTTTTCAATGGAACAACAGATATTTTAAATAATTTAAAAAAAAAAAAATCTTTACAGCTATATTGATTGACTTTAGAAATAGTATTTAAAAAATTGACCAATTCTTTTTAGATTCTACATTAAACCTATAGAACAAGAGATCTATAAAAATGCTTTTGGACCACTTCTGGCTAAAAATGGGCAAACATTACCTGATTATGATGAAATTATTTATAATGCTTCAATGATATTTGGGAATGAGCACAATGCAGTACTAGGCAGACCAAGTACACCGCAGAACTTCAAATTTATTGGTGGTATTCACATTGATGATCCTGTGAAACCACTACCTAAAGTAGGTTAACTGTATTCGCATTACCTCATTTAGATCTTTGATGGAAGTATTTTTATGAATCTAATGCAAACTTCTTTTTCTGAGGATAAAATGGTCTTGCCTTTCCAGGATCTCCAAGGCCTAATAGATAATGCTCCACATGGAGTCATATATTTTAGTATGGGTTCCTTCTTGAAATCTAAAGAATTGCCGATGAAATTCGTTAGAGATGTGCTAAGTGTGTTTGGTGAACTGGAAGAAACTGTAATATGGAAGTACGAGGATAACTTGAAGGACGTACCAAAAAATGTTCATATCGTGAAATGGGCACCACAACAAAGTATTCTTGGTAAATACATATTTATAGATGTACGAGTATAAATTTGGTTTAGAAAGGTAATGATAACTTAAGTGACTACTGCGCATGAGTTTCTGGGTTTGATTCCTTAATAAGGCATTCTCGTGTAGTGGTACAAGAAGCATCAGGTAGCGGTGATCATAGAACGATCTCTGTTCTTCGAGGTGAGTTGGTTCAAGCTAGCTGGCGCCCTAGGAGAGGGAACACTACAAACATAATATACTCGTATTAAAATATACGTAGCAGATTAAGACAATATCAAACATAGTTATAAAATCAAAATGATCATTCAAAAAATATTCTTAAAATTTTTATTTTAGCCCATCCGAAGTGCAAATTTTTCATATCTCATGGTGGTCTTCTATCCACGATTGAAACTATTCATTTTGGAAAACCAATCATAGGCGTGCCTGCGATGCTGGATCAAATAACAAACATTGATAAAGCTGTTAACAATGGCTTTGCAATGAAAGTAAAACTCGACTACAATATGCCTGCAAATTTGAAATCAGCTATCAAAACTATGCTAAGCGATGATACGTAAGATATACTGATATTGTTATAATAAATATATATTTAGAAGGTATTTAAAATAGTCAAGAGTAATGACAGTTATCTCTTATGACTTCTGATGTCAGAAATAAAATTACTGAACCAAAAAATAAGTTAAATGGTGATGATGAGCACAAATCGTTAGGAATAGTAGATACTTGGGTTACACTGATCTGGAGGCACAGTAGTGCCCCCGCCAAGTAGAAACTTTAGTCCTATATACTGGTTCCACAACAAACCAGCACGGTAACAAATCCATATTGCTTGTTATGCTCTGATTAATACAATACCTTGACGTGACATGAGGATGGACACGATCCGGAGGAATTCCACGGCGCATTTTAATGTTAAAAACTTTTTTTAACTGTAATTTTTATAATAATTATTTTAGTTTCATTTCCTTTTTTTAGTATTGTACATATTATATAGTACCTACATATATACGTATTAAAATACGTCTATTCCTTTATTTTCAGTTACGAAAAGAGAGCAAAGGAGCTTTCATTTATTTACCACGATCGTCCCATGAAGCCTGGTGACGAACTCATATATTGGGTGCGGCATGTGATTGAAACGCGTGGCGCTTTGCACCTTCGGTCGCCTGCGATTAATATTCCTTTGTACCAACGACTTTACTTAGATCTAGTAGCTTTAATTATAGTGTGCATCTTTATTTTATGGAGATTCTTAAATGCGGTACTGAAAACAAAAAGTGAAATAAAGAAAACGGTTGCGAAGAAGAAGAAAAATTAAGCCATAATAGTTTCTTGTAATAAGATTATTGTTGTTTGTATGAGAGAATTTCAATTTGACCCGATTAATCTGAATCTTGTTTTCATCGGTTATATTATAAATATATCTGATAATATAAATTATATCTGATTATTTTACAAAGCGTTGTTTAAATGTACATAATCCCTTTCAAATCAGCAGAGATACCTGTCCTCCGTGGATACAAATAATTCAATACGCAACGCTGATGAAAACCCTAATCCTACTCACTGCCATCGAGCGAGCAAAGCTAAAACACCTACTTCAAATCGAACGCAATCCATGCAACTTATAGCCTCTAAGATAGGAGTTCGGGGGTCTGCTTTTTCCAGTCTAACTGCAGGTTTTGGCTGCATTTCGATATTTTCCGTGAAGCGGTTGCCATCTGACCTTCACAATTCATTGGCGATATTGAACTATTGTAGTTAGACCAGCTGTTGGAATTTTAGGTCTCCAACTACCTGTAACGGCAAACCAGTGCAAATAGACATATTCTTATACAAATATTTGCACTGGGCAGGAATCGAACCCGCACCCCCTGCATGGCGTTTTTATACTTGGTACCTATTCGGGGTTAAAACAGAATATTACAATGAAATAAATTTAATACCTTGAGGACGAAACGGCAGAATTCGCACATAAGTATTAACAGGCGACCTTTTGAATTAATTTACTCGGATCTTGTTTTTTGGTTAGATCAATCAATGATGCCTACATAATGTTCGTACTTTGCTCTCTCAGTGCCAAGTTATATATCTAAATAAAACTGGATGTTGCTAACCGCAAAACTCGAGAATGGCTCGATCACTTCGACAATTTTTTTTCGTATGATCTTTGAGTTCCACGGAATTTATTTACGGTAACAAAGAGACACAGGAACGGGAACAGATTTCCACGCGACCAAAGTCGCGGATTTCAGCTGGTGATATTAAAAAAAATTACCGTCTTAAATCTGTATTTATCATGGCAATATTTTGTTGACCATTCTATGTAACCTTGGTTGACTTTTTTGCAACCTTTTTGCTTTTCTGTAAAGAGCTTAATGATTTCAAAGTCTTCATAGATGATGAAGAAAAAAAAGCAATGATGTAATTCATATCTTTTAGTGCAGATATTTGTAATTATGTAACTTTAATGCCTACTACCTACCAGATGTGAGTATTTGTAGGTTTCGTAAGTGTCCAGTTTTTTGTAAATTTTGCCAGGCGTTGACAACATGCTGAAGAGTTACGGTTCTGTCAATTTTTGTAATTATTCGTAACCGAAATGTTTTGTGTTAGCAGTGGATTCATGTTTATTATAATATAATTGCAATTACCCTAATAGTTTAAGACGGGACTATGCTAAACCTAGATGGATCAGATTACCAGATGGCATGTAGGTATATCATAGACGCCTCTTAATTAGATAACACGAAGTGGCTATGCTGCAAAGCTAAAATCCTGGTGGTGGTACCAATTTTAAATTAATTTAAAAAAACGAAAGATAATCGGTTCTTAATATGATAAGAATACCAGAAAAGACTAGGTTCATCTGAAAGATCATCAAATGTGTATGAAAACACCACTGCTGCAATTTCTAAACACTGACTAATGAGGTTGGTTGCTGCAGCAATTGAAGGTTACAGAAAACGCTTGTTAGTTTTGTGTTAGCAATTATACCTATCTATGCATGGCTCGAGTCAACAATAGTACCCGGAATACGGTAATAGGCTCACCCCCAATTGCGTGGGACCTAATACAATGATTGGTGAAATATGGGTGTTTATTCACCTCTGCCATCGGGGATAAAGGTGTGATTGCATGTATTGTGATGTATGTATGGGATGTATGTATGTCTATCTATCGTTTATACCGCTTCATTATTTTTCTAATGTTTAATCAGCACTCGTATGACATAATTACGTAAGTAAATGTCGAAAAATGTTAAGTATGTGCTACGATATTTATCACTGCTACTGATTAACATGATAATTTATTAATCAATATGATTGTTATATCTTCTGATTATTTATCTACTATATAAAAAAAAGGCGGGTTTTCCTTCCTGACGCTATAACTCAAAAACGGCTGAACCGATTTGGCTCATTTTAGTCTTGAAATATTCGTGGGTGTCCAGGGAAGGTTTATAGGTGCAGCGGGAACGGGAAAAATATGGCGGTATGAAGTTCGCCGGGACAGCTAGTATTATACAGGGTGTATTTTTGAAACGGGGCAGTAAGGGCAAGTACCTTAACCGTTGTAGTTACAGCAAAACGTTCTTAGGAGACCTTCCCTAACTTTTTGAGAAATTTTGAACTGCATTTACAGATTTTGCAAAAGTCTTACAGTTAGCAAAATAAATGCAAAAAGTCCAAAAATTTTTTTTTAGTGCCAGTCGATTCTATTTCATGTGGGGATCAAAATACTCTAGACAGAAATCAGAAATCGCCAAAAACGTTTCCCATACATTTCGGCGAGAGAATAAAATTTCTACAATGTTCAAACTTTTTATTTAGGACAGGAAGTGCGTTTCAAAAATACACCCTGTATATTATAGTTAAAAATAACTTAGCAGTTTGTTCACGATAAATTTTGGAAATGTTTTCTTAACTGTGTACTGTTCATAACAGTCATGATGCCGTGCTTTTATTTATCTTCATTCAGTTATTACTGAAGTTATGTTCTTTATACAAAAAGAAAGAAAATAGGATTAGCTTTTCCTCCAACTAGTACTGGCATACGTATTTAAATTATTCAGTATAACAATTACGAAACATAGAATAACGTTAGCGACGCATCTTATCATGCGTTATCGTAAATTATCGACATTTTATTATTATATATAGTTACTAGCTGCCCCGGCGAACTTCGTACCGCCATATTTTCGGCCCGCGTGGTATTCAAATCCCGTTCCCGCTGCACCCTTATCACTTAGGGGGATGAAAAATAGATGTTGGCCGATTCTCATAGATACCGGATAAGCACAAAAAATTTCATCAAAATCGGTCAAGCCGTTTCGGAGGAGTTCGATTACGCACCCCGTGACAGAAGAATTTTATATATTAGATTTTTTTAGGAAAGCATAATTTAAAATACACGTGGCTATATTCATAAGTTTGATATAAAATGTGTCTTAAAAGCATGTTATGCTTATAAGATACCTGTTATATGTTTTTATAATCGATCCGCAGAGTGTGAACAGTCTGTATCTCGCCCCACAGTAACATTGATATTCCTTGTACTGTTCTAAATATATTCGTATGTTATTTGGGTCATTAGGATTTAGACTTTTTTTTTTCAAACATTTCTGTTTGAAAAGAAAACTAAATCTTACTTTCCTTTTGAGGATGAAATTCAGAACTGGTGTTGCACACTATTTTGATCTGCCTTATTATACATAATTATACCTATATTATTGTTTATTTTCAAGAAATATATTTTTGTCAGTACCTAAAGTTTTTATTTTGTCATCAAATATTAGTACTCAAAATTGCATCATATTGGTATTACTTTGGTAATATCAACCGCTTGAATTACACACAAAATTCACGTATAAAACAAATAATTTGCCCATATTCTACTATTTTATAATCTAACAACAAAATGTTGTCGAGCCCTGACAATGTAAGGCCACTAGCACGCTGCACGATATTGACAGTGACTCAGATCTTTGCGTTTGTTATGAACGTACGCACTGCCAACAAGATTACGTTGGCAGCATAATAATAGTTCGATAGATTAGACACATGTAAAAATGAAATCTTTGATATTAGTGGTTTTGTTAGGTTTAGTGTGCTATACAGTTTCATTAAAAATTTTAGTTATATACCCTCTGCCTATCAGGAGTATAAACTTCTTGGGACGAGGAGTTGTTAAAAGTCTTCTCAAAGATGGACACCAGGTAAAGAATTTATTAATGTATGTACTACACATTCTTAAAGGTGAACGATAATTTATGTGGAAATATTTATAGGCTTGGAACCTAATATAGACTAAAGTTAACAGAAAAAAAAACATTGCTACTAATAACTATTATAATTATTTAGTATTCTATAATCAAAATCAACAGAGATCTTGGCCCTGTCTATCATTAATTTCGAGTTTTTTCTTGAAATGTTATCAAATAACCCCTCACTGTTCTTTAATGGGTACATTAAAAGTGACTTTTGAATTGAACACATCATTAAGGCCCTGCATCGCAATCTATAAATGCATGAATACATAAAATAACTATTTGTTATTGTGGCGGCTAAACAGAGCATGTAGTTTATTATGTGTACCCAAGGGCACGTCTACATTACATAATAACCTACTTATCTTTACTCCAAGTCAAGGTTTCCATTCATATTATTCACTCGTAGGTACAGTAACTTTTAAAAAGGAACTTATTGTATTTATAGTTACCTAATAGAGAGTTATGTAACAAAACTGATAGTTTCAATTTCAAATGAACACACACAAAACGTGATGTGTCTCCAATTCTTCAATTTAAGCACAATAGTAAGATTGGGTTCCCCTCTGAAACGGTTAAAAGGTCACATCACTTACAATAACAGTATATTGTAACACGTGTTCTTCACCTTAAGTTCTTGTTGTGTATATGTCGCAGCCAACTAGCCAGCCGTTCAATTAACTGCCTAGGCTGTTAACTAAACGGAGCCGTTCAATAAATGGCCTGAATGATATTCAGCCATTTAATTGCTAGGCTAGGCAAATGGCTTGGATCGATGACGTTTAATAATTTGCCTAGCCATTTAATTAAACAGCTAGGGAAATGACTTGTTACTGCATGGCTATAAAAAAAAATAACCACGAAGGCTAAAGCGCATTAGCCTTCTAACCTAATCTATCCAGGTCGGATTGAGCAGGTTTCTCAATAAAAAAGCTACTATTATTATTTTGTTATTTTTTTTTATTATTATTTTGATATTATTTTGTTATATATTGCAAAAATGTTGAAACACAATGTAAAAGTTGTTCATGAATAAAATATACTGAAAAAAACCTATCACTAACTTTTGATAGTCAGCCAGTTTGTTAAATGTTGGTATATCTCACTAAAAACGTTACGGCTGAATATCATTCAGGCCATTAATCGAACGGCGCCGTTTAGTTATCTTAATTGAACGGCTGATTAAGCTAGTTGGCGGCGACATATATATAACTAACAATTTATGGATGCATTAAATGAATTTTTTACAATTAATTTAAAAATATTAGACAATATTTCTACTTTAGTCTAGGGTGTTTACAGGTTGCCGGTATCGGCTACTTGCACTGACAAGGTTCCATAGCAACAAAAATGATGATACTTCGACGTTTAGCTTCTAATACCACATAATATTATGACGATAAACATCTGCCACAAATGGCAGAATATGCTGTATACTCCTAATCACCCCAACACCTATAACCTACCATATTCTCGGAAATAAAAGTTCTTATTCTTATTCTAAAATTGCAACGCAGCTTTGCTATTTTTTTTTTACAACGATGAATTGACAACACGGATAGGTTTACGCGTGCCCGCCTGCCGCCGGTATTCTGTCATCATCATGTCAATTTGTCGTTTGTCAAAAACATCACATGTGTTAGAACGTTGACTATCATAATTTTTGTTGCTATGGAAACTTGTTGGGATATGTAGCCGGTACCGGTTACCTGTTTCTCTATACAAGCACCCTATGAGTTGAATAACAATAAAACATAATATTCATACCAATTTACAGGTAACATACATAGCAGCAGATCCACTTGATATACCACAAAACAAGAACTTCCGTCAAATTGACGTCAGTGCCAATAGAGCAATTCTTAAGGGTAAGCAATTACGTTATTTCAAACAGACCGAAAATTTTAAAAACATAAAGCCTTATTCTTCACAAAAGTTACCATAACTAAATAAACATAATTTTTGTAGATTATGCGACGTGGAATGTAGGTACCCTCTTGAAGTATAAAAAAGTGGAAAATGAACTTAAAGGAATGCATGACTTCTGTCGAATTATCGCTGAAATGACTTTTAGTAATGAGAATGTAACCAAATTCTTAGAAAATACCAATGAGCACTTTGATGCTGTTGTAGCAGATCTCATAGAGTCAGAAGTATATGCAGGGTAAGTCAAACAATAATTATAAGAAGTACTCAATTTGCAGTCATAGTGGACCAGTGTATATCTCACTAAAATCGCAGGCAATACGCTTTTCAAGGGCAATGACGTAAATAATTGTTTTACATAACGTATGATTTTATAACAAGTACTTCATATTGTTCCCGAACCCAAAATATAAACTGTCTATAAAGTTTTATGGAGACCTGAATATTCTTCTTCTTCATCATCCTAGCGTTAATTCCCAGTCGCATCTGAAGCATTCACCTCTGAGTCTGGGGACCGCTTTAGTCTTAACTGTGGATTTGGCTAGACCTCGATATTTTCCGTGAAGCGACTGCCATCTGACCAGCACAACCCAATGGTGACATGAGGCGATATCGTAGCATTGCAGCTGGACCGTTGTTGTTGAACTTTTTAGGGCTCCAACTACTCGTAACGACTGCCATAGATGTTCGTATGGCAAACCGGGACCGACGCGACGGCGATGGCTTAACGTCCTCTTCGAGACACGACCTGACCAATGCAAATACCCATATTCATTCATACAAATATATGCACTGAGCGGGGAGTGAACCCGCGCCTCCTGCATAGCGGCCGCGTTCTCTACCGCTACGCCACGGAGACCTGAATATTGTACAAAGTTAACCATAAACCACCACAAATACTACCATAAACGCTTATTCTTCGTTTACTTTGGGTCTAGATAGCGTTGTATAGAATGTCTTATAATATTTATTTATTTATTATTTCATAGCGTGACCGATATTTTTTAACTAAATGTGTTTTTTTGTTATTTTTCAGTTTGGGTGTTTTATATAACACTCCAATGCTGTGGTTCTTTTCTATGGGTGCTCACTGGCAAGTAATACGATTAATTGCGGATCCGTCCAACCCAACATATGACGCAGATTATTATGGGGGTAATATCCCACCATTCTCGTTCACACAGAGAGTTCAGGAGCTTTATTCGAGAGCTAGGTGGATGGCATATAAAACGTGAGATTTACTTTACTTACTTATACAGATAATATAATAATTCATCAAGTTTCAATTTCCAAGTTTTTCTAAGACTTTTAGGCCCGTATTCTAGAATGGTACTCATTTATGGATCTCCATTTATCTGAGGACAGATTAATTATACAATCTGTCAAATCTATCAATCTGTAAATACAATCTGTTCTCAGATGAATAAAGATTCAGGACTGAGTGTTAGTTGTTTAGTTATTTAACCAATTTATATTAAAGTTTACGTAATGGGTTCGACGTCGTTCGAACCACCGCTTGATACGTTTTATTAACCTTCGCTTATGAAGGAAAGAGAATTATTTTAACATTATGTACCTACGTAATGTATCCTTCATGCTATTGCTGCCGGCCTTTTTACTGGCTTATTAGACCCTAATTATTAAAGCCATTACACACTGTTGACTAGTCGCCGGCGATAAAAACATAGGCAAGCAACCGGAAGCTATGCGTGGACACCTATTTGAACTAGTGAACGTGTACTGCAGGACAGGTATCTTGGACCAACAAGGCCAACAAGGCCCTGGCATCCGCAAATTGTTTTGTAATAATCTATGCTTAGAGAATTTGAATTCATCCACCGCAGTAACATCCCGTACTATCCTAAAAAGACACCCAAGAAACGTGTACTGCGCTTATAGAGCACATTTTAGGTCCATGATAATATATCCCGAGCAAGAACAGTCGCTGTCTAGCAATTCGCCGGCGACTGGCGACCATTCGTCAGTGTATAATGGGCCTTAAGCACACTGTTACATAAAAACCAAATGTTTTGCCGTGAAGTCTGCGGTTAATATCTATGATTCATAAAAAAGATTTAGGATCCGTATTCGTAGTCCGGTTCTTCAATTTGTATCAATTCATTTAAATACATATGCGTAAAACTTGTTTCAATTTGTTTTAGATTCTATACTTTACCTGGTGAACGAGCTATTTACGAAAAAACATTCGGACCACTTTTGGCTAAAAGAGGGCGAACATTACCAGATTATGAAGAGGTTATATATAACGCGTCGATGATATTTGGCAATGAACATAATGCAGTAGTCAATAGACCAAGTACACCACAAAACTTTAAATACATTGGTGGTATTCATATTGATGATCCTGTTCAACCGTTACCTAAGGTATATAGTGCAAATGTTATATTAACGGCTATGTATAAGGGTGCTTATATAATGAAACAGGTTACTGGCATCAGCTATCGGTTACAATCATGTCAATTCGCCATTTGTCAAAAAAATTGTTGTCGCCCATGTGTTCTTAAACATATGGGCGCGAATGCGTTGCGATTCTCTTCTTCATTTCCCAGTCGCATCCGAAGCTTTTCAGCTCGGAGTCTGGGGACCGCTTTACCAGTCTTAACTACAGATTTGGCTAGACCTCGATATTTTCCGTAAAGCGATTGCCATCTGACCTCCATGACCCAATGGTAACATTAGGAGATATCGAAGCTTTGCAGCTAGACCGTTGTTTTTGGACTTTTTAGGGCTCCAACTACCCGTAACGACTGCCATAGACGTTCTTGTGGCAACCGGGACCGACGACTTAACGTGCTCTCCGAGGCACGACCAGACCAATGCAAATACCCATATTTTATGAACACAAATAGTTGCACTTGCGTTCACTACCGCTACGCCACGGAGGCTGTCAGTTGCGATTGTTTTTTGACAAATGTTATGTTAGAACGTAAACGACGAAGTGTAATCATTTTTGTTGCCATGGAAACTTGTCTTATATAATATCTGTTGTAATCAAAACAATTCTCATTTTTTCTAGAACCTACAAGACATAATGGATAAATCTCCACAAGGAGTGATATATTTTAGCATGGGTACATTCTTGCAGTCTAAAGATTTACCCAAGAAATTCGTAAGAGATATATTGGAAGTGCTTGGAGAAGTGAAACAAACAGTAATATGGAAGTATGAAGAGGACTTGAAGGATGTACCAAAGAATGTCCATATTGTCCAATGGGCACCACAACATAGCATTTTAGGTAAATACGGATTATGTAACATTATGGCCCGTATTCTAGAACAACGGTCAGAATCGACTCAGCTTCAACTCAACTTCAGTTGAGAATCGACTCTCATAACGACATTAGAACTATCATCTAAAATACCTACAATCTGTCTTCAGATCTAGTTGTAAATCGAGATTCAGGGCTCGAGGAATACGAGTGTTTAGACGTTTATTTTTGAGTATTTAACTACGTAGATGCCTACACTGTCCTCGGCCCGAAGAAACTATTCTACGAGGCGTAGACGTATAGCACACATGGACATTTTTGCGATGTTATTACACACACTTTGAGTAGAATTGTTTTACCCGTCGCGTCTTCGCGTGATTGTCGCTTATTATATTGACGAGAACACGACCCAGTTTCACTTAAATTGGCGAGGGGAACGCGTGCAAAAGTCCCGTGTTGAATACTCAATAACATACAGCAAAGATCTTAAATGATGTATATTGCGATACCTCCCACGTAAGTTGTTGTAACCCACAAAATTGCCATTTTGTGTTTTTCACGTAAAAGTGTCTAATTTTATGTATAGTATCCTGTAACAATTAGATCAAATCCAAAAATCTATTAATTTCGGTAGTTTTCAGAAGTATAACATCGTCAGTTCCGAAGTATCCCGGCGTATATTGTGGTATTTATTACTTGCAATAGTTTACGGCGGGCGGTGGGAGTCTGACGAGCGCGCTCACCCCGCGTATGTGTGACATAAAACAGACTACGTTGGAACTCGCTGTAGGTTGCATGTCACGCGCGTATTTTATGTGTTGATTTGATATTTATTACGTAATAGTACTAGCACATATTTTCTGTATTTAAAATATTGGTTATTTAAAATGTGGTATTGATTACATACAACAATATACGTTCCTGAATTTACAAGTATTTTGTGTTAAGTAATACATACAACATTTTACTTCGGAATTAGTTATACTAAAGTACATGGCAAGATGACTTACAATGATTTACGTGGTCAAATTAACTATTTTATGGTTACTAAGTAACACATACAACAATCTACTTCGCTTATCACTGACATTGTGTAAGTTGTAAGTAACATTTGCGGTTTATAGATGTGATCAAAAATCTATAGAAATAAATAAAATTGAAGTGTCTGTTTGTAATGTCAAAATAACAAGTGAATAAACATTTGAACCTAAAAAAAATAAAAAAAATAAGAAGTTGAATGAAATTTTGAAGCATTTATTATGCTAACTTAATCATCTTATCATCTTATCTTCTTCATCTTTTTCATCAAATCTTCTTCTTCGATCATCAATCATCATCATCATATTCAAAATAACAAATTTTTACTAAATGGGTGTGAATGTATGTCAGGTACCATTAACAAGAACATAATTTAAATGTCTTTGGTTGGTCTGTCTGTCTGTTCCGCTAATCTCCTCCCTCCTCTCGAAGGTGACGGAGCGTATCATTAATACATAGCTTCTGGGGTACTTTGAACTGTATGATCTACTGAGCAACCGACTACGGCTTCCGCCACCGTAGCTTAACCGGTGTATCTTATCTTAACCTTCTTTTGTATCTCACAAACCGTTGCGCGCAAGCCATCGAGACTCGAGGTGAGGCACTGGCGGTTAGTCTCGATATCGGAAAGGCCTTTGATCGGGTCTGGCAGACGTCTTCTTGCAAAGCTCTTATGGACTCCCCAAGGAATTGTGCGAATGGATTGCCAGCTTTTTGTCCAACAGAAGTATCCAAGCCGTCGTTGATGGCAGTTGCTCGGACCGCATGGACATAAAACGCTGGTGTCCCATAAAGTTCCGTGTTGTCTCGACCTTGTTACTGCTGCATATCAATGACATGCTGTCGGATGACTCCATTCATCGCTATGCGGACGACAGTACCGGAGACGCTTGTTACACGGACCGTGCAAATATCCCTCAGTCCGAGATGGAGGAAAGCCACGAACAACTTGTGTCTGAAATCGAGACTACGTTATCTAGAGTACCCGATTGGGGCAGACTGAATTCAGTACAATTCAACCCCTCTAAGACACAAGTATGTGTATTCACCGTTAAGAAAATCCCATTTATTGTAGCATCGCAATTCCTGGGCACACTGCTTACCATTTCCTTGAGTATTGGGATCCTTGATATCGATATCTCCAGCGACGTCCAATACCGTAGTCAATTGGAAGACAAGGTGAAGCTAGCATCAAAGAAGCTTGGAGTGATCAACAGGGTGAATACTTAACTGTCGGGCAACGACTCCGCCTACATAAGGCACAGGTTCGGCCCCACTTGGAGTACTGCAATCACCGTTTTGTCGAAGCGCCTACGTGCCAGCTTGAAACTTGAAGTGGTCAACCCCTTCGACTCGGTACAAAGACGACTATTGAGGCTCGTTTACCATCCCATACTCGCAGGTCATGTGGAACGTCTCAGTCTCAGAAGAGACTTTGCCTCACTGTGTGTGTTCTACCGAATATACAATGGTTTGTGCTCAGATGAACTATTTGACATGATACCCACAGCTAAATTCTATCATCGCATCTCGCCACAGGCAGGGAAATCATCGTCACACACAACGTCCGGAAACAGTACGCACTGTGCGGTATGAAAGGAACTACATCCCTCGCACACTCAACCTGTGGAATGAACTCCCTGCGGTGGTTTTCCCAAGCGACTACAATTTATTGATAAATTGATAGCTGCCGTTGACTGGACAATACTTGTAGACTACACTTATGAGAAGCACTATAAAAGGAGGATGTCTGTACCTCGTCATCCAAACCCGATATATTCCTTTTTTCACGATCGCATAGGCGAGCAGTGCTTGTAGAACGCACAGTACCGTGGATAACTAACATAACCCAACCTAAAGACCACGCTATAAAGACGAACAAATACTTTGACCTGACTAACGAGTTAACCAAAAATGGCTACGTGATTAAACTCTACGCCGTAGAAGTAGGACCAAGACGATTTCAAGCTAAATCCCTGTACAACTTAAAGACCTCGGATTGCCAAGAGCTTCAGTAAGCTCTTTACTAAATCGAATGTCCAAAGCGGCATTGATAAGATCTTACCAAATTTGGATGGGTAGGGGGGTACACTACTGACGGTGGAGGTGAGCGCTGATGCATCACAAAATGGCCACCCTTAACCTACATCTGGGTCGCAAGTCCCAGTCGCCGTCACGGTGTGCTCTGTATCACGGGTCCATAAGGACCCGGCGACCGCACGGTGAATCCATGGAGTGCTGAGAATCGGATCTCTGGGGCTCTTCAAGAATGGGCATTAGAAGGTTTTTTCAGGGTCGGCAGCGCGAATGTGACGCCCCTGGTGGTCCATAGGCCACGGTAACCACTTCCCATCAGGTGGGCCGTGTACTTGTCTGCCACCTAAGTGGTAAAAATAAAACATACCACACCTTTTTTCTCTCTTGCTTTTCGGCGTAAATTGTTGTATCTGGTACATACGACTAAATGCGACTCATGTGTTCCGGTGTACATAATTGTAAGTGACTGATACAACAATTTGTAAAGGTCATATACCGCGGTAAAGTGTTGTAACAGCAAAATCTCTAAAACCTTTGGTATTTTGGAATAATACCATGAGGTAAACGCTAAAGTATTATTAACTGAAGTCACATATTGAATTTTATAAAGATTAGTTGAAAACTGCGGTTTTTATTGCCAATAGTACCTTTGAAACGCTCTCCTGTAAAATCACAGTTTAGAAGTTACAACAGTTTACGTAGGAGGTATCGATTGTATCACAAACCATACTTATATTATAAAATGCGAAAGTAACTTTGTCTGTCTTTCGGTTACGCTTTCACCACTGAACCGATTTTGATGTTTGGTACAGAGATAGATTGGACTTTGAGAAAGGACATATGCTACGTTTGGTCACGATAACCGACATCCACGTGGGCGAAGCGGCTATCTGTTGTCCAACAGCTAGTTATAAATAAAATTAATCTGCCAAGTTATTATTATTCCAATAATGTAACAACATTTAACTCTCTTGATATATTTTTTTCAGCTCATCCTAATTGCAAATTCTTTATATCTCATGGAGGACTACTATCTTCAATTGAAACCGTTCATTTCGGAATACCTATCATAGGGGTGCCTGGAATGCTCGATCAAATAACAAATGTCGATAAAGCAGTTGCTAATGGCTACGCTATAAAAGTGAACCTCGACTACAATATGCCTGAAAATTTGAGAGTAGCTATTAAGACTATGTTAACTGATGACAAGTAAGTATACCAATTACTGCCCCTAGGTTATATAAACTTCGCAAGTAATGCAACCTCAAAAAGGAGGAGAGGGAACGGAGCTGGAGAAGACTCAGGTCTCCCCATCCCATGGTCTAGGTCTCTCAATCTCGCAGAGCTTGCGATGGGCGCGGGCGACTCGGGTGTCAGAGGTCACTCAATGATCTCCGTCCTCCATGCGCGCGGGTCTGTGGTAGCAGGTATAGCCGCCTGTGACCCTAGCAGAAGCAGGCCTCTCCCTATCTGGGGGCAAGATGGGGACACTGTGGCTCCCACACCCGAGGCAACCATCTCGTAACCATAGATGGCATGTTCATTATAATATGTAAAGATAACATCAGTCTATGGCTTTCATCATTTATATCGTTACATAGTATGATAGCTTCAGATTGATTAATCTTCACTATCTTTTGTTAAAAAAAAAGCAGAAATCAAAATCAATTTATTTTCGTTTTCTTACATGCTAATATT
The DNA here is from genome assembly GCA_914767945.1 of Eilema depressum. Lineage (NCBI taxonomy): Eukaryota > Metazoa > Arthropoda > Insecta > Lepidoptera > Erebidae > Eilema > Eilema depressum. The sequence goes on along the minus strand of OU612033.1, from coordinate 12,901,891 downwards.
TAACCGTGTTTGAGGTAGGTACTCATTTTAGGTAAATAATACCTGTGTTAGGATGCCCCGCTCTTGTAAGATCTCAAGATGATCCCAATGATAAAATAAAATATCTGCCTATACCTGTTTGTTATTATCTTTTCAGATATCAAAAGAAAGCCAAGGAGCTTTCTTTCATTTATCATGATCGTCCAATGAAGCCTGGCGATGAACTCAACTATTGGGTGCGACATGTTGTGCACACCCGTGGCGCTTGGCACCTGCGATCTCCTGCAATTAATGTACCTCTCTACCAGCGACTATATTTAGACCTAGTAGCTTTAGTGCTAGGCGTCGTTTTTATCTTATGCTTAACTTTAAATAAGGTCCTAAAGAAAACAAATAAAACTGAAAAGAATCTTGCTAAGAAAAAGAAAAATTGAGGAATAAAATTGTCTTTGGCTAAAACTTTTTCATAAATTACAGGGTTATTTATTGTTCAAGGGTTGTTAACAAGAATAAAGTAGGGAAAATAGGTCACAAAGTGATTGTATAAATCAAAATTAATTGATCAATAACATTATTTATTTATTAGTAGAAAAGTATTTAGAAAATTTTGTGAAAAGGGACACATCTGACCTACAAAATATATCATATACAATACAACGGGTGGCAAATAGTACAAAATTCATTACTGTAATTTAATACGTACACACATATATTTACGCCTGTAAATCCCAGAAGGGGTAGGTAGAAGTGTGTATTTAAAAAAATATGTGAACTAAATCATATAAACAGCTACTTGATCTAATATCACATTCTTGATAGAAATTTCAAAACATTAAATAGGTAATGATATTCTATCAACTTCATCTACCTTCATAGTTAGCGAGCTAATTTCCTGAACAGTGTTTTACTTTACGTTTAAAAAAATAATAATTATGGTGGAAAAAACAGTTGTTTTATTTTAACTCCTTAAACAATTGAATGAAATTTTATCGCCCAAGATGGTTGTATGGAGAATTTGATTTAATATTTCCCACGGTTCACTGAGGTGGAGAAGGTGAACCGTTGCAATTTTTTTTTACCACGGTACACCCAGGTGATCTGTGCAGGTCGGTTGTTAAGTAGCCAATAGAATTGCATTGTATATTCGCCACAGCCGCCTGACAAAAATATGTTAACACAATGTCTTTAATCGCTATGCTGTATTTGTTATAGGTAATCTGCTTATTCCTACACCTGAGCCGAGGATATAGCGATGGGGAAACGTTTACACGTAAGACGAGTATTGTTCAACATGACTACAGAATAGCTAATGAAAATTGGTGTCATATGGAATACATGACACAAAAGCCAAAACTATAGCGCATAGATATAATATTGATGGCGCTTGCGCCTAAACTTTTGAACAATGAATCATACATCATAGCGTAAATTACGCATTGCTGTTTTGATTCGTAAAGGCGTATTGTCATGACGTCGCTTATACTTATGCCCCCCCCCCCCTCCCCGTTTTTATCGTGTGAAAAATCTCCACGGATATAGGTCTACCGGTAACTCATGGTACGCTTTTAAAAAAAGAATTACGATTTTTATATGGCAATGTTAATGTCATCTTGTCAAATTCGACCAGCACATAGGCGTAGAACTCCTGTATTCTATTTTTCTTTGGGAGACATTACACGCACATGCGCACAAGTCAGACCGGCATACAAATTCCATATAAAATTGACATTGATATATCGAGATGTCAAATATTTTTTTGGTTTGGAGTTGCTGGTCTATGTTGCGTGTTGACTACTGCTATGTATGAAAAACAAAAAGTATCAAGATGGTTTACTATAGTTTCCCCAGTATTGCACTTTACAAATTTATATTTTCCAATTTGCCATGAGTTACTGGTACACCTATACCACACCACCGGAGCCGGTGAAGGGGTTATATCAGACTCGAACCGACTAAAACGCACGCCGCGCGCCGTCTATGGGCCGTCATCGGTTGCATAATAATCAATGTATGGGATTGACACGTATGTTGACGTATATGGCAGTCGTATATTTACGTATTGCCACTTGTCTAGGAAGCAAATTCTGATACTAATTAGAGTGAAAATAGCAACTTTTAGAAATAAAGTGAAAAAACTGCGTTGTTTTACATAGACAGTTTCAGTATGCCATATTATCAAGAATGCCATATATACCTAATGAAATCTTAGATCTAATAATATAAAACCAATAGATATTATTATAAAAAAGCCTCCGTGGCGTGGCAGTTCGTCACTATTTGTACATACAATCATTTAGTGTAGTGTCAATATTTGTACATACAATCATACATACATAATAATCACGCTTTTATTCCCGGAGGGTTATGCAGAGGTTCGTAAAAAAAAGAAACACCCACATTTCACCAATCATTATATTCGGTCCCACGTAAGTAATAGGGGGTGAGCCTATTGTCGTATTTCGGGCACTATTGTTGACTCGAGCCATGCATCTGAGGCTGAGTCTGGGCTGTATATACCAGTCTGACGTTAAAGGGATAGCCATAAGTCGCCTTGTACGACACCGCATGGGAAGAGACGAGGTGGCCCAAATTCTATTCTGCCGGGAACCACTGAACTTTTTATGCATATTATATCTGTGCTTCAGAAAGCCCGTTAAGCGGTCGGTCCCGGTTACCGTACAAAAATCTATGGCAGTCGTTACGGGTAGTTGGAGGTACTAAAAGCTTCGACTAGTCTAACTTCAGAACTTCGATATCGCCAATTGGTTGTGTAGGTCAGATACTACCATCTGCAGCTTCACGGAAAATATCTAAGCTCAGTCGCATTACAGTTAGACTAGAACACTGATCCTAACTGAATAGGGAAAGGCTCAGAGAGATATTAATGTAAAATTTTATCTAACCCAAGTTATTGCATGACAAGAACTCAAGATCAAAACCGCCAAAACATGACTTACGTAGTGTGAGAACTTAAACGACGATAACTCAATTATTTTGTAATGGATTGTTGTACAACTATTTATATTTTAGTTGTACAACAGTAGTAGTTTAGTGTTATGACCAAAAGTCGCGATAACCAATATCCACACGGGCGGAGTCGTATCCGCTACTTAGTATCTAACAGAAATACTCCATTCTATTATTTTTTATCTAAACAAATTATTATAATGATTAATTATGTGATCTTTCATTATATTGTATGATAATTACATGGATTTTTATAAATCCATGTATTCCAAATTATCATACAATATTTTGTAACTAAATATTAAGTACAATTTTAGGGTTCTGTTACAAAAGGGAAAACAACGGAACCCTATTTAAAACTCCGCTAAGTATTGTGTACAACTGTCAGCGAATTTGAATCAGACCAACTGCATAGTTAAACAGCTGCAATTTTAACAGAATATGTGTATCTCCAAAAATACTCCTTGCATAACAAATAACGTAATAAAAAAACTACAAAACCTTTACATATGGACTATCCCAACTCAAATTAGTACTATTGCCACACCTGTACATCAGGATCAACAGTAATGACCCAGAAAATATTGAGTAACACCCGATTTATTTCGAGAAGTCCCAAAGAAGTCTTGGAACCCGAATCGAAAATTATAAGAAGCAAATTGGAGCAGTCGGAAATATTGAGATTGACGGAAATTTATGTCGCCTAGAAAGACAATATAAAATTAATTAGGAGTCGTACGTTTTTTACAAGATGCAACGGCCTTCGATGCAACCTTACCAGCCAGCCATTTTAAAGCTTCACTCTCGGATTATCTCCATCTCTCATCATCATATCTTCAGTTGTATTGAATATTTAAAGACCGAGGCCTATGTCTAGCATTAGTTTAATTGATTGATCGATTTAGAAAATTGTTATGAAGATTAACAATTAAGATCTGTATCCAATTGGAATGGATCTAGCCACTCCAAACGCCAATAATACACTTGAAAGTCCGGGACGTCCAGAAAATCCATAAAGTTCAGAATGTCCAGAAAGGCTAGAAAAGTATGAACAACCCGAGTCCTAGTAACAGTAATTGATGGCAAATCTAATAGTTTTATGTTAGGTAGCTAAGATTTTTTGAATCTGAAAATAAAACCTACCTATTTAAAGTGTAGCAGTGGGTGAGAAAATGTTTTTGTTTTATGTTTTAAACATAAAAAAAAAACATTTTAGCAGAGTCAGAAAATGAAAATTGTTTTTCCATTCTCTGACTCTGCTTAAATGTTTGAATTTATGTCTTGAATTTCAGACAAACACATTGTGAATATTAAACGAGACACATGCTGGCACTGAGCGTTTAATTAGTATATTTTAATGTTACCTATTATTATCTTATACCTACTATGAAAATGTGACGCACTGTGTGTATGTGTTTCCAAACTGTTACCATCAGTGTTGCTTTGTCGTTACTTTGATAAACTGACACTGAATCTTTTAATCAGTAACAAAGCGCACAATTTTTTTTAATTATTAAAACAAATTAAAAAGTCTTCCTAAATTGATTCTTGATTTTTTTTACACAAAACGAATGTCGGTATGTACATTTTTACTTATTATCATCTTTTTCATTACTATTTTATAAAATATATGAAAAAAATATATATACTAATAAAATAGATAGATAATAAATATCTCTTATCACGGTTCAGGGTGCAGCTTATCTAATTTTAGTGTTGTTATTCCCCCATAGTACATACTAACCATCGAGTCTGAGGTTTTATAAGCATTTTCAAGGGTGCCTATTAACTACCCTAATTTTAAAATTTAGCAGCAGTCGGACTGGAATGTCATCAAAATTTTAATCCTTTTGTTTTAGACGATGGAATTTTCAAGATTTATCATCTTGGGTATACTTTTCAATTTCAATTTCTGCGATGGCTTAAAGATATTGACTGTATTTCCTCTTCCGAGCACGAGTCATGGTATTCTCGGTGATAATATTGTCAAACATCTTATAGATGCAGGACATGAAGTAAGTGTTTAATATATTTTCCTTATAAGACGGTGGGAAGGATCTAAATCAAAAACTTTTTGGGACAAAAAGTAAAAATCACTGCTGGGTCATTTTTAGGAGTCTTTTATTATAAATGAGAGTACTTTAGAAGAAAAATAAGTGTATAAGTGTAAATTATTGTCAAATATTACTTAATTTGCACAGGTGACGTATATAACTCCTTTCGCTAAAAAGGAGCTTCATCCAAAATTACAGACTATTGATGTATCAGAAAATCGAAACATGTTCAGTGGTAAGTGAATAAGAATATTACCTATAGTTAATATACCTAATATAGGATAACTTAGAACTTTGAACTTTAAAATCTTTTATAAAAATAAACAATTATTTAACTATTTTTAGTACATTATACCTGATCAGTCTAGATCTTCTATATTATGTATCCTAAAACTGGAAACACTTAAATATAGTTTTATAAACTTTTTATTTATGTGGTCGCATTGCTGCTAACCGCAAGTGCATAAATAGCTCTAACCATCATACTCGTAGTTACAAAACTAATAGTGAAAAGTGCATTTTTACGCTATCATACACATGGTCATTATTGGTTGGTGGTCATCACATAATTTTTTAATAAAAATTGATTTTATTTTCATCATTAAAAATTTATACAGAAAACACAATGAACATAAAGATGATCATGGACAAAGAGATAAACTTCCAAAACACAGATTTCATCACTAGCCTCCTGATCAATCTAACGTCACAGACCATTCGAAATCCAAATATCCAAAAATTCCTACAGGATCCTGATCAAAAGTTTGACGTTGTGATCGGCCAGTGGATGTTTAGCGATCTTTATTGTGTGTAAGTGATAATATATGCATAATATATATAATTCTAAAAGCAGGTACTTGGAGACTATCAGAAATATATTACTTGCGGAGCCGACGGAGGCAGAGAAGGTGGAGGACAAGCAGAGAATTGATCAGTTATGAGCAGTCATGGTCTGGATACTATACGAATTATATGTGGTTAACTGTGTGAACAACAAATCTAGCTCTCTTACCTAGCTTACTCACCTCGTTAGAAAAAAAATGCAGTGAAGATATCCGAGCTGCTTTAGTTTTTACTTTTACATCAAAGGCCTTCTTCAAAATCTTATAGCCGCTTCTGTGACGATAAATACGCTAAAGTTACTTTATTCGCTAAACTTATTGGATTTCAGATTTGCAGCAATATTTGATTGTCCAATGATTTGGTTGTCAACACTTGAAACACACTATCTTATATTAAATATGATAGATGGACCTACAAACCCAGCATATACTAATGCCTACCAAAACGATCAGGTGCATCCATTATCATTTAAACGCAGAATTTACGAGCTGTGGACACAAATAGATGGTTTACTAAGGAAAAGCTTGTAAGTATCTTTAAATATGCTGTAATCTTCTCTAGAGAGAAAGTGAATACTATTTTAGATAGCTATATTATAGAATTCTATAGGTTTTGGAAACATGCACAATGGATATGCTTAATTTGCTTTTTAATGATTTCTGAGTTTTGTAAGGCTGGTGGCATGGTTTAGCTACCATGCTATATATCTTATATATAAAATTCTCGTATCACAATGTTCGTTCCCGTACTCCTCCGAAACGGCTTGACCGATTCTCATGAAATTTTGTGAGCATATTGAGTAGGTCTGAGAATCAGCCAACATTTATTTTTCATACCCCTAAATGATAAGGGTGCAGCGGGAACGGGATTTGAATACCACGCGGGCCGAAAATATGGCGGTACGAAGTTCGCCGGGGCAGCTAGTATAATATATAATATAGCAAAGCAAGAATTACTACAACAGAAATCATTTTATTAAACCAGCAACTTTGTAATGATTGTAATTTCTTTTTACTTTGATACCAGTAAATTTTACTACAAAGAGGAAGAAGCTTATCAACGTTTTATTGTGCCAATCTTAAAACAGAAAAATAGACCAGTACCATCGTACGAAGAACTCAGATTCAATGCATCTCTTGTACTGGGCAACACGCAAGTTGTTATGGGCGATGCTATAGCTTTGCCTCAAAACTATAAACATATTGGAGGTTATCATATTGATGAAGAATTGCAGCCTTTGCCAGAGGTAAGTTTCAAGAACAGTTGTTTTATAAATTATTTAAGCGAAACTTTGATTGCACAAACTGCAAATTTATACTTTCATCAATGAAAAAATGACGTTAGAACACTATAACTGGTACAATTATGTTTCATTTATCGCATTTGTTGCTTGTGGTTATATTTTCTTCTAAATCACAAAAGAGCAGCAAAAACTTATGTTCGATTCGATATGACTTCTAAAACTTTGGGTGTCTTCTTGAGTTTTTATTCTGCATTTGTGACAGCAGTGGACTTCCAATGGCTGAAATGGCAATCTTAATGTACCTAACTACCGTAGAGACACTTGTTAAGCTCCGTCAACGATAATAAATAAAAATAAAACGTGATGTCAGTCCTGTTTAATTTTTTTGTTATTTGCGGGCTGATTGCCTAACCAGAACTCTGTGTTTATTAAGCCATTTTTTTTTATTGAACAGAATTTGAAAAGCTTATTAGACAATGCTAGACACGGAGTCATATATTTTAGTATGGGGTCAAATATTAAAAGTAAAGATTTACCCGTTGAACTAAAGCAAGGTATTTTGAAAGTCTTTGGAAGCCTAAACCAGACCGTCATATGGAAATTTGAAGATACGCTATCTGATATACCTAAAAATGTTCACATAGTTCAATGGGCTCCACAACAAAGTATTTTAGGTAAGTTGGAACCATCTTCATGTCTCGTTTATAAGCACAACCTTTAAATAGTACACTTGCATACAAAAAAAGTTTAATGAAAGCTCCTAAAATAATACATTTTAATGGATAGTCTGAATTTGCCAGAGGTCCCAAGATTGATTACCCGAGATACTCAAAGCATAGTTGCCCCACATGTAAGTCAAAGCATATCGTGTGAGGTTTCCTTGTGAGGATAGTGTCTTTTTATTTTGAATCTTTTACCTATCCCATAACGGCGTACAAGCCGTGTTTTGGGAGCGCAAACTGATTTTTTAAATTTTAAATCATGAAATTATTATCCGCTTTTTTTCAGCTCACCCGAACCTACTTCTCTTTATCACCCACGGTGGTTTATTATCGCTAACAGAAGCTGTTCATTTTGGTGTTCCTGTTATTGTTATACCAGCTTTTGCAGATCAATTTGCAAATGCTCTGAAAGCTGAGAAGAGAGGTTATGGTAAAAAAATTGAGTTGACCTACACAATGTACAACGATCTGAAAATTGGCATTGATGAAGTTCTCTACAATCCAAAGTTAGTGAAATTTATCAATTTTGTTAGGTTGCAGACATCACACATTTGCACACAGATTGCTACTAAAAGGGAATGAAAAAAGAATATATGGCAGGATCCTTACTCTCAGAATCCGTTATTTGGGCTGTCTGTTTAATGAATTACGGATACGTATTTTGAATTTCAATACGCCAACATTAGAACACGAGCTGAGCGTACTTATGGTTTGTGTTCAAAAGATTTCACGAAAAATTATTAATTAAAATAAAGAATACATACCTACATAATATACTCGTACCTGTTAATCCCCTAGGGCAGAAGTGTATTAACACCCACATTTCGCGAATAAAGATTTTCGCTCTCACGTAATACGGGGCGAACCTATTGCCGTCTAGCGGGCACTTTGTCATGGGCTATACGTTAACTTTCGGATGGAGAACAACCCCATCCCTTAGTCGCCTTTTACGACACCCACAGGAAGAGATGGGGTGGCCCTATTTTACTACACCGGGAACCGACACGGCTATTAAAAAATTAAATCCGTGAAATATAAAATACTACTAGTTATGACTAATTAAGTGCACGAATATTAAATTTGGACAATACAAAAAGTTTAAATAATGCTTTGTACAGGTACTTACCATGCGTGTCTGATTCTGCTGCACTGGAAAATATACGAGAAATAATAATAGAGATCAATCAAGTCAGGTGCAATGACTTGTTCTCATTAAGGCTATCTGCAATATACGCTATACATACTATATAAAAGAGTTATCATATTTTACAATATCAAAGCCAAGAACAACATTACATAATAATAATTTTTGTTTATTCTAGATACTCGCAGAAAGCGAAGGAAATTTCTGCAGCCTACCACGATCGTCCAATGACTTCGAAACAAGAGCTGTTATTCTGGGTGAACCACGTGGTGCGCACGCGCGGCGCTCCGCATCTACGCTCTCCAGCACTTCAGCTACCACTTTATCAACGACTGTTTCTAGATCTTATTGCGCTAATTATTGTGTCAACTTTCGTTCTTAAGGCTATTGTTAAACGTGTTGTTTGTATTATTACTGCAAAAATGTTATTTAAGAAAGAAAAACTTTCCTAACTTATATTAAGTCTCAAATTTTTTCCTTTGTATCTATTTCAAGTACGGTACTAAGATACATCACTCATACTAATACATCACTTTAATTAATTTAGTACTGAGTCTAGGAATTTAAAAAAAATATAACAAAAATGATGAAAAGAATGTGCTTTCTTTAAATAAAAGTACCTACCATTGAAAATATCACAGACACAACAGATATCACAGTATATACTATATTATGATGTTGATGAAAAAAAAAAACTACGTGACTGCAATGTGGGTCCGTATATTTCAGACTGTATATTTTTTTGACTCGCCATATTAATTATGGAAATAGCGAAAAGATCTCATTGAAAGAAAAATAAAATAAAATATTCAGTTCAAATACAATAAAACCAAAACCTGTATTTTTAATCCAAGCTAATCTCTCATCCTAGCGTTAATTCCCAGTCGCATCCGAAGCTTTTCAGCTCGGAGTCTGAGGTCCGCTTTACCGTCTTAACTACAGATTTGGCTAGACCTCGATATTTTTTCGTGAAGCGATTGCCATCTGACCTCCACAGCCCAATGATAACATTAGGCGATATCGAACCTTTGCAGCTAGACCGTTGTTTTTGGATTTTTTAGGGCTCCAACTACCCGTAACGACTGCCATAGATGTTTTTATGGCAACCGGGACCGACGGCTTAACGTGCTCTCCAAGGCACGATCAGACCAATGCAAATACCCACATGTCATGAACACAAATATTTGCACTGAGCGGGGATCGAACCCGCGCCTCCTGCGTAGCGGCCGCGTTCACTACCGCTACGCCACGGAGGCTGTCTTTAATCCAAGCTAATATCTACCTAATTATGAAAACAACATTGGAGTTCGATCAGTAGTTCTGGATCTGTGCAACAGGAGGAACAAACACTGATAGAAAATAATTCTAAAAATCACCAGTTCACGTACTGTCTGTACTCTTCTTTAGTGACACCAGATTCATATCAGAGTTTGCCATTAGCAAATAGGGATAAAAAAAAACAGGTGTTAGGTAAACATAACTGAGCATTATTTGATAATATTGCGCTACCCAGAAGACAAATATTATGTACTACAAGTTAGGGTTGGCGATTCTTTCCAAAAAAGATCGATTTTTGAATCGATTCGAATCGTGGCCTGATGAATCGATCCACAAAAAAATCGAGGTCTAAAAAATCGATTTCCTATAAATATAAAGCATAAATCAATTATAATAAAAACACGACAGAAATTATAATTAACGATCTTTTAATCAGTAAAATCAGAGAAGTCGATAATAACAATTATTTTTATTACCATTTATCAGGTCGAAAATCATTTATTTTCAAAATACAAACATTTATTTTCAAAATTTATTGGTTAAAAGCAAATAGATAATTTAACTCTTATAGTTCCCAATGCTTTTTATAAACAACAGTTGTCAAGTCTACTGGGATCACTTGCGATGTTTCCGGCAATTGAAAAAAAGGCGCTCACAAGGAATAGATGATCCCACAATACTCATATGCATCAGTATCATGGGTATTGAGTGAACGTGGTGATAAAAATAGAGTTTTATCGTTCTTGCCAGTAAAGTACAGGATCATACTAAACTTCAGGTGCACAACTGCCTGCGATAAATAATGTTTGAATTCTTCATTTAAGCCTTGACTTTCCTGTGCAAGTGCACTATACATAGAAAGTTGCTTTTTCACAAGCAAGTTATGAAAATCCTAAATTCGATTGAGAGTTAATGAATGATGACGCAATGACAATCACAGCACAGACACAAAAAAGTCAAAAATTATATACGTAACTTATTTTTAATGAAGAGAAGTGACGCAAAGGAGACTAAACACAGCAATCTCGCGAGTTTTTGAGTAATTAACCGGCAGCACTCTTGTAATGCGAGCACCTTCAACTAATTGTATGGTTTATACCAAAACAAAAAAAATCGAAAGTCGATTTTAAAGGGTGATGTATCGATCCAGTACTACGTATCGATTTAAAAAATCGATTTTTCGATTAATCGATCTCAGATCGCCATCCCTACTACAAGTAGTGTGAGTATTATATTTGTTTCGTAAGTTATACTATGAGTATTGTATTGAAGCAGCGCAGTGCTACGAATCTTTGTATCGTCAAAAGTACAGACTACCATTTTTTTTTTATGAAAAAAAATATTAGACGATTTGAAATTGACAAATAAACATTTGTTTTATTCTATACATAACGGTAAGTCATTTTATATTATTGAAGGTCCTTATTACTCTTTATACAGGTAGTATGATACTGTGGGAAGTTTACGCAAATGTGTGTGGCATGTAAAATTACTTTCAAAGGATTCTACCACGATTTGTTTCAGTTGTTAGGGATTTGTTTAATACCTTACCCGACCATGACATGGTTATTAGTCAGCTATTGGTAAATTTATTAAAATAGAGATAAATAGAAAAGCTCCCAAGGAATAAATCACACACACATAATACCATCTTGAGATCACTATCACGAGCGTCGAAAATAGCTGTACGATATCTCCTAGCTACCAGCTCTTTCTCTTGTAAATTATAATTGGGAGATCAGAATACGGTAACTCCTGTGTAAATAAAATAAGCCAGGCTTCGATGATACAACTGGTGTCATCACTCGAATTTATCTTTTTTTCTCTCTTTGTTTCAGACAATGAAATTTGAAAGTATTATCATCTTGAAAATAATTTTGAATTTCTATTTCTGTAATGGCTACAAAATATTGGCCGTATTTCCTTTTCCAAGTAAGAGTCACGGTATCCTTGGAGATAGCATGGTAAAACATCTCATAGATGCAGGACATGAAGTTAGTGTACAATGTACCTATTTAATTCCACTTGACCTACATCCTAAAATTTTCAAACATAATAATAATTATATACTATTTACACAGGTGACATATATTACTCCTTTCGTTAAAAAGGAGGTCCACCCAAAACTCCAAATTATTGACGTATCAGAAAATCTAAATCTCTTCAATGGTAAGTAGTTGTGGTCCAATAGCAGCAGTGAAAATAGTTACAATCACATCAAATTAAACTGGGTTCAACGCTTTACTCGAATAAATTCAATAAGTACCTACCACTTACTGTGTTTACCCAGCTTAGTCGGATTTAATCACGATTCCTCTCAGTGGTAAAATCCACATGTAGAAATTAAAAAACGATTTTACTTCACATCCATGTCCAGATTAGCTAAAATAACTTTTGTGGTTGGGCTATCTCTGCACAAAAATATCTTTTTACATGACGCCATGCTATTGCTTCAACCCCATACTATTCCTGCAGTTTCCAAATTTCATGTCCATGGTATATTACTTTTGTGCATTACTTTCTTCTCATTTCCATAGAATGAGCGGAAAATCAAAGATAACAGTCATGATATTCAAAAATATCGACGACCTATAAATTTTATTTTATTCATAAAATTACGAGTATACTTACATATAACTAACACTTTGAAAATGTTGAACAGAAAACTCATTGAACATAAAATCGATCATGGACAAAAAGCTAAACTTCCAAAATATAGACTACTTGATAGCGTCGCAAACCATACAAATTGCGACTCAGAAATTAATTCGGGACCCGAATCAAAACTTTGACGTGGTGATCGCTCAGTGGATGTTCAGCGATCTGTATTGTGTGTAAGTTATATGCTAAGTAACAAAAATACAATTAAATTTCCATTATTTTAGGTAGTTTTTACAAGTGTGACACTTATATTCGAGATAGCAATACATTTTTTTATAAAATCTAATACAATACTTTTGCCAAAAGTACACTAAGCCCATTGACTTTCAGATTTGCAACAATATTCGACTGTCCAATGATCTGGTTCTCAACGCTCGAGCCACACTATATCATATTAAATATGATAGATGGACCTCCAAATCCAGCATACACGAATGCCTATCACAACGATCACATCCATCCAATATCTTTTATAAATAGAGTTTTTGAGCTGTGGACACAAATAGATGGTACACTGAGAAAGAATTTGTAAGTATCTATGATATCAATTCAAATTGAAATTAAAAATTTATTTCGTGAAAATATAGGTTAAAAAATATATATAAAAAGATTAACATTTCTAAATAAATAAATACCATCACGGGTGCCATACTCTCTCGAGAACCTTTTCAATAAACAATCAATAAACTTAAGTTTTTCCAAAATGTTGACATCATTTTGAACAACATGACCGCGTAGATATATTGCTACATCGGATGCGGCGATATTTGAATTATTGGATGTGAAGAACAAATTGAATGCTTAAATAATTTTGCATTGACTGCTGAGTTACTTTTGGCGCTTTAGCTGCTTCAATAAAAATGACACATTGTTTGCTGAAATAAATTTGAATTCTTATGTTGAGACATTTTTGCGGATTTTAACAGCTGCAATCATTATGATGCTGACTGTACATGCGTGTCTGTAATGGTGATACTCTTTTAAGATACTGCGCCTTCAGCTACCCTAAAGCGAGGCGATGCTGCAAAGTGTGTTTATGAGATGTGTAGAAGTGAAGATGAATGAAAAGAAGTGTTAAATATTTGTTAATATGTATTGTGTCTTTACACATTTCATAAACATACTATCTAACCTAGGTTAAGTTTTGTTTATAGTTAATATTATTTTGTAACAATAGGACTGCCATGTCATTAGATAAAAGTCCTATAAATAAATAAAGATTTTTAAAAAAGCGAGGCGAAGTCAAAAGAACAAAGCTATGTTCTATCAAGGGCATACAAAAGTTTGCACTTAAATGCAAACTCCAAAATTGGCACTCAAATGAAGAAAAAGAAGTTCAACACTATGAAGCACCTAGATTTAAATCGAGAAAGTCTACGTCCAAGACGGGGTTGAACTCTTGACACTTTTTCCTATTTAAATCTATGGGAAGGGTTATTACTTGCTTAAAACTTTCATTAAACTTGAAAGTAAGTTATGTAATCTAAGCTCAAAATAAATTGTAATTAAATTTTTAAATGATTTACTTATTTTTTAATTTCGACCGCAGCAAATTATACTACAGAGAAGAAGAAACTTATCAGCGCTTTATTGTGCCAATTTTAAAACGTAGAAATAGACAAATACCATCGTACGAAGAAATACGACTCAATGCTTCTCTTGTACTAGGCAACACGCAAGTTGTTATGGGTGATGCTATAGCTTTGCCTCAGAGTTACAAGCATATTGGAGGTTACCATATTAATGAAGATCTTCAGCCTTTGCCAGAGGTAAGATGCAAACGGAGTATTAATTGTTTTATTTTTGTAATTATAAAAATGTATGAATGAGTATATAAGAAATTTAAGTTTAATTACTTTTAAACAGTAAAATTGTAAAGTTTTTAATCAATAAAAACTCTTAATTAGTTTCATTCTACATTTGTAAATTGTAAGTATTTTACACCAACGTCCATATTTTTACAAATCATTAATTCAATTATAAATCAATTAAATTCATCTAATAAAATAAATACCTAACCAGAAATTCATTCCTACTAAATTGTTTTTCTCGATTCAACAGAACTTGGCTAATTTATTAAATAACGCAAGAAATGGAGTCATATATTTCAGCATGGGAACAAATGTAAAGAGTAAAGATTTGCCAGTTGAATTAAAGCAAGGTATTTTGGAAGTTTTTAGAGTCTTAAACCAGACTGTAATATGGAAATTTGAAGATATGCTATCTGATATACCAAAAAATGTTCATATAGTTCAATGGGCCCCACAACAAAGCATTTTAGGTAAATTGAAAGTCTATTTATCTATTTGCTATTAGTTTTAAAATCTTTCTTACAAAATTCATAGGTTCTTATCACTTTTACACAACTTTTAATATAACTTTATTACTTTAACTTGTTACTAATGCTATTAAGAATTCCATTGATTTTGAAAATATAAAATCAGTTGATTCTGTCTTTTTCCAGCTCACCCAAACCTAGTTCTCTTTATAACCCACGGTGGTTTATCATCGCTGACAGAAGCTGTTCATTTCGGTATTCCTGTTATCGTAATACCAGCTTTCGCAGATCAATTTGCAAATGCCTTGAGAGTTGAGAAAAAAGGCTTTGGTAAAAGGATTGAATTAATTTACACGATGTATAAAGATCTGAAATTAGCCATTGATGAAATACTACACAATCCAAAGTAAGTGAAATTAAATGATTGCCAAGTGTATTAAGTAACGGAGTTTATGGGGAAGTTTTATCAGGGTCGCGATTACAATGATTATGATGGGAAATTCTTTTGTGTGCCAAGAAAATAATTCCGCCACTATAATATAAGATATAATATCTCGTATCGATATTTGCACGGCTTGGATTTTGAATGTTCAGAATGTTGCTATAAACCTATACATAATACGATACTTTACTCCATGCGATTCTAATGTAGTGTCCGAGTGTAGCTTACGAGAAACAATAGCAAAAATGGCAGTGACGTTTCCAATAATACACAACTAAATAATATAATCGCTACATCTTACACATCATCATCATCTGAACCTTTTTCTAACTCAATACCTGACCTTCAATATTTTCCGTGATGCGACTGCCATCTGACCTCTATAACCGATTGGCGATGTCTTACTAGATTATCCCGCTGCCTCTTACTAGATCTCTTATACTTTGTTAAGCCAAGCGTGAATACAAAATTATGTTATCTAAATAAGTATAGCAAGCGTATTCAACTTATTTACTTGCAATATTTAATTTGTATTTAAATTTCCAGATTTATGAAAAGAGCAAAAGAGATATCTTCAGTTTACCATGATCGTCCTATGAACCCGAAAGAGGAATTGTTATTCTGGGTGAGCCACGTGGTGCGCTCGCGCGGCGCTCCGCATCTGCGGTCTCCAGCTCTTCAGTTGCCGGTTTATAAACGACTGTATTTAGATCTTTTTGTCGTTATTATAGTTTCAGTTTTAGTTCTTAAGACTATACTTAGTCGTATTTTCTGTATGCTTAATGTAAAGGTGTCTCCTAAGAAGAAGCATTCTTAAGTATAATTTTTGTTAAGAACTTTCTTTTTATATACTTTTTACTCACCTGTGTGGATGGTTTTGCTGGTATTTATTATTATTAAGTATTCAATCGTTATGAATATTTATTAGTTTTGTAAAAATATAGTGCATAAAAAATGTTACTTCATAAACTAACACAGGAGTGTTTTTTTTAAGGACACGTCAATTTGACTTCGCCTTGCCTGATGGTAAGCTGAGAGCAAAATTTGATTCACAGGTCTACGTTGGCTTGCTCTGGTGTACTGAGTTTAAACAAATGTACTCGTGGTACCTTGAGGCCCCAAGGACATTTTGTTTGTAATTATTGATTTGTAATGAAATTGTAAATTCTTCGTAAGAGGCGTCAATTTTTCCGGGTTAATTTTCATCTTCTTCTGGCACTATGGGATATAGGGAAGAAAAATATATAAAAGCACACAAAGGATTTTTTTTTACACCGCGAAGAGTTTGCACTTTTGCATCTGTGATGGCTACCGCTGCCCCCACTTCTCGATCCGAAAGGAAAGCCTACACGGGAGCCTCGTTCATCATCAGCAGGTTTTGATATACTGTGTATGAGATTGGTCCTAAAGATTGAGCTCCGAAGATTTTAGTACACACCCAATACGGAAAGCATAAAAAGGGTCCAAATTAGGTATATATTCTGAAAACTAAGCAAACTGACAAAATCAAGGTAAGCCCCCGAAGTTACAGATTTTTGTATACGGAGTTCCATAATTAATGAAGTAACGGGGCCGCACATTTCTCACCATTACGTGAACGATTTTTGTGACTCATTTTACCAACCGTAGTGAAATCCTCGGGTGCAACTAGGAACCACGATGATGATTTTGCGTAATAAAACTGCAATTTAATAATTTTATATACTTTATTAACAAAATTATAAATTTCAATTATTTTTCTTAATGTTATTCGTTAATTTTTTTGAGCATGCTCTAGCACACGCAAACTTTAATAATCTTAAAATGCCAAGTAAAGCTATTACAAATATAGCTATTACATCCAGAAATAGTCGTTGGTAAAGTGGTACATTTAGTGCAGGGGAACGTAAATGCAGAGCACCACGCGTTTCTACAACATGACGCACCCAATGTGAAAGCTCCTGAATAGGTTTCATGGGACGGTTGTGATATACATACGACAGTTGCTTAGCTGTTTGTGTATACCTGTAAAAATAAAACATCATTACTTCAACATCTATAAACCGTTAATTTTGAGTAGGTACGTCTTTTCAATAGATTTAATTAAATCCTTTAATAAAGTTTACGTCTGTTTTTATTAACCCACACTTTTTCATAATATCTTAATTTCAGAAAAAAAATATTCTAGAAGTAGAAGTAGGTTTTAGATCACTAATAAACATTTTTTGTAAACACATAACATGGATGTTACTATTGGCATATCTCAATGATACATAATTGTGTAATGAGAATGACGTACAAACAACCAGACTACACCATTGGCACGCTATGATGGCCGTTGAAGATATGAAATGAATATTAATATAGGTACAGGGCGTCCCACGGCAATGCCACATGGAGGGAAAGTATCTTAAATCCTTAAGTTAGCTCATTTTACTTAAAGGAGACATCATTTTATTTTTAAAAAGAAACAAAACTGCATTCAAAGATTTTTAAAAATTCGCTTGCCACACCCGGTAATCGAACCAACTAAAATCCGAAAAAGTAACACCCTGTATTTTTATGGCATCAATCGATAGTGTCAATCATAAGGATCAAATCTCTCTAAGAAACATGGTAAATTAAATGAAAGGAAGTCCTTGAAACCTAAAATTATAAATTCAATTTGGTAAAATAAAATAAGCGGGTGCCCTCACCCGAATGGGGTAGTAACCCCCATTCGGGTGGAGGCACCCGCTCTTAAATAAAACTACCCTCAAAATAAAAATCACAATTAAATAAAGTTAGACTATGATTTTGATTTACAAAACACTTAACACACTACATTACGTAGGTAATAACAGTATGGTTAAACATAAAGCTCTAAATAATCCACGCGCCGATAAGTATACAGGGCGTCCCACGGCGATGCCACATGGAGGGAAAGTACCTTAAATCCTTAAGTTAGCTCATTTTGTTTAAAGGAGACTTCATTTTATTTTTAAAAAGAAACAAAACTGCATTCAAAGATTTTTAAAAATTCGCTTGCCACACCCGGTAATCGAACCGACTAAAAGCCGAAAAAGTAACATCCTTTATTTTTATGGCATCAATCGATAGTGTCAATTATAAGGATCAAATCTCTCTAAGAAACTTGGTAAATTAAACGAAAGGAAGTCCTTTAAATCTAAAATTATAAATTCAATTTGGCAAAATAAAACACTTTAACTCAAAGTTCATTGACAATAAAATTCCATATTTAAACTACTTTTCTTTTTTTATCGTGCTGACACCGCTGCTGGTCAGCAGTAGTATTTAGGTATGTCGAACTCAAACCGACTAAAACCGCACGCCATCTAAATTAACAGGTTATAAGTTGATCCATAGGGCAATTCTCTTGCCATTTTCGTTGCACAGGGTACACCGCATGCAGGTTTCTAATCAAATCAAAGATATCTCTAGTGTTGATACCTTGTAAGAATTTCTTACAAGGTATCAACACATCAAAGATATCTCTAGTGTTGATACCTTGTAAGAATTTCTCACAAGGTATCAACACTAGAGATATCTTTGATGAAATTTATTTAGTAAAATGAGTACTAAATGAATGAACTTTGTTACCTGTTTAGAATGTAACTTTATTGGGTAACTGCATGAGGTATGTGTAGGTAGGGTAGGTAGTTATTTTTAGGTGCTTGATTAGAAACCTGCACGCGGTGTACCCTGTGCAACGAAAATGGCAAGAGAATTGCCCTATGGATCAACTTATAACCTGTTAATTTAGACGGCGTGCGGTTTTAGTCGGTTTGAGTTCGACATACCTAAATACTACTGCTGACCAGCAGCGGTGTCAGCACGATAAAAAAAGAAAAGTAGTTTAAATATGGAATTTTATTGTTAATATGGTATCAGATGGATGGATGAACTTTGAGTTAAAGTGATTTATTTTGCCAAATTGAATTTATAATTTTGGATTTCAAGGACTTCCTTTCATTTAATTTACCATGTTTCTTAGAGAGATTTGATCCTTATGATTGACACTATCGATTGATGCCATAAAAATACAGGGTGTTACTTTTTCGGATTTTAGTCGGTTCGATTACCGGATGTGGCAAGCGAATTTTTAAAAATCTTTAAATGCAGTTTCGTTTCTTTTTAAAAATAAAATGATGTCTCCTTTAAGTAAAATGAGCTAACTTAAGGATTTAAGGTACTTTCCCTCCATGTGGCATCGCCGTGGGACGCCCTGTATATATAAATTAATATTAATGATATGTTTATTTATTTAATATGTCGGTTTTTCACCTTGTCATTAACAGCCATCATATTATAATGCAAATATTGTTACATGGTGTATACAAATAGTTGCACTCATCGAGAATCGAATCCGAAAGTTCCGAAAGAGCAATCGAACGCTTTACCGCTATGGCACAAAGATCCTCAGGAATAGAACAGAAATTAGTCAGTAAACTCAATCTGGTACTTACGTGGGATTAGATATTATTTCTTTTATGGCTACTCCCAAATCTTTATCTACATTATAAGTCAGGGCCACTCTAAGGGCAAACCCCTTCTTGACCGCTATGTTGATATTGAGAAACTGATCACCAAATATGGGTATGCCTATAACTGGTACACCATAGTGGATTGTCTCCGTAGTTGATAAGAGCCCTCCATGGGTAATAAAAAGAATACAATTTGGATGAGCTGAAAATAGAAATTATAAAGAATAATTTACTAATTGTATATTTATTAAATTCTAAGGTCACTCACATTACGATGAAAACTATCGGGATATTTACTACAAACAATACATGGTAAATATACCTATAGTTCTAATAGTAATCTATGGAAGATAACTTTAAATGGTCTATTTGATGCTGAAGACTCCTTGCTAATGTAAGAATGTTTAGTAATAATGTATTTATTTGTCAGAATATTGTATAAAAATTGTGATCAATGTTTGAAATAGCTGAAACGTAATGTTACGATAAAATCTTACTTAATATACTCGGTTGTGGTGCCCATTTCAAAATATGGACATTTTTTGGCCTATTAGGCAAGTCCTCCTCGAATTTCCACAACACTGTTTGCTTCAATTCACCGAACATTTTCAGAAGATTTTGTTTAATTTCTATAGGTAATTCTTTGCTCTTTAGATTTGAGCCCATACTGAAATATATGACTCCATCTTTTGCTGTATCCATTATTTTTTTCAAATCCTAAAATCATGACAAGGAAATCGTTTTATCTTGTAAACGAAAGCTAGGTTAATTCTCTTGGTCGAGGGCCCCGACATTGATTTCTCTGCCTCACTCAGGTATAACTAAAATCGGCATTAACTTGTACATATGTAACTACTTATAAAATGTTTCCGTTTTCATAGTTTTAACAAGAACAAACGAAACATGTTAAAGGTACAAATTTTCAACAGTACAAGTCTAAATTTCATCGTCTCCTATTCATTGGTTCTAAATGTTGTAATATTCTACGAACAAGTTTACCTCAGGTAAAGGCTGGACGTTTTCATCAATATGGTATCCTCCTAAGGGTTTGTAATTCTGTGGCAGTCTTATGGACTGTCCCATAGATACATGTGAACTGCTCAGAATCATAGATGCATTAAACCGAAGTTCTTGGAAAGACGGTGGCTGACGACCTCTTGCTATAATGCGTGGGACTATATATTTATCATATACATCAGATTGCATTTTATCGTAGTACCTAGAACAGTCATCAAACATTTAAAAGGACCAGCACAAAATTACAATATACAACAGATTGAAGCTTAAGGAGCTTAAGAAAAAAGTATGTTATACGGCTTACATATAATCAACGTAGGTCTCTAATAGTCGTCCCCATAACTCTTGTAATCTTTGGGTATATGTAAAAGGAGGTGCAATTGTACCTAGAGGACTTGCACTATATGCAGGGTTTGGCATTTCATCAATTAATCTTAAAACACGAGCATTTACTTCCACTGGAGACATCCATATCAGTGGGCAGCCAAATAAAGGTGCCAAACTGGAACAAATTATAGCAATTTATTAATATGGCTACTTATCTATTTTTTGCAATGTATTTCGTGGTCTAAACATTAAATTATTGAATAATATTTATTCAATGATAAATTAGAATACATTTTACGTATAAAACTAATCAAAAATAAGCTAAAATGTCTACAAGAATAAAAAAGGAGATAAGTACTCCTACGTCGTGTAGTAGCAGAGGGTAAAAAGTTAGGTGTCAATCATTATTTATTAATTGATGAAAAAGTGTCTAATCGAGTAATTAAATTCAATAACAAAGAGCAAGTAAGCAAATAATCTAGAACGCAAGTCAACGCATCAGCGACTAGGCTGCCGTCTTTTAAGATTTTGTTGTTCATGTGTACGTACTTTTATTTATTAACTTATCTTTAGGAACCATTTCTCTAATTAGTAATTGAAGCTAAACCTAAACAAATATTTTAATATTTTTCCAAATCACCTGGCGAGTATGTCACTGAACATCCAATTTACAATCACCACATCAAAGTGTTCTTTTGGATCGTTTATCAACTCCTGCATTCCTTTCGCTTCTAACGTTTTCTCAATTAGAGATACCATAACACGTAGTACTAAGGCCATGTCAGTAGTAACAATTTTATTTTCTAACATATTAACAATACTGTGGGCCTGTGCTGAAATTGCAACGAAAACTGTATCAGTATCTATACGTTGTTATTTAGGTTAAAATAGTTAGGTGGTTAGTTTGGGGGGGGATGTGTAGTAATGGATCAATGAGCGGATTGCGGATTGCGGGACTGATGTTATTTTATGTCTGGGGACTATAATATTATGTGCGGTCGAATGACATGTCATCTTTTCACAAACATTATTTGTTAAACTTCCATACAGGGACACGGTACCACGTCTAATTCACGGCACGCTGTATCATCTGCTGCTGCGGTCTGCAGTAGGCTACGAATTCGTACCTTTTTGACTTTTATTGAATGTTATTAACCAGTAAATATTAATAACAATGTAGGTATAGACCTACTCTAACATATATGCAACTCGTATGACTGTTAATATCCCTCAATGTACGTAGATTCTTTCTATCTATCTTGGAGTCATTATAATATTGTGTTTGCTGAGCATTTAGAGTCTATGTTTATAAAGCAGCCAATGAGTAAGTTCCATAAGAAATTTAGTTCAATTTGTTTTCCGTACACTAAAAATTATGAGTTATACATACCAGGTATAACTTCCTTATTTGAGCTGATATCGATTAGACGCAGGCTCGGAGGAGGGTTCTTGTATTCATAACAAGTGGCGTACACAACCTGTATTTTAAATTATTTAGTTAAAATATTTTAAAGTATTTGTATTTCAGGAAGAAACTACAGTAAAATTATTATCAATCAATTAGCCTATTGCAATCCACTGCTGCACATAGGCCTCTCCCAATATGCGCCACGTTTGCCGATCCTCCGCCTTCCGCATCCAGTCCGTCCGTAAAATTACATAGGACTATTAGGTTAGAAGGTTAATGCGGGAGTGGAGCAGAGCAGAGCGGAGCTTTAGCCATCGTGGTTTTTTTTATAGCCATGCAAAAACAACTCGTTTGCTTAGTTGTTTCATTAATAAACGTCATCGATCCAAGTCATTTACCTATCCGTTTAATTAAATGTCTGAGTATCATTCAGGCCGTTTATTGAACGGCGCCGTTTAGTTAATAGTCTAGGCAGTTAATCGAACGGCTGATTAAACTAGTTGGCTGCGACATATACAAATATTCATGTACACAAATATATTTATGCACAGAATGGGATCGATCCGCGACTTGGCAGACGGACGCGTTACGGAGGTCATAATACACGTATTTCATTTAGTATGATTAGAATCGGTACTTCTAGTTTGCACCACCAAGCGTCCCCACTGGTGGGGCAAAGTGGAAAAATATTACATTAGAATCGATGACATTATATTAGGTAACAATTTAAATCAACGATTAGAAATTAGAATATGCCAAATAAAAAAATAACACCTCTACGTACCTCATTACCGTCTTTTAGAAGCTGTTTGACTACAGCATCACCTAAAATGCCATGACTCCTAGATGGCATTGGGTACACTACTAGAGCTCTATAAGCATGGCTCGAATTTATAACCACAGTCAATCCGAATAGGAAGGAAAATAACGCAATCATTTTCTGAAAAATAAAGCATTTAAAAATTATAGTGCACAACTTGCCGAAATAAAAAAAATAACACATATACAATGCATACAACATACATACAGTCACACTCACTCCTCTTTACCAGTGGGGTTACCAGAGACCACAGTCGGCTTGCTAGGGTCCTGGCATACATCTTTCTTCTACTTTCATAATTGTTTTCATACATCCTCGTCAATTTCGGATACTATTGACATGTCCTTTCTTTAAAATACATTCGATTTGATTCACATACGTATGTCTAGATCGACCCCTACTGGGTTGCCCATTCACCCTCGCTTCATAAATCTATTTCGTCAGTCTTCTTTCGTCCATCCTCTCCACGTGCCTGAACCATCTAAGCTTTCCATTCTCAATCTTAGTCACTATATCTTCAACCACACCACAACGTACTCGTTTTAAATACGTTCACGAATACTTCTTAAATAACATACTTAATTAGAAAAAAAAACACATAATTGTTATATCAACAAGGGCATGAAATAACGAAATTATTATCACATCATTATCAAATACTACACATTCTACGCAACCATATCTATTACATATCTTTATCGTGACTAAAATAAAAGAAAAATAGGTTACTTTACAGCAGTATTCGGTGTTAATAAAGTATTTTCAACAATTTAAATAAAACAACTTTTTAACGGATTCTATCGCGATATATATTGGTATTGTTTTCTTTTATCCCGACGTTTCGGCTACTTTTCAGCAGCCATGGTCACGGGTTGACTAAAGATGGTAGTTGGTTGTCACATAATTTGAACGTAAATATTACAAAGATATCGCGATAGAATCCGTTAAAAGGTAGTTTTATTTCAATAAGAGTCTTGATATAAAACTACCTTTAAACCTCGAGTCTCTCGCATAAACTTCAGACAGTATCATATTTTTGACAAATTACTACGTAATAATGTCACTGAACTATTATATAAACTACTAGCCTTCCGCCCGCGGCTCCGCCCGCGTGCATCTCGGTTAACGCGACTTTTACTCACATCTTCGGTTCTACTGAACCGATTGCGATCAAACAAACGTAAGATTTTAAGTCTGAGTAAGCCCTTTCTAACAAAAAAAACTGCATCAAAATACGTCCAGTAGTATTTGCGTCCATCGCGGACAAACAGACAAACAGACAGGAAATTAAAAAAAAATATTTTCGTGTTCAGTATCGTTAACATAACATAACCCAAGTATTTTTTTTTAAATATCTCCAATGTACAGACACGACCACTTTACAATTATATAATAGTATAGATAGATATAGTTAACTATAACTACATAAACATGCAATAGTCATAATAACGATATGACTATTGTATGTTTAGTATTATGTATTATTTATTTATAATATCGCCGTATGATAACATCTCGCACATCTTAATAAATTCACTTCCTGTGAAATTTATTCTTTAGATTTAAACAAAATTTGTATATTACAGTAACCAAGGGTTGTTTAACCTAAATTCTTTATTGTATTGAAATTTTTTATGAGATATCCCACTGTCAAAAATAGATATTAACTACTTACATTTCAGGATTAATTCACAAAATTATTTTATAATTTCAAGTCATCAGAAGACTTGTTATGTAATCGTAGTTACACTGTAATGTATTCTCAAGTATCTATTCCATAAGATGTTTATGTCAATACTGATAAACCAAAACCGTAATACATAAAATGCATTATATCAACAGTCTAAAATCTTATCTTATCACTGTATTTATACACTACATAGTACATATACCTATATCATATTGTAAAGCAGAGGGTAATCTGAAGATTGTCAGAACATAATTCTTTATTGGCATGACACTTACTCAATCTAGCAACTCCCTGTGGTTTTCCGAAGCGACTACAATAAGGGGTTCTTCAAGAAGGGCATTAGAAGGTTTCTTTGACAGCACAAGTGTAACGCCCCTGGTATTGCATACGTCCATAGGCCACGGTAACCGCTTTCCACCATATGGACCTTGTGCTTGTCTACCACCAAAGCCGTATAAAAAACAGTTAGACCGTCAAACGTCAACACTGTAGAACCATTAATACATTACTGAGTCCATATAAGTCATATTGATTGTCAGTTAGTAAATTATATTGTATTTATCTAGAAAAAACAGACGTCCGCCAGTAAATGAATACAAAAAGCTTAACATTTTATTGAGATAATTTTAAAGCAATTAGTTTGCTAAACTAAACAAATTATAATAAATTGGAAAAAGCGAAATCAAGTCCCGCCCGAGAATTGATTTCGCTTTTTCCAATTTATTATAATTAACATTTTATCTCTGTAACAGAAAAAAAATCACGCAAAATAATTATATTATATTATAATCGTTTTTATACAAACAGCCCGTCAATAGACAATACTTTGCTAGATATGGAGAACCCTGGATACAGAAAAATGAATAGTGGTGTTCCACAAGGTATTATTCTGGGACCACGTTTCTTTTCCAAGTAGTGGCAGAACTAATTTAGGTTTAAATAAGCGTTACAACCTGAAAATTTATTATCACCAGCATAAAGGCCCGTGCAGAAAAGCGTATTCTGTTTAGTGCTAAATATATATTGCGAGTAATAGGTTATTGATCAATATAAACAAGAGATGAAATTGTTGTTGTTGTCTTAAACCTATTAAGGTGTAAAGTAATTTCTAGAGGAACTTCAGGATAATAGTACATTATGGTACAAGTGAGCAAAGTTGGTGATTACCGCCGAGGCCCTATTGAGACCCGGGCTGTCAGGCGAGGGTCTTAAGAGAGCCGAGGACGGTAATCATCATGCTCACACGTGGCATACGACGTTTTACAACACACTTGCGAATAAAATAACGCTACAAATACTAAATAAACAATACTACAAATGAATTCGTTTTCCTATGCGCGCGCATCTAACAATGGCGATCGGCCATATTTAAAAGAATGAGGATTGACCAATGATATTTCATAACATATGCTTACAAATCAACGTAGAAATAGCAATAACACATCTTTTTATATTTAGTATCATTGGGTTTGACTTTAACTTTTTTTTACTGTTTTTTTTTTCTGTACTTAGAGAAAAAAAATGTTAAATTGTGAGTGATAATTTTGTTTATTATACAAGTATTACAAGTTGAAATTATTTATTTAAATACGAAAATGCATCAAATGACCATACAATAGGCATATTAATTTATTCGTACTATTAAACACGTTTTTTTTTGTATCGAACCTTTTTTGAGAACATAGAAACTTAACCTATAAAATTTAAAAAAGAATCTATAACTCACTTGTGAATAATAGCAATGAAAAAGTCACAGTTTGATAATAGGTGTCATTACGTACCTAATTGCGGTGAAATAATAGTAATGTTATGAGCAGGTGTGTTGTAATAGTAGATTACCCAACAAGTGAAAAAAAGATGAATTCTTTTCGAGGCACTGAGTTGTATCCCGAGAGGAGCGAAGCTTTCTGCGGTAGAATCCCGAGCGTAGCGAGGGATTCTAGATAGACAGCTGAGCGGATCGAGGGATACAAGAGCCGAGATGAATTCTTTTTTCACGTGTTAGGTACGCTACTTTTCATCATTGACTGCGAGAAAACCATTACTCTGTGATTATGAATTAAATTTTGTTATGGATAGTAGATACATAAAAGAAACAGCAAATTATCATTAATATCTACCGCTTTAGCGCGAAAAGCCTTCGGAGACTTTTCGCGTTCGAGAATACGAGAGTTTCATTTTCATCACTGGATGAAGTCATTTTAAGATTAAGAGACAAGCAGAAACTTTTACAAGGAAAATTGCACAGAAAATTGGCGGCATTTTTTTTTCTTAATTTAAACTGAGCCACTTTCCATCCAGCCAGTTATTACATTTAGGTGGCTTTTAGTACGTTTTTATAGTGAGAGTATTTTACTACAATCCGTACATTCGCGCATGTTCTAAATTCAATTTTTTTTATTCACTCAGTGAAACAATGAGCGTTTTATTCACTGTTTTTGATGAATCACGGGCCCTTTTTCGAGTGTCAATGGTGAAAAAATATTTAATTTATTGTATTGTATAATTATATTACACTATTTGATAATCACTTACATTGACATTGTTTTTTATTAATATAGTTTGACATTATTTATTTAAGCAATTACGCATTAATTACTAGCTGTTGCCCGAGACGGCGCGGCGTCCGCGTTAAGTTCGGAATAGCTTGAACTCGTGTTTTAAGGTAATGCATCATTAATTTTCATTATGTATTGCGAAGAAAATATTTTAGAGTGACCATGACCGTGATCCACATTTAGCAATATTTGTCAGTAAGTTATAATGGTGTAAATATCCTTACTAACTCCCAACTCCTCAGAACACACTACTACCACCTACCACTTACGAACTGAACAATTATAACTACATCGAGTGCGTCATGAGAATAGCTTCACGATAACCCGGAGTCTACTTGGCCCTCCTTTTACTTATTCAATGGTTGATTGTTTTATGTTAATTTTATTAAATATCTCAAGGTTGGGAGGATGGAATAGAGAAACAAAATATTATGACTACGTCACCATATTGTAATCCATTGTCACAATAAATTGATTTTGAAGTATCCACACCAGAATAACGCATGCTTATGACAAAAGGTGCTCATAAACATGAGCATTCTCTTGTAATGAGCATTCTTACGAATTTCACATTACAGAATAATAAATGAGAATGTTTAACGAGCATAGAGCGTTCTCGCGAAAGGACAGTAAAACATCAACTTGAACGTTCACTAGAAAGATCATGAAATCTTCAGCACTATGCTTGGCTCAGTTTCTTTCACGTTGACAAATTCAATTCATTTCTTTTCACTTTGACAAATTTAAAAACAGTGATTGCTTGATGTTCTATAACAAGTGCATGCTCTCATCTATCAGCACCTTTGTCATGACTCCGTTTGATAGATGTGTATTTATTTAGAAAGTTGGATTATTAGACTTCTTACAATTAAACTACTGGCTGGGATACATGAGATCAACACAAAAATCCGCCAGATTATCTGTTGCGCTTGTTGTTAACGATGACTAGGGTTTTTTTTATCGTGCGCAAAATCCCGACAGAGACCCTCCGGAGCCTGCCGGGGTGGTCGTGTCGGACTCGAACCTACTAAAACGCCGTCTGTGGGTCTCTCGCTCCCCAGCCTACCCAATGATGATTAGGGCTGGCTAATATTTAAATTATTGACATCGTTAATATATTTATAGTACTATAGTACAAGTTGCAGTTATAACTGCAGCACGTTACGACTCAACTCTACTGCGATATCATGTATTGTGTTCTTGAACTATGACACTAGTATTGCTTTATACAGCGCTATGGTTACTCCTATTGAGTCTCTGGTACATCAATAACATACTTTACGAGTGTGACATAGTGTTTAATCTGTTTGAAATTTTTTTTTAACTCTAAATAAAGAAAGTGGTAAGTATATTTTTATTTTTATAACTGTAACCGAAGCATTATAAATTTGTGATACGAATGTACCTTTTGACTTCTTGGTTGTTTATTTATTGTTGGTATAGATGAAGAACTAATTCATATTTTTTTCAGTGTAGTAGAATTCTGTGAAATATTATTGGTATATTTGATGGTAGTTTTTCTATTTATATATTATTTATATTTATGTAGAATGTCCTACAATATTTAATAGAGAATAGACTCTATGCTAGACTATACAAAGTGTGTACTATATCTTATAAGTGAAAAGTGTCTGAACACGGGTATTTAGTGAGGCTTTAGAGCTATCGATTTAAGACCACAATCTGATCATTAAAAATTTTTGTAGCTTAATAGATGACTAACAATTTTTTCACACATATCCCTATACAGATAGATGTTAAATTAAAAAAAATATATCTCACTAGTTACTGCGTCCCATTCCAAATTCGCTCCCTGCTCACCCCAGGAACAATAATTCAATATTTGTTCTAAACAGATGATCTAATTTAAAATGTAGACACTAAGAGGTCTACATTTAAGATCTACATGTAAGGTCCACTGCTGGACATAGGCCTCCCCTATAGATCTCCAATAAGACCAGTTGGAAGCGGCTCGCATCGCACAATTAAAACTTAATTATAGATTTCCCTATTCTGTGATCATAGTTATCGTGTTTTAACTTAATGAACCTAATTAAGTAAAACATCAGAACATTGAATGTTTTTGTTACAATCTAATGAAATGCCAGTATTCAACGTTTATAATAATAATAATCATTTATTTATCAGATAATAAAATCCATTTAATTTTCAAAGTTAATTTCTCTCCTCTTTTCCATTCTCCTAGATAAGTCTTTTAGACTAAAAAAGTTATCATGCATAAATCGATTATTTAATTATTTTTTTTTCAGATAATGACATTCTTCAGACTTGTACTCTTGGGAATACTACTTAATTTCTGTTTCTGCGATGGCTACAAAATATTGGCTATATTTCCTTTACCGGGCAAGAGTCATGGTATTCTTGGTGACAAAATGGTTACACACTTATTAGATGCTGGACATGAAGTAAGTTATCTTTTTACCAATATATTTGCTAACTAGCCTTCCACCCGTGGCCTCGCTCGCGCGGTTGTCGGTTAGCACAACTTTTGCTCTATTCGCCGGCTCTACGGAACCGATTGCGATCAAACACAGGTAAAGCTCAACATGATAACCTTTTAATACCTAAACACCTCCCTTTATAGAGGAGACTGGTCCGTTACCTTATTTGATTGAACTAATGCATTGTTATGTATTCATATAACCTTGCAGATGATATTACATTTTGTCCTACGTGCAACTAATAGATATCACCTTGGTTTTCATCTTTGCCAGACAGTTTGTCTTTCATAATAGCATATATTGACATAATGAGACCGTATTGTATTTTAATAAAATGTTTTGATGTAAGGGATTACTCAATGAAATTAAACTATTTTTTTTAATTACTGTCAAAGCATATAATTTTCTGTAATTAACAATAAAACTAGAAATAAAAGAACTACGAGTATTTATTGTAGCCATTAGGTAACAAATAAAGTTAAAACGCGTCGTGGAATTCCTCCGCATCGCAAGACTGGCAGCACCTCTGACCTAAAAAGAGGCCAGCCTTCTGGTTTAATAGTATGAGTATGAATACAAAAATATCACATAACACATCATAACACAATTCGTATAATAATAATGACAAAAATTACATAAATATGATGTTTGCGTAGGTACGTGGGCTCACTGACTGATGGTAGTTGAAAAACTGGTACATAATTGTAGCCAAAAATCACATAAGTAATCATATTCAGCATTACCATGCAAAAATGTGTATTGCAGGTATTGATAATTGAACCCGATGTTTCGCAAGTCATTGCAAAATGATAAAATAATAGATTAGCGATTAGAATTATCTCTATTTACATTGGTCTGGGTATTTCCGTGCCCCAGAGAGTACGTTAAATTGGCGTCCCGGTTGTCATACGAACATTTATGGCAGTAGTAGAAGCCCTAAAAAATTCGACTACTGACCCCTAGACAATGATGAATGTATGGAATTTAACGGGAATTCAAAAAAATAAAATGTAATTTTTATAACTACAGAACACGTCGATTTGACTTCACCTCGCCTGATGGTAGCCTGAAGGCAAAGTTTTGGAAAAGAGGGTCACCCGGTCACAATTTATAGATACGTACCATGTTACAATGGTCCTATGGCAACACTGGCCCGAACAGCTGTTAAATTTGTAGCTCGTATAAATTTATTAACATAAATTAATTATTTAACGAATAAATTGTATTGCATTGTTTAATTTAGTTATATTAACAATAACATTAATGTTTGTGAGTTTTCTGCTGCGTCAATTGTTGTAAAACGACTAAATAAGTGAACTGAGGAACTGGTGAAACTGGTGTAACTGAATCTGTTTTTGAAACTTGCGCCTACGCTACGTTGGAAATCAGGGGAAGTATTTGGTGTTCACTTATTCCTTACACCTTCTGTACACTACAATACTACACAAACGCTCACATAACTGTGAGCAACGTCCATCCACACAGCGGGCTCTGTTACAGTCTCAATTGCCTTGACAAATTGTGGAAGCCAATTTGACGACGCCAACAATATAGCCTCAGACAAGTTTAACACACTCACACAGTACATTTTCAAACATATTTCTACTTAAGTCTACTTTAGCTACATACCTAATAAAAAAAAACTTTTCTTTTGTCTTTGTACCCTCCCTTCTCAACCTAAAAAATTATCTGTAATAAACTTACTTTTTATTCCCTTAACCTTATCAATACTATACCTAGTTACTAACCACCCTTCTTTTCATTTCAGTACCACCTAATACACCCTTGTGAGGCAATTAATTGTTAAGAAAAGCAACAACAATGATGACCCGTAGTGCTCTATCCCGGGACTTACAACAGAAGCTAAACCTCGCCTTAAAGGAGCTGGATATAAGCAAATGCCTAAACAAGCAATTGATGGAAGAACGGGAAGAAAGTGAAAAGGAGGTTCTAATTGTAGTAGATAAAAACACCCAACTTAAAAAAGACTTAATCGGTTTACATACTCAGGTTGTGGAGCTCACACTCCAGCGGGATCACCTCCAGGCAACACTGACCGGCTTAGAGGAATGCAGCAACACCCATGAACAAGCCTTGAAACGCATTAGCTTTCTGGAGTGTGAATTGAGTGATGTACATAATTCAATCACTCACATGGAATCAGTCAGATTGGCCGATGAGGCTGCCCTCTCCAACAGCCTCTATAATGAGCTGGTGGCTGGGGAGCCTGACCTTATCTGTCTGGACCCATGCATCACCGCTAACCTGGTAGATATCTCAATACCTGATAGTCCAACTGCATCAATAAATAAAACCTGTGACAATCAATCACTATTATTAGATTCTTCTATAAAATTAGTTAGTACTGGCAGAAATAAATTTAAAAAATATACAAAACTTAATAAATCTATTTCTAAGTCACAGAAACAGATCAGGCACCTCAAAAAATATCATAGTGCCTGTAAGTCTAATTTACAATTAAGGGAGATACTAGATGTAGGTAAAACCCAGACAGACCAATATGAGTCTGATTTATATCAGCTGCAGTTGGAAATCAGGCGTTTGAATGACTGTTTAAATTCAATAACAATAAAATATGAAATTGCACAAAAGGAGATAGGCGAGTACATTGAGGCCTTAAATAGTCTAGTGGACTCATGCCACAGTAATGAAGAAAGGTTTTATTCACTAGAAAACCTGTACAGGCAAAGATGTGAATGTGAAAAATCTTTGCCATGCTCCACTCCCCCTGTCAGTGAAATCATATCAGCTCCCTCTACTTGCACCAGTACTCTGAACACTGGATGTGATTCTTCTGACAACATTGAGCCACCTAGTAATACCATGGTATTCTCTGACAGTGTGGGTCGCAATATGGGTTATATGTTTAGGAATTATTTAAAGAACTGTATTCACTATTCCCTGCCCAATGCAACTTACAATCAAATTATAGATAAAATTGTGTCTTCTAAGTGTAATAGTAATTCCACTATTGTATTACTGGTAGGTGAGAGCAACAAAGTGGGCAAGAGGGAATTATTGTATTGTATAGAACGCCTAAGTAAACTAAGAGTATTTAAAATAATATTATGTGCATTCCCATATGTGTGTTGCCAGTCCCCATCATATAATAATATGTATACTCTGACATGTCGTCATAATGACACTTTTACTTTTTTTGACACTAATAATTTTATTAGTAATTATTGTTTTAAGACCAAAGATAGTATTTATCTTACAAAGTATGACAAATATAAAATTGCTACATTAGTAGCACATAATATTAATTTCTGGACAAGTTTACATTGTAAACAAAGTAATAACCTGATACCTATAGATTTGCTAGGTACTTGTAGTAACAATTCTGTATGTTCAAATAGTAGCATTGATTTAAACTAAGTGTCCAGACAATAGGAATGCCAGAGCTAAAGATAGCTCATCAAAACATACAAGGTCTTCCTAGCAAGGAATTAGTTATTGAATTATTCCTAGAGCAATTAAATGTGGATATTTTGTGTTTGACTGAACATTGGCTCAAGGAGAGTGAGATGATGTTTAGTATAGACAATTACAATATTGTAAGTTGCTTTAACAGAAGGTCTGCAGAAAGAGGTGGCTCCATGGTCTTAGTTAAAAATTGTCTCCGCAGCAAAGAGCGGAGTGACATTGTTAGACTTTCTGTTGAGCGATGTGCTGAGGTGGCCTGTGCCGAGCTTGATAGTTGTATAGTAGTATGCGTATATAGTCCACCCAGTAGTGATTTTGGAACTTTTGTAGGGGTCATGGACCAAGTCCTTGGGATAGCATCAAATAAAAGGAAGAGTCTAATTGTGTGCGGTGACTTTAATATAAACATCTTAGAAC
The DNA here is from genome assembly GCA_914767945.1 of Eilema depressum. NCBI lineage: Eukaryota > Metazoa > Arthropoda > Insecta > Lepidoptera > Erebidae > Eilema > Eilema depressum. Next base: position 12,867,671 of record OU612033.1, on the reverse strand, counting down.
AGTGTAGGAAAAGTACTCAATTTCTAAACATATTCAAGAGCTATAATCTTGAAAATATTTTCTGTGAACCAACTAGAATCACTGCTACCACTGCCAGTTGTCTGGATAATTTTTTTAGTGATAGCGTGTACATAAACAAGTCTGTAATAAGCAAGCTGCCCTCAGATCACTGTGGTCAAATAGTCTCCTTTTGTAAGGGTAATAATAGTAAACCTAAAGAGAAAGTAATGTGTAGACCCATAACTTCTAATAAGATCAAAGAATTTAAGGACTTGTTAGAGAATAAACTCAATTCTATAGCTTACTTAGGTAATAATCCTGAGATTCATTACAATAGTTTATTCAGTACATTAACTGATGCTTTTTCGCACATATTCAAACAAAAATGTCAAAAGCATAGTGCGAAATCTAAATTCTGTGAATGGGCTACTGTAGGCATTTATAAAAGCAGACGAACGCTATTCGATTTATACGCCCAAAAACAGTACAGATTTGACAGTAGTTTCATTGAACATGTTAAAAATTACTCCAAGGTGTTCAAAAAAGTATGTAGACAAGCAAAGGCCATTCACATTAAAAGAAAAATAACTGAGGCCCCTAACAAAATGAAGGAAACTTGGAAAGTTATTCACAAAGAGTCTGGTAAATGTAGAATGAGGGATAGTGTTACTAAAATTAAATTAGAAAACAAGGATATTACCTCTTCAAAAGATATTGTCAATGCTTTTGAAGATTATTTTACCAATATTCCGATTAAACTCACTTCCTCTATTAATTCTAACGCTCACAGTGCTGTGGCCCTTCTCGACAGTAATATTAGTTCTTATAAATTTAGCTTCAAACATATTGATCCCAATGACATCTTAAAAGCATTTAAAAATCTGAAAATGAAAAAGTCCATAGATTACTGGGGCATATCAGTTAGTTTAATTAGTCATGTAATTAATATCATTGCACCTGATTTGGCACTTATATTTAATGAATGTATAGATGAAGGCACGTTTCCCAACTTAATGAAACATAGTAAAATAATACCAGTATTTAAGAAGGGATCTAAGTCAGAACTTGGGAACTACCGTCCCATCTCTATTTTGCCAACTCTGAGTAAGGTGTTTGAGAGAGTGATGCTCAGTCAGATGCAACAACACTTCAAGACCAATAATCTTTTCCACAGCCAACAATATGGCTTTACTGGCGGGAAATCTACCACCGATGCGGGAGTTAGCCTAGTTGACCTAATTTACGACGCTTGGGAGGGATCGCGGGATGCTATTGGGGTATTCTGCGATCTTTCTAAGGCATTTGATTGTGTTGACCATCAGACACTTTTGCTCAAGTTACGTCGCTACGGTTTTGACAAGAAATCCACAAAACTATTAGAATCTTACTTGACAGATAGGCTTCAGACTGTTGATGTGAATAACGTAAAGTCAAACGGATCAAACGTCAAAATAGGCGTACCCCAAGGATCAATCCTGGGACCTTTTCTTTTTTTGGTTTACGTTAATGACCTACCATATATGATCGAGACACAAGCGGGCATAGTATTGTTTGCAGATGATACATCGCTAATATTCAAAGTGGATCGGCGTAATACAGATGTGACTATTGTTAATAATATTTTAAACTCTATTTCAAATTGGTTTTCTGTAAACAATCTACTGTTGAATGCAGAAAAGACCAAATGCATTAGGTTCACACTGCCTAATGTAAGGCAAGCTCACGTTGATGTCGTGCTGGAGGGACAAAGATTGGAATTTGTAAGAAGCACTACTTTCCTAGGAATTACCATAGATTCGAAGTTACAATGGGGTGACCATATCACTATTTTGGCCAATAAACTCAGCTCTGCTGCTTATGCTGTCAGACGGATAAGGCAGTTGACAGACGTAGCTACCGCTAGGCTGGTGTACTTTAGTTATTTTCATAGCTTGATGTCCTATGGAATACTACTTTGGGGAAATGCGGCAGATTTAGAGACTATCTTTATATTACAAAAAAGGGCAGTACGTGCCATTTATTGTTTAGGCAAGAGAGATTCTCTTAGGGAACGATTTAAGGACATTAATATTTTAACTGTAGCTTCCCAATATATATTTGAAAACATACTATATGTCAGGAAAAATATTACTAAATTTACAAAAGTAAGTGATATTACAGACAGAAATCTGCGCAATAAAAATAAACTGCTCCTTCCATGCTATCGGCTTAGCAAAGTTAGTGATTCTTTTAAAGGGGAAGGTATACGATTTTATAATAAGTTGCCTGAATCGGTCCTTGGTATGCCTGAAAACCAATTTAAAAATCATGTAAAGACCACCCTATGCAAAAAAGCATACTATAGGACAGACGATTATATTAAAGACAAAAATGTATGGCTTGAGCATGGTGCAGGCCCCTCTTGAAGTTGTCTTATTTTTATTTTATATAAGGTTTTATTTTTATTTTTTATATACCTACTTGACGCGAGACAAATGTACATACGTTCATATTTAGTCTTAAGAAACCCTTTTATTTTTTTTTTGTAAACTGACGTCCTTAAAATGCCGCAGTGGAGTTTGTTGCGCCGTTTCTTCTCCATTAGCGCTTAGGAAGCGGTGGTAAACTTAGTTTTAAGGAGTTTTTGACGTCAAAAAGCTGTAACAATGTTGCACTATTTTGAGAAATAAAGACTTTGACTTTGACTTTGACACTTGCTTGACGGCTACATCAGATGCTTTTTCACGCACCGCTTAAAGGACCAGCGACTGTACGATGAGGAAAACACTTATACGGTCCTAATGGTGTGACAAAAGAAGTATGAATTGTCAAATGTAAATTCATTTTCACAGGTGACATACATCACACCTTTCGTCAAAGAGAAGATCCATCGGAATTTACAGATTATTGATGTATCGGATAATAAAAATCTGTTCAATGGTTAGTGGATAGAAAATAATAGGTACAAGGATTTATGGAAGTTAACGAAACAGAAAAAGGAAATATTATAGTGTCCATCTTCCAATGCCTTATGTACTTCTTTTAAATAATGAAGTATGATTTGTATGAAGGAATGAAGTATAATATCCAGCCAACCTAAACTTACATTTATAGCCAATTTCTAATTTCCATAATTATATAAATGCAATTTTTTATTACTTTTTTTTAAAGAATATTAGTAACCGAAATTACTAGTATATCTAAATTTGTTCGAATTTATAATTTTGTCGAAATTAATAAGTTGGCTGGCCTTCTAGAACTCTAAATGAGAAAATGCAATATTTTAAAACCTTGATATGTAACTAAAATTGTCGATATTTTTAAAACAGAAAACACAGTGAACCTCAAACTTATCATGGACAAGGAAGTGGACTTCCAAGATACAGACGTCATGACTGGTTTACTAATTAGTATAGCAGCTCAAACCTTAGAGAACCCAAATGTTCAGAAATTCATACAGGACCCAAATCAAAAGTTTGACGTTGTAATTAGCGAGTGGATGTTCAGCGAACTATATTCTGTGTAAGTTAACTATGTCCACAAACATTTATATTTTAATTATAAAAATCAATTACGTTGCCTTTCAGCTTCTTTAAATCAGTTAGCTTAATTAGATCTTTAACAGTCATTTGACTGCCTCTGTGGCGTAGCGGTAGTGAACGCGGCTGCTACGCAGGAGGCGCGGGTTCGATCCCCGCTCAGTGCCAATATTTGTATGCATGAATATAAATATTTGCATTGGTCTGGGTGTCTCTATGTATAATATGTATGTATTTACAAAAAAAAAAGTATCTAAGTATGTATATCAGCATTCTAGATACCATAACACAAGCTAATTAAGCTTACCATGGGTCTAGAAAGCGTTGTGTAGAATGTTGTGGAATATTTATTTATTTATTTATTATTTTATTATATCAACGAGTCTAAAATGATCACATTGAGCGATTGTGCTAAAAACGAGTAACTTTATGAATTCCGTAAAATGGTCCCTCATATGAGCAGAACAATTCATCACAACAATTCATTTACTAAGCAGATTCTAATTTCATGTAAACATCGCCGCATTATAAATTATGTGCCATCTAAGTGGTATAAAATAGTATTATCCTAATACGATTCAAATAAAATGGCCACTTTAGACCTGCAGGGCTTCTTTATTTTTTGTCTATTAGTATTTACTCCTTGGTAAACTGTCTCACGGGTTATTTCTGTGGAGTATTTATTATGTTTCTTTTTTTGTGACGCGGTACACCTGCAATACCAAATCTTTTAAGAACTGATGGTGCAATAACCGAATACTACCCGGCAAATTCAAAGACTCCTGCATATCACGATAGGGTACCTTTTGATATTTTTAAACATTTATCATAGTCAATCAAAATGTGAAAACTTATATTGTGAATTTCAGATTCGCAGCTGTATTTGACTGTCCATTAATATGGTTTTCAACGATTGAACCACATTGGATTATATTAAATTTGGTAGATGGACTGACCAATCCAGCTTATACTAATAGCTACCATAATGATTACGTCCCTCCATTATCTTTTGTAAACAGAGTGCATCAGCTGTGGACACAAATAGATGGTTTACTACGAAAGAACTTGTAAGTATATCTATGTACCTACTATGTCAATTCTATTGCTTTGTGTTCTATAAATTGTTTACTATTTAGAAACGAGCTGTTTCCATTTATATGTTGCATTCAATAATGGTCAATCAATTTAACGCATTTACGAGAGCGACAATAATAATAAATTCATCGGGGCACTTGATAACTTTCTGAGGGCTTCTGATATTAGCACAGGCTTATAACAAGGTTATTGAAAGCAAACAATCTACAGCGCAGCTTGAGATGCTTAGACAGTTTAGTGGTTAAGGAGTCGTCCTGGGTTCGAATCCTGGCCTACACTGCTGCTGCTACACTGCCGACGTGAACCCACTCCTAACACAAGCAATTTAGCTCAGTTGGAGGATATGCCTTAAAAAAATGCTATTTCTTTATTATTCGTCATTGTGGACCTGTTTGGTCAGCTTATCAGTTCCTTATCAGTTCACGGGTTTACCTCCATCTGGTCAAAGAATGGTACCCAGAGCTGTCCTTGTAACTACGAGGAAACTCACTGCAAGTTTCCATTATGTGCGTAATTGTGAACCCAGTTGTGATCTGCGCAATAAGAACACACAAGTAAACATTTACATATGAAAATTGTTCTTCTAATCAAAATCCTTTAACTTTTATACCAGCAAATTCTACTACAGAGAAGAAGAAGTATACCAACGTTTTGTAGTACCAATCTTAAAACAAAAAGGGCTTCCAGTATCATCATACGACGCAATAAGGCACAATGCATCTCTTGTACTAGGCAACTCGCAAGTTGTTATGGGTGATGCTATAGCTTTGCCTCAGATGTACAAACATATAGGAGGTTATCATATTGATGAAGAAGTTCAGGCCTTGCCAGAGGTAAGATGAACTAATATGCACATTTTTTCAGAAATAGTTGGATTTTTTAAAATAACAAACAAGTTAGTGTTCTGAATAACAATAACTTGTTGTTTTTTATCCATATAGGACTAAACAATAATTTAACTGTATCAATAATACCCGTATTATTTTGTTTATTATACATTAGTGCTACCACTGAGGTAATAATTATATATAAATATATATATCAATGGTTGGTAGCAACAAAATGAATGTTTCTGAGTACCAAACAAAATTATATTGTTAATAATGTGGTGTATTTAATATGACTGAAAAATCGATCTGATTACTATTTTGATTACAGTTGAATTGACTAACGTTGTTACATGCGAGGACCTCATTAAAAACTTAATATCCAATTGTTATTTAAAACTGAATACCTAATCAAGTCATTGAGCCATTTTTTTATCTAACAGACCTTGCAAAGCATCTTTGACAACGCTAAACACGGAGTGATTTTCTTCAGCATGGGTTCAAATGTTAAAAGCAAAGATTTACCAGCAGAACTTAAAATAGCCATTGTGAAAGTTTTTGGAGGCCTAAAGCAGACTGTATTATGGAAATTTGAGAAAGACGAACTGTCAGATGTACCCAGTAATGTCCATATAGTGAAATGGGCTCCTCAGCAAAGTATTCTAGGTAAGTTAAAACCAAAGAAAAGAAAGAATTGGAGAAGTCGTTAGTCCCGCAAGCATTGCGATTTATTGCCTGTAAATAAGTAACTATTCAGCTCTCATCAATTTGCACAGTTAAGCATTCATCATCATCATCATCATCATCATTTCAGCCATAGGAAGTCCACTGCTGGACATAGGCCTCCCCTATAGATCTCCAATAAGACCGGTTGGAAGCGGCTCGCATCCAGTTAAGCATTAATAGAACTAAAAGGATTAATATTCATAGTTATTTTATTACTATGTCAAACATTGACACTGTTAACTAAGTTATTAATGCAGGAATTACATAATTGCTTCATAGCCATACAATGGTAATTTACTGATGCTATAATTGCTAGATATATTAGAAAATATAGAAGTTTTCTTGATAAACATCTATTTATTATAATCAACATGATTAAGCTTTTAATTGTGTAATATACCTAGCAGTAATAAAATAAATGCGTGTTACTTAACCCTAGTTAATGAAAATAAAACGTAACCTAAAACGATGATGAAGCATCATCATAACTTCATTACGTGTAATAAAGAATGAGACGTAATTGTATATCAATATATAATTATATCTCATTCATGTAGCAAATAACATAATTATGGAATGTTGACATGAAGGCTGCCGCAGATGTGGGAGTTCCTCACGCGATATTTACACGTGACCCCTCACATCCACCACAACATATTAAGCTGAAACACAGCCGTACTTTATACCATGGTAGTGGCCCTCTCCTGTACCCATCCCTTGCCTTTGAATACTGGAGTAATTATACTCAGCTTCCATTGACTTGAGATCTTAGCGGTGAGAAGTAGGTACACAGTTGAAGAGGTTTGAGGTTGGATAAATTAAATTATTTATAGTCATACTCACTGAAATGTTATTCTTGCTAAGAAATTATGGAATGGATATTCCCTTCCCTAATAACTAATATTTCGAGATAGTTAATAATTGTGACTTACGTCATGCTCGAAAATTGTTTCGGTACTAAAATCTATAAAAAAGAAAAAGATTAAAGACTTATTTATTATTTTTTATTTAATTAAACAATTTAAATTAATTAATTCCCTGTCTTTTTTTCTCAGCTCATCCAAATCTGGTTCTCTTTATCACCCACGGTGGTTTATTATCGCTAACAGAAGCTTTTCATTTCGGTGTCCCTGTTATCGTTATACCAGCTTTCGCAGATCAGTTTGCTAATGCCTTGAGAGTTGAAAACAAAGGCTTTGGTAAAAAAATTGAATTGAGTTATACGATGTACAAAGATCTGGAAGTAGCCATTGATGAAATTCTCACTAACCCAAAGTAAGTGAAAATATACCCAATTATTACTTCGCACACGTTTGCAATTATATTACTCTATACTTCACGTGTAGTAAACGCTTCGGATTAGCGGTTAGCCCCGTGAAATATGGTTATGTCGGAATCGGATCGTCTACAATCACCCGCTGATCGTTCCGTCATGGGTGCCTAGCATGAGACCCCGGATATGCCTTGGGAAGAAAATTTCCAGGATCTCCAGTAGCGAATACAATTGTACCCTCAAAGAATGATAATTGACCTCCAAATCTGCTACAAAAACTGTATATAACATGAGAACCATTAAAAGAGATGATAATTATTTTATAACTATGCTACTTATGATGATGATACCTACGTTCTGTGCAATATTTTTCTTTGCCTTCAGCTTACCATCAGGCGAGGCGAAGTAAAATTGACGTGTCCTATATAAAAAAAAATACAACGTATCTAAAGGGTATTTAAAGGTGACACCAATATTACGTAAATTGTAATGTCAAAATATTTATTGCTTATTTATATAATTTTGTATTTATGTTACTAGGTACACCAAGAAAGCAAAGGAAAATTCCGCAGCTTACCATGATCGTCCAATGACATCGAAACAGGAGTTTCTATTCTGGGTAAATCACGTAGTGCGCACGCGCGGCGCTCCGCATCTACGCTCTCCAGCACTTCAGCTACCACTTTATCAACGATTGTATGTAGATCTTGTAGCTGTTTTAATAGTATTAATTTTTGTTGTTATATCTATAGTTAAACGTATTTTGTGTATGTTTAGAGTGAAAATATTGTTTAAGAAAGAAAAACATGCCTAAGATTATTTTCTAGTAGGTACATTTCATACCTACGTATAACTAGTAGTATGTATATGCACATGTGTGAAGACTTCAAATACAATGTTAAAATGTATAATTATCTGTTATTGAATCAATTAATCAATCAATCAATTAGCCTATTGCAGTCCACTGCTGGACATAGGCCTCTCCCAATATGCGCCACGCTTGCCGATCCTCCTGTTATTGAATAAGGGTGTTGTAACGATAAATATGGAGTGTAATCCCACGTCACATAAAGCTGTGATCTTCCTTTTAAATTACTTGTGCTTGCACCCAATTGAATGTCCTACTTAGTCAGCTATTGTTCAATATCAACCATTTCAACCAATGATTGTTATACTATAATCTAGTAACTGATGTTATAGCCTCCTAAGCAAGATCGAATTGTTTCATTTCCTATTTTTAAACGTACGAATATTATAATGAGACTGTGGATTTGTTAGTAAATAAATAAATTACATGTAATTCATTAGTATTGTAGTAAATACAACACAGTATAGATCTGTGGAAATTTGAAATAGTACTTCAAAGGCTAGGTACTTTCAGCTGTATATTTTATTTGTCCGGACATATATTTTTTTGCATTGCAATACAAAGGCGATATTATACAATGTAACCCTTTTTCGCCTCACGGGCTAGATAATCTGCAAGCGTATTAAATATTATTCCAACAATGATATACATTTACGACTGCCAATGGCTGTCACTCAATAACGAATCGATATTATTATAATTGCTCACAGATTATTATCAATTCCGCTACTCATTGCACCTGCTCCAATTTGGAATTTAATTTTTTTCTTAAAGACTTGGAATTCCTTACCAATTTACGTGTTTCCCTCTTCTTTTCTCTTCCCACAGTCCCGGGTCCTTTAAGCGGGGCGTGAAAATGCATCTGATGTTTCCGTCAAGCCGAGTGCCACCATCGTAACATGGTACGTGTCTGTAATGGTGACCTTCTTTTCAGAGTCTTTGCCTTCAGCTTACCATCAGGCGAGGCGAAGTCAAATTGACGTGTCCATGTCCATATAAAAAAAAACAATCATTTTTATTAGCCTTTTGCAGTCCACTGCTGGACATAGGCCTCCCAATATGCGCCACGTTTGCCGATCCTCCTGTTATTGATAATTCAATAACAGGAGAATGTGTGTTCATTTATAGGGTAAATAACAATAATTACATGATTAATATTGCCACAATGGAGATTGGGAGGCAATAAGATTAGTAGGATAGTGGAAAATGATGAGTCAGTTACTCAGACCAAGCCGTATTCTTTTATTTCTGCCACTGAGATAGGAACAGGAATACAGCGGGCATGTCAAATGGTCAACGGACACGGACCTACAGATTTTTGTAATGAGATAGATTGAGAAGCATTTCAATCTTATATCTATTAACAGCCCCCAAACAAATCCACTTGTCTAGGGGGGCAATGCCATGCAGTCTGATATTTGTTTCTTTAGAGGTGAGGGCCTTGACACTTGACAGTTATAGGTCTGCTTTAATAAGGCGGTACATAAGTTCGTATTAAACGTCATGTCTTCGACTCTGGGAACTTCATACAAAAAATAAACATTAATTTAATATATTGTTTATTTCTTTAGATAGGTAGATACTGAATATAAAATGCCTATAATATTTTTTTACGCCTGATACGCAACGTAATTATACAAATATGACGTAAGTGACATTACAAGATTAAAAAGACAATAATAAATATATATAATTATGTTAATCGTGTACTTCATTAATATAGTTTTTAAATGCAAAATACTAGGAAATATTTTTTTTATGTTTTTCAATTTATTTTCTATTGTTATTTTTCTTACATGGTCGCCATATATACGTAACACTGCTCAAGATTCATATCAAAAACTTAAATAATCTGTTATTTTAATATAAGCACAATTTGTATTTAATGTAAAATCAAGTACATAATGAAATGTACGTACTTATACGATTGCAACTAAAGTACTGATAAATAAAACCCTAAGAAATAATTTTCCTACATAACCACACTATCTATAGATACAGTATCTATCTTATGCAGAAAAACACAACTATCCCTTTCATCAAGATTATTGAGTATTAATACTAAGTGATTAAATAGGTTCACCCTTGTTTGCCCAAAAAACGTATGACAAAACATCATTTGACAAACTTTCATTTTGCAAACATATTACTTTAAAAATAATCATTTGACATAATACACGTAGTATTGCAAATGTATTATTTAGAAAACATTTCGATTACTAAAATTTTATTTAAAAAAAATGTTCATTTGACTAAATGAAGTTCTGCATGGTTATAAAAAAAAATAACCACGAAGGCTAGTGCGGGAGCTTCGCTCCGCTCCGCTCCCGCATTAGCCTTCTAACCTAATCTATCCAAGTCGGAATGAGCAGCTTTCTCAATAATCTATCACTAACTGTCTGTTTGTCAACTAACATTTATACAATAATGTTAACGGGAATTAACGCGATCATGGTATAGGTACATACATACCTTTGATTTGCCTGACGTTTCGACCAGGTTACACCGGCCGTGGTCACAGGCTGACTGGCTCAGCGGTGCACGCCCGCCGTCTTCGAATCCGTGAGGTAGTAGGTTCTTCATCTACCCGCACATCTTCGAGATTTTTCACATTTTGTTGTCGCCATGTACCGTCACATACTACACTCACTGTGTCCCTATTCCGCAAGCCAACTGTCCGGTGTCTATCCGACTGCGCAGAAAAGCGAGGTTGCATGTTGTTTATCACTGGATTCCATGTTGCTGATAATTTAAACCCATCTTCCCGATTGAAATTTTTATGTTTCTTAATTTCAATCGCTTCACGTACAGCTCTTGAATAAAAGTGACGTTCGGTGGAGAGGACTTGCGTATGGTGGAACTCGATCCAGTGATTGGTGCCTGCCTCCAGTAGGTGCTCTGCAATCGCAGATTTGTTTGTCTGGCAATTCTTTACAGCTGCGATGTGTTCTTTGACCCGTTCAGCAATAGTTCGCTTCGTTTGGCCTATGTAGGAACTACCGCAACTGCAATCTATCTTATAGACACCTGGACACTGTAGCGGTAAGACGTCCTTCGGTGTGCCCACGATGTTATTAACCTTTGTACCTGGGGTGTACACTGTCGGAATGGAGTAGGTTTTTAACACGGAGCCGATTTTGTCCGTTACTCCCTTGACATAGGGCATATAGGCTGGTTGTCTGCTCACCTCTGGATGTCTACGCCTCGGCGCCTGCAGTCTCCGTCGTTCGTTCACTGCATATCCGTTTTTCTTAAGTACCTCCTGAACATGGTCCAGCTCTCGCTCCAGATGTTCAGGGTCACAGAGATCATAAGCTCTGTTCCTGAGTGAGGTCATGACGGATTGCAAGTGCCGGGGATGGTGATGAGACGTGGCGTGTAGGTACCTGTCCGTATGTGTAGGCTTACGGTACACACAGTGTGACAAGGAACCATCTGATCTCACGGCTACTTTAACGTCTAGGAATGACAACGATCTATCCTTTTCCATCTCATATGTGAACCTTATCTTGGGATGAATTGAGTTGAGATGTTGTATATACTGATCCACTTCCTGCCGACTTCCCTTGACAATGCTGAAGATGTCATCCACATACCTCTTCCAAAGTCTGATGGTCTTCGGGCCGAGACTCAGCGCCTTCTCTTCAAAATGTTCCATCCAGATGTTGGCAAGTACCGGGGCTACAGGACTTCCCATTGCGACTCCATCTATCTGTAGGTAATGTTGATCAAGACGGCGGGCGTGCACCGCTGAGCCAGTCAGCCTGTGACCACGGCCGGTGTAACCTGGTCGAAACGTCAGGCAAATCAAAGGTATGTATGTACCTATACCATGATCGCGTTAATTCCCGTTAACATTATTGTATATCATGGAACGCGAGAGTTTAAAAGTTTGTCAACTAACATGTTTTTAAAATAATCAATTTGTAAAATGATGTTTTGTATAATGATTTTTTTTCAAATAAATATTTTGTCTAATGAGTAGTTTATTAAACATTAGTTTGTTTATCAAACGTTATTTGTCAAATGAAAATTTGTCATTAGTTTTTTGTCAAACCGATTAAATAACGTAGTATTTAGAATATGAAGAGATTCAGTCCTGTACCACTGTGTCCAGTACCTAGTGTGGAGAAACGAGGTGTGATATTCCTCCGACACAAAGGAGGACCAGAATAAGGAGATCACGCCTGACAGGCCGCAACCAAGCGGTGTTGGGTTTATTCTAAGAGTATCAAGATAGATACTCTAAGGGTTTATTGCACGGAGGACAGAATAAATATCATTTCCTTCTCCATGGTCAATTGCTATACCAGGGCGACAACTTCCATTGCGCGATGCAGGATTAGTAGTTTCATAGAATTTCGTCTAGTCACCTATTTTTGTTTTTGTTAAACGAAGACCCACTTGGTGTAAGACTCGACTCTTTTTTATGTAGAGCTCGGCAAATTGACTTCACCTCGCCTGATAGTAAGCTGAAGGTAAAGTCTTAGGCAAGAGGGTCACCATTATAGGCACGTACCATCGTCAGCTGTTTTTTCACCCCCCACTTAAAAGATCTAAAACTTTAGGAAGAAGGAAAAACATGAGCTGGTAAGGAATAAGGAATACCATCAAAATGTCACACTATGTATTAAATATTTACTATTTATGTATTGTATTTCTGTATTATATTAATAGAATCTAGGTTACCATGGTAAAGAGTACAATGAAGCTGGTTATACAACGTATATAAGACTATTCATGGCCGCCGTCTACCAACGACTGTGACCAGATAGCTAATAGCAAGGAAACAAAAAACTCACTGAAGTCAAACTCCTGTGTTAGTTAGTCTTGAGGGATGTATTATTTATTAACAAGGCATATCTTTGAAATCTTAAATAAATAGAAGATAATAAATATTTACTAAATGCTACTGATGTACTTCTGTAACATTTTGATTTTTTTTAAATAAAGGTCGTATTATATAAAACTTTAAAACATAAAGTACCTTTATTTTAAAATATTGACCTGTCAGGCTGTGAGGCACTCGAAAGCCATAGGATTGCATGAAAAGTTTATTCCTCTCCTGTGTAAATATAGCAGATGATGGGCTTTTGTCTCAACCTACCCGGGACGAAAATAGGCGTGAGTATTTTATGTGAAAAATGAGTTGAGTACATAATTGTGGGACATTCTTTAAAATATTATAACCACGACAGTACTGATAAATCTGACATAACAATGATATTGATGTTTGACTTGATTAGTGGAATAAATTTTACTTGTAGGATCGACATCATTCCTTGAATAACTTAAACGAGACATTCGTATTGAAGATCGTTTAAGGAGATAAAATAAATTGAAAATCTAAACACATTTTATTTACCAATATTTGTATTTTAATTATTCTTCTTTTTGGTATCTATAACTTTTTTTTTACATACTACAGCACACGCAAAGCGTAATAATTTAGAAGTCATGTGTATAGTTATCACTAACAAAGCAATTACATCTAAGTATAGCCGTTGGTAAAGCGGGACGTTGAGGGCAGGAGAACGTAAATGTGGAGCACCACGCGTTGCCACCACGTGACGTACCCAATGTGATAGCTCTTGAGCCGGCTTCATGGTACGATCGTGATATATTTGTGACAGTTGCTTCACTCTTTCTTTATATCTAAAAAGTTAAATCTAATTTTAATCCTCATAAAAGTACAACTTTAAAACACAATATTGGACTTGAAACTGTAGCAGTTTCCTTCTCGCAAAATACTAAAATTTTCTAATGAAAATATTCAAAATGCTACACTAGAGTAGTAAAACAAAAACACTGTTTTAAATTAATATACAACGTATGCAAATTATTTCTAATTCCGATTTCGAAGTATTCCTCAAATCAATTGAAATATTCCAGTAAAGCCAAAGTAGGTATACTTACATGCGCTTAGATAACATTTCTTTAATGGCCACTCTCAAGTCTTTATCTACATTATAAGTTAGGTCGACTCTAAGAGCAAATCCCTTTTTAGTAGCTCTGTTCACGTTGACAAACTGATCACCAAATATGGGTATGCCAATAACTGGTACACCATAGTGGATTGTCTCCGTAGTTGATAGGAGCCCTCCATGTGTAATAAAAAGGACGCAATTTGGATGAGCTGTAAATAACATTATTATGGTTTATTCCCTTCAAAGAGGCACAGTTTCAAAAATGTTAAAATAGTTAATTATCTTACTCAAGATGCTCGGTTGTGGTGCCCATTTCAAAATATGAACATTTTTCGGCACATTGGGCAGGTCTTCTTCGAATTTCCACAACACAGTTTGCTTCAGTTCACCGAACATTTTCAGAAGTTTTTGCTTGATTTGTTCTGGTAAGTCTTTGCTCTTAAGATTTGAGCCCATGCTGAAATATATAACTCCATCTTTCGATGCATCCATAATTTTTTTCAAATCCTGTAAACATAAACGTGTTTTTTTGTATTTAATTGATCATCATTAAGGTTTGAATTTCCAAGTTTATCATCATCGGAATTGTAGTGGCATCCAAAACTTATACTTTTTAGCCGAGGTCTGTTCTCTGTTCTCCTCTCTGATTAGTTTATTTAGGGTTTTGTGGCAACGACTGACGTCTGAACCTGGGATAAACGAGGACTGTGCCAGTGCATTACAGGATAACCAGCAAGAGCACCGTCTTGCTGATGAGCTTGACTTGTGCTTCGAAGATGTTAGTGGAGAAAACGTACATACTCATGTGAATGTAAAATAACTTAACTATAATGTGCGCATAAATGCAACACGATTATAAAAAATAACAAAATTCAACTACCTCAGGCAAAGG
Source organism: Eilema depressum (assembly GCA_914767945.1). Taxonomy (NCBI): domain Eukaryota; kingdom Metazoa; phylum Arthropoda; class Insecta; order Lepidoptera; family Erebidae; genus Eilema; species Eilema depressum. The sequence continues at coordinate 12,852,545 of OU612033.1, read as the reverse complement.
TTTGACATTTTCATCAATGTGGTACCCTCCTATTGGTTTATAGCTCTGTGGTATTCTGGCAGCTTCTCCCATAGACACATGTGAATTTCCCAAAATCAAAGATGCATTAAATCGAAGTTTTTCGAATGTGGGCGGCTTTCGGCCTCTGGCTATAATGTTCGGCACGATATATTTCTCATATACGTCAGATTGCAATTTATCGTAGTACCTATTAATATATACCGAACAAAACTAACGGTTAATATCAATTAATACAATTCATAATTTATTAATTGTAATAATTTCTTTTAAATTATACACAACTAGATACGAGTACAGACTATAGTACTTACATAAAATCCGAGTAGACATCTGCAAGTCGTGTCCATAACTCTTGTAGTCGTTGTTGAAATGTAAAAGGAACTATATTTGTCGATAATGAATCTGCACTATATGCAGGGGTTGGCATTTCATCGATCAGTCTTAAAACACGAGCATTAATTTCCACTGGAGACACCCATATAAGTGGGCAGCCAAATAAAGGTGCCCAACTGAAATTAAGCATAGCAATAATTAGTAAGATATTTGTTAATTTTTTTTCTTAATAATTAAATAAACAATGCTGAAGAATAAGGAAATAAATTGAACTTAAGTTTAAAATGATATTTCAGTAAGAATTTAATCTTATTGATTGATTTTTCTACGACCTAAATATCTTAAATTGAAAAGTAATTTTATTTAGATTTATACTTAAATCTTCTGTATGAAGATTTTTTTTTCTAATTACCTTGCCAATATCTCATTGAACATCCATTCTACAATAACAACATCAAAATGTTCTTTCGGATCGCTCATTAGCTTCTGTACTTCTTTAATTTCCAATGTCCTCGCGACTATATTTACCATAACACGCATTATTAAATCTCGATCATTTGTAATAATTTTTCCTTCTAAAATACTGGCAATGCTGAGAGTGTGAGCTGGAATGAAAAGTAAATAAATAAATGAATATTCAACGATATATTGTACGATGCATTGCATGAAAATTATCTACCCTATGATAACTGCTGAATATACCCTCTCTACCATAATTACTTACTTTGAATAAGTGGGAAGGGAGAGCGAAATTCCTCGTGATAGCCCAATGCAGATAGGTCTAAAAACGACAAAAAAGGGAACAAATTAATGACAGCATGAGACCTGTTAGAAATCAAAGGTATTGTATTTCTCTTCTGTACTACAAATCGATTTTCATTGTTTTCGCTTCATTTCCTTTATTTCCAACAGGCCTCATGCCGTTATTTTTTTTTACCTCCAAAAAACTATCTGCACTAAACTATGACCCTTAATATTTTATCTTAGTAAGTAGACATAGCATTTATCTGGTCTTCTCTTCTATACAGTGTGTTTTCCAGAAATCTTTCACATGTACTGGTATTGGATTTCCGTAAAATAACTCGGTCATGCGCTTTTGAAAAGATATTATCTTAATTTGCGGTATGGACGACAAGTTACAAATAGTATGAATTTCGGTTTTTTAATATAATTAATATTTCTGAAACTGTTCACTAATAATTGGAATTCATACATACCAGGAAAAACCTCTATATTTTCACTGACGTCGATCTGACGAAGGTTCGAAGGTGCATTCTTATATTCAAAAGTAGTGACATACACCACCTGTGTTTAAAGTATATAATTACATTTTTGAAATTGAAGAGCGAAATAAATTTAAACATTCCCGTTCAACCCTGAAAAGCATAATAAGTTTACCAGCAAAATAGCCCCTCTTTTAAATTTCATTAGTTTCTATAATTCTTACGAAAAATGATAATACATTTATGAAGAATGTGTAAGCTATTAATTAGTAAAAATAAGTAGGTATCGTAAGATATCATTTCATTTGTTAAATCTAAAATTAGATAAATCAAAAAACATTAAATACCAACCTCATTTCCGTCTTTAAGAAGCTGTTTGACAACAGCATCACCTAAATTTGCATGACTCCTTGAAGGCACTGGATATACGACTAGCGCTCTGTAGGCATGACTGGAGTCCAAGGCAATATTCAATCCTATCAGTAAATAAATTAGCGTATACATCATCTGAAAAGATAAAAACTTATATTTTAACAATGACATTAAATATGAAGACAAAACTCACTGAATTTAATTGATGAAAGTACTCGAAATATAATCGAACTAAATTAACCAATCCAAGGGAGGTATTGTTAGTAGGCTCGTTTAAACCTTAGAACCATCAAAAAACCGCACGCCCCGTCGTCTGGATCTTCAGTTGCCGGAGGTGAGAAAGCCAACCCAGGGCCAGCTCCGGTATCAAAAGGGCCCCTTCGGACACTTATTATCCACTAACAGTACAAGCTTTCTTTAGATACAGTAGCCTTGTACCGATCGTTATTAGTTTTAGTATTTTCATCGCTTGTGAAGAACTTTTACAATCCTAGTTATGTGTAACGTTTATTGTTGTCATTTATTTATTCATCACCTTTTACTGTAACTATTTTCAACTTTGAACTAATACAATAACTATTGTAATTAGTACGTCGCTGAATCGTAAACAATTATTATATAATACATAATGAAGAAATATATTTGTCATCGAGTAGAGTATTTTGTTCACTTTATCAATATTTTTTATTATTTCAGGGCCATGGTGTGACCAATCTATTGCTACAATATCTTAAATAAAAATTATTTTTTAATTACTTACTGATTAATTCGCAATCGATGTATGGTGTGGTGGAAGTTTTCGAGAGCCTTGTTTGATTTTGTCCCAAAGACAATAAATTAACAAAAGTACTTATCACACCGATGTCAGGTATTATACTAAATATACAATGGATATTCATACACATGCAATCGTATGTACTATCTTTATTGTAACTAAAATCGAAAGTAGATTGCAGATTCTACGGACAATTTTGGTTCTGAAAGATTTTTTTACAATGCACTGACCAACTTTATCTGTATGATGTCATATTGTTTGATAAACATAATATTATTATCTTATCACTCTAAAAGTGTACATATTTCTTTGTGGATTGGTGAGTAGGGGATAAATCAACCTCACCAAATGCTGTATGGATACAGCAGCTGGTCATCGAACGAGGGTCTGGCACAAGCTCTTGTAGTGGAAGGCAAGACGGTAGTCGCACCTATAAATGGCAAAATAAGTCTCAATTCTTCGATAAAGAATCCTGTCTAAACTGTCTTTGTTTGAATAGGTATAGGATATTCTTATTCTTTTATTTTTTATAAGAATAATATTTACGTAGTAGGTATCATCTAATCATTTTATATTTTGTGATAAAAAATAATAATACAGTAATTAAAACTACAAATATACAAAAAAATAGATATGCAATTAGTTTTTAAATAAAATAAAACAAACCTATGCTGGAGCTCCGCTCCCGCATTAGCCTTCTAACCTAATCTATCCAAGTCGGAATGAATAATTTTTCTTTCAGCAGTAATATCCATTTTTCAAATTTTGTTTGCTTACAGTAGATACTTATTTATCAAGGTGAGACGAATTTTCGCACATGAAATATCATTTTGAAGAGACGAATTTACAACAACCCGTCCATTATACACATTGCCTGATGCGCTTCGGGCATTGTATACAATACCTAGGCAATGTATGAAATTAATCGTATTATACACATTGCCTATAACAGATACACACTGACACGTAACCAGAAGTATTGCTAATCGTACAGTACAAGGCGTGACATTACTTCTACATCAATGTACTTTGATGAACCCAACGTTATGGAGTGCTACATTTTATTATAATGCACATGTAGAAATGACAATATCTCCAAAAATGTATTTCGCTAAACATATTTTAAAACAAAATGAAATTACGATGATCAAAAAATTGCATCAGGAAATAATAAGCTAATGATGGAACAATTGATTTGGTCAATTAGAAAAATTGAAGTTTAAACCTAATAATATAATACATCTTCGAGGGCATGCAAACAGAAGAACTAAAATAGAAAACTCACCCTTCAGTTTTTTTTAAGTATTCACAAATCACTTAACATTCTTACCTAAAGTAGCTATATAAACATAGTATCACTTGAGAGGCTTCAAAATATATATTTACTCAATATTTTGTCATAAGAACTCATACAGGAAAATCTTACGTGTAAATTATTTCAAAACATTTACAGATACCCAATGTACTAGAATGCTACCTTGAGCAACAGTTTTTTCCTCATAGTCACAAAAAGTAGTAATAAATTTAATATCGTGACGAGTAGCAATAGTTATTTTTTAGTTTTTCCCAAAATTATTCGATATGCATCAACTAAATTAGCTCGATGATGGTAATGCAAAAGTTTGAAATCAATATGAAAATAAGAAATTGATTAAATTCGACTTCGATTTTCACATACATAATAACAACGAAGCTAATAAAAGTGAATTAAAAAGACATAAGTAAAATAAGTAAGACGAGAAAAATGTGATCTTGACTAGGCTTATGGTGAATAACAAATTGACAAATTGTCTGATCAGATAAAGAAAAAACTTCACAAATAACATCTTCAATACATATATTTTTAAACTTGTTTATTATAAATATATTTTGTCTACATAAATCAACAAAACATCAAAAATATTTTAAACAGAAATTTACAATAATTCTAATTCGTTTTCTTTTTGGTCTCTACTTTCTTTGAGCATATAAGGGTACAGATCAGGCTGAGTAATTTACAAATAAATATTATAGCAACTAAGAGTATAGCTATTAGATCGAAATATAGACGTTGATAGAATGGTACATCTAGAGCTGGTGAACGCAGATGTGGAGCACCACGTGTCTCTACTACGTGACGCACCCAAAACGCCAATTCATCGTTGGGCTTTAATGGACGGCTATGATATACTTTTGACCATTCCTTGGCTTTCAGGCGGTATCTGTAAATAAAAAAGCTTCATTAATATACCTCAGAAGAAAGATCAAGTTTTTTAATAATAATGCAATAATTTTGGGACATATTACACAACACAATATTAGTCTGAGCATTGTTACCTAGTTCTAGAACACAGAAAACAAAATTATATGTATGTGCAGATGATAAATAAATAAATGAATAAAGCACATTGTCACACCTAACTATTCAATTTTGTAGCAAAATCACAAATAAGTTCTTGTTGAAGTGGTCAACTTTAAACTTTAAAATTATTGTTATTGAAACTAATGATATAACAATTACTTACGTAGAGTCTGTTGTCATTTTTTCGATCGCAACTTTCAAGTCTTCTACTACGTTATATGTCATATCCACTTTGATACCAAAACCCTTTTTCACAGCCTTCTTTATGTTACTAAACTGGTCACCAAATGCAGGTACTCCGATAATTGGTATACCGAAGTGTAAAGTTTCAGCAGTAGACAGAAGACCTGCATGAGTTATGAAAATGGCACAATTTGGGTGAGCTGAAAAGTAAATCAGGTTTAGTATTGTGAAATGTTTAACAAAATCAACGATAGAGATAATGCTATATTAAATAAAACATACATAAAATGCTTAGTTGTGGTAACCAATTTGATATATGGACATTTTTAGGGATATCAGGTAACTGTTCTTCGAACTTCCACAATACAGTTTGTTTCAGGGCTCCCAACATCTTTAAAAGATTCCGTTTTATATCCTCTGGCCAGTCTTTGCTTCTTAAGTTTGATCCCATGCTGAAGTAAATTACGCCATCTTTGGCGTTGTCCATTATTTTCTTTAGGTCCTAAAGAAATGACACAATCTATTTAACTTTCTACGGAATAATTTTGTTCGTTTATAATCACTAGTATAGTAAATATAATCCATTCCAATATTTTTATCAATTCTATATCTTATTCCAGAAATTCATTTTTTTTATTGCCAGTTAAGTAACACAATCGACGAACTTTTATTACTTGCCTCAATCAATCAATCAATCAATTAGCCTACTGCAGTCCACTGCTGGACATAGGCCTCCCCCAATGTGCGCCACGTTACTTGCCTATATTTGATTAAATATAAAAAAATGAAATACACGAAAAACAGTTTTAACAAAAAGAAATTACCAATTAATTGCTGAAACAGCAAAATAATGTGCTATTAGTTTCACAAATACAATGACCGCCTGACTGGTCTAATTCAAGTTAATATACCTCTGGTAAAGGTTTAATATCTTCGTCAATGTGATATCCTCCGATGGGTTTATAGCTTTGAGGTAGACGGACAGCTTCTCCCATAGAAACATGTGAATAGCCCAAAACCAAAGATGTATTAAACCTAATATCTTGAAATGACGGTGGCTGACGTCCTCTTTTTAATATCACAGGTGCTATTAGTCGGTTATACGCTTCGGCTTCCATTTCATCGAAGTATCTAAAAATATTAATACAAAATTGAAAATAAAACTGAGGCAACTTAGTTGAAGAAATATAGATTTCAAGTTCTAAACTACAGTTTTTCCAAGCCCATTACTCAATTCACCAGTACCCAAACTCAAAAATAAAGGAGGATGGGCGTTTTGGGCCCACTTACAATATTGTCCAATCGAAATGAATTTACCATCGTTGGATAGCTCTTATCAAGAGTATAAAAAACGACTATGGCAGCTAACCTGTATCTATTGTCCGTTTTGTAATATACTCCTCAGAAGTTACATCAAAATAGAATTAAAAAAAATAAAAAATATCTGGCTTGACCGATTTTGATGATGATACTATTCTTATTAACTCTAAGTGTACGTAAGCAGATAAGCATTAAGTTGGCACCGGTTTTGTGAAATTATGTGCTTGATTTTTTTTTATACCACTTATGTGACAGACAAGCGATTTTCACTTGGCATTACTACTATGCATTTATAATATTAGTGTGAATAATAATAAGAAGAAGAAGGGCTTTAGAAGGTTTCTTCAGGGTTGTGTGACGCCCCTGGTGCTGCATACGTCCATAGGCCACGGTAACCACTTTCCATCTGGTGGGCCGTGTGCTTGTCTGCCACCTAAGTGGTATAAAATAAAACAAGAAATAAAGTGTATATTCACTTATTTCTCGAAAATCTTACTTATTGTAATTATTATTATTATATTTATAACATGCCATAATCGAGACCAATAATAATAGAAGTGTATGCAGAATGCTACAAAAAAACAAAAAATACTGCTTTCGGACAGCAAATCGGGACTAGCGCCATAGTTATTCGTAATCCACACAAAAATACCTTTCCAATGGTGTATCATTTATTCCGATTGGAGGGTGGGACCAAGTTCCATACATTTGTGCCCATCATCCTTTATTCGATAATATATTCGGTCAGAAATGAATTACAATTATGCACCCTGTCGGGCACAGTACTCACTCAGCAATCTCTAGCTAAATATTGAACTGTAGTTCGCTAATAACAAGGCATCATATTAAGCTCCCAAAGCATATTATATTATAATATTTCTATGAATTTGTGCAAACTAATTTTACGTATTTTTTTTTGAGATTATGTTCGACATCAATGCATTATCTTATAAAATAAGACCTTGTACCTGTGAAATAGATATTCTGCCTTTAACAAGGACCACAATTCTTCCACACGCTGCTCGAATGAAAATGGTAGCACATTTGTAGACAAGCAATCTGGCACATGAGTAGGATTTGGTACAGAATCTATTCGCCTTAAAATATCAGAGTTAACCTCTATGGGAGACATCCATATTAATGGACAGTCGAATACTGCTGCAAAACTGTAATAAACATGAAAGATAAATAATTTTGAAAATATTTATTTAAATCGGACATGATATCTATTTGAATGGTGCATTTTTGAGAAAATTTTAAAAATGAATAAATAATTTATGAGCAAACAATATAATTGTAGCGTTGTTTTGCTGCAATATCAGAGCACGGTGCAATTGTGCTGGCACGTGCTGATAAGAACAGTTGTTATAAAGTTTCTTATTCGCCAGTAACTAGTACTGCAGACTGATAATTACAACTAATCATGAAAAAATCAACCATGAAAAAAAATATCCTTTTGAGTAAAACTTTGTTTTAAGTCTTAAGTTTAGTTTATACCTGCTGAATTTTATCCTACCATAAAATACGCATACTTATATAAATAACTAGCTCTACATTAATGTCTTACCTAGCTAATACATCATTATCCATAAATTCAACTATCACTACGTCAAATTGTTCCTTAGGATCACTTATTAATTTCTGTACTTCTTTGTTTTCTATAGTTTTTATACCAACTTCAGTCATAAAGCGCTTCACGGCTTCTGAGTCACTTGGAGCTGTGTTATCCATTATAGCTTTAATATTAATGGAATCCGCTAAAATACAAGAAAATATATTACTTTCATACTAAGATCTAACCCTGTAAACTACTTCACGTTATACACTTATTATTTGCAAATCAGAACTTAAATTGCGGTAAAATGTATATGCTGCTACAGATACACCGGGCAGGTGTAACAATAGTCAATTTTAAAACATACCAGGCAAAAATTCTTCATTGCTACTGACATCAATCTGACGAAGTGTAGGAGGAGCATTCTTATATTCTATCGATCTTATGTAGGTAACCTGCAAAAAATAATGTATCTGTATTTTCGATTTATTTAAGATTTCATTAACCCGAGTTTTACTTTCTGAATATTGAATTCTATTGATTTGTTTGACAACGTGATTGATGTTTTTTTGCGTCATATATGTATTTATAAGCAGAAAGTGTATTTGAAAAGTTCATTAGTTTTAATTTTGAGACATACTGACTTCATTGCCATCTTTGAGTAGTTGCCTAACGATGCCATCGTTTAGAATTGAGTGGCTTTTGGAAGGCATCTGGGTCACTACCAATGCCTTGTAGGCGTCAGAAGGATAAGTCAATACAGTTATACAGAGCAAAACTTTTATGAACATCACCATGATCTGAAACAAAATTACAATGATTTCATTTTCATTGTTACCAAACAATTTTAAGATTGTATTTCTAATCTATATAAAGATTGCACAATAAAAATATATGTAATTTATCGTCTCTTAAACACTACCGATACTGAAAGTAAAAGATCGTTAAATAACCATCGAGAGTTTACCAGAGCGCGGCCCAGAAGAAATTGGGAATGAAAATCTATTACCCTGAAAGAAGTACTAAATCCATCATTCAAATATTATTTTTCTGAGCAAATTATAATACAGGTGCAATATGTATATACGCTCAGTAAATTAATCGTTCAAATAGTTGAACTTGGAGAACTTGACCCATTTATGTTATTAAGTAGCTACATTTTACCAACATAATGCCTTTGTTTTAAAATCACACACCATGGTATAAATATGAAATCACTTACCTAGTAACCTGTTTGCTTTGACTGAACTTGGAACAGATAAATAAGTAGACACCTAACTTATTATATAAATACATGACCATGCTGTCAGCGTTATCCATTTATTGAATGATCGTTTTAGCGCTACTATTGAAAATTACAAATTGATCTATATACAAATCAAAACTGAAAATGATAAGTATACAGTAGATATTAAAATGATAACTACTATCATATTGGTAAAGTGCAATAATGTCAAGGATTAATAAGGGTTACATACACATACATACATACAATCACGTCTTTACCCCCGGTGGGTTAGGCAGAGGTGAATTAAATTAACACCCACATTTCACCAATCATTGTATTAGTTCCCACGTAATAGGGGGTGAGCCTATTGCCGTTTTCCGGGCACTATGGTTGGCTCGATCCATGTATAGGCTGAGTCTGGGCTGTATAGTATATATCTATCTGATGTTAAACAGCCCTATCCCTTAGTCGCCTTGTACGACACCGCATGGGGGGAAATGGGGTAGACCCAAATTCTACTCTGCCGGAGCCCACGCAGGGTTACTAAAACTATTAACTAGAACCTTATTTTTTTTTCAATTTATTTGACAGAGCTTATTAAAATAATATTGAAAGAAACGTCCGTTCTACTTCAATCATAACATAACATTCATAACTATATTACTAATAGTTAATCATTTAACAATACCAACGTATGACGTCACGCGTTGTTATTACTTACATGTATGTTCTCTTGCCGTTTTTAAAAGTCAATTAAACAATATATGTATATTGATTTAAGTTCACTGTCAGTCAACTATTTTACTGAGCTTGGACTTTTTTAATAATTTCATCAAAGTCGCGACTCAGGTCAAATTTTTTAAGTAGCATTTACTGGCCATATCTTATAAAAGATGATGCCATTCCTATGAAAATACCGAGGAGAACCGAAAAACCGGCCTAAAGACCTTGACTTTGGTCTTAATTTTACTACATTTCTAATTCATTACTTTAACCGAGACCAAGGTTTATGGAAACTAGTTAGTGACCTTGTCGATGTGAAGCGTATTTACAATATACTAGCATTATAAAACAGTTTACGCAATAACATTTAACATTCGGGTTCACTGTACTGTACAGCTGTTACGTGAATATTTTATATTAAATCTCATTCATATTATGACAGCTATTTTTGGCAATAATAAAAGACTTACTTGTTGCTCGTGTATTCACCGATCACAAATTGTAATGAAAAATAAAGGAACTATACTAGGCCGTTTGTAAGCACAGACGACCTCTCCCCGCCACGTGTTTGACATTACTGAGAAAGAGGAAAGAAATGTCGGGAGTCGGGCGTGACACTCGCACCAATGCTGTTACTGGTTAAACAACAAGTATTTTCTTATTTATAGTTCTATACAGGTTGTTTAGATTATTTTAGATAACTACTAGATAGACAGTGTAATACTATTTGCAATAGGTAGATGAAACACCAATACGAGAATACAAATAAAAATATTATCATTTGGCTGAATAGTGCCATGCACATGATGGATGTCCGTTATAATAAAGGAGCACAAACACGAATATGAAATTATAAAAAATTGGTTAACGTGTTTTTTTTTCCTTGTTATAGAAATGCTTCACAATGTGCACTGCAAATAGTTTCATACTACGCGTACAGTCTAGGGTTATTCTTATTACTCTTAGTTCGAGGTTAAGTCTTAGGTTTAGGTAATAAGAAATATACAGTATAAAAACACGTCATATTGTAAAACATTATTCGACTAAATTTAAAACATAATGATTGGAGTTTAACAAAATGTCATAAAAAAAATTAGATATCCTTATTTTTAATATCTAATTTGAATTTCGAGTATATAACAATACATATTATTATAAGCTTTAGAAGAATATAAATTAGAATTAATACAGTTAATATCATGCCCAATAGATCTAAATAAAGTATCTGATAAAGCGGTAGATGAAAAGCTGGAGACCGTAGATGCGATGCACCATGGGTATGCACGACATGGTTTACCCAATGTGACAATTCTTGATTCGGTTTCACAGGTCGATCATGATAGATGAATGATAATTCTTTAGCCTTTTCATGATATCTGTAAAGAGAATACAATATAAGTATCCATGAAATCTACTAGACTGCCAGAGTGACCCGTCAATCCGATTGCCATTTGTACATCTATGATTGATAATCTAAAAAGTCAAATAACTGGTCTAGCTACAGAACTTTGGTATCGTCAGTAGGTGGATTGAAAACCCAAACACCAACTGATTATAAGATTTATAAAATTATTATCTGTAACAACTTACACTGAATTTGAAAGCATTTCGTCTATAGCTCTTTTCAAATCTTCCACTAAATTATAACTCAAGTCCACTTTCAGCGCAAAACCTTTGCTTACAGCTCTTTTGATATTGACAAATTGATCACCAATTACGGGAATTCCAATTATTGGCACTCCAAAATGTAACACTTCAGTTGTGGACAGAAGACCTCCATGTGTTATAAAAATGACGCAATTCGGATGAGCTAAAAATCAATTTAAAATTTACATGTATATTGAGCAAAAACTAAAATATACCTACATTAATCATGATCCTTTGGCTACTTACATAAAATACTTGGCTGTGGTGCCCACTTCAGTATGTGAACATTCTTAGGCAAGTTGGGTAACATCTCCTCAAATTTCCATAAGACGGTCTGCTTCAGACTTCCAAAGATTTCAAGTAAACCAGTTATAATATCACTAGGCCATTCTGTACCTTTAAGATTTGTACCCATGCTAAAGATAATCACTCCGTCTTTAGCGCTATCCATTATTTTTTTCAAGTCCTAAAAACATTGCATAACTTTTTAATCGTACGACGTGATATGAATATGAGTGAGAATTCTAGCCTGAGTTGAATTAAGAGAAAACATCTTCATATTACTATTGATTTAAATTAATTCTTTTTCATATGGGTATGTGTACATGCAATTGCAAGGTCCTGAATTTCATCAATGAATTTCATAATATAATCAAATCGCTAAAAAGTTATTGGAGTCTTTCACCGTAGAATTGCTGTTTGTTTTAATTTACTGATATCTTTTTGGTTGTATTTTCTTACATAAGTGCATTACTAAAGTATTGAATATAACCACTTGAACTAAGAGAAGAACCTTCTATTTGTAATATTTTTTTTCTATTTTAAGACCTATCAATCATTCATCATTCAATTTTAATCGTTTTTTTTACTAATTGAAACTGATTGATAGAATAGCTATCAATCAATTTCAAAGAAATATCAAAATAGCCCTGGTACCTCAGGTAAAGGTTTGACGTCCTCATCTATGTGATAGCCTCCAACTTGTTTGTAATTTTGTGGTAAGCTGTAAGCTTGTCCCATAGATACATGGGAGTTGCCGAGTACCATGACTCCACTATATCGGATTTCATTGAAAGTAGGTGGTTTACGTCCTCTTTTTGTTATGTATGGTGCTATTAGTCTATTATAAGCCTCGCTTTGTACATCATCGAAATGTCTGAAAAATATAATAATCATAATCATAATCATAATCATAATCATAATCATAGTTTATTTGCGAATACAGGTACAGTAAGATATTACACAGATTTGTAAGTTTGTAAAATATCGTTAGTTATTTTTGTGTTCACATCTGATTTTATTAGTTTACTTATCATTCATATCTCTATGTATATTCGTAAATAATAAATGAATAATTATTACTTACATGTAGTACCAGTAATGCCCTATTATTAGAGACCACAATTCTTCAACGCGCTGTCGGAATGTTAGTGGTGGTATATTGGCAGACAAAAGATCAGGAACATATGCAGGGTTTGGTAGCTTATCAACTCGACTCAGAATATCTGCATTGACTTCCATAGGAGACGACCATATCAACGGACAATCAAATACTGCGGCAATACTTAAACAGAATTATATTCTACAATTTTTTACCGGCGCGGTGGCTATTATATTTTTAAGATAAGTATAATGTCAGGATACTAAGCTTGTAAGTGAGATTTATTGATTCCTAATTTAATATAAATTATCTACTTACCCAGCAAGTAAATCATTATCCAAATATTCAAGAATAACTACATCAAAATTTTCCTCTGTATTGCTTAGCAACTTTTGCACATTTTTATTCTCGGCAGTATTGATAGCAATGTCAGTGAAAAGCTTTTTCACTGAATAATGTTCATTTACAATAACTGACTTGTTTAATATATGTTCCAAATTAATTAAAGTTGCTGAAATATAATGAACCAAATCAAAAAATATTATGTGTTATCAAGCAAATCAGTAAATTCATTTAGCATAGACATAAATAAGATAATATATATCCCAATTATTTTATGATTCTTATAAGTTGCTGAAGTCGATTTAGCTATTCATATGCAATAATTATAAGACGCATAAATGGTTTTATGGTCATCAAGCGTAAAAGGAGTGCCTCGCTACTCTGTATTTGCAGATAAATGGGAGTCACCAATGCTGCGACACTGGATGAGGCTCCATACTAATTAAATTAAATTTATGTTTACTAACAATAGGTATAAAAGCAATGTTACTAACAAAATATGGGCTTTGCCTGAAATAAAAGATTTTATTATTATTATTATATTCTGTGTTTATATGTTTTATCGAATGTACTTACATACTCGTACTGTACAATATCAACTTATTTAAATGCACTTACGAGGTAATGCTTCCATAGTGCTGCTAACATCAATCTGTTGTAGAGTTGAAGGAGCGCTTTTATCATATTTAAATGCGCTTATATACGTAACCTGCAGATATCAAATAACTACTACTACTATACTCGGTAAGATAAAGCACTATAACGTTGCAAAATGTATTTTAGAAAGCACTAAAGGTACAACAGTCAGCGTCACACCAGTAATGCTACGTTTACATACTCGCGGCAGAGCGAGGGAAGTGGCGAGAGAAGTGGGCAGAGACGTGGTGTGAATGGTATATTCGTCATGCCGCGAGTACTGCCGCGAGTACTGCCGCGTATGTTGCGCAAATACTAGCGCGATGAACTATACGAGACCGCTAGATGGCGCTAAGCTAAATAAAACACGACTTTCGTTATTGCTCCTCGAATATTTACTTTTAAAAATATTTATATCGATCTACGGAAAGTGTATAGTAGTTGAAAGTGATAGTTTTTATTAATAATCTATTTAATTAATTCGCTATGCTGTAAAAGCTTATTGCGTACACTGCTACAGCGTTGTCCTCCATACGTTTACGTCCGTCTCCGTTGCAGGGCGAATACTGTAATGCGGACCAACGCGATGATGGGAGTGTGTGAATGCTAGGGCATTAATCGCGCGAATATTTCTGGCAACACGATGAGCAATGCGAGCGGCAGTATGTAAACGCGGGGTAAGTGAAATGAAGAAAGATATAGCACAATACATTTAAATTTAGTATAAAATTTCTAACCTCATTGCCATCTTTCAGTAACTGTCTTACGATTCCATGTCCAAGGATAGCGTGACTCTTTGAGGGGGTAGGGGTTACTACCAATGCTTTGTACGCGTTAGATGGATATAATGATATAATATGACTTAATAAAAAGCAAATCCGCACTACTACGGCCATCATCTGGAGAAAAAAATGCCTTAGATGTGTAAATTCATTTAGATAAAGTTAAAAAAACACCAAAACTCACAAATAATTACTGGGTATGTAAAGGCACATGGATATAACATCAATAAAATATTTATTATATATAGTTCGAATGCATAACAGG
Source organism: Eilema depressum (assembly GCA_914767945.1). Lineage (NCBI taxonomy): Eukaryota > Metazoa > Arthropoda > Insecta > Lepidoptera > Erebidae > Eilema > Eilema depressum. The sequence continues at coordinate 12,837,418 of OU612033.1, read as the reverse complement.
AAACATTAACATTTTATTCTCTAATGCTGAGCTAATTAATTTAACTCAATATCCATTCGTAATTCAGTAAAATATAGGTACATTTTGAGGCTTCTTGGAACAATTGTTTTGCAGGGATAAGAAAAAAAAATAGAAGAAGATAAGCTACAATAATAATGTTGATGATTAAAATATTGGTAATTTTATTTCTTTTTGTAATATCTGTTCTCACTAAATAGTTATTAAATGTGGTAACTCACTGTCTTATCACAATATTGTGAGATAAATATAAAAAGATAACAAGTTTTTAAGTTGTTAAATACCACTAACAACTAATCTCAGCGGTGTGAGCGGTATTACTGAGTGTACCAGTGATATCGATTTTGTTTGCTTTAATCGATATCTTTGTTATAGTAACGGTTATCATACGTTTATTTATTTAACAGAATTTATTTTACTACACAATTTTATTTTAATAAGTCCATTCAACTTTTCAACTTATTAAAATAAAATTGTGTAATATTGGTGCTTCATTTGATTTTTTTTTGTGCCCTCATTCTCAAACTTCCCATTTTGAAAGTATTCAAGCAGTCATTTAAATCCCTTAATATGTTTCATTATAATATGTAGGCATAATCGTGTTTTATGTGCATAAAAAGTATTGCCGGTGAATACTATGCCCTTTAGACATTTTTATCACAAAGTTAATTCAGTCTCAGGGTGGGACGAGGGGAGGCGACTGGATGTGAAAGGCAGACAATCGAGAGCTATGTCGCATATTTGGGGTATAATAAGATAATGAAAAACTTCTTATTTTACGTGAAATAAAACGAAAAATTCGTAAAAATATACTTTATTTACAAAACTTTAATTCTTTTTCTTATTAATATCTACTGTCTTTTTTGGGCATGCGAAAGCACACACACATTTCAATGATTTACAAATTCCAAGTAAAGCTAAAACAATTAAACCAATTACATCGAGGTATAGTCGTTCGTACAGTGGAACCGCGAGTGCAGGTGAACGTAAATGTAGAGCTCCACGTGTCTCCACTACGTGACGCACCCAATGAGATAGCTCCTGAGCAGGCTTCATTGGACGGTCGTGATAGATGTGTGACAATTCCAACACTCTTTGTTTATACCTGTAAAGTAAAAGTGTTATTATTAAAAATAAATTTCGATATATTTGCAAACTTTCTTATGAATGTACTGTACAGTCAACGATAACAGTTTATTAACACTAAAATATTCACAAAGCTTTTTTACATTGGACGACTTGTATGAAGATATATTAGAAGGCTTATCATCACCAGGGAACAAATTTCTTTCAGGTTTTATTTGACATGACACTTCGTTCGAGCTAAACCTTGTCGATAAAAATTCAAAGTTACTTCATGCAAACCCAAAGTTTCAGATGTACACCCAATTTATGATAGGCCCCAGTTCAGTATCGTTTGATCATAATCTCTCATCCTTATATATATTTAGGGAAGTTAAACTGCTACTTACGATGGTTTAGACAACATTTCCTTTATGGCTACTCTTAAGTCTTCATCTACACGATGAGTCAGATCGACTTGAAGGGCAAACCCTTTTTTGGTAGCTCTGTTCACATTGACAAACTGATCACCAAACACAGGTATACCAATAATTGGTACACCGTAGTGGATTGTCTCAGTAGTTGATAACAGCCCTCCGTGGCTAATGAAAAGGATGCAATTTGGATGAGCTGAAAATAAAATTGTTATAATTATTTTACCAGCTAATCTTGAATTTAGGAGTGCATGGTATATAGCGACGATAGATAATTACAACACATGGGGTACATGACTAATCAACAACCAAGCTGGTTAGCATATTAACACGTGGGTTTAGCAGATTATAGCAGGTTGACATATGGATTACGTGGCCAAGAGGTAACCGAGCAGGTTATATTAGTATAGAAAAAAAATCTTTTGATAAATTTTCAATAACAATAAAGATTTATCGTACAGAATAAATAAATAGTCATGTTGTTGTTATTGACAACAAATTACAACCTATAGTACTTCTTCAGACATGGTATCAGAAATTTAAACTGCACAAATATCTTACTTAATATGCTCGGTTGCGGTGCCCATTTCAAAATATGAACATTTTTCGGCACATTAGGAAGGTCCTCTTCAAATTTCCACAACACAGTTTGTTTCAATTCGCCGAACATTTTCAAAAGGTTTTGCTTGATTTGTTCTGGCCAGTCTTTGCTCTTCAGATTAGAGCCCATGCTGAAATATATAACTCCATCTTTTGCTGAATCCATTAATTTTTGCAGATCCTGGAAATGGAATTATATAAAATATTATGCGTATAAAAGCAATTCATACAAAAATCAATATTAAAGACACATTGGTACCTCAGGCAAAGGCTTGACATTTTCATCAATGTGGTAGCCTCCTATGGGTTTATAGTTCTGTGGTATTCTGAGAGCTTCTCCCATAGATACGTGTGAGTTGCCGAGAATCAAAGATGCATTGAATCTAATTTCTTGGAAGTTTGGTGGCTGTTTGCCTTTGGCTATCATGTAAGGAGCTATCTTCTTATGATATACGTCAGCTTGCATTTTATCGTAGTACCTAGAATATAATGTTTAATATTAACCAAATTAGACTGTTAAAGCTACATCTAGCATTTTTACAACACTACTAGCTGTGGCTCGCTGCTTCACCCGCGTGGAATTTATTTCGTTCCTGCGACCCATGAGAACCCCTGGGATAAAGGTAGCCTTATTCCACACTGTAATCTATAATCTATACCTGTATCAAATTTCAACCAGTTCCGTTCTGCCGTTAGAGCGTGATAGAATAACAAACATCCAATAATTTCTCATTTATAATATTAGCAGTAAGAAATATTAAACTATCGATAGAAAGTCACAAAATTGATAGAAAACTTCCGTAGAATGTTTCATGTTTATACTGGAGATGGATGGCGCTTGGTGGAACATGCTATACATAATGAATAAAGCACTTGTTCTTTTCCACCTAACCGGTTTTGCCTCATGGCATTCTTGTATATCGTAGAATACCTTGAGGCGAAAGTGGTTAGGTTCAAAAATAAAAAATTGTGGAAAAAAAATAGTTGACGGTACTTACATATAATCTGCATAGGCATCTGATAATCTTCCCCATAACTCTTGTAGTCGTTCTATGTATGTGAAAGGAGTTGTATTTGATGATAGTGCATCAGTACTATATGCTGGGCTTGGCATTCCGTCGATCAATCTTAAAACACGAGCGTTAACTTCCACCGGAGACACCCATATAAATGGGCAGCCAAATAAAGGTCCCAAACTAAAATAGAGTTTAGCAACATATTAAATTATAGAAAAAAATGGAACTTGAGTATCAGTTTGTAATCAGGAATAAAAGGTTTAACTACTACAGGTAATTAAAATACGTCAACTGTAGATAGTTCAGAAAATGAATTTTATTTTCTCTGAGAGAACTTATTTTGCTGAATGAATAAGCCAAAAGGGGGTGTAGAGTGCGTGAGCTGGGACCTAAGAAATTTCATCTGAATGTTGTTCAGAGAGGTAAAAGGGAGTAAGCATACTAAAAGTCCCCGCGTCTAGGAGGTGAGCCGGAGTGGGGAGGGGGAATCAAAGTTCCCATTTTTGAGTTTTTCGTCAATATCTTTAAAACGCTGGAACCTAAGAAATTAAATATCGTCATTTAATGAAAGCGGATTCAACCAGATGACTGCGACATATTATATTAAGTGGAACAAAATAAAATTACCTTGCGAATACATCAATGAACATCCATTCGGCAATCACCACATCAAAGTGTTCATTTGGATCGCTCAACAGATCTTGGAATACTTTTACATCTAGTGTTTTCTCAAATATATTTAACATAACACGCATGATGTAGTCCCGGTTGTTTGGAACAACTTTTTTTTCTAACAAACTAGTAATACTGAGGGAATTTGCTGAAATAGAAGAAAAAAACATATTAGTAATTTTCCGATTTCGTGTTTAAATGTTATCCCAACTGAAAACTGATGTTTCTGTTTCTGTAACATTTCATTTCTAAGTATACCATATTACTGAATTTTGATCAAGAACTAGAGTACCTACACTGTTTTAAATTTAGGACTAAATAAAAATTAGACAATGGAGAACGATAATATGACAATAGAACACATTATCATTAACTAGCTGACCCGGCGAACTTCGTACCGCCATATTTTAAATTTATCAGTGTTTCTCTACAATATTATGCATGTATTATACATATAAACCTTCCTCTTAAATCACTCTATCTATTAAAAAAACTCGCTTCAAAATCTGTTGCGTAGTTTTGAAGATTTAAGCATACATAGGGACGGACAGACAGCGACAGCGACTTTGTTTTATAATATGTAGTGATAGTGATTAACATAGTATACATACCAGGCATACCGTCCTTATTTGAACTAACGTCAACCTGTCGAAGGTTCGGAGGAGCATTTTTATATTCAAAAGAATTGACATACACCACCTGCAATTTAAATTAATGTTAATACAATATTCTAAGGAGTATTTCTCACAAAAGAACGGTTAAATATGAAGCAATATACGCAATAGAGAACTTTCCGTTCTGTACTAGTAAACGAAATTTATAGATACTAGTATTCCCGCTTACATCTCCAGCTAAATTTAATAATAAAAATCTTATGTTAGGAAAATCTTATGGTATGGTTAATGGACTGCTGAGACGAGGTCTCGGGTTCGATCCCAGAGTTCGTTTTACCATGGCCAATGAATGACTTTTCGATGCTTTTCGAAGTTAAGTGTGTATTTATCGCAGGTTTATAAGTGCCCGGTTAATGGCAATAGGCTCGCCACCTATCACATTGGGACCTAAACACAAACGGCGAAATGTGGGTGCTAGCACCTCTGCCTACCCCTTCGGGGATATAGGCGTGAGTTTATGTTATTTTAGGAATGGGGTCACGTCGGTTGTATTTAGGATTCGAACCCAGGACCTCTCGACCGTAAGGCTGAAGTACTATTATAAACATCTACCATCAGAAAAGCCGAATACTTATTCGTCATTGTTCAATGAGAATTTAGACAAACAGTTCATACTATTTATTATATTATACTATCATGTCAGGATAATTACCTACTATTGAAATAGCACTTTATTCACATTAAAGCTTATCATTACAATAGGTATTGTATGATTAGATAAACTCCAAAAATATGTAATACTTTTACTAGCCTTCCACCCGCGTAGATCCCTTCTCTCTGGTTCTACTCAACCGATTGTATTCAAACTTATGCAAGATTTTTTTTTTTTTTTTACATTCTACACAACGCTATCTAGACCCATGGTAAGCATTAATTAGCTTGTGTTATGGAATCTAGAATGCGGATATACATACTTAGATACTTTTTTTTTTTGTAAATACATACATATTATACATAGAAACACCCAGACCAATGCAAATATTTTATATTCATGCATACAAATATTGGCACTGAGCGGGGATCGAACCCGCGCCTCCTGCGTAGCGGCCGCGTTCACTACCGCTACGCCACAGAGGCATCATTATAAGTCTGGCCAAGACCTATCTAACAAAAAATCCGCATCAAAATCCATTCATTAGTTTTTGCGTCCATCGCGGACAAACATTACCAATGTCGTACATTGGAAATGTTTGTATATATAATAATAGAATAGTATAGCTAACAAGATGAGTAGTAGCTGTACTAACCTCATTGCCATCCTTTAAAAGCTGTCTGACTACAGCATCACCTAGGTTCCCATGGCTCCTAGAAGGCATTGGGTATACCACTAACGCTCTGTAAGCATGGCTCGAATTGATGGCAATAGCCAACCCAAATAGGAAGTAAATTAGCCCAGCCATTATCTGAAAGGATAAAATATTTGATTGTTAAAACGAAGTAAAATAAAAACAAACAGATTAAGCATGGGACCGGATCGACCACGCTCTCCGCATGAATTTCAGTCATATACCAACCGAATAGAATGACGATCGTATGGGATTAGAGGCAGAGGTATTTTAACAGCCATAACCATATAAATTATAATAAATTGGAAAAAGCGAAATCAATTCTCGGGCGGGACTCGAACCCGCGATCTTTCCCTTACAGGGGGAAAGCTCTGACCACTGAGCCACCGAGCTTCGCCCGAGAGTGACCCAATTTTTCCAATATCATAACCATATAATAAAAATAAATAAATAAATATATTGTTGGACAATCTACACAACGCTATCTAGACTCAAAGTATGCATAGCTTAACTAGCTTGTGTTATGAGTTCTAGAATGCGGATAAACATACTTTATACTCCATTCGGTTAGGTACCTACTAAACTAAAGGTAAAAAATCTTGTAGCGACTTTTTGTAAAAACACATATTAAACAAATAAACTAGGCTAACTGATTAACTAGTTGTTGATTATGTTGTTATATGTATGGTTAATGCCGGTTTATGTCTTCAACATTAGTTTCTAAACGAAAAAATATTTATAAACTGAGTTTTTAAATAAAACATTAAATAAGATACCTACAATACATCAAGATGTATACATTATAGTCGTCATTCATTCGAACATTATTTAACAACGCTATCCTATGATTTATTGTTACAGACACAAAAAACTTTTGTTCATCTCAAAATGTTATTCAAGCGATTGTGACCCTTTGGGGTATGTTTATAGAGTCGATTATCGCGGTTTTTTCTGTATTTTTAACTCGTTTTTACAAAAAATTGCAGAAGTGACACTTCCCAAACGTGCGACATATTGTGTTACATCATATTTTGATGTTTTTATTGTACTAATTCGATCAGTGTCACTGATTGCTACATTGTTCATACTTCATTCTTTATTTTATATTTCAGCGTAACTCCAAAAATAATAACAAATATTTTAAACAATACTTACAATTAGGCGTAAATTCACAAGGTTGCTTTCTACTTCCAAGGCTCTAACAAACTTGTTATGTGATCATAAGCTACGGTAACAGACATCTACTCACAGAGATGTCCGTATCAATACTGTTATGTAGTACTATTTGATAAAATATAATTGACAAGTTCAATGTTCACAACACTTTATTATTGTACCGTAGTATACCTACACGTTTTTATATTTTTACCTGTACATTTATCATTATGTTTTATAGATAAGAATGGATAAGATACTTAATCGCATTAGGTCAATCTTCTTATCATTTACAAGCGAGTCCCTTGTAAAGATCAAAACTACTTCTGTTATGAAAACCGAATATTACATCACCTTTCTGCCGCAAGTTTTGGACGCTCCAACTTAATAATATTTGATGTTACTTTACCTATTTTGTTGAAGTCCTTTTTGGAGATTTGATAAATTTAATTATAGAAGTTTTTGTATAGTCAGCGTCAGAATTATCTTGACTGCAAAGTCTCAAAATTGTTATAATGTCCGATCGACTTCGACTTTGTTCGTCAAGATCGATCTTATGCTGACCGTGCCTCCTATTGATGAGGCAGGCTACTTCGATAACCACCACTTTAGTAACATTAAGGACAATTTCATTACAATCTTTTGATATTTAATATGGCGAGGCGAGGAACCAGATTTAGTTGAAAATTTATGGTCCTACAACCATTTCTGATACCCACAACACAGCATGTGTTATAAAATGTGATTCCATTGATGACCTTGTTCAAATTTGCAAACGCTCTAGTAGTTCGGATATTTATAGGTTTATTGTCTAATAAAATACTGCCGGTAGAGATTTTAATAATAATAATAATAAATTTGCTCCAAATAATACCCAATTGATAGAACTACTAAAGATGACTGAAAGCTTTAGTAGCTCTATCAAGATGGAATTTGGTTTGGACAAGTGTGCGGTCATACATGTGGAAAGGGGTGGAATAGTGGAATCCGAAGGCTTAATACTTTCGGATTCCATTAAACTTAAATCTCTTTCTTCAACCGAAACCTACAAATATCTGGGTATGTCACAGGCATTAGGAATTCCTGAAGCTGGCGTGAAACAGGCATTGCGGGAGCGTTTCTTTGGCCGCCTGAAAAAAGTCTTAAAAAGCTTTTTATCGGGCGGTAACAAGGTGCGCGCCTGCAATGGTTGGGTCATGCCAGTCCTAATGTACTCCTTTGGCATACTTAGATGGACTCAGACTGAACTAGACGCCCTGGATAGAAAAGTTCGTACACTGTTAACCACATTTCGGATGCATCACCCACGATCTTTCGTAATGAGGTTGTATATCCCGCGGAAGATGGGGGGTCGTGGCTTTCTTAATATTAAGAACCTCCATAACCGTGAGATATACAACCTCAGACAATATTGTCTACAAGTAAACACGGATATGCACCGTGATGTGGTTGCAGTGGACAACGGTTTAACCCCTCTTGCGTTGGCTAAAGAGAACTGGCGCAAACCTGTAGTACTTAGTACTGCTGATCGCAGGGAGGTATGGATGGGCAAAGAGCTACATGGACGGTTTTATCGGGCCTTAAATGGGCCCGATATAGACTTAAAAGCGTCCGTATCTTGGCTACGGTTCGGTGATCTTTTCGGAGAAACCGAGGGCTTTGTCTTTGCAATTACGGACGAAGTTGTCATGACGAACAACTACCGAAAGTATATTCTGAAGGACGGTACGGTGGACATCTGTCGGGCATGCCACCGCCCCGGTGAATCACTCAGACACATTATTTCTGGTTGTTCTCGTCTTGCCAACGGCGAGTATTTGCACAGGCATAACCAAGTGGCCAAGATTGTACATCAGCAACTTGCCCTGAAATACAACCTTGTGACTTCGGAGGTGCCATACTACAGGTATGTGCCCGACCCAGTTCTCGAGAATGGTCGTGTCACATTATATTGGGATCGATCTATTATCACTGACAGGACTATTGTCGCCAATAGGCCTGATATAGTGGTGATAGATCGATTAGAGCGCCTTGCAATGATTGTTGATGTCACCATTCCTCATGACGAAAACCTCATGAAAGCCGAAAAAGACAAACAAATAAAATACTTGGATCTGGCTCATGAGGTTGTTGACATGTGGAATGTTGATTCGGCAATCATTGTCCCGATAGTCATATCGGCCCATGGGCTGATTGCTAAGAGCCTCGACCAACACCTTAAGAGGCTCTCGTTAGGTAGCTGGATCAAGGGCTTGATGCAGAAGGCGGTACTCCTCGACACGGCACGTATTGTGAGGAGGTTCCTCTCTCTGGAGCCCTAACCACCGGTAGCTTGGTCCCTGTACCCGATACCGGTGGGGCACTATTTTTTATATTTTTAAATATATGTTTTTGTATATATATGTATTTAAAAATATAATTTATAAGATTTTACAATGAATAAAGAGGAATAATAATAATAAATCTTTATTGCAGGCAACATGAGTAAAGTTACAGATGTTATAAACTTATACTACGGCCCATAGACATATACCTTAAAACTAGAAATACATACAAGTAGTTGTTAGTAAATAACAGTTAACCTATGTTAGTAAGCACTTCCTATGCACTAAGTCTATGTGCGTTCCTGTGGCACTGGTCCGCGGAAGCGACGGAAAACCACGTCCTGTGGCCAAAAGTCTTCCTTCATAACGCGGTCCAGGAAACAATTGGGTACTCGCACCACGAACGATAAAAAGTTGACGTTGCGGCGCGACTCCAACAGCTGGACTCTCGGTGTGTAGTTGACCTTATGGCGCACGTACTCCACGATGCTCTTTGCCGTCGTCGTGTAGTGCAGACGGGAGATATACACCGGAGTGTTCGGCTTAGCGGCATGCAGCGAAAGTTTGGGTATCGCAGGTGCAGTGCCGCATCGGTTCTGATTGACTTTACATTTCTTTTTTTGAACCGTTATAAAGCCATCTGAAGCCCCCTTACCGTCCGGTTCTACCAGTGGCTTCGGGGTCACGGTCGGCGCGCTTTGGGCGACGCTGGCGAAACTATGGCGAGGTGGTGGTTGAAGTTTCACCTGGGCTGATGTCACAGGCTTCGGTGCTGGACGTGGACTTCGCGCTGCTTCACTAGTAGGCGTCGCGGAGGCGCTTGTGTAGCACGTTCCTCAGGCTCAGCTGTTAGCGACAGCGAAACTGCTGACGCGTAATTTGAGCCGCGGCCAGTGCCCCGACACGTGTTGACGTTCGCAGTTGACGGTGACCTACATATCGCCGCATTATCGCGTAAAGTCACAATTTCTTGACGTAATTCCACGACGATATCTTCGGTTTTCACCAGCTTGTTTTGGACGTCAACCAGACTGGCCTTAAGGACACAATGTCCTTCAAAAGGCACGTAACGTCGACGTGATCAAATGTGACGGGAGGCAACTTATGAAGGTCCTTCGCCACAAACGTTGGCACGTCGTCAGGGTCGGTCTCCTTCAGTAGCGTGATGACATCCTGTACGTTTCTGCTGGTCCCGTCACGCCGGCGGGACACCATCTGGTCGCTCTTGTTGAGTACTTCAAATAATAGCCGCTTGGATGCCGCTATCTCGTCCTGGCTGAAGTTGGAGCTACAGATCTGGATAGCGGACACCAGAATCACGGAAGCTCCCATAGTTTCGTTACATTTAGAATTGAACTCGGTGGCGGTAGGTGGCACTGCAATTGAATTATTTTTCTTACGAATTTATTCTCCGGCAAATCTTGAACTCGGACCTAGTGATTTACTAGTGTAAATAAATTAAATTATAAGATTGAACAACATTTTTGTTCCCAAATTTTCATCTATTTATAAAGAGTACGTATCTACCTATCTTTAATATAAAATAATGTCAACCTTGAAAGCCAGTTAAAATGTTGACGAAGTAAAACAGTCGATAACAGCATTTTAATAAAGAATAAATTTCTCTGAGTCCGTGTAACGCATTATCTTTATTCTCATTTCGAGTATCGCTCATTCGTTCACTGTTGGGTGGGGGACTCTGTGGCGCGCCTGTTATAATCTGTGCAATAGTTCGTTCTAGTTCCTTGAAAGGAATGAATTCTTAATTATTTCTGTACTTCTCGAGCCTATTTTGAACAAATGATTCTGTGTTTGGTATGGCTTGCTATGATTTTATCCGCTCACGAAGCGTTTAAGATCTTGGTGGTATTTCCTAGGCCTTCAAAGAGCCATAGCATTCTCGGTGATGGTCTTGTGAGACATCTACTCAATGATGGGCATGAGGTAAGAATGATGTTTTTGTTTTTGTTTATATATCTTGCCATCTATGAAAATGTATTATAGTTTAATACATATAATTCTAATTATTAAACTGTATTCATGGTTATCAGTAATTGTAATTTTATGTACAATTTTTTACTGTCTGTTTTGTAAACTTACTGAATTATGGTACGAGATAAATATAACATTTATTTGCACAAAAACTTGGCAATATAATTTAGTTGATTGACAGTAAGTACCTAACTATTCTACTGTCACTTGGACTAAATTGTTAAATGAATCTATACTATGAAGTGAATCTATCAACTAAAATTCAATCAAAGTATGATGATACCGGTCATAAGTATTTTAGGTTATGCATAACCTAAAATATGACCGGTATCATTAGTAGGTACTTTTGTATAGTAAATACTGTAACAATATTAGGTACTATAAACTGGGGTAATTTTGTGATGGGTAACTTTGAGATCATGATAGGATATCGATGGCAAAAACAGCATTACCAATTCTGAAGAAACTGAAGATAATTAATGACGATTTATATTATTGTTTATCATTAAAAATCGAATTGTCCCAAAGTTACCCAGTTGACACAAAGTGGGGCTAGTTCGTGGTACAAAATCAATTGTTATTTAATAGTAATATAATCAATAAGAGTTATATTCCCATTAATAAGCAGTCTTGAACTAATATCTCGATTTATTATTCAGTATTTAATTCAGCATTAGAACCAAAGAATTTGAACTTTAGTAGAGTGAAATTGTTCTTGCGTATTGTTCGTTTGGCCTTGAAAAATTTATTTACGAATTTCGACTGTAGTGATAAGCAATCGAGTAGGTACATTTGGTTTTTAAATTGGTGTATTTTTTGTTGTTTTGGGTGGTGTAAATTAACATCCAATTTAGTTTAGTGTTATTTAATTTAGGCTAGGTTATTTGTCGGTGATATTATAGAGGTTGCGAATATTCCTACTAGGTGGGTGCTTAAAGATACCAGATACACGACACTTTCTGAAGTTTACGCGAATTTGAAATAAAAACCCCGCGACCGCGACCGGGACCCGCGTGGTTAAAAGTAATTATTAATTATAGAATAATTATTAGAATCCAATAAAAAGTGGTTTTATTTCAAGAAATAGGTACCATATACAATAACGAATGTCGATAATATCTTACAATACACATGTATTGTAGTCAAATCTTGACAAACAGCGATCTATTCTTATCATCTATTTTTAAACAATCGTTACAGCTGTTGCGAGCCAGCGTATTGTTTTTAACAGAATACAAATAACAAAAACTCTCCCAGAACTCTAAAATACAAGGTAAATGTTATCAAAGAGCATTGTTTTGAGTTTTCTAACTATATAAATAAGCCCAGACTCAGCCTCAAATGCATTCCTCGAGTCAAAAATAGTTCGCGGAATAAGGCAATGGCTCAACCCATCTTACGTGCGACCTAATACAATCATTGGCCAGTGAAATGTGGGTGTTAATTCATCTTTGTCTAACCCTCTGGGGATAAAGGCGTGATTATATGCGTATGTACCTATGCATAAATATACTTAATGAAATTTCTTTAAATTTAACCAATCTATACTAATATTATAGAGAGAAAGACCGAAACTGGGGAGGGTTTGCTAGTGTAGGTATAATAAACATGGACTCTTAGATCTGAAACTATTCTAGTTTCAGATTTTTTAACTAAATGCGTAAAAAAGTATAATCAAAACATTAACAGTAGATAGGTATATCATCGCTAGTAGGTTGAAGTTGATAGTAAATTATGTACTGTCGAAAAAGAAGATACGATTGCACTTTTACACATAAAGTTGTATGTTAAGGTGCAACCATATCTCCTTTTCGACTGTACCTATTGTTTGAGTTCTGTGGTGTAGCGACTGCTAAGTCAGAGATCGCGGATTCGATTCAGCCCATTCAGTCCGCTCAGTGCAAATATTTATATGTGTAATTGTGTATTATTTATTGTCAAAAATACTCTCTTTCAGGTTACATACATTTCACCATTTCCTTACAAGTCTGGATCACCAACTCTTCGTGTGATTGATGTGAGCAGTAACATCGAGGTAGTACCAAGTGAGTTTTATGTTGGTGCAGTCTTTAGCAACGCATATTTTCTACTTATTTATTCCTATAAATAAGTGGCAAATTGCCGTTCTTTCCCAAAAACAGCACAGAAATTAAGCACCGGTCCCGATTTTCGGATATGAAGACCTTACGGGCCTCGCCCACGAAGAAATCTCGGCCGCAGCTGTAAACTAAGTGATACTTGCCATCACGTTTTTCAGCAGTCATGAGCAAGAAAATCGCCGTGATAGACCCCAACTGCAACGTTAATAACTTGGGGCGCTGAATACGACTGCCGACCTGACCTTTCAGAATCAATCTGCTAACCAATTCAAAATATTAAGATAATTTATTTTAACTAAATATATTTCAATTATAATCCTAAAATGAAAGTATCCTACCATTGTGTCGTTAGTTTTTCCGTCTCCTGTTCATTCACATTTTTCCTTAAAAATTGACAATAAATATATAAAACTATGGTTCAATAAATAAATAACTCACTTTATCTCCCGACACTTGTAGATGATAGTAGGCGTATAATTCATTTATTTGCTTCGTCTATATGACAAGGTGTATTTTAGATTATCAATACGTATTTTTGATTATACTATCAATAGACAATCATATGAGATATGATTCAAAAATGCCTTCGTCATCGCCATTTTAGAGTTGTTCAGGTTGTATCCGAGGCCTTCATTTCGGGTACACTACATAAATACGAAAAGCCTTATTCCGAAAGTCAGATATCCGATGTATCATAAATCCTATTTATTGAAAACCCGAATTTCAAAATTCCTAACGGTTATAACTGCGAATATTAAAATTCCGAATTTGAAGATACCGAACCATAACAATTCCGAATTATTAATAATCCGAAATATCATAAATACGAATTCCGATTATCAAAACTCCGAAACAATACAAACCCGACAATCAAGCACCTTGTAAACCTGCATGAGGTAAGTAGGATAGTTGCTATTTTCGGGGTACACGAGATAAACAGGAAATAGAATTATTGAACTATTATTTTAATTTACTTATGCCAATGATTACAAAATACACGTTGCCATACAACTTTCAGTAACAAGCATGCATGCAGGCAAGCATGCATGCAAGAATGCAGGCAAGCATGCATGCAAGAATGCAGGCAAGCATGCATGCAAGAATGCAGGCAAGCATGCATGCAGGCAAGCATGCATGCAGGCAAGCATGCATGCAGGCAAGCATGCATGCAGGCAAGCATGCATGCAGGCAAGCATGCATGCAGGCAAGCATGCATTCAGGCAAGCATGCATCCAGGCAAGCATGCAGGCATGCATTAGTTTCGCTCTTCTCCGGCGCTACGGGATGTGCAGTCCTTCCGCCCTTGCGTAACAAAGTTCGGGCACCCATGCTCGCTTCCGCAGCTTCGGCTTGCTGGTCGCCTCCGGCGACCAGCCTCAGCCGCTCCAGCTCGCCCGGGCGCCTGAGCTTCGTTACTGCGGGCGAGGACTGCCCTCCCTCCGCGCCTCCGGTTTTTAAATAACACTCTAGTGTAGGGCAAACAAGTACCACGGCGGTAGGACCACGGCAAGTCGGGTTTGGCTTAATTTTTATACGTAATAATTGGCGAGAAAATTAATTTATTATTATAAAAAATCAACTCTAAATGCGCAACATGTCAAATCAATTTTAACTTTTACCTATTTTTGATACAAATTTTCAATTTGAGCAATGAATTTTCGGAAATTTGAAATTCGGAATAACGTTTTTCGGGCCAATAATACTACGGATTTTTAATTATTCGTAAAAATGAAATTCGGAAGAATGAACATTCGTATTTATAAGTTTCGGATAAATAACTATCGTGTTTTTGAATACTCGGAGTTTTGTTTCTTAGGAATTATAATATTCGGAATTTTGAAAATCGGAATATTGAAATTCGGAATTAAATATTTCGGAATTGTTGGGTGTTCCCCTTCATTTCTACCCTTCTTTTTGATTTGACTTCTTTTCTAGAAGCGATTGCTGTCTGACCTCCTAAGCAAGAGAAAAGCCTGCATCAGAGCCTTATCCGTCAATCAGCTTATATCAGTATACTCGGCTTGCAGCTGAGGTTGGCCTATCCTAGCGGGGCCCCATAACCACTCACACGTTCAAGAATACATTTCTAACCTATAGATTAAGATCGGAAAAGTAGACATAGGTACAGAACAGAACTAAACTAAACGGAGACTGGAAAAGCGAATCCCGGACTCCAAAGTGGAAGCTTCGTATGTGACCGAGATTAACTCTAGGATGAAGAAGAAGGACTGAACTTGAACTCGTGACCAGTCCCATTTATCGGAAATATTCTGAACTGTTTAATGTATTGATGACGACTTCTGTTGACAAATGTAATATATTCTTTCGTGTTTAATATTTTACGATCATCAGACTGCTGTAGAAACAATTGACTGATTTTATATAATCAAATCACGTGCAATCAAATAGTTAGCTTCCTTGTTTTGTAATGAATAATATATCGATTTTTTTATAAAGAATTATTATTTATACTAGCTTTCGCCCGCGGCTCCGCCCGCGTGGATGTCGGTTATCGCGATGAAAGCGTGACAGACAGACAGACAGACAGACAGACAGACAGAAAGACAGACAGAGTTACTTTCGCATTTATAATATTAGTAGGGATTAGTAACCAAATTACAAACCCATTCAGCTAAGTTAAAAAGCGTATACTAAACCGAATGGAAGTATTGCTTGGGACATAAATATTATTATCTTCCCTAAAATGTGCTCTATACACGCAGTAGTCCGCAGTACACGTTTCTTGCGTGTCTTATGCTACGTTTACATGCTCGCGGCAGAGCGAGGGAAGTGGCGAGAGAAGTGGGCAGAGACGTGGTGTGAATGGTATATTCGTCATGCCGCGAGTACTGCCACGCATGTTGCGCAAATACTAGCGCGATGAACTATACGAGACCGCTAGATGGCGCTAAGCTAAATAAAACACGACTTTCGTTATTGCTCCTCGAATATTTACTTTTAAAAATATTTATATCGATCTACGGAAAGTGTATAGTAGTTGAAAGTGATAGTTTTTATTAATAATCTATTTAATTAATTCGCTATGCTGTAAAAGCTTATTGCGTACACTGCTACAGCGTTGTCCTCCATACGTTTACGTCCGTCTCCGTTGCAGGGCGAATACTGTAATACGGACCAACGCGATGATGGTAGTGTGTGAATGCTAGGGCATTAATCGCGCGAATATTTCTGGCAACACGATGAGCAATGCGAGCGGCAGTATGTAAACGCGGGGTTAACTCTTTTGAGGACAACACGGGGTGCTACTGCGGTGGACATGCTAACCAAGCAATTCGCACACGCCAGGGTCTCTTTTATCTCGCGATTTAGGTTCAAGATATGTGTTCCAAGGTCGCTAGGGCCTAACCTACTAGGGTTACTGGATGGGCATATACCAAGATATTAGATACATACCTAACCTATGAAGCTATATCTGATGACCGGGACTAGTGCAGAATCGATGGCGATGACTTTACCTACTATTTATCTCTTCCAGTGACAATACTGAAGTTTGAGACAATAATGAACAAAGAAGTCGACATCGGTAACCAGGCTCTATTCATCACAGCGATGATAAACATGGCAGATTTCACTATTCAGAACGACAATGTTCAGAAGTTGCTAAACGATCCAAACGAACGATTTGATTTAGTGATTGCTGAATGGGTGTTCACAGATCTGCTCTCTGGGTAAATAAAAGTTTAAACTTGGTCTCGTCCGTACAATATACACTTATAAAGGGAATTTAACGTTTACATATCAACATTTAAAAAACTTTGATCCAAAAATTTAATAATAATATATAATATATTTAATAAATATTCCACAACATTCTACACAACTTTCAAATATTGTTCAAATAAATTCAAATTCATAATATTGAATGATGATTCAAAGACATTATGGTGTTTCAGTTTAGCAGCAGTTTTCGATTGCCCATACATTTTGTTTTCAAACTTGGATGTTCATTGGATGTTGTTAAGACTGATCGATCAGCCTACAAACCCTGCATATACTTCAGATATTATATCTTACAATTTGCCCCCATTTACGTTTTGGCAGCGAGTGACAGAATTATATACACAAATTGAAGGCCACATCTTTAAATATATGTAAGTCGTTTAATATAATTTATATTAATTTAAATGGAAAGCGTTACAGACACTTCACAAAAAGAGAGTGCTATTACAACATGGCATGTTTTCAAGTTATTCTCTAGTATTAGTATTATCGTAAATTAATTTTATTGTTAATATTTTTTACTTATATTGTTTTTTTAAGCAACATTAATCTGGCCCTTGATTCTGCTAAAGTACGACCACTGTCGCACCACAGAGACTGCAAAAAATGACATTATATTTTAGACCTTATTTCCATAGACTTACAGTCATAAAATTAAATGAACAGAGTTTCATTACACTCTTTCATTCACTCTACAAAAGGCCGTTTAATTTTAAACGTTAACTGCATTACTTTATAGGCTAAAATCAAATGGAATTTTCTTGCAGTCATTGTGGTGTGACAGTGGTTGTGCTTCAGCAGAATCGAGGCCCTGTACTCATGTATCAAGTTACTCTAATCATCAGGCGTTTAGATCCGTCGATGAAACCAAATTTCAGTAATTGCACAGAGTAACCAAAATAATGGTTGTAGTGTAATTACTTTAGAATCCAAAATCAGGTATTTCAACGATATGGAGAGGCGTATATATGAAAATTCATTGGCGCCAATTGTGCTGAAGCGAGGAAGAAAACCACCGTCTTACTACGATATTCAATATAACTCATCATTGATTTTGGCCAATTCTCATGTGTCTTTGGGACGAGCAGTCAGCATTCCACAAAATTGCATTCCTATAGGAGGATTCCATATAGAAGAAAATGTAAAACCTTTACCCGAGGTATGTATTTCTTTAGATAACTACAGTAGAGCATCTATACGGACAAGTGAGCAGCAATAGCACTCGTTGAAGAACTCCAAAATGCCTGAAAATATAAATTAGGCCTAACAAAGCATTGTTTTGATTTAATGAAATAAAATAGCATGTTTGGGTACTTTTTATACTTCCTGCAGCAATTATTTTTAGAACAGCAGCTGAATAAACATAAAGAAAAAAAACACATAAAGGTTCAGTGTACTATCAAAAATATAAATTATTATTAATTTCAGGACTTAAAGAAGATAATGGACAACGCTCAAAATGGAGTGATATACTTCAGCATGGGGTCAAATCTGAGGAGCAAGGACATACCAAAAGTTATGAAGGATAGATTCTTAAAGATGTTCGGTGAACTAAGACAGACTGTTTTGTGGAAATTTGAAGAAGACCTCCCCAATAAACCTAAAAATGTCCACATCCTAAATTGGGCGCCACAACAGAGCATTCTTGGTAAGTATTTAGAGAACTAGCATAATGCAGGCTATGACAGGCTCTGCAATATTCAAAGCGTAAACAAGGAGGTTCCAACAACTATATATTGTTACATTTTTTATATAAGATTATCTTATTTCAGCTCATCCTAACACTGTCATCTTCGTCACTCACGGCGGATTGTTATCAATAACTGAGACTATTCATTTTGGAGTACCTATTATTGGCATACCAGTATTTGCAGACCAATTCGTCAATGTTGCCAGGGCGGTTAAAAGAGGTTTTGCTTGTAAAGTGGAGCTTTCATATGAGATGGCTGATAAACTAAAGGAGGCTATTGAAGAAGTAATTACAAATTCAAAGTTAGTATGTATTTTTTTACATAGGACACGTCATTTTACTTCGCCTCACCTGATGGTAAGCTAAAGGCAAAGTCTCAAAAAAGAAGGTCAGCATTATAGACACGTACCATGTTAGAATGGTGGCACTCAGCTTGACGGCTCTGCTCTATTTACTGGATTTACATGCCGCTGGGTTTACAAGTTAGACGTAGAGCGCATAATTAGTTGTTAATTTTCTCCCCTCCTCGCAGAAGTCAGTGGCGTGATTATGTCGGGTTCAAACCGACTAAAACCGCACGCCGCGCCGTGCACCGTCTTGGGTCATTATTTACCAAGGGTAAAATTGCTTTTGATATATCCCTCATGCATCGGTTGACACTTAAACTCTAAATTGTATTAATGTAAATGTCCATCAGTGGTCTGCAACAGGCTAATTTGATTGAATGGTTGAATATAAATAGTAAGTAAAGTTACCTTTTTGATCACAGATATGCAGAAAAAGCTGAAGCGCTGTCTTTTATATATCACAACCGTCCAGTAACTCCTGGCAGAGAAATATTATTCTGGGTGCGGCATGTCATCGAAACACGTGGAGCCCTACATCTCCGCTCGCCTGCACTCAACGTGCCGTTGTATCAAAAGCTTTACTTAGATTTACTTGTTATTATTCTAATTATATTATATGTGGTTATAAAATTAATAAACCATATTCTTAGTGCATGTTGTACAATAAAGAACTTAGATAGTAAAAAGAAATAGTGTTTGAAAGAACGAATAAAAGTTTTTGATTTTAAATATTTCCTTGTTTCAATTATACTAACCACGGAGGACAGAAATACGAACCCAATTATACCAACAAGTCATCAATTTCCAACTGACTGCATGATATTTCCAGCAGTGTATGTATAATAAGTATTGAAGTCTATATCACCAACGCGAGTCTGATCAGATTACAAGATGAATAATAATAATATGTATATCATTAGACGCATCTCTAATTGGAGAACACGAAATTGCTATGCTGCAAGGGAAAGTCGTAGTGGTAATACTAAAAATCAATATTAAAAATTTTAAAAGAATTGTAGGTATATGATAAGGTTACCTACCAGAAAAAATCAGGCGCATCTGAAAGATCATCAAATTCTGTGAATGATGAGATGTGAAACCCATGTGCGGGATGAAAAACTAGTAGGTACTACAATTATGAAACACTGTGAAAGTAGTGGCAGCAGCGTTTGAAGGCACCTGTTGGCTTTGTGATAAATAGACATGTCTATCTGTGTCTACATTGATATAATTGCTAATAAATAACCAACAGGCCCTTTCTGCGAACTTCAAATTCTGACCTATACATCCAAAAGTTGCCTGGAAGAGATCACTTACTGATAAGACCGCTTAATGTACAATGGGTATAGCATAAAAATACAAAGCTTTAATTTTATTATGTATAATGAAGAATATTGTATTATTTTATCTACTCGTATTAATATCAACAGTCAGACGAACGATAACTGCGGTTATCTCTTGTTCTGGGGTAATTAACTAGTGTTGTGTTTTTACTAGTGTATACGATCACGAGAGATCCGGTATTGCGTACAATTAGGTGGATTTTACACTTATTTACCGCACCAATAGTATAAAAGGAAATGAGCCATATATATATAAAATCCTTTGTCCTGAATGATGAGGTATCAACGCACAGCCTAAACCGCTGATCGTAGAAACTTGAAATTTGGAGGGTGTGTTCTTTGTATGACGGAGGCATCGGATATTCCACCCCTAAGTGGGGGGAAAAGGGGGGCAAAGTTTGTATGGGACAACGTGATTCCATGGTCCAATCTACTTCAAAGTTTGGCATAAAGTATTTTGAACAGAATTGATGTATGTCTTTATAGAGTATTCTGCCTAGGGATTGCAAGCCGCATTGTTACCCATTCCGTGAATTTTTTGATGAATTGACTTCGTTCAACGGGATCGCATTGCGGAACCGCAAGATATTGCGAAATCCCCTTACGCCTAAAATTTGCTGGATCTCGCTGGATAGCGGGATCGCATTGCGGATCCGCAAGATATTGCGGAAAAATTGTGCTAGATCGCGGTATCTCTTTACCCCACCGACCTCCATCTCTGTGACTGCAGTTTCTAATTTCCAGTAGATGTGTAAACACAAAGGTGTTCAAAACTACGTACGGGACCCAGGTGTCAAGATGAAAATGGACGAAATTACCCCCCTCGGCCATCGGGGGTGCCTATGTCATGTCAGACTCGGGTCTCAATTACCGGGGTGTAAGGTTACCAATAAGACTTTTCCATTGCACTCCGGTTTTAAGAAGACTCTTTCGGGTGTAGGAAGCACGGTGTCCCCATCGAACCTCGGAAAGGGTACTGCGCCGATGGGGGTGAAGGGGTGATAAGCGGTCACACCTCTAACCCTGCCGCCTGCCTCACCAACCTCACCTGGAAGCTGATACGATTGCTGACTGATGAATGACGCTCTGGCGCAAGTTTTCCTCTCGAGTTTCGGCGGTATGATTTTCAGGGTCGGCAGCACGAGGGGCGTCACACTCGTACTGCCGACCCTGAAGAAACCTTCTAATGCCCGTCTTGAAGATACTTGTATTCTTTCCCCGTCACCACACGGACCTGGACTGTAATAATGATACCTATATTATTTTATTTTTAACTAGCTTTTGCCCGCCGCTCCGGCCCCGGTTATCGCGACCAAACATAGCCTATATCCTTTCTGAAGATCTAGTCCATCTCTAGGTATACCAAATTGTATTCAAATCGGTTCAGTGGTTTAGGCGTGAAAGCGTAACAGACAGACAGGCAGAGTTACTTTCGCATTTATAATATATGTATTAGTATGGATAGCTGTTACCCTCGGCTCCGCCGGCGTGGATGTCGTTTATCGCGACCAAACATAGCCTTTGTGCTTTTCCAAGGTCTACATTATCTCTGTACCAAATGTTACGCAACAGACAGACAGACAGACAGAGTTACTTTCGCATATAAAATATTAGTATGGATATGGATGCTCTTCGCGCCATTTTAAAATCATTAATGAAAATCCGTCTACGTCAAGATTCTTTACATATTATGAAAGAACTGCTTATTATTCAAGTCACTTAAAATCAACTGAAACTTTTTACATAACAGGAGTAGGTACGTGAATATCTCATAAAATGTCAAAAGACAACGAAATTCTAGCGATTTTTTTTTAACTTTGTTTTGTGAATATAATATATTATGTACATACATACATGTAATCACGCTTTTATGCCCGGAGGGTTAGGCAGAGGTGAATTAAAACTCACATTTCACCAATCATTGTATTAGTTCCCACTCCCACGTAATAGAGGGTGACCCTATTGTCGTATTCCATGCACCATTCTTGACTCAAGTCACACTTAAGAGGCTGAGTGTTTAAATCTGTCTAATATTAAACAGCCCTATCCCTTAGTCGCCTTGCAGAAGCAGGCCAGGACAAGATGGGGACACCGAGGTTTCCACACACCGAGGGGGCCGTCTCAAAGTCTGAGATGGCCCAAGGTCAGCCGGGTTGTGAGGGTACAGCGACTATACGGTTGTATGGTCGTTGTGAGGGATGGATTATGGATAGATAGCTATCTATCTATCTATCTTTATTGTTCACAAATACTTTATTGTAGCATGTATCAATCAATCTAATATATAAAAATCAATGCCACTTTTCGTTGTAATTTTATAACTCAAGAACAGGCTCACCTATCCAAACCAAAATGTTTAGGCTTTGTTCGGACTATTTAGTAGATGGTTTATGTGAATTTTGCACAAAATTGGTTCTTCATTTAACACATATTTTGTAACACTGTTAGGCGGTACGAAGTTCGCGGGGTCAGCTATTATTATTATAATTGGTAAAGTAACTGCTATCCATAGATGAAAGTTTAAAAATTAGATGTTTTTAATCGATTTAGAAAAAGAAAAGAAAATCGACCTCGGACGGGACTCGAACCCGCGATCTTTCCCTTTTAGTCCCTAGATATTTTTAGTGCTGTACTAATCTATACCATTGATGTATTTTGTTACTGAAGATGATCTGCTCTACACAGGACAACACGTGCATGGCTTCGGCAATTCTTTTCTTTGGCGTGCCATTAAGTTTAGTGTTAGAACTCTTTTCCAGCACATATGTTTCCTTCGTCCTACAGTCTTGGGTCCTTTAAGAGGGCGTGAAACCAGAATACCTTTAGACATAATTCTAATTTAAGCCCATCAGAGGATTAATCAGAAGTATAGTCTATAGGTTGGATATTGACCACAGTAAAACAAAAAATAACCAATATCATTACACAACATTGCACAACACTAGCAAGTATGACTGGCATATTTCATAATCCTTTCTGATATTTATAGTCTATACATTATCTTCTATTTATCTAGTTATCATAATTATAATATAATAATTTGGACCTAGTATTGGGTAATCATTGCTCAATCCAATTCATAAAAATCTTTTATCATCATCCTTGAGTATTTTTTCTCAACTCGATTGGGGTTGACTTTTCAGTCTAACTGTGATGTGGCTGAACTTTCTGTAGTAGAAGCGACTGCCATCAGACCTTCACAACCAACTGGCGATATCGGAATTCTGTAATAAGACAGACTAGTCGAACTTTTTTGAGCTTCAAGTACCCCTACCGATGCCATAGATGTGCGTATGGCAACCGAGACCGACCAACGACGGTTTAACATAATGCACAGTAACATAATTGATGGACTTCATAGACTGGGTCCGTTTTTTATAATAATGGGGTCAGTACTTGTAGTTAAATGTAGTAGTCATTCCAAAACGATGTTTACACATGATTGTAAAAATGTTAGAAATATTTTCGGTTGCTGGTGTGATAGACGTTGACAGATAAAAAAATATGCAAAGTTATAAAAGAAAAGACAGAAGCAGATGTTGTATCTGCCTATCGCAGGCAAAAAGGCATATACAAATAAAATGGGTAAAACAAACAAAGATACAATTTGGTGTTTAATTTGATTAGGTTTATGGTATGAAGCTCAACTGATAAATAATAGTACCTACAGGAGAGTGAGGCACGAATATCGGCCTATCTATAATAATCATAATATTTTGTGGCTGCTTTAATTGGTAACAAGGTTATCATTATACAGTCTTCTGCCGTATATATAGATACATTTGCCATATATTACACATATGCTACTGTTATCTTTTAAGGATGATAAGTGTCCTTATACACAATACAAGAAGCAACAGTAGCGATACTTAAGATATCATTATGATTGATGGTGACCTATTTTTTCACGATTCGATAAATTTATCATTTTCATTTTCTTGTTAGTTCCGGTCTCATCACGAAATCCGTTTACTGTGTTACCGCCCCTTCACTCGACGGGGACATCATGCTCGATGGTCAAAATCCGTAGATAACCCAAGGTCAACCAGGTCAGCGAGGGAAATTCCTTATTAGATAACCTCTACGACCTTAAGCGTTTTGTGTCTTTTACATCCAAAATTGTATTTATACATACTGCCGAAGTCTGGGTATTATTAAACTAGTCTCCTCCTAAATATCTTCGAACATATTAAGATATGTATGCTTATCGAGTTCCCCATTCTTCCTTGTCCCTCACCTCATAAATCTGTTTTGTCACCTTCTTTTGTGCATCTTATCTGCATATAGCAACCATCTAAGCATCCCCTTCTCTATCATAGTCACTACATCTACTGCCATATCACAATGTTCCTTTATTATGATATATTCTTAGTTTGGATAAATAGTATTACCGCACATTACCTCGGTCTCCATTTGAAATTTACTTAACTATATCATTACTACTTGCGTAGATGTTGTTTCTGGTTATAACTTCGATTCTACTCGACCGATGCGATGAAACAAACGTTAGATTGCTAGTCTGACCTAGACCTTTCAAACAAAAAAAAACACGCGAACAAATAGATAAACAGACAAGAATTCAAAATATATAATATATATTTACGTTTTCAGTAGGTATTATCAATTTATCATAAATTCATAACTCAAATGTTTATTTAAATATCTCCAATGTACAGTCACAGCCACTTTACGATTAAATATTCCTAATAGTATAGATATCATTGTTGCCTTCAATGAAAAATTATCCTATTATATCTTACTATACGAAAAAAGTATCTAACTAAAACTAAGACACATTGATTTTAAGTTCCTCGGGGCATTTGTATTAAAAAATGGTCACTTCATGATGTCGTGTCTCATTTTTATTAAACCTTGTACGCTAATAGGTCTATATCCCACATCAATCATGTATGATGTTCTAACATACTTCATACATAATCGCTGTTAGTCGCAGAACCACGTTTCATTGGAGTACATGTACATCGTCAGCTACAAATATCGTATCGTTTAGTACGATGTGTTTGTCTGATTGATTGATAAATTTAATAATAGGGTTTTAATCACTCACAACAAAATATTAAGGTTAGTAATTCTATTTGTGTGGTTCGTGCTGTGTTTAGTTTTTTGAAATGTCTACTAAACTTCTCTATAAATTTTGTTTAAAATATACAGTTTTCTTAAGTGACAATATAAATGTTAGTGTCATTCTCAGTGTATAAGTTTATTGCTAACACACAGCCAATGGTAATTAAAAGAAAGGATATACTGTATGTAGTAGGAAAATTATTATATAAGTTCTTTTCATTTAAATTACAACCATATAGAAAGAAGTGCTAACTTTCTTCAAGAGTACTATAAACTTCATATTTAAATTTTTTAAAGTACTTTTGATTGAGCTTAAATGTCTATTAGGTATAAATACAACTTACTACATGCATGATTATTAGAACTAAATTCTGTGCACTTTCATCGCAATATTATGGTTCCTCATCACTCTTCTTCTACAAAGACACCTTTCAGATAATATTATTACATAAATAAATTGACAAGTAATTCATTAACACAGTGCCCTATGAATTAAACCACGTGTATGTTCAATTCAGCTATGATTAAGGTCAATAAGTTCAAATTTATCGTTCTTGAACTTGAAACCAAATTATATTTGTCATTTTAAACAGTATTTTTCTACAATGAAGACGTGTTTGATATTGCTTACCTTGGCGTTATCATGGTGCGAAGCGTACAAAATCTTGGTGGTTTTTCCTATGCCTTCTCCAAGCCATGGGATACTTGGTGCTGGAGTCGTCAGACATCTACTTAAAGCTGGACATGAGGTGAGTTCAATATTGTATCTATGTTCTGTCTTAGTATTAACATTGCCAAACGTGAAAATCAAATAAATATTAGGTAACAAATGGTGATGTAACGATCAAATATATCACACGGTTATGTAATGTTAAGTCCATAGGTTTACATTGTTCTATACAAATATTGTTTATACAAATAGTAGTAATTACTAGTAGGTTTTTTACATATAATTTATCTCTTTGTTAACATGGAATATTTACCATTATGTAGGTACCTGTTGGCGTGTACCTGTAATTACTCAAATAGTCAATTAAACGTTACAAAATGTGGCAATTAATCATATTTTTTACCGAACCAAAAAGAACTCATTGAAAGATATTGTGTACTGACCCTACACGTACGTAAAAGAATAATGTTCTCGTGCCGCCCACATAAGTATTTGTAAAGATTTAAATAGTAAAGGAATTTAAACAAATTAGGTACTAAAACATACTACCACTTGTACTAACACTACTCTAGCTTAAAATAATAACTAGAGTTTAAGCTATGAAATGCCGCTAGCGTTCCTTTTTTGGTAACTTATCTGCCCAAAAGACAAGTAAAATTAAGTAAAATAAAAAGACCGCCAAGCGGGCACTTTTTTAAAACGTAACTACCGTTTATTGTGGTTTCAAATTCAGCCTGGCAATTACATCGCTATATCAAAAGCTGTTTCCAGATTCCTCTGGTTATCTTTGTTGCTATAGTAAAATATTATAAAGCTGATCCACTGATACCTATATCCGATTCAACTCAACAGATTGTGATCAAACAAACGTAAGATTTTAAGTCTGACTAAGATCTTTAAAAAAATTACATCATAGTCCGCTCAGAAGTTTTTGCATCCATGGCGCGCAAAATAAAATTTTGGTTCAGTATCGTTAATTCATCATATCCCTAGTTTTTTAATTTATCTCCAACAGACACAGCTATTTCACAATTATATAATTGTATAGATATAATCTTTTTTCGTTACAATATATAAATTACTAGCTGTTGCCCGCGGCTTCGCCCACGTGGATGTCGGTTATCACGACCAAACATAGCCTATGTCCTTTCCCAAGCTCTATCTATCTCTGTAACAAATTTCATCAAAATCGGTTCTGTGGTTTAGGCGTGAAAGCACAGCGGACAGAAAGACAGACAGACGGAGGTTATTTATAATATTAGTATGGATATGGAATAATGAAACTTCTTCATCTTCATCAGGTGACATACATTTCACCGTTTGAATATAAACCACCGTCGCCCAACCTTCGTGTAATTGACATCAGCAGCATCGGTGAACTGTTACCAGGTAAGCATTATTTTCTTTCAATGCCTACACAAGCATCCATTTCTCGTTCCAAACTTACGCTCAACAAAAATCAATTTATCCAAATTATTTGAGGTTAGTTAAGCCATTATGAGCTGAGTTTATCAGTGTCTTCTCAGGCCGGGACTGCGTTTACCGCTGGTCCATTGCTAAACTAGTCTTTGATATTTTTTAAATTTAGACTTTTGTAAACGCCCTTTTAATGGAGTACAGAGAATTAATGATTTTTGACTTTGACCAGGTAACTATAAATCATACGGAGATGGAGTAGTTTTAGAATTTTTCGGAGATTCAAAGTTTAGTAATTTTTTATACCACTTAAGTGGTAGACAAGTACACGGTCCACCTAACGGAAAGTGGTTACCGTCACCCATAGACGTTTGCAACACCAAGGGAGTCACACCATAGTCTAATACGTGGCAAGAAATATTGATTGTATGACAAGGGAGCAAAATAATATTGTTACGACGAGGGCGCCACTTGGAACCACGAGCTAAGCGAAGGTTTCTAGAATAGAATTCCGAGCGTAGCCAGGGATTCTACCGTAGAAACCTGAGCGCAGCGAGAGCAGCCCACTTATAGAGGGAAAAAGTGACACTATTCGGATAGAAGGAATGAAAAATAAATAATCTATACCTTTTTCAGCGCACGTAATGAACTTTGAGGCAATAATGAACAAAGAGATTGACTTCACTGACCTGAACATGTTTTTTCCAATGATGATCAACATGATAGATAAGGCCTATCAACACAAAAATGTTCAAAAGTTGCTCAACGATCCAAAGGAACAATTTGACTTGGTGTTCGTTGAATGGATGTTCACGGATCTGCTATCTGGGTAAAATATTCAAAATGTTTAAAGTTTAACAAACTTATGATGTACTAACATAAATAAATATGCTTAGAGTTAACTACATTGCCAAGTCCTGCTTGAGTCGTTTCTCTTCTTCCTATCTTAATAGATTTGAATAGTTAGTATACTGAGAGCTTTAAAATTTCATTGTAATTTAATGTAATTATTAAAATTAATTTATAATTCCAACATGGTTTTAATGTGTATTTCAGTTTCGCAACAGTTTATAACTGCCCATACATTTGGTTCTCAAGCGTAGATGTTCACTGGATGATAACCAGATTGATCGATGCGCCCAGTAACCCTGCATATACTCCAGACATTATGTCTTCGATTTTACCGCCATACAGTTTGTTGCAGCGTGTGAAAGAATTGTATGCACAAATCAAAGTGAGATACCTTAGATACATGTAAGTAAATGATGTATTTGTAAGCGATTTAAATTTTGAAGTCTATGATGGGTTTTTCTGCATATTTATACTACTATTACCTATAATTGCTAATGAAAGTAACTCTGTATGTCTGTCTGTTACGCTTTCACGCCTAAGTTACTGAACAGATTTCGATGAAAGGTACAGAGATAGATTAGACCTTCAGTAAGGACATAAAGGCTATATTTTGGTCGCGCTAACCGACATCCACGCGGGCGGAGCCGCGGGCAACAGCTTTATAGTTGTCTATAAGTACCTAAAGATTTTTGCTTATGTAATTTTTGCCAATCCATCCAAACAGTCACAGAACATAATAGGTATAATTCACAATTCATAAAAATATTAAAACAGGTACTTCTTCGATATGGAGAGGCAAGTGTACGAAAGTGTACTGACGCCTATTGTAGCTAAGCGAGGGAGACAGCTGCCTTCTTATTATGACGTACCATACAACGCATCACTAGTATTGGCCAATTCGCACGTGTCTCTAGGACAAGCAGTCAGCATTCCACAAAGCTATAAACCTATTGGAGGATATCATATTGAAGAAGAAGTGAAGCCTTTACCTGAGGTACATATTTCACTATTAGAGCAGTAACTTTGAATTTGAAACAAAGAAGAATACACAATTAAGAATAGATTTTCACTAAATCTCTCTCTCAATGAAATTATTTTTGACTTCTATTATAAAAAAGATAAATATAAAATGGTAAATCTTATATGGACTGGTATTTCATTATGAAAATGGATACTGGCTTAGTATCCATTTTCATCATGAAATACAAGTCCAGTGAACGACTAACTATTTGTACCTGAGCGCTATTAGGTAACAGACAATTTATTTATTTTATTATATCGCTTTATAAATATATTTCAGGATTTGAAGAAAGTAATGGATAATGCTAAACATGGAGTTATATACTTCAGCATGGGGTCAAATTTAAAGAGCAAATTAATACCAAAAGTAATGAAAGATGACCTCTTAAAGATGTTTGGTGGACTGAAACAGACTGTTTTGTGGAAGTTTGAAGAAGATCTCCCCAACACACCCAAAAATGTACACATCATACATTGGGCACCGCAACAAAGTATACTAGGTGAGTTTTATTTTATTTTCATTTTCAAGGGCACCGGCTGTTCATCAATGGTTAAATCACCTTCGGGTCGAACCTGAAGGTGATTATTTTAACCATTGATGTGATTAGGTATACTAAAGTTGTCCCTATCAAGAAGCGGATCAAATATTAGTAATGTGTAGAGTAAGACACTTGAAAAAAACTAACTCATGATACATTTTATAATGTTTCTATATTTTATTTCAGCTCACCCTAACCTGCTCGTCTTCATCACTCACGGCGGATTGCTATCAACGACTGAGACTGTTCATTTTGGAGTACCCATCATTGGCATCCCAGTATTTGCAGATCAATTCATCAATGTTGCCAGAGCTGCTACGAAAGGTTTTGGTATCAAAGTAGATCTTTCATACACTTTGGCAGATCAATTGAAGGTTGCTATTGAAGAAGTGACTAATAACCCAAAGTATGTATTAAACTTTTAATCCTTATTATGATAGTAGGAAAATATAATAGTGACTAGCTGACGTCTGTGGTTCCGCCCGTGTGAAAGTTTGATCCATTCTCACGTACAAACTTTGGATATAACTAGGAACTCGTTCCGAGGATGATAATGATGATAGACAGACCGAGAAAAGAGTGATTCATAAGGATACCAGGTTTTCTTTTGGGATATCGAAACCTCAATATCGAATTTTAAGTTTTGATTTAATATGCAGTGAGTTATTGAGGCATTTACAATATCTAGTTAGATTCAATAGCTACCTAAAGATAAGTTATAGATAAGATAACATAACATAACTTCTGTTAATAGCAAAACACTTAAACCTAACCTAGGTTGTACAAAAAAGTATTAGTGAAATAGGTATAACACAGATGAATTTCAAATTATGTCATGATTACCTGAAAAAGGTAGCTGGAACAGACTGGATACGGAAGCCAGCGGATTGGAAGCAATGGTGTACATTGGGAGAGGCCTATGTCCAGTACTTGACTGCAATAAGCATAATTTGATTAATTAATTGATAGAGTTTATACATTGTATAGTATATCTCACATACATCATCATTATCTTCATCTTCATTGCGATTTCCTAGTTGCGTCCAAAGTTTCCGGGGCCGAGGTGCACTTATTTTTTTTAATACCACTTAGGTGCAGACAGGCGCACGGCCCACCTCATGGAAAGTGGTTACCGTGGCCTATGGACGTGTGCCGCACCAAGGGAGTCACACTCGTGCTGCCGACCCTGTTAGGACAGAGGTTCTGTGCCGTCCGTCAGTGCAGAAGATAAAGCAAAATAAACCTTTGGTTCTTCCCCCTGACAGCACATAAACTTTCCGGTGAGCTCTGGCTACCCTCCTCACCACTGGGAACACTACACGAGGTTATTATGGCCGCGGTATTCCGTCGGGCGGAGGTACTTCCCCAGTCGGACTCCTCGGGAATACCGTCGTGTCCAACCTCCGTATTCTATTGTTGTTTAATTGGTATATTGTTTTTGAAGCGACTGTCGTCTGATCTCCTAACCCTGAGGAGAAAGCGTCCACCAGAGCCTCATCCCTTGATTAGCTAAAGTCTCAAGTATGTTGGTAGGGCAAATCTCACATTGTTATAATAAATATACTATTGGTTGCAGGTACGCACAAAAAGCTAAAGAGCTGTCCTTTGTGTATCACGACCGCCCGGTAGCTCCAGGCACCGAATTGGCACACTGGGTACGCCATGTGATTGAAACAAGCGGGGGATCACATCTTCGCTCACCTGCACTGAGCGTGCCGTTCTATCAAAGGCTTTACTTAGATCTACTTGCTATTATTTTAGTATCTTTATTAGTAACTGTAAAGTTGTTCGGGTATATATGTTGTAAATTTTGTAAGAAAAATGTAGATAGTAACACGAAAGAACAGAAAAAGAAGAACTAAGGAGATGAAAAAATATATTTGTTGTTTTATATATTATTTCGTTTAAATTACCAATAATTGGTAGGCTTAAAATTTGGAAATTAAGCGGTTCACGCTTCGGCTAATGGGTGTCAACCCGCGGAATTTTGCGAGTTTTGTTTCAGCGAGTTAACGAATGATCCCATCTGAAGCGTTAAAGTTTTGATTTGAAGTAGAACATACCATTAAATTCACAAAACACATTGAAATCAATTGTTTGGTTTCGGAGGTTAACCGGTGCAAACACACTGTACTGTGTTTTATATTACTTGCTACGTATTTCCTACTGGTATTATTATGAAATAATTAAGGATTAAAGTTTACAATCATGGTTGTTCAGCAATATGGTCAGCTAAGTAAAGTACCTACTGCGTTTTTGTCTTCTGCTTCTAAAGGTTAAGTATACAATACACCGTTGTATAGCTTGTATAAACCCAAATGGCGCTTGCTTGTGTGCGTAAGAGCAAATTATTGAATATGACGTTCATGAAAAACAATTGACGTTTTTACATCGATGATGTCAATGTGTGGGCATCATTTCAGTTTAGACAAGATATAACCAGTAGCTATCAATTATGAGATATTTACTAAAAAAATCTAACCAAGGTCAAGTTAAAACCAATGTTGATACAGTGATAAATTAGACATAAAAGGCAATATTTATGTGTATGAGATAAGGGGACAACGATCAAAAATAACTTTTTATAGTGTAAATAAAACAATAATGTCCGGTTTCTGAATTGAATAATTGAAGTTAAGTCATGTCAACGCCTACGTACTCACGACTGGTACTCACCGAGTGTAGTTCCAAATAGTGTATAAGTAAATCCACGTTAACGGAACTTAAACTTCAATTTCCCAATTTACAAACCGATGGCCACGCAAATTTTTTATCGGTTAAACGACGGATCTTATATAGACGAATTGATAATGATTATTCACTGAAAATTAAATTATTTCTTATAGTTTATCTTTAGATGCTAATAGACTTGAGCATTCACTTGTACAGAACATCGAGCAATCGTTATTTTAAAATTGGCGAACTGAACAACGAACCGAACCAGACTAGAGCCAAACATCGCTACGAATATGTTCATGATCTTTCTAGCGAACGCTCTAGCTAGTCGATGCAAATATACTGTCCTTTCGCGAGAATGTTCGCCAGAACGCTCGATATAATGCTAAAACGCTCCCAATTAACATTCGCTAGAATGCTCATTGCAACTGAATGCTCAAGTTTATCAACACCTTTACTTGAATTTTAGCCAAAGTTTAGGTAACATGTTGAGCTCCATAATACTTATTAACGTTAACCTATTCAAAATGAACGACCATCGTTTCTTTTTTTTAAAGATGAAGAATATCTTTATATAATACGTCAGTTGTATCTATCTTCTCAGAGTTGTATTCAAACCATGCATGTTTTTATTAGTCTAGGTGTTTATATACGATACCTAGACATAACTAAACTATAGAACAAGTATCTTTGATTAATGACTCTGATCAGTCACCACAATGTTTTTGTATCGTTATTTCGTCACTAGACTATTTGCTTCGAAACAATATGACAAAAAAGATACCGTACTGTATGTTCATATGACCCTGAACCTTAATCAGGCGCGGGCCTCTAATGATCATGACTTGCATATCACATAATGTATGCGTACATCAATATTAGCTTTAGTGATAACTATGAGTTTATGATATGTTAGAAATGTTGATAGACGGACCCTGTTGCGTAGAAATGTAAAGTTTGACTACTACGCTGGGGGTGTGGATTCGACTCCCGCTCTGTGCAAATATTTCTGGATATGTCTGGATGTTTTTTGTAAGTATTTATTAAGTAAGTATTACAAAAAAATGTTTATCCGCAGTCGATAAGGTATGCTTATTATGCGTTTAGATAGTACTGTGTAGGATGAGAGTAGAATATAATTTTATTAAAAAGGTTAAAACATGAATGTAAATTCTTTGTGAGCTGAGGTGAAAATATGAATAAATTGCGTGAAATAAAAGAAGATTAAATAAAAGAAGAATTAAAATATCTGAAAGAGTAAGTATAACATTTTATCGACCCCAAATGAATTAGAATAAGGACAAACAGATGATGGTCATGATAATAACAATAAGAAATCCTTTGGTTGTGAGCAAATCGTAAAAACCCTACAACTAACAGGAAACACTTCAAATTGTTAAGAAATACAGAAATATCTACAATACTAACTAAATATATTGATATTAAGTAACTATTAAAGTTCTATCAGTACGTTGAGAGGTAATGCAAAAATCTATATAATATGAATACTATTTACAAGAAACAGTAAATTGATTAAATCAGTTCCCGTTGAATAAAATAGAAACATCCATGTTGACAATAATATGCCGTAAGTGTTCAATAACAGTGTCCTCCTGAGCGTCACGTGTATATTCAATTTAGCTAACTACGTATTAATTACAACAACGCAAAAATGCTGGCTTAATTTAAGTTTTCATTGTGGTTATAAGTCTACTCAGACTTGTGTCCAAGCCGCTGTGGGTACACAAGTCTAAACCCTACTATTAGAAAATCCCGCTCTAAAAAGTATTAAACCAGAAAATATCAAAGAACGTATGAAGGAAGTGGCTTACGACCACGGTTGTCCTTGATACGTTCTTGTTTAATACTTTTTATTAGAGCGAGCGTAGTTTGCAGTAGTCGGGTTCAGTTTTAAAATCTATCTACAAAAAGTGTAGGTAAACATTTGAACTGCAATTAAGATAATTTAATATCGTAATATTGTTGTATCATATGAAAACGAATATGAATTCAGTGAAGTTGTGCGTGGTATACCTTGCTGTGTTATTGTCATGCTGCGAAACATACAAGATTTTAGTGGTATTTCCATTGCCAGGCAGGAGCCATGGGATTCTCGGTGATGGTCTCGTCAGACATCTACTCAAAGATGGACATGAGGTAAGTTGAGATTCAAAATACTAGTGTTAGCTAAATATCAGTCGCAGAAGTAAATTCAAATCAAGCCAAGATTTAAAGGAATGCAGGATTTATTAAATTAATATCATCTATATAGTCTAAGTCATTTCTGAGTTCATCGATTTGAAAATATGTTATTACATAATTCCTGACTATTAATTAAAACAGATTAAACTGTAAAAAAGCAATAACAAAATATATAAGCATGTAATCCATCTGATAATTAAACAACTAGAGAAAATCGGGCTTCTGATAGAACCTATCAGACTCAATCTCATCTATTAGGTAGATCATCAACGGGTCTAAAAAGTTATCTTTTTTGGAAACTTATTATGATAATATTTTGTCATGTGCGATATTCACAAGAAATTGGAATCTTTTTAGTATAAAGGAATTATTGTGATTCTGCTTAATGAGTGACCGTTATACGAATTTTATAAGAATGTATTGAGATCTACTGGGAATCCATAAAATTACTCGTGTTCTCACAGTTTACTCGTAGGGCCAAACGCTTAAGATATTTGAGCGTTGAGAAAAGTAACAGATTGTTAGACATTCGAGTACAAAACTGCCGTACGGACGGATCATGCTATTACTATTTTGAAAGGCGTTGTATCTTGAACCATGGGTGTACGGTGTACCCAACCTGTTACAACTAGATATTTTAATACTTCCTTAGTCACAATAGTTTAGTTTAAGCCTGTAGTGACTAAGATAGAGAAATGATGCTTAGCTCGGACACATGGAGAGGATGGACGAAAGAAGACTGACAAAATAGATTTATGAAGTGAGGGTGAATGACCAACCTGAAACCCCTATTAGGTTACCTAGTATGTCTAGGTCGACCCCTACCAGGTTGCCCTGGAAGGCGTTTTTAATAAAGGACATACCTATCAGAAGTACCCGAAACCGGCGAGCATGTATGAAAACAATTATGAGAGTAGAAGAAGCGAAATATATATACCAGGATCGTAGCATGTGGAAAACTGTGGTCTCTACGTGCCCCACTGGGAAAGAAAGAGGCGTGACTATAAATGATGTATGCATGTAAGCCACCAAGAAGAAAATTACAATGGTACAAGCAAACGTCTGAACGATTTAAAAAAAATCTTTTCAGGTGACATACATATCTCCGTTTCCTTATCAGCCTGCTTCTCCCAATCTGCGGGTGATTGACGTAAGCAGTAATGTCGAGGTTATGCCAAGTAAGTTTTGTTTCCTCTCAGTTTCCTTGTCTGTTCAAGTTTATGATGAGATGATTATGACCACAAAAAGTTAACACATTGTATAACAAAAAGCTCTCTGCTCAGTTCGAAGTTCGGTTTAGGAATGACTAAATGGGCCAAACCCTATGTAGGGTTCCACTACATAGAGTTTGGCCCGGCAAAAGTAAATTAATAAATTTATCATTGCCTTTTGCAGCGCACATGATGAAATTTGAGAACATTTTAAAAAAAGAGTTAAATTTAGGTGACACGTATATGTTTGCCCAAATTGTTGTCAAAATGCATAATTTCACTATTTACAACGAAAATGTTCAGAAGTTGCTTCACGATCCAAAGGAGCAATTCGATTTGGTGATCGTTGAATGGGTGTTCACGGATGTATTCGCTGGGTAAGACTTAAATATTTATAATGTTGACTGTGACGTATACTTCTTCTTCCTCTTAGCGTTAATTCCCAGTCGCATCCGAAGCTTTCAGCTCGGAGTCTGGGGTCCGCTTTTACCAGTCTTAACCACGGATTTGGCTAGACCTCGATATTTTCCGTGAAGCGATTGTCATCTGACCTCCACAACCCAATGTTAACATTAGGCGATATCGAAGCTTTGCAGTTAGACCGTTGTTTTTGGATTTTTGAGGGCTCCAACTACCCGTAACGACTGCCATAGATGTTCTCATGGCAACCGGGACCGACGGCTTAACGTGCTCTCCGAGGCACGACCAGACCAATGCAAATACTCATATTTCATTCACACAAATATTTGCACTGAGCGGGGATCAAACCCGCGCCTCCTGCGTAGCGGCCGCGTTCACTACCGCTACGCCACGGAGGCTGTCACGTATACTGTGACGTATACTATACACTGGAAACTTTCCTGTATGATTAGGAAGAATAAAGATACAGGAATAAGAAGGCGTTGAGTGAGTTTGTTATTATTTTATTCATGCTTTCTAAGTTCGATGTTGTTTCAGTTTCGCAGCAGTTTATAATTGCCCATACATTTGGCTTTCAAGCCTGGATATTCACTGGCTAATGCTAAGATTAATCGACCAGCCAACCAACCCAGCGTATACTGCAGATATCATGTCTCTCAATTCACCTCCATTCAGCTTCTGGCAACGAGTAACAGAATTATATACACAAATTAAATTACAATACATGCGATACATGTAAGTAGATCTATTTATTTATAAACAAATAATTTATCGAAAATAATATAATTGGCCATAATTATTTATGAATTTTCAAATAATGTATGAGAATTAGCATTTGTTGACATGTAACTGCTCCACTTTTTCAATTGGATAAACTTTTCAGCTTTAATATTATTCAGCTTTAATATTCATAAAATTGTAAATCAATTTTATGTTTGTATTATTACCTAGTAATTTTTTCTTATGTATCTAATTTAATGTAAGCATTTGTCCGCAAAATAGTAAATTTATTACCAAACAATAAATAATGATTTTTAATAAATTACATATAAGTATTCAATCATCGGGATATACGAGTATTCTCAAGTACCTATAAAATATAAATATATTTGTATTTATTATTATAGAGTTGTCCTGATAATTATATCATCAAAGTAATTAAAAGTTATCATTAAAGTTGTTGTCACTTACAAAACTGACATTATTAGTACAAACAAACAAACGATTTGGACGGCACCAAGCTCCCAGAGCGACAAGTCGTAATCTACGGATGATAATAATTGATTTATTTGGCGACAGACGGGAATAATATGGATTTCTCTCTCTCTGGAGACCACCGGCAACTTGGTCCGGGAACCTGATGCCGGTGGCGTACTAAAATTTATATTTTTAAATGTACTTCCTATTTCATCTTCTTCATCCTAGCGTTAATATCAGTCACATCCGAAGCTTTCACCTCGGCGTCTGGGGTCCGCTTTACCTGTCTAACTGCGAATTTAGCTGGACTTCGTTATTTTCCGTGAAGCGACTGCCATCTAACCTCCACAAACCAATGGCAATATTGGGCGATATTGAAATATTGTAGCTAAACCTGGTATTGGATTTTTAAGACTCTAACTACCCGTAATGACGATTTATATTGTTTAAATTTAAATCCACAATAATCTTAAATACGATATGTAGTGTATAAATAACTTAAATTGCACAATGTACAGGTACATAAATGATATGGAGAGACATGTATACGAAAATGCACTAACACCAATTGTGATGAAACGAGGAAGACAGCCACCGTCTTATTCTGAAATCCAGTACAACGCGTCACTAGTGATAGCTAATTCACACGTATCTCTGGGGCAAGCTGCCAGTATTCCTCAAAATTACATACCTGTGGGAGGATACCATATTGAAGAAGATGTCAAACCTTTACCTGAGGTATTCGTTTTTTACAAAACTGACAGTAAAATTATCATCAATGCACTCTAAATAACAATTCATTGGTAAGAAAGAAATCGTTACTTGATATTTTTTGGAACACTGGTCATCACCCTCTGAGCCTTTTCCTAACTCTATTGGCGTTGGCTTTCAACAACAGCCGAACTTCAATATATTGGCGACTCCACAACCTGTTGACGATATCGAAATTCTGTAGTTAACCAAGTTGTCGAACTTTTTAGGGCTCCTACTACCTATAACAAATACCACAGATGTTCTTGTGCCGGGACAGATATATTCGTTTGGTCAGGCTTTAGGAACCTTTAGGAAAGGCCACCAGCACCGGCTTCACCAAGCAAAAGTATTCACTAGTATTTTTTTCTGAGTCGAGAAAAGATTTGGCCAGTTCTCCTAGGTTCAACCACTGAGGATACGATAGTTCAGAATCCATTTATCATCAGAAATACCGATACAATTTAAAATTCCATTCTAATTCTATCGGAAGGTCTCGTGTGTTAACACTTAAACCTTTTACGTCAGACTACTATTGCTCAACGTCCCTTAACTACAATAAAAATGACGGTTTAGTCGTATTTAGATATAAATAATGACCTTCATGGACTAGAGTTTACGACTAGACTTACGTCATTTCATAAAAAATCATAACCGCAGACCCTACTCCATACTCATAGGTTATTCTTACCTGTGTTGGGGGGATGGTCTGAGAAGTTTACAACTTTTATGAAAAAGACATGAGTCTGGCTGTCGTGGACTAAACCAGAAATCCCATATAATTTAAGTATATAAACACAAAATAGATAATAGTACTGACTATTTCGAGCGAGAAAATATTTTACTCATATTGTGTGTAAAGAACTTTACCTGAATGCCTTAAAATCATGACTTAGTGACGTTTTTCGTTCATTTCCAGAATTTGAAGAAAATAATGGATAACGCTAAACAAGGTGTAATATACTTCAGCATGGGATCAAATCTAAAGAGTGCAGACATGCCAAAGGTTATTAAAGACAATCTTTTAAAGATTTTCGGTGAACTGAAACAGACCGTTTTGTGGAAATTTGAAGAAAATCTTCCCGATACACCTGAAAATGTCCATATTATAAATTGGGCACCGCAGCAAAGCATACTTGGTAAATTTTATAATAATAAAAACCATTAACCGAATGTTCAACTGATTTTAATCGTACTGTACCATCATTTCTACAGTTATTTTTCACGTGTCATCATAACCTGTGGTACACCGTATACAGTGTTCATGGATACTTCTAAGAGTGAAGCCACACGATTGCCATCGCAGTATCCCATATTTCTGAATACCAGGGCAACATCCTTCCTTCTTACATTGCTTAGAAAGGCCTTCCACCAAGATCAGTCCTTAGTCCATCTTCTATAACTTATACTCTAAACCTACATCTTTCTGTCAACTCTTTTTGTAAAACTCTGCAATATGCTGATGATGTTACTTTATGCTTCTATTACCGTCTGTCTACTCCACTTTTTTGTGGCTGCTGCTAATCTAGCTATCCACTTTTTTGTGGCTAGCATAATCTCGTCCTCCCTCTCAGTTCCTAAATATAGTGCAGTAATTTTCACTCGTAAACGTAAAATACCTTACATCATCCTCTTTGTTGCAAATTAATCAATTAGGGATACTGTTAAATATTTAGGACTTGGTCTTGACTCCAAATTGACAGATACTCCCCACTTATATTACGTTTTAAATAAGTGTGAGACGGGTGTGAATATAGCACTATGGTTGTAACTTGCGGTAGATAGAAGGAAAACACAAGGTCTAAAAATATTATTATTAGCTCATTCTGAAAAGATTCAATACTTAACGGTGCAGCACGAATTTTATTGTATTTCTGTTATTTGTTTCAGCTCATCCTAACACTATCATTTTTATCACTCACGGTGGTTTGTTATCAACGACGGAGACTATTCATTTTGGAGTACCTATCATTGCTATACCAGCATTCGGAGATCAATTTATCAATGTAGCCAGGGCTGTAAAGAAAGGTTTTGCTTATGAAGTAAATCTTTCTTATGAGATGGCAGATGAACTGAAGATTGCTATTGAAGAAGTGATCAACAATCCAAAGTTAGTATCAAATCATTAAGAAAATAATAAAAAA
This sequence comes from Eilema depressum, assembly GCA_914767945.1. NCBI lineage: Eukaryota > Metazoa > Arthropoda > Insecta > Lepidoptera > Erebidae > Eilema > Eilema depressum. Next base: position 12,796,783 of record OU612033.1, on the reverse strand, counting down.
ACTAGCACTGTTATCATAGAATACTGAAAGAAATGGAAGTTTTTTGGATAACTATTATTATATTGATTCTTATAGGACACAATCCACAATCTCCAGATCTTTATGTACTAACACAATGTATTGTTTGCAGGTATGCACAGAAAGCAAAAGAACTCTCTTTCGTTTACCACGACCGTCCAGCAACGCCAGGTCAAGAAATAAGACACTGGGTGCGGCACGCCATTGAAACTCGTGGTGCGCCTCATCTTCGCTCACCTGCTTTCAACGTACCATTGTATCAAAAGCTTTACTTAGATTTATGTTTAATTCTGCTAATTACCCTTTTTACAATTATAAAACTAGTAAGATATTATGTTTGTCGTGTGTATTGTATAAAATCTAAAGTAAATACCACTAAGAAGTTCAATTAAAATAAAATATCTAAAGATTTAGTTACTATTGATTACGAAGCACCAGTTTGAAACATGCTGTTGCAAGTTGAAATACATCAATTGTAATATTATTGTATTTTGGTTTTGTTTGCTGGGCATCAATTATTATTAAACTATATAATAATTAATAATGATATTGTTCTACTTCAACTTCAAGAGAAACATGTGCCATTGTGTATGAAAATAAGTCAATGACGTCCTAATTATTTAAGCTAGCAAAAATTTTTACACGCTTATTAACTGAATATAATATGTTACAGTTGACTCTCTTTGTCGTTTTTATATCGAAAATCTGAAAAAAGAAACAATAACAATAGTGTACGTTAACCGTTATATTTATAGTTGGAATATTTAGGTAAGTATTTGCTCTACCGAAATATTTATCTCTAAACATACTTATTACATTCTTAAAGTTCCTTAGCGCCCCCATCTACCATAATAATAACAGCAATATTCATAATTACTTGTAGTCCTTGCAGGCAATAAAGTATTGTTTGAAATTGAATTATTTGAGCTTAAAATGTACAGCTATGGTCAGAAGCCCACTGACAGATTCGTTTATTAAGAAATGACGCATTGCACAAGAACAAAGAAGACATAGCAATCTATATCTATACTAATATTATAAAGAGGAAAGATTTGTTTGTTTGTTTGTTTGTTTGTTTGTTTGTTTGTTTGTTTTTTTGTTTGTAACGAATAGGCTCCGAAACTACTGGAACGATTTCAATAATTCTTTCACCTATAGAAAGCTACACTATCTGGGAGTAACATAGGCTATATAACATCACGCTACTACTAAAGGGAGCGGAGCAGTGAGCATAAATGTCAATAAATCGGGCAGATTTCCATACATTCTTTACTAATATTAGATTTGTATTTTTGTATTCGAGTAAACTCAAGAACTACTGAACCGATTTCAAAAATTCTTTTACCATTAGAAAGCTGCACTATCACTGACTAACATAGGCTATAATTAATTTTCAAAAAAATAGGGATCCTGTATATAACTTCAATAATGTAACCCAAGGTGTAAAAAAAAATGACCTAAAAAATTCTTTACATCGCGTACGCTGCAAAAACTATTGAAGATAGAACAAAATAATGTACTGTAGAAATGTATAACTTAAAAAGGTCTACATAAAAGTCCGCGACAGCATATGTCTATCTGATAAGGGTAGCTCACAATAACCATTTTTATCTTTTACAAATTATAAAAAAAATATGTATCATTTTCGAAGCTATTTTTAACAATATAGTGTTAAGCCTTATCTGACTAAATACGTTAGATACATTGTACATTTAATGTAGATCAAAATTGCCCTTTACACTGTATAATTATAATGAATATTTTAGAATCTATTGCAGTATGAAAGTAACGCGCGATGATATAAATTCAAGCCGAAATGCCGATCAAAGTCAGACCACGGAATCTATACCTTTATATTAATTCTTATCTAAATAAATCGTTTGGTATTTAAGATTGTTTCAATGCCTGTTGATTACTTTTTGAATTATTGAAATCGGACGTTCTATTCAAAAGATATTACGAAATTATAATGTCAATAAATCCGGTCAATTACCATACATTATTTGAAAACTAATTATTATTACGGGCATGGGCTAAAAGGGTGCAACCACGGGTGTTCGAAGTATTTCACAAGCGAAGACAGGGAAGGTCAGCTGAACACAAGATGCAACGGTAACGGGATCCGAATGCGGGATTGGAACCTCCATGTGATGCATCCTGGGTAACGGAGGCATTAACGCCCCTCACCCAGGGGAGGCGCTACCGCCTACGGCAAATACATACAGAAACGGGAGCAGCTCTATAGAGGGCTGCTCAAAGGCTTCCCACATGTCCCTCTGACTACGAGGAGGCCCAGTAGAGAGCAGGAAAGGGAAGGGCTGGTCACCGAGCGCGGACGTGAGGATTATAGGTCCGGCCTCCTGTCATCCCTTCACGCCCGTCTCCTCCCTTTCCGGAATTCGATGGGACATCGTGCTTCCCACTTCTGAGGGGGCCATCTTAAAATTGTAGATGGCCCAGGGTCAGCCGGGGGGTGCGGAAAATGCCCTAGGCAATTTTACACTCCAGCAACTGAAGACCCGCGACGGCATGCTGTTTAGTGGGTCCGAATTCCACATGGCACTCCTGATGGCTGACGGGGATGGTATCCGAGGCAATTTAAGCACGAAAGAAAAGTTTGTACGGAATCCGAATTCCACGCGGGCGGAGCCGCGGGCAACAGCTAGTTCTTAATAAACATGGATTTATTAATTTTTGTAAGTTTTAGCTATCTATAGCAGTGTTATCTATCTTAGCGGGGTCGATGCCAAGTGTATAACGGGATTGATGATTGACTTTCGACTCTATTGACTCTTAGGACTGTTCTATAACAACACTCAGGCCGGATTCCAGATCAACGCTCAGTTGTAAATCGAATCTCACAAGGACATTAGAACTTTCTTCTAGAATACAATCACGATCCCCAGATCTAGTTATAAATTGAGAATTAGCACTGAGTATCGTTGGAGAAATTGTATAGACAGATTTGACAGATGAAATTGTATAAATTTGTCCTCCGATAAATCGAGATTCGAAACTGAGCATCGTTATAGAATACGAGCCTTATCTAGTTTCATTCTGTGTATCGTATTTAATTTAGTAATGGTGATACAGGATCATTAGTAAGTATGAAAGTTATTCTATTTTGGAATTCCCGCCATGTTCGTGCTCTTTATCAAAAGTGACAGCTATGCAAGTAAATCACGATTTATCTCCTCTACGGATAATTATTACACAATATTTGTACATAAAGTATCGACTCTGTGTACAAATATTGTGTAATAATTCTCGGTAATAATGTTTTACGCTAGTTGCTGCCCTCGGCTCGCGTCGGATAAAATACTGATCCTCCTATGCTCCTATGGCTTGCGGTAACTTAAACCCAGGATAAAAATATAGCCTACGAGGTATCCTTCTGTCAAATTTCATCCAGATCTATTCAGCCGGTAATGTAACAAGGAATAACAAATATTTACACACAAATACCAAACTTTGCCAAACTTTGACTTTAAAAAAAAAGCTTATGGTTCTTTAGACAGCTTCCTTGTATTGTACTGTTCCAATTATAAAAAAAAAAAACATAATATGTTTTTTTATAATTATTCTGTAATACATTTCTTCAATTTTCTGCATATTTAATTATTTGCCCAAGTATTGTTCATCATGAATTAGTTTTTTGTGTCCCCTGAAAATTTCGTATTTGGCTTCTGTCGGTTTTTCCAAGCGCAACGACGATATTGTTTATAGAAATAATGTTGATCCATAATGGATCACTGGTTTCCAAAATTCCCTGGACAAAGATTTTCGAAACTAGCAAATAAAATCTTAACATTTCTTCAGACAGTTAATTCATAGACAGACAATTCAATATTACTTATTTTTAAAGAATTGTTTACACGACACATAGGTAGGTATATGCACAGAATTTATTGTTCTGTTTATGTGTAACATCGTCGTATCAATTAGTAGGTATGACAAACGAGTATATAATGCAACTGTTTCCTTAGGGTAATTAAATGAGCCGCGTGAGTGGAGCAGTTAACTCTTTATAGTCTTGTGTAGTACCTACCTATCTAAGTTTTCTGTTTGGAAAGAATTTAATTGTGTTACGGTCTGTATTGACTTAATTAATGGTGTAATGAAAAAAGTGTGAGGCATTCCTACCCTCCAGTATTTTGCGATGCAGTATTGAAATATGCTATTTATAACATAATTGTTTCAAGAAAAAGTTAGTAGATTAGTAAAATAAAATTAAATAAAAATAGAATTTGTATTAATCTCCTGCAACAATGTTTTCTTCCGAAACAACTCGTACAAAAAAAAATTAAATAGGTAGGTACAATACCTATTTAATGTTTTTTTTTTGTACTTTTGGTAAGTAGTAAAGTAATTTTCAATATCCTAGCCAGGCCTCATTTATTCGAGCATTTTGTATTTTCGTACGTAGGTACAGTGTAATTTAGCCGTCGTCGTGTTGGAAAGGGCCTATGGGTGTTGCAAGTCGTTTGCAAAATATGCAGACCGTATTTTTTTGTGATTTGTGCACCTGAGACGTCTGAGACTGACAGACAACAGACAACCACGTTGCCATCGACAGCACGCGTGGTCCAATCTCCTTCATGCCCCCTCAACTATGTCTCTAATGATCAGGTATAATACATTACTCGCGTAACCTCTAGAAGAACCTAAGGACCTAAGTGTATGACTATAATTAGATGTAATTATTGGGTTCAAAGTTCAGAAGGGCATTTAGTCTCTTCTAAAGAAAGAAACATAAATTGTAAGTTTTATCGTAAACTAGACAAAGTTAAGCATCATGTACTTAATTATCTACAATTTTTTATAATAGTTTTTACTTAGTTAGTTAACTTCAGACAGATATAATATACAGCCCAGGCTCAGTCTCAGATGCATGGCTCGAGTCAACAATAGTGCCTGGAATACCGCAATAGGCCACCTCCTATTACGTGGGACCTGATACAATGATTTATGAAATGTGGGTGTTAATTCACGTCTGCCTAAACCTCCGGGGATAAAGGCGTAAATATGTATGTATGTAGTTTAAACTGTAGATAAATACAAAGGTTAAAATGTCAATGTCTTGTGTATTGTGATATGTTTTATAAACGTGTGAATGCATAACTGAACATTGCTCGGTCGCTACTGCCGAAGTGCATCACAACAAGGTTTTTGACCGAAAACCCTACATACTTAATACCTAGACAATTGTACTCGTATGTCGGATGCATTCGTCATGCATCCACATATACATTTGTATGCATTTGTCGCAGCCAACTAGGTTAATTTAGCCGTTCAATTAGCTGCCTAGGCTGTTAACTAAACAGCGCCGTTCAATTAATGGCCTGAATGATATTCAGCCGTATCGTTTGTTACAACATTTAACAAACTGACTGGCTAATACTTAGGTCATTCATACGATGGGGTACCACTCAGCTAGGCAATCAATTAAACGTCCCCCATGTCGAACATCTACGAAGTTGTGAGCGTTGCGTTGTGACGTTTTTGACCTAAAGAGTCAGATGCAACAGCTGCACTTATGGATACAGCTGTAACTGTGAGTTCTCAAATGTTACTTGAATTGAAATCTTGATGTTTGTGTGGTCTTATTTTTGTCTCATTTTCTCAACAGAAAATGCCTGCAGTTAATCTGTCCCTAGTCTACTTCATCGTGATATTAACATTATGTGAGGCATACAAGATCTTAGTGGTATTCCCTATACCTGGCAGGAGTCATGCGAATCTTGGTGATGGCGTCGTCAGACATTTGTTAAAAGATGGGCATGAGGTGAGTAACATCACTGTTAGTTAACAGAATTATATAAAGTAGCCTGCTTAAGCGTCGTAAATGCTTAATTCCAGGTGACATATATATCGGCGTACCAGTACAAATCTGCCAGCCCGAACTTACGGATGATCGACGTCAGCGCCAATTCCAGAGGCGTACCAGGTGAGTATCAGAAATCGCCTATCACCCCCACAGAAGCAGATGAGAGCGGTAACAGGTGGTCTAATGTTACCTTATTGTCACCTACGCTCAGATGATGATGGTAGGGACTCCAAAAAAACTAATATTCAATATATTCTTCTTTTTTCAGAACATCTGTACACTATACCGGTGTTATTGAACCAGGCGTTCGAAGACTACAATGGCCTATTTGATGTGGTGATAAAAATATTGAACTTGACCTTCCAAAATGACAATGTTCAGAAGTTGCTCAACGATCCGAAGGAACATTTTGATGTGGTGATCGCTGAATGGCTGCTTACGGAGCTGCCAGTTGGGTAATTGTCATATATTTGAACTGAATTTACCTTATAAATGTAAGGAAATATAAGATTCAATAGACTCCAATTATTGCAAGCCTTCTTGGCTACGGTGATCGCTTTCCATCATCATCACCGCTTTCCATCATTATCATTATCATCATTCTCTGAGCCTTTTTCTCAACACAGTTTCAACTTTCCAGCCTAACTGTGATGCAGCTGAACTTTGATATTTTTCAGCAGTTAAACTAGTTAAACTTTTCTGTGCTCCAACTACCCGTAACGACTGTCATAGATGCTCGTATGTGAACCGTGCACTCCGAGGCACGTAAATACCCCGACCGATGCAAATAGAATGCATAAAATTATTGCACTGATCGGGAATCGTATCACTTTCCTTTATTAAAATTGTATGTTAAAATAAAATCAAAATTCATTTATTAAAAGTATCAAAGATTGAAAGTACAAATGCACAGTATTCTATAAAGCATTATACATAGTCTCGCCGGGGCTGCTTCACTGTTTTTATTATAGAAATGAACAAAGACATAAACATTGTATTTCTTTTTACAAAATATTAATGTTAATTTTGGGTACACCTCATATAGTAGAACTTTTTAAGTAATAATTTTATATTGCATAACAACTAATAGCATAAACCTCTTTTCGCAGAATATCGTTTGGCATAAACTCATTTTGCATACATTGAAACCCATAATTTTGTAAGTCAGAATCATCTGTACGCATAATTTTTGTATCCTTAATAATCACAATGTATAACCATCACATCGCAGAAAGTTAAAAACCAGATTCATCTTTTGGTATAATATATTTCTTATCCATAACTATTTAAAAGTATCATTTTTACTATTGCTATTAGTTGGAGGTAGTAATCACATGAATCATTATTAGTTGTCGGGTACCCTTAGCTGTCATATCGATATTGTGTTATTGTGTTGATCAAAACAAGTTAAAGTATATTAAATATGGAAAATTCAGTAGAAAGTATTTTAAAAGTGTTTAAATCAAGCAAAGATGGAATTAAATTAGATATGAATGGATTTATATACGAAAGAAACAAAGTGCAAAATAATAAATACTATTGGTTATGTGAAATGAGCCGGAACAAAACATATAATTGCTAACCTAACCTAACCTATCCGAGTCGGGGTACTCTGTGTCGGGGTGTTAACAACTATCTATTCTGGCGCTTCGCCGGCCGCTACCGCGGCACGCTCGCTTCGCTCGCTCGGCTCGCGCTGTTGGGGTCACAGTTCTAACCTAACCTAACCTATCCGAGTCGGGGTACTCTGTGTCGGGGTGTTAACAACTATCTATTCTGGCGCTTCGCCGGCCGCTACCGCGGCACGCTCGCTTCGCTCGCTCGGCTCGCGCTGTTGGGGTCACAGTTCTAACCTAACCTAACCTATCCGAGTCGGGGTACTCTGTGTCTGGGTGTAAACAACTATCTATTCTGGCACTCGCCGGCCGCTAACGTGGCACGCTCGTTTCGCTCGCTCGGCTCGTGCATAAGAGGTCACAGTTCTAACCAAGCCTAACCTACCCATTTTTAAAGAAGAAAGTAACCCAATCTATATTATTCTAATTGAAATTCTTTGCTCTTTATAGTATGCCTAGTCAAATTATGCCAAATAATCTGTACTCTAAATGAACGTTATGCTAAATGAAGTTATACAAAATTTTAACTATGCCAAAGGTAATTATGCCAAATAAAATTCTACTATCTTAAATGTATGCCATTCTAAATTCGGTCATAAGCACATTATGCCTAAAAATATTTATGTCAAATATTTTTAATGCCTAATAAATGATCGATTAAAGAAGTTTCTGCGAAGTGAGTTATCCCAAATAGGTTTCGGAGTATCAAGTTTCTACCAAATAGACGGCACCCGTTAATTTTACTATTTAACTTTAGATTTGCAGCCGTTTACGATTGTCCATTTATTTGGATTTCAAGCTTGGACACTCACTGGTCGATCTTGAAGTTGATCGATCAACCATCAAATCCTGCGTATAGCGGACATGCTATGTCAACACAATTGCCTCCGTTTACTTTTTGGCAGAGGGTGATCGAATTATATAACCAATTAAGAGTTCAGTTCTGGAGATACACGTAAGTAAAACTCACCTGACTAAAACATTAGTTATTAAGGTTCTATAAATGGCAATATAATATAGCATGATGAAAACAATAGCCACAAAAGTCCTATGAGTTTCATTGTTAAGATAAGGTTGCCTGGATAATATCGCTTCCAGTCCAGCAATGAGGCCGCCCATTGAACATTAAACTGTACACATGCTACCTACCTACTAGTCATACTGTAAATCTATTGGTGTTAAATAAAGAATTATCTATCTTTCTATAATATAAATACAATGAACATTTGGCAGCAGCAACAAATTGTATGCATTCATTATATTATCAAATTCTATACATCTAATTTTTAAAGGTACTCAACCAACAACACTTGCACATTTTATAAATTAATATACATGAATAAATAAACATTGTCTAACAGATACTTTGACAAATTGGAGAAACAACACTATGAAGATTTGTTAGCGCCAATAATAGTGAAACAAGGAAGGCAGGTGCCATCTTATTATGACATTCAGCACAATGCGTCTCTGGTACTTGCTAATTCACACCACTCTCTGGGTCAAGCAATCCCTATTCCACGAAATTACATACCTGTGGGTGGATTCCATATTAATGAAGAAGTGGAGCCTTTGCCTGATGTATGTATTATATCCCTACCGCACACTTATCAGTAAGAAATGCTATCCTTATAGGGCATTACGGTATACCTACTTACGTTACTTACTATGTAAACTAGAAATCATCCTTAGGTACAGCAGCTAAACCTAAAACTCGAGATATTTCTCTCTTCCTTTCGAAACCGTCAACAGAATACTACTGCAGTAATTTGGCTTTCAGCTATTCAATTGCTAAACATTTTGAGTGACAAGACTATTGATTTTATATGAAATTAACGTAAAGTCAACATTTCCAGGATTTACAGAAAATAATGGACAACGCGACAAATGGAGTAATATACTTTAGCATGGGATCAAATTTAAAAAGTAAAGATATACCGAAGGACATTAAAGACGGTCTCATTAAGATGTTTGCAGAACTGAAGCAGACTGTACTGTGGAAATATGAAGAGGATTTATACAATTTACCTAAAAATATTCATGTTTTAAAATGGGCACCACAACACAGTATACTTTGTAAGTTTTATTTGTTCTATTGAGCCAAAAGGCTGTAAAGATAAAGTAAACAAGCAATTATAATTACATACTACAAACGACCATTATATTGACTTTGCAACTGTCGCACTGTACTTGGTACGCATTTTTTTTAAATTCCAGCTCATCCTAAAACCGTCCTCTTTATAACCCATGGTGGCTTACTATCAACAACAGAGAGTATCCATTTTGGAGTACCCATCATTGGTATACCAATATTTGCGGATCAATTTAACAATATCGCAAAGGCTGTACGGAGAGGGTTTGCTCGCAAGGTACAGCTTTCTGTTGGGATGTTTGATGAACTGAAGTCAGCCATTGCAGAAATGACCACTGACTCGAGGTTTGTAAATGATATTATTGATATGTACCGTCTGATGTTATAGTCGTTTTGGAACGAAAGATTTTGGGACAGTTTCGATAGCAAAATAGCTACTCGACGTGTAAGAGCCGTAAGAGGAATACTTATAATATAATATAAGGTGCTCCTTACCAGTGTACCTAAAGCCTCAAGTAATTTAATGTGAATATCTCTTAGACTTTATCCTTCTTTAATTACAAAACATTTGGAATGAAGAAGTAAACGTAATAGCTGAAACTGTGAATATTACAGATTTGATGAACAATAAATTATGTGTTTACATCTTAATAAGGTATTAATAGTAATCGTACCGAAAGCAATTAATCATATTGTCGTTTTTAGGTATGCAGAAAAGGCTAAGGAACTTTCTTTCGTGTACCACGACCGAACAGTACCTCCTGGCCAAGAAGTTACACATTGGGTGAGGCACGTCATTCAAACACGTGGAGCGCCACTGTTGCGATCACCTGCACTCAACGTACCATTCTATCAAAGGCTTTACTTAGATCTGCTTGCTGTAATTATAGTGGTTATATATGCAATTATGAGGCTATTAAGATATTTATGTAGCAGTAACTCAAGAAAGATGTGTAATGGCAACGTTAATAAATTAAAAAATAAATAAAATTTATGTACATAATCAAGTTTGTTTTACGTCATTAAATGCATTTTTATAAACATACTAGCATTTGCCCGCGGCTCCGCCCGCGTGGATGTCGGTTATCGCGACCAAACATAGCCTATGTCCTTTCCCAAGGTCTAATCTACCTCTATACCAAATTTCATCAAAATCGGTTCGGCGGTTTAGTCGTAAAAGTGAGACAGACAGACAGACAGACAGAGTTACTTTCGCATTTATAATATTAGTAGGGATTATGCAGTAACAGTTAAAACCGTAGAAACCCAAGGTCAGCAGGGTTGCGAATGAAAGAGGGTACCTATATTAATATATTTGCTCTTAAAAACTTAATTACCGTTTACCGCTAATACTCCAGTTCCTCCTGGAAGAATGGTGCTTGCAACAGAACGGAAATATCGGAAACTCCAAACAATACATGGTAAATATCCTGATAGCTCTAATAGTACCTATAGTGTAATAACTTAAGTTTATTATGGTTTTAGCACAAGGATGAAAATTCTTTTGTAACAGCTAATTAGATTCATGATGTACCTACTTAAGTATTACTCCTGAACTTTTAGAATTGACACTGAAGGACATAAGCTTACCTACCTCTATAGTGATAGCTAAAACAGACGATTGACTAGTTGCTAGGAGCACCGACGTAGGTACTTGCACAATTAGGTATACTTTAGGGTATCTTATAGGACGTTCCTTACTAAGAGACTGACAATGAACGACACTGAGTCTTATGCTCTACCTAATTGAGGTGCAATTTTATACACTTTATCTAACTAATAACTAGCAAAGCCACCGTGGTTACATTTTTATCATTGGGGATCGCTCTTACCTGTAATGGGGATTTATAGAGGGAAACATTTGATAATTTATAAAATACAAAGGTCTATTAATCGGTGCGTGTTTTTATGTATAATGCATAACCAATTTATTTTTTTCAATTCGTTAAGTTAATTCAAAAGTTTCCACGCGCCTATAAAATTAGTTATAGTTGCTGTTAGGTTGCACGGCGTTTTCATGTGGGAAAACTGGCAATAACATTCGTGTACAATAACCAAATAATAACCCTTTACTTTATTAATTAACTACATGCATAGTATGCATACGCTTACGCATATTTCCAAAGGTAACAGCCCGTCATTTGACTCTATCCGTACATACTTCGTCGTTCCATGCAAGCTCGCCGGTTTAGAGTAGGTACCTACTTCTGGCCTGTCTTTTTTTTAATAATTAACTATACAATAAAATAAATTATGAGCTCTTCTAGAATCTACACTCAACAGTCATATTTACATTAAAAGCTAATTTTATAAGCTGGTAAGAATTACCGAATTACGGATTACACTGAAATATACCAGCAGAATATTTTTTGCAATGTCTTCGCAAAAAGTGCATTTTTTTTGTACAAAAATAATTAAAATAATTATGTCCGTAGACCAAACGCTAGTATAAAATATAATCCATCAACGTTCAGTTATAAGCAGGCACTATGCAGGCAAAATAAATAACTTGAATCATTTAAATACACAAAACAATTGAAGAAACGAATAAGGTTGTCATGGGACGCCCCGCAGATGTGAAACATAGTAATTATCGCTAATTGATTGAAGCATTGTTAATTTCAAATTGGCTTGAGGCTAGGTATATCTAGATATAGATAATATATACTGTAATATTGCTCGAGACATTGGAAATAAAATGTGCTCAAAATGTGCTCTATACGCGCAGTACACATTTTCTGGGTGTCTTTTGAGGATAGCATGGGATGCTACTGCGGTGGACGAGCTCAGATTTACCAAGCATAGATTATTACAAAACAATCCGAGCGTGTCAGGGCCTCGTTTGTCTTGCGATTCAGGTTCAAGATACGTGTCCCGATGTAATAGATGCTTCATGTCAAAAACAGTCATATGGCAGTCACTTCACGAAAAATATCGAAGTTCGATCAAACCCATAAAAAGATGACCCCGGATTCCGAGGTGAAAGCTTCGGATGCGACTGGGATTTTTTTTTTTTTTTTTTCTTTTTTTTTTTCCTAATAACTATATTTTATTTTAGAATTACGGTCATATTTCATATAATATGACCGTAATTAACGCTGCGCTGGGATGTAGAACATTAAATTAATTTGGTACTAAAAATCCTTCATTGACTTCAATCTTGATGTTCTTAAAAACTAGAATTATTGAAATACTTCATTATTAGCCTTCGAAGATAAATCGTGCTATTGTAGTCATGTAGAGTTGTCTGAGTAGGTCATTGAAGCTAAAGATAAGCAATTATGTTGTTAATTTGCTAGAAACATTATTTTCTCTAATTTATATTAGGTACTATTATCTTCGTCGATTGGTAAAATGTCAAGTAAATAAAAAAATAAGTCGAATTTTAGCTCGATTTTTTTATTTCGAAAAATTTAAATGATGGTTAGAAATGAATCATTCATAAATGTACAAACGTGATAACATAATTTACAATTATTGTTGCTCCATGTGCACGTGAGATCATTGTAAATCGAGCCGGGGCAAGGGCATTAATGTAAAAGTTTTTTGTTTGTGAACTTTTTTTATAAAGATTATTAGAATTGTATGTAAATCAGTTCTTTTCAGCGACTTCTTTATTTTTTTTATGAAACATTATTCCATTAGCACGCTTCGAAACAGCCTCGTACGTGCTTTGGTTGCTATGATTTTTATTTAGATTACAGCTGTGCCCGCGACTCCGTCTAGGTTAAATCAATCAATTGATTAGACTACTAGGTACAGTACCCTGCTGGACATAGGTCTCATAGGTAGCTGGAGAGGCACCATGGTAGCCTCTCCTACTGTTGCCCACGAACAAACTGTTTAGGCAATTCAGTGATGATGATTTTGACAAAGCTTCTATGTGTAGAGAGAGGGTAGGTACATAATGTCATAACGTACTCATTATACCTACCTTAAAAAAATCTTCTCTTACTTTCTTTTATTTTATGATGATACCCATTGCCGGATAGGGCTGTTTAACACAGATAGATTATATATACATACAGCCTAGACTCAGCTTCAGATGCATGGCTCGAGTCAACAATAGTGCAACGGCAATTAGCTCACCCCCTATTACGTGGGACCGAATACAATGGTCGTTGAAATGTGGGTGTTAATTCACTTCTGCCTAACCCTTCGGGGTATAAAGGTCTGATTATATGTATATATTTTTATGTATATTGCCGGAGGATCCTCACTCACCTAACCCTCATTATTATCAGTGTCAATTCCGGTTGCATCCTGATCGGGGGCTTCTTAACCTTCTTTCCATCAGTGATTTGGTTTGTCTCTTGGACATTTAAGGAAGTAACTACCATTTAATTTCCAAACTGAAGAGGGAAGCGTTTACCAGAGCTCGTTCGTCAATCAGCAGGTAAAAGTCCAACATGTTTTCGGAACGATTCAAGGTCACTCGATACGACAACGCTTGACACAAAATACTACTAGGTACCAGAATGCCAAATGTATGGGATTTGACGTAGGTATATGACAGGCGTCTACGAATTACGCCAGGTTACGTGGGTAACAAATGGCGCCCCCGCCGAGTCCAGGTAGAAGGGGTAGGCCTAAGAAATCCTGGCTTGACGTCGTGGAAGATGACTTGCGTGCAAATGGTCTCACTACCTTGGACGCTCAAGATCGTGCGAAGTGGAGGAGGAAAAGCTGGAAGGCGGATCCTGGGCTCCGAGGTTATCTTGGCCACGGATGCAATCAGGAAAATGCGTCTTTATGATGATAATTATGATGACAGGCGTCTACGAATATCAAAAACGTCAAATCCTATAGGTACATTCGTCATTTTATCCATGATACGCCGAGTAACGAATTGCCACTTGGGGGGCAGAATCAAAGATACAGGGCTAACCATCACGATTTATATTTTACTTTTTGGAGGTATTTGTTGTATGGAGGGTTTTGAATTTTTAATCTTCATTTTTATTTTTTATTTTTTTTTAGATTGATCTACTTTGTCAAGCCATTTGCCTATATTGAGGGCGGTGTTAGAAAATATGTAATCCACCATTTTCTGACGACTACGGCCATCTTGGACCGATTTTCAATTAGAGAAATTAGATCACGCTTGACTAATTCACCTTCAAATAACAAACTAAATCAAAATCGGTTTATCGGTTATCACAGACAAACAGACAGACACACAAATAGACACGTTATACTTATAACACCCCGTCGTTTTAGCGTCGGGGCTTGAAATAATTCTTTACAAAAAAGCTACTTTTTGATGTTTGTTTAAATTTATAATACATGTCCAAATAACTGAACATCACAGCATCCATGGTCGTAATTTATAATATGTTTATGTTTAAAAAATATTGACATAGAATGTTTTTATATTGAAATAATTAAATTTGAATACAACAATAGAAATACAAGAACAAATTGCGTCACTTGTTTTTATTAAATAAATAATAACAGTTTGAAAAATGACCTAACGACTTTATAAGAAAACGAAATAAAACAATGTAAGAAATTAATTGCTGTCATGATTTCAATTCTAGATAGGTTCTTACTAAGACTACTTAGTCATATTTTAATGTAAGTACAAATTGTACATTCAACTCTACTAACGGTATTAGGTACTGTTTTAAAGACACTAAAGATCAATTAAAATGTCTATTTTTTTATACACTCGGTGTTGCACTCGTCCATAGGCCACGGTAACCACTTTCGATCAGGTGGGTCGTGTACTTGTATGGGATCTAAGTGGTATACAAGTACAAGGCCCACCTGATCGAAAATGGTTACCGTGGCCTATGGACGAGTGCAACACCAGAGGACCCACACTCGCACTGCAGACTACAAGTGCCCTTCTAAACGGGCCATGTTTTTCTGCAATATGTGGCTGCACTATTGGCAACTGATTGCACGGCAATCTCAATAATATTTCATTGCAACTGATGGCCGAACAATCAATGGCTGGGCAATGTGTTGCAAATATGTCTGCAATAGTATGGCTCTTGATGCAGATTCATAAACGGGCTACACAAACCGGCAACAATGGCTGACGAAATCACACTTGTTGTAGCAGCTTATATTGTTTTATTAAAAAATAAACAGAAAAAGACGAGATTGTGGATTCGACCTTACTTAAATAGGCGTGAAACTTTAGATAATTTAAGTCTAGAAATAAGCCTTGATAGATAGACTGTGCTATAACAAAGAGAGCGACCGAAACAACAATAGAACTGGCCGAGCAATATTGCAGTAAAATCGACCGCCTAGCAATCGTCCGGCAACCCATCGCGGCAACATCGGCCATATGTGGCAACACAAAACATGTTTGGCTATGTGGCCGGGACATTACTGCAATACTGGCCGGTATTGCTTGCAATAGTTGCAATGTTGCCGGGCCACAGTGTTGCAGCTACTACATAATTGCAGTAAAACATCGCCCGTTTAGAAGCACCTTAAGAACAGAAATATAAGAACAGTAGTGAACACGATTGCTACGCAGGGGGTGCGAGTTCGATTCCCACTTAGTGCAAATATTTTTATGAATGAATATGGCTATTTGCATTGGTCTGGTTACGACAAACCGATTATGGCAACTATGGTTGAAGCACTAAAAGGTGGTCTACCTGCAATACTTTGATATCGCCAATGAGTTGTGAAGGTCAGATGGCACTCACTTCACAGAAACTATCGAAGGTCAGCCAAAACCCGCAATTAGACTGGAAAAAGCGGACCAGACCAGACTCTGAGGCGAAAGATTCGGATATGACTGGAATTAACGCTGGAATTTGGGTCTTCTTCATCGTAATGAAGAAGACCCAAATAACATAATATATTATATCTACCTAATTAATTTATTTTAATTTAAACAAATTGTTATTTTAATGTTACAAATTGATAGACACTTCAGTATTATTTATTTTTATAGAATAGTTTACAATCTATACCATTATTATAAAACTGAAGAGTTTGTTTGTTTGTTTGGTTGATTTCTCACGTGAATCTCAGAAACTACTGGTTGAAATTGAAAAAATATTTTTGTGTTGGATAGCCCGTATATCAAGGAAGGTTACAGGCAAGGTTACAAGCAGTCAACAAATCCGACGGATTCCCATATTTCAAAATTACATATTACAGTTGCAATTATTACGGGCATGTATAATTATGTTTTAAAGTGGTGATACGGAGTTCTGAAGTATGCCACAAGTGAAGTCGGGGCGGGTGAGCTAGTACATATATAAAGCACTAAACGACCAGCCCCGGCTTTGCCTGTGACATACTTCATAACCATAGATCATCGTAAGCCCCACAGGCCCGCATTTTATTTATAAAATAATGTAAATGTATCTGCCGGATTTGTTGACATTTATGATTACTGCTCCGCTCCCTTGAGAAGTAGCGTGATGATATTTAGTGTATAACCTTCCTTGATAAACGGGCTATTCAACACAAAAAGATTTTTCAATTCGAACCAGTAGTTCCTGAGATTAGCGCGTTCAACCAATCAAACAAACCAACACTCTTTAGCTTTATATTATTAGTGTAAATACAGGATTCATTGTTCAGTTTATGTGTGACATTTTCACATCACAAAAACATGGCCACCAAAAATATTCACACGAATAGCATCTATAAAGAGCAATAATTGCTTGCTTGGGGTACTAAGTAATCGAGATTCACCGGTTGTCTTATAAATATACTTAGGTATATTATTTTAGTCTTTATTGAAAAAGTTTAATTGTGTTTACTTGTGTTGGAATTAAATGGTGTGTCGTAAAAATTGAGGTAGGTATAGCCCTTATAATATTGATCCAACCTTCAATAATAATTTCTGCAGTAACTATTGATAAATATAAAATAAAAAAATTAAAAAAAAATCAGAAAAGTCAGAAAATAATACAAGTAGATTAATCATTAACCTTTTATTACCTATTCAAATGAAAATTTAGATAAGTAACGATACAATATTTATCGAAACCTGTGTCCGATCAGTATTCAAGTATTTTTTTCTGAAAATTGAGTAACTAAACTTTAATAATATTTAGTTCAATGAAAGCTTCCGTGGCGTAGCGGTAGTGAACGCGGCCGCTACGCAGGAGGCGCCGGTTCGATCCCCGCTCAGTGCAAATATTTATGTGCATTAAATATGGGTATTTGCATTGGTCTGGTCGTGCCTCGGAGAACACGTTAAGCCGTTGGTCCCGGTTGCTATAAGAACATCTATGGCAGTCGTTACGGCTCGTTGGTGCCCTAAAAAGTCCAAAAACAACGGTCTAGCTGCAAAGCTTCGATATCGCCTAATGTTAACATTGGGTTGTGGAGGTCAGATGGCAATCGCTTCACGGAAATATCGAGGTCTAGCCAAATCCGTAGTCAAGACCGGTAAAGCGGACCCCAGATTCCGAGCTGAAAGCTTCGGATGCGACTGGGAATTAACGCAAGGAGGAAGAAGTTCAATGAGGGAACTGACTTGGCAATGCCCTACCTAATGCTTTTTAAATTATTCAAAGAGTATCAGCTGAATTAAAAAAGAACATCCATGATAAATTGAAATTTTGACTTGAAAAATTATTTATTATCTTTAAAAAAATATTTATTATGTACGTGTACGTACTGTAAAAATTTACATAAAACAGTGATTTAAATTATCATAATTAGATAATATTGTTGTATGTGAAATTAGCCCTACTAATATTATAAATGTGAAAGTAACTCTGTCTGTCTGTCTGTCTGTCTGTCTCGCTTTCTCGCCCAAACCACTGAACCGATTTTGATGAAATTTGGTATAGGGGTAGATTAGACCTCGGGAAAGGACATAGGCTATGTTTGGTCGCGATAACCGACATCCACGCGGGCGGAGCCGCGGGCAAAAGCTAGTTATTTATAAAGTAAAAATATTACCCTCCGTCAGCAGTTAGATAAGAAGATTCATCTGTATCAAAAACACATATACATTTACATCGCGATATAAATTGCCTCCCTTTGCCGGGAAAGTTTGCCTGTAAGAAATCGCTTGTAGCGATAAGGCCACCAATGCATATTTTTTATGCTTTTCATACATGTAACTACTGTTTTTATTAGTGTCCAATAATTTAAAGTTTTAAAATAAATAAATAAAATAAATAAAGTTTAACGATAGATACTACAATGACTTCAAGCTATACTTAACGTCTATTAAAATTGCTATGTTGATATTTTTAATCGACTTTTAAAATAGAACACTTTAAAATGTAATATTATTTGGTAACAGTATCTTATTTTTGTTTCATTTTACAACAGAAAATGTCAGCAATGAGTATAATAATATACCTGATATACTTCATCGTGATATTAACATTCTGTGAGGCGTACAAGATCTTAGTGATAATTCCTATACCTGGCAGGAGTCATGCGAATCTTGGTGACGGAGTTGTCAGACATCTGTTAAAAGATGGGCATGAGGTAAGTTACAGCACTGTTCCTAACTATATACATAGATAATAATTCAAAACCCAATAACATTCCTATCATAGTAAAAAAAAGATAAAAAAGGACCAGAAAATCGGTGGAAGAAGGACCAATAGCCTTTTTTTCAATAGACATTTTTAAAAAGAAAAATTAACTTCAATTCATACCTAAGTGTGCATTTTTTTTTTTTTGGAAGTGGGGCCTTCCCACCATTTCAATCTTACTTTTGCTTTCAAAGTGTTATTCAGACCGTCAGCGTCTGTCAGGATACTCAGGCAGGATACTCTCACGATACTACCTACTCTTACTCTATCTTTTAATTGCAGGTGACGTATATTTCGGCATTCCCCTACAAGCCTGCTAATCCAAACCTTCGTATGATCGAAATCAATGAAACTTCGAAGGCCATGCCAGGTACGTGCAATTAGAGTCCCCTATAAGCTACATTCTATGATTTAATTATACCTATGACATTCCACTAATACGTACTAAATGATTCAGTGATACTTTCACCATGTGTACTGCCAAGGAGTATAACATGGGTGTCTTCAAGATTAGAGTAAATACGTTACTTCTAGGCAAGCGTGCTCCACCGTCGAGTACATCGTCGATTACCTACAGCTGAGATAGTGGTCAAGTAATAAAAAAAACATCTACCATCTCACCGCTCGCCATAGGTAGGGAATTCATCCTCACACATTGCGACCAGAAACGATGCGCAATGTGCGGTACGAAAGGAACTTCATCCCACGCACGCTCAAAGTGTGAAATGAACTCCCTGATGTAGTTTTTCGAAGCAACTACAATTTGGGGTTCTTCAAGAAAAGTATAAGATAGAAGGTTCCTACATAGTGGACAGTACGAATGTGACGCCTCTGGTGCTGCACACGTCCATATGCCACGATAACCACTTTCCATCAGGCCAGTGTCTGTCATTGTTGCCTAACATACTCGTATTACATATAACATACTGTTACTAGTGAGTTCTAAGTTTCATCGCAAAAGATGAAATCTTTAAGAAGTTAGTTAAGTTTAGTTCTGATGATATTTATTTATCGACAAGTGTAGCTAAGATCTGAAACAGTAAAGTTAATTAAGTACGAACGATTATTTAATTACTTTGAAGATATTACAATACTTTAAACACGAACGTTATGCATAAATTAACGCGAAATAATCATCCGCACACACGTAACGTTTCCACCCTGAGTATACTCTCACTTGAGTTTTGCCTTCACACCATAAGTAAACTAATATTATAATAATATCAACATTCTCTTTCAGATCACATGTATAATCTAACAGTGATAATGCGCCAGCAGTTCGATGACTACAATAATGTATTTAGCACAATGATAAAAGTTTCAAAATCGACCTATCAAAATGTCGATGTTCAGAAGATTCTCAACGATCCGACAGAACACTTTGATTTAGTGATAGCTGAATGGTTGCTTTGCGAACTGCCTGCTGGGTAATACGTTCTCTCCCTCTCCCTCTTTCTCACTTTCTCTATTTTCCTCACTCTCTGTTTCTCTCTCTCTCTCTCTCTCTCTCTCTCTCTCTCTCTCTCTCTCTCTTTCTCTCTCACTCATACACGTTGCAATTGTTAAACTTGTACGAAACAACGCAAAAAGTACAACAGTAAGTTGTTAATTGCAGGTTTGCAGCCGTTTACGACTGTCCACTTGTTTGGATTTCAAGCATGGACACTCACTGGTCGATCTTGAAGTTGATCGATCAACCTTCAAATCCTGCGTACAGCGGACATCTGATGTCATCCCATTCGCCCCCGTTTTCCTTTGTGCAGAGGGTGAATGAACTATACAACCAATTAAGAGTTCAGGTGTGGAGATACATGTAAGTCAATAAACCTGACTAAACCATCAATTTTGATTCAGTGAAAACATCGTTTAAAGTGCTCCAGGACAGTGCTCACAATAGCCTTTTTGAGATTCAGGGATAAAATATAATAATTTTATATAAAAGTGAATAATGTTTTTAACCACCAGAACATAACACATAGATTAATATAGAACAATTTCCATACAGACACTTTGACAAATTGGAGAAACAAGTCTTTGAAGATTTATTGGCGCCAATAATGGTAAAGCGAGGAAGGCCGGTGCCCTCTTATTATGACGTTCAGCACAACGCGTCACTGGTAATTGGTAATTCGCATCACTCTTTGGGTCAAGCGATCCCCATTCCACGGAACTATATACCTGTGGGAGGATACCATATTAACGAAGATGTAGAGCCTTTGCCTGATGTACGTATCTTTTTCTCAGTTGTACCTTAATCTACTAAGATCAGTTACGATTTTTTTTTGCTCAGGCATTCTTAATTCTTCGTAAGATAGTTCTATTAGGTTGAAAAGAACAATTTTACAAAAACCAGTGTAAGAATTTCCCATTTCAAATCATCATCAGAACACCAATTAAATACAGTGTAAATCAAAAATATTTATCGAAAACAGCGGGTCTAAAAAGATCACATAAAGCGCCTCCGCTAAAAATGAGTAACTCTATGAATAGCCAGTAGATCTCAATAGATTCCTATAAAATTCGTAAAATGGTCACAAAACAATTTCGGCTCCCGATAAGTATGTTTCATTTACATTTTATTTATATAACTATATTCACTAATCGCCACTGACTCCTATAACGATATTTTATCCGTATGAAATCCATATTCTTGAAAGTGCAAGAATATTTATTTTATCCCATATGAATATTGCAACTACACACCATGACAATGGTGCAATATAATAAAAATCATGGTAATATTTCCAGGACTCACAAAAAATAATGGATAATGCGACAAATGGAGCAATATATTTTAGCTTGGGATCAAATTTAAAAAGTAAAGATATACCAAAGGCGATTAAAGATGGTCTCATTAAGATGTTTGCAGAACTTAAGCAGACTGTTTTGTGGAAATATGAAGAGGATTTGGTAGACAAACCAAAAAATGTTCATCTTTTGAAATGGGCACCGCAACACAGTATACTTTGTGAGTTTAATTTATTGGTCTTGAATGTAATAGGTACCGATGCAGCAAAGTTGCCATGAAGGGATAATATTAGAGTCGATTAAGATATGATAAAGCGAATCAGCTCTGGCGGGACTTCGCTTTTCCCTACTTTAATCGATTTGAATAATTAGCATACTAAATTCTTTCAAATATCGTGCAATTAATGATATTTCTCATGAGCACCTAATAACTTACCTATATGTACGCTGTGCGCTGCATACGTGTTTAAATAAATAAAGTAGCTCTTCTACTCCCAATTGACTACTTTCTACCATAACTATATGAATACCAAACTGGGAAATAACTACAACCTGATTGTTTAAACTTTCATGGTCGTTCACATTACCTACTGTTAGAGTTATTGGGATATTGAAAAGTTCCTCCTTGATCATGGTGCATGCAACAGCGCCGAAATATCGGACACTCAATACAGTACATGGTAAATATCCCGATAACTCTAATAGTAAAATATCCTAATTGATTATTATTATTTCTAATCTCATCTCACCTTTGATGCATAGCCTGCAATCCTAAATCATACAAATCATTATTATTTAAGTACTTTTATACACATCTTTATTATTGTATACCATTTTTCTTTTAAATTCCAGCTCATCCTAACACCGTCCTCTTCATTACCCACGGTGGTTTACTATCAACAACAGAGAGTATCCACTTTGGAGTACCCATCATTGGTATACCAATTTTCGCGGATCAATTCCACAATATTGTAAAGGCTGTAAGAAGAGGGTTTGCTCGTGAGGTACGGTTTTCTTACACGATGGTCGATGAACTGAAATCAGCTATTGAAGATTTAACTACCAACCCAAGGTTTGTATGCATTTATAATTTTCCTAATACTCGTAGAATACCAAGTACCACTATGGACTTGCGATATAAGAGCAGGAATAGGAGTTGCGATCCTTGCCTATTCTGTTTTCACAACAGAATAGCTTATTAAACTACTTCTACCGTTTCTGTTTCGACATAGAACAATACGTGTTGATCTGCGGTATCACTCACATAGGATAGGAACATGGAATAATAAAATCACGAACCAAACGTTACTTTAGTAGCAATATACTCGTATTTACTATATTCTGTGATTCGGACCGCTGTTGTCGACTCGAAAGCTTTAGGCGATTCTTTGAAACCGAGTGTATTTGCCTCATTGATATGGCTCAACTTTTTTTTCACTTTTAGACTTTAACTCACATAAAATCGTGACCAGATCATTATATGTTATATCATATTTCGAAGGCACTGATTTGTACCCAGTAGTTTAGGATATAGACTGTGCTGATAAATTGGTCAACCAGATTAATGATGACCAAGGCAGATGAATGCGCTTTTGCACCATATTACAGTGAAATTAGTCTCGAGAAATTTTTGCATATGTAGTGGTGTGTATATTACTCAGATCTTAGAGCGCGTTTCCACTATATCGTTCTGGCCTATACAAAAATGTTTCGATATCCTAACATTACTATTTAATTTTATACTTATCCCTAGCAACACTCTGATTTTTGTTTTCAATAAAAACAAGTTTTTATTTTAAATATAATAATAATAATAATAATTTATTTCGGATACTATTTTGGATCCATAGATAATATTATGTTAGTAACAATGTCTTATACTAGTGTTAGTAGGTAATAAATAAAAATTAAAATTAAAATCAAAAATTCAAATTAAAATCAAGCTCCAAAATAAAATTAAAATCGATGTCAACAAAAAATTAAAATCAAAATTGAGATCAAATATAATTAAAATTAAAATTGAAATCTAAATCAAAATAAAATTTATACTTAAATAAAATCAAAAATTAAATTATCAAAATCAAACTAAAAATTAAAATTAAAATCAACAATGAAAATATAATCCGATTCAAATTAAATTTTGGTATGGATGGAAATCCACCTGTAGATCAGGGGGGAGTCCCATCTCTCAGAAAATACATTCAGGATGCTGTTGGAGGAGGAGCGCAAACGCGCCAGCATGGAAGCGCAACGTTTTCTAATTATAGCAGCGAACCCGTCAACCTGCGCGTCCGCGAACATGCCCGACGCGCTACAACGCCACGGCAACCCCAAAAGCACCCTGAATGCATTATTATATTGGACACGCAAGTCGCTGTATGCCCTCTGCGTAAAACTAGTCCACAGGCTGCACGTGTAAAAAGACTGGCAAAAAGCTTTAAACAGCGTAATCTTGACAGAATCATTACAGCGCGCAAACCTGCGAGCCAGCATATTGCAACGGACAGCCAACGACCTGCGCTCCCTCTCAATATCCACAATACATTATCTTTTAGGTCATCGGTGACCCAATGGCCCAAGTATTTAAACCTCTGAACCCGACCCATAGGAAATCCGGTGAGTGAGAGTTCTGGAAGATGTTCTAATGTATTGGCACCAGATTTAAAAACTAGCCATTCACTCTTATTGGTATTGTACCTGAGCCCATGTGCCACCGCATAACCCTCACAAATTTTGAGGAGTTTCCTCATCTCACCAACAGAAGGGCTCAGCAACACCATATCGTCAGCGTAGCTAATATTGTTTACACAAACACCATCTACGTGACATCCTGTTCTGGTGCTGCTAAGCTCCTCTATCAATTTATTTACATACAGGTTGAACAAACGAGGGGAACTCAACCCGCCCTGTCTTACCCCACAATCCAGCCCATACACTTCAGAATATGTGCCTGCCCATCTCACCCTATTCTTTTGACCACTGTACCAATATCGCAACAGTGATATAATATTAGCCGGGACAGTAGTATCATGGGCAAGCTTATGCCAGAGTAGCTCATAATTTACCAAGTCGAAAGAAAAAGGTTTTGACTTTATAAAAAAAAAAAATTCATTCAATTTCACGTCCTTGAGCAAACGACAAGGCGACTACCGTGAAACAATAAAATATCGTGTCGTTCTTTAGATGATAGTAGTTTAGCTATAGGTAAAAAGTTTTGACCATAATAATTACGAAACAAAACAAATAAATAAATCGTCACTTGATAGTGGAAAGTGGAAACACGCACAAAACCAGAATAAACCAGTTTACGCTGTCCGCAGCTTGGTACCGTTAGAACATAAAGCACACATTTCATTCAAAAATTATAATTATTACGTAGTTTAATTGTTAAATTTTGTATTTGTTGATTGTTGTTATTTTTTGTTATTATTGTTATAATATTTGTTAAAGTGTGTGTGTAAGTGTTGTAACTTTATATTGTTAATTCAAAATGGCTCCAGTGTTAAAACATGGTCGAGGCAAGCCTTTGACTTCTCAAACTAAAGAAGTTTTGTACTGTTTGTACAAATATTTCGAAAATGAGTGTAATAACAACCCGAGCAGTATTATGACCCCCACTCAATTAGTTGCTAAATCAACAGGAATTTCAATAGCATCCGTCAGAAAGGTAGTATCAGAAAGCAAATATCGTCCTTCAGATCAGGAAGTAACATTTAAATCTCCTAAAAAGAAACCGAATCGTAAACTTACAATAGTAATCGATGACTTTGATCAGCAAGTTATCAGAAGAACAATTCATGACTTCCACATCACCAATAAAGAAGTTCCCACTTTGGAAACTTTGCACGCAAAATTGAAAGAAGATATCGATTATAAAGGTTGTGTCAGCACGTTACGAAAACACGTCATGTCATTAGGTTTTAATTGGAAGCAAACAGAAGATAACCGGAAACTTCTTATGGAAAAACACGAAATTAGATACTTGCGAATTAATTATTTGATGAAAATTGCTGAATATCGTGAACAACGCCGACCAATTGTTTACACCGACGAAACATAATTATATACATACATCACATACCCTCTCGAAATCTTGGTCAGATGGAAGCACTTCAGGTTTGAAGCAACATATTATGTCGAAAGGCAACCGCTTAATCATTGTTCATGCCGGTGGTATGGATGGCGTTATACCAAATGCATTGCTTATGTTTAAAGTCAACCAAAAAAGTGGAGATTACCACGACAATATGAACTATGACAACTATTCAAGGTGGATTCAAACTCAATTAATACCCAACTTACAACCAAATAGTGTTGTTGTTGTTGACAACGCACCATATCATAACTCAATACAAAATCCTGCACCGAATAGTAATTCTAGAAAACAGCAAATGATTGACTGGCTGACATTTCGAAACATTGAGCATTCATCCACGTTGCTCAAGCCTCAATTATATGAACTGATTCTGCAAAACAAGGCGAGATTTATAGAGTACAAGATAGACGAAATATTACGACAGCACGGTCATACTATGCTGCGTTTACCACCATACCATCCGGAGTTTAATCCTATAGAAAATATATGGGGGATAGTGAAAACATATGTCGCAAAAAAGAATGTCGCAATGAATATGAAGGTTATAATGTCATTAGCTGAAGAAAAAATGAACGCCATAACTGTAGAGGAATGGAGAAAAGTTTGCATGCTATTGAGGAGGAAAACAAATATCAGGGTAGAGACGCAGCTTTAGACACAATATCAGAACGAATCATAATTAATTTAAATAATTCATCTGATGAAAGCGAGGATGGGGATGATTGTGATATGTCTGGGGTTGATGAATTATTAGAATAAAACATTTATGGCCGGAGAACACCTAATTCATACACGTCTTCACTGAAGTGAAAACCGGCATTCACTGCTTGTAATGTTTGGAACTGGCTTGTCTGCCTCATACAGTTCCATAGATTACAATGCAGTGGATACACATTTTCACGTCCGTATTAGTACGTAGTGCGTATGCGTAGACGTGTTGTTTTTTTTTATTTGCTGACCATACACTACTACAAACGCAAAAATTTCTCCAAGCTAATTTACCTGTAATTAGAACCATGCAGATAAATGAGAACAACATATTATCTTCAATCAACTTTACTAAAAAATATCTGGCAATCATCATCACTATCTGCATAAAGACGCATTTTCCTGATTGCATCCGTGACCAAGATGACCTCGGAACTCAGGGTCCGCCTTCCGGCTCTTCCTCCTCCACTTCGCACGATCTTGGGCGTCAATGGCAGTGAGACGTTTTGCACGCATGTCACCCTCCATGGCATCAAGCCAGGACTTCTTGGGCCTACCCCTTTTACCTGGACTCGGCAGGGGCACCATCCGCGCCATTGCTAGGCATTTGTTACCCACGTAGCCTGGCGGTTGCCGCAAGACGTGGCCGCACCAGCGAAGGCGGCTCTCTTGCATTTTATCCGCGATGTCATGGACGTGAAGACTGCCGCGGATGCGAGAGTCCACACATCCATCGCAGCATTTTCATCACAGTGACACGTAGTTCTTGCTTGTGTCGCTCCAGGAGCGGCCACACCTCTCAACCATCTAAGAGAGGACAGGTCTAATGATCGTCCTATAGACCTGCCTCTTCAACCTAACTGGCATTTTGGGATCACGCGTGACGCCAGTCATTTCTCGCCACTTGGCCCATGCGGTAGCAATCCATGCCCTGACGTCGTAGTTGATTTCACCAGTTACATGAAGTACAGATCCCAGATACTTAACCTGGTCCGTGCGCTCGACCAAGTCATCGCCTATGCGAATGGGTATGGGATCTGTGGAGTTTAACGCTAAGTATTCTGTCTTCGCTACATTTAGCTTCAGACCGCCGCCGTTCTCAAGCACTTCGTTCCACCCTTTCACGCGTCGCATCAATCTGCTCCTGTCCACGTCCATCAGCGCAATATCATCAGCATACATGAGCAACCACGGGGGCTGCTCATGCGAGTTTCTGATGCTGTCCAACAAAACGTATAATACTACGCTGAACAGGTAAGGACTAAATACAGATCCTTGGTGTACCCCGACGGTGATGAGGAAGGCTTTGGAGTCACCAACCGCAGTCCGAACCACAGAACCGGAATGTACAAGTACAAGTCCGGTACAAGTCTCGGATGGTGTCAATGTAAGTTTCTGGGACTCCCTTGGCCCGCAATGCCCATCAGATCACCGCGCGAGGAACACAGTCGAAGGCCTTCTGTATGTCTAAGAATAGTGCAGAGGCGTATTCTTCGCCCCGTGTTTCTCCACCACAATCCTTAGGGCGAACACCGGGTCCATGGTTCCGTGCCTGGGACGAAACCCGTACTGACAACCCGAGAGTGTACTTTCCTGTCGGATCCGGGAGTCAGTTATCTGCGGTAACTGCCACTCTCCTGCACCGATTCCTTGCCTTTGAAGATTGGTGTGATGATGCTCAGCCTCCACTGGCTTGGGATCTCCCCGGGTACGCGATTATAGAGATTTGCTAGAATGCTCACACCAAAGGCACCCTTTGCCTTCCAAGCCTCGATAGGGACTTCGTCAGGTTCTACAGCTTTCCGGTGCTTCATGCGGCGAATGGCAGTCTCGAATTCTGCAGGCGTTATCGGTGGCACTAGTCCTTGATTCGGAGGGAGGTCTGGTGGCTGCACCTATATATGCTGCTTATTAAGCAGCTCGTGGTAGATGGGCGCCATCTCTCCTTCACCGTGACTTTCTCGTACAACAGATTAATAAATAATAATAAATATTGTAGGACATTCTACACAACGCTATCTAGACCCAAAGTAAGCATAGCTTAACTAGCTTGTGTTATGGGTTCTAGAATGCGGATAAACATACTTAGATACATTTTTTTTTGTAAATACATACATATAATACATAGAAACACCCAGACCAATGCAAATATTCATATTCACGCACACAAATATTTGCACTGAGCGGGGATCGAACCCGCACCTCCTGCGTAGCGGCCGCGTTCACTACCGCTACGCCACAGAGGCAGTCAGATTGCCCCCAGGGTCTTGAGTGCAGGGGCACTTGGATAGACCCTGTGCCGCTTTGGCCCTGGACCGCGCCAACTTTTGCCCCTCAGACGATTCCACTATAATGTAAACAACATTTTAGTACCATATTCAGCAAATAAAGGACATTGAACTTTGAACTTTGAACTTGAACTTTGAACTTTGGTATATAGCAGTTGCAAGTGGTCTCGTTTGGCCCTGGCTACGGCTCTCCTGGGGTTGAATTTGCATCTTTGTACGCATCGCGGTCTTCGGAAGATTTGGACGCTTGCTACTTTTTAAAGAGGGCTTTCTTCGCCTTGATCTCTTTCTGGACTGTGTCGTTCCACCAACAAGTGTCCCTGTCACACTTTCGTCCACCCTTAGATATACCAAGCGTCGCCATCCCCGCTTCAAGAATAGCTGCCTGAATCCTGTCAAACCTGTACTGGTTCGTCTACAGCATCAGCGTATTGTCATTGATGGCTGAGACGAGACTTTGGGACTTGACTTCATCAAACAGCCAACACTTAATTCTGCGTTGGGCACGCTCAGCACGTTTGCCTTTGGGTTTCACGCGGAGGTCCATGACGAGGAGACGGAGTTGGCTAGTGAGAGTCGCCCCGGGTGTAACCTTGCAGTTGGCCACCTAGCTGATCATGTGCCTCCTAGTAAGTAGGAAATCTACCTGGGTAGAGCGCCCTCCACTCTTGTACGAGTAGGTGTTAAGATGTTCGGATTTCTTTTTGAAGTACGTGTTCACGATGGCATGAACGGCAGTCGCATAGCGTTGCAACTTGCGACTACCGTATCGAAAACCACCGTGGACACGCTCAAACTCCTCACACCCGCCACCCACATGACCGTTCAGGTCACCACCCAGGACGATTCCCTGCGACAGCGGGATGTCACGAAGCCTGCACTTCCCCGAGTTGGTCCCAGAACGAGATCTTTTCGGCTTCGCTACGCCTAGCCTGTGGCGCGTAGGCACTTATCAGGTGGGATACAATTCCATTGATAAGCACCCTCACGACCATAAGTCGCAACGTCCGGGAGAGCACCACGAATCAGGTGCACCTGTGTACATCTGCTGGTAGCCGTTCCCAATGTGCATGGAGCTACTGCCACCCCAACGAGTCTCCTGCAGGAACGCCACGGCCACTCTCTGCCTGCAGAGTACGTCAGCCATTTTTTGGCCTTTCCGGGGGCAATTGCCAACCTCCAACCCCGAAGGGAAAGCCAGCGCCAGAGCCTCGTCCGTTCTTCAGCAGGTGCACCGGCTTGCAGGTGAGGTTGGCCTGGGGCCCAAGATCTTGGTGGACCCCCTTGCACCTAAAAATTCTTTTTTCATTAAAGCTCATAAAAACGTAAAAAAACTGGTCATAAGTTGAGATTATTGTTGTTATTTTTAATTAATCCTAATTTATCTGGCCCGGTCAAATTCATCTGGGCATAAGAGCCAGATAAAACTAGACTAATGGGAGCCAGACAAATTAGAAAGTTATAGTTAATCGAACCCTGCACCTTTATTTATGAACAGATAGAATTAAAGGTGTAATTAACATGAATAGATAACATTATGACAGACCTTGGTTAAGTTTCAAAACATAACTAAAAACCCGCAATCCATGAAAGAATACAGATTAATTATGCGACATGCGTGACAAACTCCCAAATAACAACTTTCAGTCGTATTTTTTAACAAAATATAACATTTGAACGTGCAAGTGTTCGATAGCTCGTTACTGACTGACGCGACCAATCACGAGTCGGTATTCATTAAGCAAATATTTTGTGTTTACATTGAAATTATGCTTGAACAAGATGCGCCAGTTGAATTATCATTTTCGTCGGGGACATTTTTTAAAGTAATGTAATTACGAAGATATCCAATTATTTTGAATTTCAGTTATAAAATATCAAGAAACATATATTCAAATATCGATGCAACATTCTTGTTTTAATATAATTGCTTCTTAAGATCGCAAAAAATCTAATAATTCAACAAAAAGCGGCATGGGGACACACCAGATTAATTAGTTTTTACTGTTTTCTGTTAGTTAAATTATTGCTTGTATTAAATAATCCCAATTAATTAATATATGCGTCGATAGACATTTTTATTTACTATGTAATCTGAAATTTTTGTGTTATTTGGAGAATAAATTGATGTGTTCTTCAGTCAAAAACATGTCTAATCTGGCTTACAAAGAATCACCCCGTCGGGGTACACCAAGGATCCGTCCTTAGTCCTTATTTGTTCAGCGTAGTATTAGACGTTTTGTCGGACAGCATCAGAAACCCACATGAGCAGCCGTCGTGGTTGCTCATGTATGCTGATGATATTGCATTGATGGACGCGGACAGGAGCAGATTGGTGCGACGCGTGAAAGTGTGGAAGGAGGCGCTTGAGAACGGCGGCCTGAAGCTAAATGTAGCAAAGACAGAATACTTGGCGTTAAACTCGACAGATCCCACACCCGTCCGCATAGGCGATGATTTGGTCGAGCGCACGGACCAGGTTAAGTACCTGGGATCTGAACTTCATGTGACCGGTGAGATCGACCGCGACGTCAAGGCACGCATTGCTGCCGCGTGGGCCAAGTGGCGAGGAATGACTGGCGTCACGTGTGATCCCAAGATGCCAGTCAGGTTGAAGGGGCAGTTCTATAAGACGATCATTAGGCTTGGCCTCTTGCACGGTTGTGAGGCGTGGCCGCTGCTGGAGCGACACAAGCGAGAGCTGCGGGTCACGGAGATGAAAATGCTGCGGTGGATGTGCGGCGCCACACGTAAAGATCGCGTGAGGAACTCTCGCATCCGCGGCAGCCTTCATGTCCGTGACATCGCAGATAAAATGCAAGAGAGCCGCTTTCACTAATGCCACCACGTCTTGCGGCAACCGCCAGTCTACGTGGGAAACAAATGTCTGACAATGGCGCCCCCGCCGGGTCCAGGTAAAAGGGGTAGGCCCAAGAAGTCCTGGCTTGACGTCGTGGAGGGTGACATGCGTGCAAATGGTCTCACTACTATGGACGCCCAAGATTGTGCGAAGTGGAGGAGGAAGAGCCGGAAGGCGGACCCTGAGCTCCGAGGTCATCTTGGCCACGGATGCAATCAGGATAATGCGTCTACATGAGGATGATGACTCATATTTACAATATCAATGATTTGAAACTTCATTTCTTTGTCACACGGTAAAGCTGTGTACGTATTCCCCTTTTCTTACGATCTCAGGTTCTACAAATGGAGTGTGAAAAAGCATTTATCAAGGCTGTCAAGGTAGGGACCACCATTTTGGGTTTCTCGGCTCCTGTGCGGCTCGCGGCTCGGAGTTTCACGGCTCGGCCTGGAGTGGTGTGGAGTCGAGAAACCCAACCACTCCAGGAGTCGAGAAACCCAAAAAGGAAGGATCCTCATCATCTGGACAACACTACTCTCCTACACGCACAATGGCCCAAAAAGGAAGCTAAGTGCGGACAAAAGAGTCCCCTTTCCATTCCATACCACTACACTCCTACACTGAATGATAAGTAAGTTATCACCATCCAGTGGGGTACCTTTAGTCAATTGACAGGCTTCATTAATCATAAAGCATATGTTATCTCTTCCGACAGCCAGTTAAACTTAAATTATAAACTTCTAACCACTGTGTTTACGTATTTTTTGCGGTGCTTCCTCGTAGTCAAACTTTTTGGTCAAACTAGTTTGACTATGAGGAATTACGTTTCCTCGTGGTCAAACTTATTTAACGACCCACCCTGTATAGCTGTTTAGTTAAAAATGGGTAGGTACATTCAATCAATAAAGTGTAGTAGGTATGTAGCCATAGTTTTTAGTGCATGAAATAATTTATCGTATTTTTACCCCAGGTACACTGAAAAAGCTAAGGAACTTTCTTTCGTGTACCACGACCGGACAGTACCTCCAGGCAAAGAAATTACACATTGGGTGAGGCACGTCATTCAAACACGTGGAGCGCCATTATTGCGCTCACCTGCACTCAACGTGCCATTCTATCAAAGGCTTTACTTAGATCTACTTGCTGTAATATTAGTGATTTTATTTATAATTGTGAGGTTAATAAAATATTTAAATAGGTTTAGTTACTCAATTAAGATGTTAAATAGCAAAAAGAATATATTATAAATACCTAGTGAATGTTGTTTTATTTTTGACATTCCATAATATACTTATTACAAAAGTCTAGTTTACCATCACATTATGATTGGTTAATTCAAACCGATTGGCCACAATTTGAGCGCGGACAAGGGGCGAGTCGCCACTCGCCACCTAAATCCTTATCAATCAATCAATCAATTAGCCTATTGCAGTCCACTGCTGGACATAGGCCTCTCCCAATATGCGCCACTAAATCATTAATATATCTGTAAGTATACAATTTACCAACCACATTTCAAAGACTGATGTTTCTACTTATAGTGGTGGCATAACTGTGTGTGACAAAAACTTATTTTTCCATTTTAGATGCAATTTTATAGTCACGCGGAACTTAGCCTTGTTTGTCACCATTGAAGCAACATTAGCAGATGTCAATCCCAAGAATTTTAGCATGAGTCAATCAATCAAAGAATCATACAGACAGACAATGTACACATGAGTAGGGAAATTGTATATTACCGAGAATTGTGATTTTTCGTGTTACCTCTAGTAAAGTCTCTACTACTTTACTGTGACAGCAATCATCATTCATCATCATCACCATCATCAACAATTTTATCATTATTTGCTTGAATATACTTAATTAAATTTGGGCAACTCATCAATCATCGAGGTTCAGTTAGTTAAAATAATAATAAATAAGCATGTGCAATAAAACTATTATCAGAAGTGGATCCTACTGATACCATTTACAAATTAATATTTCAAGTGCTACTGCCTATTTATAAAAACGTCGAAATGTTTGAGAGTCAGTCAGTCAAAGGGAACTCAACATTCGGAAAAACCATTACCAGGTTGAAATTTATATTTAAAACAGTTTTGCTTTCAAAATGAAGACTTTTATCGTACTCTGCAGTCTTATATCCATAGTTTATTGCAAAAATTTGATGTATCATAACAAGGATTATGAGCGTAAGTAGATATACTAAATAACTAGCTATATTATGATAAATTAATAAATATTCTACAATATTCTACACAATAACACAACGCTATCTAGGCTAACTAGCTTGTGTTATGCATTCTAGAATGCGGATAAACATACTTAGATACATTTTTTTGTAAGTACATAACATATTTTACATAAGTTTCTATGTTGTATTGTAACGTTTGTATACCCAGACCAATGTCAATATTCATAAGCACACAAAAATTTGCACTAACCGGGTATCGACATTGAGTTGATGGCTCCACCACTATGCCACAGAGGTTGTCACTCACTGTATGTTATTCTACTCCTTTCTATATTTAAGTATACTTTATTGTGTGTTTCCCACCATAATATTAGTGGCGTATCCTATTTGCTTCTGAGGCTTTCACCTGGGAGTACTAGGTCCGCTCTCTTCTTTCATCCATCTTGCTATCAAGGACAATTGAGCGGGAGCTGGGGTAGGAGCAGGTACGGCCGAATTTCTCCGAGTCTTGAGAAATCCGAGCCGAGAGGACATGGTGGAGGAGTGGAAGCTACGACTTATGCAACCAAGCGCAGGGCACGTCGTGATAATGGTGGTAAGATCCATCATGGAGTGCTAGCTAGAGAGGCCTTACGAAGGCGTCTCGTAACGGCTGACGCAGGTGATCACAGTACCTACACGGTTTTAAAAAAATTAAAACCTAGGTGAAACTAGCTAAACCCAAAAAATAGTTTTCAGCATCCCAGACAACATTCTGGCAGTATGAAATTCATTAGATATCTTTTAAAATTAAATAAACATTGTTCATGATTAAATAAACACCTACAACATAAATAAAAATATACCTACATACAATGATGTATTATAAACTATAGATATGTTGTCCACACTCTAAAATGGCGACAAAAAAATGATGACTTTTGGTCATCATTTTATGCACCAATCAGAATCGCGACAGTGCGCCATCCAAAAAAAAACGTTTTTATAATAAATACGTAATAATAAAATATTATTACTATAAATAATAATATAATTCTTATAAATTAATAACATTGACGTATTTTTAGAAGTAGCTAATATGTTGTGTTTGCGCCATTTTTGAAAGCCGCCATCTTCGTGTATGACGTATCTATAAAAATAATACATCATTGCCTACATAGGTATAAAAAATCGTAATCTAGATTACCTATCCATTTTATCGTTTTTTTTTTCGTATGACGTAGGTAAGTACCTATATCTCAAAAACTTTAAGACATGAACAATAGAACAATGAAATAATTACGTTGGTCAATGTGAAAATGACGGTTTTTAGTCTTTTTTGATAGGTAATATTTATTTTAACAGAAAAATATGAACAAACTAAGTTTTTAAATAAAACATAATTAAAATGCAACAACGGTTGTATGGTCGCTGTTAAAAATACACATCAAGATTAGGTATTTACGTTTAGATAAGTAGGTAGGTAAGGTACCTAACTAAAAGGAGTACCTATATGTACATAAGGTATTTACCTATAAATACACAGCTACATTCTATCATAACTTGGGTGACTTCAAGCCTAGATAAGAGTAAAGACGTTACTTCTAGGCAAGCGTGCTCCACCGCGTCGAGTACATCGTCGATTACCTACAGCTGAGATAGTGGTCAAACGCGAGCCTATCAACCATAAAAAAAACGTCTACCACTGCACCGCTCGCCATAGGTAGGAAGTTCATCCTCACACATTGCGACCGGAAATGGTGCGCACTGTGCGGTATGAAAGGAACTTCATCCCTCGCACACTCAAGCTGTGGAATGAACTCCCCGCGATGGTTTTCCCAAGCGACTACAATATGGGGTTCTTCAAGAAGGGGGAGGCTTCTTCAGGGTCGGCAGCACGAGTGTGACGACTGACGCCCCTGGTGTTGCATACGTCCATAGGCCACGGTAACCACTTTCCATCAGGTGGGCCGTGTGCTTTTCTGCCACATAAGTGGTATTAAAAAAAAAACCAACGTTCTTTGTTGTAAAGATTCCGATATTCCCGCCAATAGCTCAGCAAGATTTTATTTCAATTTTCGGTGTGAAGAGCTGAAATAAGCATCAAAACTGTGTGAGTACAAAAGGCACATAGCTAAAGACCGAATGTAAAGTGTTGAAGTAGGTAACCTACCTGAAGAAAAGAGACATCTTATTACTTACCAGATTTTTCAAACTGAGCCTTAACTGTTGGGGCTAATGACTTGAAGTCAAGGGTCTACTGTTGATTACTTCTATTCATTGATTCACCATCTCAGTTTAATTTCCGGTTGCATCTGAGGTTTCTACCTGGAGGTCTCTTCCTTTTGATTTGGCTTATACAGCTTTTACGGGAGCGGCTGCCGCCTTACCTCCCAACCCCGAGAGGAAACCCTGCGCCAGAGCCTTTTTTGACAATCAGCAGGTGTGTCTTTCAAGTGAGTTTTACTTGGCCCCGAAGTTCTTGGTGGGGAACTGCCGAAGGGTGAAAAATATACCTACTTATCTCGATCTAATTTGTCATGCACCATGCGACCCATTGGGAAGACTGCAAGAATTGGGTTATAGAGACCCCTCTATAGATATATTATGTTATTATTAACAATAGGTACTATAGTGGGGCCCCGAAGTGCCCCACTTCACTTCACTTTATTCATGAACCTCCTTATTTTAACAGCGTTGCGATGCATCAACATGTGGGATGAAGGCTGCATTAACGATCAACTGGCTGGAGCTGGTAAGTCATGGCAGATTTAACTATCAATAAAAATCATACGTACCTACCTAAGTATTGAAAGGTCTTCGAAAAGCTGAACCTTTTCATTATAGATCGCGCGGTCTTGATGAAACATTGGGTACCTACCTATACAGTCTGATTCATACTTAGGTACATACCTACCTACCATATTCTCGGAAATAAAAGTTCTTTCTTATTCTTATTCTTAAACATCAGTTAAGTAGTCTGGAACTCTAGACGACTTGAATACTTAACTTCTTACTTAAAGAATCCGCCCTCTCCGCCCACGTAGAACCCAGATCCCGTTCATCGATGATAGTAGCGTGATGATAAGCCTATGTTAGTACCTACCTGATAAAGTACCTAGCTTTCTAATGACTAAAGAATTTTTGAAATCGGTTATTCGTTACATACAAAAATACAAATCTTTCCTCTTTATAATATTATTATAGATACAACATTTTTAAATAATAATATACGTTTGACCATGGAACGTACCTAAAAATTTGAACGTTATTTTCTCAAGGGAACGACGACAACTACCTCGGCGGTGGATTTAACCCTGGCAAGCGATGCGTGAACATGTGGGACGACGGGTGCGCCAACGGACCGATCGGTGGAGCCGGTAAGGCTTTTTAAATAGATAATTTAATTTAATTTAAGTAGGATTTTTAAACAGATATTCGGGGTCCTAACGCCTTCGGAGTCCAAGCGATACTAAACTGTATTAGTGGGTGCCCAAGGTAAACCGACGAGGCTGTGGCGAAAACTTTCCTCTTAGCGTTGTAAAGTCAGATTGAGTGGAACAGTAATCGCTCCTTATAAAGGCAAAAGAAACCAATAAGTGAAACAAGGAGCAGAAGAGCGGACCCCAGGTTCCAAAGAGTGAGCTTTGGATGGGGCTGGGATTGACAGTCGGATGAAGATGTGACGTCATTCAATAAGCTATTTTGTATATATTTTTCAGGTAACGACGATGACTACCTAAATGGTGGCTTCAATCCAGGCAAGCGTTCTTTACACGACCTTTTAATGAAGTTACAGAAGAATAAACACTACAACTAGATTTTTCAAAACGTAATTTTTTGTCTCATCGCTGGTTATTTAAATTAAATCAATTACAAAATATGCATTAACTTTGTTTATTTCGGTGACAAGTACCTACACATTTTATGTCTGCGCAACATCCTCCTGGTGAGGTACTTCACAAAAAATAAACTGGTCCTCATCCGGAGAGCATTCATGTTGGTTAACGTGTTCTGTAAGCTCTTTTAGTGAATTATCACGGGCTGCGTATCGAGCTCCTAAAGAGCTTTCGTAATTGGGTTCGGGAAAGGAAACAGAATCCTGCGTTAAAGAAATGTTGATACATCTCAAGCAGTCAAGTTCACTAATCGACTGCCCTAGGATTACACCTAGGAGATAATGAGAGAGAGGGTATTTTACTCAAATATGTCGTATATTTCTGGAAAAGACCCTTGATTTCTCAGGTTGTGCGAGATGCACCGTGAGGTGTTCCACAGGGGTCGATGTTGGGGCCACTTTCTACAATCGATTACGACTCTGCACTGCCACACATCTAATGACGGCGACGCGCGACGTGAGGTGACCACGAAGGCCATACTTTCGTGAAATACCTACTACTTGCAGTATCCATCGGAGCGTCTCTCGATATTGATTTTACGATTAATCAGGTAATCGTTATATCATAAGTGGGGAATATTGTGGAAAGTTTATTGAAGGTCTTTCGATAAAGTATAAACTAGTTTATAAAGTGCGTAAAAAAAATAAAAGAAAGAAATACTATAAAAACTTTATTTGACCCACATAAACGGTGCTTCACGCACAAAATACTTAGACAAAACACTATAAAAATAACTTTAAACATTTCACAGTACATTCACTGATATTAGGACTATATCTACCCTAAATCTATATACAGAATAATGAAACAGCTACTGTTATTGGACGAAGGCAAATGGCAGTAAGGCTAAAATTTGCTTGGCAAGTATGTTAAGTCTTTAAGTATCAGTACATTTATTCAATTTTACAAACAAATCATACCTTCAAGTCAAAATTGATAATTTGAACCTTTACTTGGTACCCATAACACCTGGTACTGTTGTTAGCTATTGGGGTTTATACGTGGAGGTATTTTGAAGTACACCAAGGCTGAATTCACGTTATTATAGGTGTTACGTGTATTGTGCTAAATCCACAATTCAATTTCGATAAATCAGAATCCGATAAAAACATTAAAATTGTTATAGTCGTTTTACGACCATCAATCGGCAAACTAGATAGTCACCTCGTCGAATTGCGTGGGTTCTAGGAAGTCTAGAAACAATATATTAGTGACTCTGGGCAGAGTAAAATTTTATATTTTACTGCCATAGTGCAGTAGTTTTTATTACGAAAATAAAAGCATAGAATTGGAGCAATGAACTCAAGAAAAAACCTACTAAAATACCTGTTTGGATATCTCAAAACTGTTAGATACCTGTTTAACTAAAATAAATATTTTGATGGCAACCAAACTAAGTAACAGGATTTCTTAGTATATTAATTGGTTGGCAAAAAGACATATTGCAGGGTAATTTTCCACCCTATCCACCCAGTCTTTTTGTCTCACCTAATTTGAGATTGCTAATGACTATAATTCTCACAGAAACAGAGCCTTGTAGCCTCTGATCATAGGCAGCATTATCCACCAAAATTACTTGAGATGTTAGATCTTTTTACATCCTTATCAATTTCCACTTGAAGTTAACATTTTAAATTTTGTTCATTACATTATAATTTTTCTTTTCCTAATACTAAATGACATAATTCCAGAATATTATTTCATTAGACATACTTAGATCTAAAAAGAATTATAAAACAAAATCAAAAGGAAGTTAATATATTAAAATTGAGAAAAATATATCACAAAAGAGATGATAACACAAAGGCAATGAATGATGGTATCCCTAAAAGCGGTGGGCAAAGCGTTGTAGGATTAGGTACTTAACATAAGGCAACTTGCAATGGACATGGCAATACTAAAAGCAAAAACTTGTACTTTCTTAATAAAAGAAGAGATCAAAACGAAAACGAAAAAAATCATAGGCTGCACATTAGACAGATAAAATATAGAACCAATACTATGATCCATTGCAGGGACCAATTGCATTTGTTTGCACATCAATAATATCAAGAAACACAATTGGTCCCTATACAGGATCATGATATTGGATCGCAATATATATTGACTGTCTCTAAATAGAATTAAACTTCTGATTTATTCCTTTAGCATCAGTCTACACCTACTATTGTTTATTGTCAATAAAATTGAACATATTTTTATAGCATTTTTATCACAGCTCTGAACTTGTCAACAATTGTTTGACCTTTTAGTTATGTTCTATTATTTCATCACAATTATTTATGTGTAAATGTTTACATATGAAAAATTTGCATGTCTTTGTGTCACACACAATTTTATTTGTTGCCCTAAAAAGGGGCAAAAAGGCATACATCCCTAACTTCACAATTAAATAACAATAATTAGGTATAAGTACATACTATGAGCTACATTATTCTAAAATAATTATTAAATCCTCCCCTCATTTCATAAGTTTAGTCAATAAATTAGCTGTTAGGTATAAAATTTTACAATTTACAAAATACTAATTAAAATTAAAATTCAGTTTGTCTGTCCATGCCAATGATCTTGGGCATAATGTGGCAACTCCATAGGTAACTTATTGTAACCAGTGTTTAGACTTGGCCCAGGATTATTGGGAGTACTCTTTTGAGTATTTGCCTGTCTAAATTTTGTTGAGTATTTGTAAAAGTCAGACATTTCAAAAGGCTTAGTTTCTTCTCTGTAAGGTATACATTTTCCTTGTTCAATTACAGTCAAATTTTTTGGGGATTCCAAGGAAACTGCACCAGGTGATAGAACAGGTGGACTGTGTGGCACCTGATTAGGACTTTGCATAGCGGAATGTCGACCAGATGAAATCATTATTTCATAAGCCTGTGAATTCCCTATGCTAGATGTTCTTTTTAAACTTGAACTTTTCTTTAAAAGAGGTGCTTCTGATTTTGTAGGTGAATCTAGTGATGTCTCATACCATTGTTTCTCTTTAACTTTCATGTCAGTTTGAGAGACTGGTGAGAACTTACCCATACTTGCAGGATCATAGGCATAAACAGATTTTGTGCTGACAGGGGTCAAAGGATCAGGGTAATGTCTCCTATCATCTCTAATACAGTCATCAGTAGAAACTTGTAGCTGCATGTGCATAGGATTTTTTATCATATTATGCTCTCTTAATGGCAATGTATTTGGTACAGGGACTACCCTTTCAATAGGGAAATGCGGTTGTTCCTGAATATCTGTTTGTGACCGATGTTGGTATACTAGCATTGGAGGCTCGTGTTTCATATTTTCTAAATGTAATTGATTATAGTCACTGTGAGATGTTAAATGATAGGTTTGTGTCCTTTGTAAGGTATTTCGTCGGACTCCTTCTGGGCGCCGTTTTGACTGTACTGGATGCTGATGCACAAGGCCAGTCAGATGTTGGTTTTGTGCTTTTAAATGTGAAGCATACTGATATAATAGTGGAGTGTTACGCATTCCATTTTGTACTGGGTGTGGTGCAACATTACCATGAGTATAATGTGTCGGTATATCTGGATGGCTGGAACTAAAGTGTGTCTCTCGTAGCCTGGATACATTGTGAGCTTCTGGAGTATTGTTACAATATAGTTTATTCATATAATCTGTAGTTATCGTATGGTGTCTATAAACAGGACCTTGTTGCAAGTCAGTTTGAATATTTTCATTCATAGCATCATGTCGTCCGGCTAGTGCTGGATATGTATGAGATGTATGGATAGAAAATGTGTCAGTGTTGCGTTCTTGAGGTGGCGAAGGAAAGAAATTAGAACAGCTGGTTTCAGGACGACGTACGTGTCTTGAATGTGCACTTTTAGTTGACACCCCTGATATTGACGGAGTAGACAGTCTATGTGATAAGTTTTTACGTAAATGCGCATCAGGGTCATGCATACGATCGCCAGTAGCTGCTCGAAGTCGCCTCGACGAGTTATCTGATCCATCTTGAACATCTTTACCTTCATTTGACCTGTCGACACTCTTTACGCTACCTAATCTTTCTCTTTGTGGCACTTCTGGGCTTAGAGGCGCTTCAGGCGGCATAATGCCAGTTAATTGGACTTCTTGCACGCACAGCTTGTAGAGCTCTTCATTTTTCGCTGCAAGCATCTGCTCTAGTTCTTTCTTCCGAGCTTGCAGCTTCAACAGTTTGTCCTGCTTATCAGAATGTAAATCGCTACCCATTGTGCTGGTACCCATATTACTAGCTTAATTTAATACACACACAACATAAGTTCGAGTGATATAAAAACACAAAACAAGCAATAAATTCTGTCGTTAACGTAAAATAAACAGAAAATTAAAAATTCTTAAGCGTTGACACATTTATCACACGCACATCCGCACCAGGGGCGTTAATCTTAGAAGAAAATAGTAGGTTCAACTATAGATACATATAGGTATATTGTATATTATAGTAACTCTCACTTACAAATAGAGATGGCGTTCTAGCCAAATTTTTATTACCAATATTATGGTAATTTCCACTAGAATGGTAGCTATTTTGACAT
This sequence comes from Eilema depressum, assembly GCA_914767945.1. Lineage (NCBI taxonomy): Eukaryota > Metazoa > Arthropoda > Insecta > Lepidoptera > Erebidae > Eilema > Eilema depressum. Next base: position 12,754,438 of record OU612033.1, on the reverse strand, counting down.
TAAGTGCCTTTCACATTTCAAACTTTACTGTAAATTTATTTTAAAAATGATATGTGTTTATATTTTATCATTAAATTATTACAATATAATAACATTTAACAGTTAATTATCAACATTTTATGAAAAATATTATTAAGTGTAGTAGAAAAGGAATGGTACCTATTTTTTATATTAGTACACTGGCCACCCCAATACAAAACAAATGTCACAAAATGTCTGATAAACTCTGACTCCGCGCCGGTTTTAAGCGATATTTTGTTTAATTTTCTTTTCTTTCTGTGTTTATTTTGTGTGTTTGTCGTGGATTGAGCGAAAGTTCTCCCGATCAAGCCAGATTAGTGCTCAGAAAGTTATTCGTGTGTGTGTTGGTGTTAAATTTGAGATAGGATTCCAGTATACTTTAATTTCGTTTTAATTTGTTAATAATGTCTTCGTACAAACACTGTTGTGTACCTGGATGCAAGGACAGTACAGGTATGTACCTATACAACATTGTAATAACTGAATCTATGTCATTTTCGGTACTTACCTATATCAATACGACTAAAACTTGCTCAAGATCAAGGGACTCAATACTGTATTTATTTCGATCTATGTTTGTTTGTAGTCATTTCACAATTAGATTAATTCTGTAACGAATTCCTTCACTAAACAAAGTTTTCGTAATCCCCTTGATTTGTCTATAAGAGTCAATGTAAAACTATAACAAACTTCAGTTATCATCCATACCCATAGGCAAGCTGCCTGATTGTGCGATTAGGGGCTTACTGTTTAACTAAAACCCATTGATGCACTACCCATTCATTTATTATTAAGTTCATTGTTCAAGTAAAAAGTTAGTATGTTGGTCAATGACTTTTAAAGTGGTCTTATGTTCGTTTCAGAGAAACCTCCGCTCCATATATTTCCACATCCACAAAAGGATAGAGTGAGATTCAATACCTGGCTGTAAACAATAGGTGGTGATGTTTTGGGACTAGATAATGAAAGAATATTCAAGTATCGTCATGTATATCACAAACACTTTGAAGCTAAATATTCATGCCGAAATAGTAGATTATCTAATATTACTGTGCCAACTTTAAACTTAGCAGGTTTGTTTTTAACACGTCTGTGTATAAGTTTTTGTTACATCAAAAGTAACCATGGCTAAAGTAAAACACAACAACTTGTTGAAAATAACTGTTAAATAAATTTCTGATTTATTTTAGTAAGTAATAGAATTTATTTTCAGGTCTAAATCAAGCAACCCAATCAAGAAGTACGGACCGCATACCATTTCAAGAAATTGTAAATCAGCCAATCCATTCAATGCCTACAGGTATGTTTTAACAACATTATCATTTTAAATTTTTATAAAGCTTATTGATACAAAACATTATCTAATACAATGTTGTGCCTCTAGTGGTCGTAGCTTAACGTTCAAAGAGATTTAAGCAAATTTAAAAAAAGAAGTTAATTATTATGTATTATATCTTTTCATCAATTATCAATTCAAAATTAAATCTTTTCAGAGACTTTGCCTTCAGCTTACCATCAGGCGAGGCGAAGTCAAATTGACGTGAGCTATATTAAAAAAAATATTATAACAATATAAATGCTATGCTGTTTAGAAATGTAAACCTCATTAATATTTCAGTTTCTGATGTAGCGAGTCATAAGGAGGCACTTCCTTCTACTTCTCAATTTGAGTTCAAACAGGGATTCCAAACAAATACTGGTAAGTTTTTTAAACGTAAATAGTTATGCACCTTTTTTTATACCACTTAGGTGGGAGATAAGCACACGGCCAACCTGATGGAAAGCAGTTACCGTGGCCTATGGAGGCGGGCAACACTAGGGGCATGTTTATCCGCTTTCTAGAACCAGTAACATGAAATCTAGTTAAGCTATGCTTAGTATACCTAGGTCTAGAAAGCGTTGTGTAGAATGTCGTAAAATTTTTATTTATTTGTTTAAAATATGAGGTGCCTTGTATTTTCTCATAGGGGGTGATGAAAAGAGTGTAAAATGTATCTTGGCTCAGGTGCACTGGCGTAGCTATGGGTGGGCAAGGTGGTGCGGTGCACCAGGGCCCCCAGGCTCAGGGGGCCCCCAAGCTCAGGTGCCCCTCGAGCCTGAACTAGCAAATTTCATATTGAACTACCAAAAAGGTCTTACTTTTGTAATGCGAAAATGGGTAGAAACACAACACTAATCAGTGCAACAAATTAGTTGGAAATTTTATGCAGTATTGTCTCGTTGAAAGATTCGCCAATTGCCATCATATTTGCAGCTAGCTTGGGGACCCCCTGAGCCCTCCAAGCTTAATGTCTAGAGAATTATTCTAGCAGTCATAATATAATATTTTACATATAGTCAATTGATTGTAATAATATTATAATAGTAATACGAGTTTCAGTAGCTACCTACTTTTTTTTGTTAGAGAATCGCTGGTCTTCTAACTGGAGACCATTTGTGATATGGGTTTGCTTCAGCCACCCCACCTATCGAATCGAACTTTGCCGGTACTAGAATAGTGAACTCTCCCGTACCACAGAAGGACGGTGGAGATCACGGAACGATCTCCTTCGACTAACCGTCTTTCTAGCAGAAGCAGACCTAGTAAGGTGGCGCGTGAGGTGCTTGGACGAAATTTGAGACGCGTGCACCCTGGGTAACGTAGACAGCAGCGCCTGTCTCAAGATGGCATAGACGCTGCGGCCTAAGGCCAACTATGAACTTTTCACCGTCCACGTGTAACTCTGATTAGCAACTGTCGCAGTGGAAAGCAAGTAAGGGGGTGGGATGGTTCTGGTCAAGATTGAGATATTGTGGTTCCCATATTTGAGAGGGCCCATCTTAAAGTCGTATATGTCCCAGGGTCTGTCGAGGTGCCATGGAATTTTCTTAATGGTACCGCTTACAGCCCGGCGATTGAGACCCGAGACTGCAAGCAGTTGAAGTTGGTCCAATTCCGGCCTAAACAGCTTCACCGGATGTTTATGTCGCATTTTCCTGATTGCATCCGTGGCCAAGATGATCTCGTAGCTCAGGGTCCGCCTTCCGGCTCTTCCTCCTCCACTTCGCGCGATCTTGGGCGTCCATGGTAGTGAGACAATGGGCACCCATGTCACCCTCCACGACGTCAAGCGAGGACTTCTTTGGCCTACCCCTTTTACCTGGACCCGGCGGGAGCGCCATTGCCATGCATTTGTTACCCACGTAGCCTGGCGGTTGCCGCAAGACGTGGCCGCACCAGTGAAGACGGCTCTCTTGCATTTTATCCACCATGACATGGACATAAGGACTGAAGCGGATGCAAGAGTTCGTCACGTGATCTTCACGCGTGACGCCGCATATCCACCGCAGCATTTTCATCTCCGTGACATGGAGCTCTTGCTTGTGTCGCTCTAGCAGCGGCCACGCCTCACAACCATGTTAGAGGACAGGCCTAATGACCTGCCCCTTCAACCTGACTGGCATTTTAGAATCACACGTGACGCCAGTCATTTCTCGCCACTTGGTCCACGCGGCAGCAATCCGTGCCCTGACGTCGCAGTCGATTTCACCAGTCACATGAAGTACAGATTCCAGGTACTTAGCCTAGGTAATCATCGCCTATGTGAACGGGTGTGGGATCTAAGTATTCTGTACGCACACGAAAATAAATGGAAAGGGGGTTGGGTAATGTTGGCGTCGTGTCGGAATTGAGCGGCCATCAATGAAATTGGTATAATATGAAAGTACAGCATAAAGTGATCAAAAGTTACTATGGACAAACTTCTCTAAACTATATCGGGACTTAGCTATACAGGGTGGTATTTTTCAACTTTACTTAGATGGAAGTACTCTAAATACTGAAGATAGCGAATTCCACTGAAAAGAAACATTCCCTTATTTTAAAAAAGAATCAAAACTGCATTCATAGTTTTCTGAAAATGCCACACCCGGTAGTCGAACCGACTACAATCTTTCTATAACCTTCTATTTCATAGATTTCCTTTTACTTAATTTACCAAGTTTGTTAGAGAGATTTGAACCTTATGACCGACCCTATAGATTGATGTAATAAAAATACAGGGTGTTATTTTTTCGAATTGTAGTCGGTTCGATTATAAGGCGTGGTAAACGAGTTTTCAGCATTCCTTAAATGCAGTTCTGTTTCTTTTTTAAAAACATACTAAACTGTATGCAAAGTTTTCTGAAAATGCCACACCCGGTAGTCGAACCGACTAAAATCTTCCTAAATTTTCTTAAATCTTCTATTTCATGGATTTCCTTTTATTTAATTTACCAAGTTTGTTAGAGAGATTTGATCCTTATGATCGACCCTATCGATTGATGCAATAAAAATATAGGGTGTTATTTTTTCGAATTGTTCGATTATAGGGCGGGGCAAACGATTTTTCAGCATTCCTTAAATGCAGTTCTATTTCTTTTTTAAAAACATACTAAACTGTATTCAAAGTTTTCCGAAAATGCCACACCCGATAGTCGAACCGACTAAAATCTTTCTAAATCTTCTATTTCATGGATTTCCTTTTATTTAATTTACCAAGTTTGTTAAAGAGATTTGATCCTTATAATTGACCCTATCGATTGATGCAATAAAAATACAGGGTGTTATTTTTTAAATTGTAGTCGGTTCGATTATGAGGCGTGGCAAATGATTTTTCAGCATTCCTTCAATGCAGGACTGTTTCTTTTTCAAAAACACACTAAACTGTATTCAAAGTTTTCTGAAAATGCCAATCGTTTGCCCCGCCCTATAATCGAACAATTCGAAAAAATAACACCCTATATTTTTATTGCATCAATCGATAGGGTCGATCATAAGGATCAAATCTCTCTAACAAACTTGGTAAATTAAATAAAAGGAAATCCATGAAATAGAAGATTTAAGAAGATTTAGGAAGATTTTAGTCGGTTCGACGACCGTGTGTGGCATTTTCAGAAAACTTTGAATACAGTTTAGTGTGTTTTTAAAAAAGAAACAGAACTGCATTTAAGGAATGCTGAAAACTCGTTTACCACGCCTTATAATCGAACCGACTACAATTCGAAAAAATAACACCCTGTATTTTTATTACATCAATCGATAGGGTCGATCATAAGGTTCAAATCTCTCTAACAAACTTGGTAAATTAAATAAAAGAAAGTCCATGAAAAAGAAGGTTTTGTAAAATATTAGTCGGTTCGACTACCGGGTGTGGCATTTTCAAAAGTCTTTGAATGCAGTTTTGTTTCTTTTAAAAAATAAGGTAAAGTTTCCTTTAAGTAAAATTCGCTATCTTTAGTATGAGGGTACTTTCCTTCAAGGTAAAGTCGAAATGTTCCACCCTGTATATCGCAGCTCCGATATTACTTACAATGAAAATAATGACATTTGTACGTGTGTTTAACCAGGGGCGTATTTAAAGATTTGGCGCCCCGGGCCACTCAGGTTTGCCGCCCCCTATGCAGGCGCGGTCCGAGGGGGAGGGGGTCACAGGGGACGTGAGTCATATTGAAAAGTACGAGGGGAGGGGGGGGGGGGTTTACCGAAGTGATCCCCCCCCCCAAACTTCAAGCTGCGACTGCGCCTGCCCCTATGTGACGTTCGCGTTCACCGTTAGCCTGCGCCCAAGGGGCTGACACAAAATAGGGGTCCGTCAGAAATTGCTGGAGATTTTCAAGCCTGATTCGTGAGATCTCTATCTTATGGTGCGAGGGAAGTGACTTCCATCGATCTCTCCACTAACCCAGGCTCCCAACCAGAATCCCTTCAAGGGGAAATATTTGCATTCCATTCCATTAAAGCGCCCTACGTAGAAGATGATATCGCAACCAAAAATCACTTGAGTACAGCAATAGCTTGTGAAGAATGATGTTTTATGGCTCAAAGGCAACAGCAAAAGCACCGCTTTGGGACCTGGCAGCACTCTAGGCTCTAAAGGCACTCGGATCCCGTTTTGAAGGGCTCTATAACATATGCCTCAAGTAGAGACGGATTCCGAAAATTTGAAAGACAGGAAAACTGGTCCTCTTCTGCAAAGTTACCGTTCGCCTATCGGCTCATTGTATTGATGGACAAGGTGTGCAGTCATGCAGGTGTTTTAAACGAATTATTCCTCGTGAAGTGCCACATCGAGCGCCTTACAGGAGTGAGGTCGAATTTGGTAGACAATAAATTTGGTTATAGTCGGGAGCACCGTGGATGCCAACACGCGCTTGAGGGCCCTGGTGGAAGAAGCAGTGGCACGGCGAGTTGATGCTGGCAGTGTCTATTGTTGCCTACGTCTTTAACACCTTGCCATGGAGCTGCATCAGAGCTGCACTCTTTCAGCACGGGGTGCCTCTCTATCCTCGCGCCATTGTCGGGGCTTACTTATCGGTGAAAGCCAGTATCTACCCATGTAGAACAGGGCTTGGTAAGTGAGATATGTGGCGGGGTGTTCCGGCTGGCGCGGATCTGGGGCCGCTTCTGTGGAACATCGGCTAGGACTGGATGGTGACGGCACGAAATCAGAAGCAACCAAGTAAGCCACAGCTGGAGTTACCCAAGTCCTTGGACGTATTTGGTGACAGGATCTGAAGTGGGCATACCTGGTTCTCTTACTTACGAACCCTTTCTGGCCAATTGATGTGTGGGGAGCACAGAGGCTGCCCATACACCACCTGGCAGTCCTTAAATAGACTTCGGATGCAGGTCAGCTGAAGTAACGAAAACCGAATTAGATGGAGTTTCTCAGATAAGGTGGACCCAGGCACCACGGTGTGAATGCGGAACTACAGTGAGGTAGGCGCTAACGTGTGCTGCATGCCTAAGCACGTGTACACCGCAGGAACTCATGGGTGCCTCTGAGAACGCCATCAGGGTGGTTGCACACTGGGCAAACAAAATATGACTTATGTAGTCGACTCGACAAAAGGAGAAGATTAGCTTGGATGAGGTGATGCTCGAAGGGGGTTCTCACACGTCTTCGCTGCCGATAACGCGATAGAGGTTTCACAGTAGCTTCTCCTACCAGCTAACGCAATGCGCCCAGCTATGGCTGCTTCGGTGAGTTCCTGAGACATACAGATCAGGAGCCGACCCCTGCAATGCCACCTCTGCCTGGGCTCCTCCATGTATATGCCACTTCACGCGTTGTATTATTTAAGCAACCGTCAGAGCGGGAAACCTCTCGCCGCAGGTCCTGGTGCTAGTTATGGCCGTCTGCGAGGGGTGATTATTATGATAGTATATTCTCGGTTTAAAACCGCACACCGTCTCTGTCGGGTCTCAATTATCGGGTGTAAAGTTACCCAATTAGATATTTCCCTCGCAACCCGGCTGACCTTTTAAGATAGCTCCTTCGGGTGTGGGTAGTCGGTGTCCCCATTGAACCCCGGAAAGGTACGGGTTTCACCGCCGCGTTACCGGTCTGAATATATTGGAGTAACAGGCGACCGCACCTGTCGCCCCCAGGTCTCGGGGAACCAGCCGCCCCTTAGCTGCTCTTATCTGTGCTCTCTGCTAGTCATATGGATACGAGAAACCCTATGAGTAGCCATTTACAGGGCCACTAACACCTCGGCCGGAATTAACCGTAGGCGGTAGCGTCTTCCTGCGAGAGAAAGGCGCTGCCGTCTTCGGCGCCCAAGCTGCTTGGCCCCAGTTACACCGTACTTGAACGCAAATGTTATTTAGGGTTTTCTAATTTGAATGCAATTAAAATAATGAGTGACATAGTCATATTGTAACTAAGTAAGCTCCGAAAAATTAAAATAAAAAATATATACGTAATATTTACTCTAATAGGCGCCTTTTAGAGTCAAGATTAAGGCGCCCAGAGATAGACGTTCGGGGCGGCAGGTTGCGAGGGGCGGCACAGCCACCCCGAGCGTCTATCCGGGCGCCTTTTAGAGCAAGATTAAGGCGCCCAGAGATAGACGTTCGGGGCGGCAGGTTGCGAGGGTCGGCGGAACCACCCCGAGCGTCTATCTCTGGGCGCCTTTTAGAGTCAAGATTAAGGCGCCCAGAGTTAGACGTTCGGGGCGGCACGTTGCGAGGGGCGGCGGCGGAGCCGCCCCGAGCGTCTATCCGGGCGCCTTTTAGAGCAAGATTAAGGCGCCCAGAGATAGACGTTCGGGGCGGCAGGTTGCGAGGGGCGGCAGGTTGCGAAGGGCGGCGGAACCACCGCGAGCCTCTATCTCTGGGCGCCTTTTAGAGTCAAGATTAAGGCGCCCAGAGATAGACGTTCGGGGCGGCACGTTGCGAGGGAGCCGCCCCGAGCGTCTATCTCCGGGCGCCTTTTAGAGCAAGATTAAGGCGCCCCGAGATAGACGTTCGGGGCGGCACGTTGCGAGGGAGCCGCCCCGAGCATCTATCTCCGGGCGCCTTTTAGAGCAAGATTAAGGCGCCCCGAGATAGACGTTCGGGGCGGCAGGTTGCGAGGGGGGCGAAACCACCTCGAGCGTCTATCTCTGGGCGCCTTTTAGAGTCAAGATTAAAGCGCCCAGATCAGATCTTGAGGGTCGGCAGCACGAGTGTGACGCCCCTGGTGTTGCATACGTCCATAGGCCACGGTAACCACTTTCCATCAGGTGGGCCGCACCGTGTGCTTGTCTGCAACCTAAGTAGTACAAAAAAAAAAATTAGACGCTCGGGGCGGCTTCGCCGCCCCTCGCAACCTGCCGCCCCGGGCCATGGCCCTCTTGGCCCTAGGGTAAATACGCCCCTGTGTTTAACACAGTACAATGAAGTGGTATCAAAATTAATTATGGCCGCTGAAAAAATTAAGAACGCCACTGTCCATACTAGATTACCCAATCCCCTTTACATCTACATGAAGGAGGATTGCTGTACATTCACATGTCCCTCTGACAAGCAAAGGGCACAATGGAGAGCAGGCGAGGAGCGGACCGGTTACCGAGCGCAGGTGTGGGGGTTTCATGTGCGGCCGCCAGTGGGGGTGAAAGGATGACAGGCGGCCCTGTCATCCTTTCACCCCCACTGGCGCCGCGGTTCGATGTTCGTTTTCAGAGTCCTATGGGTACACCGTGCTTCTCAAACTCACGGAGGCCATTTTAAAACCGTAGATGGCCCAGAACAGAATCAGCCGGGGTGCTAGTGATTTGCTCTCGGTAACCTTACACTCCGGCAGCTTTTGTATCTGAAGATCCGAGATGGCGTGTGGTTTTAATTGGCCCGAGTCCGACATAACCACCCCCGATGGTCGACGACGGGGGTGGTATCTGAGGTGATTTCCGCACGAAAAAGAGGAAGAGAGGAGGAATATCATATTAGCAACCGGTAGGGGATATCCCCTACCGGTTGCTAACCTGAAGTAAACGCTGTGGTGGGCATATGCCCAACACAGCGTTTACTTCAGTAAGGCGACGTACCACGCCCGAGGGAATTTTCGGAAACAAAAAAAAAAATAGGGGGGCCCCTGTTTCTTTTTGCACCAGGGCCCTTGATCATCTAGCTACGCCACTGCTCAGGTGACGTACTTTAAATCCCTCACTACGTTCAGGATTCTACTAAAGTATCCCTCGCTATGCTCGGAATTCTTCTCTAGAATTCCTTACTTCGCTCGGGATTCTCTCGCCGTAAAAATATTACTATGCTCCCTTATAATAATACAATCTACTATTGAAGGGTCTCTAAAAAGCTCATTATAATATTTCAGCTCAGAAGCTGCAGCAGACTGCAGCAGACTGCGTTGAGTCAGCAAGTGGCGGCAGCAATTAGTGCCTTCTACTTCTCAGCTTGAGTCCAAAAAGAGATTTCAAACAAATATTGGTAAGATTTTTAAATATACTAATTTAGGACTTCTAACTATAGTTTGATTCTATCTTTACAAATCGTTTAATAAAAATATATGTACCGCCTCGAGTAAGTATTCTCTTTACGTCGCGACGTAGTAAACAGAAATCGGTACATGAGATAGTTACTCAAATAGCTCTGGCTAGAGCACCTAAGAGACTTCTCAAGAAGGAGACGGGTTCGATCCCTTTTTCGAGTATAAACTTTTGTCACTTCATTTACCCACTAGTACATATATTCAAATATATGAGCGTCTATTGATTAAATATGTACTAAGTATTTAACATTGTTCCAATGTTATGATTCAAGAGTGCATACTAGTTGTGTGGAAGAGATTCTGATTCTTTATTTATTTTCTGCACAATGCACTTTGTTAGGAAATAAATATCGTATATCTATGTAGAAGTGCAGCTTGTATTTGTTGGACTTCATCCTACTGTAGCAGTTGTCTTATAGAACACATTACAAATTTACATTCTCTTTCAGGGAGGAAAATATCAGTGAGAACAAAAAGATTCTTAAGTGTAGAAAGAGATCTACATCTGAAGATTGTGGCTGCCAAAAGGAAAATTTATAAGTTAAAAAACAAAGCCAAAAAGCAGATGGTCAGAATTAAGGAGGCGAAAAAATTAGTGAACGATCCTGCAGTACTGGATACTCTTGAAAATTGCTCAAGTAGGTACTGCAAAACTATTAACGCGAGTTCAGTGGCGTGAGGACAAAAAAAAGAGAAGGGACGGCGTTTTACGCTGCAAGAAAAAATTGCAGCGCTGTCAATACTAAAACAAAGCCCTAAAGCCTACAGATTTCTAAGGAACATATTTATATTACCCGCCACGCAGACGCTTATAAAAGTGATACAAAAATGCAACTTGCAACCTGGCATGAACAAAAACATTTTCAAACAATTAGAAATAAAATCGGCCAAGTGCGAGTCGGACTCGCCCATGAAGGGTTCTGTAGTAGCAAAGGCGAAAATTGCGGTTTATGACGTATTAAAAAAAAACTACTGACTGGATCTCGTTCGAACCAATTCTTAGTGGAAGTTGGCATGGCAATTTACATCATATATTTTTTTTTAGATTTATCATTCTCTTATTTTAGAAGTTAGAGGGGGGGGGGGGACACATTTTTCCACTTTGGCAGTGTCTCTCGCGCAAACTATTCAGTTTAGAGTTTCAGTTCTAAGTATGGGGACTCCCAAAATTTAATGCTTTTTTTTATTTTTGTGTCAAATTCTTAATGCGGTTCACAGAATACATCTTCTTACCAAGTTTCAATAGCATAGGCCTTATAGTTTCGGAGAAAAGTGGCTGTGACATACGGACGGACAGACAGACGGACGGACAGACATGACGAATCTTTAAGGGTTCCGTTTTTTGCCATTTGGCTACGGAACTCTAAAAAGAGCGGAGAAAATGAAATTAACTGTAACTGTTTTTTTTTGTTTCAGATAAAGGAATATTGGCAGCGGAAGGCAAAAAAACCGCTGATCGAGGGTGTGTTTATTAGAAGGCATCCAAATTTTATTAGATAACGTCCACAAAGAGTACGGAGTAGACTCAGTGTGGCTGCGGCACCTGAATCAGGATCCCCTGGAAAATGTCTTTAGGGCTGTTAGAAGCCACTGATGCCGGAATACAAACCCAACATGCGACCAATTTGAAGCTGCATTTGCCACTCTGTTGATAAATAATCTGAACACTGTAGTGTTAAAACAAACAATGAAAACATACATTCTCACAATTAATGGTAATAATTAGTTTCCTTTCATTGTCAATAAACTGATGGTGGTTTCATTGTTTTTTCATATTTTGTTTTTTATCTGGCATTTTATCTTGTTGTGGTCACAGTTCTAACCTAACCCTGCCGATTGCACTGAGAGTTTTTCATTTTACTTGTATTGTTTGTCATGAAACATACTCTTAGTGGTTTTCTTACATCACGGAAATCGGCAGGGTTAGGTTAGGTTAGAACTGTGACCACAACAAGCACGAGGCGAGCGAGCGAAGCGACTTTGATTGTATATGTCGACGGAAGACCGTTATATTCGTAACATAAGTTAGTTTTAATTGTCAATTTTAAGAATTTTGATCCTAGACATGGTTTTCATAGGTCAATCATTCAAAAATAGTTGATTCAGTTTATAATAATTGTTAACTTATTTTGTTTAACATGCTTGGTAAACATGCTATGTAAACATGCTTCGTAAACATGTCTTTGATGGTTACATCGTTTAATTTAAAGGGGAATGTTTTGTTTGTTCTTTTATAATTAAAATACTTGTTAAAATAGAAACTCAATTTATGGAATAAACATTTCTATAATAACAGTTTATGATGTTATAACATGAGAAAACGTTGCTTGAACTGTGGCGCTGATGGCACGCGACAATTCAGGCAACGGGATGATTATTTTACCATGTCCTTTTAATTACATTAACTTTACTTAATCATCTTGGAGTAAAACTTAATTTTAGAATATTCTTTATTTAACTTAAGAAAGCATTCTTACATTAAATTCGTTCGGATTGAAAGTGTTTTTGTAAAGTAATAAATGTAAGGATTGTAAGCGTTCGAACTACGCGCTTAGGAACTAAAAACAGTGCAGGCGACTGGCACTGCACTTCGAACCTCGGACGGGGAGAGATGTCCTGTGACTATTGTACAATCTATTGTATTGTAGCACTGGCTGACTGTGATATTCATTTCATTGTATGTACTAAGATAACTAGAGTAAAGTTTAAAGTATAGTTTGATTACTAATAATTGTAAAACTCGAATAAAAGTGTTTTTGTATTGAGTTGAGTTGTTTGTCATGAGTAACCCAGATGGAGAAAATCCCCTAGGCTACTCCGTTATATAAAATGTGATTTACATAAAAATTCAATGATGAATTATTTGGTTAATATTAGTAGTATTGACTTTAGCTTGGGTTAAATACAATAGTAATTTAGACCATGTTATACAGAGTATATTTCTCATTATGTATTGTGATATTCTTGGTGTACAATTAAGACGTCTATGATTATTATTTTACTCCTTGACTCAGTGTATTTTGAAAGGAAAGCACTTTAATAATGGAAATTTCAATAAAAATGTTATACCTACTATGTCTACATAAAATAAAAATGTGTAATTAATATTACGTTACAATCTTTTATCTCATATCTGTATGCAAGCATGTATTATTATGTAAGTTTTGTTTTTAAATATACTTATATGAAATGATTATATTGTATTATTTCATTCACCAGCCCTTGAAACTATTATCTACATTTTTATTGCTATAGTACCTACCTATACGTACCTAGTACCCTACGTATTGGTAGTGTGTTTATATATATTCAATTATTGGTACCAACTTACGATTTCAGAGGTCGCTAGTTTCTATGCGAACAAAAATACCCCCCTCTAGTGGCGAAGACAGGCCTCTATTTCAGTATATAGTATAGTACTCTGTGATCCGCACCCATGTTTGTTTGTGGAAAAAAAAAACAAAAGCTCGGCGCGTTCAATTCAAAAAAGGAGTTTACAGTATGTACTTAATCAACTAAATAAATAAATTGCCTATTTTTCACATAATAAGTTTTGAAAAAAAAAATTAGCTTTTATATTTTACTGTTTTTTTTTTGGTCTAAAACATAAAGTACTCTGAGATCTAAAAAGCTTAGTTACCAGGTCAGAAAATTCCACGAAAATCCTCCTTGTCTGTCAAAGTTGTCAATACTGTCAAGTGTCATGCTGTCATGTCATGTCTGTCATTTCCTGTCATTTCATAGCCCGTCTGATTAGCCGACGATTCGACGGCGATGTCTATTAGCCTTTAAAATTCAGGAAGTTCTGCTCGTGACCGCCAGTAATGGTCATGTAAATTATACGTAATTTTTAGCGCAGTATCTACCTATCCACTACCCATTCCATTCCTTCTCCTGTTATTTAAAAATCAAAGAAAATGAGTAAGGTATACAAAGCAGTAGTCACTGTCGCAGATAGATACGTACCCGGACGATTCCGTCCACTATGGGAACATCCAGCTGGTAAGTTATTATCCATAAACCTTTAATAGTTTTATTTCAATTAAAAGTAGGTAAATTCATAGGTATTTTGTTCTGTTATAGGTCCTAAAACTATATTCTTCTGGGCTCCCGCATTTAAGTGGGTAAGTAACGCGGACATATTATTCAAGGCCATCGTCTATTTATAATTTCGCCTTGTGTAAGGGCAACTATCGTCTGTATTATGAATGTTATGAATAATTTATTGCATTACCTATAAACTCATAATTTTACTTTATTAGTGCAATGACAAATTGATTTGCTGATTATTGTCGATAAATTATTATTTATAGTCATGCTAATACAATTAAAACAATAGTTACAACTCGAGTTTAAAAAACAAACATCTGAAAAATTTAGCATACCAGCATAGATTTAGATTAGGTATGTGTATATACATAATTTAAAATGGCCATCATTGGTGCATGTTAATTTTAATGGGAATAATCTTAACCAATCCATAAGTTATTTTGTTATGTATTACATTTACCCGTAATATATATTATTATATTATGTATTATTATTTTTTTGAATTTAAAGCAATTAAAATATAAGACTTGACTCAAAATTTTAGTACTTATAATCGAAAAAAAAAAACGAAGAGATGAAATATTTGAATTATTATAATATAGTGATGTATCAGAGATAAATGTTGCTCTTACCAAGTGTTATAATGACAACAAATATGTTGACCTGCCTGGCAACCCATAGTTGTGTGTGGTATGATGACTGTTGTTTACCTATTGATAGCATTTTAAGATGAAATTGATTACAAAAGTGTTTTTTTTTTTAATTCTTGGTTTAAGCTCTGCCCAAAGTATGTTTTTTTTTATTAAAAGGAAGTAACTATAGCTTATGTGTATGCTGCAGTTGCAGAACCACTGTATCCACACCACCACAACTGTTCAATGGTGGAAAGGGCTTGGAAGAAGTGCTTCTTGCACCTTCCACCATTAAACAACCAGATGTATGGCAACACCCTACTGATACATGGTGCAATTCCTCTCACAAATATTCAAAGAAATTCACACCCAAGAAAGGTGTTTGTGTATCAAATATGTTAGAGTTTATTTAAGTTGATATCACTTTGAATCAATTGTGTGTATTCCATTTCATACCAGACAGTTTTTTCATACATGGTTTTATTCTGTCTAGGGCAAGGGTGTTATTTTTTCATAATGTTGTCATGGAACAGGAAATACATGTTTGTTTATCGTGTTGCTTGCTTAATTTTTATGTTATCACTACAAAGAGTACATCATATGTAAGAACTTAAAAGCCGCCAAGCCTATTCCTAGATCCAAAGTGCAAACTATGGATGTAACTAGGAAATTGCTATGTGGATAATACCAAATATAAAAAAAAACATTACCCTCACTAGCGCAATCAGGTCAAATAGGAAAAAAAAACCAGGTTTTTTATTTATTTTGTTTGTTTTTCATTTGTACTTCACATATCACTCACTTTCAGGGACTGGTGATAGCAGGTTTGGGTGATTTGTACCGTCCCAGTAACAAGATATCTATTTACCAGACAGCTGCTCTTTCCACGCTAGGCCTTGTCTGGACAGGACACAACCTTAACACAATACCTGTGAACTATAACCAGTTGGTTGTGAACTCTTTGATAACTATAATTAGTAGTGGTCAAATGACTCGGGGTTTCATGAAACAACATGTAGTAATAAACAATAGAAAAAAAAGAAAATGAATGAAATTGCCAGTTAGAAGCAATTTTGTAAATGTACAAGATAATTTTATTGTTGTAAAATTAGCACAAGTTCAAATATGATTATTGATTTAGTTGTCCAGTCTGTTGTGGTTATTATAGGTATTGTCCAGTCTGTTGTGGCCCATTGTAGGTAGTGTCCAGTCTGTTGTGGCGCATTATAGGTAGTGTCCAGTCTATTGTGGCCCATTATAGATAGTGTGCAGTCTGTTGTGGCCGATTAATAGGTGGGGGTCCAGTCTATTGTGGCCCATTATAGGTACTGTCCAGTCTATTGTGGCCCATTATAGGTAGTGTTGAGTCTATTGTGGCCCATTATAGGTAGTATCCAGTCTGATGTGGCCCATTATAGGTAGTGTCCAGTCTGTTGTGGCCCATTATAGGCAGTGTCCAGTCTAATGGTTAAGTAGTGCAAATTACAGCTCTCCTCTTGGTTATGCTAAATAACAATACTTGTTATAAAGAACTTTTCTTTTTAAATAACATTTTTTATACCAAAAGGATTTTCAGCCATTTACTTTTTATTGGTTTTTTTGTACCATGTTCCATTATGTTCGAAACCATTGAATTTATCTAATCAGGTGATTTAAAGTCCTATTTATTTCACAAAATTTAACAACTGAAAACTGTCTAATGATTATTATTATAAATAATCTTAAACATTTTAAGTTATTTATTTATGTCTGAACTGAATCAAGTTATCTAACATTTTATCTTTGTGGGGTACTACATAATTCTTTGTTAATGGTATTGAAGAAATATATTTGAAATCAACCAATTCGCTATACCAATTTAAATACACACGATATTACCCACACGTATGAATGAATTGATGACAATCAAATCCTCGCTCCTTTTTTTGTTTGGTAAACACCTTTGGCTTCATTTTACTGTAGTCGACGGTGATGTAGATATATGTTGGAATTGAACCAACACGTCTGCATCTGTAGTCGGGAACCAGATGCGCCCTGGAATCCCGACTGAAATTGGTTGCCACCGTTGGTAACCCCGTCACGCACCGACTGACATTGGTTGCCACCGTTGGCAACCCCGTCACGAGCACGCCCTTTGTGGAACCTACCTCCCCTATAGAAGATCGTGGTTCTAAACTGATATTGA
The DNA here is from genome assembly GCA_914767945.1 of Eilema depressum. Lineage (NCBI taxonomy): Eukaryota > Metazoa > Arthropoda > Insecta > Lepidoptera > Erebidae > Eilema > Eilema depressum. The sequence continues at coordinate 12,737,759 of OU612033.1, read as the reverse complement.
CTCATAGCCATAGAGAATCGTACCTGTTTTTTACGTCCGAAAAATCCTCACGGAGGCAGGGGAGATATCCGTGAGGATTGCGAGGAGACCGGTGGAGGACGTGTCGGACTCGAACCGACTAAACGCACGCCTCTGTCTGTGGGCCTTCGGTTGCCGGAGGTGAGATTATCGTAGACATAAATTATCCTCGCACCCCGTCCGACCCAGGGCCATATCTCTCAATCTGGCCCTCTTCCGGTGTGGGGACCACGAAGGCTCCAAAGAGAATCGTACCTATTTACCTTCAGTAGAACTCATAAGATAGAATTTAATTACTCTAAATCTAAAACGTCCTGAACAAGATGCCCTCACTTTCAGGGATTGGTGATAGCCAGTTTGAGTGATTTAACTCGTCCTGCAGAAAAGTTGTCCATACCTCAGTCCGCTGCCCTTGCTGCCACAGGTGCTATCTGGTCTCGATACTCTCTCGTTATAATACCAGTGAACTATAGTCTATTTGCTGTCAATGTATTTGTAGGTTCATCGAACATTTACCAAGTATATCGAGCTTACCGATACCAGTTATCAATTCAGGATAGGGAAGATAAATAAAAAATATTGTACCAGTTTTAATTAACGACCAACCATAGCCTATGTCCTTCCTCAAGGACTGATCTATCTCTATACCAAATTTCATCAAATCGGTCCATTGGTTTAGGCGTGAAAACGTAACAGACAGTTATTTTCGCATTTATAATTATTAGTATGGATTTAACTAAGGTTTCCCCTGGCTTGTCGTGTGTGGTAATACCCTGTAATGTCCTCTATTGGCATTGCATATCGCTTTAGGGTTAGCGTAAATCGCTTCTCATATTATCAGTTGCGTTTAGCGTCTTTTTTTCTATGGTCCTTTTTTTACTAGACCGCGGCATTGCCCGTGTAGATTTCTATTGCCGTTCCCGTTTGCTTGCATGCAATTCTGTTACCCCTCCCATGGGAACCTTTTTTTCTTATTTTTTTCATTTTCCGTGGCACTTTTGAAACATGAAAAATTAGCAGAATCGGTCGAACCGTTCTCGAGTTTTGCGCTTAGCAACATCCATTTTTATTAAATAGAACATTGACTCTTGATATAATATCCGGCCTAAACCATGCGCTCCATACTTTCCTAATTTACAAAAGAGTTGCGTACGAAATATATGTATATTTCTATGCCGGTTTACGTAAAATATTTACAAAATGCTTTAATGTTAGAAATCATGTTAACATGATAAAAGTTTATTATTAAAGCCTTTTCAAATGTCAGATTTTGTAAACAGGTGTAATGTAAAACTATTTCTTACAATTGTCCGTATTTATGCAAGAAGGAACCACCCAGTATACAGAATGTAACTGTGTGGTTCCATTTTGTATAGGTACCCACTACATAATTATGGTGACGAATAATTATAGTGCCAAACTTAAAAATAAAATTGATTAAAAAGTCAATATTAAGGACAGGGTGAAATCAAAGCAAGCATTTAAACTTTTTCCAATAATAATACAGATAATAAATTATTATCTTAATCTATAAGTAGTAGACTTGCTTATTTAACGTTAATATTTTTAATCCATTTAAGTAGGTATATAATGTACTTAATGAGTAGATAGCTTTGTGGTATAGGCAGATAGATAGATAATCTAAATATTCTAGTTAATTTCTTAACATTTTAATTCATTTTCATGATATTGTATGTAGCTAATTCAAAATTTACGTCGATTTTTAATACACATGCATCAGAAACCTTCAGTGTTGCTATCTCATAAACACAGTCAACTTTGTAACCGACCAATTTTAAGTAATTTCGAATATTTGCAAGAGTCCGCACAAGGTCCGAATAACAATACGAATATGATTCCACCGCTCCCTGAAGGATGGTATGAGCACGGAATTAAACAAGTATTAATATCTATTGGTAACACTCATTTGAATACAGTACAATATAAATGAAGAAATCTTGACTGAAAAACAAAACCTGGACTATGATGTTGAATTTGTAAAATGTTGAATTCGCAAAATGTTGAATACGCAAAATTTTGAATCCCAAAATTTTTTGGGACAGACGGAATATTTGAATAAAAAAATGACAATACTTGCTTGTTATAGAAGGAAAGTTCTCATTTTCCTTCTAAATCATTCTACAAAAATACACACTTTGCCGTTTCTTGTGATCTATCAGTTCTTATTTGTTTCGTCTCTTATTTGTGAATTCATCCGTATATAAATCGTTTAAAATATTTTGTGTGTTCATTGTTTTCGCACAAAAGAATTCGTACCCTCACACTTTGTATCATTCACTTTCAGGGGTTGGTGATGGCTGGGTTGGGTGACTTGAAACGACCTGTCGAGACTTTATCTATTCCTCAATCCGCGTCCCTTGCAGCAACCGGCATCATATGGTCACGATACTCCCTCGTCATTATACCTAAAAATTATAGCCTTTTCGCTGTCAACGTGTTTGTAGCCATCAGTAGTCTCTACCAGATCAGTAGAGCCTTCAACTATCAACGAAATCTCAAAAAGAAAGAGGCCACTCAATAGAACTGCAGCTTGTAAATATTTTTTTGAATATTAGGTTGACAGTTCATGAGAAAGCTCACCATTACTGGGGTTAGAAGTAAAGAATTTCAACTGATCTTAAACAACTAGTAATGTTTTTGAATCTATAGTGATTAAGTACATTCTGTAGTTGATTACGTTTTTATTTTTTGACTTAGATTTACGTAATCGTTGAGATACGTGTATAAAATATATGGGTATTATACTATTTTAGCTAAATTAGTAGCTTTGTTTAGATAAATTATTTATTTTATAGTAAATTGTAGACAGTAGTTTAGTAAATTTATTTGGGGAAGAGATACATCTACTTGTACTTTTAAGCGTAACCAACGCATCTATACGTAACGTCATTCAGTAATATATATTGAAACATGTAATTATAATGTGACAGACATAGACAGACACACAATAAAATACTTAAAGACACGGTAGTTTCTCAACTATATACCTACTTAAGGTTACATACTTGAGGAAAATCTTAAATATCTCAAGAGCAGGTTTATACGATAAGATAAAATACCCATATAAACGTTATCTTGGGAAGCCTGAGATTTATTATTTGAACTGTTTTCTATGACCTGTATTTTGTGGGGATTAAGAGCATGTTTGTAAGTGCCTTCATTGTACATTATATACTTCAGTTATCTGTACGACCTTGCAGATAGATTTACATACTAATGTAAAGAAATAATGTTACAGTAATGAACCGCGACATTTCTTATTATGTCTGTAAAAATACCTCTGCAATTGCCTACATTTTCTGTTTAGTCACGGTAGGCGTCCCTATCGCCTCTATGTTAAAATACAAACTTATCGATATGTAAACTATGACTCAATATTTTGATTAAATATATCACAAGTACTCTTAGAAATCTGTTCTCTGCCACATTCAAGATATCATGATATTTTTTTATGTTTACAGCTTATATGATTTTACGGTGTTTCTTTTGATAAGTATTCATGCTTATAATAGAGGGCTTATAATAGATGCTTATAATAAATTATCAATTTGAATATTTTTATCACCGTAACTAAATTGTTTCAATATCACGCAAATCGTTCAAAGCGTAACTAACTTTAGAAGAAATGATGATTATATTTAATCAATTTTCGTCAACTGTGATATTTGTGAACGTTAACGTGGTCGTTGTTACTTGTTACCCGCATATATTGTTACATTTGTTACCTCTATCACTTATGTAAAGCAACGACATTAAATAGTTTTGTAAAGAAGATATCGTCTATTTTTGTAATACCTTTTTGATTGTGAAATATATATTTTATATTATAAATCTTTTCTTGTTTACTTTCATCTTATTTTCATTACTAACCGTTTATGGCCTTCGATCAAGTGTTGCATGTATTTTCTTACATTCATTATGCTTATTGATATTGAGAAATTTCGACAATCAGGAAACTAAAACTAATATATTTTATTCTAATTGTAAATCTATAACTACCCTCTGATGAAAAGTTTAAGTTTATGTCCTACCTACAATTTACTATAATATCAATATCATTAGTCTTTATTATCTGTATCACATCATGGTAAGGATGGATTACTTAGCCTGCGGATCACGGTATGAGGGTGTACTTCAAGTAAGATGTTAATATTATTATTGCATGCATTTTTCTCAACACTGCACTCAACAAGCATGCTTTGCTGAACAAATTTTATTTGATATGAAAATGTTACACGATGTGACCAGCCTTTATTAGTTCATTTCCAAAATTTTGTGCACTAATTTTGAATTTTTCAAGCCTAGTCACATCACGCCAAAAAAGTACTTATATTTCCCTCCGCCCGCGCCCATCGGTATCCCCTGCTTGAATGCTGAGGATTTATTTATATTTTTTGTTTTGGTACACCTGCAGGAAGCAGGGGATCTTAGTGGACGGAGAGATTTATTATAGCCAATCGCGATGCTTGCAAAGGGAGCAATAGTACTAGCACTTGCACATTTGTAAGCGCTAGTATTTTGTTCGAGAACTGCTATTAATTTCTGTGCAATATACTTCCAGGCCCTTGTACTGACATCGTTAGACAGCTTCACTCGTCCACTGGAGGTGGTGTCCACGTCACAGTCAGCCACACTCGCAGCCACAGGCTTGGTCTGGACGAGATACTGCCTGGTCATAACTCCTATAAACTATTCTCTTGCTTTGTGCAACTTCATGCTGGGGATAGCAAATAGCGCGCAAACTTGGCGCGCTTATAATTTTCAACGGAAAAATGCTATCGCTTAAAATAAGCCTTCTGTAGTTAGTAAGATCATTAGTGTTAGTCCCTCCGAATCAGAAGGTCCATAAGGGAAAAATGTCATTGTTTGCAGAAGATCCACATGTTTAAACGTCTATAAAATGAGAATGTCTAGAGTGACAAAACGACTTACTAGTAAAACGTCCAAAATGTGAAAATGTCATTAATGTTAAGTACAGTCATTAATAGATGTCTCATATCGTTTCTTGATTTGTCTAACACGTTTACGTCAATACTTAAGATAAATACTCCTTTATAATTACACGCAAACTACCACTAAAAATTGGTTCATTTTTCCACTTTGGAAGTGTCTCTCGCGCAAACTATTCAGTTTAGAAAAAAATTATGTTAGAAACCTCAATAGCATTTTTAAGGACCTATCTATAAATACCCCACACGTATGGGTTTGATGAAAAAGAAAAATTTTAGTTTCAGTTCTAAGTATGGGGACCCCGAAAATTTAATGCTTTTTTTTGTGTGAAATTCTTAATGTGGTTCACAGAATACATTTTCTTACCAAGTTTCAACAGCATAGGTTTTATAGTTTCGGAGAAAAGTGGCTGTGACATACGTACGGACAGACATGACGAATCTATAAGGGTTCCGTTTTTGCCATTTGGCTACGGAACCCTAAAAACGACTGTTTATACTGGAGATTGATGGCACTTGGTGGAACTTGCTACACATCTACACTAATATTATAAAGAGGAAAGATTTGTACCTATTTTTGTATGTTTGTATGTTTGTAATGAATAGGCTCCAGAACTACTGTACCGATTTCAATAATTCTTTCACCTATAGAAAGCTACACTATCTGGGAGTAACATAGGCTACATAACATCACGCTACTACTAAAGGGAACGGAGCAGTAAGCATAAATGTCAATAAATCGGGCAGATTTCCATACATTAAAGTTGGACCGGAATCCGAATTCCACGCGGGCGGAGCCGCGGGCAACAGCTAGTATTGAATAAGGCACTCTTGTACTTTTCCACAATCATATAATTGTGAATTCCACATTAATATAATTGTTATAATTGTGGAAAAGTACAAGTGATTTATTTAATAAAAATAAAATACGTGTCGGAGGAATTAAATTTTGTGTTTGTAATCGTAAGTTATATGTTTAACTTTTGTTTCTTTAAACTTTCTCATGAACCTTTCTGTTGTTTTCTTGATTGTACCTGGCCTTTCGCAATAATGACATTTTCACATTTTGGACGTTTTACTAGTAAGTCGTTTTGTCACTCTAGACATTCTCATTTTATAAACGTTTAAACATGTGGACCTTCTGCAAACAATGACATTTTTCCCTTATGGACCTTCTGATTCGGAGGGCCGTCAGCAAGAATCGTTGAACATTTTAATATTTAAGTACAGAACACTAGATTACTAATATAAAGTTTTTTATAACCTGAACCTAGTACTTATAGATAACTAAAATATTTTAATACTACTTTTTTAAACTTGATTAAGTTTAGTCTCGATTCTTGCTGACTGTATCATAATAAACAATTATGGTTTGTCATTGGATATTTTTAAATCATTGTAATGTCACAATTACTAGTCACAACTCGAATTATCAACAAGTAGTTTGATACTTAGTTCGTTTTAACTGCTTTATAACAAAACAGCCCACCTTGTTCATACGTACCTACTTATCTTGATTCTTGGTTATTTCTATTCATATTCTATGACATCCAATATAGTTTTGAAGTTTGGTTAGTTACACGCTTTTGTCACTAACTGCAGAGCTTACTTTTAATAAACACTATTCCGTCAATTTCTTCACACCGCAGCCAATTTTATAAATTTCTAACTACTTAACGTTTCAAGTCTAGTTAAACTATAATAACACTGGTCAACAGTGGTTTTGGTGCCAAGAAGCTGTAACACTTTTTTAATTTAGGACCTTATACTAATTACATTCATAGCAAAAATATTGATTTTCTACGTGTGGTTTTCTAGATTTTTAATTGAACAGAAAAAAACAAATTTCCACCAAAAACAACATTTATTAAAGTCTTATTGTGCATAAAAACATTCTGGGGCGTGATTTTTTTGAATGATGGTGTAGCAGGACAATCACGTTGCATTCCCCAGCACTAGTCAGTCATCATATGCTGGTTCCATCGGCCTTGGTACCTCTCATCCATAGTTTTTAGGTCCTGGTGAAACCGTTCCCCTTGTTCCTCGCTATAGGAACCAAGATTCTCTGGAAACTGGTCCAGGTGACTGTAGAGATGATGCACTTTGATGGACATGTTATATCCTAAGTTTTTGAAATTCTCCAGCATGTTTTTTACAATTTCAGAGTAGTTACTTGACTTGTGGTTTTCAAGAAAGTTTTTAGTAACTTCTGTAAAAGAATTCCACAGGAGAAGTTCCAAACTGGTCATTTAATTTGAGGAATCAGTATCTTTTATCGATATTCTTATCTGCAGGTCATAAAAAATACCCGCTTTTATCTTTTCCATGCTAGATAGAATAAGTGCAATATTTTTATATTCTTCCGTTGATTTGGTTGAATGAGCAGCGAAACTGAACCACATTGGTTACCATTGTGTAAAAGAACACACTTAAGGCTTATTTTGGAGCTATCCATAAAGAGACGCCGTTCATTTGGTTCGTATTCTGAAAGACCCATTTTGAAAAGGCCCGCACATCCGAACAAAAGACAAGATCATTTTCCGAATTAAAAATGGTAGCAAGTCTTGCTTGCACCAACAAGTTATTTTCTTAATCTGGAAGCCAACACCTCTCCAGATCCTTTAAGTAGTTCAAGATCCCTCATTAAATCGTTTAATTCTACTTGGGTAAAAGGTTTTTGCTCTGCAGACGCTATTTCTTCGATATCACTATCGGTAGACATTTTACTATGGATTTCTTCAAATGATGGATCAAGGGTAGAATATAATATTAGAACAGGTGCTTCCTCTAAATGTGGTAAAGGTTTTCTAGCCGATTGTGTCTGGATAAATCATTTTTTTACATTATCACCACGCAAATCGACATAACAGAAGGTAACAGTCATCGAAGCGCTTTTTTTGTTTTCTCCATCGCATAGACACTTCGAACTTCATACGGCTTCTTCTACCATTGACCCACTGTCTCAAGCGTTCATAGCACATTTTGCAAACAATTTGAGGTATCCACGGGCTGTTTTCGTCTACAATTTGCGACTTAAAATACGAAAAATAAGCACTTTTTACAGAATCCGTTTTAGATTTCCTGAACTTTTTGGCTGTTTATTCTTCACAAATGTAACAAAACACATTTGGATCATTGAGACAACTTCTTCGCGATGAAGACATGATATCAAAATCGATTTACTTGTAGAAAGATACTAATAAGACGTAAAATCATGTTCCCGAAAGTACTGATTAAAGCAAATTTAAAAAACAGAGTATAGATAAAAAACTACACGTACGAAAAAAGCAGTAAAAATATTTTTTGTATTACCAATGTATACCTAATACAAAACCACTAACGAGACCTCGGCACCAAATTTTTTTTTTAAATTTGTTGACCTGTGTAATCAATAAACACATACCTACTTATTATGTTTACCTCGTGCCAGTGAAACGTGTTTATGTAGATGATATTGTACTTGCGCTATCTACTTATTGCATACACCATACTTATCTCCATTGATTTACTGCACTAACTTTATCTAAATAATATAATTTTACTACTAATTATGCAAAAATATATGGTACCTATAATAGGATGCTATTTTGTTTTGTAAACTAACTGAAAAAAGTACGAATATTAAGCAATTGTAGATATTTCAAGTTTTGTTTATAATTTTATGAAAGGTTGTAGCTAAGGTGATCTGTATATTGGAATATGTTAACTACTTTTGTCACTGACTATACTATTTATTTACACTGACTATACTTTTGTCAGGTATAGGTACTTTAATAATATATGGTTTCATGTAGAAGTAGTGCTCAGTTGTACTTAGTCTTTAATTGCATGCTTGCATGATAATCTTAGCAGCGAGAGATGATAAAATGAATGAAAAATGTTTATGGTATTAGCGTCAGCCAGAGCGGTCAGTCTGTCTTGAACAAACTCAAAGAAACAGTAAAAACCAGCAGGCAAATATTATGAAATCTCTGTTTAAATTTATTTACCTATGTATTATGTAAATCAGAATCAGAAATAAGGACAACTAAACATACTATTCTCTCGAAAGGATAATATATGTGTACTATATTTGCATTCTAATCGGCGAAAGGGTTCGTTAAATAAGTCATTAGTGATATAACATAGTTAACCCATCGCATTTTCACCACAGTAAGTACACCTTGATGAAATACCAACCTTGTCAAGATAATTGGGGCCATACTTGCCTACCCATTACCAAGATATTTGAAGTGTTAACGACCGCACATTGAATAAGTTACCTACCCTCTATTAGCCAATCACGTACAGAATTAAACTTTTTTTTGAAGTGCGGAAATCCCTCACGGATACAGCCCCACCGGAGCCAGCCGGTGTGGTTATGTCGGACTCGAAGCAACTAAAACCGCACTCCGTAACGGAGTCCCGTTAAAGGCCGCTCGGGTGTGGGACTACAGTGTCCCCATCTTTCCCCGGATATGGGACTACAGTGTCCCCATCTTTCCCCGGATATGGGACTACAGTGTCCCCATCTTTCCCCGGATATGGGACTACAGTGTCCCTATCTTTCCCCGGATATGGGACTACAGTGTCTCTATCTTTCCCCGGATATGGGACTAGTGTCCCCATCTTTCCCGGGATATGGGGAGGCGCTCATTGCACCACCGTCGCGGTTTGCTTCTGTTAAGTACGGGATTCGCCTCGGCCAGCCTTTCGTGATTGGGCAAATGCGCGCCTATAGCACCGTATTTATAATCTCCACCTAACATTTTATCACCTTTCGCTGACACGCTGTAGTTTTAGTTATTAGTTGCATGTTTTTGTTTCTTAATAAATTTTGGTGTCAATTTCTTTTTTTAATTATTTTATTTTACCATTTTAAATTGCTGATGCTAACTCTAGGAGAAAATTATAAAATGTGTAAGTATAATAAAATAAAGTAAGTATAACATACAAAAAGTTAAGGCGTGCTTGCTTGTCCACGACATAACGCCGATTACCTACAATAGCAAAATATGAAGTTGGTGCATTTCAGTTCTGTTTATTACACCTATTTGGTTCTCATTTGATACATAATACTGTGCAGTTCGAGTAAAAATGAAAGTAGTTACATTCAGTGTACCGTGTGTGTACCTTTTAGCGCAAAAAGAAGAATATATCGGTAAGGTATCAGAATGCTAGATAAAATCTGAATAGAAAACGCGCTACCACAAGGGTGAATTAACGATACCGTCATGCTAAGTCCCATCTACAACTAAAATAGCTGCAACTATCAATAAAACAAATACTTTAAACAGAAATCTTTAATCTTCAACCATATTCAGCAATTGTTCCATCCCGACCGGCATAAACGATCTACCATTATCATTAGAATACATAATCACGTTCCTTATCACATAGCACTGCAGATTACCAATCTTATACAACGGTCTTCCTTCCCTACTCTTACCAACTATAGGCACAAATGTTATACCCTTTTCTAGACATCTAGTTTCGAGTAGTTCTGAGAAGCTCTTCTGTTGTGTCGTAGAGGCTATTACGTCAGCAATTCTAGAAGTTTCTTTTGTTTCGGTGATCGTGAAACGGGGTGGTGGAGGTGGTTCGACGTTGTCTAGGTCGGCGCTGCGGTTCATCATGTCTAGAGCTTTCCGGAAAGCGTCACGGACCGCGGGCTCCTTCAGAACTTCTTCTGGAAACATTTTCTGGAAGAAATAAGAAATAAATATTAGTGTTTCATTTTTTTATACATCGTTAGAGAAGAAAGCTTCTGGACTACCAAGTTAAATTTGCAAAACGTTGCATCCCAAAATAATGCCATTGTCAAAACAGCTTTGGAGTCACGCTATGAGAACTGCGCAGACGACTAATACCGTCGGTACACATCGCTGCTGTTTTATTTTTTGAATACCGGAGATTAATCCTAAACATCATGTATAATGTTACGGTTACACTACCGTGATATGAATGAATTACCGCCATAATTTCAATAACGTCTAGGTGTAGCCATAGTTTATTATAACTCCGGATACGTATTTTGAACCTAAAATGTGCTCAAAATGTGCCCTATACGCGCAGTGAGTGTCTTTTGAGGATAGCACGCAGCAGTAGCTCTGTACGAACTCAAATTCACCAAGCATAGATTATTCCAAAGCAATCCGCGGGCGCCAGAGCCTCGTTTATCTTGCGATTTAGGTCCAAGATACATGTCCGGAGTTATACAACACTACTGTCTACCGACATACTATGTTGGTAGCCACACCACTTCATTATTTCATGACGGTAAATTTAATGCCATAATTATTGCGATAACAGCTCGGTAGACGGTAAGGCAGTGTAGCTGTAGAAGAAGAGAATGGGGAGCTTACCTTGAAGTCGGTGTACGAGTTGAGTACGGTAGCATGTGGCGGGTTGGTGTTGAGCCAGGCGGCCAGTGCGGCCAGCCAGCGTGGCAGTAACGCGCGGGACGCCACGCCCGCCACGCCCGTCGCGCCCAGCAGGTCTAGCCACTCCACCACCCATAGCCACGCCGCTGGGGAAACAACCAGATTATGTTTACATTTTGTGGTGAATTTTAAGATCTGGTGAGAGCTCAGCTTCTAAAGAATGGTTCCAGTAGATCTAGCCACGCCGCTGGGGAAAGAACGAGATTATATTTACATGTTGTGGTGAATTTTAAGGCCGGGTTGCAGTAGTTTTAACATTTTTAAACGTCTGGATATCAAGTAATATAGCAAATTGCGTCAAATAAAAAGCATATTCATAAAATAGACTAAACCCTCAAGTTTATTACAAAAATAGAAACACGATTCATGATAATTGGCTCGATAGAAATTAGCGTCAAACATGGGTCTAAAACGCTCCAAATCTCTATTTCAAAGACGTTTCTCACTAAGACACCATTATCAAATCATGCCGAAGTTTGTATTAAAAAATAGAGCATAAAAATATCTAGCGAATGATAAAATTATATTTTATCAAGCAGGTATTATTTTTTTCTATAAACCGCAAAAATCATCAAAATTGCTGTATTCCAGCTGTCGCGGCCATCAGTCAGTCGCCGCTGAGGCGCGTTCGAGGTTGGACGTGTGCTGGTTTTTTCGGCGAACCCCCCTCGCGCCGCACCCCGCACGTCATTACGTATAAATACAATATTGATCATAGTATAAAAAATAGAAGTAGGTTAACTTCGGCCGGTATTCTATACAATGCCTAGACAATGTATGAAATGTTATCAAAAAACATAAATAGTTGATACAAAAAAACTGGAAACCTTAAAAACGACTCAACGAGTAGACGACGAAGCATGAAAGAACGTAAAAATTCTAAACTAATAATTTATTTATCCCGTAAACTTAAACTTAATAATATATTTATCCCTTTCACAAGTCTCACACTAGTCGCGAGTTTCACGAATGATGTCCCAGTTTGACATAAATGGTTTGATAATATTAATATTTCAGAGAAAAATTCAGTGTGGCATACCTACCACATAAAATTTCCCCTATACGATAATGAATAATAAATTACATCTGAAATACATAATCTATCACGATTAATTCTTTTTCTGATAAAATAAAAACCTAGATGTAAAAAAGAAAATGAAGCTATACCACATAATGTGAATAAGAATAAAAAATAAATTACAATTTGAACTTAAATTACTTAGACAAACGAATTGTAACGGATTTTACTATTATTTCTATTTTTATGTAAATATTATATATTATTACTAATAAATATTATAACTAGACATTGGCCATGGCTCCACTATAATGAAATAATAGAGATCCTGTTCCCGCTACCCCAAGAATCTATTTCGGGATACCTAAATTAATGTACTATTTCAAACTAAGAGGGCGTTACATACATCCATAGGCCTCGGTAACCACTTCCCATCGTATGGACCATGTGCTCGTCTACCAATTAAAAGGGTCCTTTTACTAGTTTTTATAATTATTATCGCAAAGAGATTAATAAAACCGAATGCAAGCTACTTCCGATCTTAACGACATTTCTTAAAAAATATGTTTTTTAACAACTATAGATGCCGCTGATCACGAATATGAAAAAAAAAGTTGGGTACTAGTTGCCGTCGATAAGGTCGAAAATGGCCTGCGCCTATTTTTTACATTGACCATAACCCAGAGCCTCCAAAAATATGTGCAAGCCCTTTTCGACCTTATTGACAGCAACTAGAATTCAGTTTTTTTTTTCATATTGTTGATCAGTGTCATTTATAGATGTTAAAAAACGTATTTATTAAGCAATGCCATTAAGGTCGAAAGTAGCTTGCCATCGGTCTTTTTAATCCCTATGCGATAATCATTATAAAAACTAGCTAGAGGAACCTATACAGGGATAAAATGTAGCCTATTGTAAATGTAGCCAGTGAAGAAATGAATTCCTGATGTTTAAACCAACAACATACGCTTCTGCTGGGTAACATATGTATATATTTATAGTTCACTTTACATTTCTACTGAATATTATGCAATGCTTTTGTAGCAATAATCTAAAAATTTCTCTTTACCTTCTTTATTTTACATAAGTTACATTTCATTTAGGTCATGTTTATGTTTTGTTTGACAACTTTGACATTTTGACATTCAAACAGTAATCAAAACTGCGTTCCATGTTCGCAAATTAAATGACACTGATATATTAAGCATTACTTGCATCATGAATATGAGTCTTTTAGTCCATATGTGTTAATTTGCTTTTGTTTTGTGAACGGATTATTATGTTTGTTGCCTAGCTCATATTAATCAATGCATGGTAACTGACATGGTAATTACTATAAAGTGTTTTTTTCTTTTTGCAGTTATTTTTCTGTTGTATTGTTGTAAAAATTTGTTTATCCTTATTTGTAACACAGGACTGGCGGGTGAACAGTGAGTGGATTTACTAAATAACTTTCCTATTCCAACTATAAACTTATAGATACCGTTTAGCTATATATACACATTAGGGTGGAGTGAACTTGGGCAATTTTTTTTTTTTTTGGAATTTCACTTTTCCTGTGTCATTAACCGATGACCGTATATAAAAGCTTAATTCATGCTAAAAATCAAAACCCTACGACTTTATTTTGAGGTGGCGCGCTATGAAGTTAATTTGAAAAAATAATCAATTTTTACGTCTATCGTGCAACTGCACGTCAATGTTATTGTGTATCTATATTGTAATAAAACTTATATTTCACATTACTTTAAAGGGTTAACTTGTTCGTCTTTGCATAATTTTCTTTAACTTTCTCATTTAAATGGTAACGACAAGTGTAATAAAAGTCTGATTATTCGTCAATAAAATGGCAAAAACACGAAAAGACTTGCGATGCCCCTTGTTTGGCGAACCAATAAAACTAAGTGATAAAACTTATTGGGATATTATAAAATATTACTTGTGGTTAAGAAATGAATTACTTACTGAAGATCCGATTCTCAGCAGTCCATGGACTCACCGTGCGGTAGCCGGGTCCCTAGCGTGATATAAAGAGGAATACCGTGACGGCGACTGAGACTTGCGACCCAGATGTAGGTTCAGGGTGGCCACCTCGTGATGCATCAGCACTCACCTCCCACCGTCAGTAGTGTCCCCCCCCCCCCCCCTACCTATCCAAATTTGATAAGATCCTATCAATGCCGCTTTGGATATTCGATTTAGTAAAGAGCTTACTGAAGCTCTTGGCAATCTGAGCTCTTTAAGTAAGTTGTACAGGGATTTAGCTGGAATTCCCCTTGCTCCTACTTCTACGGCGTAGAGTTTAACCACGTAGCCGTTTTTGGTTAACTCGTTAGTCAAGTCAAAGTATTTGTTTGTCTTTATAGCGTGGTCTTTAGGTATATTAGTTTCCCACGGTACTGTGAGTTCTACAAACACTGCACGCCTATGCGATCGTGAAAAAAGGAATATGTCGGGTCTGGATAATGAGGCACAGATATTGTACGGTATTTTGTAGTGCTTCTCATACGTGTCTACGAGTATTGTCCTGTCAACGGTAGCTATCAAAATTGAATACGGCTTTTAAGGTGATTTATTTGAGCAGCTTTCCCTTACAAGCACATTGTCATTTCTTTGGTTTGTGGTTAGTCCCTTTTAAGCTCTAGCTACCACCAAACTGGAACAGCCTCACGTGTGATTTCTAATACCTTATCATGTCGGCGCGAGTAATGTCCCCAGTCTAATAGCGTCCTACAACCCACTAGCAGGTGCCTAGCCGTACCAGTTGCTTCACCACATGAGTTGCATGTTTATCTGTGGCTTTTCCTCATCTGACAAGATTGCTTTGGTCGGGGAGGGTCAACTGGAATGCATTTAGATAAAATTTAAGTAAGGCCGGTGACCAGTCGTATATTATGGTACGCCATTTTAAGGCTATGGGAATACAAAATTCACCTAGGGTCAACCATTCCTTTTGCATTTTTAGGCAGTAGAACGGTGTGTCAAGCTCGTTACTGAGGCTTCTTCATCTATTTGTGGGCCAGAAACAAGAGATGGATTCATTCGCATGAGAATAAGGCAAGGCAAGACATACTTACCAGTATTTGACACAAAATCACAATTTTTTGAGCTAAAAGAAGAGTCTTCAGCTTCAGCTTCTGAATATTAAAATGCTTTTATTTCATATATTTTGTATATTTATAAGTTCTTACTTATACTTTATATCAATTTCAAGCTTCAGTATTTTCATTTTGATAAATAGTCTATTTCAAATAAAAACTTTATAAAAAACAAATTTTGTTATTTTCTTTAACTTTTAAATTTGATGCGACACCTTAAGATGTAAACGTAGGAACTCGAAATTTTATTTTTATATCTCTAAGAATGTCGATCATCTATTGGTGATACAGGAGTAACATAGTTTTAACTTTTTTTTTTTCACTCCACCCTAATACACATATTGTCAGGTACAACTACACACACAAATTTGATGAATGACTTAGACAGTGATGATAGTTTTTTCTCCGCTAGTAGTCTCAACGACAGCTTTGTGAGTATACCATCTGTGTCACTCGAGGATACTCTTCGGTCACAGTTTTCGGATGTCCCCAGGCATTTTAATGTAGTCCATATAAATGCTCAGAGTATTCCTGCTCATTTCCCGGATATGCTGGTTAACCTTGTTCACAAAAATATTCATGCTATTCTTGTTTCCGAATCTTGGCTAAAACCTTGCCTACCATCTACTTCTTACACACTTCCGGGTTTCCAGCTCATTAGGAATGATCGAGTGCCTGCTGGCGGTGGTGGTGTGGCTATATATCTACGTTCTCAAATTCGTTATACAGTCATCAGTATGTCGCCACAGCCGACACCGTCCGATGCGGGCGAGCATCTTTTCCTGGAGCTGGAACTGAACTACTCTAAAGTTCTACTTGGTGTTTACTATTCTTCATCGTCAAAAATAAACTATTTTACTTCTTTCGAACATCTGTTAGATACCCACTTACCATCCTACGAGCATGCGATAATAATGGGAGATTTTAATACTTGCTTGGTAAAACCAGGGCCATATATTGCGCGTGCTACGTCTCTTCGCCAAACTATTCAATCTTCTAACTTATCTATCCTCTCTCTGAACACTACACACCATTTCCCCAACTGTGCCCCTGGTCTTCTTGATCTCATTCTAGTTTCTTCACCTACTCATGTCGCAAAGCATGGTCAATGTTCTGCTGATATGTTTTCTTACCACGATCTTATCTACCTTTCTTACATGATACGGCCTCCCAAAGAAAAACCCAAAATTATTATGCAGCGCAGTTTTGGCGGCATTGTACTTGAAAAGCTTCGTGAGGACGCCAACAATATTGACTGGAACCCTCTGCTATCTTCCAATTGTATAGATGCCAAAGTTAATATTCTGACCGACAAAATAATAGGGCTTTACGATGTGCATGCACCAATCCGTGCCATCAGAATTAAGCATATGCCAGCGCCTTGGCTTACACCTGATATTAAAGAACTAATGTCGAAAAAAGCTGCAGCTAAGGCAAGGTACAAAATCAAACCTACCCAGAGTAATTTGGAAAAGTATGTGTCCCTTAGAAATAGATGCAACAGGGTGTGTAGGAATGCACAACGCCAACATATCCATACCTCGGTTGAAAGCGGGGATACAGCAAAAGTCTGGAAATTTCTTAATACATTGGGAGTTGGAAAGTCACGTCAAGACTCAATTCCGAAAAATTTAAACTTAGATGCACTAAATGTACATTTCTCGACTTCGTCCAATTTTAATGGAACCACTAAAACCAATACACTGCAATATCTTTCATCGATTCCAACTCCTGATCATCCACCTTTCTTCTTCGACCAATTGTCCGCTTGTGATGTTAAGAAGAGCATTCTGTCAATTTCATCCAATGCTGTCGGTAGCGATGCCGTTAGCCGAAATATGATTGTGCCAATTCTAGACCAAATTCTTCCTATCCTATGTCACGTCTTTAACTACTCCATTTCTTCTACTATATTCCCATCCTCATGGAAAAGTGCCCAAATAATTCCTTTGCCTAAGAAATCTAAGCCATGTTCCTTCTCGGACTATCGTCCTATATCTATCCTTCCTTTTCTTTCTAAAGCTCTAGAGCGTCTCATTCACTCGCAACTCAGCTCCTTTCTTAATAAGAATGCGCTACTAAACCCCCTGCAATCTGGCTTCCGTCCTGGGCATAGTACTTCGACAGCATTGGTTAATATCACGGAAGACATAAGACTGGGCATGGATAGTGGAAATCTCACGCTACTATCCCTACTTGATTTTAGCAACGCTTTCAATACTGTAGATTTCGACATCCTGCTTGGAATACTCGGCTCTATTAACATATCTCCAACGGCTATTAGGTGGTTTCGTAGTTACCTGTTTGGACGCCGGCAACGTATTCGCGTCGAAGAAACAAGCTCTTCCTGGTGCAATACGACCGCTGGTGTACCGCAGGGTGGCGTTCTTTCTCCGTTACTTTTCGCAATCTTTATAAATACAATCTCCGAAAAATTACTTTCATCCTACCACCTGTATGCTGATGACCTGCAAATTTACACCCAAGCTCCTCCAAAAAACTTGTCCGATGCATGTACGGTGCTCAATATGGACTTGGATAAGATATGTGAATGGAGCAAGAAACATGGACTCACCCTAAACGCATCCAAGACTCAAGTAATTGTTATTGGTAGTCAAAGGCTAATTTCAAAAATAGACTGGACCCAGCTTCCACAGATTAATATGGGTGGAGCAGTCGTGCCGATTAGCGATAGTGTCAGGAATTTAGGCATATATATGGATAAATCATTTTCATGGAATATCCAATTACAGGAAACCAGTCGAAAACTCTTCGCCTCAGCGGGTGCCTTGCGAAGGCTCCGTAACTTCCTTCCAATTGCCACTAAGACTGCGCTCGCACAATCGCTTCTTCTTCCTGTTCTTGATTACGCCGATGTCAGCTATCCCGATCTCACAGAGGAGCAACTAGATAAACTTGAGCGACTTCAAAACTTCTGCATACGATTCATATTTGGTCTTCGCAAGTATGATCACATTTCAGATTTTCGTAAACAACTCAAGTGGCTCCCAATTCGGCTTCGCAGGAATGCCCATATTCTAACATTGTTGTATAATGTTCTGTTCAGTCCCACCACTCCCTCTTATCTCAAAGAACGATTCCAGTTCCTTCATGACACACATGCGAGATGCCTGAGGTCATCCGAGAATAAGAGGCTGAGAATGCCAGTGCATTCCACTGCATTTGTCGACAAGTCGTTTACTGTCAAGGCTGTGCGATTATGGAATGCACTGCCATTGAACATCAGACGGGCAAAAACGCTCAGCATCTTTAAAAAAATGGTAAAAGACCACTACTTGTCATTATGAGAACTAGCAATTATATACGCAATCTTTATTTTCCTTTTGTATAAGTTTGTTCCTAATGATTATTTCATTTACTTGTATCCATCCCGTATCTATTTATGTGTTATATGTTATTTTTCTATTTATGTGTGTCCTATATTCATTTGATTTACGTTAGTTGTGCTTTGTTTCCTCTCTTTCTTTTCTATCAATACATCTTATATCTAATTTATATGATAACTACACCATTATCTTTTGTGTTGTCTCATCACTTTCCATCCCAAGGTTGCCTGGAAGAGATCGCTTCCAGCGATAAGGCCGCCCATTGTACATTAAACTGTATACATGATACCTACTTGTCTCTATTGTAAATTTATTGGTGTACAATAAAGTATTATCTATCTGTCTGTCTGCCTATATTTCATCCAAAGTATAAATCTGTTCTTTCTTTATCGTGCGGGAATCCTCGCGGATACCCATGAATGGACATAAACCTACCGCTTATATACTCGAACTGATTAAAAGTGCACGCCACTGCGCGTCTTGGATATTCAGATACCGAAAATAAATAGTATTATTTAAATTATTTTTGGACCTATAATAGATATTTACAGCCAGTATTTCAGGACTCACTGTCTTTTCCAGATTTCAAACTATTTATGCACAATTAATTAGCGTTTTATAAAATTTGAAATTATATTATATTAACTACGTCGTGTTTTCTCCGCACCCCTACCGCAATGCCTCAAAACAAAGGTTTTCGACCAGTGCATCCTACCTGTTATTATATGACTTACAGTGCCGAAATGTAGCCACTGAAGGTGGGTTAGTCCACGACCTGAAGGTTGCGCAGCGGGCTATGGAGCGAGCTATGCTTGGAGTTTCTTTGAAGGATAAAATTCGCAACGAGATCATCCGACATAGAACTAAGGTTACCGACATAGCTCGCAGAATCAGCAGGCTGAAATGGCAGTAGGCTGGCCACATCTGTCGAAGGACTGATGGCCGCTGGAGCAGACGGGTCCTAGAGTGGAGTGGAGAAGGAAAGCGAAAGGTGGGACACCCCCAGGCCAGGTGGACTGACGATCTGCGAAGGGTGGCTGGGACGGACTAGATGCGGAAGGCGGAGGATCGGCAGACGTGGCGCATGTTGGGAGAGGCCTATGTACAGCAGTGGACTGCAATAGGCTAATTGATATATTAACTACACAAATTTAAAATTGTCAACCAGCTAACAGAACCATTGTTAGCCTAATAACCCGCCCGGGTCGTATCTGGTGTAAAGGAGCCCAGAACACTGGCCGCGTTTCCACGCTGGATCGCAATAGTCAACCTTTGCACCAGGTACGAGCCAGAGCGAGTCACCAGTTTTCTCCCTAATTCTTCGGCCTTTATCTACAACAATTTTTTTGGCTTCTATGTCCCAACTGCCCATGGTCTCGACCGCGACTGGTACCACAATATATTGCGGTTCTAAGGCTGCATACTTCTGGTGCTTTTTGCTAGCTGCATCTTCGGCCGCAGCCGCAGGGGAAAGAGCCGTGCGGCCCAGGTGACTCGCAGCCACAGTACTGACGCAGGTCGCGTCCCAAACCAAGCATTTACCCCCCTCCACGGCACGAGAGTTAAGCCGTCCGGCCTCTTGCCATTCGATCTGGACAGGCCCGTTATTTAAATTATACATAATATTGTTATTGTAGTATATCCCATATATTTGTTTAAATTTAGTAAAGAAGTTCTCCTCATTAATTTAAATCTCCCACAGGCATGGGAATAACAATATTTATTTGTATGTTTGGACAATGCCAGTTTTTGTATGAAACCTGATCCTACCTTCAATAGCTATGTGTGTTACATCGCTGGATAGGTATTTTTGAGCTGAATATAAGTTACTAGTATGGCGCCTAGTCCGAATCTTAGTCCGTTCCGAATTATTCTTTATTAAACACAGTAGTTTTACAAGATTCAAAAGCAATGTTATGAACATGATACTTTTATATTCGTGGGCTGCAGCCTGCAGCATATGAGACAAAATAACCGAACCCGAATTAATGTTCAATCAGTGTTCAGACCTTTCATTGCGCGTTCAATGGGAGCGAGAGTGAAAGACACCACATGCCAAAATTGAACCGATCCAATTCAACACGGTTAGATCTTGTCATTTGTTAGGTAGTTCAATCGGCATTTATCGTTACTTTGATAATGACTTAATGAGATATGTAATTTTGAGTGAAAACGAAAAATGAAAAAAAAAAATACATAGTTTGTAATTTTTATAATACGTTTTTGAATTTTATTTTAAGAATGCATCTACTGATTTTTCTATACATTGGCGTGACATGTTGCGTCGATTGCGCATGTGCTGTAGGGTTTGAAGTGACGTAAAATACCTACTCGTCTCACTAGAACCTCGCCTTAAGAGCTGGTGAGAGCTCAGCTTCCAAAGAATAGTTCCAGTAGATCTAGCCGCTCTACCACCCATAGCCACGCCGCTAGGGAAAACGGGATTATATTTACATGTTGTGGTAAATAGCTAGTGAGAGCTGTTGTCAAGGAACTTCTTGAGCTATTTAATGTTCGACTCCTTGCACATTAAGGTTTTATTTCAATCTTTGTTTAATACAAACAGTGCTCGGTTACTGCAGTAACCGAGCAGTGTAAAAGGCATAACAATGCAAAGCGTTTCGTTCTCCTGGCACCTATACTGCTGAAAATTACTGTTTGGCAGGGACGTGCATTCCACAGAGACAATAAGACACTATCTACCCTAATAACTATATGAAAAAACCGAAAATAAACCATACAGCGTAATCAAGATGGCTCTGTGGTCATATTATTTCCCCCAGGCGCGTCCTATGATCTGAGAGACACTCACTGTTCTCGCGGCCCACGAGCTCGAGTGGCGCGTGCTGCAGGCAGTGGTCGAGCTTGGGCACGATGTGCTGCGCCAGCAGGCCGCCCAGCGCCGGCCCCCAGGCGCCGCGCCAGGCCCCCAGCACCGCGCGCGCGGACGCGTCGGCCGGGTGCCACGCCGCCAGCGCCGCCGCCAACCGCGAGCGGATGAGCGGGTACACCGCCGTCGCCAGCGCTGAACCTGTACACACCAGTACACGTTAGGGTTTCTTGGATGGTTGTCGGAGTTTGAGAGGCAATACCAGGATATCGACATTTAACATGCAATATGCGGGAATTCAGAATGCAATATGCGAGACTAATCTATAATGCAATATGCAGGACTAATTCAGAATGCAATATGCGGGACTAATTCAGAATGCAATATGACGGACTAATCCAGAATGCAATCTGCGGGACTAATCCAGAATGCAATATACGGGACTAATCTAGAATACAATATGCGAGACAAATCCATAATGCAATGTGCGAGGCTAATCCAGAATGCAACACGCGGGGCTAATCCAAAATGCAATATGTAGGCCTTATGATAAGATCTTATCCAGAAAAGTCTTATCCATTCTGGATAAAACTTATCCAGAATGCAATACGCGGGGCTAATCCAAAATGCAATATGCAGAACTAATTCAGAATGCAATATGCGGAACTAATTCAGAATGCAATATGCGGATCCAATCCAGAATGCAATATGCGGGGCTAATCCAGAATGTCATACACGGGGCTAATCCAGATTGCAATATGCGAGATCAATCCAGAATACAATATGCGGGGCTAAACCAAAATGAATTATGCAGGACTAATTCAGAATGCAATATGCGGGACTAATTCAGAATGCAATACGCGAGACTAATACACAATGCAATATGCGAGTCTAATCCAGAATGCAATATGCGAGACTAGTCCAGAATGCAATATGCGGGTCCAATCCAGAATGCAATATGCGGGTCATATCCAGAATGTCATACGCGGGGCTAATAGAACAAGCTTATAGAAGTAAATTCACCTATCCAAAGACTGCTCCCAAAATATCTGATTATAGTAGCACACTACTGATTGCAGATCTGTTGACAAAAAAAAAAAAAAAAAAAAAAAAAAAAAAAAAAAAAAAAAAAAAAAACCTATCCAAAGACGTTTTACTCTTGGTATTAAGACCATACTAACCTGCCATTTCATGCCAGGGCAGGACCCAGTGGTGTAACGGTTGTGTATCCCCGGTAGGGTCCCAGGCTCTCACCGCGGCCAACACTCGCGGAACCACGTAGCGAGTCACGCAGTTCTGAGATACCCATACTGGACAGGCTTCCTGCCAGGCTACTATTGCGCGAAGCATGGGGTCTGGATTGCGAGGGTTCCAGTTTCTGTAATGATTTTTTTATAGAAATATAAGGCTATACTTAACTTCTTTTCCTATTTCTCATTCTCCTCTAGAATAAGAACTTGTTTGGTATAAAAAAACACTTTTTTGAACTTAAAAATATACCTGGCTAGATTAGTATCTACCCCGTAGAACTACCCAATGACACTACTGGAAGTGTCATTGGGTATTGCCACAGGGCAGTCACGGCTAGATCTGGGAATACATTTTTGCCTATCCCATGGTGATAAACCAGTGTAAATCACCTGGTATGATCATCATTTGCCTGCATTAGTCCCAATTTAATGGGAATCGGCGCAACATGCAACTTTTTTCAGTACTTTCCTTGCCATGTAATCTATTATGCATACGATCTTTTCTCATAGGTATAAAAAAGAAGTTACTTACTCAGCTGCTGCACTAATCTGTGGAACGAAGTGTTGCCATAGTAAGCTGTTGTACGCCTCTTCGGTCAGCAGTTTCCTCCACTTCAGGAATGTTGGTATGGGCTCTTCAGGAGCTTGTAAAGGATCCCATGTAGCTATCAGTGCAGACAGTAACGGACTGACTATGTTACCCGCGATCGTTCCCAAGCCGAACATTTCGTATTCCGTTGGGAAGGATTCCTAAAGAAAATAATACAACTGTGATTAATTATATCCTGTGTCACAGGATTTCAACCTAATAGTTTAAGTAATTTTTTTGTTTTCCAAAACTGACTTTGAACCTGTTTAACACGGCACGATATGACAAAGGATACCTCAAATAGGGATGACCTTCCCAGATGAAACATTTAGTATACCTCCCGCCATATATCTTAGACGAAAGTCACGAGAGTAACGAGGTTAAGGGAGTCAGCAGGGGTGTTTATGTCCTACTAGAACCGACCAAAACCGCACGACCCTCTCGGACTAACAGTTGCCGGGGGTGAGATAGCCTCTGACATATACTCAAAAGACACAAACACATACTGCGTATCTAGAGCACATTTTGGGTCCAAGATATGGCGGGATGTATACCTTGTTGGTTAATTGAAGAAGTGTACCTACCTTTAATTCTGCTAATACGTCATGTGCCCTTTCTAAAGAAATATCTGGCTTGTTCAGCATCTCCACTCGCTCCAATATATCTTCCACTTTGGATATCACTCTGTCTTGGTCCTGCAGCTTCAGGTTGCACTCTTCTAGGTCACGTTCTAATACTACGATCTCGTCCTCTGCCGCGTGGAGCTCGCGAGCGTTTTGAATGATATCCTGTAAATTATGACTTGAAAGACTACGGAATATCATCATCTCAGGCGCTTCTTAAGGTGCGTACAGATTATGTAACATGTTGTATAACTTGTGTTTTATAACACGTCCACATTATCTAACATTGTTTTATAACTTTGCAACATTTAACAATACTGTACTAACTTCAGTGTCTACATTACTGAAACATGTTATATAACATTGTTTTATAGCATGTTGTGTTATATAATTTGTACGCACCTTTACATTAGAAAACTAGAAAGTGACGCGACTTCAGTCGCTTGTTATGGAAATATGTTTGGAAAATTCGCAACTCAAGGCTACATTACACTGGAAACTAAGAAATTGTGACAGTTTATTGTAAAAATTTGAATATAAAATTGCCTGCCATCTTGCCGATACTTATTGAGACGCGAGTCCCGAGACTGGGAAACGCGCGCGATCGCCAGGACGGGTTACGTGAAATTGGTCGCGGAAACTTACGACTCCTGTTTCAAATGTATATTTGAAAATCTTTTGGCGATATCGCGCGAAGCCAGTTCGCGACTCGCGTCATCTGAAAGTTTCCTATTGTAAGAAGGGGTTTAGAAATTTAGGGTTATTTCCGGTAGCATTCGCTTTTGAGGTATAAGTATACAGGGCGGAAGATTAAAAAAAAATAACGGAATCTTTTGATTGAAATAAGCTATTTTAAATTTTCATTATTTAGAGTACTTTCCCTCCAGGTGAGGTCGAAATCTTTTACCCTGTAAGTGTGACTACTTACCTGCTCGCAGCACTCGACCACAAGCTCGAGGTTATGCGCAAGTTGCGGCGCGGCAAAGTTGACGAGCTTACGCCGCGGCTCATGCTCGAAGCGAGGCGCGGCGGCGCGCAGAGCGTGGTAGCCGCTCAACACGCGCTTCTCCTTGCCCGTCATGTCGATCACCGGCACGCGCGATAACTCGTTGCTGCAACCAAAACGATGCTCAGAGCTCACAGTGGAAAAAAATTAAGCCTCAAACACACAGACACGTTATTATCGGACGATAATACCGCACGCGTTTTTGCCCATGCGAATTCCTATTCCTTTCAAGTTCAAACAACATTGTGTGAGCCGCCGTTATTATCGCAGTAGTCTGTCATCGAAGCCACGATCCACGACCTAATACCTAATGAACTAAAAACAGATCTTAGTACGCGTGCGGTATCATCGCCCGATAATAACGCGTGCGGTAATATCGATCGATAACAACGCGTCTCTTTGTTTGAGGCTTAAAACTCCGATCGCAAATATAAGAACAGCCTATCAATTAAACTATCAAAAATAAAATAGCGCCGAAAAAAGAGAGGTAAACTGGTCTTCCACCGCCTCCAATCGCAAGATTGATCGATAGCCACAACACTACCGCTGCTTATCACTTTCACTTATTTAAATAATGCAACCCAAAAATAGGTAGTAATTCCTATAGCATCTGATGTATCCAAATCCTACCTGGAGATAGTATGCATCGTGGGTTTACCCTCTTGGATGACGTCAGCCGCATCGCGGTAGAAGTAACGACCCTTGTGAGACTTTTTCCAATTGTAGGTCTTCTCTTTAGTTCCTTTTTCCTGGTCTTCCTTCTCTTTCAGACGACGCTCTTGTTCTGCTTTAGCTTTTTTCTGGAATATTATTTTAGGAGTCAGTTTTTGCTATTAATGAAACCTGTGGTAAGTTCTTCAGATAAAAAACCCAGATGTTTATAAGAGAAGTGGAAAGATTTGGGGCATTCATCTAGTAGTTAGTAAAAATGTGCTAAATCAATAAAGAATTTACCATCTAGAAGGTTGCAGTCAATTAATGGACTAAAAATAAAAAAAAAAAAAACAGAATTTGTGTTAACCAAAAACAGGAGCTGCCATATTATCTTAATAAAACATCAAACCTATTGACTGGAAATTAATACTTACAGTGGATTTCTCTGGTCCATAAGCACCAATAGCTCCCCTGCCCTTCCTGACCGTGGCCTCGATTGGTGCCGAGATACCTTGTAGGTCTTTGCCTAGACCCATACCAGGTTGGTAACCCATCTGTGGATTTAATATAATCACTACATATTATAAAACTGCAACGGATTTTAAAGGGGGTTTTTGTTAATAGATAGAGTAATTCAAGAGGAAGGTTTATAAATGTATAATACATGCATAATTTTGTAGAGAAACACTGATAAATTAAGAGATTTCTAATGTGATGCAGCGGGAACGGGATCAGAATGCCACGGGGGCTGAAAATATGGCGGTACGAAGTTCGCCGGGTCAGCTAGTGTAATATAAAATATTCTCACTGTGTAGTTTGTCCCACATTATTTATTTATTATACTTAATCAGTGTAAGAAAATTAATTTATTTACTACTAAAACTGACTTGACTAAAACATTATACTTTTCCTTTTACAATACATATAAAAATATACTGAATTACCCACCTGCAATAGCAGCTTTGCACCAATACCCTTAGTATGCCTTTCCCATGCCCCAACATTGCTACCCAAGTTAGCAGGTCTCATGCCTTGTCCTTGTCTTCTAATACCTGCTGTCTCTGTCTCATCTGGATTCTGAGGAACCTCCTCATCAGAACTGTCTGCGGCAAATTTTGGACGAGATGTGGACGCTTCTGGTGCTTGTATTTCTGTAATATTATACCATAGACTTCTGTAAAATGGTTTCTAAATACACAGTGCCCTGAGCACAAAATATGTTTGAATTCATAACATAAACATATCAAGAGAACATAGCATTGCGATTGGCCATCTGCCTACTGTGTATAACCCGCGCTACATATCTTGGACCTAAAATGTGCTCAAAATGTGCCCTATATGCGCAGTACACATTTCTTGGGTGTCTTTTGAGCACCGGCACGGGATGCTACTGCGGTAGACAAACTCAAAGTCACCAAGCATAGCCTATTACAAAGCAATCCGCGGGCGCCATAGCCTCGTATGTCTTATGATTTAAGTCCAAGATATGTTGCGCGGGTTATACCTATGTGTGTGTGAAGCCTGCCAATCGCAATGCTCCGTTCTCTCAATACATTTACATTACAAATTCAAATGTTTTTCTGTGCTCAGGGCACTGATTTTTCACTAAAGTACTTTTAATATTTTGACTTTTATTTTATTTAATCACTAACGTTACACTTTTCAACAATAATCAAAAATACCTACCTTTCTTAGTTTCTTCTTTCTTCTTGCCGGCCTGTTGCACTCCACCAGCCACAAAGCCAATAGGGGCAGAGAAGTCTTTTGGTTTGCGCACAGTTTTCCTAATATGATCTTCATTATCCTCTTCATCACTGTCTTTTGCCCACATACCTACAACAATTTACAATTTATAATCTCAATCTCAAATAATTATAAAATACTAGCTTTTGCCCGCGGCTCCGCCCGCGTGGATGTCGGTTATCGCGACCAAACATAGTCTATGTCCTTTCCCAAGGTCTATTCTACCTCTGTACCAAATTTCATCAAAATCGGTTCAGCGGTTTAGTCGTAAAAGTGAGACAGACAGACAGACAGACAGACAGACAGACAGAGTTACTTTCGCATTTATAATATTAGTAGGGATGATTATACTAGGTTTAGGAAATTTTCATAAATACTTAGTAAAATATGAGACTATAACATAACCTCTCCTTCTATCAAGCATACATGTCATATTTTGTTTGCCTAGTATGCAACCACTCCAATAGCATTCTCAGAGGCACTGAGTTCCTCTAGTGTACCATTATTATTATTTATACTACACAACACTTGATAAAACATGTATACTTTACCATAAATCTGTTGTTCTTTTTTGGCTTTTCTGTTCCTATTTGGGTTAAATTCATTGTCCAAATCGTAATCGGTGATTTCAAAACGAATTACCTCGTCGTCAGACATTATTGTGAGATTAGTTTACTACTAAATTATATGTAAAAAGCTTGCAGTAAGAGATATTCACTAGCCACAAACTGTTAAAAACAAAAAAAACTAATAAATTCAATATTTATATTATAGACGCTTTAGGAAACAATAGCAAAACCCGAAGCAATATTGCAATACTCTAAGATTGCAATAATATCACACTGACAGTGACATTAATGACGTTCTTGACATTTTGTTGTCAATTTATTGGAGGATAAGTTCGGAGAGCAAGCTTTCGGTCAAACGGAACCTTTAGTCTAGGATTTTAGTCGATTACATAATCGACTATTACAGGTATACTGTGGACACGAGTGATGGACCTAAATCGGCAAGTTCGCGCATGGTGCACTACCGGACAAAGAAATGGCTACTCTATTTTGTGTTTTAGCGTTTCTGACATTTATCGCCCGAACTATTAAAAATCTTCATTTTAAATTACCTATTTAAATTATTTAGGTATTATGTAGAAATTGTTACGTAATAATATTTAACAGTTAATCGAGTTAATCCCCGTCAAAATGATTGTAGGCGTATTATATCATGAAACGCTATAATTTAATGGTTAGAAATTAGAATATATTTAATTGTCAACAGTATAAAAAATGTATCTTATTCTGTCAATTTATTTATTTATTAACTATACCAATAGATAGGTACTAACCTACAGAATTAATAACCTCGTGTTGTGTTTCCGACGGTGAGTAGGGTAGCCAGAGCTCACAGGAGAGGTTTTGTGCTGTCAGTGGGAAAACCAAAGGCTTGCACTGGTGTTGCACTCGCCTATAGGCCACGGTAACCACTTACCACCAGGAGGGCCGTGTGCTTGTCTGCGACCTAAGTAGTATAAAAAAATAGTAACCAATATTAAAGTCCGACCAATAAAATAAAAAACCCGTACTGGGGGCGCCAAAAACATCTATGATTATGACAACACCAAGTATAGTGATACACATGTAAAATGCCAATATTTTTCAACACACTTGCTTATGAACAGGCTTTTATTTCCCCGCAATTAAGCACAGAATGACACCTAATATAAAACTGTGACTTTTTCATTGCTTCTTCTTCCTCCTAGCGTTATCCCCAGTCGCATCCGAAGCTTTCAGCTTGGAGTCTGGGGTCCGCTTTTACCAGTCATAGCTACAGATTTGGCTAGACCTCGATATTTTCCGTGAAGCGATTGCCACCTGACCTCCACGACCCAATGTTAACATTAGGCGATATCGAAGCTTTGCAGCTAGACCGTTGTTTTTGGACTTTTTAGGGCACCAACTACCCGTAACGACTGCCATAGATGTCCTTATGGCAACCGGGACCGATGGCTTAACGTGCTCTCCGAGGCACGACCAGACCAATGCAAATACCCATATTTAATGCACACAAATATTTGCACTGAGCGGGGATCGAACCCGCGCCTCCTGCGTAGCGGCCGCGTTCACTACCGCTACGCCACGGAGGCTGTCATGTTTTTCATTGCTATTATTCACAAAAGTGAGTTATAGACTTCTTTTTTTTAATTTCATTAAGTTGCTTTGTTCTTAAGTTTCGATACAAAAAAGATCGTGTCCAATATTACAAACGAATTAATATAGAAAGAAAAGAAAAAGAAAGAACTTGTAGTACGTGTTTAATATACAAAACTTTCACTAAAATGTATTTTTTTTTTCTCTGTTAAAAAGTTAAGTTTTTCTCTGTTAAGTTTTCTGGTTAAAATAGAAAAATAGACGCGGCGTGTTATACTGGTTACAAGGACTGGGCACAAATCACAACACAGTAGTATCCGTATAATAGTTTACTGCTTGGAATGGTAAATACAAGTTAGACATACAGTTACACCATGTATAGAACAGGGACCACGCGATATTGTTTTTCGGACTGCATAAAATTCTTGTATTTTATGCCTAACAGCACAGAGATCAAAATAATCGAGCATGATTTTCTTTTTTGCGTTAGGCTTATTTTTCTTAGGCGTAGAAAATACATTTGACGTTTGACCTTCTCTTCGTATTTTTATTACAGAAGATCGGGATATACCTAAAAATGTGAATAATAATTAGTCACAGTAAAATCAGTAGATTAGGCCAATTTCAGTTGCACGTACTCTATGATGTCCTACCCGTCATGTTGACAACAAGGTCCGTGATGTTATTTAGAGCAACAGAGTCCAATCCTTCCTACTTTTTATCCGACAAATACTTTGTTATATTATAAATTACTTTTCTTAACTGGCTTTTAATAGTTTTCGGCATATTACTATAGTTTTGTAGTTTTGTAGCGCTCTCAAACTCAACAACACGCACAATTGACACCACACTGACAGATGACCATAATGACATTGTATAGATTGTTACCATATGAAGAAATTAGTTCCAATAGTTTACCGCAATATGGCGAGGTTTTTTATTTTACTGGTCGGGCTTTACTAATATTCTCATTAACCCCTCACCCCTCCAGCTAAGCCAAATTGCGTGTGTCAGGAGTTCACGTCAGCAGTCCTGTAGGATTTGAACCCGTCCCGAGTTTGATTCGAACACGGGACGTCTCGCTTGTAAGGCCGACTCCTTAACCACTAAGCTCCCGATAATAAAAAATAGTTTAATAATCACAAAGAGTATGTGCCTACGCTCGCGTTAAAAAAGCTAGTAGGTTTCCTAGGGTAAACAAGAACCAGATCAACATATAAATCGCAAAATAAAAAACTTATATGATATCTTAAAAAAATATATTGTATATACTAGTTCGAAATAATTATTGTGGTGATAAATTCAAATTTATTTTTGCACGCAAGTGTACGGAGAAGGACGCGGGAGTTTAGCGCCCGCTGATTGGTTTAAAACGTTGGCACGCAGCTCTATGATTGGTGGATGCGTCGTATTTCCTCAGCCGTCGCACCCCCGTGCTTTCCTCAAAGGGGACCTAAAAATCGTCTACTGCGCAGGGTCCAAGACACATGTCTTCAGTTAAGAATACATATTTCGATGTATTATAAAATCGATTGTTTTTTATTAAACGATTGTTTTTCTTTTAAATCAAATGTATAAAAATGAATTAGACAAATGTACGCGCATAACTTTCGAATAACTGCCCCTATATTTATATTTTGTTGTGTTCGTCATCACCACGTTCAAATTAAAATTAAAGTTCTTGCTCATAGCTTCAGATTTCCACGCGAACGCGGGTATTGATTATTGATTATTGTGAGCACAAATCGGTAGTAAGACAAAGAATAGGATTTAAAATTTTATGTAAGCCAATATGGACCCCTTACCTACGAAGAGGCAATAAACAATCACAAGCTTTTTTTGAAATGAGAGAGAATAGGTTCGTATGACGAATTGTGAAAATGACGAGTTGCGAAAATGACGAGTTGCTAAAATGACCAGTTGCGAAAATGTCGAGATGCGAAAGTGACGAGTTGCGAAAATGACCAGTTGCGATAATGACCAGTTGAGCAGCATGACGACTTTGCGTTTATGACGACTTGCTACTAATCTGTTAAACATACGAGACTGAGGTTCTGATGCCGAATTTTCTCTTCCTTTCTGGGTTGGGGAATCAGACATGCAACATGATACAAAGTATTAAGTCAGCTGCGGAGTAGAACGGTATCAGATGTAAATGGGGTGTCTACTTAGGTACATAGTTTGTAGAACACAGTAGACAAAACTTAATATAAATATAAAAACAAATCTTTTATTCACATTCTTTATTAGTTATATTTTAAGTAGGTATATAAACTCACGTAACAGTCGTCAGTATTGTGCTTCTGTTTCAGGTTTTGAAGACTGGTCACTTGATTGCACTGGCAAGGTAAAGTATGGATATACAAAATGGCAAGTTTATTCAAGAAAGTATTACATTACATTTACGTCTGTTAATTTTGTTTGTCATTAAAAGTTTTCGGATATGCGTGTTTAACAATTTTTAATAAAAATACTATACAAATATATTATAGTAAAATGATATGAATCCGAATGAAACATGTTGGTGCGACATAAAACAGTCCCAAATAATATTCGATGTTTATCGAAATGAGTCGAAGTTAATCTTACGTGATTATATCACAGAAACATTTTATAAAAAAGTTGTCTTTACTGTAGACATCACACAATTTCATAGTGTATAATTTTGCGCGAATACAATTTTGAATAAGAATACATTGTTGAATGTAAATAAAATGGTTTCATCCCTGGGACGGAAATGGACGACATTCAAACTTTTACTTAGGACGTAACCTAAAAGTAGCACACTACTTATTATAATTAAATAATAAAGTCACGAAACGCACTCACTACCCAATAGTTTTCAGCGTTTCAATAAATTCCTTTTGTTGTAGATACTCACAGTTTAAATTGGAAGAGAAAAACATAAAATATTACATTAAAACATTAAATAATCGTTTTACGAAAATAACTACATAAGCGTTTTACACACAAATTAATATATATTCATCAATCAATTAAAAATATAATTAGTATATAAGTCAGTTAGTAAAAGAATGCAAGAATATTATTTTGACATTGGCAATATACCTCAAAATTATTATTTATTTTGTTCGGCGTCTTAGTTTAACAAATCTAAGCTAGAACAGTGGCTCTGTTCACAAAAATTGGTTCATATTAGAATCAATTCATTTTATAAGCATAGCATAGTGCAGAGTTGAAGCGAATCTAAGACACCAGTCAATCGAAGTCGCGCGTATTTTGTAGAATTCTTTTTCTCTCAGAAGATAATGGGCGTTTTATAAGATGCGCTTCGATTCTACACTATGATGGCCGTTTGCGGCACGCTGTGATGGCCGTTTTGACACGACTGGTTTTGCTCGTTTTCTCTTTTTTGGTGTGCGAAGTTTATTTTCTTCGGTGCCAGTCTCGCAATATTTTTCTTTAGTTATTCGTCTAACAGTTCGCTGTCCAATATTAGGCGCACATAAAAGAGAAAACGAGCAAAACCAGTCGTGTCAAAACGGCCATCATAGCGTGCCGCAACTATAGTACGAATTTACCGTTTAAATCATTATTATAGGTACATGCAATATCTGTATTTAAACTTTCATGGTCGTTCACATTACTATCAGAACTATCGGGATATTTACCATGTATTGTTTGGAGTTGCCGATATTTCGGCGCTGTTGCAAGCACCATGATCACGGAGGAACTGTAGTACTACAGTTGATGACATTACCTCTCTGATGTAAAGTATTTCACAGCTTCCAGTACTGTGACATCAGCAGAGTATTTTGCTTAATAAATTCTTTAATAAAGAATATTTTTGTCAACATTTAAGTCACCTGAGAGGCAAAGTTTAGTTGTTCATATAATAGTCTAAAAAGGTATAAGTCAATTCATCATGTCATTAAAAAAATAAAATGTCTATACACAAATAAAAAGTTCAAAAAACTAAAATTGTTAGTAAAACCATTATACAAACACACAGTCACACAAACTATCATTTGTATCAATAAATATTTACCAATTTTTGAACATTATAAAATCACAGTTCAAAATTACGTTGATGGCAATTCATTTCAAATATGTTAAAAATAATTGTTACTAATATTACTAGTAAAGTTAGGTACCTAGAATTAAGTATGTGATGCTTAGACACTAAAAAAGTGTACTCGAGGCACAATCTAAAAACTAACATTAAAATTTGTTCGACTTCGTATCTGATATTTGGGCTTATGATTTTTAATACACGGTAATATAATGCTATATAGACACAGTACATAGATTATTTACTTTTTTGTTACAACAGTATGTTTACTATTCTAAGTACATAAAAGGTTTTGATTACGGGTTTTAGGTTTGAACTACATAATAGGTATATGATTCTAAATACCTCTAATTCAATATCTTTAGAGCCCAAATATCATATCTTCTCCAATACTGTCGATTGATGATATTTACATTTTATACTTTCGCTATACCTAAAAGGCAACTCTCAACACCCGTGGTTGTGAACACGTGTTTTAAAAACACTTCTTGGACTATCAAAATGTGAGAAGATACTACTTTCACTCAATGGCGAACGCTAAATTGACATTTTCTACAATATTTACTACAAATCTTCGAAAACATATCGATTTTTTTGTATCGATAACAAAACATCGTAATAACAAATTGACTAAACGTTAAAAACAATTTATGGCCAACACTATCGACTTTTGACATTCAAATGAATGTGTCTATGGATTTTGCGTTGATGACGTTTTTACTTTTTTTTTTTTTTGAAGCCATCAGCGGCTTTGGCTCTCAGTCATAACGCCACAGACTGTATGTAACTCTCATCTTCGTAATATTCTGACGATAATCTTAATGCGTGTTCTTCACATAAGGCTGCGAGTTCCTTGAGCCACTCGTCTAGTATTACTGCGTTTAATATTGAACGAAGAGTGATCGATTGATTCCAATATGACTCTTGTGTGAATACAGGTCGTCGCTGTGGACTGGCGTAGGTAGTGTTTTGTAGACTGTGTGCATTGTTTTGCGAAGGGGATGAAGCTGTCAACACACAAAAATAAATTAGTCGTTGCGAAATATTCTCTTTCACAATAATTTTTTTTAGTTGTGATATTTACATAGTACAGTGGTCAAATGAGAAAAGTTTATACCTTTTCATATAAAGTTGTATGAAAAGGTGTATGCTTATTTCATTTGCTGCGTACGTCATCATACTTACAAGACAATCTCCTGCCGAATATATTGGATAGGCTGTTAGAGAAACTTCTTCGTTTAGACTCCATTCGTTTGAAGGGAGAGTCATCCGGTTTCTGCGCCGGCGATGCGTCCCGCGCGTGTACAGTATCTATAATAGTACAAGTAAAACAATGTAGACTTGGTTGCTATAGAATCTTTTAACTTTCAAGGGATCGTAGAGAAACAATAAGGACTCCTTGGGAATTTACTTAAGGGATTTGAGGAAGTTTGTGCTAAGCCTTGTTTTTAAACAACTTCTGAAAAGGAGGAGGTTCTCAATTCGGATGTTTAATCATAGTGTGATAAAATGCCAAGCATGCAGTGAAAATTGTGTAAGACAATCAGTTTGGGTTCCAATGTCTATGAATTATTGATGAAAATTAATTATTTATGATCATTGTGTATGACATAATGACAATAGGCCTACGTTACACTCGACGGAAATGCCGTCGCGGATTTTCCGCATCGGAACGCCAATATAATATTAATACGACGCGTGCGACGGACCAACCGATCACCCGCGACTGAATTTCCGTCAAATGTAGAGTAGGCCTTTGAATTACATCGAACTATTGTACAAAATAAGGCATCTACTCACTGTCATCTGTATTTTGCGATCTCGTCTTAACCAGGGACATCTCTCGTTGT
Source organism: Eilema depressum (assembly GCA_914767945.1). NCBI lineage: Eukaryota > Metazoa > Arthropoda > Insecta > Lepidoptera > Erebidae > Eilema > Eilema depressum. Next base: position 12,702,164 of record OU612033.1, on the reverse strand, counting down.
ATTAGGAAAACTCTAGCTTTGTCCACCAGTTCTTCAGAATTCTCTAAGCCCTCGGTCAACTCGTCTACTTCTTCTTTCAGCTTGGTTAACGTCTGGAACGTAAGGTTACATATAAATCCACAATACACAAAGATTATATTGTGTTCTCTTTGTTTATTTTCGTCTAAATAATCGGCAAGCGCAGCGTAGGACGTCCACCCACAAGGTGGACAGACGACCTCATTAAAGCCGCGGGAACGCGCTGGATGCGAGCAGCTTCCAACCGGTCTTACTGGAGATCTATAAGGGAGGCCTATGTCCAGCAGTGGACTTCCTATGGCTGAAATGATGATGAATCTGAATGTGGGGGCTTGTAATGGGCAACCTGACAATATTAATTGTGCACTTCATTTTGTTTATTAGTCCGTAAGCCTTCTTTAAAAAAAAAATTAGAATAGTGGAGTTTTAATAACAAAATTAATACGACTGATAGTCATAGTGCACAGCCCATGACTATGTGCCCGCTTGTCGGCAATAGTTTTGCCCTCTATTACGTGGGACGGAACGTGGAATGTTGGTGTTAATAAACCCCTGCCTATCCCTTCAGCGATATAATGTATATTGTAAAGAATACTTGATAGCAATGTGGAAGTTTAATAGTACATTATGGTACAAGTAATCATCATGCTCACACGTGCCATACGACGTTTTACAACACACTTGCTAATAAAATAATACTACAAATACTAAATAAACAATACTACAAATTAATTCGTTTTCCTATGCGCGCGCATTTAACAATGGCGGTCGACCATATTTAAAAAAAAATGAGGTTTGAACTTAACTTTTTTTTACTCTGTTTTTTTTCTGTACTTAGAGAAAAAAAAAAGTTAAATTTGAGTGAAAATTTTGTTTATTACACAAGTATTACAAGTTGAAATTATTTATTTAAATACGAAAATGCATCAAATGACCATACAATAGGCGGATTAATTTATTCGTACTATTAAACACGTTATTTTTTGTATCAAAACTTTTTTAAGAACATAGACAATTATAGACACTTCCTATAAAATTTAAAAAAGAATCTATAACTCACTTTTGTGAATAATAGCAATGAAAAAGTCACAGTTTTATAATAGGTGTCATTCCGTGCTTAATTGCGGTAAAATAATATCACTTTTATGAGGAGGTGTGTTGTAAAATTTATTTATTATTATGTATGTATGAGATAGTGCCGAAAACACTACCGCAAAATGATATCAGTTTTAAAAGTCAACAAAAAAGTTTGTTTTTTTTTTTAAATAATATGTAAAAATAAAAAAAAATCTTTGCTAAAACTGTTCAGAAATTCAATAATGTCAATACAAAATAACAAAAAGAAATCTCTCCGGCGGGGAATCGAACCCCGGTCTCCCGCGTGACAGGCGGGGATACTTACCACTATACTACCGAAGACTTACGAAATGTGGCGAAATTTACGTTCTGTTTTGTTTTGACTGTAAAATTTTAAAGCGTGTCTTCCAATCACAAAATAATTAAATGAATTACGTAATGCAATCAGCGTCGAAAGTATAATAATTATGATAACCCCACAGATATCAAACATAAAATATGAATTGTAACCATATTATGTATGACTAATATAAATATTTCATATTAATCATAATTTTAAAATACGTTAACATAGTGGTTAAACACCCAACATGGTTAAAAGGAATTTTCAATAACAGTATAAAGCCATCATCATCTTTGCGATAGTCCCGGTCGCGTCCGAGGTCTTAGCTTCGGAGTCCTAAACACTAATCTTCAAAATCTGAAAAAGATCATCTACTTTTGACGCTAACTATATACATTAAACTAGCTACTATAATAAAAAAATGGCAAATTTCACGACAATGAAGACAGTTTTGAGAATATTCATATAATTTTCTTTTTCACTCACTTGAAACAAAGAAGGCACATTTGGGTGTAGGTCAACAGAGGGAGACAGTAGTAGTGACGTCAGCAGCGGGGTAGGCAGTGAAGACAACTTGGACAACACGCTCGTCACCCTACAGTTCACTACCAAGTCTAATTCTAGCAGCGCCGAGGTTTTCTTCAGGAGAGTGCTTAGCAATGGGCCTGAAAGAATAGGGCACATATTACATTACAGTTCTGTTATTTGTGTAATGAACAAAAAACTGCAGGCTTACCAAGACAATTAATAAAACGGTTCAAATTCGAAGGTTCTGGGGAAGAGAGATGGAGATATACAAGGTGTATAGCTCCATCGCTGTCCCTCTGAATCGCAACTACGGCGCCAAAACAAATTAGCTCATAAAATCTTTGCTAACGTCGTAGGCCAACTGAACGTAAACTGAGTAGGAATACTTGTTACAGGAGCATAGCCAACCCCACCCCATAAATTTAACTTGGAACTTTGCAAATTTGTGTTTTTTTTGTACTCGAAAACAAGTGCGTTTTAGTGAATTTCTAAGACATTTTGCATTAAACTAGAAGATTAATCCTTGTATAATATTATAAATGTGAAAGTTTGGATGTTTGTTATCCAATCACGCTCCAATGATTGAACGGATCTATCTGAAATTGGGTACAGGGACAGATTACAGTCTAGAATAGCACTTAATCTCATGGGTTGTGAGAACGAGATCAGATTTTGATGCGAGTGAAGTCGCTGGCAAATCAAGTACGAAATATTAGTATTAATTAGGGACAAGTTGAACTACGAGTATTCGACTGGTGAACGAAAATGTTACCAAACCTACTCGTAATTCGATTTGTATGTTAATTTATCAAATTCATATCATATAATTAATCAAAATAATGCTATACAATCCCTACTAATATTATAAATGTGAAAGTAACTCTGTCTGTCTGTCTGTCTGTCACGCCCAAACCACTGTACCGATTTTGATGAAATTTGGTATAGGGGTAGATTAGACCTCGAGAAAGGACATAGGCTATGTTTGGTCGCGATAACCTACATCCACGCGGGCGGAGCCGCGGGCAAAAGCTAGTATAGTATAACTGTAACTCACCGATAGTTGATTCGGCACTGGCCCTGCTATTCCTTATTAAAGGCTCTCCATTGAATTCCCTCACTTCTTTCTTCCGAAAACTCCTTCTAAACAGTTCCTCAGCAAACCCTTCGCTGTCATCTCCTTCTTTATACTTAAAACTTTCGTATCCACTACTCTCTCCCAGAGACGTGAGGCTATCATGTTCCTTTCCTTCATTCAGTACTTCATTCGTTTGTTCATTTGAAACTTCATTCGTTGGTTCATTCAATACTCGATTAGTTGATTCCTTCAATATTCGATTAGTTGCTTCATTCAATACTTGATTCGTTGATTCATTCTTTGCTTCGTCTTGTTCATTCAATGACGTCAAGCTATGAGGTTGATTCTCCGAACTGTCACTTGTTTTAGTTTCGTATCCGCTAGTGCAAGATATCAAACTGTCCTGCTCTTTCGTTAGGGCTTGTGCATCTGCTGTCTCTTTCGTTTCTTTAGTGTTGTTGTTCGGTTCGCGCTTTTGTATGACAGTGTCGTACTTAGAAGTCCAACTTGAACACGCGAGTACTCGACTTACAATTTGGAATCGTGAGTCGCATATGTACGCGTGATAATTACCATATAGTGTTTCGTTGGGGTTCTGGATAATGGAAATAATTTAGAAGTTAAATAAAAGTAGTCTATAAATTTAAACATATTTTTTACAGTAATCTAAAGCAGACTGAATTTTTAGTGAGATAATATTCCGGATGGCTCTTACAAACACCTTTTCTAGTCTAGAAATAGAAAAGGTTTCCATCGGAACCTTCGTCCATGAATTAGTAGGTGTACAGCGAGGGTGGTTATGTCGGACTCGAACCGACGAAAACCGCACGGCTGTCTCAAGCCATCAGTTGCCGAGGGTGAGGTTGCCACTGGTATATCCCTCGCTCACCCCGGCTGGCCCAGGCCATAGAAGGCCTCCTCGGTCTATATACATCTTGATATCAAAAAAAGATAGGTATTTTGCGATTGTGATTGCAAATAACGTTCTAACTATAACATAATAATTTAAGTTTAAAACTAAACTTAGTATTCCTTTAGTATTATTACGATTTTCGACCAACCACACATACATTTACATAAATCACTATCACTACATATTATAAAACAAAGTCGCTGTCGCTGTCTGTCCGTCCCTATGTATGCTTAAATTTTCAAAACTACGCAACGGATTTTGAAGCGGTTTTTATTAATAAATAGGGTGATTCAAGAGGAAGGTTTATGTATAATACATGCATAATATTGTAGAGAAACACTGATAAATCGGGATCAGAATACCACGCGGGTGGAAAATATAGCGGTACGAAGTTTGCCGGGTCAGCTAGTAATATATAAATAAATATTGTTGGACATTCTACACAATGCTATCTAGACCTAAAGTAAGCATGGTTTAACTAACTTGTGTTATGGGTTCTAGAATGCGGATAAACATACTTAGATACATTTTTTTTTGTAAATACAATACGTAGTATCCATAGGAAACACCCAGACCGATGCAAATATAGATATTCATGCATACAAATATTTGTACTGAGCGGGGATCGAGCCCGCGCCTCCTGCGTAGCAGCCGCGTTCACTACCGCTACGCCACAGAGACAAAGAGAGAGAGAGTACTCACGCCTTTTTCCCTGTCAGGTTGCTAAAGACAACAGCCTTACACACTTCACGAGCGTCCTCTACTGTCATTACCCTTTCGCGAAGCACACTTACCCCGTAATTAACCTTAGCTTCGTGGACTAGATAATTCACCGGCGACTCGTCGTGCACTCCGTTGACCCGCCTCTCCTGGTTGAAGTCTAGCACTCTTCGCCCGCTCAGTGCTAGCTCGTCACACCATTGCTTCGTCTGCATAAACAAATTGGGTCATATGGATGTTAATTGATGAAAAATCACTTTTAAGATACAAATTAATGATATTAGGCTGCATATAATTATTTGGTAATAATATAAGTTGTACAGAAAATATCTAAATAGACATTTTTTTTTTCTGTATATTGTTTGTGCTTTGCACATAATAAAAAAAAATTTCTTTCTTTCTTTCTTTGTATACCGTTGCACACTTTTATTAAAATTTCATAATTTTATGAATTATTTTTAGTGCCGTCTGTACTCATAAACATTTTTTTAACAAATGATTTACAAAAATGTTTGTATATACATTTTTATTGATTTTTTATACCACTCCGATGCCGATGACTGAAAAGCACATAGCCCACCTGATGGGAAGTAATTATTGTGACCTATAGACGTGTGCAATACCAGGGGTGGCAAACTCTTGCTGCCGAACGTTTTCTTGAATTTCTATGTACCTACATAAAATCTTTCGTAAGTGCTTTCATCAAATTTTGTCACTGACTGTACCCATACAGTACTATCGAAAAATGTATTAATTATCATAATAATATATCTTTGTTCCCTTACCTTCTCCATAGACCTTGTACAACATTTAGGTGATAGATTCAAAAAAGCCACAGCGGCATTCCTGTACTGCGCGGGGTCAGTGACCTTGTGCCTATAGTTGCCAACAAGGTGGTGTCCGTTGACCAGATGCTTGAAAACCATGTCCAACATCACATCTTCGCAGTTCAGGTCGATGAGGGTGTCCATGACGGATAGGGCGACCATTGACAGCTGGAAGACCAGGAAACAATCATCACTTATTATAGAAACTTCCAAATTTGATAAAATACTAGCTGAGACTCACCTTTTTTTTTATCGTGCGAAAAATCCCCACGGATACCTCCCCCGCCGGAGCCGGAGGAGGAGGTTATGTCGGACTCGAACCGACTAAAACGCACGCCGTCTGTGGGCCGTCGGTTGCCGGAGGTGAGATTGTCGTAGCCATATCCCTCGCAACCCGGCCGACCCAGGGCCATATCTCTCGATCTGGCCCTCTTCCGGTGTGGGAACCAAAGAACCCCCAACTCGCCCCCGGGTAGCTGAACCTTACCGGAAACAGCCTCTATGGCATGGCGGTAGTGTGTAAATACTATTTGTATTGGTCTGGTTGTTTCCGTGCCTTGGAGAGAACTTTAAACCATCGGTCCCGGTTGTCATACGATTATCTATGGCAGTCGTTAATTAGGGGAAATGGGTGAAATGGCTGGAAGGGCTGATCACCCGTCCCCGATGGAAGTAGAAGAAAAGCCTTACCGGTTAAGTATGGGGAAAATACCATAAAAGTCAAAAATGTAATATTTCCAACTACCGTGGTGACTTCAGTATGAAAAGTTGGTATAAACTATGTATCTCAAAGTTCTTACGAGTGTTTATACCTGTCTGAACAAAATTCCTTTGAACAGAAGGTGGAACGGAATGCCCCCAGCCAGTTGGTCAGACGAGCATTTCAGACTGCAACCGTACCTGTACCTTATTGGGTTTAGGTTGAAATTGTGCACAAAAAAAGGTTCCACCAACCTGAGAATTTCCGTCAAGTCTTCTCTGCAGAATATCAATAACCCTCACTCCATCGTATTCATAGATGAACAGGAAATGCAGTACTGTTCTCAACAGCCCCCATCTTGTCACACACCGTAGCAACAGTTCGAGGTACGCCATAGCCGCTGTCTGCTCGTTCACACCACTCTGCAATGCGCCCCGTTTCGTCTACGATGCGTACTGCGTTAGTAGGCTTTATTGCGTAGATTGAATCGAGCGGTTGAGTGACAGTTTTGCAGGGGGAAAAAAACTATGGCTGCTATCAAGTTTTGATAATTGTAAGTATTTATCGATATGATTTCATATCTAATGTTAGAGAATATGAGTTAATTAAATACCACAAATTGTTGTTAATTTATGTGCAATTAAAATGTGAGTTAAAACGAATAAACAAGTGTTATATCTGCATGTCCAACTGTGAAGCATTAATAGACTCATTGCTGCGACAAAACGTTATATGGTTGAAAGAAGAGAAGGTTAATTATTACTAAATGTATGTTATAGTTCATATGTTAAGTTAACAAACAATGCAACTAGTAACTATTTGTTCCTAGTAGTAGAATAGGACCCCATATCTTTCTGTGGGTATTGTAAAAAGCGTCTAAGACATAGGGCTGTTCTCCATCCGACAGAAAATATACACAGCCCATGACAGTTCTCACTTGACGGCGATAGGCTATCCCCCTGTTACGTACGTGCGACCGAAAATAATAGTTCACGAAATGTGGGTGTAAATACACCTATGCCTACCCCTTTAAAGATTTATAGGCGTGAATATTATGTATATAACTAGGGTATATGAGGGCCTCACCAAGCCTTTCAGCTTACAGGCCCCAAGCCAACCTCACTTAGTCGGTATATCTAGTACCTACTGAATAACGGACGAGTGTCTTCTCTGCCCAGGCTTTCCTGTCACGGTCTGCGGTGGAGTACGTAAGTTAAATAGACATTCATGCGTTTCTATGTAGCACAAATATGGCTTCATTCCGCCTGATAGTAAGCTGTTAACGAAGTCTTAAGAATGAAGGCCACGAGAACCAGTATAGATGTTACACGTAATAATGATCAATGCGAAAATGGTGGTCAAGTTAGTCCATTCCATACATTAATTTAAAGATTTTTTTAGAATATAAATCATTCAGGTGCCAATGTATGACTTAGAATAATGACATAAGGAGATTATGACTTAGAATAATGACATAAGGAGATTATGACTTAGAATAATGACATAAGGAGATTATGACTTAGAATAATGACATAAGGAGATTATGACTTAGAATAATGACATAAGGAGATGGAGACTGATGGTACTTAATTCCGGACTGTAACTGCAACATTGGCGGCTAAGATACGAGTTCGTAGTCGACCGCACACAGCAGCAGCAGACGACCGAGTAATTACGACACTGATTTCTATGTATTTCTATGAAATACAACGATATGTCGCTAGTTACGAAAAGTATTTGATAGAAATGCATAAAAACTATTAGGCTCTTTTCACATGCACACGGTTGCCGTCTAAATGGCACGGCCCCGTGCCGTGCAAGCTATCGCCGCCGTGGTCGCCGTGCCGTGACCGTGTCATGTGAAAGCTGTCTATGTAGCTCATAAATTACCACTTTACACGGCACGGCGACCGTACCGTGACCGTGTACATGTGAAAAGGGCATAAGTGTCGCAGTCACAGCGACACCTCTTCTGCTGCTGCTGTATGCGGTCGGCTACGAACCGCACCTTCATCTTATAAAACACCGCAAATAGATAACAATATGTGGTTATCGATCTGAATAGTTAATTGCTTTAAAATCTCTTTCAATATTTGCCTATTTCTGCTAGTGACTACGATCAAACTTAGTATTGAGGCAGGGTTGGCAATGTTTGTAGAACATCCCTAGTGAGAAGAGCGGTAACCGCTTACCATCAGGCAGCTCGTATACTTGTTTGAAACCCTTGTAGTACGTAACACCTAATTTGATTAGAGAGCACATCACTAATTAGGGGATGTACTAGGCAGAGAATAAACACAGAGAGACCATCTCACAGAATATACACAGAGACAACCTGCTGTGAAGGCCATGCCAGTTGTGATGACGTCACGGTAGGCCTGAAAGACATGACTTACGGGCCTTGATGCATGGTAGTTAGGCCATCTCCTCTCTGTGCTTGCTCTGTTGCACTAGATATGCTCTACTCTTTAACCAAACCCGAGCTCTTTGCATTCTCGAGCACTTTGATTCGTCCACCAAAACAACTTATTTTATTTGTCAAAGAGACTTCAAATACTGTCTACAGTTCCCTGCTATGCTACTAGACATCACAAGTGCAACCGAACATAGTGAAACCTTAATTTGACAAATCTAGATAACCTCCACCAACCAACTTCACACGTCACACAATTCCGCAAAATTGGAATGAATCGATGTATATGTAAATGTATGAGTATCGATATATCGAATCGTCGTAGGCAATGAATCGATTAATGAATCATGTTACCGTCACTTAACCGCTTATCGGTATGGCCACACCGGTGCAGTCCCGCGCGTGCAATGAAAGCCCACTGACGTGATGTTGCATCACATCATGTCGCACAAATACGATACGTAGTAACACATTAAAAAGAATCGAAGATACTTAAAAAAAAAGAACGTGAAAAAATAAAGATATTGTAGTCTGTATCTCCGTGTTTTTTTTTAATGTGAAAAGACAAGAAAGTGTATTATTTTGTTTAAGACTGTACGTGGTATTATTCAAAAATATGACCAATTAGAAAACAATAATACACTTTCAAAGTTAAAAAAAGAAGTAGACTGCTATTTTCAGCTATGGGTAATCAGTATTCGAGTTATAAATATATTTTTTTATTATGAAAAGAGTATTATAACTGAATATAGCAGTCTGTCATAAACTCAAACATGTTTTGTTAATGTTCGTCTACATCCATCACACGCCAATGATCAATATATCAATAAATAATACAATAATAATATAACCAGTCTGAATGCCATCCATGGAACCATGTTATTGAACCATTTTGATCAAAACCAATGATTTTACGCAAAATGTTGTAGAATCTATTACTTAGGCAGAATGTTCCTGATAGTATTCAATATAAGAATACTTATTGGGTTTATTACAGGGCAATGGCTAAAATCTCCACCAAAATCTCCGAGAAATAAACAAATAAATGTATATAATGACGTTAGATGTGCTAATTGACGGACGAAACTCTGACGCCGACGTTCCTCATGGGTTTAGAGAGTCAGACGGTAGTCACTGCCCTTAAAAAAAATCGGAAGGAAGAGAAAAAGTAGGAGAAAGTATCGGGCTCCAAAATGAGAGCTTTTGATGGAATCGCGACTAATTCTGCGATGATGATGATGATATTACATAGTGCTATCTGCCCCCCAGAGAAGTGGCAATTCATTAGCCGGCGTATTGTAGAATACAATGTCGAATGTATGGGATTTGACATTTATGACACATACGTTGACGACTGTCATATACGTCAAATTTGATACCTACATTCGTCATTCTATTCTACGATACGCCGGCCAACGAATTACCCCTTGCCTAGGGGGGGGTTGGATCCAAATACAAACTGATACAAGTATAAAGCTGTCTACACATCAAACCAGGCTGGTAAGACCGTAGAAGGTCTCATTTTGGAACAGATTTCTCGGTGGGCAACTTTCTGTCCACCGGCTTTAGTGTGTAAACAGCTCAACCAATTTAATCTATTGTAAATATTCTAAAATGAACGAATATATTTAAAATTGTTATATCCAGGAACATTCTTTCTGAGTAAAAGATAATGCAGCATAAAGTCACACGACATAATACAGAGTGTGTTATGTCAAGTGATTTTAATATGTATAATAAATATTTATATCTCTGGCCAAGCTATACAAATTAATACGCGCACACGTTAATATTCAAAATAACACACAATAAAAAATAATTACTAAAATACTCACAAAATATCCAACTGTACAATAAATAAATAACACCATGTATAAACCATTTCATATCAATAGATACTTTTAAAAAAAAAAATAATGACACATATTAAAATAATAAGTGTTTTTATATTTTACAATAATAATGGTCGTAGGCATATATTTTTTAATATTATTGTAAGAGATATAAGTGCTTTAAAATTTATACGAGACGATAAGTTAGGAAAATGTAAATAAAGGGCACCTATACGTTTCTTATATGCTCACCTGCCAGTACTGAAACAAACACTAAATAGTTAGTAGTCCATACTAAAATCATAAATGCGAATGTCTGTCTGTTTGTTAGCTGCGAAATGACTAAACGGCCGAACCGATCGCAATAAAACTTGACCATAAGGTACCATTCTATGACGTAGGTTATTCCTCTTATTGTTAAATAACTATGATTTAGTTTACTATAGTGATATCGGTTGATACACCATAAATCAAAGAAAAAAGTAAGTAGCTAAATATAACTTTTTATGAAAATTTGCGGGCATACTTATGAATATTTATGATCACATTTATTCATAAAATCTATAGTCTTTCTTTTTTATACAAAACCAATTTAAAAAAGGGGATTTTTATGCAATAAAAAATTGGTTATATTTAGTACTTTATCATTGATACGATTGTGATCAAACTTTGGTAAGTTTTCGTGCATATGCTCATGAAAGTTTCTATTAAAGTGATATTGTTATGCATACCGGGCATTTGCTGGTTAAAGAGAACGTGTTCTTCAACATGCAACGGAAAATATGCACTTTAGTCAAGATGCACACTCATTCACCTTTAGTCAGAAATATAAAAATTACTTCCTACGTGATGTTTTAATCGTATGCTGATTTGGAGATACATTGTTGAAATTGAAATAAGGGATTTAAGATTCACGCATATGTAAGTCTTCGGTTGAAAATTTTTGAATTATAATTTCAGTAAATTCACACTGAATGAACACGAAAAAGTGAATACTCAGTACAGTATTGACTTCACAAGGTTGTTTGTACCTGGATTCATGGCGATTTAAGTAAATTGTTAACCTCTTTCAATCATTAGCGTATAATTTTCATCATCAACAACTTTTAAATAAAATTAGGAGTTATTTTTGAATAAGAAACATTTATAAGACCCGGCCGGGTTTGTTGCAATAGGTACCTATGTATTTCAACAAGTGTCACAAGTATTAACTTTTCGAATTGTTAGATAATATTCACAATACACACATCATTACTTATACCCCATAGAAAAACGTGAACTAACAAAAAAACAAGATTTAACCCATAATAACTTTTTTGATATTTTTTGATAATCCACGTTTTCTAATTATACTTTTATAACATTGTAAACAACAACACATCTTTTTATACACACCCAGTCTACAAAGTACACATGTAACAAGACCAAGCGTCACACAGGTCAAAATACACAGCTCTTTAACCTGCCACCACCTTATCAATATTTACCTGTAGCAGCGCTGGGCCCATTACTGGGACGAGAAATCCTTGGTACAGCAGATCGAGTAGGTGCTTCTTTATAGATGGATGGGCGACCTGTCGGGAAAATATGTATGTATGTATGTAAATAGGTTTATACAACGTCCATGTTTGGTATATTTTTTCTCAAGGATTTCTTGAGTTTTATAGTTAGAAAAATAGGTAAAGTATCAAATACCTGTGCAACAGCGTTACAGAACTCCAAAGAATCGATAAACAGCGTCAACTTATGTACTTGGTTTACATCGTCGGGTGTTAGGCGGTATATTCTTTCGTCTAGAGTGCGTGGCAGAAGGGAGTAAAGACCACTGAGACCTGCGAAGAAAAATGATATTGTCTGACATGAGTAACAATTTTATTTCGTTTCATTCATCATCATCATCCGAAGTTGCACTTGCGCATTAGGGTCACCTGCCAGCGCTTCGTTCGTCGCATAATAGGTGAAACGGCTCGCAGGTGAAGTTGGTTTGCCTCCCAAAGAATTTCGTAGGGCCCCAAGGGCTTTTCTTTTTGGAACTATATTTAAAATATCCTTATTATACAATGTAAGTTATAGCGTCAGAATCGAGCTAATAACATCAACTCACTAGAAATGGCGGCGCAGTTATTTGTTTTTATTTTTAAATATATTTAAAGGAGAACGGGCACTTTAGTATGAGCTGCGTCCCAACCCTTGTAACAAGTTGCGACTAGTGTAAACATGTTCATTTAGTCTATTTATATGTAAAAATGAAAGATTTTTATCAGAAATTCGTGCAGGTCCAAAGTTATAAGGGTGTAAGTAAAAAATATTTTTTGTGCAATTAGGCTTTGCAGTATAGTTCTACGGTTTTGTATCATTTCGCCGACGGTCATTACAACTACGGTTGACTCAACTAGGGTTAATTCACCTACTGGTTGACATGGTTCATGGTTGTACCGATCACATATTTTTAACAAAAAAAGAGGGGTGTTATAAGTTTGACGTGTGTGTGTGTATGTGTGTGCGTGTGTGTCAGTCTGTCTGTGGCATCGTAGCTCCCAAACGGCTGAACCGAATTCAATTCTGTTTCTTTTGATCGAAAGATGGTTTAGTCGAGAGTATTCTTAGCTATGTTTCATAAAAATCGGTTCAACCATTTGAAATATATTATGAGGAATGAAAATAAATCCAAAATCTAATCTATTTTGAAATATACCCGTATTGGGTATCAAATGAAAGGTCATAATTTATACATCACGATACAGCAGGTTTTATGGAAATCGGTTCAGCGGTAGTAACCGCTGAACCGATTTCCATAAAACCTGCTATTATTATAGGTATATAAAAAGCATGAAACAAAAAAAATTAAAATCAGAAACCAATATTTTAATTTTCTCTTTCTAAATCGATTTGAATAGTTAGCATAATAAATGCTTCAAAAGAACATTATTCACGCTGCATACATTTTTGGTCCAAAATTGAAAGTGCTGGCCAAATACGATATTTCGTTAGAACTTGTTCTTATTGGGGCGTCAAAGTTGAGGGACCACTTCCTTCGGTTTTATTTGAGTTCGAAAATCTTGAAAACATACATTTTTTATGACACAAACTATTGAAAATGGACAAAAAATGTCGTGCTACATTGGAAGAATAGTTAATAAAACCAATAAAAAATAAACCCCATACTGCACACCGTTGTTTCTCGTCTATTTATTTAGGTGCTAAATTGAAAATAAGTAGCGGCCAAAGAATACAAATATGACATTCCGTTAGTCGGGCAGTGGACCCTCAGCTTTGACGCCATAATAAAAAATGCTAATGAGGACAAGCTCTAACAGAATATCATACTCGTATTCTTTGGCCGGCACTTTCAATTTTGGACATAAATAAATGGGTGAAAAACAACGGTGTGCAGAATGGGGTTTATTTATTATTGATTTTATTGACTATTCTTCCAATATGATTTTTATTCGTTTTTAATCATTCATATCATAAAAATGTATGGTTCCAAGATATTTGAACTCAAATAAAACTGAGAGCAGTGGTCCCTCAGCTTTGGCGCCATAGTAAAAAATGCTAAAGAGGACAAGCTCTAACGGAATTTCATATTTGTATAGGTACTTTGGCCAGCACTTTCCATTATGGACCTAAATAAATGGACGAAATACAACGATGTGCAATATGGGGTTATTTTTTATTGCTTTTATTAACTATTGTTCCAGTATAGAATAGAGTTTTTCATTTATTTTTAATAATTCGTATCATAAAAAATGTATGTTTCCAAGATTTTTAAATTCAAATAAAACCAAGCGCAGTGGTCCCTCAACTTTGACGTGGTAATAGAAAATGCTAGCGAGGACAAGTTCTAACGGAATATCGTATTTATTTTCTTTGGCCGGCACTTTCAATTTTGGACTAAAATGGGTGATGTCCTTTCATTCAAAAATCTCAATAATTTATACATATTTGAAATGTACTAATTAAGGCCTTTAATTTGATATCAATCACGGTATAATTACCTCAATTTTATTTTTTAACGCAGTACTTTATGACCGCTAGAGGGCGCCACATTAAATTCAGTGACACATTATATACCTTACTTGTCCAGTTCTAATTAGTAGTTGAAGAGCTATGAGGGAATAAGTGAATATACATACATAGTTCATACATACATACATAGCCTGTCAAAATCATAATCCTCCTTTGGCTTTAACATAGTCGGGTAAAAATAGCATAAATAAATAAGTATTTTGTCATAAAAACACTAATTATTTAAAATAAATTAAATACTTTCTTAGTAACTGAAACCCCCACAACTTTTACCCTGCACGAAATACAGATTTATGTCCATACAAAAAAATAATACACTCATTGAGACGTTTCATTTGATATAGGTCAAAAAGTGTTACACCATATGGGACGAAACGCCCATTCGCCTTTAGTTAAACATACCTGTTGCTAGCACTGGACAAGTGTTCCCAGATAACATGAACTCGGCTAGCTCTGGACACCTGGCGGACATCTTAGCGCATAAAAGCAAGGCATCTCTTGCTGTTGACCCTGTACTGCCTTCACGGTGGACGGACGATAGTAGAAGACGGACTATGATGAACCTAAAACAATATCAAAATTGGTAGATTGAAATCTCTGCGCTGTACTTACTATACGCATCGGCTTAGTGATGAAAAGTCGGCTTTACATAACATAATCGACGTGAAACCACTCCTAACACTAAACGACATAAGCCAGGTTAAAGAGAATACCAGTCATTTCGTTTACTAATCTATCTATATATATAAAAATCAATGCCACTTTTCGTTGTTAGTTTATAACTCGAGAACGGGATCACCTATCCAAACCAAATGTTTAGGCTTTGTTCGGACTATTTAGTAGACGGTTTATGTGAAGTTTGCACAAAATCGGTCGAGCGGTTCTTCATTTATCACATTTTTTGTTACAAATGAATTCAATAAATGGGGGATCATTGAGATTGTTATGTCAAATTGAAACTTTTTTCAGTGTTGACAGTACAAGCATGTTGTTATATCATTCATGCGGGCATCTATTGACATGGAGGTACGAAGTTCGCGGGGTCAGCTAGTTTTCTTATAAAAATGACATTGTAGAAGTCTTGAAAGACCATGGAGGTTTTTCAAGACTCCTACACTGTCATTTTTATAAGCCTGTTGCCTCATTCACTAAAATATGAAGGTGTAATAGATAAATTTGTATAAATTTGTAATCTTACTCGGCATGTGATCCTTTCTGTGTGTGCGTGGTCAAGAAGAAAAGATCTATAAACTTCATATTTTGCATCAGTGCCACACATAGCTGGTTGAGTACCGTTACCAGTTCAGCTGGAAAGAAGACAATAATGTGGTGTTTTTAATATAAATTTTACAGTTTTAATTATTAAGACTTTAGACTTTGTAGATTCTACAACGTAAACGCAGTGAGGTCCAATAATATAACCTTATTTTAGTGAGTATTTACTAATATTCACGTAAATTTACAATAGTTCAGTTATAACCTTCACGGAAATGAAAACTTTATCATCCTATTTGATGATAAAGTTTTACCGTAATCGGATAAACTGTACAGCAACGCACCAACCAAACAAAATTAAATAATGAATTATATGTTATTGTTCACTATTTAATCGAAATAAATGAAATGTTGCAATTCACTGTTTTTATTTCACCATATTTGTGCATTCTACATTTGCATTACGGAAAAAGCAGTAGAATATTTCGAGTATTGTTCAGGACACGCATAGATATTTTGAATCATAAAAAGTACAACATATTTTTAGACATCTATAATACTAATAGTAACCCTGCTTTTATCACTTATTTAAAAATACCTAACCTTGATAACAATGAAGGTGAGACACTCCGTAACTTCCTTTATTAAAATGGAATAAAACAGCTGTCGGAGTACTTTTTTACAGCACTGAGAATCATTGTTATAGTACAGTACATCCTGACTACAGGAAGTAGAAATGCCTCTCTTTCTCACTTTCTGAGGAATCGTTGCTACAGCCCAATATTCTGCCGATGGAAATCAAAAGGGACGGATGGAAGTGCCAGTTATCTGGGAATAATAAAGTTTGCGAAGTAACTTTTATTGATTTAATTTTCTGATTACACTATTCAGTCGCTCGAAAGTCAGCGAATTCTCAACTCTATATTAATAAGGTTAGAATTTGATTTGAATTTAATAATTATTCAAATGTAGGTACTAAATTATGCACTTACTCTCAACATTAGGCGGTGGTAATTCATTTCTGAAACCGCTGAGCAACTTCAGCAGCGGCCTCAACAGTGGTTCTGCAGCTATTACCTGCAAATTAAGATTACCATATTACATAGCCTGTCAAAACTATAACCCTCCTTTTGTTTTGTCGTAGTCGGGTAAAAATGCTATTTACGCCTATGGATTTAGATAAAAATACATTAGTCATCAACTGTGCGTCAGTCCCGTTTGCATTCATGGAGCATTTAGAGCCCAGGGTCCTTATTCCGACTTTTCTTCGTTTCCTTCCTACTCTTCAGCATCGTTCGCAGTGAGATCACAGCATGCATGTCATGATTTACGTTAGTATAAAAGTACATTCAGTTATAGTTTTTTTTAGGTTTGGATACCCTGGCGGCAATACATCACCGAAGAGTTGTATCAGACGGCAATTGCTTCTAAAAGCCAAAAGAGAAATCTAAAATGCAGAAGTAAGAGAGTGGACTTTTATGTGTAACTTCTAAGCGAGTTTCTGCTCTATGTATAAGTGTACTTTGTATTCTCAATCCACAGATAACCTCCAAGTGCAGGTATATATTTCTAAAAAAATAACATGTTATATTTCATATTACATGTGTGATACACGAGTATAGATACAGAGATAAACAATCACATACTTGCGTACTATAATGGCTGATAAGATTCCCAAACAGCTTGAGTTGTTCCAAACGCACGACATTTTCGTATCTGTAAGAAATTAAAAGTAATCTTAGATACAACTTAGAAAGAAAGAGAACTTGCAGATATATCTTCTAAGGTAAACAAATTGTGAGTTGATATGTTTTTACTCGATTACAGCAAAGAAAAAGGAGGGTTATTTCATTGCATTTGCAGCACGATAAGTTAGCTCAACCGTGGAAAGAGGCCCTACCTTTTTTTTTTTTTTTTTATCGTGCGTAAAATCCCCACGGATACCTCCCCCACCGTAGCCGGAGGAGGAGGTTATGTCGGACTCGAACCGACTAAAACGCACGCCGTCTGTGGGCCGTCAGTTGCCGGAGGTGAGATTGTCGTAGCCATATCCCTCGCACCCCGGCCGACCCAGGACCATATCTCTCGATCTGGCCCTCTTCCGGTGAGGGGACCACAGAGTCCCCAACCCGCCCCCGGGTATGGGGAGGCACGCAATGCGTGCCGCCGCCGCGGCCTGCTTCTGCTAGGGTGACAGGCGGCTCTACCCGTCACCCCCAAGAGGCCCTACCTTAAGGTAGCAGAAAGCCCTAAGGTTAAGTGTTAAGAGGCCTTTCTTCCTTATTTTCTTTAGTTCTCCATTTCACACCTTGCTATAAGTGAAGGGGAATAGTTTCATATGCCAACGGTAACAGACTTAATAAAAAAATATGGTAGACAAGTAGCAGACATCATGAAACTAGAACACAGACTGTAAGTACTTATTACACTGTACTTTATATAATAAATAATTAATTTCCGGAAGTGCCGGCCTAAGGTAAGTATATTACTCTTTTATGATAATTACAGTTGCATTATCTTAAATGATACAATATTTAACTTGAAGTATGCAATAACTTTGAAAAATAGTAAAGTAAAACTGTATTAGTGTTCAAGACTCGTGACGAGAATATTGTTTTATAACGAGAAAAGTATTATCCGACGCCGGGGCATAAGTAAAATAATAAGTAGTTCCAAGTCCTCTTCTGAATAAATGACCTTCAGTGAATGAAAAAAAATTACGTTATATGAGAACTTAGTGCAATCTTATCATATTTACAAATAAAATTAATTATTAAAAAATAAAAAACCCGACTGCTGTCTAAAAGATTGAAACAAGCTTGATAGCAGGCGGTACCCATTTGCCAATCATAAACCGAAAGAAATTTAATGGGTACCGCCTGCTATCAAGCTTGTTTTAATCTTTTAGACAGTAGTCGGGTTTTTTTATTTTTTAATAATTAATTTTATTTTAACCTTTTTAGTTAGGATATGACATCTATATATTTTTGTAATCTCCTTTTAATTCTCTTCATTTTGATACCCTACTCGATAAATTTGAATGAAAAAAAATTTTTGCCAACAGATATTTTAGCATCAAAAATCTACCGTATAGTTTTTGTTGGAATTTTATGTACCCTATGACACTCAGGAGATGAATACCTTTCATTTGAGACCCTATTCATCAAAATCCGTCCAGGCGTTAGGCCTGTAGAGGGGAACAAAGAAAACTACATACACACATAGACACATACATACATACATACGCGCGAAACACATTACCCTCTCGCTGGCGCAGTCGGGTAAAAATAGTTACTAATAATTTTATTATAGTTACCTATGTGGGACCGAAAATCATATTTGACGGAATGTGGGTGATAAGATAATACACCTCTGCCTACCCCTTCGTAGATTTACAAGCGTGAGTATATGTATGTATGTATGTATAATTAGTAATATTATACATTGAAATAAAACCACTTCATAATTCGCATCAAGTATCAAATACTTATTCTTTTTCATTTAAATGTTTGACAAGTCTGAGACTGAGTAACATCAATGATTTTAATGTTGCTACACTTTCCAAATGATTAGTCATTGGAGAGCTCTTATAACAGGTGAGATAATAGGTACTAAGTATCTCGGGGTGCATGGTTTAGAATTAGAACCTCCACGCGGTGCACCCTGCGCAATGGAAACGGCAGTCTCTCTCCCTAGTCCCTCCTATTTAGGGCTAAACTTTCATCATTTGCAATAGTTCACCCAAACTTTTTTTTTTATACCACTTAGTTGGCAGACAAGCACACGGCCCACCTGATGGGAAGCGGTCACCGTGGCCTATGGACGTATGCAACACCAGGGGCGTCACACTCGCGCTGCCGATCCTGAAGAAACCTTCTAATGCCCTTCTTGAAGAACCCCATATTGTAGTCGCTTGGGAAAACTTTAGCTAGACAGTACAAAGGCAATTTATTTTAAGAATATGTGTCATTTCTACTCATAGGTATGACCGAGTCGGTGATTCGTTGAATAATATTTACATGTATTTTTATCTAGAACTGTACCTAATTATAGGTACATATAATAACGACTCTGTACATAAAGATATAAACGAGACTAGCACGATGTGTTAATACACATATTTTTGTGGTATATCTTTACTAAAACACGATTGCGATTGCAAGCTAACTTTCGTTTGTGTTTGTTTTTTATTGTCTACCTGCGAAGGTTACTAAAAATATTCCAAGAATAATATAATTTAAGGACGTATCGCAACGTATTCACATGCGTCTAGCTAGAGGGTTTCAAGTTTGACCCTGTGATGTAGTAAGACAAATTTACAATATAGGGAGAAGCTTTTCATTACCCTAGTTCCGTTAGAGTGTTGTAACCATGCGCATTCACACATGCGGGCATCTGATTCGTTACAATACTGAGGCTTACTGAGCCTATTTTAAGTAGATAACTTGCTCAAAATCGTGCAAGAATATCCAAACAATTTGCACGACGTGTAAGGGCGCCTGCAAGCTTGACACGCATGTGGCAGTGGAGGCGAAAAGCAACAAATAAGTAAGTAACTGATGGCAATTCTGCTGCAGAAAGTATCCTTGTTAAGCCGGAAACAAGTCGACCATATCATACTTACATGTACATATCTTAAGTAAAATTGAATGTTACTAGAACCCTCATTAAAATTGTCGGATAATAAAATTAATAAAGATGAATCATGACTCTCGTTCAGTCATATCTACGAGTATTACAAACAAATACCTATTACAAACAATAAGTAAACTTTTATTTACAGCGATGGTAACTCAACCGTAGTCATTATCTTTTTAAGTGTTAATTAACACTGAAATTGATCAAAGAACTTCAATGACGCTAACATCATTAGGTGTAATGAAGGGTAGGTAACCGGTAGTCGTATATAACATACATGTAAGCTTTATTCTGCAGATTCATTCGCGTTAGACTCGTGCTGCTGACTCCGAAGAAACCTGCCAATGTCCTTCTTGAAGAACCCCCTTAAATGTTAAATAGTCTATAGTACAACCTACCCCAAAAACTGGGCTATAAATAGATAAAGACGTTCTAAAAGTTTCAGAGATAAGCACGTTTTTTTTTTTTTTTTTTTTTTTTATATAGGACACGTCAATTTGACTTCGCCTCGCCTGATGGTAAGCTGAAGGCAAAGTCTCTGAAAAGAGGGCCACCATTACAACACGTACCATGTTACAATGGTGGCACTCAGCTTGACGGCCTCATCAGATGCTTTTTCACGCCCCGCTTAAAGGACCCGGGACTATAAGAGGAAGGAAACACGTGAGCTGGCAAGGAATTCCAAGTCTTAATAGTGCGGCAGAAGAAGGAGTCGCCGAATCGCTTGGTTCTTGATGGAATATTCTGCACCGTATGCGGGTGGCATCTAAGTCCTGCACGTGTTGTCCTATATAGGAAAGGAGAGGGTGGGATTACTTGGAAGAGCTCATCAGAACATTCACCATGGTAGAGACGGTAGAAAACCGCCAAAGATGCCACATCTCTACGCAACTGCAAAGGCTCGAGGGTGTTAGTGACCTCAGGATTCCCAATAATGCGGACCGCACGTCGCTGCAACCTGTCGAGAGCATCTAGTAAGTACTTTGCGGAGCCATCCCAGAGATGCGAGCAGTATTCCACGCAAGAGCGAATTTGTGTCTTGTAGAGAAGACACCGCTGCTCCGGCGTGAAAAAACGTCTCACTTTGTTCAGGACTCCGAGTTTACGCGAGGCTGTTTTGATGATGCTCTCAATGTAGTTTTTGTTGTTCAGTTTGCAGCGGACATCCATACCTAAGATGTTGAGATTGTCTTGCAGTGGCAGTGGCGTGCTCTGAAGAGTTGGAAGGGGAAGGAACGAAGATACCTTTGCTGTAAACGCGCATGCCTGCGTCTTCTTGGCATTGAACTCGACCAGGTTTTCAGAGCCCCATTGGGAAACGTGGTTCAGGGTCCGGTCAAGTTCACTGACGAGAAGCTGCCTTTTTTCCGCGATATCAGACTGCTTGGCCGCAGGATGTCCGTGATAACTCCCGTGTAAGGTGCTATCGTCTGCATAGCAGTGAATGCTGCCAGTGGACAACATGTCGTTGATATGCAGAAGAAAGAGAGTGGGTGATAAGACGGACCCCTGCGGCACGCCAGCATTTACCTGCAGGAACTCCGAAGTTCGACCGTCACAGAGGACGCGAATACGGCGCCCCTGCAGGAAGCTAGACACCCAGTCGCACAGTCTGGGAGGCAGACCAAAGGCTGGTAACTTGGAAAGAAGCGACTTGTGCCAGACTCTATCGAAAGCTTTGGCGATGTCAAGACTAATTGCCAGTGACTCGCCATGCTTGTCCATAGCCTCACCCCAAAGATGGGTAACATACGCCAGAAGATCACCCGTTGACCGCTTCGGTCTAAAGCCGTATTGCCGGTCATTGATTAAGGAATGATCCTCTAGGTGACGCATGAGCTGTTTGTTTATTATGTGCTCGAATGCCTTGCACAGCACTGAGGTGACGGCTATGGGCCGATAGTTGCCTGGGTCCGAGCGATCCCCCTTCTTGGGGATCGGCTGCACATTCGCCTCTTTCCAAGCCGATGGCACTGTACCTGAGATGTACGACATCCGGTACAAACGCGTAAGCATTGGAGACAACTCCGCTGCGCATTTTTTAAGAACCACCGCTGGAATACCATCCGGTCCGCTGGCTTTCCGGACGTCGAGTGACTGCAGCACACCACGGACATCGCGCTGCCTGATGCGGATCTCAGGCATTGCGTGGTCACAGACGGGTAATGTCGGTGGCTGCTTACCGCAATCAACGATTCGGGAGTTTGCCGCAAAGAGATTAACCAGCAGATTTGCTTTCTCTTGCGGCTCATGGGCCAGGGATCCATCAGGGTTGCGCAACGGGGGCAGCGAAGGCTGGCAGAAGTTGGCTTGCACGGCTTTGGCCAATCGCCAGTAGCCACGGCTGCCCGTGGGATGCGCCACTAGCTCTTGACCAAGCCGCGCTATGCGCTGGGCATCCGCTCTGACGTAAGCCCCCTTGCAGACCTTTGTGGCTTTATTGTACGCTGCCTTGAAGTGGCCCACGTTAGGATCGCGTGTGGCGCGCGCCCTTACCCAGGCGCGGTACGCAGACTGTTTTTGATTTACAGCCTCCGCGCACTCGCGGCCAAACCAAGGGCGCGCTCTGCGGTCACCGGTGACATCAGTGTATGGGATATAGTATTCCATACCTAGACTGATCTCACCGGCGACAGCAGTAGCACTATCCGATGGGTTCTTACCTTCAAAGCAACGTGCAACCCACGGGATGGACGCAAAATACTCACGCATCCCATCCCAGTCCGCTGACGAGTAGTGCCAGAGACGCCGCTTCCCCTGCGCGGGTCGTGGGGGCGCTGTGATTGGCACCTTGGAACAGACCAGACTATGGTCGGAGTTGCCTAAAGCGGCACGCACCGAAACACTGTACTGGTCTGGGTGACTCGTCAGCAGAAGGTCCAGAAGGGAGGGTGTTAGGCCCGACCTTCTTGGTATCCTAGTGATCTCCCGTACCAGTTGGGTCAGGCCATGCGCCAGAGCGAAAGCGTGAGCGGCTCTTCCCGCATGGTCAGTTTTGGCGGAGCCCAACCAGATCTCGTGGTGGGCGTTAAAATCCCCCAAAAATACCAGTTCCGCGTTTGGAAACCGCTCCTGCGCATCATCTGCAGCCTGACTCAGATATTCGAAGAGTCGAGTTGTCTCGGTATCTCCTGTATGGGAACGGTAGAGGCACACATAGATCTGACTCGTAGAGCCATGGTCTACGTGTACCCATAGGGTGGAAAAGGAAGGGTCCTCTAGGCAGCGCAGACGGCGACAACAAACATCCGCCCTAACAAACACGCACACCCCGGCCTTTGCACGGAAATTTTCCTCCATAACGTAGCCGGGGTAGAGCAAGTAAGACGTGTCGTCAGGGCGGCGTATTTGCGTCTCCGTCAGAAAAAGCATGGCTGGATTCGCAGGCAGACAAGCTAAGTACATACAAAATATAATTAATATCACACGTAGCACAAAACGATAAACAATAACCGTTATCTAATGTCATTCACCGACTGATATCGATCGTTTAGGTACTGAAACCAATTATACATACGTTGAACAAACCTACTGTACATTATTCAGTTTATATATTATTTTAGTTATTTATAAAAGATACATGTGCATTGTGCATAGACTAATTAGGGGCAAAGGTTACGTTACACTTACAAAGACATAAAATGCGTTTTGAAGAAAAGTTTCAAGTTATCTTATAAATTATGAAAATATAATGAGATAACTTTCGCCCCACTATGGTCATTGCATATAATTTATTTGAGTTTTTCTATTACGTCTGATGCGAGCCTGCACATTATGTATACCTATTTTTATATTGGCAACACGAACGTACGCTAAATCATTGTTGATTTAGTGTATTTGGACTATTTTCTGAGTTTAAATGTCACATTTCTATTTAATATGTATTAATGTAGATAGCTGTTGCCTTTGCATAGGTGCTTAATTTAAAAAAAAATACAGACCGTTTAGGTACTGAAACCAATTATACATATTACTATGAACATTCGATTCGCTGTCGAAGATTAGGCATGTCCTTATTTTGTATTTGTATCTTTTGTTTGATAGTGCAACAGACAAGCTAAGTACATACAAAATATAATTAATATCACACGTAGCACAAAACGATAAACAATAACCGTTATCTAATGTCATTCACCGACTGATTAGAATGGTCCTGATAAGGATTTACCGTAGCGGATCCAGCGCTAATTAATTTTTCAAAGGATTATATTGTATTAGTTATTGAATGAAATTTTGAAGCATATATTATGCTGATTGTTCAAATCGATTAACAAAGAGAAAAGAGAATAGACTTCGTCACTCCAAAGACGGTAAGTATAGAGGAATTTGGATCGGCATCGTGCGGGCTTCGGTGGCTACCGCTAGTTAAAACATTCTCCCTGTAAGGGAAAGATCACGGGTTCGAATCCCGCCCGAAGTCGATTCTCTTTTCTCTTTGTAGGTAAATCGATTTGTATTAGTTAGTTATAAATTATACTAACTCATGCCCGCAGGTCCGCCGCGTGGATGTCGGCCATCGTTCTTGGATATATCTTAGGTTCTACTTTACTCAACAGACAGGAATTTCAAAAAAAAATTGCCCAAAGGTACAGATATATACAGCCCAGACTCTGCCTCAGATACATGGCTCGAGTCAGCTATAGTGCCCGGAATGCGGCAATAGGCTCACCCCCATTACGTGAGACCTAATACAATGATTGGTGAAATGTGAGTGTTAATTCACCTTGACCAACCCTACCGGAATAATAACATTAAGTATCTGATATTGCATCCAGGCACACATTGGATGGCAAAAATTGAATTATATTGTTTATTAGTTTTAAACACGTGAGATCAGATTTGCTTGTGTTTCATTATACTCGTAAGTATTCGACTAAATCATAAAAAAATAATTTAAATTACTAAATACAATGTAGATAATAATGTTTTTTTTTTTTTAAATTAAATTAAATAATATGTGCAGGTTAAAGGGGTAGTCAGGTTGGGTTAGGTTAGTTATTCACGAATGATGAATGAAAACAATTATTATTCTTATAATTTAAAACTAAAATTTGAATGTAGGTAAAAAAAAATATATTTAATGAACAACGTGTTCTCAATAATATCAAGTTTACTTCTAATTTTTGATTTATTGTTTTTGTAGAAGGGCTACCACGTTTTTAACAGTTACATGTCGGTATCTAAAGAAGAATCTATGTGAATGAATGAATGAAATAGATGAATTCTCAAAATTTGTACATAGTAAACTAAACTATTCAAGGCAAAACGAACAATAAAACATAAATTTACATAAATATTAGGCTATCATTAGACTAATAAATACCTCGGTCGTTAGACTAAATGGCAAACGAATCACGTTGCGAAGGCCAGCACTGTCAATATCTACCTATGTATGTATTTCGGTGTTCAACATAGTGCGGCACTATATTTACTGCGATTTTATTTTTTTTTCTAATTAAAAAAAGAAAGAAAATAACAAGATAAAGACCTCCGCAATAATTGTAGATAATGGAAACTCTGAGAAACAGTTACGTGTGTTATTCAATAAGCAAGGGATCTATCTAGAAAGACAAAAATATAACCCTTCTTAGCAGTCGGGTAAAAAAGTACACCGACTGAAGTCTCTTGTCTGCGCAAGGCACGGCTCCTACTGTTAACAACAGTCTTGAAAAGGAAAGTCATAGGATCTGTCTTCTATTTTGGACTCTTCACCAGAGGTAAGCACTTATGTAAAACGATCTAAATACTCTAGTTTCGGATAGTATAGCTAGAAAGTGTTAGATTAGATAGATGCTATCAGTAGCTACCAACGCGGCAAAGTACTGATTATGACATGTACCAAGGTATTGTCGATTCATTGATAAGCTTATACTTTTATATTGTCACGTACGTCAGCCAGTTTACAGCTCATATCGATAGCACCACTTGATGTTACTTGTCCTATACTGAGCCAAGTCTGCAAGTTGTTCTCGAGAGTCGAAAAGGCAAACGGAGGGTGGGATGCCCCCAGCCAGATGAACTGACGAACTAAAATGTGGCTGAGACAGACGAGATGCGGAAGGGGGAGGTCCCTGAGAATTGGCGCACATTGGGAGAGGTCTATGTCTAGCAATGGACTGCAATTAGACTAATTGATTTTTACCTTACATCATCATCTTAGGGTTGTTATCGATTTTATCCGGATACCCTCGGAGCCTGTAAACCGCTTACTCTTTCTACTTTACTCCCATAAAGCCGTATAAGCCTTATGGGAGTGACTACTGTCGGAACCCTTCAATTCTGAGAGGAAAGCCTGCGGCAGAACTTCGTTCGTCAATCAGCAATCCGTGTACCAGTGGCGAAGGATGAAGATTGAGTGGCAAAAAGAAATCTTACCACGATGTAATTGTTAGTATGTCATGTACCAAGCAACCCATTGAGAAGCCGGTAATAATCAGGTTATAGGGCCATCTCGCCACTGCCGATTACCGGTCGTGGTGAGGTTGGATTGAGCCCCTTGAGCAGGGGCGTATTTAAAGATTTGGCGCCCCGGGCCACTTAGGTTTGCCGCCCCCTATGCAGGCGCGATCCGAGGGGGGGGGGGGGGGATCACAGGGGACATGACTCCCCCCCCCCCCCCCAAACCATGCACGTCATATTGAAAAGTACGAGGGGAGGGGGGGGGGGGGTTAAATTTCTTAAGGAATTTCCGAAGTGACCCCGCCCCCAAACTTCAAGCTGCGACCGCGCCTGCCCCTATGTGACGTTCGCGTTCACCGTTAGCCTGCGCCCAAGAGGCTGACACAAAATAGGGGTCCGTCAGAAATTGCTGGAGATTTTCAAGCCTGATTCGTGAGATCTCTATCTTATGGTGCGAGGGAAGTGACTTCCATCGATCTCTCCACTAACCCAGGCTCCCAACCAGAATCCCTTCAAGGGGAAATATTTGCATTCCATTCCATTAAAGCGCCCTACGTAGAAGATGATATCGCAACCAAAAATCACTTGAGTACAGCAGTAGCTTGTGAAGAATGATGTTTTATGGCTCAAAGGCAACAGCAAAAGCACCGCTTTGGGACCTGGCAGCACTCTAGGCTCTAAAGGCACTCGGATCCCGTTTTGAAGGGCTCTATAACATATGCCTCAAGTAGAGACGGATTCCGAAAATTTGAAAGACAGGAAAACTGGTCCTCTTCTGCAAAGGTACCGTCCGCCTATCGGCTCGTTGTATTGATGGACAAGGTATGCAGTCATGCAGGTGTTTTAAACGAATTATTTCTCGTGAAGTGCCATATCGAGCGCCTTACAGGAGTGAGGCCGAATTTGGTAGACAATAAATTTGGTTATAGTCGGGAGCACCGTGGATGCCAACACGCGCTTGAGGGCCCTGGTGGAAGAAGCAGTGGCACGGCGAGTTGATGCTGGCAGTGTCTATTGTTGCCTACGTCTTTAACACCTTGCCATGGAGCTGCATCAGAGCTGCACTCTTTCACCACGGGGTGCCTCGCTATCCTCGCGTCATTGTCGGGCTTACTTATCGGTGAAAGCCAGTATCTACCCATGTAGGACAGGGCTTGGTAAGTGAGATATGTGGCGGGGTGTTCCGGCTGGCGCGGATCTGGGGCCGCTTCTGTGGAACATCGGCTAGGACTGGATGGTGACGGCACGAAATCAGAAGCAACCAAGTAAGCCACAGCTGGAGTTACCCAAGTCCTTGGACGTATTTGGTGACTGGATCTGAAGTGGGCATACCTGGTTCTCTTAAATAGACTTCGGATGCAGGTCAGCCGAAGTAACGAAAACCGAATTAGATGGAGTTTCTCAGATAAGGTGGACCCAGGCACCACGGTGTGAATGCGGAACTACAGTGAGGTAGGCGCTGTACACCGCAGGAACTCATGGGTGCCTCTGAGAAAGCCATCAGGGTGGTTGCACACTGGGCAAACAAAATATGACATATGTAGTCGACTCGACAAAAGGAGAAGATTAGCTCGGATGAGGTGATGCTTGAAGGGGGTTCTCACACGTCTTCGCTGCCGATAACGCGATAGAGTTATCACAGTAGCTTCTCCTACCAGCTGACGCAATGCGCTCAGCTATGGCTGCTTCGGTGAGTTCCTGAGACATACAGATCAGGAGCCGACCCCTGCAATGCCACCTCTGCCTGGGCTCCTCCATGTATATGCCACTTCACGCGTTGTATTCTTTAAGCAACCGTCAGAGCGGGAAACCTCTCACCGCAGGTCCTGGTGCTAGTTATGGCCGTCTGCGAGGGGTGATTATTCCTCGTGAAGTGCCACATGCGGTCTCGGTTTAAAACCGCACACCGTCTCTGTCGGGTCTCAATTATCGGGTGTAAAGTTACCCAATCAGATATTTCCCTCGCAACCCGGCTGACCATCAAATCAAATCAAATATATTGGAGTAACAGGCGACCGCACCTGTCGCCCCCAGGTCTCGAGGAAACAGCCGCCCCTTAGCTGCTCTTATCTGTGCTCTCTGCTAGTCATAAGGATACGTGGAAACCCTATGAGTAGCCATTTACAGCGCCGCTACCACCTCGGCCGGAATTAACCGTAGGCGGTAGCGTCTCCCTGCGTGAAAAAGGCGCTGCCGTCTTCGGCGCCCAAGCTGCTTGGCCCCAGTTACACCGTACTTGAACGCAAATGTTATTTAGGGTTTTCTAATTTGAATGCAATTAAAATAATGAGTGACATAGTCATATTGTAACTAAGTAAGCTCCGAAAAATTAAAATAAAAAAATATACGTAATATTTACTCTAATAGGCGCCTTTTAGAGTCAAGATTAAGGCGCCCAGAGACATAGATATTCGGGGCGGCAGGTTGCAAGGGGCGGCGGAACCGCCCCGAGCGTTTATCTCTGGGCGCCTTTTAGAGTAAAGATTAAGGCGCCCAGAGACATAGACATTCGGGGCGGCAGGTTGCAAGGGGCGGCGGAACCGCCCCGAGCGTCTATCTCTGGGCGCCTTTTAGAGCAAGATTAAGGCGCCCAGAGATAGACGTTCGGGGCGGCATTTTGCGAGGGGTGGCGGAACCGCCCCGAGCGTCTATCTCTGGGCGCCTTTTAGAACAAGATTAAAGCGCCCAGAGATAGACGTTCGGGGCGGCAGGTTGCGAGGGGCGGCAGAGCCGCCCCGAGCGTCATCTCCGGGCACCTTTTAGAGCAAGATTAAGGCGTCCAGAGATAGACGTTCGGGGCGGCAGGTTGCGAGGGGCGGCGGAACCACCCCGAGCGTCTATCTCTGGGCGCCTTTTAGAGTCAAGATTAAGGCGCCCAGAGATAGACGTTCGGGGTGGCAGGTAGCGTGGGGCGGCAGAGCCGCCCCGCGCGTCTATCTCTGGGCGCCTTTTAGAGTCAAGATTAAAGCGCCCAGATCAGATCTTCAGGGTCGGCAGCACGAGTGTGACGCCCATGGTGTTGCATACGTCCATAGGCCACGGTAACCACTTTCCATCAGGTGGGCCGCACTGTGTGCTTGACTGCAACCTAAGTGGTATAAAAAAAAAATTTTTCGCTCGGGGCGGCTCCGCCGCCCCTCGCAACCTGCCGCCCCGGGCCATGGCCCCCTTGGCCCTAGGGTAAATACGCCCCTGCCCTTGAGGCTTGAGACTTGGCAAATGAGGCTTGGCATAATCCATACTAATTAATACTACTACTAATACTACTAATAACATACTTAATAACATTCAAAGCCAATTCGCGAAAGACCCAAAATCATTCTGGCAATATATAAGATCAAAGCGTAGCCGGGTCAATAGCCAGAATATCATAAAAGATGGCCAACACCTTGCGAATGAAGACTGTGCTAGGGAATTTGCTGAGTTTTTTGAATCCGTATACAATACGCAACGACCACACCTGGACGCGCGTGCGGTGTCCGCGGAGGTGGGCGCGTCGAGCGCGAGGGTACATATTGACACGCTCACTCGTCAAGATATAAGGAAGGCACTTTCGAATCTTAAGCCTAAGCGTTCATCGGGCCCTGACGGTATACCTGCATTTTTGTTTAGGGACTGCAGCAGGATATTGGAAGAGCCACTACGGTATATTTTTAACACATGTCTAGAACAAGCTGCATTTCCATCTCGGTGGAAAATGACGCGAGTGATACCGGTTCCCAAAGGAAAGGCAGGTCCAAATATCAGTGGTTATAGACCAGTGGCAGTGCTATCTACACCTGCAAAAGTGTTTGAGTCTGCGATCCAACACAGCTTACAGAGACAAGTAGCCACGCAGCTGTCTGATGCACAACACGGATTTAGGCCAGGGCGCAGCACTGTGACCAACCTTCTCAATTTTATGGTCAAAGTAGTACCAGCAGTCGATTCAGGAGTACAGGTGGATACGGCATACTTTGACTTCAGAAAAGCATTCGATACTGTTGATAATGATGTGTTATTAAGGAAACTGGCAGACATAGGATGTACACCACATCTACTGAACTTCTTCGTCAGCTACATGGAAGATCGGCAACAGTATGTAGACTATAAGGGGTGCGAATCCGAGCCATACTACACTAGATCCGGCGTGAGTCAGGGTAGCAATTTGGGGCCTCTCCAATTCATAATCATGGTAAACAACTTACCGGAAGCTGTGAGGCATGGGTCATGTTTACTGTATGCGGATGACCTTAAATTGTTACTCGAAGTAAGAGATAAGTCTGATTGCGAACGTATGCAAGAAGATATAAATCGGGTGGTAGAATGGAGTCGTGAGAATAAACTCTTCTTAAATGCCTCAAAATGCTCGGTAATGACGTTCTCTCGTGCACGTTCCTCTATAGAGTACGAGTATACGGTAGAAGGGACACCCATGCAGCGGACATCACAGGTGCGTGACTTAGGGGTACACCTCACTCCAACATTGTCATTTCGACAACATATTATTGACATATGCAAGAAGGCGTATAGGAACTTGGGTTTTGTTCTACGGCAATCACAGGGGTTCACAAATGTTACCACGTTAAGGGCGTTATATGATGCACTAGTTCGTAGTCACCTAGAACACAGTGCAGCCATATGGTCCCCGCATGAAATGAAGTACAGCGTGATGTTGGAGCGTGTCCAAAATAAATTCACACGTCACCTGTACTTTAAGCTGTACGGGGTTTATCCTTTTTACCCATTGATGTACCCCACACTCTTTGTACTAGGCATGGTAGGGTACAATCAGCTCAGAGTACGGCGGGACTTCACGCTCGCCGTATATATAGTGAAGGTACTGCGTGGACTAGCTCACAACCCGGGAGTGCTGTGTCACCTGAACCTCCACGTGCCCGACCGGTACGTGTGGCGGCGGAGGCGCCCGCAGCTGCTGGCGGTGCCGCGCGCGCGCACCAACTTGCAGGCCGAGGCCCCGTTCACTCGGGCTCTTCGCGCCCTGAATATGATAGCCGAACTAGTGGACCTGTTTACGGGTTCTTTGAGTGAATTTACAAAGGCCTCATTATATATTTTTAGTTATAAGATTTAGTTTGTAAATATTTATAGTATATGTACAAAGATGTTTATTGGACTAACTGCCGCATTGGGGCAACCTGTAATGGTAGTAGTTTAGATTTAATAAATAAATAAATAAATAAAAAAAATGATTAAGTACTAATACCTATTATAAATGCAAAAGTAACTCTGTCTGTCTGTTACGCTTTCACGCCCTATCCACTGCACCGATTTTGGTGAAATTTAGTACAGAGATAGATTAGACCTTGAGAAAGGACATACTATAGTCGAACTTTTAATTAGCTGCAGTAAAATGACGTTTTGTGGGATACCACTTTTTGAAGAAAAATAAATAGGGATGTGACTAAGTGAGTAAGTGAATCATTCAATAAATGAATGATCTTTGGTTTGGTTTTAAAGATTCAATATTAAGTTGTAATGTATTTTTTTATTCTATTATTATTACATATGATAAAGAATTGATCTTTTTCAGTGAAAGTGTAGGAATGTACATTCAAAACGAATCAAAATTGTAATAATAATGTTATATAATCAATGTTTTTCGGAATCCTGTCGCTGTTGCTTTCGGTCACACTAATGACAAATCTGTCTGTCTATTCATCATCTAATATGATCGAGGTGGTACATATTGTGTTCCTCTTTTATAGTGTGAGACACAAAAGTCACTCCACTTAGCCGGTGTCACATTGTTGATTACTTCTTGGAAAAAAGTTTTCACTTCTAGCATTTCATACGTCTTATTATTTTATCTGCGACGTGCCCCTTTGCCTGAGACCAAAATAACTCATCGGCTTAATTCACAGTGATAAGAGGGCAGTCTTAGAAGTCTGATACCTTTATGTGCAGCCATCTCGAATGGCCTTCACCATATTTGGTTCAAATGCAATATTTTTAGTGGTCAGCCACTCTAGAATTCGTGCTTTCGTCTACGACATCTCCGGGATTCTTTCGATCGAGAGTGATAGAGCGCGTTGATAATATAATTGAGCGTTGCGAATAATTAAATCATGTATACTAAGCTGAATACTTATAGAAGTGTCTCAAACTGACCCGAAGAAATGTTGACCGCCATGGCACAGATTACCCACACAATACACAACTATTAAGTTCGAAACTTATTTGATACTAGCACTTTTTAAATAGCTGTCATTGTCAAGTAAACGTTATTTTTCCATTACAAGAAGTGAAAAAAATCCTCGTGAAATAGATAGACCGTTTTAGCCGTGTCAAAACCGACATGTCCGGAGGATACCACTTATAACGTTTTTATTTGAGATGAAACTATACTTAAACAGCATAAGACTCGAATTAAAAACTTAGGACGTTACTAGGTCTCTAAGATATCTTTCAAATGGGATCTACAACTCATGCTAGCCTAGTACAAAAAAAATCAGTATCGCTTCTACATAAATTCAATAACTTGAGTCCACGCCAAAAACTTATATCTCGGTGTATAAAAATCATCACAATTGAAATATTACGGCAAATAGGGTAAAATAATGAATGGATTTAACTACTTTAGAGTATGTTTATATTTTTGAAATATTAAAATCATTACCCAGATATATTATATAATATGAATATCTTTTTTCTTATTGAAATTCAAACACAGGGGCTCAAAAGTGGAGGGTAGGTACAATATTTTTTTGGAAAACGCTCAATTACGACTACTGCTACTGCATTCGGCTTGAGTTTGGGTAGAATGCCGGCGAACCACACGTCGAAACACTCAAAAAGGAAATGTGTAAAAGGATCAACGTTTATACAGCCTTTTATTTATATGAATAATAAATAGAATTAAGTATGATCATTATGAGTAAGTTATGGAACGATTAGAATGATCTTCTGCGAACTGAATCACATCCCTATTGAGGTTAGGCTGTAAACATTATTTTACGCAATGACATTTTGAAACGTCATTTTACTGCATCTAATTAAAAGTCGAAGTATAGGCTATGTTTGGTCGCGATAACCGACCTCCACGCAGGCGGAGCCGCAGGCAAAAGCAAGTTATAATATAAAACAAAAGAGCTTTGACATAGGTCTACCTAATCTTATTTACATGGCAGTTAAATATAGATTTAAATTTTATATTATACCTACTAAATCTAGTGACGACAATTGTATTGTATTAAAATGATTCATACAGGAAAGTGCAGAGATATCATTACAAAACTATCGGTCATGGGCCGTGAATACCTAATATGATAAATTAGTACATATACACATACAGACGGCTTTATATCTGTATATCCCCGAAGAGCCAGGTAGAGGAGCATTATCACCTATTTTCACGAACTTTTGACTGTACTTATTTTTAAACCGCTAGAAGGGTGAGCTATTGCTATCTATAAAAAGTTTTATAATATGGGCTGTATATTTATAGTTCGGGACAGCCTCCGTGGCGTAGCGGTTTGGAGCCCTAAAAAATCCAAAAACAACGGTCTAACTGCAAAGCTTCGATATCGCCTAATGTTAACATTGGGTTGTGGAGGTCAGATGACAATCGCTTCACGGAAAATATCGAGGTCTAGCCAATTCCGTAGTTAAGACTGGTAAAGCGGACCCCAGACTCCGAGCTGAAAGCTTAGGATGCAACTGGGAATTAACGCTAAGAGGAAAAGAAATTTATAGTTTGGGACATACTTATATTTTAGACCTAAAATGTGCTCTACACGCGCAGTAGGTACACGTTTCTTGGGTGTCTTTTAAGGATAGCACGGGGTGCTACTGCGGTGGACGAGCTCAAGTCCACTAAGCATAGATTATTACAAAACAATCCGCGCGCAGGGCCTCGTTTGTCTCGCGATTTAGGTCCAAGATATGTGCCCCGAGGTGCCTGTACTGTCCCACTGAATCGAATAAAAAAGTATATTACTAATTTGTATCATATTGAATTTTATCATATTTTGTAGCGTTTCTTATCGCACTATAAATAACATCGCGTGTGCAATTTATTTAAACATATTATATTTGTTTAAAAATACATGGAGCATGTGTCATACATGACTAGTCTTCAGATTAACCCATCTATCTATATATCATCAGTATCTGCTACCTAGCGACTGTCGGTAGGCTTTCGGCTCTAGGCTAGACCTTTGAGAGGAAAGCCTGCACCACACCCTCGCCCATCAATCGGTAGGTGTACCGACTCACAGGTTAGCTTGGGACCTTCCAAGTTCCAACAGTTCACGCATGTATCGCACAAGGTGGATTCGGAACCCGAAACCTCAGAATTACCTGACTTCCCTTTAATTTATCTACCTATGTATCTTGAGTTTGCAGTGTAATATATTTTTAGAGGATATTAGCAAACGAAATTACTAAGATTCCCTCTATCACCCCCAGCTAAGCTAATTTGCTTTTGTTAGGAGTGGGTTCATGTCGGTAGCGTAATGGCCATGATTCGTACCCGGGCCCTTTTGATCGTTAAGCTGACTCCTTAACCATTAAGCTATCGACGCTTCAAAAATTATTTCACACCCAATTTAGGGGTAAGCCTTCATGCATCCATGAAACTGCATTATCTGCATAGCGCCCTAATGTCTCAGAGACGTTTTTAAGAACTATACGGTACCTACATCATACGCTACGGTAGACCATCAAAGCATTGAAGCATTAAACAATACTTACTTCCCAGTACATACGGCCCACTCGTACAGTTTGTCCAGCAGGTTTTCACTAAGCAAGTAGTCGAGGCAGGCGGCTGGACTTGTGGCTGTGTTGATCTCCCTCGCTCTGGCTTCAAGGACCAACAGTGTTGTTAGCTGTTCCAAGTGGTTGACTACGCCTAGGACATCATCGTGAAGGTGTTGAGGCTGTAAGGTAATGATGCATTCTCAATATTTTTCAGTCTTAACACAAGTCAGCTTGTGGTCCCACAAATCAGTTACGTTGCAGTGAAATTAATCCCTGCATCGCTACTATGACGTATTATAAGCGATCGTGTTTTGGACCGTGTTCTAGAGGGATGAAGCTATAATATGGTGGGGCTATATCTCTCTCGTTCATGCAAGCAGTCGCGCTGCGCAGCGAGATATCGTGGTTGGCCCACTGAATATACCAAACGACACCAAACTTGCCACACACCTTTCTTACCAGCAAGAATAAAACCAAACGCAATTAAGGCTTAAGAGTGCGCATAAAGCTAGAAAAAAATCAGATTTCACCCGCACCCCTCGCACGTCCCGCTCTCGCCTGTCGTCGCTCCGGCAAGTCCGCCACCTATTTTGTGTGGCAGCGTCCCGCCATGTATAGTTTGAAGGCGCACAGTATACCCAAAATACTCAGATAAAATTGTCAAAATACGAGTTGCATCATTAACTATCTACTTTGGAAACACAATAAATTTCTTTTTGGTAAAAAAAATATTTCTGATAAAATGAAAAGGTAAGTAAGTAAGTAAAGGTCGTCGGCAACGACGACATATTCCCAGGTGTGTTTATATATATATAACACCTCTATGTGTTTTTGGTCAAGTTTTCAGGAGAGACATTAAACTGTTTTATTACATAATTGATGAGCGTATCAAAAAACTAAAAATGTAGTATGATGCTAAAAAATATTATGCATGAACTGAGATATAAGTGAAAATTATAAACGGTACTATCCATCCACAATAAATTTTTTTTCCATTTTGATACACATATCAGAATTATCTTCCTAGCGCCATTTCTTACAAGTGAAAAATATATACATATCAGATTTGTTATGGACCTCAATAGGATTTATATAAGGGATAAATACTGACAGATGGCAAGGTACATAACATACGAAGTAAATAAATACCCACTATAAACTTTATTAAGGCATACAAGTAAAAAAAATAAAAGTAGTACAACTGTTCCGTGTACAGGGTCCTACTAACACCTTTGAGACCCAAGCCAACCTCACTTGCTAGTCGGTGCACATGTTAAACAACGGACGAGGTTCTGGTGCCGATTTTCCTCTCGGAGTTGGGAACTAATTGCTGATCGTTCCTGGAATAGCCGATAATATGATAATCAGAAAAGAAGAGCAAATCTCCGAGTTCCGAGGTGCACATTATGCTGCCAATTAGTTATAAACTTTAGTTGCATCTGAGCCCTTCCCCTCGGCGTCCGGGGTGCGCTTTTCCAGTCTTTTTTTTAATATAGGACACGTCAAATTGACTTCGCCCCGCCTGATGGTAAGCAAAGTCTCTGCAAAGAGGGTCACCATTACAGACATGTACCATGTTACAATGGTGGCACTCAGCTTGACGGCCTCATCAGAATATGCTTTTTCACGCCCCGCTTGAAGGACCCGTGACTGTAGGAAGAGGGAAACACGTGAACTGATAAGGAATTCCAAGACTTAATAGTGCGGCAGAAGAAGGAGTCGCCGAACCGCTTGGTTCTTGATGGAATATTGTGCACCGTATGCGGGAGGCGTCTAAGTCCTGCACGTGTTGTCCTATACAGGAAAGGAGAGGGTGGGATTAGTTGGAAGAGCTCATCAGAACATTCACCATGGTAGAGACGGTAAAATACCGCCAAAGATGCCATATCTCTACGCAACTGCAAGGGCTCGAGGGTGTTGGTGACCTCAGGATTCCCAATAATGTGGACCGCACGTCGCTGCAGCCTGTCGAGAGCATCTAGTAAGTACTTTGCGGAGCCATCCCAGAGATGAGAGCAGTATTCCACGCAAGAGCGAATTTGTGTCTTATAGAGAAGGCACCGCTGCTCCGGCGTGAAAAAACGTCTCAGTCTGTTCAGGACACCGAGTTTACGCGAGGCTGTTTTGATGATACTCTCAATGTAGTTTTTGTTGTTCGCTGAAAACTGAATTTGCAGCGAACATCCATACCTAGGATATTGAGATTGTCCTGTAGTGGCAGTGGCGTGTTCTGAAGAGTTGGAAGGGGAAGGAAAGAAGATACCTTTGCTGTGAACGCGCATGCCTGCGTCTTCCTGGCGTTGAACTCGACCAGGTTTTCCGAGCCCCATTGAGAAACGTGGCTCAGGGTCCGGTCTTCTTTTTTCCGCGATATCAGACTGCTTGGCCGCAGGATGTCCGTGATAGCCTCCGTGTAAGGTGCTATCGTCTGCATAGCATAGCGCCGCAAGTTTCTAGACACACCGTTTAACATCTTTTCGAGTATAGGGAGCTATCGCTATCGTCAGCGACGATCACCGCCGATCACCGCCGATCACCGCCGTAGTCACTTGGAAGACTAAGTCAAGCTGGTATCAAAGAAACAAGGTAGTACATCACTGCGGGGCAAATACTCCTTCTTTAAAACGCTCCCGTTCTGCCCCACATGGAGTACTGCTGTCACAGTTTTGCCTGGGCTAGCTAGACCTCTTCGACTTGGTGCAAAGACGGGCGCTGAGGATCGTCGACCATCCCATACTCACAGGCGGGGTAGTAGTCCCTCTCAACCTCAGAAGGTACTTGCTGTGGTTGTTTTACCGCCTGTATGATGGTTTGTATTCAGAAGAATTGTTTGATATAATGCCTAGAATATTTTTACTTTATATCGCCGCTCCGCTTGCCATAGACCAGCTATACTCTAAGTGTGTTCCGCGGAACCCTAGGGTTCCGTGATACCTCTGTCGGGGTTCCGCAAGAATTTAGAAATAAAAAAATCAAAACACCTCTCTCTGGTCGCTCCGCGGCTGTGCGGACTCCGCGGCCGCGCGGAGACAAAACGCTATGAATGTTATTTATTTATTTATTTGTATTTGTATAAGCTTGTGTTACATTAGCTGGTACAATATCTCATAAGTTTGGTCTCAACAATTTTATACTTGTACAACGCGTTCGCTCTAAGTTTGCCGGTCTGTGGAATGCGCGTACCCTCCCCCACGTGACAACAAAACTTATAATGTGTCATAGTTTTACCCAAATATCTAACGTACACAATTTTTATTGTTACAATTAAATAAAAAATTTCGAACGTCATACACTCATACCTATCGCCAGCGGCAAACTTAAAACGAGCGGGTAGTATACTTGTAAGCGCTCAGTCTCTTTGATAAAAGCCGCCTCTGAATTAGACGCTATAGTTGTCAACAAGCGACTTTCGTCTCTAACTTCAAAGGATAAAGTCGATATTGTTTACAACGCTATTTTTAAATTTCTGTTTTTATTTTTGCTTTTTGTTTATCAAAGGTGCCGACTCGAGTATTTTCGAGAATATTTGAGATCGAGTCTAGGACTAAGTATAAAAGCGGCGATCGCGCGTTGGCGTCGTCAGTTGATGATTAGCGTTCGGAGCGATAAGTTACTACCTACTTACAAGCTCGCTAGCGAGAAACTAGTGTTCATTGTTTTACTGCCTGCTGTATTCTGTTGTCTCAGTTTTATACATTTCTTCCCTGTAGGTTCTAAATTTAGTCTCTTATACGCAGTAACGATTGTGCATTATTTAAACCCCACTATCCTGACTTGTAACATTATAAATAAAGAAGAATGGAACTATGGCTTAAAGGTGTTAAACGTGTTCCAACAACATCTTCTAATGACGCTGAATGTTCAAAAGCAATGCGCGCGGAGAATTTAGCAATCACCGATCCAGAAGATGATGCTACGAGTGCCACGACGTCAAGCTCGACGGTTTCAAAGACGAAAAAAAGGAAGTATGATGAATCTTATATCAGTTTCGGATTTGTTGATTCCAACGGCTCACCTCTCTGCATGCTCTGTAGTAAACTGCTTCCTAATAGTTCCATGGCACCTGC
Organism: Eilema depressum; assembly: GCA_914767945.1. Classification (NCBI taxonomy): domain Eukaryota; kingdom Metazoa; phylum Arthropoda; class Insecta; order Lepidoptera; family Erebidae; genus Eilema; species Eilema depressum. The sequence goes on along the minus strand of OU612033.1, from coordinate 12,662,670 downwards.
CAAATTGCGTCGACATTTAGAAACCGTACACCCCGAGACTAAAGACAAGAATAAAGAATTTTTTGTTCGCAAAAAAGATCAGTTATTAGAAAGTCAAAAAAATATGATGCATGTAACACAAACTACCAACGAAAAGGCCACGGAGGCATCATATTTAGTTAGCTATCGCATTGCACAAGCAGGTGAAGCGCACACTATCGCTGAGAAATTAATAAAACCATGTGTATTAGACATAACAAAATGTATGCTTGATGAAAAATCTGCAAAGCATCTTTCTACTGTTCCGCTATCAAACGATACTGTTTCACGACGAATCCATGATCTGGCAAGCTACGTCAAACAAGAACTAGTTACACGTCTACAAAATACACGATTCGCTTTGCAAATGGACGAGTCGACTGATGTCGCTGGTTTGGCTATCCTGCTGGTTATTGTGAGATATCCATATAAAAGTTCTTTTGAAGAAGACATGCTTATGTGTTCATCGCTGCTTACAAACACTACCGGGGAAGAAATTTTTAATAAAATAAATATATTTTTTGAAGAACATAATCTCAGTTGGAACAATTGCATTGACATTTGTACAGATGGGGCCAAGGCGATGACAGGTAAAACAGCAGGAGCAGTGTCACGAATGAAAAATAAAGCGCCTAATTGTAGTTCCAGTCATTGTATTCTGCATAGACAAGCACTTGCGATGAAGCAAATGCCGTCTAATCTAAAATTAGTTATGGATGAAGCGGTAAAAATAATTAATTTTATCAAATCACGACCACTACAATCCCGATTGTTCTCATTATTGTGTGAAGATTATGGCAGCAAACATAAAACACTGCTGCTCCATACAGAAGTGCGATGGCTGTCTCGGGGAAAAACTTTAACAAGGCTATTTGAACTTAGAGCCGAGTTACAAATGTTTCTTTCAGCAGATACTTCTTTTAATTTGAAGGACCGTTTGTATGATAAAACTTGGTTGTTCCGATTGTCTTTTATGGCGGATATCTTTCAAAAACTTAACGAATTAAATTTATCGTTGCAAGGTAAACAGACAACAGTGTTTCAGGCCTATAATAAAATAACTGCTTTTAAAAGAAAATTAGATTTTTGGATCATTTGCATTGGTAAGAAAGAAATAGAAAGTTTTACATTACTCAGTGAGTTTGTTAGCGAAAACGACTCAGTAATGTTTGAAGATAATGTGTTTGAAGAATTGGTCCAATATCTCAGTTCGATGCGCGCATCTTTTGAAAAGTATTTTCCCGAAGAACACAATACAAAAATTAAAGTGAACTCCTGGATTCATAATCCTTTTTTACCCAACTTGGAAAAGCCTGAAAACATGCCAAATGAGATATATGAATCTCTTTTAGAAATGTCATCAGACACAAGTATGGAGTCATTGTTCAAAACGACGCCTCTTAATGATTTTTGGTGCAGAATCCAAGATGAATATGCAATGCTTGGCCAAATGGCTCTGGATATTCTTCTCCCGTTCCCAACTACATATTTGTGCGAAACAGGATTCTCTACCTACGCAGCCACGAAAACAAAATATCGCAATAGACTGGACGCCGAAGCTGATATGAGACTCCAACTTTCTTCCATCAAACCTGATATCAAGCAATTGATGAAAAATAAAAAACAGTTTCATACCTCCCACTAGTTAGATTTTTTCTTTTTTAATGTTTTCTGTTATTGTCCTTACCAAGTGGTGAAGTAAATAATAATCAGTAACTGATACATTGTACTTTTATTATGCTGATTAATAAAGAATACACTTATAAAAATAATTGTTTTATTGTAGGGTTCCATCAAGTATTTTGCTTCCCAAAAGGGTTCCGTCATTTAAAAAGTTTGAGAACCACTGCCATAGACAGTGAATTCACTCTCACACAAATGGTGTAAAAACGTCTCACTTTATTCCGGACTTCGACCTTACGTGAGGCTGTTTTGATTTAATCATCTGTCTCGTTTTGTTTACTATTATAAGATTATTTACGTTGTAACAAAGGTAGAACACCAATTTTACAACCAACAAACCGAAGAAAAACAAGCTGTCAAATTGTCTATGTGCAAACCAATTCTGACATGTGCAACATGAGGATGAAAAACTCTTGATGTGAACACATAACCAATTTTGCAGTGTCAGAATTGCACATGTATATTTTGTCAAATCTATTTCTAGAAGGAATTAACACTTGGTTGTTTTTTCAGTTGATGCGCATTTTTTAAGGCCATCTAGCGAATAAAAAAAAAACAGAAAAAATGCACATAACGACTTTGGCAGGCGCACCGACGATTTGACGATTTGGGAAAAACAATGCTTTTACTTTAATTTAACATCTAGCGATGTTCGTCTAACTATATGTGATAAATTACCCAAATATTTTTTTTTTGCGAATTCAATTAATTTAATACTAATCCTAAGTCGGGTCATCCAAATAGTCCAAATAGTGGTTCAATATTACTGATGAACATTGTGTATAATATGGTTGCCCTATTTTATCATTACGTATAAGAAGCTAGGGCCCTGACATATTGAATCAAGGCTGGCTAAAATATACCGCTCATTCCACTCTGGTGCAAAATTTCCATCACAATTTGGATCTAGTTCTCTCAAAACTTCAACTTTCTCTAAATGTTTAATGGGAGATCTGTAAAAATAATTGCAAATTAATGACAAATCAATTACATAAGCATTGCATTGCTATTTTAATCTACTTGTAGATAATTTGATATAAATGCTAAATAAGTACATAATGGAAAAAATCAAACCCACAATAGGACTTGAATGCCAGGGTCGCGAACCTTGGCGTTCCAGCGCTCTTACTCTGTGCTATCCTTCCACGGGCAGTCATCCGCTTTCCGTGTGGTCATTTTTTTTAATTAAAATCACCGGGATACTCGTATTTACCATGCCGTTTGAATGTGTGAACATTCGGTACTAATGTGAATGACCATGTTAATCTCAAATCATATCATTCTACTTGTTCATGTTCATATTAATTTGCATATTATTTTACTGAAATGTTTTCTGAATGTGAGAAAAATCAATTGCAATAAGCTTACAAAGTTGACGAAAGTTTTTTATTAAGCGATTCGACCGGATCGGATTCATCAGCTTGTGTGATATTACGAGCTGAAGCAACTCTGAAATGCATTAAAATTGATAATACAATGTATAAATACTTTCGCAATATATTTAATAATTATATTAGTGCTATATAAATAATATTATACAAAAAACACGCGAGTAGTCAAAAACATCTATTTGATTTGCATATACTATACCCGAGCCGACGTTACTCCAGAGTTACCTAGCAACGGTGGATATTTGGTAACAAACTAAAGAAAGTAAAATAATATAGATACATTACCTTCGAAAATTAGCCATGAGTTGAATTCTTAGTTTCTTATATTCTCTTTTAGAGTGTTTCTTTTATATTTTTTTAATTGGCTCATTTTTAACGAACTTTCTTGACACGGAAAACAGAAAGACAGTCCTCCCGTCTCAACGGGGCGAGCCCGACTAAATGATGAAACAACAGATGGCCGACACCTCGGGTCAGGTGCGATAGAAAGAGAGCGTTATGCGCGGAATAAGACCGTCGTAAGCGCCAAATTCATTTTTTTTTAATCACTCGTAAAATCCACACAATTTTTTCAAAGTGAAAATAGAGTCACTGGGTTACATAATTTTACACTTTGTATTCAAATATTGACTCAGTTGTGTGCATAATATTGGAAATAAATTGATTTTAGTAGTAAATAAGGCATAACTTTGTGATTTTATTCTATCGAAAAAATATTATTATTTTATGTTTTCACCATGAGCAGTCCCTTACAAATATAACATATTTTCTATTAAAAAAAACCCAGCTCATTTGTGGCTTACTTTCGGGTATAAACATCAAATCTACGATCAGCAATTTAGCTTTATACCCCCTCTTAATCTCATCCACAATCTCATTGCTAGGATTCCTATACATCATGCTCAATAGCAGTGACTTACAAAAACATTGAGTATAACACATGTCGAGTTTTATGTATAAAACTAGACATTGTGTTATACACTGTCCTGGAACCTGCATCGAAGGTAATCGGCAATAAATTGGAGGAGTAGGCAACACAACAACGTCAATACTCGATTAAGTATCTCCTCTTTAAAGTTTGAGATAACACAGAGAAATCACATCAACTCTAAGCAAAACGAGTTGTTACTGACTGCAACGAGTAGTTCTCGAATCGAGATTAATTCGTAGGGTAGAGTATAGTCAGGTGGTTTCCCTAAATTCTTATCATCTATTCAGGTACCTGAGATTTAAGTATGATGTCGTGCGCCTGTTGCCAGTGTTTACAGAAGGAGTTGTAGCAGGCGTGAGGCTCGTAATCATGGCGAGGGTCCAGGGAGCGCGACAGCTGTCGGGCGAACGAGAGGCTCGTGGTCCGGAGCCAACTCATGTTGCAGCGTTATTTTTGGGTCATCTGTAAAAGACAACTTATTAGGTACAGCTTTTGGTAAAACAATGGGCATATGACCGTTTTCTGGGCGAGAAGAGAATAAAAGCACAGCCCTCTTTCTGGCTCAAAAAAACAGACTCAGAAAACAGGTATTGGAATTAGAATTCTTGTTCAAACTCTGCGATCTGTTTGTCGTTAATATTATAAAAGGAAACTAATCCCAATGCGACGCGTGTTCAAAGACATAGAGATCGGTGGATCAACACATTCATTCCATGATAATAATTATACTGTTTTTGGTTGAACGCCTTCATAAACAATTCTATCGTGAGAGAACGTACATTGTCATTCAATTTCGTGTCTGCTTGTTTGAGCTGCTCGCAAACAGCAGCAGACTGTCTTATATCCACATATTATTATAAGTTCATTCACTCAAATTTCAGACTGCATACTTAATAATTACTTATCATTACCGTTTCACCTTAGTAAGGATGAACTTGCCTTGGAAAATTTCCTTCATATTATTAGGAAATGAAAAAATAAACTCGCCGAAATGTAGATACGGGCATAACTGCCGAATAACGCAAACGACAGGCAAGACAGACGAGAGTTGTGTGAAATAATTTTTTTGGATTTATTGGAATTTACGATACCCTATTACGTGGGACCAAAATTCATAGTTGGCGAAATGTGGGTGATAACTGATAATACACCTCTGCCTACACCTTTGGGTGTTTACATATATTTTTGGCGTGAGTATCTATAATTATGTATGTAAATTTTTTGGAAAGTCCACGGGTAAGGTGCTGTAATTGCGCCAAGGCGAAGTCAGGGTACACAGCTACTATCTTCTAATATATAAAATTCTCGTGTCACAATATTCGTTCCCATACTCCTCCAAAACGGCTTGACCGATTCTTATGAATTTTTTTATGCATATTCAGTAAGTCTGAGAATCAGTTACTATCTGTCTTTCAAACCCCTAAATGGAAGGTGCAGCGGGAACGGGATCAAGCGGAAACGGGATTTGACTACCACGCGGACCGAAAATATGGCGGTACGAAGTTCGCTGGGTCAGCTAGTAATATTATAAAGTGCTAGTCATTACTTTTCCTAAGCAGACTCCTTTTTTTAATACTCATGTGAGTTTTTAAAAAGTACTAGTAATATACGCACATACGCACAATTATACTTCACATTTCGTCCTCAAGATTAGTATTTTATTTTAACTTGTAGTAACGCATAGTTCTCACCACTCTGCACTGTATTTGAGGGTATAGTTTTTTTTTTTTTTTTTGTCGGGTAGGTGACCGTTTCGTGCTTCCGTCAGTTGTGTTAGCGCTCATTCGCAGTTCAGTGCTCGACCACTCCACTCGTGTTCTCCCACTAAAATATAAAGTGTTGTAAAAAATATGTCCAAACGTAACTCTGAAAGTTTAGACGACGACCTGGCGCGTCTTTTTAAAAAAGTGTAAAGGTTAGAAAAGAAGATTCGTGCTCGTAACGTCGCAAATGCCAGTGAAACAGGTATGTACCGACTAAGCTTTCTTTTTAAGTGCAAGTGATATAAAAATGAGTACCTACCTACCTTAAAATTTTAATAATGCAACCGAAATAGTCATTGGGGCTTTTTCACCGCATTGATTATAGTTGGCGCGCAGCTCGCTGGGGGCTGCGCCTAACCGATATTCTTAGATAACGCCCGTTATCAAAATGTTAGCCATGTAATTTTATTTGCAGTGGCACTCACAATATACAAGTGAAATGCAATCTAAATAGTCATTGGGGCTATTTCATGGCATTACTATATTTGGCGCGCAGCTCGTTGGGGGCTGCGCCTAACCGATATTTTTAGATAACGCCTGCTATCTAAATAATCCTAAATTGGCTTCAATCAAATCAAAAAATGAGCAGTGTTTACTGCAGAGCGTTACGTTTTTTGAAATTTCAAACAACGGTGGTATCGAACTACCGTCCTACTTTTTTTAATAAAAATAAATTACCGCTATACAAAAATTAATTCTTAATTATATACAAAAATCACTTACCTGCATTATCTTTGCACATTCCAGTGCCTCTTCCGGGCGTATCACAAGAACTTTCACCTATGCCGATCGAAGATCAAGAGGCGGAAATTCCATTTAACGAACATCCACCGATCCCGGCTGACTTTCTTTTTAATGAGGACTGCACTCAGTTGCCTATTCAAGAGCCCTACGATGCTGTGCCTGGCGATCAGGCCAGTCAACAGATTATAGAGACCCTAGATCAGGGGACCTCTACAAAAAAAGATAATGACACCGTCATGGCACCTAATGCTGTCGAATTGATCGAATTAGACGATGACATCTTGGAGATTCTAGGAGATGATCCTACCTCGGAAGTCAAACGAGGCCCAGAGACTCGAAAGGAGATCGCCTCTAGGTTTCAACATTTAGCAGCTGAAGGCTTATCCAAGGATTGCCGAAAAGAATTGGTGAACAAGTACCCCTTGCCCGCCAATTGTCTCCACGTTGGTGCACCTTCTATTAATCCCGAAATAAAGGCGGCACTCACTGAAAATATTTTAAAACGAGATAAAGGTATAGAAACTAAGCAGAAAGAAATGGCTAGTGCTATCTCATGTCTTACCGAAATTATTTCTTTACACCTTTCTTCAAAGGAAAAGAATAATGTAGTTTTACAAAAACTTATGGACGTTGGGCGTATCTTGTGTGATATACAACACGGAGATTCTGTGACCCGACGCAATTTCATCTTATTTGCAGTAAAAAATGACATGCAAGAGCATTTAAAAAACACAAAGATAGACACATTATTATTTGGTGAACAGCTATCGGAGACAATTAAATCAGCAAGGGCCGTCAATAAGTCTGGCGCTGATTTGAAGGCTGATACCAGCAAGACAGTCCCACTTAAAAAGACAACGAAACCTCCAGTTACGTCGACTTTAAACCAGAAAGCTGCTCCCCAACGCAGGCTTCGGGGAGTGGCCCAACATGCACAGCGGACCCGCGAGTACGCAGCCCCACGCGCGCCACTACCGCCTCGGCCCGCGCCTGCATACAGAACATCATTGACTCAGCGTCAGCCTCCTCTTCCACCTCAGGATCGTCGCCGCTACTAGATACAGTTAAGTACGCAGGCAGATTATCTGATTTTTACCATCAATGGGAATTAATAACACAAGACCCTACCATTCTTTCTTGGGTAAAGGGCTATGAAATAGAATTTTCAACGCCCGTGTTTCAAAACTCATCACCAATGCCACAGATGTATTCACAGTCTGAGAAAAATCATTTTCAGGATGAAATAAATAAATTGCTTGAAATAGGCGCAATATCCGAATGCCAACCTTCTAGTGACCAATTTTTGTCAAGCATCTTTTTAGTACCCAAACCGGACGGTAAAAAGCGATTTATCTTAAATCTAAAAAACCTTAACAAATTTATACCTACCTCTCATTTTAAATTAGAGGATTTACGAACAGCACTCAAACTAATTACACAAGACTGTTATCTGGCTACATTGGATCTGAAAGACGCCTATTTTTTAATAAAAGTACATCCAAATTCTAGAAAATATTTACGGTTCTGTTTTGAAGGAAAAACTTACGAATTTTTGGTTTTACCGTTCGGCTTGAATGTCGCTCCCTTCATATTTACCAAGATTATGAAACCTATTACTAGATTATTACGCTCTGCTGGCTTTTTATCGACATTGTATTTAGACGATTGGTTATTGTTTGGCCAAAATAAAAATCAATGTATGACAAATATTAATGTAACCAAGGAATTCTTGATTTCCCTTGGTTTTTTAATTAATGAGCAAAAAAGTGTTTTAGTTCCATCTTATTCATGTAAATTCTTAGGGATGATAATTGACTCGCACAATCTTCAAATCACTTTGCCGTCAGAAAAAAGATTGCGTATAAAAACGGAGCTTCAAGAATTCCTTCTGCTTAAACGCTGTCAAATAAGGAAATTCGCACAGCTTGTAGGTTTGCTGGTGTCCGCATGCCCAGCTATTGAATACGGATGGCTATACACCAAAGAAATGGAACGCGCTAAATTTATTAATTTGAGAGATTGTAATGACAACTATGACAATTTCATGAGCATTCCCGAATCACTGCTCCCAGATGTTCATTGGTGGCTTAGTAGGATTGATTATGCTACTCATCGTATAAGAAACGATCAGTATCGTATCGAGATATATTCAGACGCCTCAACTAGGGGGTGGGGTGCAGCTTGTGGGAATGAGACTGCCAGTGGTCAATGGTCAAACAGTGAACGAGAATGCCACATAAACTACCTCGAATTATTAGCCGCTTTTATAGCATTAAAGGTTTTTGCAAAGGATCTACACAATTGTCAAATTTTGCTAAGATTAGATAATGCCACAGCAATATCGTACGTAAACAGAATGGGTGGAATTCGATTCCCTCATCTCACACACGTCTCAAAACAAATTTGGCAGTGGTGCGAGAGCCGTAGTCTCTTTATTTTTGCTTCCTATATAAAGTCAAAGGACAATACAGTAGCAGATGCTGAATCGCGCAAAAATCACCCTGACATAGAATGGGAATTAGTAAATCACGCGTTTGATTTCATTGTCCGTGCATTTAGACAACCAGATATCGACTTGTTTGCCAGTCGTATAAATAAAAAATGCGATAAGTATTTTTCATGGCACCGCGATCCTGATGCAGAGGCAGTGGATGCATTCACGGTCTCGTGGAGCAAATTTTATTTCTACGCCTTCCCTCCATTCTCTATTATCTTAAAAACTTTGAATAAGATAATATCTGATAATGCTACAGGTATTATAGTAGTGCCCTTATGGCCAACACAGCCTTGGTACCCTCTTTTTCTGAGTCTACTGACCTCGGATACGATTACATTCTTGCCTAACGAAAACGTCATAATATCTCATTGCAGTTCATCGGACCGGCAGATTCACACGTCGATTACCCTGGTTGCAGGCATCTTATCCGGGGCGCGCTATCGAGACGAAGTTTGCCCAAATCCTCATTAGAAATCATGCTGGCCTCTTTGTCCAGTAACACTGTCAAACAGTACGACGTATGTTTAAGGAAGTGGTGGTCTTTTTGCCGATTACGAAATATGGATATTTTTTGTGCCTCTATTCCAATAGTCATAGATTTCCTAACCCAATTGTTTAACAGCGGTTCTCAATATGGGACTCTAAATTCTTGTCGATCGGCACTCGCATTATTACTCGGTCCAAATATGTCAAAAGACGACAGAATTCAGAGATTTTTCAAAGGAGTTTTCAGATTAAGACCACCACTTCCCAAATATAACGCTACATGGGACACGAATTGTGTCCTTGACCATTTAGACACTTGGTATCCAAATGACACGTTATCTCTAGATCGAATTTCTAGAAAAACTATCACTCTCATTGCTATAACTTCCGCTCACAGAATTCAGACACTTTCAAAAATCAACATCACAAACATAGAACAGCGTTCTAACTTAGTCTCAATCAAGATCCCGGATATAATAAAGACTTCGCGACCTGGCTCGAAACAACCCATTATGTACTTACCATTCTTTATAGACAAACCATCTATTTGCCCCGCCCAGTCATTAATAGCATATATCGAAAAGACGCGTATCTTGCGTCAGTCAGATATCTTATTCATAGGACATAAAAAGCCACATAAGACAGTAGGGACACAGACCCTCAGCCGGTGGATCAAACGTACACTAGGTGAGTGCGGGATCAATGTAAACATGTTCTCCGCACATAGTACACGACACGCGGCTGCGTCGCGCGCGCACTCACTTGGTGTCCATATTGATGCCATAAGGAACACTGCCGGCTGGAGTGGCAATTCTAATACATTTGGCAAATTTTATAACCGAATTATAATAAATAATGATGATTTATCCGTAGCTAAAGCTATTATAGATAATAGTTGAAAAAACTCAAATCACAAAAAATCAGAATAACTTATGTTATAATCGTATTAATAATGGATGTAAAATTATAATCTTATTAACGATTGAAATTCTTTGTTACACAGTTCACATTCATGTATTGTTTTTACTTAATATTATAAGTAAAATTACATGTTGATTTACTCAAATATGTATTGTTTCTATTTGATACATTCCCACTAATAACTTCTCTCAAAGTCTACAAGTTAAAATAAAATACTAATCTTGAGGACGAAATGTGAAGTATAATTGATGATTAAACGAACTTTCATAAGTGAAGTTCTATCATAATTATACGAACATTTCGTCCGAAAAGATTAGTATAAGCAACCCTCCCTCCCAACTAACCCTTACAAGAAATTATATCAAATTAATCTCAACGTAATGAGCGCTAACACAACTGACGGAAGCACGAAACGGTCACCTACCCGACAAAAAAAAAAAAAAAAACTATACCCTCAAATACAGTGCAGAGTGGTGAGAACTATGCGTTACTACAAGTTAAAATAAAATACTAATCTTTTCGGACGAAATGTTCGTATAATTATGATAGAACTTCACTTATGAAAGTTCGTTTAATCATCAATTATAGCAGCATCCGACCAACTGCTTATTTCGAATATCAACCTATTCGAAGACCAATAGCGCCCGACCCAGTAGGACAGACGCAGGTAGTTGGTTGATTCATGCTAGACCTGCTATACCGCGGGACACGTATCTTGGCCCTAAATCACGAGACAAACGAGGTTCTGGCGCGTTCGGATTGATTTGTCATAATCTATGATGCTCGTCCACCGCAGTAGCACCCCGTGCTATCCTCAAAAGACACCTAAGAAGCGTGTAGCATTTTGAGCACGTTTTAGGTCCAAAATATCTTCTAGATATCCCGGAAATACCTGGATAGGTATGGCTGGGTAATGTAGGTACCTACTAGATATTTTCAGTCCCCACATACCATGGGAGTTGAGACATAGTGGTGTATTCAGAAATAACTTGATAAATTGTGAAAGTTTTTGTTGAGTAAGTAGTGTCGTACGTACATAAAATTTGCGTGTGGTGTATTGATTGCGGTAGCACATTCGTAGATACGGTGCGTAAACATAAACAGTCTAATTAAAAGCGTTGAAAAATAACGGCCATGAGTTTTTATTGCATTTTCTTGGAGCTAACGTGTTGCATTGCGAACTTGGCAGTGAACATTACTGGAAGCAGTGGAGTTTGTAAAGTAATAATGATTTAGGAATTGATTTGACCTACGTTGTAGTATGTAACTGCTATTATATTATCTATTCTGTGGCTATAGTTTAGTTCAAGTACTCTTGTTTTATGAATAGCTCAGGGTAATGCTAATGATGGCATATCTTTCTGTTTTAACAGCTTTATTCGTAAGAATGAGGTCAATTCAGATTTGTCTTAAGTAATAAAATTAATATTTTACTTTGAAAAATTGTAAGCAACTTACTGTATGATACATACATGCAAATACAAATAAAAAAATATAAAATCCCAAGAACAAGACTATTGCATGCAAAATTTCCTAGTAGAGCAAGAATGTGGCATGTTTAAACAATGCAAGTCATTTCTTGCTACAACTTTATTGTATGCAACAGGTAAGAATCATGCAAATCACCCTTAATGGTGACAGGGCAAGAGGCTTTACCTCGGATTGGTCTTGTAGATAAGAACTTCCTATCAAAAAACAAATAAATAGTAATATAATAGAACAACATTGGCTTGGCATTAAAGTGTTATCATTATCACAAAAAAGTGTGCAATATCTATCAAAAAATGTCAACTGATCTGTTGAATTATCTAATAACATAACATAACATAAACTCACGCCCATATTCCCCGAAGGGGTAGGCAGAGGTGCTAGCACCCACATTTCGCCGTTTATGTTTAGGTCCCAATGTAATTATCTAATCTGTGGCATAATTTATAGATTATAAATTCGGGTACATAATAGGAATTTCTAACATTATACATATGTGACTAATTCATCTAAACCTGTACACAGAAATAGAGGATATATTTAGGATGGGTTATTGCCACTTTCTTCCCATTGGGTAAAACTGGGAATTCATTTGAAAAATATCCTAATAATGATGATTTATTATTTTGAAAGTGCTCACATCATTGCTCTGCTTTTAGTATTACTATTTTAAGTTACTAAGATGATAAATTGAGGTGTGTAGAGTCTCGCCAACACCTTTGGGGCCAAGACAGTACAGCTGCTAATTGATTGTGGGGTTCTGGTGTAGCTTTTTCTCTCAGTTGGCAAGATGGCAATCACTAAGTACCACAAAGGTCATATAAGCCAAACCAGAGGAAGGAGAAGGTGAAGCGAACTAAGGACAGTGAGGTGAAAAATAGATTGCAACTAGAAACAATGCTATGATGATTACTTAATTAATAAGTAATTCGATCAGGGAAAGTGAAAACAATGAAGACAGTGACCTCTTTCATTACTCTTAACATTTAGTCACTATTGGATGAATTAAGTTTTTATAGCAATAATTTCTCTTTCTATCAAAACCAACATGTCTCTTACAGGTCCTCAAGAATAAACTATTCTAAAACATGTATCTAATATTGAATTGTTCATGAAACATAGTGAGGTACTGTTACCTCACTTTCACACCATAACAAGGGACCAAGTTTTATGGTGTGAATGTCAACATTGATGTACCTGTGTGTGAAATTGTAAACAATGCCATTTAGACTGTTGTTAGAGAAACTTTGCCAGTCAGTATTCTCAGTAGTGGGGGCACCAAAAATAATACATACTAGCCTTCCGCCCGCGGCTCCGCCCGCGTGCATCTCGGTTAACGCGACCTTTGCTCATATCTTCAGTTCTACTCAACCAATTGCGATCAAACAAACGTAAGATTTTAAGTCTGATCAAGCCCTTTCTAACAATAAAAACCGCATCAAAATCCGTCTGGTAGTTTTTGCGTCCATCGCGAACAAACAGACAAACAGACAGGAAATTCAAAAAAAATATTTTCGTGTTCAGTATCATTAACATAACATAACCCAAGTATTTTTTTTTAAATATCTCCAATGTACAGACACAACCACTTTACAATTTATATAATAGTATAGATAGATATATAGACTTGTTTTCATAAAGATATTCTTCATGCCAACAACTGTGATCTAGGCTTTTATTTATGACTTGTGATTTAAATAAATAATGAAAATTAGCTATTGCCCGCGGCTCCACCTGCGTGGAAGTCGGTTATCGTGACCAAACATGTTCTTTCCCAAGATCTAATCTGTCTCTGCACCAAATTTCATCAAAATCGGTTCAGTGGATTAGGCGTAAAAGGGTTACAGACATGTCTGTCTGTAACCCTTTTACACCTAATCCACTTACAGAGTTACTTTCGCATTTATAATATTAGTATGGATTATTACTAAACATAATGTAAACAAATAAAAATACCAAAACAGTTACATAATGAAGCATCATTGTTTTGGTCTCTAAAGTATGATTTTAATTCTAACAAACAGACTTTACGTTTTCGAAATCTATATTTGTAATGTATAGCAGCGAACTTAATATTCACTGTCGTAACAGCTGCATTACATTTCTCGTTAAAATATGATCCGTTAAACATTTGTCCTTGTGTTTAAAGACTTAGACTACTAATTTGTATTCATACTAAGCACCAGACACGGGAAATGATGATGATTTGTATATATACAGTTGCCAGCATATAATCATCTTGAACCCAATCACGTCAGAATTTGTACTCTGCAGTACCTGTTTTTTGGGAATCTTTTGAGGATAACATGGAGCGCTATGGCAGCAGAGATTATAGATTATATCAAACCAATCTACATGCACCAAGGTCTTGTTTCTTTCGCAACTTGGGGTCTAGCCACCAACTATACCATTAATGGTTTAATGGGTGCTATTATTCAATTTTGTAGTGTTTTTGTTGTCATAAATAAAATAATTAAAAAAAAGTAACAAAAAACTTAAGTATATTTATTTCAAAAATTGAAGGACGAGGAAGTTTAAGTTAAATAAGTTTATTTTTAAATATATTATATCTGACTGCACCCACAATTTTGTGCTCATGGACTTTGATTTAAGTTTTATTCCGCTGTCCCTTAATTCTTATACTAAAATAAAAGTTAACTTAAGTTAAGCATCTAATAAATTATAATCTAATAAACAGCTATCTACCAGCAAAAATTGCATCAATATCGGCCAGCTCGGAGATTAGCCAGAACAAGGAGACAAATATGGTTTTATGTCATAAGTACTATGCATAAATTCAATAAAAAGCTGTGAGATTTTAACATTACAAACTTACAGTTGTGTTTATTTGTATTAAACTATATTAGGAAACTGTTAGTATAAATTAGTAGGCAGTAGTTCTATCAATCAGTATTATATTCACGAACAACAGGTACTTATGTGATGAACCTTGACATTACTCACTATTACTTGCTAATATAGTATAGTAGCAAGTAGTACATAAATACTACGAATTAGTATATCGTAGTGGCTTTTACGACATTGTTAAACATTAAAGTAGGAAGTAATACAAATATACTTACAGCAATAAAGAATCTTGAGTCGGAAATAGATGCTACGGGGAACAAAATAAACCACAAAGTTACATGATACGCAGTACACAACACTTTTATATCACTTGCCACTACAGTAGCTTGTTCACAACACTCTATATTATTTACGAAGATGATGTTCGTATAATGAATAACGCCATACGATATATTGTTTAACTTATCACCAGCTAAATAAAAAACTATACAAATCGCAAAAAAGAATGCAATCCGTAGGACAACCATGCATGACATGAATGACAGCTAGTGATGGACTTGTTTTTTAACGCCAACAAAACTAAAGTGTTACCATAAGAATGTAAACTTAGGCGATTTTTGGATTGGAATCGATGAGCAATCGATGTGATAAACGCATGTTTTTAGAGCTCGCTTCGACTCAACCTGCTGCACTGAAGGTAGGTATAGCAGGGTATAGTATAGTATTGTTTCTAAGTATCTATAGATACTCTAAGGTTTCTACCAAGCTTCACCTTATGAAGGTTATATCACAGTTATATTACCTTACATCATAATCTTGCACACCACACCATTGACACTTTGTTCTGATAGGAAAGGAAATTTATTATTGTCCAACAACATTAGGTAGGTATAATAGGCTACGGCCATTTCTCTTTTCCCTTTTTTTCTCTATTTACTATTGTAGACTACAATTCAAGCAAAGCGTGCAATGGAGAATTCCACAACATTAGGTGTACCTACCTATTTATCTTCATACAACATACATCTATCAGGCGCGGTCGCAGCTTGAAGTTTTGGTGGGTCACTTCGGAAATTCCTTAAGAAATTTAACCCCCCTCCCCTCGTACTGGGACTTTTCAATATGACGTGCATGGTTTGGGGGGGGGGGGGGGGTCATGTCCCCTGTGACCCCCCCCCTCTCTCGACCGCGCCTGACATCTATTTACTTACGCCTGTAAATTCCCGAAGGGATAAGCAGATTATTGATGTCATGGATACCTATTAAAAAAACTTCCAACGATTACAGTTTCGTTTAATAAAAAAAAATTGCTGTAGGTGTGTCATTCACACTTCACTTCAAACCTCTTGTCTGCTCATGTCAAGGCTTTGTCATAATAATTCATGCAAATCAGATACATAAATAAAATACTCTATTTATACTCCTAAGTATTATATCACCGTAGGTTACGGTAGCTATATAATTTTATAAGTAGACAAATATACCTAGGTAGGTAAGCTTTATACAAAAGACCCGCTGTTTCCAAAAACATGCATAAAAATAAAAGTAGTCGCGCAATAAAGAGAAGTCAAGATGATAAACCTATAAAACAGTCATCTCCAGAATCTCGACCCAGTCATTTATCATCACATGCAAGAGGAGAGAGACAATCAAAATCGGAAAGCAGAAAAAGTTCCACTACTCCTACTCCGATAGATTTCGACAGCTTTTTACCCTGGGTGTGTCGGGAGTGGTGTGTACCTGAAATTGTTATAGTTATTCGTGGAAATGAAGGTAATGTTACCTAGAAATTACTTTTTTTACGGCAATATTTAGGTAGGTTGCCAATTACATAGCTATTGCAGGACCCCATAGAGAGCAAGCTTAATGGAGCAAGGAAAAAAAATCTACTTATAGATAAATGGAAATCTTCATAATCTGACTAAAACTGCGGGGATCCACATAAATAATAAATTTCAGCCGGGTTGCGAGGGATATGGCTACGACAATCTCACCACCGGCAACCGACGACGGCCCACAGACGGCGTGAGTTTTAGTCGGTTCGAGTCCGGACATAACCTCCTCCTCCGGCTCCGGCGGGGGAGGTATCCGTGGGGATTTTTCGCACGATAAAAAAAAAAGGGATCCACATAAATATGTGGCTTCGGCTAAATGCCGCTGCGCGCTGGCCTCCTAGCCTGAATGGTGGTAAGTAGCTAACCACTGACAGCCCCCATAGGCCTTCATCCTGACTATATCTTGATCTAACGACGAGTGACAGCTGGGACTGACGTATGAGCCCTCCGAAGCACGAAAGCCCTTAGATAAAATGCCGCTGAGCGGTCACCCACCCAAATAGCTACTGCGTCTAGGTAGCTCAACCAACTGATCGTTTACCGAACAGTGAACTGTTTTATAAACCGTCTACTGGATACTAGTCCAAGTTTTTCCACCTAGGTTTAAGATATCACACAATACGGTTTGCATAGCATTTGGTTCTGCTGATGATTAAAAAAAACTTTGGCAGCACACAAAAGTTTTTGGGGAGAAGCAAAACTTTGCAATGTGAAATTAATCCTGATGTGAAGAGATTTTGAGTTTCATACCATCATTGGATAGTTAGGGGGAATATTTGCCATTTTAGAACCACTTAAGACGAAATTTGTAGTAGCTATTCAGAGTATAAGTACCCGGGGACGGTACTATCCGTAAGTATAGTAAATCAGAATAATCTAGCTTGCTCCTCCCGCATGGATTTTGGTTATCGCGGTCAAACGTAGCTTATGTGTTATTCCGTAGTATAAGCTATATTATTGTAAAGTTTCGTTAAAATTCATTCAGTATTACCTAAGGAAAGTTTAAGAAACAGCCACCCATACTTACAAACTTTCGCGTTTTTATTATTAGTAGGATTAGGTATTTAATACCTTACCTTTACTTTCCATCGTCGTGATCGTGACAAATTAAGGTAAAGATTAATACTTACTTATTTTTATTCTAGAAGAAGAAACAAAGTTTGAAATTGAAAAGGTTGTGTCAAAGCATCCAAACGCTGATATCAAAGAGGAAACAGAGGCGGACAATAATAATAAGAATCGAGCTTTAAAAATATTTGATTTTCAGCGCTCAGAACATGATGACGAAGAAAAAAATTATGTTATTATAGAAGCTTATTACGACACTCAAAACCAACTAGAACAGATATCGTTTGTACAATGCCGTGTTGGTATTCCGAAAAAAGTCATTCGAGCTATAAACCTTTGCTTGCCATTTCATTCGAAACTAAATCGTTTAAACATTTGTAAGGGAGGCTTAACTCCTATTGTCTTATGCGAAATTACCAAAATGCTACCGCATTCAAATATAACTATTATCTCTCTCGACAATTCCTTCATGCCCCAGGGCCGCTACTATACTCTTATCCGAGATTATTCTCAATTAAGTTATTTATCTTTGAATAGATGCAGAATAGGTGATGAAAATTGTAAAGAAATTGCAATGAATTTGGTTTTTGGAAAACCTAGCACAAGTTCTCTTAATGTCTTGGAATTAGCTTCGAATAATATTACCGATATAGGGGCGAAATTTTTGGGAGAAATGCTTCGAACGAATCGCCGTCTAATGCATCTCAATCTAGCAGGAAATAAAATTACTGATGTTGGTGGAATGGCCCTGATAAACTCTTTGATGGAATTTTACTTGACCGACAATGAAGTATTAGAGATGAAAAAAAAGCGTTATAAATGTTCAGAGAAAAAACATCCATATTTAAGAAAAAGTGAAGAGTCGGAACTCGTAGTACTTTACGAAGACGTTAACACACCCAAATTAAATGATTATGCTTCATCGAAATCGAAGCCACGGAAGAGTAGCTCAGTCAGCTTCCAGGCACACCCTGAGAGCTTTGAATTTATGGATCCATACTCTCGTTCGAAATTAGTGCTGAAGAACGGACGCTACTTTGTTGAAGGGAACCTCGTTTTATGTTCTTTAAATTTGGCATATAATGCATTACATTACCCATTTCTAAAGAAACTTGATGAAGTTGTAGCGTATCAGCAAGGTGCAGTCGATTATTCAATTGCTACGGGCTTGATTAGAATTGTTTTGGATGGGAATAATATGCCGGTATCGTGTCCGGAGCTTGATCGAATTGCTAACAGCTTGAAGTCCTACATAGATGGAAAACAACCAAAGCCGATTGAAAATGAAATGAAAAAAAAGCGACACTCTTCAATAAAAAGCTTAGGGAAAACGAGACATAACAAAAACTAAATTTTGAGTTTTGAAATTCCTTCGTTATAACTACAACCGTTCGATACTTGGGTACAATTTTTATTTCAAATGGTCCTTTCGTAGGTTTGATTTGCTATCGATGGATAAGTAGGTACCTAATACTAATTAGGCCCTGCGCAGACGACAGACTATCCGTGACGCACTTTTTAGTCTGTGAAAATAGAACCTATGCAGTTATAAGCAGTAACGCACACGACGCGCAAAAAGTCCGGCGCACAAAAAATCCGTGTAATTTGGGCAGACCGCACCGCGCCGCGGCGCGCCGCTCCGCACAAAAAGTGTGTGAAAAAAATTGAACGTTTGCTTCAACGCGCGCTAACGCAGACGGCGCACACTTTAGTCGGCAATCTGCATTTGCTAGGGGTGGAACTGTCCCTTCAGTAATCTTTCCGAAAGTATAGGATGCACCCAAAATTCTCTATTTCTTCTTCTTTTTCTGTACTTCATGTACAAAATAATACTTCGCGATCTCTGCACGATTTCCATAGCGTCTACGTCCCTACAGCTCTGCCGACAAAATGATCGAAGATGTGCGTCGTGTGCGTTGAGTCTGTGAAAAATCCGCAACCGACTTTTTGCGCGCCATGCAGACTTTTTGTGCGCCGCAGACTCGATCGCACAAAAAGTGTGCCGTCTGCGCAGGGCCTTATTATTACTATTACCTAATTACTGTGCAGGTGAAATTATTTCTTTGTTTATTTTTGTTATTAAGCTTCAATAGTGAAGTTGACTAGGCTTTTTTCATGATTTTGGTTTGTTGACTATATATTCGTACTTAGATTATATTATCTAACGCTAACGGTTGTTATTTTATGATACTCTATTCATTAAGTATTAGTCTAAGTTAAGTTTTATCATAGTACTTGTACAGGATAGGTACTAGGTAGATTGGTAGGTAATGATATTTTTATTAAAAATTCTTTTAATATTTTAAGTAATATTATAAATGATAGGAAACACATTAGTAGTGTTCTCGTTAACTACGTAGGTATACCTAATTTCATTAATTTACTTACTTGTGCCAATCATGATCGCAATGCCATCATGCTATAATAAATAACAATGGAAAGCTGACACAGATTTTTATAAGATAGTTATTATCTTATTGTTTTCCCGAAATAAGTAGACGCAAATGCTGTTTTTTTTCTGTAGAATCAATTTTGTTGCTAATGTTAAGGGGTCCATTACATTAAACAAAGGTAGAAAGCTAATAAATGTAAGATTGATTTTAATTGATAGATGTATTGTATTTACCTAAGTAAGTAACTGTACTACTTAAGTAGACCATGGACCTAATTCCATGATTCCTTTTATGTTATAAGACTTATAAGTACTTTAAGTTATGACACTTGAAAGGAAGGATTTGTTTTTAATCTTTTCGATGCTAAGAATAAATTTATTTTAGATGCTAAGTAAAGCTTACAGTAGTACCTACGTATTCACTATTTTAATTTCTTATTAGTTGAGGCTTTATTTATTTCATTATCACTTAACTTTAGTCCCGGTTGAACCCGGGCTTTCCCCTCGGGAGTCGTGGGACTGCGTTCCGGCTTTTACTTCTCTACTTCGCACGGTCTTGGGTTGGGCATCCAGAGTAGTGAGACCATTGCCACTTATGCCATCTTCTATGACACATCATATCAGTGGAGGCTACTTAGCCAAACATTATCAAATTATATTATTTATTTTTAACAATAGCCTGGCGTTCGTATTCAAAACGTATTCGCACTAACCGATGGAACGGACATGAAGGTTACCGTGGTTGCGAAACCTTCTGTGATTCTTATGCGTGACTCCACCCATCCACCGTAGCATATTCATCCCCGTGACACGCAGCTCCTACTTGTGTCGTTCTAGCAACGGAACGCTTCGCAGCCGTGCAAAAGGATAGACATAATAATGTTTTCAATCTAACCGGCATTTTTTTTATATCTAGGAGTGATTATTTAGGTATATCCATATAAACTGATGTTAATAGTTAAGTAGAGTCTACCAATATTGAGCTAGCTTCTAGGCAATTAATTTTACCGGTCTATAAGTAATTTATGTTCGTATTTATTTTACCAACGTATAAGTTAGTGTTAGATTTTAATAAATAAAGAACATTTTAAAGGAGACTATAGTTGTTTTTTAGTCTTAATGTTGTATTTTAGAATTGCCCTAATTTACTTGCCTCCTCATTCATTTACCCACTATGAATAAGAATTTGACAATTTTTTTACTGCGTCCAGGAATTTCAGTAATTTGAAATAATACGGGGAAATTTATGATGATCAAACCAAGTATGCATGGTGGGATATACGAGCCGGCGGTGGACGGAAAAGGCGAGGGGGAGGGAGGAAGGAAGGTACTCTTGGATCAAAACTTTGATAAATACAAGAGGTCAAATATAAGAAAATACCGTAACCGCCTTGTTTTACTTCGAATTTCATGCCTACTCGTTCATCAAAACGTGTGAGATAAATGATATTTAGATTTCATGCAAAGAGCACCAGTAAAATAATTATATTATTTGTGACCATTTACAACAGTAGATAGGTAATTTGAAAGCCTAGTCATTTTAACGTCGATTTTTTAAAATTGCATTAGCTAGTAGCAAAACTTTGCATTCTATCAATAAGACAAAATGGCTAAAGATAACAGTTTGCTTACTCGAGTTCATTCCATGAACTCCTTGAACATCCTTCAGCCTAGCTGTTCGTCAGGCTCAATATCTGAACATGGCTGCATAGAAAACCAAGTAGAATTTGGAGATGCCATTCAAGCTGTTGTTGCTAAATTCGAGTGCCCTATCAGTGTCGATGTTTGCAGAGTGCCAGGTAAACCTTTTTGAATTGATAACTTTCGATCGTTCCTGATGCAGAGGTTGGTCATCGTAATCCGGCGCGGAAACGCTGCAAGTGTGATGGGCACCTTTGTACCGGGAGCGATCAGCGATGGGTCATTTGATTAGTCTGTAGTACAGACATGTTAGGTACGTACCTATTATTATTTATTTGACATGAATGAATACATTTATGGGTAACTAGCTGTTGCCCGAAGCTCCGCCCGCGTGTAGGTCAGTTAACGCGACCAAACATAGCCTATGTCATTTCCCAAGGTCTAATCTATACCAAATTTCATCAAAAGCTGTTGAGTGGTTTAGACACAGAGCGTAACAGATAGACAGACAGATAGACTTACTTTCGCATTATTATATCACTATGGATTAGAGTAAACCTGGCATTTTATTTTTTAATGTTTTTGTGCGTTATTTTCTTTCCGTAAGAAATTTTGTGTACTTATCTACCTAAATTATCAGAAAACTTACGAAAAATGAGTAATGTCGATACATTGTTGACTTCATAAGTTAAGGCGCGACCAAGAGAAAACGTAATAATTTAGTTTTGTGACCTCTATATTATCACTATTTAAATTAAATTAATAATTTTGGTTTAGGTTTACCCGTTCCTAAGAATCGGAAGCCGGAAAAGCCAGCCAAAACGGCAAAAGCTCGCACACCAAAGTCCACGTATCGTTTAGATGTAAGTGATTCAAGAACAACGGGAAAAATACGCCGTGAATCATCAGACTCAGAAGCTACCTCTTTAACATTAACTGCAGTTCATAATTCTAAAAACCGTTTAGTGGAAATATCAATATTCAAATACAGATGTGAACAGATACCACGATCGATAATGCAGATACTAGGTATAATCCTTCCTAGCTACACGAAACTGACCAAGTTCATGATAAAAGACTGTTTAATTGACAAATACACTATTCCTGAACTAAAGAAGATACTTCTTGTTACCAATATTACACAAGTTTGTTTAGACACATCATTTCTACCCGAAGCTAATTACGATGTTCTTTTACAAGAAGCAACATCGCTCCAAAATCTGTCTCTACAAAGATGTTTTATAAACGATCATGTTTGCAAGCAAATAGTATCTAAATTACATTATCAACAGCCTGTTGAATGTAAATTAGTCATTTTAAATCTATCTTCCAATCGTATAACAGATGAGGGAGTAAAGTCAATAGGTGAAGTACTGAGATATAATCGACACTTGCGATATTTGAACCTAGCTGACAATCAAATAACTGACGAAGGTGCCAGACATATATTTAACGCATTGAAGGAATTTCCTTTGACAAACGATGAAATTATTGATAAACGTAGACAGTTTATGAAGTATTTGAAGAACTTTTCTTCTGCTTACGACAAATGTGCAATAGATTTGAAAAATAATTGTAATAATAACAAGAAGTCGATTAGAAGACAAATATCATCAGTATCATTATTAGGTTCAACCATGAGAAGTGTGAGCAGTAAATTTAGCTCAAGAACTGAAAGTCGTTCATATTCGATAGATGACAACTTTACGAATAGTACGCGTGCGAAAAAGGACTTACCAGTTTTAGGACCTTTTGATCATCCTTTCCGAAAATCTCAAGTGGTTTACAAAGACGGTGATGTTTACTGTAAGGGTAACTTGGTTTTATGCTATCTGAACCTGGCGTATAATAATTTAATGTTTTCAAGTCTGCAGAGGCTTCTTGACGTATTAGAGTATCAGAAAGTACATCGAAGTGATAATTTAAATGGTTTAATAAAAGTTGTAGTTGATGGAAATAAGCTACCTGTAAAATGTGCAGAGCTGGACAGTATTAATGTTATATTCAGAGAGATTACTCGTAAGTTTATGCGTAGTACGAGTAAAATTGTTACAGGAGAAAGTTAGGCCTATGAACAGAATGACAATAAATCAATTCAAGACACAAGTTAAATAATACATACTCTTGTGAATATAGTCCTTTATTAATGAAATGATATATTATGTGTATTTACAAAAATGTGACGTAAATCTATAACTTATGAGCTAAAGAGTAAAAAGTTGAACTTAATTTACAAACACTAGTTTTGGTAACTTTCGGTAAAATCATCACGATTTCGGTGACTATCTAATAAAAAATCGAATTCGATAAGTTTACCTAAAGTATATAGAGCTAATAAATAAGGTACTTAATTATCGTACTCAGTTAAAAAAGTCAGCACCGACTTTTAAGTTTGTCAAAAATATGCTTAATACTGGCTCTCTTATTAACTAAATGTAGCAATACGTTCCTATCTCTACACTTCCATCTATTTAAGTATATACGGAATCAACTAAATTGAACTTTTGTTGACCGCAGGTTCCATTTTCGTTGTTCCTAATGCTTGCTATGCTTAGCTCGTTTATTTCTTGGCGGTAAATATTCTCTGTTGGGCTGTTGTGGTTGTCTGCCTCCATTACTTCCAGGGAAGCTGGGTCCACCCGGTCTACCTGATGGGTAACCTTGGTTTGATGAATCGGTTCCAGGATATGGTGTTGTTGAGCTTGTGTATCCCGAACTTTGAGTTCCCGGACCTGTTGGACTTTGAGGACCACTAGGGTACGATCCAGGTCCTTGATAACTTGGGTAATTGCTAGAAGGCCCTTGCGATCCAGGATAGCTTCCTGAAGGACCTTGCGAACTTTGGTAGTTTCCTGAAGGACCTTGCGAACTTGGATAGTTTCCTGACGGACCTTGCGTGCCTGGGTAACTTCCTGCTGGTCCTTGAGGTCCATTACTTGACGGTTGATTGCTTGAAGAGTCTTGGCCACCACGATATCTTCCATCTTGGCTTGAGTATCCTCGGGAGGGTGATAATGAGTTAGTCAATGTTACACTGGGGAATGGGGTGGTTGGGCCTTGTGATCCAAAGCTGCCTGGATAAGTTTCACTAGGCCGCGACGTTCCAGAGCCTGGATAGTATGATCCCTGTGGTTTTCTTCCTCCTGAGTATTTAGACCCAGAATAATCATTCAAGTTTGAACCTTGTGAGTTCGAGGAACCTCTTATTGAGTAATCATAAAGTTTAGCATTTAACTCAAAAAGCCCTGGAGCTGATTCGCAGTTGAATTGGTTCCACCATACGCAAACGAAGTTTTCTTGTGAGAATACGGTGCCGTTAGGACAGAGGAAATCATACGTTCTGTTACTGGCGCAAACGTGGAACACTTGGCAACGTGTCTCGACGTCAGCATAATACCCGGGGTACTGTTGAACTTTACAATCGAAATTAGTCCGGGGAATATAGGACAGAACTGGATAATCTTTATCAGGCTCACCAGGAATAGCTGAGTAGTCACCACCTTCGTAGTTACCAGTGTCATCGGAAAAACCTACATTTCCGCGTTGTCCTGGATAGTTCTGTGCTTGTCCAGGATATCTAGATCCTTGTCCCGGGAAGCCACCAGAAGGTCTACGTGAACCTTGAGGGTAGGAGGAATCCGATTGCCCTGGATAACCTCCAGATGGTCCTTGAATATCTTGAATTGAATTAGTATCATATCCAGGTGCTCCGGGATAGCTACCAGGTCCTCCAGGGGAGCCACTGTTGGGATAGTTTCCAGAACCACCAGGTGATCCACCAGGTCTTCCATTGAAACGTCCAGGTCCACCAGGTGAACCCCCAGGTCCTCCAGGATAGCCTCCAGGACCAGAGGGTTTATTCGGATTTGAGTATAGTGAACTTGGGTATCCAGGTTTCTGACTAGACCCTGGATAGTTTTGAGGGCCTGTCGGGTACCCAGTAGTAGGGCCTACGTAGTCGTCGCTTTGAGGTCTCAGAGGAAAAGGCGTGCTGGTGCCACCAGGTGATGCTGGAGAGCCCGGACGACTTGACGTTGATCCAAATTGTCTATCGGGCTTGTTGTACTCGTAACCATTTTGGGCGACTGCCAGAGCCAGTAGTACTGAAAAATGAAAGAATACGTGTGAATATTTCATATATATTACTGGAAGCCTCCGATTCTAGTAGAAAATATTTTAAAATCATTCTCGCTCCAGTATTGATAATTGACTTTGATATGCAGGAAAATGGGGAAGGTTATCAAATGATATTAAATAATAGAAATCCATGGATATGAATATCAGTAGATGGCTCCTCCTTCGCCAAAAGATAGTTAGGAGAATTTCGAAATATTCAAGACGTGTAGCAGGTAGCTCAGTTGGTTCAAGTCCCCTCTTGAAAATTCATTTTTTCCAGCCTAAATGGACTTTAGGTCCTCATTTATTTAGATAAAATTCAAAGCTACATTCGACTAAACAATTAAAGTTGGCATAAAAACATTTACGAAACATCTTCACTAATACATTCTAGACTAGCACGTAAGAGTGATTGAGTGACGCAGCCCCGGGCACAATGGGGTTCTCAGATGCGATCGCGTGGGACAGCTACGTGATGCGCCGGAGTATCAATGCAGTGTCGCAATGACATCGGCCGTGACGCATCGCCCTAATAACCCGAAAGCTGTAGGCACATGCTGTAAGAATATTTCGAACGTTCGAAGGAACTCGACAGCTGAAACCGCGGTGAGATTTCAATTTCGCGTGCTGTTAATTTGGTGACGTGAGCACAAGTCCACAGTGATGTATGACTATGTGCTCGACAACGTGACGTCACCAAATTTACAGCATGCGAAATTGAAATGTCACCGTGGAATTAGCTGTCGAGTTCGTTCGATCGTTCGAAACGTTTCACAGCATATGTCTACCTAGTTGTAGATGCGGTGAATCAAAATATAGGGGTTGGTTTAGCCCCGTTCCTCACCAACCAGGTCTGTATCTTCGTGTTGGGGTATGATAGGAGATGTGTGTGACAAGTTTTCAGGTTACCTCAAGCATGTACTATCGCGATCATAAGTGCAGTACCAATCTGACGCAACTATAGCGCGTCAACAATAGTCGTACTTATGACCTTATTCTTTGAAGACAATTCACACACACATACACGTCAACACTACGTCGTACTGGTCGTACAGTACTCTTACTAAACTTTTGAAGTTATGACCTTAATCTTTGAAGATAATTCACACACACACATACACACACATTAATATTGTTCACTCGTTGATTGATATTGTTAATTTCAATATCATACGTAAGCCGCCCCGTAGCTGAGTGGTTTAATGTGCGGCTTGTAAATAGTATGAAACCTGTCGGTGATGGTTCGAACCTACCGGAATTAATATAACTTTTTGTGTTTTATATTTAAATGTTATGATATATAAATGTTGATACGAATATAAAAATGTTTCTTAGGTAGAATTTTAAACTTAGCGAGAAAATAATTATTTGAGGGTGCATTTGAAATAAAATGGATTCATTGGCTATGAGTGAAGTTATTGGTTTGTGAAGTCAGTTACGACTACCCTATTTATATATTATATCATCTATGGTTACGACTGTTTGTGTTAATTACTGTTCGAGCGATTACATTTCTTTTTTAATAAATCAATATGTCAAATATAAGTATTGAAGCAAAAGCTAATATTGTGGCCATATTCGAATGGTCTGAATATATCTCAAATTTCTAATGAGACGGGCTTATCTGTAAGTTAATTAATTAATTAATATTGTTGTAGTGCAATTTTGTTCATTGGTTGCAATTGTGTAATATGGTTGTTGTTTTTTTAGAGAAATACTGGGAGTCGTTGCGTGAAACAATTTGAGGAAGAAGAGTTGCAGAGTTGGAGGAGAAGTGGAAGACCTACTGAAGCGGCGTTATATGGTAGCAGAATATGAAACGAATAACGAAGAGTATTTACTTTAACTGGGAATCAACAATATTTTCTGATGAAAAAACGTTTAAATCATCTCAAAAAGGAAGATTACATTTATGGCATAAGGATAACACACGGTGGTGTGAAAACAACATAGTACCGAACACTGAATCTAAGTGTAAATTATGTGGGGGTGGATTAGAGCGCAAGGGCCGGGTGAATTAGACCCAATATCTACGCGTGCAAATAGTGCAAATTATGTGGAAGTGTTAGAAGATATAATGTTGCCCACAGTGCGAAATGTCTATCCAGATATAAATGAAGGTTTAAGGGCATTAGAAGGTTTCTTCAGGGTCGGCAGCATGTCTGAGTGTGACGCCCCTGGTGTTGCATACGTCCAAAGGCCACGGTAATCACTTTCTATCAGGTGGGCCGTGTGCTTGTCTCCCACCTAAGTGGTATAAAAAAATGATATAAGTTTTGTGCACGATAATTGTCCCATTCATCGAGCCACCATACTTCGCGAATGGTTTAGTGAACGTAAAGTTATTCCTTGCTGTGGCGAAGGGTGAAAATGTTCAAAAGGGAAGCCGGTGGCAAATCCCAAAGAACAACCATGGCAATTTTGTATGAAATTCTCTCAAATTTTAGATAGGTACTGAATTTTAGGTGTAATACATGTAATAATGCATTAAACTTAAGCATCTCTACCATGACTTCCCTTTGCAGAGCAAGCCGGCAGGAATCGTGTTATGAGTACTCCTCGCCACTGAATTTCCTTGGCCAGCACGATCCCTTGATTTGAACCCGATTGAGAATATATGGGGTTTAATGGTGCAAAGAGAAATAAAAGTTATTGTTATTATATATTATATTTTATATAAAATAGTTAGGCTCAATTTAAAGTGAAAGCTCTCGTGATATTGTTACTCCGTGCTAAGCTATTCTGTTTAAATATTTTTGTTATTTAATTTCAGTTGAGCCTATTGAGACTACTGGGCCTATCAAGGGACGTGCTGGCCTGTAATTAGTATAAGACTGTATGGTTGAGGTTAAGTTTCAATCCTCTTTTTCGAAAAAAAACTTTCGAGAAAATGAATAATTAAGCTATAACCTCAATATGCAATATTAATTTTAATATAAAAGTATATTTTTTGGATGAAATTATTATAACTACAAATTAACATTGGATAATTCTTTTAATAAACTTTTTTTTTAAACTATTGTTTTATTTATAATCTATTGTAAATTAAGTATACTTAATATTTTTCTATTTGTAAATAATTATTTCTAATTCTGTTAACTTGTTCCTAAAATTTCATGAAAACAAAACAACAAAAAGTGGAAAAACTAAGATCCGAACCCACAACATCCGATTTCAACACTATCCATAGCAGCCTTGTTACCGACCAGGCTACGCACTGCCTTACGTAGAATCACGAATTATTGCATTACTTTATATAGATGCATGCTTCGAACATAATAGTATGAAAAGGCGAGCATAACGTTTTCTTTGTTTCGCATCACACACATTTATATTTTCTCATATCGATACTGTGTGACGTATAAATGTATGCGTTAAACATTACATACACATAGATACGCGTTTAACCGGACAAGCGATTATAAACATTACGGTGCTAATGCACTTTTAATTACGATAGTACCCAAAAAATGGTACCAGCTCTCAGACTATAAGTTAAATATTCTGCACTAGCTATTGCCCGTGGCTTAACTCGCGTGAAATTTTGATCCCGGTACCGCAACCCATGGGTCCTATGCCCGGTAGAAAGCCTGTGTATTATTGCAGACTATAATCTATTCTTGTATCAATATTTCAAACAATTCCGGTCGGCTGTTACAGCGTGATTGAATAACAAACATTTTCAGAATCTTTCACATTTAAATACAACATTCTACACAACGCTATCTAGACCCATGGTATCTAAGCTTAATTAGCTTGTGTTATGGAATCTAGAATGCGGATATACAATACTTAAATACTTTTTTTTTGTAAATACATACTATTATACCTACATAGAAACACCCAGACCAATGCAAATATTTATATTCATGCATACAAATATTTGCACTGAGCGGGGACCTCCTGCGTAGCAGCCGCGTTCACTACCGCTACGCCACAGAGGCGGTCAATTTATAACATTAGTAGGGTAATCCTAGACGTAGACTAATAGAAAACTAGATCTTAATGGGGCTACGAGAGAAAGTTCTCCCTCATGGGAGTGAATTCTTGAACTACGAGACAACAGGCGTTCTACCTTTGTGGCCACAGATGCAATCTTGGCCATGGATGCAATCAGGAAAATGCGTCTACATGCAGATGATGATGAGAATTGACATTGTAATTATAGATTTAGGTTTGTTAGACGGTTAGACCATACATACATACATATACTCACGCCTGTAAATCCCCAAAGGGGTAGGCAGAGGCGTATTAACATCCACTTTCACACGATTTTCGGTCCCACCTTACAGGGGGCAAGCCTATTGCCGTCTCCGTCCGTAGCGGGCACTTTGTCATGGACTGTATGTTTACTGTCGGATGGAGAACAGCCCTATTCCCTTAGTCGCCTTTTAGAGATGGGGGAACTTTTTTAAGCTATTGCATAGCTTCTATCGCGGGCCTTGAGTGTGGAGACCGAATCCAGAAATTCCGTAACGAAAAAAACCTAACACCCCGAAGCTCGCACGAATCGAGCCGAGCTGCTCCGAAGTAGCTCCGCTTAACGTAAGTAATTATAATTGCATAAGTTGATAAAAAATGCTATGCAATAGCTTTACCGCGGCAGTCCCCGAGTGCCACACGTCTTTTTTTTTATACCACTTAGTTGGCAGACAAGCACACGGCCCATCTGATGGGAAGCAGTCACCGTGGCCTATGGACGTATGCAACACCAGGGGTGTCACACTCGCGCTGCGAGAGAACCTTCTAATGCCCTTCTTGAAGAACCCCATATTGAGTCGCTTGGGAAAACCACCGAAGGAAGTTCATTCCACAGCTTGAGTGTGCGTGGGATGAAGTGCCTTTCAAACCGCACAGTGCGCACCGTTTCCGGACGCAATGTGTGAGGATGAATTCCCTGTGGCGAGAGGGAGAGGAGGAGAGAGAACTCCACCGGGAACCAACACGGCAAGCTATAGAACGGTAGACCATACAAACAAACAAAAAAATTGAAAGGATCGGATCTTGGACCTATTACTAAAGCAGTGATAATTGTCTGACTTTCTAAATCTGCAAAGTGCGGCATTCCGCGAAGTGTTAAAAGGTGTCGCCATTTTTCATTAAGCTGTGAGCAAAACTCGTGGTCGTTCTAAATTCAAACGGGGAAGTGCTCCATATTCGAAATAGTTCGTTACTCCGACCACTAGATGGCGCATCTTTCGTGAGTCTCATCACGATCGCGACTTAACAATAGAATAAGGAAGGTACAGATTAAACAAACATATCACGATTCACAAATAATTAAAGGAGGCAGTTATTTTTGTACCTTAGCACCACCCTCGTAGGTTAAAATTTGAATGAGGGTGTTAAGATAGAGGAGCATCGTTAAATTTGCCATATAACGTGCGAATTATTAATAAGCACTGTTGTTGTCGTTGAGACTTGCTTTGGAGATAGGAAAAGTGACAGTTCACGCTTATCTTTTATTATGATAAGTATGTAGTAAGTATGTTACTGAAGACTTAGACTGATGTAACTGAAGACTCTGGCGCAGGAATTCCTAGCATTGTGGAACAGACGGCAGATGCTCCCATAAAAGCCAATATAATACAAATTGGAAGGAGAGGCGAGCGGATCCCAGCCTCCAAGGCAATAAGGTAGGGCTGGTGCTAACTTAAAAGATTCAAAATTCATTTATTCCAATTCCTGTGCGTTTTCGTATAAAACTCATTGCCTGAAATTCGGGGCAAACTGATAATCAAGATCGAACTAAACTGCGCTGCATTTCAAAAAACGTGAGAAGTTTTTAATAACGTCATGTATTTTAACTACTAGGGTAATTTCACGATGCCTAATTTTTTGCTAATTTCGGTGGTATTTTTCAATCATAGGTTTTCCGATGAAAAATTTAATGAAGTTCTTTTAAACACATTAGTATTCTAGATATTCTAAAAGAACTCCATTAAATTTAATGAATTTCTTTTACACACATCAGTATTCTAGATATTCTAAAAGAACTCCATTAAATTTTTTCATCGGAAAATCTATGATTGAAAAATACCACCGAAATTAGCAAAAAATTAGGCATAGTGAAATTACCCACTACTGCAATTGCTGTCAGAGGATCAGAACCCAGACCGATTCTATTAATAAAAAGATGTTCAAAATTTAGTCTCAATCTACTCTCAATGTCCTAAACGTCAAAAATGATCAATGAAAAGAGAGCCAAAATTTTTATCTTTTGACCTTCTTGAAAATTGTATTAAGGTACGAGAATACCACTTTTGAAATCTAATTTGATTTTGACAGATCGAAACTGAATTTGGAACATGTTTTTATTACGAGTAGGTCAAGTCAATTAAATAAAGTCTATCGAAGTTGGTAAAAGCTCTACTGCAACATACAAACGTTATACAAAGTCTAGTAATAGGTATGGAGGAAATTACTGACATTGTAATTCCTTAATTATTTGACATTCGATAGGTCTCGTACGTGCCGAATGACTCTGAGTTTCTTTCCGGAAACAGAATACTGAATGCCCATGATTATTAGCCGTATCGTGTATACTTACCGATACTGACAGATTATTATACAAGAATTCGCTTATCGAAAGGAAAGGCGCATAGTGACAATAGTTCAACATGATGAAGTTTGAAATGAAGCAAATGAAGAACAGGATCATGATATGTATGGCATATTAAGAAAATGGTAAGTAATCGTTGTCCCCGGCTGCGTCCAACGTACTTTTGACTTAATAGGATTTTATGAGAGCGACTGCCGTCTGATCTTCTAACACCTAAGTCTCGTCCGTCAATCAGCAAGTAACGGCTTGCAGCTAGGTTGCTTTGGGCCCGAAGGTTTTTGTGGGGTGAAAATATTTAAACAGGTCAAATATATAAGTTTTTAGATAGGTACTTACAGCAAAATAATGACAAACGTAGCATGATGTCGGTGCTCTACTCCCGAGCTAAGTTAAATCTGTAAACAAAAAACATTATTAATCATTAGGCACCTACATATTTTTACTAATAATAGTTAACGTACCTATTGGAGCTTTTGGTTAATATCAACCATGTCAAGCACCCTTGACATAACTAGGTACCTAATCAAACAAAAACAGATTTTAGATCAGAAAGAGTTTACATTCAGAACGGGACCCTCACTTTACCGATTTAAAATTATTGGAAAAGTTAACAAACTTATTGTTTTAAAATAAACAGACAAGAGCACTTCGGTAGCGCTCAACACATAATTGTACAATGAAGTTAACTTATAACTTTTATTAAAAAGTTACTGTACTGATTATAATTCATATCTATCCATACTAATATTATAAATACGAAAGTTATTCTGTCTGTCTTTCTGTCTGTTACGCATTCACGTCTAAACCACTAAACAGATTTTTATGAAATTTGTAGGTATAGGGGATGTTTGGTCGCGATAACCGACATCCACGCGGGCGAAGCTGCGGGCGAAAGGTAGTTTTTAATAAAAAATGTTCTTTTAAGTTTAGTTAGTAGGTAAATATCAATATTATGTTATGTAGCATCAATCAGCGTTGCCCAAATTTTACCAAAATCTAGCCCGGTGTCAAATTAGTCCCAAAAAGGGTTATACCACGACACTTCTATAGAGTTCATTCAACTCTTTTACTAAAATCACATCAACGAGAGAGAAATTCACTTGTTTATTACATTAGAACGCTAATGTGATAACCAAGCGAATGTCTCTCCGTAACAACAAGTAATTGTGTAATGTAGCCAACGTGGACTTAATTCACACCCCTATAAATTTGTTCGTACCGATAAACAAATAGGTGTAAATATTACATGTTTGTTAGCTTTATAACGTTTGTTAGAACATTATAAAGTTGCATCTACGCTACGTCCGTAAGATTTTTTTGATGAACCTCTCGGCCTCAGGAGGGACTTTGCCTCACTGTGTGTGTTTTACCAACAGAGCACAGACATTGTAACAACTCTCTGTAACAACTTTCCGTCAGGTGGGCCGTGTGCTTGTCTACCACCGAAGTGGTATAAAAAAAATTGGTGAACAAACCCGCCTGTTAAATTTCCTAACACCTCTTTCGTTAGGAGCTCTATCAGTAGGCAGACCAGTAGCTTAGGCTTAGGCTTAGTACATTTAGGCTTAGCTACTTTGTTAGTAAACAAAGGAAATGTGAGCAACATATTCTTATGCTTCGTTTACATACTCGCGGCAGAGCGAGGGAAGTGGCGAGAGAAGTGGGCAGGGACGTGGTGTGAACGGTATATATATTCGTCATGCCGCGAGTAGTGCCGCGTATGTTGCTGCGAGTGTCGGCTTGGCGGCGCGAGAAGGAGCGGCAATACTAGCGCGATGAAGCATTCACATACTCGCGTCGCGCACACTTCGCATCGAGCGCTCGTTGTGTACGCGCGTGTCACAGTCACAGGATTACTTCGAATTTATTATCATGACAATGACGCAACCAATCGAATGGTCCAACGAAAAATCAATAGAATTTATTGAAATGCTTGCTACGGATCTAATGAAATAATATAGGTAATACATATAAAAGGTAGGTAGGTAGGTACCTACCTACCAAACTAAAATAGGTAGGTAGGTAGGTACCTACCTACCTACCAAATTAAAATAGGTAGGTAGGAAGTACCTACCAAATTAGCCTGATTACCTACCAAATAGGTAGGTAGGTAGGTACCTACCTACCTACCAAATTAGCCTAATTATACCTACCAAATAGGTAGGTAGGTACCTACCTACCAAACTAGAATAGGTAGGTACCTACCTACCTACCTATTTGGTAGGTAATCAGGCTAATTTGGTAGGTACTACCTACCTACCTACCTATTTTAATTTGGTAGGTAATTAGGCTAATTTGGTAGGTAGGTACCTACCTACCTACCTATTCTAATTTGGTAGGTAACCTACTTACCAAATTAGCCTAATTACCTACCTACCTATTTTAATTTGGTAGGTAGGTAGGTACCTCTACCCACTAAATTAGAATAGGTAGGTAGGTAGGTACCTACCTACCAAATTAGCCTAAGTATACCGACCAAACAGGTAGCTAGGGTACCTACCAAATTAGAATAGGTAGGTAGGTAGGTACCTACCTACCAAATTAGAATAGGTAGGTAGGTAGGTACCTACCTACCAAACTAGAATAGGTAGGTAGGTAGGTACCTACCTACCAAACTAGAATAGGTAGGTAGGTAGGTACCTACCTACCTACCTATTTGGTAGGTAATCAGGCTAATTTGGTAGGTACTACCTACCTACCTACCTATTTTAATTTGGTAGGTAATTAGGCTAATTTGGTAGGTAGGTACCTACCTACCTACCTATTCTAATTTGGTAGGTAACCTACTTACCAAATTAGCCTAATTTACCTACCTACCTATTTTAATTTGGTAGGTAGGTAGGTACCTCTACCTACTAAATTAGAATAGGTAGGTAGGTAGGTACCTACCTACCAAATTAAAATAGGTAGGTAGGTAGGTACCTACCTACCTACCATATTAGCCTGATTACCTACTAGCTAAGTATCTAAGTAGATAGCCTAGCCTAATAAAATGCCTATACTGCATTCGGTTAGGTGTCCACTTAACTAAAGTCGTCCATCTCCATCGCAAGGCGAATACTGTATGCGGGGCAACGCGATGAACATCGCGATGATGCGAGTGTTGGGCAACGCGATGAACATCGCGATGATGCGAGTGTTTGAATGCTAGGGCATTATTCGCGTGAATATTGCCGGCAAGGCGATGAGCAATGCGAGCGGCAGTATGTAAACGCGGGGTAAGACATCGGTAAAATATAGTTGTTCAGCCCCCTTAGACAAGTGGCAATTAGTTAGTTAGTCGGCGTATTGTAGAATAGAATGATGTATGTATGGGGTTTTGACGTTTATGACGCGTTGATGACTGTCATATACCTATGTCAAATCCCATACATTGCAGCACAGAAACTATTGATATTATAAGAATTGACCTGGTACAAAATTAACGACTAATGAACTACTTTCTATAAGAATAGTTATCTTAGATAGTTAATTTTGGACGTTATTATAAACTTAGTTACATGAATCATTAAGTTACAGTTAAATGTGTAGTAGACAGCCTTAGTGCTAAGGATGATCGGTAGGGATGAAAAGTAATTGATAATACCAGCATGATTTTGGTACCTACTGAGATTCAGGCAGGATTCAGGCCTCTATCAAAATCAAAACGTCTATTAAATGATAGATAGAAAATTATTTACACTGGTCGTGCCTCGGAGAGCACGTCAAGCCGTCGGTCCCGGTTGCCATGAGAACATCTATGGCAGTCGTTGCGGGTAGTTGGAGCCCTCAAAAATCCAAAAACAACGGTCTAACTGCAAAGCTTCGATATCGCCTAATGTTAACATTGAGTTGTGGAGGTCAGATGACAATCGCTTCACGGAAAATATCGAGGTCTAGCCAAATCCGTGGTTAAGACTGGTAAAAGCGGACCCCAGACTCCGAGCTGAAAGCTTCGGATGCGACTGGGAATTAACGCTAAGAGGAAGAAGAAGAAAATTATTTACCAGGTTATGTCGACTCACTCATCCCTGACTTATCGAATCTCGAACACATAAATAATAAATAAAATAAATTAATTAATAATTACAATTATCTTAATATGCATGTATTTACAAAAAAAATGTATCTAAGTATGTTTATCCGCATTCTAGAACCCATAACACAAGCTAGTTAAGCTATGCTTACTTTGGGTCTAGATGGCGTTGTGTAGAATGTCTTTCAATATTTATATATTTATTTATATATTGAACACTTATCTCAAACGGCGTAAACTGAACAATAAAATTACGAACACCCTTTGCACGACAAAGAGACTGATCCCTGATTTATCGAATCTCGAACGTAAATACTAAATAAAATAAATGCAAATATAAACAATCATTACATTGAACACTTATCTCAAACTTCGTAAAGTGAACAGTTACGAACACCCTTTGCACGACAGACTGATCCAGTGACTTATCGAATCTCGAAACGTAAATAATAAATTAAATAAATGAAAATATGAACAATCATTACATTAAACACTTATCTCAAACTTCTACGTAAAGTGAACAATTACGAACACCTTTGCACGACAGAGGGACTGAGGATTCCATATTAGCACTCTAAACGTGGCCCTAGGCAGTATTCCACAACTATTCGATCTAAAACCGTCTGCAGAAACGTGACTGACACAGCACTGCAGGCTGAATATGTTTCCCACTAGTCGTCTATTAAAGGGTAAGTGAAGATGCTTGTGAACCGTGGAATCTACACCTTCACTCGTAAAGACAACCAGAACTACGATGACTAATGATTTCTATAAAGTTAATTAGATCAAAGGGGCCATGGACCACCCCATCTCTTCCCAAGTGTCGTCGTACAAGGCGACTAAGGGAGACAGGGAGAGATGGGGTGGCCCTATTCTGCTCCACCGGGAACAAACACGGCAATATAAATAAACAATTTTATAAAATTCTGAAAACAATAGTTTTTACTTGCTTCAATACATCTTCTTACGTAACAAATTTTATGAGAACAACAGCATAACTGACCTCGAATCTACAAAATAGCACGCGTATCAATATATAACTCAGATAAACATCTAAAAAGCTCTATATAAAGCGCGAAATACTTAGATAATTATAAAGCATGAATCAAATCGAAGGATGTGTACGCCGAGTTAATTACACAGGCCATTATTCGGCTTTCATCAATAAAAATACGACCATTGTGTTCTTAATGGTTCGTGAGATCTGTGTGAATTTTACAGTAATTTATGAGATTTGAGAGTTTAGCCGTGGCCTCGCCCCCTATAACATAAAAAACTGTGTATTGCCAATTCTCACCTTCAGGCATTTTGTAACACGTAACTATTCTTTTGTTAACAACTTTTACTGTCTTCTTTGCTAAACAGTTTCATAAATCTTTAAGCGATGGATTTTGAACAATATTCCGATATGGATCTCTGCATCACCCAAAGGTTGACTGGCAGAAAATGCTCACGGCAATTAGTCCACCTTCGTACAATTACTCGTATTTACAAAACAGCCCGCAGCTCTGTCCGCGTTGATGTCGATTGTCGCGACCAAACATAGCCTATGTCCTCCTTTCCCAAGGTCTAATGTATCTCTGTACTAAATTTCATCAAAATCGGTTTAGTGGTTTAGGTGTAAAAGCGTAACGGACAAACAGCCAGATAGAAAGATAGACAGACAGAGTTACTACGCAAAAGTTTAAAAAAATAAATATGGAAGTATTTTGTATTCTCGTGACATCAAACCATTCTGCACTAATTTTTTTGTATCAATCTTTGTGGTGGTTGTGTCGTACTCAGACCCACTAAAATCGCACGCCATCTCGGCTCTTCATATGCCGAGGTGTAAGATTGCCTGGAGTCTAGAGCTTATCCCTCGCACCCCGACTGACTCTGGGCCATCTACAGTTTTAAGAGAAAGAAAACGGCTTTCCCTCCTTAAACACAATTAGTTATCAGGTTTTCCTGTCAGAAACATTTCAACGGCATTCTTAAATACCATCATTGCTAAGACCTCTAAATCACTCGCAAAAACAACCGCAAAGTTATGCCAACGAGCCGTAAAGACTGAAATGATAAAATGTCAAAGGCCACGTGGCTCGTAGCCTAGTGATAGCAGTGCAATGTATGTAACATAAGTCATAACACATACATAACCAAGTTACCAGAAGTTACATCCATCAGATATGTAAACCGTGAGTACTGTGGCCTGTAGCATTGTTATTTATTTTGTGCTTGTAGCCTCGAATAACATAAATACCAATAATAATGACCATCGGTACAACAGTTCGCGGATTGAACCGTTTAGTATATTGAAAGATTTTCAGCCATATCTATAGTTTGTTGCAACATTTAACAAACAGGCTGGCTAATGCATAGGCCATTTGTACCATCTAAAAATAAGGCAGATAGTTAGTTAGTGATAGGTTTAAGCTCAAAAAGTGTGTCTAAACTACACTGTGTCTAAACTACACTAACCCATTGAGAAAAGCAGCAATACGACTTGGATAGGATAGTTTAAATAGCCTTCGTGGTTTTTTGTTATAACCATGCAGAAACAAGTGATTTGCCTAGCTATTTGATTAAATGGCTGAAGAATTAAAAGGTGCCGTTTAGTTAATCGCCTAGGCAGTTAATTGAACGCCTGATTAAGCTAGTTGGCTGCGAGATGATCCGATTCTCAGCACTCTATGGATTCACCGTGCGGTCGCCGGGTCCATAGCATGATACAGAGAGGAACACCGTGACGGTGACTGGGACTTGCGACCCAGATGTAGGTTTCGGGTGACCACCTTATATATGAAGCTCATTTAGTGTAAAATAGTGAACATCTACCATAGCTTGCCACATTTAAGTTTCAGTAACTTCCGTGTAATCAACTGAATGACACTGAATAGTTAATCTAATTGCGCTTTAGTACTCCATGGTAGTTCAAACAAACCCTTAAAGCAAAAATAAATTATCAGGATACATAGTAAACTTAACTTATTGTACAGCGATTCTCGCTTCAGTAGGTACATAGTCATTACAAATCTTTTATATATAAAGAGAATTTGTACCTATTGCAATATACAAAAACATTTATTGTAGGTATTTTATTCCATCGCACTCTTAAATTTTGATCCATCTTTATTCACGACACTTTTGGTTACGCCAATACAAATTACTCTATTGTCTGCATAGAAAAATATGCACAGTCTAAAATTTTGTTGCAGAGAATAACAGCTTCCTTATGAAGCAATAAGCTTTCGTTTTATGTTATTTAATAATTGCACAAAAACAAAGAATCACTACTAAAATCTAATATCGAATGCGTGACGAATTGTCCAAGTTACTGTTTGTCACGCGATCGATATAATCTTCAGGTTATGTACAATTTTATCATGAGAATTTTTATTTCAGCACTTTTAAATTGTTCAATATTAAATTGTTACCGTAGGGATTCAAAGAAATAACAGATGGGGATCATAATGGAATTAGTACTTTTCGATCCCCTGCAGGATTAAAATAATAGGGGAAATAAGAAACAAAAATTATACAGTACGCGGCGCTTTTGTTGGAATGAAGATGGCGTGAAGAAGTGACTTAAGTACCTATTTTGAAATAAATTGTGTTCGATTTTAATATATAGAGTTCTTCACCTTAGTTTTGCTCTAAATATGTTCCAAACTTCGAAACAAATGATCTCTAACAATCTGCAAAAGCATTTCATATAATGAAGATGCACTGTAACTACTTTGCACGGAAATTGCCCAATGAATAGATTGCTCAAAATAAGTGGTGCCGGAAACCGAGTGTGCGAACCTAACACAGATTACATTACGATTAAATGAAGATAAAGCGAGCTAGTTAGGAGATGGGTCCGTACAAACAATCAGCTGTTGTTCTATTTTTCAGGCTTGTGTAATTGTTTGGTGTGAGAGTGATTCAGGGGTTACGTACCTAATTATTTTCAGCTTTGCGTCTTTGCAGTTTCTAACAAACATGTAAAATATACAACTTGATTGTTTAAAGTAAAACTTTAATCACTAAATAAGCATAGTAAAGATTTGTAACTGAATACATGTATGCATTTATGCATGTATGCATAATATATGTGTGCATTTTATGTAAATATTGTTTGTAATGTAATAATACTTTTATGGTGTACAATAAAGAATATCTTATCTTATCTTATCTTACAATTTTAAGACATTCAGTATGCTTACTATTGAAAACGATTAAGATAGAAAAAAGCAAATACAGCTCAGTCGGAAAACGATTTTTTTTCTCTTTGTAATTCTTTCGTTGTTGGAGCTTTTTAATTGTTAGGCATGTAACCTTGGAACCTACGATTTATTTTGCAATATAATATAGGTACCTACGAAAGACGCGTAGCAAAGATGGACGAAATAAAATTAACTAAACGAAAATATAAGGCGAGGGTGAATGGGTAATGCGGTTAGGATTGACCTAGGCGTCAGTTCATTCGACTTAAAAGTTTGACTCGTGATTTTGTATTTTGAATTCATTTGTAAATCGGTTATTTTTTGTTTTTTTATGGCCTATTTTAGATGTATTTTGTTTTTTTGAAGCGGTTTAATTAAAATAGTTATTAAAGTTTTACTTATCGTCG
Source organism: Eilema depressum (assembly GCA_914767945.1). Taxonomy (NCBI): domain Eukaryota; kingdom Metazoa; phylum Arthropoda; class Insecta; order Lepidoptera; family Erebidae; genus Eilema; species Eilema depressum. Next base: position 12,621,711 of record OU612033.1, on the reverse strand, counting down.
ATTTCTTACACATTTTCATATTGTTCCTTTAGATGTTCTTTTTTTTTAGCTCTTATTTTCTACAGGCAGAGTCTACCAACACTCGAGGTGTAAAGAAGGTGTTAGTAGTAATCATGTACAAAGGTAACCGCTTACCTTCACGTGGGCCGTGACCTCCTTCGATACCATCCGTATACTTTTCCGATCCGTCCACTTTCCTGATCTGTCTATTTTCCCAATCGGTCTATTTATATTACTAAATCGTCCCCTTCCCAAAGCGTCCATTTTCCTGATCTAGCTATTTCCCAAAGCGTCCACTTTTATAATCGGTATATTTTTAACACCCGACGCAAATCATGCTTCAAAAGTATTCAAAGTTGCCAGCACCTCACTTCACTACCTACAGAATAGACGAAAAATTTACACATTGTTATTATTACTTAGATGCGTCCCTGAGTTTTGTTTCAGGTTTTAGTTCTGAAAAACCTACAAATTCAGTGATAAGCTTACATAATTTTTTATAGGTAAGTATATTTAGGTAATGTACATAATTAAATTTTATGTAGATAAATTATTTTTTCTCCATTAATTGTTCCTTCGACTATTTACATAATAATAATTAAGTCCGAGATCACATACCTACCTACATATATACATATAATCACGCCTTTATCCCAGGAGGGTTAGGCAGAGATGAGGTGTCCGAGGTTAAAGTAAAAAATATTGTTAGAAATTATAGTAAAACTTTTCGTTAGATTTATTATTGACTAGTTGGCCCTGCGCACTTCGTACCGCCTAACAGCCGATTCGTTATTTTTTTTTTTAATTTTTCCTCGTACTTCGAGGAATATTCTAAAAAAAGAATTAGCGAAATCGGTTAAGCTGTTCTCGAGATTTGCGCTTAGCAACACATTTATGGATTCATTTTTATAATATAGATTGTCATATACCTACCTATTTTTCAGGGGTGGTACCTAATGAAGACCAAGAAAATCGTATTCTATTGTTTTTTTTTGGTTAGCAAAAATGCAGATAAAAGATAAATAATATTCATGTAAACATTTATTTTACTCGTTTTTGTGATATGGGGACTTATCGCGATGAATTGTTATTATGGATCTTATGCTGATGCTCTTGTGCTGACGTTTCGGGTGCGTTGCAGGAACCGTGGTCACGACTTGACTCTTTACATGATTTAGTTTCCTAATTAGGACTTAAAACCCCATTTTCTACTAACGAAATATACCCAAGGTTTTACTCCTTCCCTTATATAACCCTAAAATATCAGCATCTTATCTATACAAGTCTACCCCAGTGCAACGTCGTCGATTGTTCGAACAATATTTCGTACAAAAACTCGTCATTGTCGGCAAACCTATGGTTATTATGAATGAGAAAAGAATGTTACCTCCAACACATTGTGCGCTGCGTATGGTACTACTTTTTATTAGTCATAATTTAATTGTGATTGATACTCGCGGCGTTAAAGTGGTGTTTGTAGTGATTAACTATTACTAAATTATACGGATTTAGAAATGTTTCAATTATCTGCTTGGGAAAGGTTCTTAAATAGGCATCAATTAAACTGATTAGGGTTTATTTACGTTCTTTTTGATTTACTAGCTGAAGGCCGTTTTTTATACCACTTAGGTGGCGCACAAGCACACGGTCCACTTGATTTTATTGTTATGTGTATTGTGTTGTTAAATCAAACAGATTTTCTTGCTTTCTTTCCAATGGGTAGTGGTTACCGTAGTCTATGGAGGTGTGCAACACAAGAGGCGCTGCTTTTAAGAGAATATACTGCAATTGGAAAACGGCCTCAAACTTCCAATTTCATGTATATAGCTTGAACTTTTTACAGTACCTACCTTCTGCGTCACGAGCGGAGTGAAGCGAGGTTCGTGACGCAGAAGCCTCAATAATTTTTTGCGTGATGCAGAAGCCCCAATATTACACTACTCTCCAGATCAAGCACTATAATTTACACAGATCCTAGAAAACCACCCAAATCAGTAGAGCACTTTGCCATAGGGTATAAAACTGAACAATTGTCTAAATGACAATACAATATTTCGCATGTAACCTATTGAGGTATCTAAATGGTGTATCATTTAGAATTTCAATAAATCCAGTTAAAGGAAAAATTATCTAACTTTTCAGTAGAGTTTCTAATCTTTCACAGACAGAGATGATAGAGGTAGACACAAATAGAGTTAACATGTAGAGAGTGATGCTGTAATCGTAATTGAAATTGTAATGATATAATTTATTTATTAATTTTCAGTGAAGGAAATGCGCGTGCATCATCATAATCGCGTTAGTTCCGGTCAAATCCAAGGACGATCCTCGGTGATATTTGTCGTCAATTTGGCCTCAAAAAATGTGTTGAAAAAAGTAAAAAAGAAAAACCTTTCAGATGACCTTTTTCGTGAAAGTTTTTTTTTAGTTGAGTGAACTAAAAAAAATATTTACTTAAGAATTTATGGAAGCGCGTTAGTCCATTGAAATCTTACTTTTTTTTGGGCTTAGCATGCACTTGTAAGAGGATGCAATTTTCAATTCTAGAAATCAAGGGGGGTTCAAAATGGGGGTACATTTCTGGGGTTCAAATTGTTTTTATGGTATATCAGACGAACTATATATAGGTCTCACAAAAAAATTGTTACGTAACTTTAATTGTAGAACGAAAAATAAAAAAATACCTAGGTACTGATATACAAGATGGAAATTTGCGACGGTAAGTATATGGGAGGAAAAGACTCCAAATACTGGAGATAGCAAATTTCAGTTAAAGGAAAAATATCCTTAATTTTTAGAATAATTAAAAATGCTTTCAAAGATTTCCGAAAACTCGTTTGCCACATCCAGGATTCGAACCGACTTAAGTCCGAAAAATAGCATCTTGTATTTTTATGACATCACTTGATAGAGTCAATTATTAACATTCTTATTGTTAACTTTTTGTATTTTCTATGTTCTGAACTGAAATAGTAGTTAGATATTTTCGGCACAAATAAAAATTTAAAATTGCATTGAATATTCACAAAAAAAATAAAAATTTAGTTTCGATATATTCTTTTGAAATCATGTAAAAGCTTTTATTAGTATTTACAAAATCGTGTCAATGATAAAATATTTATAAAATCTAAATACAATCGTATAAGTAATTCATTGTCTAGTAAATAATAAAACATGTTATAAATTAAATAACAACTCGGTATTATCTATTTAATTTCAGCTAAGGGCAAAGGGCAAGTTAAGGTCTATTTGCTTTAGTTTTTTAGAAGTACATATAATAAAATTGACCGATTGAACCACTTTCCGAAGTTTAAAAAAACTTGATCCGTAAACCCCCTATTTTTAGCACTTTTCATTTTAAAAAAAGAACTCACCGTGTGCGAACAGAGCGCCGGCGAGTGCGCGCGAACTGTGCCGAGCGCGACGCACGCGCACGTGCTTTTATCACTATACAACCACCACCGAATACACTCTCAGGATATTTACTACGGGATGTGTTCACTCAAGAGTAAAGTAAGCCGACAGTAAACATACAACCCATGACTAAGGGCCCGCTATAGGCTCGCCCCCTATTACGTGGTATCTAAAATCACAATTGGCGAAATGTGGGTGTTAATACACCTCTAGTGAAATAATATATATGCAATTATGCATATTATATCGAATAATAATTTATCTTCATTCTTGATTAGCCTTCCTAGAGTGTAAAAATATTGATATCGAAGGTCGATACGTAAGAAAGGAGGCTATTCTGTGACCCAATTTCAGAAGCTATGAATCCCCGAAGGAACTGAACGAGCCTATTGACATCAAGCGGGCACTCTGTCAGGAGTTATTAGTTTTTTTTTATACCACTTAGTTGGCAGACAAGCACACGGCCCACCTGATGGAAAGTGGTTACCGTGGCCTATGGACGTATGCAACACCAGGGGCGTCACACTCGTGCTGCCGACCCTGAAGAAACCTTCTAATACCCTTCTTGAAGAACCCCAGGCTGTATGTTACTATCGGAAACATACAGCCTATTACAAAGTACCCGCTTGACGGCGATAGGCTCACTTCCTATTAGGTGAACTAACGGATACATATTTTGCGGAATTTGAGTGTTAATATAGCTCTGCCTGCCACTTCGGGTATTAGAGACGTGAATATATGTATGTATGTAATTATGCATATACTAGCTTTTGTCCGCGGCTCCGCCCGCGTGGATGTCGGTTATCGCGACCAAACATAGCCTATGTCCTTTCTCAAGGTCTAATCTACCCCTATACCAAATTTCATCAAAATCGGTTCAGCGGTTTAGTCGTAAAAGCGAGACAGACAGACAGACAGACAAACAGACAGAGTTACTTTCGCATCTATACTCTATACTATTATATAATTGTAAAGTGGTCGTGTCTGTACATTGGAGATATTTATAAAAAAATACTTGGGTTATGTTATGTTAACGATACTGAACACGAAAATATTTTTTTTGAATTTCCTGTCTGTTTGTCTGTTTGTCTGTTTGTCTGTTTGTCCGCGATGGACGCAAAAACTACTGGACGGATTTCGATGCGGTTTTTTTTGTTAGAAAGGGCTTGATCAGACTTAAAATCTTACGTTTGTTTGATCGCAATCGGTTGAGTAGAACCGAAGATATGAGCAAAGGTCGCGTTACCCGAGATGCACGCGGGCGGAGCCGCGGGCGGAAGGCTAGTTTATAATATAAGTAGGGATTATTTTTCAACATTATAAGCTTTACAGAGGTACAAAACTATGTGGGGAATTTGATTTATTGGTTTTCTAATGAATTGCACACAGTTTACAAAACATATCGCGAACCTGTGGTTAACCGAAGTATACGGATAACCGACGTACTTCGGTTAACTTTGGTTTTGAACTTAATTGTTAGTTGCATTGTTTCGAAGCTCAGTTGAACCGAGACTAATATGAAACGTTAATAATAATGGTTGAACCATTGTTGTATAGTTCTAGTACGGTTTCGGTTCGATTCCTTTATGTTTTTCGTATATAATTATGTACATGAATGAATTTGGAAACATTTATTATGCCCATCACTATATTATTACTAAACATATAAATACCAAATAAAAAAATAAAAAATATCATCATCAAGTGCCAATCCCGGTGCATCCAAAGCTTGCTCAAAGCTCGGGGTCCATTCTCTAACTCATCCATTATTGGTTAACCCTGACTTTTACAGGAGCGTTTCATGTCCCCCAAAAGTCGGGAGAAAACCCTACACCAGAGGGTACCTCTTTCGTCAATCATCTGGTGTGGGTGTGTGGTAGAGCTTCATATCTCAACCTATTGTCACTTGAATTACATTCTGACACAATCAAAACAGATTCTATTCAATAAATTGGTTTCAAAATTCAAAGTGTGCTTTATAAGGTAGTGCCGAGGGCTACAGTTAGTTGTCAATAGTAGTGTTTGTATAATACTTAACCTCTCCTGACACACTAAGTTAATTCTACTCAGGTCAGTCTAACGCCTCAATTAAATAGAAAAGGCGCCGCACGGTTAAGGCGTAAGTTATACAGAAAAGGTAGGAGGCATTAGGCGTGATTAAGGTGTTGATAGGATTTTCAGGCAGTCCGGATACGACGATGGAATCCCGGGGAAATCTAGAGAAATCCTCAAAATGTAAGAAAAATTCCACGCATTCCAATAGTTTGAGTTTTTAATTTCTATAAAATTCTTATTTAAGTATAGGGTATGGCAGTCCCCAGCAGTAGAGGTTTCCCGTTTTCACGTCTGCCTGATGCCGAAAAGACAACACTGTACAATTTGGGCTGTCAGCTTTACTAATTTAATCACAACACCCATCGGTACGTAATTCATATAAAGCAATCATTATTCTGTCCCAAGTATCAATGTAACATATTAAACAAAATACTTACCTAGTTACATATTTTATTACTAGCTGATACCCGTGGCTCCGCCCGCGTAGATATCGGTTTTCACAACTTTCGGTCATATCTTCGGAGCTACTCAACCAATTGTGAAATTGTGAAAATCCATAACGTACAAATGTGGAAAGAATCCCAAAAAATATATTTTTGTTTTTCCCCAATGAGCGCAGGACTGGTGGTGACGGGTGGAGCCGCCTGTCACCCTAGTAGAAACATGGTGCAATATGCGCCAACCTATACCCGGGGGCTAGATGGGGACCACGGACGCCAGAAGAGGGCGAGCTCGAAAGAGACCCTGGGTCGGCCGGGGTGCTAGAGATATGATGTCTCAGGCAATCTCACCTCAAGCAACCTACGACTACAGACGGCGTGGGACGACGTTTTCAATATACAGACACGACTACTTGACAATTATAATAATTATACAATACAGTTATATAAGAGTATAATATACTTATATAGAAATACTGATTACTCTCATCATGTTCTAAAAACTACCAGTTTGTTACTCGCTATCTCCTCACCTCCTACGAGATGAAGTGTTAGTTTAGGAAACGTATCGGCACACACCGGTGTACGGCATCGCGACACAAAACAACACTTAATAAATGAATAAGTACGTGACTGTTATTTAAGTATGGATATTTATAGGATGAAGATCCTCATCCATACTAAAATTACAAATGCGAAAGTAAATCTGTCCGTCTGTCTTTCTGTCTGTCTGCCTGCTACGCTGTCACGCCTAAATCACTGAACCGATTTCGACACCAGCCCCTCTAGACAAGTGGCAATTCGTTGCTCGGCGTATGATGGAATAGAATGACAAATGTATAGGATTTGACGTACGAATGTCAAAAACGTCAAATCCTATACATTTGTCATTCTATTCCATCATACGCCGAGCAACGAATTGACACTTGTCTAGAGGGGCAGTAGATAGTCAGTGTAACTCTACTAATTAACTACAGATTGAAAGTGTATTTTTATATAATATCTCTAAATTTCATAATCATATCACCGTTTAATCGAATTTATTTTTAGCTTTGTGTGAAAAATCAACAGGTTTTACAATACCAGCTTTTGATATACACGTGTCACTTTAAAATTATGTACAATATCTTATCAGAAAACTAATATGACCTTCTTTGAGTTTTATAACTTGCTACTTATTGCCCACCCGGACCCGCAACCACGAAAACCTATTTCCGGGATAAATTGAATCACGGGATAGCCTATGTGTTATTCCAGACTGTACTTATCCCTGTATAAAATTTCACCCAGATCTGTTCATTCATAGGAGCGAGGTTGAATTTAATAACAAACATTTTAACATGTTCACAAACCATCACATTTAATAATAGAAAGTAGGATAGGTTAGGAGCAGGATTGAACGAAATACGACTGATCTCTAGGAACTTTAAACAGAGCTTGCTACCGCTAATGTCCATTTCCAGTCCTCTTCATCTTATCTCGAAATATTTCGACACAAAAAACTCGATCAAATGGTCAAATGACTGCCAATCGATAGAAAGTACAGAGCCTCATCTACAATTACCTATCTCGAGCATATCCGTAAATTATTACTGAGGATAGCATATCACAGTATGATGCCATACCACACAATGATGTCTTAATTCGCTTCTATTTATTGGCATCGATAAAATCACAGACTGCCTCTATGGCGTAGCGGCAGTAAAAGCGGCCGCTACGCAGGAGACGCGGGTTTGATCCCCGATCAGTGCAAATATTTGTATGCATGAATATGAACATTTGCATTGGTCTGGGTGTTGTTTATGATGTATAATTTGTATATATTTACAAAAAAATGTATCTAAGTATGTTTATTCGCGTTGTGTAGAATGTCCTACAATATTTATTATTATATACCCTGCCTACTATAGGTAGAACACGGACTCTATTATTGATTTTAATATCTAAATACTGAAGTGTATTAGAAAGTAGAGCGCTAAAATGCTTTTAGCATATAGGCTACAGCGAACAATGTGTGCACCTTAAGAATTAACACTATGATGTTTTTATTTCGATCTGCATTTTAGCAAAAAGGATCCTATTCTAAAATTTTATTTTGCGTTTGCACTATTTGTTGGATTGGCATGAAAAGTTTTAATGACGAACTCGTGCTGTGATGGCAGAGTATTTGACTGCTAAGATCTCACGTATTTGATTCCCGATTAGTGCAATTATTCTTCTAATGTATATCTAATGCCTTAGAGATTAGATTCCTTAAATCTTTTCCATTTCGCATATTATTGTTAGGCAGCTATTGTGCCAATTCACATATCTAAAAGGTCTTTACCAAAGATCTACCCCACCAAGACTCCTCAATGACTTATCTGCAGTCACCGTTGCTATGGTCGGTAAGTAGTTCACGTCCTACAGTCCCGGGTCCTTTAAGCGGGGCGTGAAAAAGCATCTGATGAGGCCGTCAAGCTGAGTGCCACCATTGTAACATGATACGTGTCTGTAATGGTGACGCTCTTTTCAGGGACTTTGCCTTCAGCTTACCATCAGGCGAGGCGAAGTCAAATTGACGTGTCCTATATAAAAAAAAAAACGTAAATAATTCTATGGATAACAATTCAATAAACTTAATTAATAATAAATGCATTCACAATACCGATAAGTGGTAGTTAGTGTGTCAATAATTGTAAATGTTTATTAAATAGAAAGTGGTCACCTCTAATATTTCTACAGTCGCCATCGGTGTTAGCTTAACACATTCCACGTTACCGACCAACAACTTTACATAAATTAAATGTGTCCTCCGCAGATTATAAAAATTATTATGTAAACATCAATTTTTTCATTGATGTATTTAATTGTAAAGACCTCTGTCTGTAAATAGGTGTTCAGTTTTTTCTGTAGGTGACTGTACCTACATGCTTACAGTTCCGTTTCAAAATACTTTCATCGGTTTTCAATAGGTTAGAGAGGAAGGTAAACTTACCTATCTTATATTCTATAATATAAAAATGAATCGCTAAATGTGTTGCTAAGCGCAAATCTCGAGAACGGCTGAACCGATTTCGCTAATTCTTTTTTTAGAATATTCCTTGAAGTCCCCGTACTTCAAGGAATATTTTAAAAAAAGAATTAGTCGAATTAGGTTCTTACGGAGAGAAAAATTAAAAAAATAATAATTAAAGAATCGACTGTTAGGCGGTACGAAGTTCGCAGGGTCAGCTAGTTTCAATATATATTTTATTCCCGTATTGATACACCGGGCTTTCCTCTACAGAAAAAAATGTAGCTAAATGTAAATAAACGGTAAATAATTGCGTTCAATTTCGCACTTACCATCAGAGTACAGCTTAATAAATATTCAGATTTTATAACAAAAACATTGCGTAGACCGGTACAAAAATAAATCCCATTTACATACATAAGTGGTATAAAAAATGTAAGTAAAGGAATGTTAACGTTTACGAGAAAAGTACCCACCTTACGCATTTATTTGTGTATTACAAAATTTCTAGATTTTATATTTCTTTTGTTAGTTTTTTAACAGTGCAATGTTTTTAAATATTTATTATTCAGGTTTATTAGTGCCCGGTTAATGGCAATTGGGACCTAAACATAAACGGTGAAATGTGGGTGCTAGCACCTCTGCCTACCCCTTCGGGGATATAGGCGTGAGTTTATGTTATGTTACATGTTATGTTATTATTCATCATTCAGTAACAATTATTGAAAATCATCCAAAACGTAGGTAAATATGTAGTAGGTACCTACCTATAGATACACAAAAAAAACATAAAATAAATCGTGATAAATTAATCAAATTCGAAAAAGAATAAACTTTTGACAATAGTTAGGTACTATGAAAATCAATTATACAAAAACTAGTAGAAGCATTTAATTAATTTAAATTGTTACTTAATTCAGCTATAAGGTTTCAGCACGGATTTTTGCAAGAAATTAAGTACATGAAATACTGGATGTAGGTTTCCTGAGAACGAAACCCTTGCTAAATGAGGCATGAAGACAGTTTCTTGTTCCTCAAACAAAGCAACTTTTAAAATTTCTAACCACAATTGCATGCTTCGTGTAAAGCTTCAAGCTTTCAATATTCTCATCTCACGTTCTCAGTATTGGGCAACGCTATGCTAGTGTCTATTTGTTACGCCAAATGGACGCGAAACGGGATGAAAGTTGTGCAACATGTCGCTCAACTTTGCCCTGAACTAAGTTGCTTACAGTTTACCTGATATAGAGGGCCTGAGGGCGTGCGGTTTTAGAAGGTTTGAGTCTGACATAACGACCATAACCGGCTATGAGGGAGGAGGGGGGAATGGTATCCTTGGGTATATTCGCAGTTTAAAGAAAATGTATGCAGTAATCAAAATTACTAATATTCTCTTTAAGCTAAGCTAAATTGTGTTTAGGATTGGGTACCTACATGTTAATAATATAATAGCTAGTATGTGAACCCTAGACTTCAGGATCATAAGACCATCTCCGTTACCACTCAATTATATAAGCACTAATTAAATGAATGTTTTTTGGAACGCGACTCTCGAAAAAGGTGGTCATCGCTCGATCTTCTTCGTCATCATCATTCTCCTAGTGTGTGACGCGACCCGGTTACATCTGAAGTATCTATCTCGGAGCCCGGAGTCCACTTTCTTACATTTTCCTTCTCGATTTCGCATAATCTTCAGCATTGCGGATAGTGAGCATTGCGACCTATTCAGGTGATTTTCCCGAATATATATTTTTTTAACGGATACAAAGTACCTACTATAAGTACCTGTTATTTTTTACAACTATAAGTAAGTACCTGATAATTTTTCACAAAAAAAAGACGTGTGGCACTCGGGGACTGCCGCGGTAAAGCTATTGCATAGCATTTTTTATCAACTTATGCAATTATCCCCCCACTCCGAGCTCGCACGAATGAGCAGCTCGGCTTGATTCGTGCGAGCTCGGAGTGTCAGCTTAGGTTTTTTCGTTACGGAATTTCTGGATTCGGTCTCCACGCTCAAGGCCCGCGATAGAAGCTGTACAATAGCTTAAAAAATAAGTAAAAGTGTATAAGAAAGCTTCCGCGATATTAAAATTAATCTTCAAACATAGTACAGCGCCCAGTCAAGCAAGGACAGGGTTCATCACAACTGTATCACATTATGGAATGCAATATGTATATTATTGAGTATTGAGTAAATAAGCTTACGCAGTCAGGCTGGACACCTTATTATCCCCAAAGTAATAACGGAAATACATAATGGAAGATTTGAAGACATTGGCGAGATATCATAATCACTATAACATTAACTGTATTCAATTATGTAATTCAAATTATATTATTAGCTATATAGATATGAGAATATTTAACTGTTAATCCATAACATCAGCGATTACCGCACTTAAACTTACACAAAAAATACTGGTTTTAAGTAGATGAATCTATAACTATTACTTCATGTACCTAATGCCTTTCATAGAACACATTATCAACTTAGACGATAGTACCTAATTCATTTATTTTTAATTTTTTTAAATACAATACAATTCATATATATATTACAATAAATACAATAAAGAAAATACAATTTTAATCGAACTATTATGTAATTTAAAAGAATATTAATTTTTTTAACCGACTTCAAAAATTCTCAGTTTCAGTTTCGAGTTCTCAATTCGATAAGTTTTTTTTTTATGTATGTACGCCGATTACTCCTAGCTTTATGATGCGATTTCCGTGATTCTTTTTATATTCGATGCGAAATAGTTGTCATTTGGTCCCATAGAAATTTAACATAGTTTGACCCAGTAGTTTTCATTTTATGATGTATTTTTGTGTTTTCTTAGTTCAAATTTTTACCCAACTTCTTATATATGTTGTCCCATATTTCGGTCGTTTATGAACTGGTTTCGAAAAATCTTTTTGCATTGGGTTCGGTATTAGTCACAGGTAGTTCCATATTAATTTCATGGGTACTGGACCTTGAACTCCGGAGATACACCAGAGAACTCCTCGAAATCAAAATAGGTGATAAGAAATTAGCTAGTTTTATGACGATCCTGTGACACGGTGTCTATGTCACCTCATTACGATGGTCAAGGGCGTGCTAAAATTACCTAGTCTACGTCGGGCTAAATGTCATCATTCATCATCATCATCTTCATGGAGAGGTATTTTCCTGATTACATCAGAAGCTCATATATGAGTTCTGTTTATGAGGAGAACTCATTTGATGTATAGCATGAATGTCTCATTTAAGTTATTGACAAGTTTAAGTCAATACTATGGTAAGTAGGTACTATCATTGGAGATATATTGGACTGAATTAGACCACTAAATTTCTGCACCTTTCGAAGGCCTACCCATAGCTACTTAAAAAACAACGAAATGTTATAGACTACCCGTAGCAATCCTACTGTAGCTTACAGAATTGCCTATCATAGACACTAAAAAGCGAAAAAAAAAACAAAGGACGTCCTCCATCTTGTTTTTTTTTGTCAACTAAGGTAGGTTCTAACTTCTAACTTCTCACGACTTCTCACGACACCGACTCCAAAACTGAAAATAATTTGTAATAAAATTTTTGAAGAATACACAATTATTTTCAACTTTTTAGTGCATTTTTTTTTTTATTGGAATATACTTAGTTTTTTGAAGTCGGTTTTTTTAAACGTAGTTAATTTTTTGTATTTACAAGTGTCATACAATTATTAACAAACACAAATCTCGTCAATCGCGACTACGTCACGTAAAAAATAAGTTTTTAAGTAAAACAAATTGAAAAGACACGTTAATTAAGATTGTTTACGTTTAGTTTAGGTTACCTAGCCGAATGGAGTTTAGACAGACTTCGCAAGAAATAGGTAAAAAAATGTACTTATTTACACTGTCAAAGAACTGTAAGTACATTTTTATCATTCACATGTCCCGCACCTAATATAATTGGGTATTTAGGGGCTACTTATACATAAATATGAGAAGAGCCATCAAATCTCTCATAATAAGGTCAAGTTCACACTGTGTGCTTGCGACACTATAAAACCTCACAAACATAATTATGATATTTTTGACCTTAGCAGAATTCGGGAATTCCATGAGTTGGTCTCTAACTATTGTCATCCGGTTTCGATGTCAATTTAAAAAAGGCCTAACGAACTGAGGTTATCGGAAGATAATTAGATACATACTAGATGGCTTTCGGTGGAAATTGTTAGATATACTGTATATTTAATAAGATACTTGTACTTTCCCACAGTAATTTAGAGGCGAAACCAGTCAGGTTAAAAAATAAACTGCTGTGGAAATATATAAGTGTCTTACATAAGTTAATTAATATGTCAATAGTTCAAACAGCATAAAATTCAGGCAAGCCTTAGACATCTTGGTGTAGATATTATATATTAAATCGGGCCCAAAGTATAATATTCATAGAATACTAGCTGTTGCTCACGGCTCCGCCCGCGTGGTATTCTGACCCCGTTTGTCGTTGATGATATATAGAATATGTGAAGAATGAGAATTCTTGAAATGGGTTCAGTATTTATTCGTTACATAGAAAAATACAAATCTTTCCACCTTATATGGCCAGAAGCGTCACTTATACGAAGTCACCTGTGCAAAGAAGACCTTATCACCTCATACCGTCACCTCACAGATACCAAGACGTAATCAGCGTAAGGTACATCGATTGCGTCGTAGTGACGGTTCACACGCGCGTCCACTAACTAAGTAAGGAGTTAAACAAACCAGTATATTTAATTGGGAAAGTGCAATAACGTGAAGTTCATTTATGGGGGAAAGTTAAGAAATATCGACCAGCTGAAGTCTGATCTGATTTTCATGTTAGTATTGCAGATTTCAGTAGTCTGTGATACTAGTGGTTGCGCCCGCGCGCGTTGATGTCGTTTATAGCGAGTTTCCGTTATATCTCGGGTTAGTCTGAACCAATTGCGATTAAATGTAAGACAGATTAAAAAAAAACATCACAAGCCATTCAGTAACTTTTGTACTCATTTTGAACGAATAGACAAGAATTCCAAAATAGAAAAATTGTTGTTAATTTCACAGAACCCAAGAACTTTTTACAACAGACATAACTAATTTTGAATAGTATAACAGTGCTAGTCGCGTCTCCACGCGCGTAGACTTCTGATCCTATTACCGCTGCTGACCCTCCCCGATAGCGTGATGATATATAGCCTATGACACTCACAAATAACGTGACTTTCTATTAGTAAAATAATTTTCAAAATCTCTTCAATAAGTAGATCCTCAGATTTACTGAAGAGGTTCTGAGTTTATCATCCGTACTCACAAACAATACTTCGCTATGCGTACCACCAAAACTGTGCAAAGAACGACAAATTCTCAGTGCGTTCGTTTTGGCAAGCCTTTTTATTCATAGACAACACTTAAGTAATACTTCGTTGAGGGAACGCACTGCGTTAGATACTGCTCCGTGATGTTTGTGAATTAATTTTACCAGCCCTATGCGCTCGAGCACACTATGAGACCTCACAGTATTGTTTGTGAATACGGGTGTATGAGTTTGCGACGCTGCTGTAGGTGTCCTACAGTACAGTGTACAACTCACAAACTATAGTACAGAAAGTCTGTATATGTATATGGATATTTGTTACTCAAACATGCCAGATCGGCTGAATGGACTTTTAAAAACCAGAAATAATTGCCAAAAGTTTGTCATTAAATAAACAATGAGTTAAAGCGTCCATTGAACCTCTTGTTATTTTTTTTTGCTTACGTCATAACACTTAACTACAAAATAAGACGGAGTAATTGTATTATACATAATTATAAGGTATATAACTAGCTAATTTAGTTATTATTCGGAAGAGGAATTAACTAGATTTCAGATGTATTTAGTGGGGTGCGCCTGCGCCGATAACATCTCATGAGAATTGTTCTGGTTATATGTGACTATCACAAATTCACACAATGCGCTTGCGCTTGCATAGTCGTCAGTGTTCTGTATCTTAGGTATAATTAACAGACATATGATACTTTCTTGAAGAGTTGTCGAATATACTCCATATTTGTTAAGTCCACGAAGAGCTTCAGGGTCCAAGTCTTGCTGATTGGTGGATGAAGAGTAGCGGTCTAGAAATACACCCAGTAGACGATGACAAAGTCATAACTGGTAGTCATACCATAGTAGTATGATGATAGTCATAACTGGTATGGTAAGACTGGTAGAGAATGCCTATGGCATTAAGTCCGCCTCTGTACATATGTGCATGAAGTTAAAATAAATATTTAAAAAAAAAATAACTTTGGAATAAATAATATTAATTGGTGTAATGTGGGTGTGTATACTACTCTGCCAACCCCTTCAGAGATCACATTCGTCAGTAAGTAATTGATATAAAATTTTATGAAAACATTTTAAATGTATGACTTAAATACTTTCGTTGTCAAGCATATAGTATACTACCTATAGTATCTCTTTATTGCACAGCAAGAACAAAACAAGTGTTATTTATAGATACAATATAGTATTGGTATATACAATTAGCAGCTTTACTACCCTGAGCAATCTCTTTCAGGCATTCGAAAGAGTCGGAATTCATATTTTGGCAGTATGTATGCCTATAGTCACACCTTTTTCTCATTAGGGTACACCTTTCCACTTGTTAAGATTCTGGCATACGTTAATGGCTCCTCTACAAGTGGACAGATTCATCCGCAGATGTCATCACGGTTATGTCATGTGCAGACGGGGCGACTTGCCCCGTCCACACGACGGCGGACGCGTCCGCTGCTAGCATCCGCAGATAAATGTGTCTATGTGTAGAGGACCCTTAAGACGCGTAAAGTCTACTTTGTAATTAGTTTCATATCTATTCACCGCGCGATTATGGATAATTTAGACCTCTGACCTTTTCATAACACGTCATTGAAAATCGTCAGTCAAATATCGAGATTCAGTCATACTGTGAACTCATATTGTTCCAAAAGTAATTTCCGAACCATTAGAAATCGTTTTGATTATATGCCCACCTATTACAATCTGTAGTTTTATAACTATAATCACCTCACTTGTCGACTCGAACTTTTACTCATAGGTCAAAATTAGATCATATACACTGACGTGGTCTAATGCTAGGGTTCTCGCCCTTTAGGCGCTGGCCTACTATTTGTAATTATTACTTTTAAATGTCAGCTGATGACGTGAAGCTGACTGATTTTTGAATCTTCTTCAGGTTCTTTTGATGGATAAATTATTTGTTACTATAACAGTGGGCCAGGGCAGACATTGCCCTGCCATATAACGACGGACAGGCCCTCGATTCTACTAAAGTAAAACCCCTATCGTACCACAATCACAGCAAAAATTGGCATTATATTTTAGACTTTATTGCTATTATTTTAAAGTACAAAATTAAATGACTTCTTGTAGAGTGAATGAAACAGTGTGATGAAATTCTTTTGATTGTAAACTAAGTCTATAGCAATAAAGTTTAAAATGTAATGCCATTTTTTGCAGTGATGGTGGTACAGTAAGCCCCCTTGTTAATGATATGAAAGCATGAGGGGGTCTGTTTTCTCTGACGCTGACACGACAGTGGTTGTGTTTTAACAGAATCGAGGGCCAGGCCTCTTATCAAGAGGTAGGTAGGGGAAGACGAAGAACATCTCTGAAGAACCTATTCACTTCTAGAACACTATGTTATGATTGAAGCCTTCAAATTATTAAATTGCAGGTCGGATGCCTTCGGAACTGAAATAAGATAATTATAAGTACATCATTGGTAGCTTAGTGGTTGAGGAGTCAGCCCTACGATCGAGAGGTAACGGGTTAGAAACCTGGGCCTAACACCTCCATGAACGCACTTGTAACAAAAAAAAAAGACTTAAAGTGTAGTTAAAATCTCGCTGCAGACTCGGTCTTAAATCATTTGAGTGTTTCGCTCTCTTTCCCACTCACGGGCATTCGTCAAATGGCTTTGGAGCATGGTCATGAAGTTATCCGCTTGCCGCCTTACCACTGTCAGTACAATCCCATCGAGTTGGTGTGGGCTCAAGTAAAAAATGAAGTTGCAACGAAAAACAAAACCTTCAAGATAGCTGCTCGAGTCTGCAGCGAGATTTTAACTATACTATAGTAAATTACATGTACTTATGCCTGTGAATCCCTGAAGGGATAAGCAGAGGTGTATTAACACCCACATTTCGCCAACTAATTTTCGGTCCCACGTAATAGGGGGTGAGCCTATTGCCGTCAAGCGGGCACTATATGTCTTTATATTTACTGTCGGATGGAGAACAGCCCTATCTCTTAGTCGCCTTCTACGACACCCACAGGAAGAGATAGGGTGGCCCTATTCTACTCTACCTAAATAAATTAATTAATTACTAGTAGTAGTTACTAGTAAATCTACTAGGACAGCCTCCGTGCCGTAGCGGTAGTGAACGCGGCCGCTACGCAGGAGGCGCGGGTTCGATCCCCGCTCAGTGCAAATATTTGTGTTCATGAAATATGGGTCTTGCATTGGTTGTTCGTGCCTCGGAGAGCACGTTAAGCCGTCGGTCCCGGTTGCCATAAGAACATCTATGGCAGTCGTTACGGGTAGTTGGGAGCCCTAAAAAATCCAAAAACAACGGTCTACCTGCAAAGCTTCGATATCGCCTAATGTTACCATTGGGCTGTGGAGGTCAGATGGCAATCGCTTCACGAAAAAATATAGAGGTCTAGCCAAATCTGTAGTTAAGACTGGTAAAAGCGGACCCCAGACTCCGAGCTAAAAAGCTTCGGATGCGACTGGGAATTAACGCTAGGATGAGAGAGTAGTTACTAGTAAATTAAGTTACTAGTACCTAATTCGGGTTCGTCCACTCTGATCATATGATCCGTTGCAAGTGGAAACGGATCAGGCATTTTAGTACACTCCGATCGCGA
Source organism: Eilema depressum (assembly GCA_914767945.1). Lineage (NCBI taxonomy): Eukaryota > Metazoa > Arthropoda > Insecta > Lepidoptera > Erebidae > Eilema > Eilema depressum. Next base: position 12,603,890 of record OU612033.1, on the reverse strand, counting down.
TATCAGTTTCGCCTAAAATTAAACGATTAAAAAGTAGAATCCGATCGCGTGATCTGATTCCACCGAGACAACGTATAGACAATGTCCACTCTGATCACATAAACTTCAAAGTGTTGCACAAACAGGTTTTAAAAGAATCAAATTAAACAAATTAGAACAAATCAACAAAGCTATATTGTCTTAAACATGTTCTCATATTAATTATGTCATATTAGGATACAGCATTCTAATATTATTTCCAATAAATTAATTAATATCTAGAACTAGTGGGTAGATTAGTATCAAACTACCCGTACATATTATTATCCACACATTATTATTCACAACGCTAGTGATTGCATTCTGTCGTTTTGTTTGAAACAAGTATAATTACTAATATTTAATTCACATTGAATTTGTAATGTGTAGCTTGCCAGCTCCGGGCCCTAGTTTAGGCAAACATCTCAGTTTTGTACAACGAAATGGAGGGAAGGTGTTGGTTAGAGATGGACGTCAATACACCCAATTGCGACAAAACAAAAGAGGATCAAGCAAGTGGTGCTGTACTAAGTGGAGGAAAGAGAAGTGCAAAGGTTCCTTAATAGTTCTTGTAAGTATTGTTTCTCTATTATCCACCGCGCGCCGTAACTTTGACTTTTCATTGATGCTTATGTTTATTTTTAGGATGGAAATATACAAGACGGCGAAAAACATTCCTGTGAACAAAATTTAGCAGCATGTGAAATAGCACTTACACTACAAAGTATTCGCGATAACGTCTTATCAACCGATGCTTCAGTAACTGCCGCTTATAACGACTGTATTTCAAAATATAACGACACGGGTCTTTCACTAATTGTAGAACCAGCGAAACTGAAAAGTATCAAGTCTGGGTTGTATAAAGCACGCAACAAAAAAGAGGGCGTATCTAAAGTGAAATTCAAGGACGTTCATGAAATTGAAGTGCCTAAAGGTTTTCAAGATTTTTTACTAGCGGAATACCATGATGAATCAACCCGTATACTAGTATTTTGTTCCAAAGATAAACGAAAAATGCTGCGTAATGTTAAACATTTTTTTATTGACGGAACTTTCAGAAGTTGCCCTGAACATTTCTGCGAACTATATACTTTTCATGGGGATATAGGCAGTACGTCTAATTGCACCAATATAATTCCTTTTATGTATGCCTTTCTAAACAATAGGGACAAAAAAACGTACAAAATTCTATTTGAAATCATAAAAGCAGAAGCATCATAATTTCATCCAATGAAGTGGACGCTTGATTTCGAAAAAGCTGCTATTTCAGCTTTGAAAGAGAGTTTTTCTGGAGTTCAAATTAAAGGCTGCTATTTCCATTTCACACAGTGTGTCTGGAAAAAGGGAAAAGAGCTTGGCCTTACGAAATCCAGTGAAACAAGAAGAATAGTTGCACTCAGTGCCCTATTGGCGCTGCTTCCAAAAGATCACATTGCTGATGGCTGGAAATATATAACTGAGGATACAATAATTGAAGAAGTAAAATCTGACATAAAATAAAGAAAATAAAAAGAAGTAAAATATGACATAATTAATATGAGAACATGTTTAAGACAATATAGCTTTGTTGATTTTTTCTAATTTGTTTAATTTGATTCTTTTAAAACCTGTTTGTGCAACACTTTGAAGTTTATGTGATCAGAGTGGACATTGTCTATACGTTGTCTCGGTGGAATCAGATCACGCGATCGGATTCTACTTTTTAATCGTTTAATTTTAGGCGTACTGATATCGCGATCAGAGTGTACTAAAATGCCTGATCCGTTTCCACTTGCAACGGATCATATGATCAGAGTGGACGAACCCCCTAATTCTGTTAAGCAGCTGAAAAATACCTATAAAAAATACCATTGTGATCATTTTTACACAAAAGCCTGTCAAAGTGACAGGTCACCTCAAAAACCGAATTTTCTTGCGACTGCAACTTAATTAACGTCTAATTAATCCTTTTACTACTGTTCTCTATATCTTAAACAATAAACAATAGACTTAAAATATGCATAGGTGATTTTTTATTCGATATTACCGAGTTGAAGACAATTGAAGCGAATCAACACTATTCATTCGATTACGGACTGTCCAATAATCACGTGATGTTTTTAGCCATTTTCTAACCCCCCTCCTATGATACATGGTGAGGTTTCAGACTAACTATTAAATCACGTGTAGGTATTTGTTATTTATTATTTAATGCTAGAAAACTAAGAATCGTGACTAAAATCACGAGTTATAAGAAAAAATAAATACATAATATATCCCAATATACCCCTCCCTCCCCCCAGGTCATATATATCGTGATTTTTCCCGAACCCCTCCCCTCCGTTGAGCCTCACGTGATAAATGGATAGCCCCTATAATAGACTCGCAGGTGAGGCTGGCTTAGGCCCGAAGGTCTCCGAAAACACTAAAAATTCCAATTCCATAACGACCTATAAATCTTAAACCTATATCAAATTATGACCTTTTAGAAACGTTTTGAAAATAGTCACTAACAATATAATGATATAGTATTAAATGTAGTTTCGATAGGTGTTACCTGTAGGTACGTACGTACGCGTGTACGCTTAGAGCAATCTTCTTGTCGCAATGATGAAGACAGGTGAATTTGACCTCAGTTAAACGGTACCACGTTTTTATAATATACTAGCCTTCCGCCCGGGGCTCCACCCGTGGATCTCATCTCTTATCTCCAGTTCTACTAAATCGTTTGCCATCAAACAAATGTAAGATTTTAAGTGTGAGCAAGAGCTTTCTAACAAAAAAAACCACATCAAAATTCATTTAGTCGTTTTTGCGTCCATCGTGAACAAACATTATACAATAGTACTACTAGACTAGCTTAACCGCCCCGCCTTTGCCCATGGCATATTTCAAAACCCCGTATCACCTCTTTATAACATAATAATATATGCCCGCTAGTTATTAATTTTCAAATAACTTGTATGGGAATTTCCCGGATTTGTTGATATTTATGGTTACTGCTCCGCTACCTTAAGTAGTAGCGAGATGATATTTAGCTTTTAACCTTCCTCAATAGATGGGCTATTCGACATAAAATATTTTTTCAATTCGAATCAGTAGTTCCTGAGATTGGCGCTTCAAACGAACAAACTCTCCAGTTTAATAATACTTATCGATTGAAAGTGACTGTAACCTTTGTTTAATTACTATAAATAGGTAGATACACAGCATTATTGCCTTAAGCCATGATATAATATTATTTACGAGTATGTTATATAAATTGAGATAATTTTAAAGCAATTAGTTTGCTAGACTAAACAAATTATAATAAATTGGAAAAAGCGAAATCAATTCTCGGGCGGGACTCGAACCCGCGATCTTTCCCTTACAGGGGGAACGCTCTGACCACTGAGCCACCGAGCTTCGCCCGAGAGTGACCCAATTTTTCCAATACATCCATCTTACGGCCGTAAGATCCATCCATCCATCCATCGCCGTAAGATGGATGTATTGGAAAAATTGGGTCACTCTCGGGCGAAGCTCGGTGGCTCAGTGGTCAGAGCGTTCCCCCTGTAAGGGAAAGATCGCGGGTTCGAGTCCCGCCCGAGAATTGATTTCGCTTTTTCCAATTTATTATAGTTATATAAATTACCTACAAAGTTGTGGTTTGACATTCTAAGTTAATTCTAAAACCAATGATGGCACTAAATTATATAGTGGTCCTTCAATTTGAAGAATACACGCCTACACATCATTATCCTCTAAGGGGTTTTTCAGTGGGGTCCAAAAATTGTATTTCCGAGCCCGAGATACCTACCAATAAATCGAAATCTTCCCCTGGTAAACACCTATGTATAGACTTCGAACACAGGTCGACCCAAGCAGGGAGAATCGGTCGAAGTGGGGCTTCTCAGATGATGCGGGCCTGCGGTGTAAGTGCTGAGTTGCTCTACAGACTATGGCATACTTGCTGACGTGTGCTAAATGCCTATGTACTTGTACACCGGAGGGTCTAGCACTTGAGCACCTCAGAGAACGCAATCCAGGTAACACCACAAAAGAGAATTTCAGCCCCCCTAGACAAGTGGCAATTCGTTGCTCGGCGTATGATGGAATAGAATGACAAATGTATAGGATTTGACGTTTTTGACATTCGTTGACGCCTGTCATATACGTCAAATTCCATACATTTGGCATTCTATTCCATCATACGCCAAGCAACGAATTGCCAGTATTGCCACTTGTCTAGAGGGGCAGAGTAGATGTGCCGTGTCGATTCGACAGAAGATCTCATTTGAGTCATAACTTGGAACAATCTAATAACTTTCATCCATAATTTTGAATTGCCCACAGACATTTCATATGCACAATAAAATTGTGACATATTTATATCCATAAAGGGAGCACTAGGCTTCCATGTCATTAGTAATATTCATTTATCTACCATAAATAAATTTGTGTGCGAATATGGACTCTATTTCTTGGAGATAAGGGTTAAAAGTAGGTATTCAATAAATACTAGAGGCACTAATGTCGCAAATTTCGAAATACTGCCGCGACACGATCTCATAAAATTGTACTCGTATTTGAAGGAGTAATGAGCTTGTATCATGATTTGTACAGTTGAATACAGAAGTATTTGTGATTTTATAGGTGTCTTATATTTTTGGCAGTCACGTTGTTACGTGGATAATTTATTTCTTGGTCTTTTAATTTTAGTTTGTATGCAGTCAATCATATTCTGTCCTCTGTGGTATGCAGTATTGCAATCATCTTATATTCATCTCGCCTGCAGGCATCTAACTACAGGTATAGAGTCCTGCTTTACCCACATTAAGCTCCATATTACATTATACTTACTTCATATATTTATTTGTATGTAGGTAGGTATACCTAGGAGCTTACTTAATCGTTTAGTTGGTTTGATAGGCATATTATTTGATCAAAAAACACTTTGTTGGTGACAGTACACAACGAATTTTCTCACCGGACTCATCAACGTGCGCGGGCGCATTATCGTTACGATACCGCTGTACTCATACTCACCGCTTGATCATGTTCTGTGGCTTAATGCTTATAGATACAATGGCCGCGAAGATACCGCAATATAAATTAAACGTGATATTTTCGAAAAAAATATTGAAATTTATTACCACGTGGTAGTAAGATCATTAAACGTAGGTAAGTACGAACATGTACCTACGCTGTGTCGTCATGCTCGGTCCGAGGGGAGGGGTATCACAGGGGACATGAAACTCTGCCTATCAGCTCGGGGACTAACAGGCGTGAAATATTTTATATGGATATATGACTGGTAAGATTTCTTAGCTATATGTACCTGCTATGGCTTGTACATTGTAGCCACACGAATCGTGCGGACGCGAGTGAATGTGTGAGAAAATCATTATTTCATACATAATGTGCTTCTCGTATTCATAGTTCGATAGGTACCTACCTACCTAATTCAGGGTAGGAATTTGTCTGTGAACCACGAGTTTTGTGACGGAATGGGAAATGGTTTTTTGCTCTAGGTAATCTTTTCTTTCCGGTAGGACAAGTTTGTTGAATCTATAACCCAGAAAACGACGCTATAATATAATTACTCTTCAACTGTCCAAATATCAGACGGATTGCTTTTATAAAGCAAATATGTTTCGCTTTTCATTAGCCTGAGGGTGGCAAACAAGCATAGCTACATGCATGACGAGTGCAAGCAACTTTCGACCTTAAGAAATCGAAAGTTGCCTGCACTAGTTATTGCTAACTAACTAGAACTAGATGCTAATTATGCTTTATGGAAAAAGTTACTACAAGTAGTATCTATTACATGGCGTATTATTTACTTGACAATCATAATAATACATATTTTCAAAGTGGCAGAGTGGTAGCATGTTTTTATATTATACAGCCCGTCAATTGACTATACCCTGCCGGGTGGTAAGCAGCTAGGGTGAGGATACTTTCTGAGTATATAAGCGCATGGCAACCTGTGTGGCGTAGCGGTTCGTACAATGTTCGACAGTTATGCCAGTGGTCACGGGTTTGAATTCAGCTCGGTGAAATTTTTGTATGTAATTCGTACAGGTATAGGTATTTCCGTATTTAAGATGTCTATTAGGCCCCACTAAGATTTTTAGGACTCAAGCTGGTAGCCGCCAACTCCATTACCAGTTAGTACACCTGCTGACTGACGGATGGGAGGACTCTGGCGCAGGCTTTACTCTCAGGGTTACGTTAGGTAAGATGACAATCGCTCTCGTAATAGCCCATTAAACCAAATCATGGTGAGAAGAAATGGATGTAACCGGAGTTAGCACTCGGATGAAATATATCAAGAATTTTATTCATTAAAAAAATAATCGTAATAGCTTTGCGCACACTTGCCTAGGGCTAGTGCCCTAGGCAAGTGTGCGCAATCACAAGCAAGTGTGCACATTCACCAGCAGTCACCAGCTATAGCTGGTGACTGCTGGTGAATGTGTGACAAGAGCGTTGCGAAAAGTGTAATCAGACGAGACGAACGGAAGTGAAGGAGGAGGTATTAGTGAAGATACATAGATAGATAGAGAGAGAGAGAGAGAGAGAGAGAGAGAGAGAGAGAGAGAGAGAGAGAGAGTTACGTTTCCTACCTATATTACTGTGGGGCAAAAGAAAAGGGTGCGAGCATACATTTTCTTTCTTTCTTTCTCTTATAGTCAGTTACGATGGAGCTAAAGAAGTTTTACTTTCGGTGGTGTGGTCTGAATAAAGCACGCTCGCTTTTTTCGATTAAAATTTTGAACAATTTATATCCAAAAACTCTAATGTACTGCAGTCACTTAGGTAAACCATGGGGCACAAAAAGATTCGGTAGTGGGCGAGAGAATCGCTTATCCACATGGTAGGTTCGCTGTACAAAGAAATAAAACAAGTTGGTTATTTTCATTACATATAAAATTTAATTATCAAATCAAAGGTAAACTCATTGTTATAACTAATAACAAGAAATATACAGTGTCGTACTGGAAAAGTATACATCCATGCTAATGCAATCATATTTGACTCCTACGGCAAAAGCAAAAAGGTTCAAAATTCTTTAGCACATTTTATGTTAAAGCTAGCGTTAAACTGAACCACTTCGAGAAGTGAACGACTCAAGACGAACTTAGACTCAACTTGAAACTATCTCAAATAAACAGCCACAATATTGCGAACCCTACGGAAGCCAAAGTACTAAGGAACAACACACACACGCAATAATATTGACAAAAAATATGTATGTGATTAAATGATATACTTACACACAATATTTTGGATAGTTTAATGTTATTTTAGTGTCAATAATATTGAATGTGTGCGGTTAGCCTTACATATAAAATTTAAACTCAAACATTCCAATACATACAACATTGTTTGCTAAATCAACTGATTATTAAATAATATTACAATATATGAACATTTAAGGCTACTAAATAGACTTACGTTATGGTAAGGCCTCTTAATATTAAAAAAAGTAATAAAATAATATTATCATAACGATGTTTTGTCCTAACCTTGAAAGATTTCCCGCTCAAATTTTGAAATTCATTCGAAAGCAAAGAATATCATTCCTCATTTTATTTTTAATCTGTACACAAACGTTCCGTTACGTCATAATCGTTGAATAAATTATGTTCATTCATTTTCTTGCTTCTCAAAAGATAAAAAAAACCGAGATTCAATGTAAATTCGAGTTTTCTATGAGAACCTAACACCAAAATGACACATTTAAAATCTAAATACATGCCTCTACAAAAGCGAGGAATAAAAATGTACAAACTATATATTCTATTTTTTTTTATTAATAGTTTTAATTCTATTCTGAACTAGATAGAGTAGGATTACTAAAGACGATTTATCACTATTTTTTTTAATTATCATTGGCGTTAGGGCTCGGCTAAAGAAACAATGTTGTTAACACTTAAGTTTAATTTTTAGCACCACTACTTACATCAAAATAAGGCTGGGAGTGATATAGGTGGGAATGCCAAATATTTTTTAATACTATTCAATTACATGTAAAATAATTATATACTTGTCTATACATATATTATAATCTGCAGTAAAAACGGGAATTAAAACCACTGCGCTCTAAGCAAATGTGTTACATTAAGTTTTACGGATTGGTCCTCTAGAGAATCATTGCCCGTTTTATCCGAATGCCAAGGAAGGGTTAAGTAAAGATAATTTAACGTTGCAAGGTTACGCAGTATTAAGACAAGTATATAATCAAAAATAACCACCACTTTTCATTATTTCGAGATTTGATTTTGTAGAAGATCAGTTTTACCACAGTCTTTCATTGTCCAGATTCATTGACTAAGGAGACACTATCATAGATACAAATAAATCTGAATCATTCACACGATAACTTTCAAGTGCAGTAATTAATATAATATACAAAATGTATTTTATTACGTATATTAGAAGTAATATGAGTTAAAAATATCTTTTACGTAATCAAATCCGTTGACATTTTAGTATCATTACTGTAAGATAGTTGCAACGTGTCTTGCTAATACCGTATTAAGTCACAATATCTCATCCAGTATAAGTTGAAAAATATTTTTATGATCAAAACAGAACGATAGTGTCAAATTATGTCACCAAATATGATGAAATATTTTAAACGTCAATTTGTCAACATTTAAGTAGCGATTGATAACCCTACTCGTAAAATGACAGTAAGTACAGGAAGCACACTTTTAGCGCTACTAATGTTACTGTCCAATCACGATCGGCGTGTGAAGTCAATGTCAGCCGCGATTGGACAGTATTGCACATCGGTAGCGCTAAAATGTGCTTCCAAAACTTAACTCAATCAAAAGGTTGATATAGAAAGTAGGCAAAATGTGTCTTAAATTAACTTGTAATAAATAACTTTTCATAATTGATCAACTTTTGCTGGACAAGATTAAAAGTGATCAACTTTAACAGCGACGGTATTCAAAGTGGTGGTAGCAGGTAGGTGTATCTGATCCCAGTCTGTGCTGAGATGTGCTTCGGTGTCTGTAGCTTTAATTGTAAGACCTAGGGATGGCACCGCGTTGGCGCAGTGTGGTAACCGCAGGGTCACAGGCCTCAGGAACACCAGGCCTTGGGGCCCGCACATTACTAGTGGGGACAGCATTGCTTCACCTGAAGTAAAGATGTAATTAGTAAGAGGTAGGGGAGGTGGGCATTGCAGGAGACCTAGCATGGGTTATTATAAGATGACTAATAAGAGATTAATTTTACAAAAAATATATTGTTTGAAAAATTCAATAATGTATTTATATGTCTCGTGACTCAAATCACGCTGTTGTGTCATGTAAGGCCCTTAAACTAGAAAGGTACTCAGGTTATCTTGATTTATCTGAGGACAGATTGAATAGAGTCCATACTATAGACAGATTGTGTGTATACAATCTGTCAATCTGTCTGTCTATACAATCTGTCCTCAGACAGATAAATCAAGATTCAGATCTGAGTGAATTTTGAAGCATTTATTATGCTGATTTTTGACTGATTGATTTTAGTATTATTCTAGTTTAAGTCTTTAACTGATCTAGATTTCTTTGCATACTATACTAAGTTTTTAACATAATAACCCATGGAAAGCCTTATTTAATTGCTTTTTACAAGTACTTTTATTTCACAGGCTAAAATTTACATACTTTATTTTGCAGAAAATGATGGAAAAGGATTAAGAAAATTATTGTATTGATATAAGTAATTATGAAGGAGTATTATTTTTAATATTATGTATTTTTTTTATCTTTTGAAAGGGTGCGAAAGTTGATATAGGCAGCAGTTATTGTGGAGGGTAGTTGTGAAGTAAACGTACAACATCGATTGAACACACAAACACAAATCGCGACACATTAATGCAGTTTAGTAGTGATGCAGGCAAGCAAGCATGTAGACAAGCACAATACATGAAATGCAGCAACTAGACTATAACACAGAACAGATAGGACGTTAATCAAATATACATTTTGCTACGGCCCTATTTGACTATAATAACGCGAGAAAACTTGTCAGTAATAATCTGACATTAGTAGTTTGAGATAAATATAGCGCGGGGCTTTAAAGCATGTTCTTGCGAGTTTAATTACTTAAACGACTCGCTTGAATTTGTTTTTCTCAAATTAATGAATATAACAGTAAAGGTAATCTTAAACCGTTACTTAAATATAAAACGTACATTGAGACAGACTTCTCTTTGAGTCCAACAAACAAGAAAATTCAAAATGGGTTCAATATACAAGAAAAACTGTAGAGGAAATTAAAACAGATAACACCAATTGTAGTAAAAGTTTGCATAGTGGCACTGAAATAAATCCTAAACAAGAAGACAAATAAAGCGAAAAAGACGTCTTTGAACAAACTGTACAGTGCACAAATATATTCAAATTATTAATTAAACATACGATGGATGTAAGTAGCACAGTCGACGTCTGCGTTGCTCGACCTCTAAGTACGAGTGCATTGTGTGGCAGAAACTGCGTAAATATAAATACAATACATGTTTATACAACCAATGTTAGTTTAAAAGTTAGTTATAAATAAAAATTACGTGATACTATGTGTGATATTGAAGCTTCTACGCTAATGGTGCATGAACATAATTCAGTAAAAATATAAATACATCTTAAACTATAGCAATATTAGGAAGCCAATTATAATCTAGAAGTGATAGCTCAAAATGCAATAGCTGCGAATTCCGTACATGCTGCAATACATAATATCGTGCAGTAAATATTTAAACATATATAAAATAATCCGTGTATCAAAATCCACAACATCGAATCTAATTCGAAAACTAATTCTGAACAATCACAATTCCCATTCCTGTGCATTTCAACGCCAATCCATTCGCAAATATTAAATGCCAATTAGTATGTGCAGACTACATCACTACAAGTAATATGCGTGCTTCATTATAAAAGCCTCTTTACCGTTGTCCATATCGATGGGAGGTCCCCCCACACGCTGGCTCAGCCGCGGATCAGACACCGTAAAGTAGATCTTTTGCTTAATTCCTGGGGCAATTGCTTTTGGTGGTATTATTAAGGAGACTCCCCATTGTCTGTCTTCTAGAACACCTCCTTCACTATCGAATATCCCCCATGTGGTATGTGGACCATCAGGTGTAACTTCTTTTTGTCTAGCTTCATTAGATTCGTTATCGTCAGACGTTGCTGCTATCACTGTGTTTTGGTTGTGAATAATTGTAGTCTCATTTTGGCTGGATGTCATGTTTTGAGAATTCTCTTCACTAATATCTGGACTATTCTCTAATATTTTTTCACAAAACGTCACGCTCCTGCTGGCTTTACTAGACTTTTCAAGCAAGTCCTGTGATGTGTACGGTGTACTTTGTGGTTTATTCTCAAAGTTCATGCTACATTCGGATGCGTATTGTGTTTCCATAGAAGTCGTAGATTCGTATGGAACTGGCGAAGTGGTTACTTTCAACGCGTTAGAAATGTGATCAGCTTTTCCATGTAACCTAGGAGCATACATTGGTTCACCCTTTAATATGTTGCTTTCCATATTTTTTGACTTTTGCTTCTCTGCATCAGTCTTCGAATCAGTTAGTCTAAGTTTCGAAAAATCTATTTCTTGGAATGTGTCGATATCAACTTTACTATTCTCAGCCTCTGCTTTAGTCTGATATAAAGGTTCTCTACGAGACAAGTGGTTTGCATCACTAAGCTCATAAGGACTACTTCTAGAACTACTATGACTACTCTCCTGTTCATCAGGCTGTGCCACTTCTTTAGTTTCCTGTTGTGACTCATAGATCACACTCTCTTTCAAATCTCTTTTAGAGACATAAAGAGGTTCTCTAATTTTAGAAGAATCGCTTTCATTTGCTTCTTTTCTAGTTTGATATATCATTTCCTTTTTTGCTTGATTTCTTTGCTTTATTATTTCAAGCTTCTCTTCCAATCTTATACCGTAACTGGATTCTTTCTTAGCAAGTAGCGCCGCTTTTTCTCTCAAAATTTCCTGCTTAGATACATAAGTGCATTCTGCAGAAGCTGGTCTTATTTCAGATCTAACATCCATCATTTCAGAATGACTTGCATATTGTGAATCAGAACAACTGGATTTGACCTCAGCCCGAGTAGCGTACGGTGATTCTGTTTGCCCAAGCCTTGCCATCATTTCTGTTCTGGTGGCATAAGGAGGTTCACTCATACATTTACTCATTGGGGATATTCTACCAGGAAAACTAACTGGTGTTTGTAACCTTCTGTCAGGTCTAATTCCATACGAACTGTCTGTCCAAGATGTACTTGGTGGCGGATCGTATGTTCTTTTGCCATAAACAGGATCTTTGGAACTTTCTATTCTCTGTTTCAGTAAATCATCTTTAGTGCTGTAGGGAGATTCAGAAAATCGTTGCCGTAACATTTCTTCTTTAGTAGAGTACGCGCTGTCCGGCGTTATTCTTGTCCGTAACATTTGTTCTTTGCTAGAATACGGCGATTCACTATACAGAGAATCAGATTGTTTTGCAAGCTCTTGTCGGTTTGTATACGGACTTTCGGATGTAAAATCACTCCTGGTCCCATATGGACTGTCCCTCATCACTTCGGAATTAGTGGCATATGGACTTTCTCTTATGATTTCGGATCTAGTAGCGTACGGACTTTCGCGCATCATCTCTGTTCTAGTAGTATAAGGATTTTCTCTCATCATTTCGGATCTGGTAGCATAAGGGCTCTCTCTTACACACTCAGATCTAGACGCATACGGATTTTCTCTTACACATTCGGATCTAGACGCGTAAGGCGATTCTCTCAGAGGTAGATCCAATGATTGACGGTTTCCATATGGATTCTCAAAACTCTGGTTAGACATTTCCGATCTACTCGTATACGGGTTCTCGGATGAAGTGTCATAAACAGATGTATAGGTTCTTCGAGGCTTAGGAATAGGATCATAAACAATATGGTCTTTACTTTGGTATACAGGTTCTGGAGGTAGCGGCTGTGTGGGGTGAAATGGTTCATGCTTAACTTGCTGCTCTCTTTGGTAAATAGGGTCTATTTTGGTAATCATATTAAAGCTGGAGGTCTGTCCATAGATGCCTCTCCTATTGTACTCTATGAGAGAGTTCTGTCTACGCAACAGGGGGGTAACTTTCGGTTCGGTTTCGATGTCACACATAGAATTCTGTCTCCTTAAACTTTTAACAACCGGTTTCACGTCATAATCTCTGACGGTACATATAGACCCGTTTCTTTCATCACAAAACGAGCTCTGTCTTTTCAGAATTGTTTTTATAACAGGTTTTTCACAAGACGACGAGTTACTGCGATGTATCATTTGATTTCTGATTTGTTGGTTTCTCATATGTATGCTCATATCTCCAAGATCAGATTTCTCTCGTCTCAACATCGGCATCTGTTGGATTTGAGGTCTCTGTTGCAAATCACTCTCACAGAGTGACTTCTGCCGAGATACCTTTTGCGAATTTTTCGTTTTCGAACGGAATAAATCGAGTACTGCATTTTTTATGAACGACGGCTTTTTAGATAATTTCTTTTTAGTTTTTGGTGAGAATGTCTCGTCCCTCTCCACACTCGAGTTCATGGCATCTGATGAACTGCGGACACCCACAACCAAAGTCCCACTTAGTTACTCAATGATAAATATTAGGACATATCAGATATTCAACATTAATAAGAAAAGTATCGAACTACCAGTACAAATTTGAATCTTCTGAGAGGTCCGAATGAGCATGACAATTTTCAATAAATTAATTTTGTGATTCTATAAAAAGCATATTGAAATAATGATCATGAGGTATTAAGGAAACATAATTATATTATGATAGAGAAAATACATAATGTAAGATGAAATCAAATTTTGAAAGAGCTTAGAATAAGTAGAAGATATTTGATAAGAATACATATTGAATAAGAAAGATATTGATATGTAATTACTTAATTCAATATGCTTTTATAAATAATCAAGTTGCACTAAAATGCAGACACGCACTGCCAATAGTTTGTACCGTACAAACAACAACTAATAGATTACAATATGTTATTTCAATATTACAATTTACAGACGCCCCGATATAGAGATATATGTTACAAAATATATGTATTTATATACCACATACAATACCATACTAATACTGTGGCCGTAATACCGACAAGACATTGTTAGTCGTTTGTGAAGCGATTGGTGTTTGCATGTTAGAGCAAATTGTACAGGGGCCTACGAAACACATAAGTAGGGAGAACTGAATGTTTCTGAAACATGCATTTTGTATCTGGGAGATTATGTAAGATTGAATCGTTTGATTCGATTGATTTGTTCGTGAACAGTTACGAGTTTAAATATGAATTGTGTAAAGTAAAATACAGGTAAGTAAAATGTTGCCACACTCAAGAACTTACCTTAGGTTGTGCATATGTTGAGGTTTTCTATATAGTTCGAACGCTGAGCCTCGTTGTTCTCTACTGCCCGCTAAATCTGTAAATAAAGATTACGAGAATGCTATGAAAGAGTTTCGCTATTGCGGTTATTTTGCTTAACATCCACTTCTCTAGTGCTAGTAATCCAAATTACTGGTAACCGAAATTACTAGTGACGGATATTACCAGTAACCGAAATTACTAGTAAGTGAAATGATAAGTAACCAAAATTACTAATAACGGATATTACCGATAACCAAAATTACTAGTAACTGAAATGATAAGTAACCAAAATCACTAGTAACTGAAATTATCATTACGCGAAATTACTAGTAACTAAAATTACCAGTAACCGAAATTACCAGTAACCCAAATTACCAGTAACCGAAATTACCAGTAACCAAAATTACAAGTAACCGAAATGACTAGTAACCGAAATTACCAGTAACCGAAATTACAAGTAACCGAAATTACCAGTAACCGAAATTAAAAGTAATCGAAATTACCAGTAACCGAAATTACTAATATTTCCGTTAAACCCTCCTTCAGCTAAATTGCTTGTGTGGTCACCTCGGTAGGTAGTGTAATAGCCGAGATTCGAACCCGGGATCACTCGACTGTACTCCAAACTAATAAACTCCTGATCCTTCTTTCATTCATTCGTTCGTTCGTTCAATTAATGTGTATATGACTCACCTATGAGATGTGGGTTGTGTGGCAGGTTGATGGCGCGGTGGTGTGACGGCGGACCGGAGTATGGAGGCGACTGCGGCGGCATTTGACCACCGTACATATTCTGTGGAAGACATTGAACAAAAATAGTGTTATATTGTATTATCCACCCAAGCATGATAAGTAGGTAAATTTAATTTGTTTAATAACAGCACAATATGGCGTCATAACTTGCTAGTTCTTACAAAAACGAAATCTTTTTATTAAGAGAATTGACCTTCTGTATTTAAAAACAATCTGAGTAGCTACAATCGAAATATTGCAAGTTTTTTACCTGTTGGTAATTACTGTGGTTGTGTGGCCGGTGCGCGGGCTGCGACAGTGAGTGTTGGTGCGAGTAGTGCGGCGCGCCCGGGAACGAACCCGCGGCCCCGGCCCCTGACCCCCGCGGTGGGGGACCGGTGGTGGGGGGAGGGGGCTCCATGCTCTGGGGGAGGAAACAGTGAATATTTAGTAGAAGAACATAATGAATTTGAATTTGACTTTAGTACCGTATATCGTGCAAATAAATTATCATTTATTCATTCATGCATTCATTCTTTCATTCTTTCAATCATTCATGCATTCCTTCATTCATTCATTCATACATTCATCCATTCGTTCCTTCATTCCTTCCATTCCTTCGTTCATACATTCATCCATTCGTTCCTTCCTTCCTTCATTCGTTCATGCATACTTTCCTTTACTTTATTCATTCATGATCAGTTGTTGATATAGAAAAATCTCGATTTAAGTTTTGCAGGATTGATAGTCCACCGCCGAATCTTTTCAGTCTAAGGATCAATAAAATTCAGATGTGCAATGTTAATATAGAATAGTGTAGCACTTACTCCGTTCCTGGGGTGGTGGTTGTCAGGCGGGCGGTAGTGCTTGGGCTTGGGCGGCGGCACAGGCTTGTAGGGCGGCACGGGTGCGCCGCCGCGGCCTCCGTAGTCCGCCTGGGACGCCGAGTTTGTACGCCCACTGACCAATATATGGCATATTAGAAATTGTACACACATTTAATATAAAACGCAAAAATTACTATGCAGTCGAAAAATAAAACAGACTTCAAAAAACAATAAAAACAAACGAAAAATAACAGTTTTACAGATTTAATTTAAAAGACACAAATAAAGACGAGTAAGACTTTTCTATTGAATGAATTATTCGAATACATGTTTTTACTGTTTTGGACTTATTGATAAATGGATGTATGTATAATTAAGTTATTTATAAGTTATAGTCCTCAGAGAACAAAGTTGATATAATATTTCAGGTTTTGTTTATTCCACAAAAGGTCTAATTACTAACAGTAATATGTTAATAAAAAAACATCTATTTAAAAAGTTACTTTTGTCTTTAACTTTACATAAACAGTATCAAAACTTTTGACACGAAAATCAGAAGTATAAATTACATAAAAACAATGCAAAAGAAACTCTTAATAAAATAAAAAGACACCAACCTGTATTTGGCATGGTCATTGGTAGGTACATTAGGTAACGATGGCCCCCGCGCGTGCATTGGCGTATGAGGACTATTCCCATTCATAGGCGGAGGCCTACTCTGCTGGGGACTTCGGTACTCGGGAGCTCTATACCACAAGAAAATATTATGTTACACACTTTCACTAAACACTATATATATAAGTACTATTTTTGACAGTCGCTTCACGGAAAATATGGAGGTCCGGCCAAATCCGCAGTTAGACTGGCAATGCGGACCCCAGACTCCGAGCTGAAAGCTTCGGATGCGACTGGGAATTAACGCTAGGATGAAGATGAAGAAGTACTTTTTTTGGTAACACAAACACGAATAAAGCGAAAGTAACTCTGTCTGTTGCGCTTTCACGCCTAAACCACTGAACCTATTTAGATGAGATTTGGCACAGAGATTAGCCCTTGAAAAAAGACATAGGCTACATTTGGTCACGATAACTTACATCCACGCGGGCGGAGCCGCCGGCAATCGCTAGTAATTTATATATTATAACTTTTGCTTGAAGAATCACGTAAGACTATAGTTGGCCAGAGATGTCATAACGTAAGATTCTAGCGGCCCACTCAGTTCAGGTACACAGTACGATACAAAACAATTTATAATGATTATAACCTTACAGTCCTACGGGATCTTATAATCTGAAAGAGATTCTGTTTCCTAAATAAAAAAAGGGACTAGTGTGAATGTGGCTACGATTGTCGCCTATTGTCTAAGAAACTATTGTGCGCGTGGGCAGGGTTTTTTGTTTCCTTGTTCTGTCCACTTTTACTTGCAGATTTGCCTTTTTTTTTAAACTGACCAAAGATGCGATATTTTTTGTGAAGATTTTGCAAATATTTGAATGTCGTTAGTTCGTTGCTAATAATGGTGTAAGTGCCCTTCTAAACAGGCCATGTTTTTCTGCAATATATGGCTGCACTTTTGGCAACTGATTGCCCGGCAATCTCGAAAATATTTCATTGCAACTGATGGCCGAACAATCAATGGCTGGGCAATTTGTTGCAAATATGTCTGCAATAGTATGGCTCTTGATGCAGATTCATAAACGGGCTACACAAACCGGCAACAATGGCTGATGAAATCACACTTGTTGCAGTAGCTTATATTGTTTTATTAAAAAATAAACAGAAAAAGAAGAGATTGTGGATTCGACCTTACTTAAATAGGCGTGAAACTTTAGATTATAAGTCTAGAAATAAGCCTTGATAGTAAATTATTTAACAATTCGCGTAGAAAAGGATAGACTGTGCTATAACAAATAACTCATCCGAAGCGAATTCTGATAGCTTTGTCAATCAGTCAGTGTTAGTAGTTCTTTCACTACCACAATATTATTCGCATTATCAATCAAATAATTCAAATATAATAGTTTACTACAACGTTAATTTATTACATAGCATTCAATTAGCATGCGGAGATGGTACAAATTAATAAGTAGGTATAGTTCCTCTAAATGAGTAGGTAAAATGGAATTTCTCAAGTAAAATTCAACCTTTGTGGTACAAATGACTTACCTATAATTGTTTTCAGGGCCTCTGTAATCAAGTGAGTTGTGTTCGTGTGAGTTGGAGTTTCTTTGAGGGCTCTGCGTCATGTTGCTTTGGGACATTGCGGTAGGATTCGGAGGCGGCGGAGGTTCCATTTTACTGAAATTAAAGCTATGATTATGTAACATACAATCTCACGTACAAGTAACAGAAGTAATACCATGGTAATAAGATCTTTTTGAGTACTTTGCTAGTCAATATCGATCTGATGCTGTCTGTACCTACAATGTCTGTACTAGTCTGATAAATATGTTAATTCGTCCTTATTGAAATTTAATTTAACTTGTTTTCAAAGTTAAAATACTTATCGGCAAATTATCATCTACTTTTGAATCAAATCGATTTAGAAATAGAAAAGAGAATCGACCTCCCCCTGTAAGGGAAAGATCGCGGGTTTGAGTCCCGCCCGAGGTCGATTCTCTTTTCTCTTTCTAAATCGATTTGAATATTTAGCATAATAAATGATTCAAAATTTTATTCAATCTACTTTTGATGCAGAATAGTGTTTGTACATTGAAAAAAAAAAAATCTTAAGTTATGTTAACAATATCGAACCAAAATTTTGGAATAAGTATTTGTCACGTTTGGCAGGCTTGCTACGACAGCTACATTGGCCACGCTAGCCATTTTAATCGCGCCGGCCACGCTGACCACGTTAGCCACGACAGCCACGGTAGTCAGGCGGACGGCCACGTTGGCCAAGTTGGCCATACAGACACGTCAGAAACGTGTGCCACGCTAACCACGCTGGCCACGCTAACCACGCTGGCCGTGCTAACCACGCTGGCCACGCTAACCACGCTGGCCACGCTAGCCACACAACAGTAATGTTTTGATGAAGTACTTACATGGAGGGAGGGGCTACTTTAAGGTCGTCCGGTGCGTTGGGCGGCAGGCGGCACGAGCCGTTGTTGGCCGCGCCGCTGTACTCGTACGGGGACGTGCCGTCATACGAACTCTGGGGAATACAACAATACATTATATATTATATTTATTATTGCATTTCTTCTGAAGATGTTCAGAAAATGTTATCTAACCAAATTCATTAGCTAGCTGTTGCTTATATAATTCGTTATGTAAATGGTTCAAAACACACACATGTAATAAATGTTTTAACACTCATTTATAATAGAGAAGATGGTTAGAGCGTACCACAAGCCTGGAACCCAGTCATTCACTAAATTAAACCAGGAAAAAGGCAAAATATAGCAAGACTTAACGAAACAGTGAGTTCACAGTAACACCAACAATTCATAATGATTCGGGTACTTCGAGATTACTTACACTTCAAACCAATGAGGTTAACACATTGAGGTTACTTTAGTAACTATCAATACTTCAAATTATGTGACATCTACCATCTTTAGTCAACTCGCGACCATAGCTGCTGAAAAGTAGCCGAAACGTCGGGCAAAAAGGAAATAACAACAAATATTATCGCGATAGAATCCGTTAAAAAGTAGTTCTATTTCAATGTTTTAACACTATAAAATAATAAAGTACTCACCGGGTTATTAGGGTGTCGAGGCCTATCCAAGGAACCTTGTCCTTGTGTGGGTTGTATGATCATACTGGTGGGTCGCGCGGTGTACGTGGCCGTCTCGTCACTGCCGGCCTCTTTAGGAGGGCCGAATAGACGCTCCTGGGCGCTCGGACGATTTCCCTAAAGGTATCGTAAAAGCTTATTTAGTAAACGATAAGTCGATTTGTTTATATGATTGGAATTTATTGTTGATAATATTTTATAACATATATTTACTGATGAAACAAAGAAAGCTAAGCATAGGTTTCATAACTTTTTGGCCTAAAATTTTGAAGACTATAGTGGACCTCAAGCCGTCTTCTGACTGACCTACATGTGTGCATGCACGCGAGCGCCTGTTTCGTGCAAGTAATATTATGTGATTTTGTTTCCAAAATTCCCATGCGGTGTCGTACAAGGCGACTAAGGGAAAGAGACTCAGCCTCAGATGCATGGCTCGAGTTCACAATAGTGCCCGGAAAACGGCAATAGGCTCACCCTCTATTACGTGGGACCTAATACCTACAATGCTTGGTAAAATGACCTAACCCTCTGAGGATAAAGGCGTGGTTATATGTATGTTGTGTTGTGTATGTAATTGAATGAAACAGCCAGCAGTATAGGCATCGCATAAAGCAGCGGATGGATGGCTTTCGTTCCTAGGACTACTTACGGGTGGGTTGTGTCGCAGGTTGTGCCCAGGATGTCGACCGGGCGGCGGGCCAGGGAGCAACACTCCGCCCGCGGGCCGGTTTACTACTCCTCCCCTGGGGGGAAGCTCTGGGACTGGCGGGAAATAACGGAATACGTTACTATATAATTACTTGTATACAGACAAACAAGGTATTGATTCTGCTAATTGTAAACCACTGGCATAACACAGACAAAAAAGTCCATTAAATTTTAAACTGTGTGGTTATGCTGTTACAATCTTTACTACAAGAAAAATAGGATTTGACAAACAAAAAAATTCTATTAGCAAGTTGCTTTCAAAATTCGTTGAGGGAGGTCACTAGCAGTCTAAATTTCGATTTGCGTGGTATTCGGTTCGTTGCGTTCTACGCCATCTTGAGTTTAAGGCTACATTTTTGTTCACTGAATAAGTAGTTTAGTTTTAATTTCACACGATAAGTTGTTACTACAAAGTTGTTTAGAATTAAATTTTCTATAACTTTGTTATTCATTATTTTTTTATAACATCGAAATTTTTTCATTCATATCCCAAAGGTGGTGAATCTTTGTTTGACTTTTTTCACATATACAAGTAATTTTTTGCAGTATCAATGGTGGACAATTAACAGAATCGGGCTACAGATCAATTCGTGTTGAAGATAGCATCATTTTAAATCAGACAACTAAATTAAAGCAAATTACCTGTACCATATAACGGTGAGTGCGGTGGAGAATGCGTCATAGGATTGCACTGGTACGGAGGCACCTCGTTGTTCCCGCCCATATGCTGACCCTGGTGGTTCAGACCGTTGGTGGTCGCACCATTCGTGGTCGCTGAGAAGCCGTACTTGCTGTCGCCGTAACCACCTTGCTGTTGGTGAAAATATGATGAGGGAATTATTTATAATGGTATTGCAAGTTTAAATAAGTTTTTATAATAACAATGAAATGTCGATGTATCGTGCTATTTAAAATACTGCTACTGGAAGCTTATTTCGAATTCGATTTCGAGTCTCACTCAATGAAAGCTTACTTCGTATATGGTATAAGGTCCCCGAACCTTACTAAATGATGTTATTGCCTAACTCGATCAGCAATTGCTTCGATTGATCAGGGTGGGGAATAGAGCGCTGGATAAAGCGTGTTCCCAGAACATAGCCAAAGTAAGCTCTCTTGAGTGAAATTTGACATCGAATTTGTGTGTAATTAATTACAGAATAGCGCATACTATAATAAGCGCTTGTGAATGTTCCCATAGAGTTCAAGCTACCTATTTGCCACCAGAAATATAAGCATGTAGTCGTTTAAACATGGTTCTCAGCTTCCTCAAGATTCAAAATTATCTATTTGTATCAGCTTGTGTAACATAGATGTTGTTACAATATTTCCTCAGTAGCGGTGTCTCAATTACAGGTTTCCTAATAGGGTAGATCCGTTATCGCTTAAGAACTGTCGTTAGGCATCAAAAATGAAAAATCAAGTCTGTTCCCAAAAATAGATAGTAATTTAAATGAATTATGTGACTTCATTGAACCCAATTAACTGCCTTTTAATATTCAATAAACAGAAATAAATCATATCCACATAATTATAGCGAAAGACTTAAAAGGAAATCCTACATTAATGATCTTACTGTCTCTAACATAATTTACTGTTTGACCCTTATACGTATGATTAATGATATTATTATAAAGCAATAAATCTAACAAATACAAACCGTATAAGGCGGTGGCACAGCATCGGCCATGTGGTTCATATCGTCGTCTCTATCCATATTGTCTTGAGTAGTCGCTATCGAAGGATCGGACGATGACTTGACTAGTCTCGGCGCCGGTGGCGGACTAACTTCCAAGTCACTTTCAGGACTCGAAGCGTACGATAGCCTGTTCTCAGTACTCGACGACATTGAGAACAAAAAGTCATCGGACAACGGCTCAGGCCTCTGTTGCCGCCAATTTTATCATCCGCCATTTTGGAAACGTCCGCCATTTTGTGTTTTCGACCATTTTGTTGTACAGCAACGTCCGGTAGGGTGGGTTATGGAATGGGGTGATAAGACAAGACAAATGAATGATTGCAAATAACATATTACAGAAACTAAAAACGGGGTTTAGTGTCTGTGAATGATTAATGGTATTTTGGGTTTTTTACACACGTCAATCGATATTCAAATGCAAATTTTATTTTTAATTAATGCTACATGGACTACGACTCGCAAATATATTAAGTGCAATTGCACTAGTTTTGGTTGACGTTGGGTCAGAAGCTTGGTATTGCATTTCAAACATTTCTCTTTTAAATATAACATTTGAATATCGATTACATAACAGGTGGTATTTAACACTTGTATTGTGGCAATATTTACAAAACAAAATCACACTTTGGATAAAAAGATTGGGCTAAAACTAAACCATTAATGTACAAACAAAATAAAATAAATAATAACAAACAATACTTACGAGCAAGTTAATATAAAGCAGGTAAGCAGCCAATATACAAATAACAAGCAGTAAAACAAAACAATGAATACTTGTGCTACATCTAAATGGTAACTATATTTTTGTTAGCCTCACTTTCTACTCTAAACATACCCTAAATGTTGCTCAGATATTGGTTTACTAATGACAGCGTGAATATCTCTTTCTGCCTCATTTTTTGCCTCTTGCTCAATTTTCTCAATCTCCTCTAACTTTAACGTGGGAAGAGAAAGATTTTTGAATTTATTCAATGACCTTTCAGAGACGGTGGGCAGAGTTCTTACTTCGCTGAACCTCCCAGTTTCAACTGCAGGTTTCTCACTGCATTTACAATTAGGGATTCTACAGATCTGTCTGAATGGCTTGTCAAAAGTTCTGAATATTGGTTTTGGCATTTCTTTTTGTAACCGTGCCTTCCATTCAGGTACTTCGTTTGTCTTTTTTATGTCATTATCTGTTGTGAAGAAAGAAGCTGGTCTATATTGTTCCGTCATTGGAACTACAGACGATGGTCTAGGTTGAGTTTGTATGGGAGACTTTATAGTTGTAGTTTCTAAGACACTATATGGTCTGAACGCTTGGGGTGGGTAAACATTTCCTTTGGTATAAAATTGAGACAGATCTGGAGAGGCGTTGAAGGGCATTTTAAGTTTCGGACTTATTTTTCTGTGGTAATAATTCTGTCTGTCATCAAATGGGTAGTTCGCAACAGTATGTCTGTTGTTAGTGGGGTGAGTATTTGGCACACTATACGCATTGTTAGGCATGCAAGGGGTTAACGTTTCTGAATAATAATAAGGCACTACATGATTCCTGTTAGCGTCATACAAATGGTCGTGATGTTTAGTGCTAGGGTTAAGGTTTAATGGGGGTAAATTTTGGGGTGAACTGACAGGTCTTTGTGGAGATTGGGGGTATATATTCAGTGGGTAGGAAATGGGGTAGAAGGCAGGGTATGGGGATGGAGGGATAGGGAAGTATATGTCCGACACCATTTCAACGTGCTATACCGCCGCAAGACAGAACAGAAACGAATTGGTTAATATAATGTAGGTATTATGAAGATTGAATGTGGATACAACTTGAACTGCTCATAGCCAAAAATTTCAGAGACTTAGAAATTATTAAAATAAGCAGTAGTAGGGTCTTATTATTCAAATTTATACCCTGGTTATGTAAAGAGAAAAGTTATATGATTTTCTCTGTAATAATAATATGACGTACAACAAGTTTTCACGGTTATTGTGCGGTATAGTGGTAGATTCGACTGCTAAGTCAAAGATCACGGGTTCGATTTCCGCTCAATGCAATATGCATTATTGTTTCCATATAACAAGCTAGTTAAGCTATGCTTACTTTAGCTCTACATAGCTCTATATGGTGTATTGTAGAATATTACTTCTATTGCTGTAGAATACACTGATATTACTTCTCACATGTTGTATCCACATTGCGGTCGCACATTAAACAAAGTAACAAATAATTAGGAACATAGAGAGCACATAACGTTTACCAAATGCACCAATTTGCCTTTACCAAGCAACCATCTCGAAGCGTGATGCGTTTACTGTAGTCACTGACGAATATGTTTACATTTGTGTAGAAGATCAATATAATAGCCAGAAATGATATGGAATAATTTGTTTTGTTACAAGATAAATTTATAAAGGATACTATGAATCAGTTATCAAAGCCTTCACCAAGCATTTCCTACCTTTACGAATAAAACATTATAGGTAATGAATTCCTGAAGGAATTTCTGGAGTTTACGCGTATATCACTCATTGAAAACAAACCACGTTTTAACGGATTCTATGCTGAAAGTATCCGTAACTTTGGACTAAAAGTATACAATCTTCTATAATATAAAAATGAATCGCTGAATGTGTTGCTAAGCGCAAATCTCGAGAACAGCAGAACCGATTTCGCTAACTCTTTTTTTAGAATATTCCTTGAAGTACGAGGATGGTTCTTACGCAGAGAAATTTTTTAAAAAATAATTAAAGAATCGACTAGTAGGCTGTACGAAGTTCGCGGGTTCAGCTAGTAACAAATAAATCGCGATACAATGCGTTAAAAAGTGGTTTAAATTCATACATATAAGTGTTAATAAAACTGTATGATGCTGTGTCCCCAGCGTCATCTAGTGACAACTAGCTGAACTATTGAATCTGAAACGCGAAAGTGAGATTCCCGCGCTAGGTAGTATATAACCACCTGATTTTACAGTCACTTTGGAACGAAAGTTTTTCGCATGATTCGATTATGAAATCAGCTGGAAGAAATAATTTGGAAAAAAATATCCTATACATTATTCTGTTCATCCGTAAATTATTCTTATACATTATAATTTTCCAGCTGACTTTGTTATCGAATCAGAAAAACCTTTCGTTCCAAAACTTTTATAAAATCAGCATAAAAAAAAACATTATTGATCACTTTGCCAGGTCGGAAGACCCTCCTTTTTAATTAACGAATAAATACCATACCTAATTTCTCCACAATGTAAAACCATATAGAAAAATAACAAACAGCTCATATTTATTTTTAAACTAGCTGCCCTGCGAACTTCATGCCGCCCACAGTCGATTGTTTAATTTTGTAGTTTTTTTTTACTATTCAGGCAATTTTTTTAATTTCCATACTTCAAGGAATATTCTAAAAAAAGAATTAGCGAAATCGGTTCAGCTGTTCTCGAGATTTGCGCTTAGCAACACATTTAGCGATTCATTTTTATACATAGATTCGAAAAAAAAAACCAAAAAGCCCATTTTTATTTGAAATTCGAACAAAATTTATCTTATAACAAAACAAAAAGTTCCGTCTACCCTCAATATTTTTTTTAAATCTATGAATTTTGTCAATTTCACTCACCTTAGTCTCCGACACCCATAGCTGTTGTTGCTGTGTCCTCTGTATGAGGTCGTTGAGCTTACTGAACCACGTGTTCTGGTTGGCCTCGCTCAGCGTGATGGTCTGCGTGAACACATGGCCCCATACCCGCTCCATGTGTTGACACTGTTCTAGAAGCTTCTTTGAAGATTTGTGGGCAGACCTGGGAATTGAAACTTGTTTGTGAAACTAGCTGCTGCGTGTGACTCCGCCCGCGTGACATGAAATTGGAATCTGCTTAGTAAATGAATTATTGTAATTCTGCTCATATGAGTGACCATTGTACGAATTTTATAGGAATCTATTGAGATCCACTGGGAACTCATAAAGTTACTCTTCTTTAGCGGAATCACTCAATGTGGCCTTTTTAGACCTGCTGGTGCTATTTCTGCTAGGCGGTGGACTTGCTAAACAATAAATGAGGTTCTGGTACAGGTCTTGCTCTCGGATTTAGGAGTTCAGACGGCAATTGCTCCAAGAAAAGCCGATATACCGATCAAAAACAATATGCGAACTTCGGACGCCAAAGTACAAACTTTGGATGCAATTGGGAAACCGCTATGAGGTTGATGATACGTATACCTACATTTATATATAGAAGGGGTAAGCAGAGGTGTACTGAAATCCATATTTTGATAATTATAATTTTCAGTCCCACATAATGAGGGGAGACCCTATTGCTGTCATGCGGGCAGTTTGTCATGAGCTTTATGTTTACTGTCGGATGGAGAACTACCCTAATTCTTAGTCGGCTTCTAGGACACCCACGAGAAAAGAGAGAGTTCCCGGTAGAGAAAAATAGGGCCACCCCGGCCCTATTTTTCTCTACCGGGAAGCAACTCGACAAAGAGAATGATGGTCAAATATATGCTTTGTTTAGGATGATGTATGCTAGGATCATAGTAGATGAAAACATGTGTTCTCTACCTACCTTCTGGTAAAGAGTCATGACTGTATGTATGTACTTACTTAGGTAATCCAGCCCTCAGTTGTTTAATGATATGTTTGTTGTCCGCCTTAAGGAATATGACTATCGGGTAGAACTGTGCGTAGTTGAGCCTGTCGACGGCATTGGGCGTGATGTCCAGTAGCGCGTGCTTGCCTCGCTCCATGATGGTCCTGATGCTGGACAGGCGGATGATGCCGGTGGACTTGGTCTTACTGTCTTCTAGGGAACTGTCCATTTCTAGAATTAAAAAAAAATATTTCAAGTTAACATAGCTTATTCAATCCAAGATATATACGCTATTATACTATTTAGAATATTGCTGAAAGCTATCATTCGACTGAAAGCATGTTACTACTAGTCGATTGTAAAAGGTAATTAAGAGGAATTTAGTCGATTGTTAATTTTATTAGTCAATTGTAAGTTAGTCGATTGTAAATTAGTAGATTAAAATTTAGTCAAATATTTATTTATTTATTTATAAAGATAGTTTAATTATCAAATAAAAGTTGACAGTTTTGTAAATCATAAACGATTGGAATAGTTAGCATAATAAATGCTTTAAAATTTCATTCAAACTTCAACATTAGTTAGTCAATTGTAAGTTAGTCGATTGTAAATTAGTACATTAACAGTTAGTCAATTGTAAATTAGTCGTATGTAAATGTAAATTAGTTAAACGTATCTATGTTAACAAATCAATTGTAGTAAGTTAATCAATTATAAAAGCTTTAAAACTCAACAAATACACTCACTAGGCGAGGAGAACTTATCAGGGCTCTCAGTAAGCAGCCTCTCTCGTGCAATATCAGCCACTGCGCCCAGCACTATGACGGGACGGACAAAGCCGGGCTGCTTCAGTACCACGCGCTCGTACGCGGGGAACTTGCTTATACTGTCGGATAGCACCACCTCGTCCCAGTGCTCCTGTAATGGAAAAAAATAATGATAATTATCTACAGAACCTTCCCTAACCCCATCCTGCCTGTCTTCATGTTCTCGGCTTCTAATGCTGTAAGCGTTCGTAGACCGAGTGATGAAATTAAAGTACACTAAGGAATTAACAAAACAGGTCGGTATCTCTACACTATAGAATATCATTGACATTGATTTTAAATCCTGGCTTTCGAGGCCCAGTCTTCAATCCCCTTTTTTTCATAATTCGGTTAATTTTTGCTTTTACGGGCGGCTTTTACTTTTGATTGAAACTTTGTTCTTCTCGGCCTCTTGCATCGTAAGCGGTCATGGACTGATTGGTGAATTCACTACAATAATAGTATAAAAGTGGGAATATGTATAGTTTAAGTTTATTACTACACTAATCATTACATACCTTATATTTTAAATAAATATTTAAAAAATATATCCATCCAAAGGTTGCCTGTAAGAGATTGCTTGCAGCGATAAGGCCGCCATTTGTACATCTTCTAATCTTCTAATATATAAAAATCAATGCCACTTTTCGTTGTTAGTTTATAACTCAAGAACAGCTGAACCGATTGGGCTAATTTTAACCTTGAAATATTCGTGGATGTCCAGGGAAGGTTTAAACGGTAAGAAAATAGGTGCAGCGGGAACGGGAAAAATGTGGCGGCACGAAGTTCGCCGGGATAGCTAGTATTTCATAATGTTGTCACTAATGTATTGTAGGTAGTTTGTTGTGTACAATAAAGATTTATCTTATCTATAAAAGCTGACCTTGCCCAAACTCTTGCTCCTCCTGTGCGTGGAGCGTCTCCTCCTGAAGAAGTTGTGTTTCCCGTCGTTGCCCGACATCTCCTTCTTGGTCGCGTTGAACTGCGCCGTGGCCAGCTCCTCGGCCCGCGCCTTGTTCGGGATCGTGCCTTTCTGGACCTCCTGGTTCGTACGGCCTGGAGACGGAATATATTATAAATAGTTCATTGATTAAATGGATAATTTAGGTACTCCTTTTGAATTAATTAGGTCTCTCATTATTTAATACAATGTATACGACTGATGTATACACCCTAAAATGATTATATAGGGAATATTAATAACATCCAGCCTTCAAACTGTTAAATGATATCGTAAGATCTGTCCGATATTATGGATCTCGTCGATTTCGATACTCTTTGGTATGGTACGCCATGGACGGTACAGCTATCGCGGTCAGACTTACAGTACGACCTAGAGGTCTCGGGTTTGA
The DNA here is from genome assembly GCA_914767945.1 of Eilema depressum. NCBI lineage: Eukaryota > Metazoa > Arthropoda > Insecta > Lepidoptera > Erebidae > Eilema > Eilema depressum. Next base: position 12,575,033 of record OU612033.1, on the reverse strand, counting down.
ATCCTGGCCACTCCTAACATCAACAATTTAGCATTTATTAGTAATTTCGGTTACTAATATTCTTTAAAAATGTAAGAGAAGAAGTAAGCGGACCCTGGGTCCCAAAGTGAAAATCTAAGGCCCGCGTGCGCGTATGGTCGGATTAAATAAGTAACTTTAGAGTTTGTAAACTCTGGAATAGATAGTTAAAATGTTAAGTCTCCTCTCCTCTTACACCACCAAATAAAACGCTGGGTTAACAAACCCACACGTAACCTGGCATTTCTTTTTATTAGCTGGGAACTAGGAACAAACAAACAAATGAGTTCTTAGTTTGTTTTATACTTGGAGTAAAACATGATCTTACAGCTTATCTATTAAGTTTATAGTATCCAATGGTTTATTTTCTTTCATAATGCACCTACTTTTTATTCTCTGCACCACCTATTAGGTTGACTGGTAGAGAATGCCTATGGCATTAAGTCCGCCTATATACATAAATGTGCATGAAGTTCAAATAAATAAATAAATAAATAAATAATACGAACCTATCCTGTAGACCTGCCAGGCGCCCACGGTTCCGTTGTGCAGAGTGTCCACGACGTGGAACACGTCACCGCACCGGAACGACATCTCGCCGTCCGTCGGCTCCGTGTAGTGGAAATGCGTCTTTATGTGGAACGAGTCGCCCGCTGGAATACAAATATGGCGGTAAATAAAAATGAAAATCAATTTATTAATCGGAAATAATCAATATGCAGGATGGGACTTGAATCTAGCGATCACTTGCCTATTCCCTTGCTAATTTTATTTATTATTTTAACCACACTGAACGATTTAAATTGCCGAAATTCTCAAAGTGAAAAACTATATACTTATAGGTACACGTGAGCAAAATTTTTCATATGTTTTACTTTTAAATCACTCATTGTGTTCACTAGACTATATTAGAATCTACTTCGATACTTCGTGATTGGAAGTTGTAGTAAGAAATAACTTTAATCACTTGTTGAATAAATAAAAATGGTGTTCACAAATAAAAAACGAGTGTGCTTCAGATCATACAATCGAAGTAAAACTGAATAGACTTGCACTGTATCTTGGATATACAATATGGATACGACATATAGGCAATAATTGAAACCATATACTTGGTACCCCCTAAGCTTCAAGCAGGAAAAGTTTGAACAAAATTGGTCCAGTATTAAGGGCAGACGTATGAAACATAACTGGCTACGAGAAAAAAAAGTGTGCCCGCACCTCTTTTTCTTGCCTCTACCTACAGTAATAAACTAAACGTATCTCTCTCTCTCTCTCTCTCACTCTCTCTCTCTCTCTCTGTCTGTCTCTTTCTATCTTCTCTAACTTATATCTCCTTCTCAAATACCGTTGGCCTCACTCGATCACACTTTTCGTAACGCTCTCGTCAAGTCAAGTGTGCGTACAGAAGTTTAACATCGAAAATCAACTGTAGTATAATACTCACGCATCTGTCCGCTAGCGACTGCGTTATACTCGTCAGGTGAGTGCTGCACGATGAGGTCTATCCTCTCTTGAAGACTCAGCAGGAACAGTACTGCCTCCTCGCGCGTCACGCCTTTCATCTCCATGTCGTTAACCTGACAAATTAATTATACAGATTTTTAGGAAAGTACAATACATAATAATATAGGTACATAATAATTATTCTTTTTAAAAAGAATAAGAAAAAAAAAATTGAAATCGGAAAAAACTCAAACTTCTAAAGTCCATCAAACGATACAGTCATGTCATATAGGCAAATGAAAGGGTATCAAAACAGTTTATGTATCTTAAGTTTGTCTTTCAATGGCACCTGTGCGAGCCCGGTCGAATCACACTTGACTGGTTTTTTAAATTTTCATTAGGCTTACCATGACAAATTATAAAGTGGTTCCGTTTCGGAGCAATCCAATAAAAGTCACTAGGGAGAGAGCTATGCATCCTATAATAACTCTCTCAATACCTAGTGGACCACAACATCATCACTTAAAAGTTCGCCATAGCAACTCTGTAGACATTAATCAAAAATTCATGCCCGTATATTTGCTAAAGGTTGTCCCTTCTCCAATATACGGGTAGTTAAAATACCTTGAGTATCTTATCGGCGGGCTGTAACCCCTGCAGGGCAGCAGGACTGGTGGGTTGAACCCCCGACACGAACACGCCCGACCTGTTGCCGCCGCACAACCGCAACCCCACGGACCCCTCCTTTTGGAAACTTATCAACCTTGGTTCACTGCTGGAAAGGACATCAAAATATATGATAAATTATTTGATTTTGGAGTAATTTTTGTGTGCAACTTTTCCTACAAACTTTAATTGGAAAAACTGAAAATTTCGGGACAGAACTTAAACCCGCCAATAATCCCATTCTAAGAAATGCTGGCCAACTGGCTTACCTGAATAAGTTTCTGCTAAAACAAAACCACTGTCATACCACAGATACAGGAAAAAACTGCATTAAACTTTAAATATGCCAATAAAATCTAAAATTAAATGGCTTTTTATGGGGCGAATGAAAAAGTGTAATGAAACTCCTTTCATTTAATTATGAACTTTAAAAATATAGCAATCAAGTCTATTTAATTGCAGTTATTTGCAGTGTCTGTAGTATGACACTGGTTTTACTTTAGCAGAATCGTGGGTCTGGATAGTCGAAAGTATGTTGTTTAACCAATCTATTGTTAGTAGCAACTTTAGAAGTAGACTGTCACATAGATGTTTGTGTACTTTACTTACGATGGTTTATTCCTCTGATTGTTTATGCCTTCCTGCTCCTCATATATTTGTCTTCTACTGCTGTAATAGTCTGTAACAAAAATCATCAATCATATCATTAGAGTAAATATTCACCAAAACAACGAAACTCCCAAAGTGGAATCGAATGCAACCAGGAAAAAATACCCCATGATGATGACGATAAAATATCGTTCCACGACCCTCTTTTGAAATCGTTTGCTACGTGTAAACCTCAACCTACAATATTTCTACTATGTTGAATGATTTTTAAGCATTTAGTATGCTAAACTATTCAGATCAACTGAGATAGAAAAAAAACGACTCAACGCTCAGGCGGGACTCGAACCCGCGATCTTTCCCTTACCGGGAGAATGCTCTGACCACTGAGTCACCCAGCCTCACCCAAAACTGATCCAAATTTTTCTATACATCCTACTTGGGTTGGGTATACCCATACCCAAGACGGTTGGGTATACCCGTACCCAAGATGGATGTCGGACTGACGGATAATGTGATCATTACTCTCTAGTTACCTTCATTCCTAGGAGGTGGCGGTCGCGGCGGCTGGTCGGGCGTCTCGTGCGACATCGGGCCCCTTCGGGTGTCTCCGCCGCGGACGGGAGCCGCCACGTACAGGTTCTGACCGCTACTCGAATACCCGGGGGACGCTTCCGCAGCGCCGTACACGTTGTGAGATGTTGCTTCTGTTAGAAAAAGAAAGAAAGAATGTAGATTTTGTTAGTAGCGATTCGGTTATATCTTCGTAGCTTTCCATGTCGGCTTTTCCGAAAGCGACAGCCCTCCGACTGAGAGGAAAGCCATTGCTAAAGCCTCGTTCGTTTACCAACTAGCAAGTGAAGTTGGTAAACAACTGTACACAGTATACTAACTTACACCCTACAGATAGTAGGGGGTCTCTAAATACATAATTCCAAAGTTGATTTTTTTTCTATACTATATACTAAGGTAGTGAACAAGTATAGATCAACCAGCGTTGAACGGTTACCATAGTTCACGTAAGCAGGCAACATCAGAGGTGGCACTTGAACTTTACCATCTAGAGAGAGAAATGAGGGTGTTAATCCCGTTGGTAGGAAGGAGAATAGGGACTCCAGAACTCGTTATTGGCAGAGAAGAGAAAAGGGACTTTGAAACTCTCACAAATAGTATACCGAATAGGCTATTTGACTAATGTTCAAAAACCACTTTAAATGATTGCTTATTACAGTATAAACATATCACATTAATATTTCTGTAAAAAAACAATGCATTATGTTAAAAAATCAATGATGAAGTTTAAATTTTCAAAATTGCGCGAAAAACGCTATATTTAATCAAAATGGCGATGCGTGTGAGTATTGACGTCACTGTAAGTTGCTGTTATCATCAGCTCGCACAAAATTTGTATCCATTTCGAACTTAATCACAAAATATGTCCATAAAACTCGCGATAATCAAGAAAAAAGCAAATAATAACACCGAAACAAACAATAATAGCTCATACAACTGGAGATATTTTGTAGGAATGACGTCACCCAGAGCTCTGACCAATCACGAGCGTTTTTGCCATAGACAATGAATCAACAAAATATAACATTTTTATAATTGAAATTCTCATAAAATACACATATTTGAGAGTAAATTGTAGTCTCGTAGGTCTTTTAACGTTATTTTCTAATAGGATGACCATAATTTGTAGTATATTTTTAATGTTGTCAAATACCCTATTCAGGGAGAAGGCGGTGGTAGGTACTTCCCCGGATGTTTCACCCTCAAAATATTATTTACTGTTCAATTTTTTGTCATTCCTGCGTCAGCAATAGTTATTGATAAAACTGTTGAGCAGCTCAGTCTATGGTCAGCAACTCTACAGTTGATTAGTTTATCTTTGCTTTGTAAAAGTCGTTTTAATTTATCTGTGGATACTTACCTAGACTATTATAATTATTCTGGTAATTTCCATTCGTCACAGTTTCTTCCCTAATAAGTTCTCTCGTCACCACCAGATTCAGCCGATCCTTGCATGACTCGATCAGCTTCCTGGCTTCCTTCAGCGTCATGGCGTCGGAGACTGGAGAGTTGTTGATCCTGGTGACCACGTCTCCCTCGCAAAGACCCTGGCCGCCTTGGTTTAGTTGTTCGCGGGCTCGCATCGTGAGTTCCTTCACGTATAGCTTACAGCCTAGGACTATACCAAAGTCTGAAAGGAAAATGACGTTTTAATTAGGTTATGTGGCTTGAATGTAATGCAGTGGCATAGGTGCTGATAGACTTGAGCATTCACTTGTAACAGAACATCGAGCATTCGTCGCTTTTAAATTTGTTTAACCGAACAACGAACCGAGCCAAGTGTAGAGCCAAATAATGCTACGAACATTTACATGATCTTTCTAGCGAACGCTCTATTCGAAACAAATTTACAGTCGTTTTGCAAGCATGCTCGCCAATATGCTCGCCAGAATGCTGGCTAGAATGCTAGCCAGAATGCTGGATAGAATGCTTGCTAAAATGTTCTCGTATTTTTCTGTAATGTAACATTCGTAAGAATGCTCATTACAAGTGAATGCTCAAGTTTATCAGCACCTTAAGATTGCGCATCGCGAAGTCCCTGGGTTTTATTGCTAGTTTGAACACAGTTTTATTGTATTTTTCTGTTAGAAAATTCTCAGTGCCAGTAAAAAGATTCCGACAGATGACCGAGGCCCGACTTGCATCCAAGATGACATTGGTTTAATCTTGGCTTTTGCGGGAAAGACTGCAATTTAACCTCTCAACTCAACCCCTAGAAAAAATCCTACACTCAAGCTTCTTCTAACAACCAGCACGCGTAACCAACCTCTTAGGGGTTGGGGCCAAAACCAACCTCTCCTGGAAGCCGGTTTCCAGGAGAGGTTGGTTTTGGCCCCTAAGATTTTGATGGGGCCGAAAAACAATAATAGTTGTTACAACAAATACAAACCTTCTTTCTTCCCATTCCTAGTGAGCGCTAGTTTGATGGTGGTGGGTGCAGTGGGAGGTGGTGCGGGCGCTCTCCGCCGCACCACCAGTGAGACTGTGGCGCCACTGTCGCGCAACACTTGGACTGCTCGCGCGTACTCAACATTTTCTAGTGGCACACCGTTCACTGATACTATTCTGTCGTTGACTCTGAAAAAAAAAAGAAAGAAATTTTAAGATCTTTTATGTAAATGGCCTTGTACGGGTAGAGTCAGCGATAAAAGTAGATGATGATTGCACAGATTTCAATTTAATACCAGACCTCACAATAGACCAATATGATCTAGGAGTCTCGCGTTCGAATCCTGACCACGTAAATCTCGTAAACCCTCTCTTAACATAACCAATTTAGCTTAGTTGGAGGGGTCCGAAAAAATACCTACTAGTAATTTTAGTTAACTCTTTGGGAAACTCATGAAAGAAAGAAAAAATGCTCTTCATGTATGCTACAGGTTCCATACAGTGCAGCGTATAGAATTAAGGTACCTACTAAAAACTTATCCTAAGAGACCAGGTGACCATGAATGGAATACTTACTGTAGTTTGTCTTCAGCAGGACCTCCTCTAAGAACATCAGACACGGCTATCGATGGATCTCCACTGGCGAAATGTGGGTTATCTCGTCCGCCAGAGACCGCAATACCGAAACCATAACTAGGTACGCGGTTCAGACGAACGCGATGTGTCTCCCAACCAGCACTGCGTTCTGCGGTCTAGAAAAGAAGAAAGAATCTTTAATTAATGGAAGCTCGACATGCTTGAAAACTCTGCTAGTTTTATCTTGGAAAAAAAAATGGGCTATAGTCGCAATTCTTCCGAAAAGTTTTGCCCAATAATAACAACGTGATAAAATGCTATTTTAAAAGTGAAAAACTGTCGGGGGAATCCGAAAAAAATGGGAAGCCAATATGAAACGATTAACCAATCAGGAGATCTTCCAATTCTTCCATGCTTTGAAGGATACCTTAAAAGTCGGTTCCGGTGGTAAATAGTCGTTATGTCAAGACAAAGGCCTATTTGCGCGACCTGAATAGCTCTGTCTGTGGCCACTAACAGTCAAACTGGAAGGTCAGACGACAGTCGCTCCCAATATAACCGAATAAGCAAGCCACATCATATGTAAGCAGACCCTGGACTCCGAGGTGAAGGACTCGGATGCGAACGGGTCTAAAGCAAGGATGATGATTATACTCATGATTACTCAATCAGAAGTATGAATACTGACCGAGGCCCGCAAAGTACAAGTGCAAGAATGATAAAATGCTTTGTTAATATAGGAAAATTGCGAAGGTGCGTTCCCATTCCGCAAATACTGAAAGTGGACTCAATCGTAAAACCATGACATGCTCAGGATATTTATGGAGGAATTATGCACTTTTAATGGTAAACGATCCAACATTTCACACTTTCTAAGCCAAGAATCTGTGTCATCTCCAAGCACTTGAACCAACCCTACAGTTAGAATGCAAATATTGTTTTATAATAATCGATTTAAATAGTTGAGCACCTGAGGTAAAGTAACATAATATTGCAGATTGTATATCTAGTTATCTACCTATTACCTACGCGAATACTCGTAAACCCCTATAACTATATGGGAGTGGTTTTAGTCAATAGGTAACACGAAACCTCCCTTTAGTTATAGTTCATAGGTAGGCAATGACTATAAAGGTATTGAGATTGCGAAAGTCAGCGATTTCGTTACAAATATCAATGCAGTTGTCATCATTGTTTATACGATTTTATCGTTTTATGGTTTGGTTCAAATTGCTTGCGCTTCGGGTTCTTAGTGCCTATCCACGTGTGCCAACTGTAATTTTTCTTCATTCTAACCTTAGTCCCCGTCGCATCCGAAGTTTTCACCTCGGAATCTGGGGTCCGCTTTTTCTATAGGATCACTAATATATTATAAAAAACGGGACAAGCTAGGCAAGGTCGGTAGTTCAGTTTCCCTTCTATTACTTTTTAAAAAGGTACCTAATTCTTATTCGAGAGTAGCGAGTAGTTGATGAATGAGATAATGAATTAAATACTAGTTGGTGTTAAATGTTCCAACTCGCAACTGACTTTTCACCCTGCAATTTTCTTCGCAATTTGCATCCATCAGTATAATAAGCACCTGGGTCTACCAACTAGCTTTAGACTTTAGAGCAATAAGAATTATCCAATTGTAGTTATCCTTAACCTGTTGAGCAAAGATGAATAAATACTATAAATAGTAAACTTGTTTGATAATAACTTGACTATAGACTTGACTTTAAGTTCAGACTGTGGTTTAGACACGGTTAAGTTAAAGAGCAATTTTATAGATAGATATTATTTTTTTAAGAATTTCGGGATAACCCCAATGACTATGGAACGTGGAACCTAAAAAATTTGGCGCAGTCGCTTGTCAACTGCACACATCTTCTAATATATAAAAATTAATGCCACTTTTCGTTGTTATTTTATAACTCAAGAACGGCTGAACCGATTTGGCTAATTTTAGTCTTGAAATATTCGTGGGTGACCAGGGAAGGTTTAAAGGATGAGAAAATAGGTGCAGCAGGAACGGGAAAAATATGGCGGTACGAAGTTCGCCGGGAAAGCTAGTTATCTATACTTTCCAAATGAGCACACACCTTTGGGTACGTTGTAGAGGATCCTAGACGGGATAAAAACTCGTGTTGCAATTTGCAGATCACCTGAAGACATCGCCAGTGTCGCCACACCATAATATGGGCCTGTACTACCATCACGTGGAAGAAAGATATAAAGATGTTTTCTCCATAAGAAACTTCTAAGTGGTTATCATTACAACATACAGCTTAGTAGCACATCGACTTCCAAACAGCGGGAAGCGTCTTCCAGAGCGGAAGCGGGTGAGATTCCACCACCTTGTTAAAGTTTAAGGTAATGAGCAAAGGGGGGCTTAGTACCACACCCAATCTCCCACAGATAGGTCGGCAGAAGAAGGGGAGTGAATATATGAATGGCATAGCTTCTATTCTTTAAAGTAGGTCGCTCATGGTAAACGTTAAAAAAGTCATTAGCTACTCCAAGAGGTATGACTTGTCAAATTAGCAAGCGATTTATTTTTTAATCACTGTTGAAATAATCGATATTTTATATGCAGGCTTAAAATATACTGCGATAAGCTTCGACATCTCAAGGCTTCGTTACATATGAAGTTAAGTATTTGGAATGGTAATGCACGATCGATCGTGCGACTGTGCTTCATATTATATTGTAGGTCATCTTTAGATATCAAAAGGTTTAAAAATAATGACTCACTGCGAATGTGGAGAAAAATGATTGCTTTGCTATACTTTTCGGTACGGACTGGACGCGGAAGGAAGGCGGAGGATCGGCAAACGTGGTGCATATTGGGAGAGGCCTATGTCCAGCAGTGGACTGCAATAGGCTAATTTGATGGATTGATTGACTTTTCGGTATAATATTTGCAGAATTTCTATTCGTAGTTAGATATAATGGAGGGATTGGTCATTACAAATGGTGGATTTGACGTGAATCCATTCCTAACCCAATAAATCTAGTTTAGCTGGAGAGGTTAAGGGCAATACTTATTATACCTAGTAATTTCGGTTACTATGTAGGTAGTAATCTTTTAAAAAATGGGGTTGTCTGCTTAGTACAGTAATACTAACGAAATATTTTTTCTAGGTTCAGACGAGGCAATTAAGTGTTACGAGTGTTTGCGGCGAGGCATTTTTATTACTTAGTGCGGTGATAATGCGCTGGCACATGCGTCATCGCTCTGGCATCAAGGCAGGACGTACGCGTATGCAATAAGGGGTCAACTCGACGAACAGAATAATGATAATAACCAATGCTTATTTCGACATGCTTTGACATGCTTTAAGTTAGGCACAAAATTATTATAGAATAACTTCCTCCCCTTTTCATCATCCGAGAGCAAAATGGCATCCTAAATTTGCTCTTTGGAGCCGGATGCCCATTTTCCTACATCTCATTGTGGTTTATTTTAGTTTTTACGGCAGATGCAGACGTCTGATGCAACAACCTCTGGAAGAAAGTCTGCGCCAGAACAGCATCCGTCAGCAGGTAGGTATAGAGGCATAGAGGTCCGGTTGTCTAGGATCCCAATGCATCCTGCATAAGCTTGGTACCTACATCATTTTATTAAAGGTGAAATACCCAATTTAGATAGTCACATTACTTTATTACAAGCAATGCCTAGGCATAAATATGACCTAGTAATTATATAGCCACTTGCCATTATGAAGTATCCGACCTTTGGTATTTAAGTACCTTACAGCTTCAATGGTTGTATAGTATATTCATGCACCTATATTAATGATCCAAACCAAGCCTACCGAGGTCATAGTTATTGAACATTTTATGCCGATAGTGCCGATACGGTCGAGATTCGGTTGTGACGTTTGAAATGCATCTCTTCATACGCATGTCAAATCAATTGTTTGTCTTTTGGAATGTTGACCCTTAAATGAAAGGCCGCATTGAATAGCAAGTACCTAGTAGAAGGCGTGATGTTTGAAAGTTAAACAAATTAACAACATAAACAAAGTAAGTTACTAACACAACAGACACAACTTTTGAATATCGAGATATGTAGTGAGCTTATGAATTTCAGCAGTTCTATTATAGCAAGCAGGTAGGTAGGTAGGTACTTTGATTTCTATGCTAGCATATTTATAAACTTCAGGTACCGTTAGCTTGATAATTGACATTTCATATATCCATTACCTAAGTAGGTACATAGTTTGGAATACCTATTTATGTGTAAGGGCTTCAAAGATCCTGCAAATTGTTCAGGCTCTGGTACGGCAAACGGTACGGAAAAACGTGTAATTTTCATTTTAGTCCGATCGATTTGACCTAAATAGTTCCTTCACCGTTGGCTTCGATGTGGTGATATTGATATACTTCAAGGGTATAAGAAGATAGAGTTTTGAATTCCTCCTATTTAAGCTGTTTGCGCGGTTGCTATACTCAAAGACAAAGTTTATTGAACTTTACGAAACACTTGTGTGCCAAAACGAATAAGGTGAAACAAAGAGACAATGAATGTACCTAGGTGCATACCTACTATACCAAGGTATCTAGGTACATATATTTCAATTAATCAATTTTCTGCTAGACATAGGCCTCTCTCGATGTGTGCCATAGCACGCGATCTTCGGCCTTATCCAGTCTATCCCAACTACCTTTTTAGGTCATCCGTCCACCTGGCTGCCCACAGCCCACAGCAAAATCGACAAATGGAAGGTAGGGCTCCCAAGTCTGACCTTTCGTTTGCCGATGTGTGTATGCCACGAGATAAATCGCTAATTTGTTAATAATATTGCATAATATGTGAAATTTTATTCTTTTTGTTTTAACAAACAAAGAGCTGTAGTTTTCCGGTTGATAACGTACTTACGAGATTTCACAAAGAATCGTTTTGTTCTCGGCGCCGAGGTGGCCGAGGTTTTGACAACATTCACCATTGTCGTGTGGTTATCATTGCAATCTGTCTTTGCATTGTTTGCTGTTCGAATGATGTGTTGATGTTATTGGCGAGAACGGACATTAATGCTGCCTTTCCACGAGAGATTTGCAATGCAGGTATGCTACGAAGAGTAAAAGCTAAGCTATGAAACTATGTAACCGTTCCTACTGTGCTATGCTATTTAGCGTAGCGAGTAAGATGTGCTACGAAACTTTCTACAAATATTCAAAATTCGGATCTATTCTCCATTCATAGCACGCATCTATCTATACTATATAAAACGTAGCTTACAGTGACCAATGCACATGATTGGTGGATATCAAACGGATTCAAAGCAACGCAGCATAGCACATCTCTGGTGAAACGACAGCCTAATTAGTGACACCATTAGTGCTGTCTTTTGCTGCCCGCTAACGAATAAACGGGAAAACCACTATAGTTTTCATGAGATATAATATACTATACGCAGATAATTGAAATCGGAAAGTAAATTGACGCTATAATCATTAACGCCATTAAAAGATGTTAACCGTTTGTATTTTGATTGTTTTTGAGAAAGTAATGAAATATCTATTGGTAATAAATATAGGTTAATTAAGTTGTATGGATTCGGATTACGGATGTTCTGAAACCTTTCCTGTAGTGTGATACGTGTATATTTTCCGACAAATCCTTTAATTGATCATCATTGTTGTGTTATTAGACAACCTCTGTTATGTACCTATGAGTGTAGGAGAAGTGCTCGGGACATGTATCTTAGACCTGAAATATGCTCAAAATGTGCTCTATGCGCGCAGTAGGTACACGTTTCTCGGGTGTCTTTTGAAGATAGCACGGGGTGCTACTGCGATGGACGAGCCCTAATTCACCAAGCATATTATAAACCAATTCGCAGGCGCCACGGCTTTGTTTGTCTCGCGATTTATGTTCAAGGTACGTATCCTGAGGCATAGGATCGAACATAGAGATTAGCGAAATGTAGGCGTTAATTCACCAGACCCATTGACAACCAAGTTTTTTGAAAACGTAACTTGAAGTTACATCCAGAATTAGCTCCAGATAAAGGCACTCTTCAAAGATCAACAGCACACACATGAAATTTTGCGTAGACATGCTTATCAATACGTTTTTTACCATTAACGTATTCGAGATACTTTGAAAAAATCATTTCAAACTATGTATATGCAAAAACTTCGACTATGATCTATACCTAACACATGTACAACACTTTACAGAACAATTTAGAACGCACATGTCATTAATATTCACTTTTGTACAAGAACTAATGTATGTAGCTAGCTATTCTGTTGGTGGCACATAATATAACCTTGCCTCCTACGAGCCATGTAGAACGCAAAACACAAGTGTCTTACAAACTACGAAATAACGTATGGCATAACAAAAAGCATATGAAAAGCGTGAACTGTAAACGTATTTACTTATTTTGCTCGGTATTTCTTACATTTACATGTTTCTTTATTAAATCAAGGTGAAATACCTATTTATTCTATAATTAGAACAACTAGGTACCTACCGCAATAGGGAATTATGAATCTCCTTCTTGAAGTTGCTTGTTGCTTCACAAAAAGGTTTTTGTCTAGAGTCAAAACATTTATGGCTAGAGTTAAAACTATTAGGGCGCTTTCAATTTAGACGTTTCGTGTCGGACCACAGCAGTGCCGAAACTGTGCGTTTCTCGTACGACGCACGCACGGTTGTTTGTTTTAGTACAAAGTGCACGGAGCGGCAACGGTGCAGCAACAGTGCGGCGCGCCGTACCGCGAACGCGCGACGACAGGACAGCAACATAGTAAGCTTCACGTGTTATGACGTGTTCATTTCGCTGTTGAATAGTGCGGTGACTGGACTTCAGAGCTAATTTCAACAACATTTCATGTTTATTATTTGCTTAAAATGGATGATATAAACGAATATATTTTCTTGCCGCTGAATTTTGCTTTCGACTAATTCAAGTAATTCGTAGAAACATTCTCTAGACATTCTAAGGTAATTAAAAAAATTGCTTGGATCTTGTTTTAGCCTAGGGAAAAGATTATGAAAATCACCAAAATTACATGTTAACGAAAACATTGGTGATGCTCTTTTACGGGGGCGTCGGTTTTGTTTCTGTTTGATCTTTTTCAACAAGAGCACTAACAGTAATGTTTCTTCGTCAGAGTCCATGGTTTAACTACTGCCAGATACATTTAAAACATCACTAGCATACAAACGCACGGTAGTCAGATATGCTTACAATTTTAGGCGTTTGGTATCGGACTGCTACCGTACGGCAGCAGCACGGCAGCGGGCTTTAACCAGCGGTACGGTAAACGTGCAACAGCGGTCCGACACGAAACGTATAAATTGAAAGCGCCTTACATACTTACTTAATCGAATTAGTAAAAAAAATAGTGAGAATTAGACAAATAAAGGCAAAATAACTGTTAAAGCAGTTCATAGATATTTTTCCTCATCAAGAAGAAGAAAATAAAAAGAAATAGTTTCTTCATTAGACTGACTGATTAATTCCAAATAACTAAATCAATAAAAATTAGGATATTACCTACTCGTAACTTATGATCCAATTTCGACGACAATTCTACTTGTTTCACGGACAAGGACAACGGATGTAGAACGAGGAGTCATTCCGGTAAACTGGAACATGTTGGGACATGTCCAGTCCTGTTAGGTACGACTTGTTCAAAACTCGAACAAAATTGGTAAGTGGGAATGCGGGACCCATCCACACCCGACCCAGTTAAAAAAGAACCGGTTGGTTACGTTTAAACATCTTGATATGGAGATCCATCAGGCTGGCACTAAATATCTAAAAGATATTGCCGTTTAGGTTTGGACACTTTGGACTAACCAAATAAGCGGTAAAAAATTAAAAGAAAATCGTATTCTGAAGCAATAAGCAGTTTGCACAGCTAACTTAAGTATTGCACGATTTTCTGCAAATAAGTACCTACCTAATTAGATAAGGACAATAATTTTACATATTCAGTAGACCTTTTCTGTTTATGGTAAGCTGCACTCAGCCTAGAACCAATTATTCACATAATTTCATTGGTAAGAATACATTGAATGTACTTAAATGCGCGGTTCTCCAAGCAGGCCCACAGCAAGAAACTCGCTAATTAACACCAGTAACAAGTGGTAATTATGTAGTGCATATATTGGCCATTCGTACGTTCGCATTTGAAAATGCTGCATTAAATACTCGCATCGTATACCTATCAAAAACACGTAGGGAACCAAAACCTTGCAGGCAGTCTTGTCCTAAACTAGGCCCCGAACGGTCGCAGAGAAGCTGAGTAAACGTTTTAGTAACAATATAATTACATAATATCAATGGAGCAAACTATTAGATTGATATTGACCGCGATTCCCTGCTGTCTCCAGAATATAATTATAACCACCGATTGCTTCCAGAGAATCATTCATAAGAAACAATCGGTAAGAACCGTTCTATGGAGCTAAACGGTAGATCACCACACTAAAATTAAATCTTTCCTAACAAAGTTTCCGTGTAGAAGCACTTGTAATCTCTGGTTATAACATAACATGGTTTGAATAAGCTACGCGACAAGACATTAACGACACATAATATTTGTACCTATTATATCCATTATACAGGTGAGTAAAGCCACTTAAATCGCATTACCGTGGATGTAAGACGAGAGAACACAATTAAGGTTTCAGTGTTACAACGGGACAGGAATCATTTTATTCCAGGTAGTAAATGATTTCAACTACATAATTTCAATCTAACCTTTCATGAAATATTTTGAATGTTAGTGTTCAGAGGATATTTCATTTCAAACCTATAATGTAGAGCACTCAAAATATTTGAGTTGAACTTTCTCACTTTACCATCAACTTCTGAACTGAAAAAATACATAATTAGGTATACGGTGGAAGTTCGTAAATGTGGTAAATATAATAAATCTTGTGACAATTATTTTGGTTTTATTCCTCTATCAATACCCAAGTTATTTAAAGAATACCAGCATGAAGAAGACCAATAAGTTAGAGCTACGTTTGCAAGTAGGTACGAAACAAACGACAACGTCGTCGTTTGAAAAATTCTGTTAAAAGGTTGCCTCATTAACTAAACATTTCCAAATATTTATGAATGTCTACTAATGTTATTTATTGGCATTATCGCCAGACAATGAGACGAGTCCCAAAATTTTGCCCCTTTATGGATAATATTATACAATAATTATTGGGCAACTATAGATCGAAGTGTTACGCCTTTGGGCATGCGCCTACGCGGGACGCACACCTGAATAATTGTTATGTAATATTCTTATACAGTTTAGAGATTTTTCCCATAAAGAAACAGAAATCATTAACTTATTTTTACTACAAGGTTTTAACAAGATTAGCTTGTTTTTACGATGTGTATGTTCATATCGTTCTACTAACTTCTACTGTATGTATGTAACATACAGTTGTGGGTTTGATTCTCACCCGTAACATTTTATTTGTGGTATATGAGTATCGGTAATTCGATAAACCTCACTTATTGGCAAATATGACGGAAGAAAATTATACTGTTCACGCATTTTATGAATTTCCCTAATTACCTGATGTCTTTTTAGCTGTAGCAGTTTATTGTCTTACATAGATGAATGCCAAATCAAACACCGTCAACTGCATGCTTACCTACTGTTATAACAGATATAGGCATTTAGGCATTATACTGAGTCACATGTTGGCCTAAACCCTTTACTTTCAAGGGTTTATTTGGAAGCAAAATGACCTACATTACATCTAAGTCTAGATTACCTGTGTCGCAGCGTAGCTTATAAGAAGCACTATCAAACAAATCAATATCAAATAGATATCAATGGCGATAGGTGGACAGTTTGAAGGGAAATCGATTAGTGAAAATGTCGAATCGAAAGGTCTTTTAGACACGTGTGGGCCCTCACAGATTACATCATCGTTCATCGATTAGGTGAAATAGTGATGTAATGCAAGCTTACATCTGTGAAAAATGTACGAGACGCATTTGACAGAAAGAAATATTTATCCACGTCATGTTTCTTTTTTAAAGAAAGCTTTTGTTTTTCTTACAATCTCAGTTTCTTCAAGCAGAGCGTGAAAAAGCATCAGGCAAGGGCATCAAGTTAGGGATAAGTATTTTAGATTTCTCAGCACGCGGAGTGGTCTACCATGTGGACTTCATTCTAGCTTCTTGCATTCCAAAAGGGTGCAGTAAGTTAACCGGCTGTATATAAAAATAGGCAGCTTCATAGTAATTCAGAAAAACAATAATTTTAAACATTAATTTAAGACATAACAACTAAATTCAATAAGCTAAGAAACCTTTTGTAATTTTATGATTATGACATCATTTTTATTAAAATTTCAACAGCATAAAAACATTTGACATTAGTGAAGGAGAGAATATTCCATTAGTGTTAAGTGAGTCATTTACTGAACCGGAACTTAGTCTCCCGGCACTCTTAAAACTGTAAGCATGTGCAAGAGGTTTTAATACTTATTGCATATTTTAACACTTATTGTTAATACTAGCTTTTGCCCGCGGCTCCGCCCGCGTGGATGTCGGTTATCGCGACCAAATATAGCCTATGTCCTTTCTCAAGGTCTAATCTACCCCTATAGGTCCACGTGGGACCTACCCTCGCGAAAAATTGATTGTTTCCCGTAATAACAACAGAACTCCTTTATTCTGGAGTTCTATGCCAATGTCTGATAAAATCGGAGAATCTGAATTTCAGACCAAGTTACCTGCGTAAGTACAGAAAGTAACTTCGTCTGATTCTCTGATAGGTAGGTACTCTCTCATTAGTAGAGAACTATGAATGATCGCTTGAGAAAGATGTTCAATTTTTATTTGAGACTGCTTATAAGTAAACATTAGTAAAACCCACGGCTAAAGTCAAGTTAATAAAAACTAGTTTCGCACGTTTTCATTGAGTAAAATATGATAATCCATTCATGATTGGTTACGAACGAAATCCGCTCTAAGAGGAATAGGTACGGTTAAATACTCGTAACTACATAACTTATCGTATAATTTAACGTGAGATATTACACATCCAACATGTTTCTTTGTAACCCTACCATGAGAGTTATCACTTAACCTAAATAACTTTACGATAAGAGTAAATTCCGAGGGAACATTTTTAGAGAGGGTTTATTTAGGAAATTAGAACTTTTCTTCTATATTCTTGTTTTAAAACATCTGTCTGGAAGTGTGAAAATTCACGTTTGACTTATAAAAAGCATCTTAGCCTCTATAAATACTGCTATCGACATGAAAAAGCTAGCACACAATATTCTTCACACGTCTGATGCACACTCTCTCTCGCAAGGTACAATAAAAGATGGTAAAGAATTCATTAATGCCATAATGACCGTTATAAAGGCAACTTGTAAACAAGAACTAACAATCAGCCATTTCAGAAAATGCATTATTCAAAGCACATATGCATTACATTATGTACCCACCATGTGTTGCTACATTCTGCTAAGTTTAAACCAATAAAAGCTAGTACCGTAACGTAAGGCAGTTAAAGTAGTGATGGACAATTCAATTTTCTAATTAAAGTGTAGATTTTCGAATTTACAGTTATTATTGCACAGCAATGAGAGTTCAAACTCATCTTACAAAAGAAAAGTAGGTACGGAATTTTCAAAAGTTTTAAACACTGTTAAGAAAAATGCTGGTGACGCAATAACATAAGTACAATTTGAAAACTATTGGTGGGAATCCATGTGGAGAAGCTGATAATTGAAGTTACTGCAACTTCCCTAACAAATAAATAATTATGTAGTAGGTACCTAGTCACCTTCAGAAATATTCTGGAAGCAACAGAAAGCAACAGTTAATGCATACTGCATTAACTTTAGTAGTAAAGTTAGTTAACAAATAAGTACCAATGAGTAAGGGCTGCGTGGTCTGGAACCTCCACGTGGTCCACCCTTGGCAACGACGGTTCGATGGAGACACCGTGCTCTCCACACCCGAGGGGGCGTGTGAAGTATATGCTTTAAGCAATCTTACATCTGAAGATGCGAGAAGGCGGTTTTAGTCGGTCCAAGTCCGACATATCCACCCCCGATGGTCGATGGTGGTGGTGTCTGAAGTGATTTCCGCACGAAAACAGTATCAATGTGTGAACAACGCTTTCCCTATAATAATAATAATAATAATAAATCTTTATTGCAGGCAACATGAGTAAAGTTACAGATGTAATAAACTTATACTACGGCCCATAGACATATACCTTAAAACTAGAAATACATACAAGTAGTAGTAGTAGTTGTTAGTTAATTAACACACACATTTTCATGGTAGAGTTGCAGATGTAATTATGTGCAATTTAAATGCATTTTACAAGGCGAGTTATCATCAAACAAAATCTTGCGAGCATAGTTATTTCACCCACGCAGCGCAATTACGTATAAGTAGAGCCTATCAACGTAGGTGCTTGGTTTACTATCCTAATATTATGTTTTGTTCTATCAAGAAATCATGTCAATTACCACTATCTACGTTAATTAATAACAGTTTATGTTTCATCTTATTATTAAGTGTATTGTACCTACCTATTCATAGCGCGGTTTTAAATAATCTACTTCATATCCTTAACTATTCTCATATCATACCTGTAATTTCTCAAATCCAAAGTTATCCAGCTTCATCGCGAAGCAATTTAGATAAAAGTCGTTCAACACATTCATTCATATATCACAAAATTTCGAACTAAAAAATTATCACTACACTAAACCGCTAAATTCTATAGATTCACAGCACTTTTTCATGAAACACAGACTAAACAAGAAAGAAACAAATCTTTTTTTATAATTTATAATTGGAATGTAACGAAGGCTGTACTGTAGGCGTCCACCGATGACGCCGTCTCGCGCCATATGAGATTACAGAAACAGCCTTCTCGTAAGCTCGTATCGAACTCAGAAGGCAGTAAATACTTAACACAAAATTAAAATGAACTCTATTCGTGTTAATTTCCGTAACTGGCACTCGTTTTCCAACTTGGCCGAGTAAACATCAGTAAGGCTGGAATAAAGGTTTACTGCTACGCAAATTAAGGTTCTGTTTACACTTAAGTTAGTGCACAACAGCGTATCCGAAGATGGTATGGGGAAGAAAGTATTGACTAAACATTGGAAGTTCTTGTCTAGAACAGTTTAGATTTGACAGAGAATTGGATCCTTACTTTTTTTCTTGGAGTTTCTACCTACTTAGTTACTTACAAAATGTAGATATTGTGGATGCAAACTTTTGGTCGTGGTTTCACCCACCAAAATGCTTATTTAGGTATGTTTTTCTTGAAAAGAGATTGCATTCATACGAACAGAAATAGATATTTACAGATTCCAATGATATTCTACACTACACAGCGCTATCTAGAGCCTTCTAGAGGGGTCTAAGATGCGGATAAAAACATTTAGGATACATTTTCTTTCATAAATTATTACACATACAATTTAACCCATAAAATGCAAATAGTCATGTCAGATCATACATACAAATATTTACAGTGAGCGGGAATCGAACGTGCAGTCGAACGCTCTGCCATGCGCCATCGGTGACCTAAGGGTCATTCTATTTGACTTCACTGAGTTACCTATATCATTATGTATTATGTATATAAATTGGAAGTTATAAGTTATTTGAGGTAGCCATTCAAATAAATTGATTGATACAGCTTATGGGGGCGTTTTGCATGCATGCACGTTGCACGTGTCAAAACAAAATGACATGTCTGCTTTTCACATATCACCATCTCTGATCAAATTCCCAATACATGGGACAGGTCCAATAGAATTCCAGCTACCTACACATTGTAATTCACATTCACAAAGACATCTAGTGTCGAGTTCACAGTAAACGGTAGGCATGCGACCATCATTATTCACCAACGATACCACCAGTGCCACAAAAACTATAAATGTCACACATGTGGACAAAACTTCTATGACCTTTATATCAAAGGAACAAGGTATAATATCGAGTAAAAACTGAACTCTGGAACGTTGCTACAGAAACAATGGACATTCTACCCATACCGTAATCACAAACGCTATCTGACACTTTTTGGGTAACTTTAGCACATATTGCTAACCGTTAAGGTTCAAATTCGAATGCCGAAATATCGTTATATCCTAGAATTAATATTAATATCAACATTATGATGCGTCGCAGCGCCTATCGACAACGTATTATTGAATATCAAGTACAGGCATTTGCTATAAAAGCGGATAAGCGTATTTTGGTATCTAAAACTTAGTAGGTATGCTATTCGAGAAAAGGAGAACACATGAGGAGTTGCGGCGTTTCTATAAATTAAAACGAGTATTAGGCTGCGTCTCCATTAGGCGATATTTTTTGTGCCTAACCAGAGATCGTGCGACGTAGATAGACTTCGCCCAACATGTCTAGCGACTTGAACGAAGTCAAAATAAGAGATGAGATGTGTTAACTTCCGATGCTGTAGGCATTCATAGCTCAAAGCATTGATATACAATAAAACCTCAAGGTATCCATTTCAGGTGGGCAATGTAATTATTTGCCACCTCAGTAGTATACCAAACTTTAATGTCCAATGTGTAGGAAAATAATAGAAATCGATTTGTATGTGATATGCCTGATGCAAATACGACACTCAAAGGGCATGTTAAGCCATTGGTCCCTGTTGTCATTTGAATATCTATTGCAGTCATCATGTAGCATATAATGAGGCCATCAAGCTGAGTGCCACCATTGTAACATGGTGTCTATAATGGTGACCCTCTTTTCTGAGACTTTGCCTTTAGCTTACCATCAGGTGAGGTGAAGTCAATTGATATGTCCTATATCAAAAACCCATCAATCCCCACACCCATCATTATGTGGTATGTCCGCTGGCATTAGGTACTAGTAGACTACCACCCCAGGGGAGGTGTCAACCCTCTCAACACAGAGCCAGAGCCTTGTCCAACAATCAGCTAGAAGGTTAAAGCCCCCAATAAAACAATTGTTTAAAAAATGAAATAAATGGTTTATTGAAAATGTAAATCCTAACTAGTGTAGGTAAAATAAAATAGTACAATGTACTTAATACTAAGAATACCCAGGAATCGTTGCTAAATTAGTGCCCTTAAAATTAAACAACTCGTCAGGATTTGATTTCAATTGTTCTATCAATATGTGTCTATTAAACTTTAGTTCATTGAGATATTCCTGTTTGATCATCTTCATTTTCTCTAGAACCTTGTTCCGGTAAGTATCTTCTATATCTGGATCATGTAATATTTTCCCTAATTCTTGTAAACTGTCTGGTAAACCTAATTCAGCGTCTTGATATTCAACTGCAATGTTTGCACTCCGTTTTGGTATTTCACTATACACATTCTTCATTTTTTTAACACAAATATGTTTTTCTGTAACGTCTACAGTTGACTGTCTTCCTTCATCGTCAAAAACAATTTTTTTCTTGGTTGTACAATTACATTCATCTTCAATAGTTTCTGAGTACATTTTTCGTTTTAAGTTCTGTGAACTAGTGCCTGCATCACTGTTTAAATTCAACAAATGTCCATACTTGCTTTCAATTCTTTTCATAACCTGTTTACAATTCATATACACAGTTTTCAGTTCTTCTATATCGTTGGGGTCTATTTCACTAGTTTTATCAATAATATTATAACTATCACTGGTGGTAAGTGGTACTTCCTCACTTTTCTTGTGCTTTTTAACAGATTTTCGTTTCTTATTCATGGCTTCCGACGTTAGTAATGATTTTTTATCACTATAATTTGTGTTTTGAGAAGTATTTGATAGTTCTTTAACATGATTTTTCACAATAATATAAGATTTTTGATTCACTAGTGGCTTCTTCATAATAGCTTCTTCCACCGGACTCTCGCTTTCTTGGTGTACAACCATCATTTATAATGTTTAATTCACTGATCAGGAATACAATTATTTTTTTGTTTACTTGTGATTTACGATTTATTTTACATTTTATATAAAAATAAAAACACGTGGAAGCAAATCACAATCAGACTATTTGACATTGACAGCTTTAGTGACGCACCGCGGCGCGGCGGCCGCCATATTGCGTAGTGACGAACGTACTTGCCACTCGGTGCCATAATCGACTAAAGTAAATCGATAACCTGCTATACTCTGATTCTGGTATAAGTTGTTTAATTAAAAGAAAATCAGGCTTACTGTACATAATAGAAAAACTTTTTTTTGCGAACAAGTACCGGTAAATACTTAGCAGTCCTGCATACTCCGTCTATAACTATATTGGGCCACGTTTTTTTTTATACTACTGGGTGGCAAACAAGCACATCTTCGGCCGCAATATACATTCTGCTCCTGTAATGGGTTCATTTCTACTGCCTGATTTTTTAACTGGATAAAGGAAAAATTAACAAGTTTAGTATGCTTTTATAAATAACTTTATTATTCATTAACTAGATCTTTATTTTTCCTCTTCTTCTTCTTTTTGGGCACATAATCTTCAGTATTATGTTCTTCAACTATTTCAGTTACCTCTTTCGTTTCCTCAATATCTATTGGTGTTTCCTGGTCTTCAATTTTCTTATTTTTCTTTTTCTTTTTTGATTTCTTCACTTTTTGTACATTTTCTGACGTAATTTCGGTAACATTTTGACTAAGATCATTACATTCATCTGTGTTTTCCTGTAAGGTATCACATTGTGGTGACTCTTGATCCTGGTGCTTACGTTTCTTCTTTTTCTTACTCTTCTTTACTTCTTGGACATTTAGATCAGAATTTTCCTTCTCAACTTTACTTTCTTCAGAATTATAGCATGAAAACCCTTGAAAACCAGATGTTTGATTGCTTTCAGGTTCCTCATCATTATATCCTGCCCCAGAGAATCCCTTAAACCCACAATCAGCTCCATCTTCATCATGTAAGCTATTATCATTCACATTGACTTTGTTATTTGACTTAAAAGCAGCTAATTTACTTTTAAAATAATCCACCATGCTACCTTTGTCTGTAAACACTTGTTCTGTAGTCTTAACATCTTCTTTTACAATTTCTTTCTGCTTTTCTTTATTCTTTAAACTCTTTTTGCCAAAGATATTAGCTAAATCTTTTTCACTGTAGCGAGTCAGGTCTTTGCCTCGAGTAAATTTATGATAGTGTACGCGAGCTTTACTTTTCTTAGATTTAACCTCAAGAGAAACTCCGCTGTGGAGCTTTTCATCAGTATTATTACCTGAGAAATATTAAAATTTGTTAATAATATTAGACTTGATGCGGAAGGTGGAGGATCGGCAAACGTGGCTCATATTGAGAGAGGCCTATGTCCAGCGGGGGACTGCAATAGTCTAATTTGATTGTTTGATTAGACTCAACATAACAGAAGTGTTACTAAACCATTACAAGAGTTTGTGTACAGTGATTACTTCAAGTATAAGTACAACTACCAACTTGGAAGTATTAATACATAAAATTATGCCCACTTGTAAGTTATTATATTCAAGTCTTGGTCATAAACACAAACTCAGTGTCAATAGAAAACACTAGGTCCTGTGTTCATTAATATCCTTGTGTCACAATAATGCAACTATAATGTTATCATTAGAATTAATAGTAGATAGTGATTTGATAGCAGAATGATTGAATGTACTTACCAGATAAATTGGCTAATAATGAATTAAAATCTTCTTCATTTTTAGTCCACTGGTCATTCCTGTCCTCAAAACCGAGTCCTTTGTCATCATTCTTATATCTGGCGACTACATGCTCCACAATACCATTTTCATTGGC
The DNA here is from genome assembly GCA_914767945.1 of Eilema depressum. NCBI lineage: Eukaryota > Metazoa > Arthropoda > Insecta > Lepidoptera > Erebidae > Eilema > Eilema depressum. The sequence goes on along the minus strand of OU612033.1, from coordinate 12,551,021 downwards.
TCCTAACCCCTTGCCTTCGCTCCATCCCATCTTCTCCAACATTCGCTGACCGAATTTATTCGTATCATTACTCCAAGCGTTATTTTTAGCTCGTAAATTAATAACTTTTTGTTTCTGGCGGGGCGCTGCTAACATAGCCATGTTATAGTACTATGAAAACAATATATTATTTAGAAAACATAATTTCATAACCAAATAAAAACGTGCTGTCAAAAGACAAGATGGCCGACGAGCGAACGAGCGAAGCGAAGTACGCCGCAGGCCGTCGGCCCGGCCGTAAAAAAACCACCGGTGTTGTCAGACCAGAAAACTGAATTTCCTTAGCAAGAGTTCAAAATCAGTGAAGACTTTTTTTGTATGAAAATGTAAAATAGAGATGGGTTAAGAAATACACAAGCGACAATATTTGTTGACAATTTCATTTTAGATTATTCAATATAGCTGTTTCTCATGACATTTTTTTTATTATTTACGATCTACGTGAAAATAATCTTCACATGAACGGTTAACTTGCGCATAAATTTGGGTGAATTTGCATTAATGGCAACATTAGGTTTCACCTGATTGGTTAAAAGCGAAGTGAAGTTGTGATAAAATGAAGGCCATGTTGTGATTGGTACAAATTAGAATTATTATGATGTTGGCGTTGATATAATTTGGTTTGTAATGTTGGCAAAACGATATACCTACATTATAAATACCTAACTTTGGTCGGATTGGAAACTCGTTTTTAATACGAGTTGTACTTAAATAATATCATCAATCACACTTTAATAATGCGATCATATTTTTATGAATATGACTTGTAATGTTTGAAGCCACTTTTTAAGTATTATCTATAGCAAACCATACATTTAATGCGTATAGAATAGATTCGCTTCTTTGTACTACTGAGGTTGCAAACAGACATAATGGGTACCTAATGGATAGAGTGGTATTTTGTATGTGTATGTATAGCAGAGGTGACCAACTAGTCCAGTGGAACGTGGTTTTTCTCCTCCTCACCTAGCAAATTTTCGGAAATGTGCTAGTGTCTAGGTTCTAGGTGCCACAATAAGCCGAAGATAGGTAGGTACCTAACAATAAAATGTTCGAACCAAGTTACAGTAGCTTGTAGCCAGTAGTCAATTTAAACTGCAGACAAGCGTAGCAAATTAATTTAAAAAAATAAAATAGGAAGTCAACCTTTCGTGATAAAGACAAGTAAAAATCATTCGAAAAAAGCCATACCTACTGGTATTGACCATAAAGCAAAATCGCTTTGTTTTTAAATCACTGACCGCGAGTACCGCGACATGCACGCGATACGGCTGTTACGTCACGATTTTGTGTGAACGTGATCAGATGATGAACAATACAAGTTCTTCTGACGAAATTTAACATCGTGATGGGAATTTGACGGAATATTAGGTATAGCAAATGACTATATTAACTGTTGATGCAACAGATACCATTTCAATTTCACGCGATATACTTAACCTAAAAAGTGTTTCGCAGACTGTAACCACAGAATATGTAGGATGGATGTAGGTATATTGTCTATGATAGAAGCTGGGTATTGCTCGGGACATATTATCTTGGACCTAAAATGTGCTCAAAATGCTCTACACGTGCAGTACACGATTCTTGTCCAGTCATTTAGGTCCAAGAGACGTCGTGTCCCAGGGTATATAATGTTATAGCACCATTAAGTTTGTAGCTTATAATTTTCCACGAGAAAGTTATTGATGTCGATATAACGATGCAACCTACTGTAGAAGTTTATCATAACAGCTTCGTATTTCCCTATAAACTACTACGTTCAACTACGTCGCTTGTGCTTGTGCCTGACCAGGTGCGAACTCGAGACCGGTTTCAAGAAGGTTCAAGAAAGTAAAAGTGCAGCCAGTTTTCGGACAAATACTATGAGTTTATTACTTCACCATCTTTATTTCTTTTTATAGGGAACTAGTCGACTCACCCCGGCGTCATGTCCTTTAGTCACAATCACAAAAGTTCTTTACTCCCCAAAATTTCTAAACTAGAATAGAAATTTTGAAAAATTTCGTAGCGTGAGTATTTGCTTACATGCAGATTCCTTTGGTTATTCCATCCAATACAATACAATCCAAGAGATCCAATATTATTGTATACCCTACCCTAGTTGCAGCCATTTTTACAAATTAATACGCGCGCGCCAAATAATGTGAATCCAAGTTCAAGATACGTTTCCCAAAGTATAGTTATATTAGAACAGATAATAAAAAATATAATGATGAATACAAGTTGAGGTTGAGATCGAACTGCAGAAGAAACTAAGCGTTCACGTATTGCCGGATAGAGTCAGTACCTACTTATACACACATAATGTAACAACACACCACATCATAAGTAGCTAAGCTATTACACATCTAATTCGCTTGTGAAATGAAATCAAACCATAAACGGTGCTATATTTTCTACCGGCTGTCTCGCTTGACCAGACGTTGTCGGCATGAAAGTTGCAGTGAGAAGCATTCCTATAAAAACTAGTGTATATACATTACTAAGTAGCCTGTACTAGCTTGCTATTCACATATTATAACTGAACAGCTTCCTCCAGATAATTGCCTGGAGAAATTTTATAAAGTTACAGGAAGACATTTCAATTGGTTCTTCTTCATCCTCGCGTTAATCCCAGACGCATCCGAAGCTTTCACCTCAGTCTGGGGTCCGGTTTTTCCAGTCTAACTGCGGGATTGGCTGATCTTCGATATTTTCCGTTAAGCAACTGTCAAGTGCCATCCGACCTCCACAACTCATTTGCGATATCGAAGTATTCCAGTTCGACCAGTTGTTAGACTTTTTAGGATTTCATTTATCCCTTTTACAACACCAACGGGAAGAGATATAGGGTCTCTCTTACGTGTATTTAAACTCATGTATTCAATATTTCATTTTGAAAGGCATGGAAACTCTTCCATGCGGATTTAGTCTAACTCACTTTCAATTCGTAGCTGTAGTAAGTTACGAGATATTGTTGCACTTCAATAAAATTATTATTGCTGCAAAAGTACACTGATCACATTACTTCCTGATAATAAAATTTGATCGTAAAATTCTACGTGCCATAATAACTGTAAAATAATGCTATCTTGTTAATATAGCTATTTCAATAAAAGATTCTTGCACATAATTTTAACAACCCGAAGAAGTGGTGGATGTTTTCAATTCATTGAATTATATTTTCTTTTTATTAGGTTTCCTGCATTCAAAATTCCAACTAGTCTAACTAGGTACAGATCTTCGTTATCGCCAATTGGTTGTGGACGTCAGATGACAGTTGCTTAAATTATTGAAGTTCAGCCACAGTTAATCTGGAAAATTGAGCCGACCACGACTGAGTTAGAGAAAGGCTCTGAGCAGATGCTTTGGTTTCCTGCATTAAAGGCTATGCAAGTGAGAAGTTTTCGCACGTTTTCACTAACCATAAACCACCACACGTCTGACCACTCTCTCTACAGGCCAATCCTCCACATGATTAGCATTTACATAAATAATGTATTAATGGCAGACCAGAAATCATCTCATTTTGATCTTAGTTTATTTAACCAATTTGTTAAATGTTTTCTTACATAACAAATATAAAAACAAAGGCTATCAAAGGTCAATCAGAGTTTTATTTGCTTAACATCCACCAACTATGTTTTTCTTTTTTGTTATTATTATATATTGGAATTCGGTGGAATTTTAATTCTGAATGAAATTTTGAAGCATTTATTAAGCTAACTCGATAATCGATTCTAATTCTGTTCCTGCAACCCATGGAATCTATTTCTTGGATAAAATCTTAGATTCCAGACTATCCCTCTATCTCTGTATCAAATTTCAGGAAGATCCGTGCAGCCGTTACGTCGTGGTGGTTCAAACTGGCAAACATCTTCACAAACTTTTACATTTATAATATTATGTAATAGGATTAACATGAAGGGATTAATGACATTAGAGGAAGTTCGTGACGTATGTAAGGATAGAGTCAAAGGGTGGGCTGGTCTCTATCTACCCCGGGCCCCGGAGGTAAATAGGTGTGAGCTTATGTATGTATTATGATTACAATCTACCAGGCTCTTTTTCATAAACAAGGTAGTTACCTAATTGCTGTATGTTATATGATGACATAAATTGTAGATATACACACTGTGCGATATCCACGGAGCACAAGCACAATATAGGTACCAAAGTTTTTTTTCGCAGTCTAACAATTCTCATTTGCGTTATATGTATATCGATGTTTGCCTTCTACTGCTAATGGCGAACCTGTGCCGGGGTGCCTGTCTATTTGCTACTTTAGTCAGCTGTGCGTATGACTAGTAGAAGCAAGAAGCCCCACAGCCGCACACACAGCAGAAACAGGTGGCAATTTAAGTACCTCAGTAGTTTACAATTGCATGATTTACAGTTTCAAAAATATTTGCTGACTATTTGACTGTGAAATTATTTAGGATGTGACAAGTTCAGTTCACTCCAAGAATTCTAATTTAGAACTTCCATTGAAGTACCACCATGACGTTACAATCATAAGCCACTGTGAGTCACAAATATAGGTCGTCTGCAAAACTTCCCGTCTAAATCTCGAAATAGCCAAGATGCAAAATCACCGTCCACTAAGCTATAATATAACTTTATCTTAGAACATTTGCCTACATTCGTACGCTTATTTACATTTATATTGCAGTGATGCAAAATTATCTTTCGTGTTTCCTTTGGTGGTTACTCAATAAATTGTTGATTTTATCATCTTGTGCAAGGTTACCTGAGTTGTCTGACAACGATGTATTGTTGTGTTTCAGGTTTTGTCACAAAGATAAATTTTATATTAGTGCCGGTTCTGCTGTTACAAAATTCTAAGCTACACTAAAAATTGTTGAAAATCTTTGTCACGTTAGAAGACGTAAGTAGGCGTAAACGACAAATTATAAGTAGCTACGTATTTTAAAAGTTTAGTGTAACAAAATCGACACCATTGGCTTAGGAATTTAGGCGACATGAAGGTGGCTACGTATCTGTACGACTTCAAAGTTTGGAGCCTACCACAAAAGCACCCATAGGACCCTCATTTTAAGACCCATTTATAGACCTCATTTTAAGACCATATCGTACGGGTATGAATGGAGAAATAGCTTGCCTCCTTTTCGAAGATGGTTAAAAACCAGTCCTAATTAAAGATTACTTTGTTGCATTAGTTTTTAACTTTAAATGATAGACAAAAGATGGAAGCAATGTTGTAGATAATTAAGGTAGGTAACAATATTCTCAATATTGTTAAAGAGTAGAACATTTCGAAGTTAAGATATGGAAAAAATTAAATGGCGGTATTGGTGTGACGGAAATGATAATGACAAGGATGTTCAAAAAATCAAGTTAATGCTCACTTAAGTAAGTAGTGGTCCATGATAGCGAAGGACTTAATTTTAACTTCTCTAAGGAGCAACCCTTAGAAACTTATCCGAAATTTAAACTTGGAACACCATAAACTATCCCCCATAATGCATTATTGTGGTAAATCATAACCTAACAAAATAATGATGAAGAAATATGCAATTATTATAATGGAAGTTATAACTGCCTACCTAAGAACCAACATTATAAAACATAGACTTGAGAAAAATCGACCATAAAATATATTGGAAACGATTCCTGTGCTGCCTCCAACTCCAAACAACAGAGTTTAACGCACTCGATGACTCATTTATCGTTCAGAAACGTTTGCTTTTCGATAATAAAGTTTCAAACGTAAATAAAGCACTAAGCACACACAATAGCCAACCATAGCGCACTTTGTTAACGTCCTAACGATTTGGTACAAAACGATTTAAAAATTCCAATTATGAATTAATATTGAACATCATTTTGTTGATTACTAAATTGTTATAGCCTTATTGCTCCTACCACCAAAATACATAGTAAATATTGCCTAAAGCCAAAGCTACGAACAGATTACGACTGGTAAGTGTAGGTATCTTAGATATAAACTGTGTAACCTGTTGTTAGGACTAGGCATCAGAGAATTTTAATAGTTTCCTCTGCAAACAAATATTTACATGAATAAATGGGTGTTGTGTGGGCAAAGACCTGACAAAGCTATAACGTGGGAATCCTATCGTGTGACTCACTCTACGATATGCGACCCAACTGCAATTTTGTAAAACTGCATAATAAAAATGACCAAAAGAAAAATACCTTGAGATAATTTTAGTGATATTAAAAGATAAAACAGAAGCCCATAATTAGCAAAGGTAACGGTGTAGCTCAGAGGCTAAACGGGTAGGTAACCGAGGACGAGGAAAATAAAAAAAGTAAATTATTATTTTGCGACCCAACCACTTTGCCGCCGACAGCTGCGAATGGACGCGAAACAGGTTTTTGGCGGGAACAGTGACGTCACCTGACATGTGCCTTCCTTGACCGTTCAATTTTGGATGCTGTACAAAAACAAGGTTTCTTTCATCTCGATTTTACGGGTCTTATTATTTTGTTAGTGTAAGGAAATGGGTATGTTTGTTGTTGCGAACAGGTGATGATGAATTCTTTATTACAGGTAGATTAACAAGAGACCGTTCTGCATTCTAAAATAGATGGAACTTTCTTGGAAAAGGACGCCAATAATCCCTAACATTCAGCATAAGTAGTTACTAGTACCTAGTAGTACTTAGGCACAACAATAACTCAACTCTGATATTGCCCAGTCAAGATCCTTTTAAGGTAAAACATACAAATCTTTTCATATCAGGTAAAACTTTCCAGTAAACCAGCGGACCCTGAACTCTGAGATGAGGGCCTTGGATGCGACCGGGATTAACACAATGATAATGATGATGATGACGATACTAATATAAATATTGCTCTACCAACTCTACAAATATAAATATTCTGTCATGTTTCTGAAGATGGATTCGCTCTTGTTTCGAGTGAACCAATTTAGAAAGAAAACTGTGAATGAGGATGCTACATAAGCGAAGCTGTAGTCGATGTTGATGCAAAAGATAGAAACTAATTAATAAATTCAATTCAATCATTTTTGTCTAAACAACTTGCCTAAGTAAAACATGGAAATGCACAAAGTCGGTACCTACTTAACTATTGTCTAATACATGTCAATGGGCTTGTTTTGAACATTTCTTTTTCAATCAATCAATCAATCAATCAATTAGCCTACTGCAGTCCACTGCTGGACATAGGCCTCTCCCAATTTCTATCTAATTGTATCCATATCGTTAAATAAACAATTAAGTTCAGATAGGTGCTTATAGGCACACGAGTCCAAGAGTGGAGACCGTGAGAAGGTAAACGGAAAGTGGGACGCCCTGGACTGACGACCTGAAAAAGGTGGCTGGGACAAGCTGGACGAGAAGGCGGCGGATCGGGAGCAATATCGCAAATTAAGAGAGTAAGGCAAAGGACAATGCTGTAGCCGTGGCCAAATATTGGGCCAACTAAATCTAAAATTTTATAAGCCATTGACTCGACGAAGAAGAAGGGAGAGGCATATGTATAGCAGTGGACTGCAATATGCTAATTGATTGATTTATTAAGATACTTCATCCCTACACGCTTTATGCAGACTTGAAGCATTACAAACATGATAGTTCAAATATTTTTATGTCCTATAATAAAACTTTTGTCCACACACTGATATAGTCCTCGACCTTGTGTTGCTGCGATGTATCGATATTTATATATTTCACGCTCACATTCCAATACTTATTGGATGAATCAACAATCAATATATTGAACAAGGCGTATTATTACAAAATATTTTCGTAATGCTATCTTCAAATGAACTTTCCTCGCATTAGTTGCTTTCCAACTGCTCACCGAGTCGCATGCGTGTAGCAATTTGATTCTGCACTCTTATCTAATTTCGCATGAAATGCATGCTACTGTGTAACGAACTCGCTGTTGCTAGAAACTCGTTTATGACTCTGAAATAGTTTGATGATTGCACAATAACTAACACGGTCACATAACGACTAACTAGGACCATTGTTCATGAAATCTCTCTTTTGTTTATTATACACAAGTTGGTTAGGAAAATCATCAAAATAATTCTCATATCATAAGATCATTACGTAGTGCAGACAACGGATAAACATCTTTTGACTTTAAAAATGTAAAAAATACCTAAACTTTGTTTCTAACTAGTCTTTATTTTTAAAAAGAATAAAATTTAAATTTTATTTGTACAGAATATCATCATAAAGAACTTGAATTTTTATGTAGGTTTGATACAGAATGGAGTGTCACAGGGTACTAAAGTTGACCCACACCTAAAATATAGGTAACAAATAAAGAGTCATTGCACTTCATAGGTAGGTATGCAACGGCAAACGTGTTTTGCCTCATCGATACCTACTACGAGAAGCGGTCGGCTTACCTGAGAGTCACTCCGGACGTGGTTCAAATTGTTCACCACCAATACGTTGTCCGTTGCTATTGGATCCATTTCTGTAGATTCATTATCCGTATAACCAAGTTTCAGTAACACATCACTTCACTTCAAGATCCGTCCGCGTACCGAATACACTTTTAGTCACTATAGAAAAACGCATCTAGGCACAGAAACAGTATACACATAGGCGTCTGACCCTCCCGAGTAAGGCTTCGCTGGCTTACTTTAAAACGAGAAACACCACCGACTTAAATCGATATACCGATGTAATAACATTACGATGACAACTACAAAAGTTTTCTCGGAATAAAAGAGTTTGTTACAAGTTTTGTTGAACAACGTCTGGCCCGATCGTAAGGACGCCAGGCGGCGAAAAGTTAACCGTGCGTGATTTCTGGGGGACTCTCAAAAGCAAATGGTCATATAAGCTATCAATCTTTGCATACCAGAGTGGTGAGGTGAAACGGCGATTCACGTTTCTGTGTGTACTACTACGAGAGTGAAAGGGACGACGCAAACGCAGGTACACCGCCTTCAAGTGGGCGAACAGTATCTACAGGTTTTGCTCTCCCACTACAAGGAGGCACGGAACGGACTCGGAGAGCCTCGGAGCTTGAAAGTTTAGTTGAAAAACATTACAAGCCTTAGATAGACGAGTCGTCAAATTACAACGTAATGCGTACATGTGTACATATATAAATATACTATCAGAGTCATCAAACGGTACCCAGTATGATAGTCTCTGTGTCAATATAATACGTTTTAAAATCATACACGTGGTTTTTGTTTATTATTCATAACTTTAATTTGCTAAATTATTTAAAATATAGTTAATATTAAAGTTAAAAGTATTAATTCGTAATTGAATAGTTTAAGATGTTAAGTAATAATGAAATTACGGAAATGATAAATTATATATATGATATCGGTAGAGGTAATCGAACCGGTCCCAATGCATCCCTGGTGAAGGCCGCTTGAGCTAACCTCTACACAGGACACTCCTGCGCAGGGACCCACGCACACATACAAAACACTCGCATACATACAACCACATTGAAAAGAACTGTCAGTGTGATGCGCACCGTTGTAAAATACGTATTTTTCTTACCTGGTCTTCTAAGTAATTGCATTTTTATGTGCCGTTTCTATAAATACAATGCATTGCAGCTACAAAGTAAGACAGGTGGTGTTCTATAATGCACAAGGAGATATATGGACTACCATTCAAAAATGTGTTCTCTCAACATTATCATAAGATTGCAAGTTATGTAAACAGTATCAGTTTTGCAGAGTTAATTAAGCAATTTTCTATAAATAGCCAAATTAATCTATATCCATACTTAATATTATAAATGTGAAAGTAACTCTGTATGTCTGTCTGTCTGTTATGCTTTCACGCCAAAACCACTGAACCGATCTTGACATTGGTATGGAGATGGACTAGAGCTTTAGAAAAGACAGTCCAATAGCAATATACTAAGTTAAGGCTGTTCATCGGTGGAAAAGTCCGTTCGACTAAACTAAGTTTTCATGAAGTTAATTCTTTGTCTAAAATGTGAAAAAGAATTAAACGCGTTTATGTTTTATTATCGCTGAGCCAATACACTTGCTTACTTTGCAGTAAGCACCCTTGGGCCATATTACGGGCCACTTAAAATGTGCTTTACATTTTGCATTAATGAGGTTAGGATTAAAATTAATAAAACCTCCTTGAAAAGAACTGGTCTAAAAGACATCATGAACTTAAAAACAATAAAATGAAAAAAAAAAAACTAATTTTATAAAAAACCACTTATCAAACCGACAAATAAACTGAAATAAATAAAAATTTATATTCTCTTCCAAAATATTGTGTATATCTTGAAAGAGAATATAATTAACCACAGTAAGATGTCATGAATAAGCAAGAATTATTATTCGTTGTTACACTTTCAGCTTTTGTATCATGTTTTGCTACAATTTTTGATAAAGGCAAAGGGCCTCCAGGGCCATGACGAACTATCACGGTAAGATATTCATACATATAATCACGCTTTCATCCCCGGAAAGTCAGGCAGAAATGAATTAACACCCACATATTTTCACCATTCCGGTGCAACGTAATAGGGGGTGAGCCTATAGCCATAATTCCGGGCACTATTGTTAACTCAAGCCATGCATCTGAGGTTCAGTCTGGGTTGTATATATCTAACTGATGTTAAACAGCTGTAGCCCTTTGTTGCCTTGTACGAAACTGGGGAAGAGATCGCGATAAGATTTTCTTATATTTTCCGATTCCACCCGGCGTTAATCTTGAGAGTCTACAGATACTCTCGGTAGAGTAATGTGTTCCTAAGTGGTAATCTGTCTATGTAAAACTCAGACAGTTTCTTTCGCATTTATTAAATTATAAATTTTCTATGAAAGCGAGCGCAGCGCTTCTGAACATTACGTCGTGTTTTTTGTTTTTCATCTTACTAAAATACAAAATTTGCAGGTCAGAAAATAACCAACCAAAATATCAGCAAGATGGTCATCCAGTAATATTGTCATGCTTTATTCAAGCTTAGACAAGTAATGCAAGAAGACAGTACCTAAGCTAAATTACGAAGCCTCAAACATGTTTATCGGAATAAAACCAACCCGCCTATGGCATCTCACAGGAAAAAAACATTTTGCCTACATGATCAATAAGCGCTGGAACATCGAAAAGCGCTATGACCCTGCGGAGAGATATTTGTATCATTACTTCACGATCATTGGCATAACTTTTGCAAGCGCTATCGCCACTGCGTATTCCTACGGAAAATATAGTCCGCCTAAAGAATGCACGCCGAAAAAGAAACCAGACCCACCGTGCGCTAAAAACCCGTGTCCCCCTATCAAGCAACCAAAGGCTGCACCCAAATGTCCCTCGTGCGGAGATGAATAGCATATTCATATTAATCAATTTTCATCACATACAACAGCATTTTCATCAATCAATATTCAGAAACAATAAATATAAATATTATTTGGTGTTTCATTTGCTTTATGAAGTTAAATTAATATATTGGTGTGGGATAAGTTTTTTATATCATAGGTGATGTTGGTACGGTTGGTAAAACCATTTTGTGAAATGGGGAAAATAGGAACTACGGTTAATTCATAGTGTATTATTGCAAATCGGACAATTTAGCACGATTAGACAATATTGAAGGCTTCCTTCATTACATTACACAGAATTTTTGGTATTACTATACGAGAGTTTCTACTCAAAGCCCTGTGGTACAACCAGTTGATCCATCGGAAAAAAAAGCCCTGTGGTACAACCAGTTGTATCAATGGGTGTACCACGGGTAATACATGCTCAAATTGGTCTGCTCGACTTGATAATAGTTGAGCAGTCGGTAATCAAAGTCCCAATTTCGCATGAAATATTCGGACAGGGACATAACTAACGACTCGCTGTTGCTCAACAAGTGGTTGGGCGGTTTTATTAAAGCCTACGATGAATAAACATGCTACATCCTCCCAGGCGCCGGTCACACACGACAGCCCAAAACCTGGTGAAAATTTCCATGGCGTGCTCAAGCCATTGGCACAGAACAGATAATAGTTCTCTATTGGTATTCATCATTGAAATTCATGATCATACGAGGACAGACAGTTCTGCGCAACCTTGCCTAGTGGATATTAGGCTTTAAATATTACTTTATTTCATTGGGGCGGTTGCTTTCAGCAGACATGGTCTCAGTTACGTTATCATATAGGATTTTTACAGCTTAAAAACCTCATGATATGCAAGTAGATCGGTCAAGACGTGAATCGCACAGTACCTTATTACAGGTTCACTGAACAGAGGAGGTTGTTAACATAGGGCATGGACTCAGCATAAAGTGTGACAGCTGTTATTTAAACTCCAATAGTTGGAGGCAAGAGCATAGACAAAATTAAAACATATAAACACACAATACGTCACGCATTCTGTCACTCAATCTGCCAACTTCCATCATTTGACGGCATGTTTAATACCTGGAAAAAGTGTGTAAAATCAAAGCTTTAATCAACTTTTAAATAACATTTTAGATTCATGGAATGGAGTAGTGTTAAGAATTTTTAGAGGACCGTTATGGATGTGCGAGACACTTTAAAATTTCTTGCCGTAACAATGACGATGACTGCTGGAGTGTTGTATTCGTACGGATTTATAGAACTTCCTTGGCGTCGGTCAAAAAATAATCAGTCTACCGACATTAGTCTGAAGGCTGGCGACAATAGAACCGATGGAGGGACATCTACGATCACGCGAGCAGTGCCAGAGCTAGGTGTACTAAGCAACGGTGAACAGGTTTTCAATATCAGAGAATGAGGCGGTGAGGCCAGCCTACGTTTGTCAATCAAACCTTAAGTTTAAACACGAAGACTCTATGCTTCAAACACGTATCGCTTTAAGTTAGATACCTACAGTAATTGCAAGTAATGATATTGCAGTGTCTGGAATTGCATTTTTTGGTTGTTATTAATATATTTTTATTTTTATTATTTTGTGTTTTTTTTATTCAATGTCCACAGGTTTACCATGACGATACATAAAACTGTTTTGGAGCAATCTAATATCAAGTCCTTAGGGAGAAAGAGCTAAACACCTTGTATATGCTCCCTCTGCATGGCGACTTATAACTCAATCGTTTTTAAGTGCATCATAGTACCGATGTACTGTGGGCTACAATGTACATACAATGGTACATATCAGGGTGTGTACAGATTATGCATAGGTGATGTGTCCTGCAGAAAACTGCTGTTGTAGATCATGACTCCTTTTTCATAGTGCGGAAATCTCCCCGTCAAAGCTGAGCAGACCCCGCCGGTGGTTATGTCGGACTCGAACCGTATGCCGTCTTTGGGTTTTCAGTTGCAGGAGGTGATGGCAGAAAGATATCTCTCGCACCCAGGCCGAACCAGGGCCCTGGCTTCGAGATGGCCGCCCTCGGGTGTGGAAACCACGGTGTCCCCATCTTGCCCCAATATGGGGAGAGGCTCTTGCGCCACCGCCTCAACCTGCGTCTGATAAGGTGACCGGTGGAGGCTCATGGAGGACGGAGATCGTTAAGAGACCTCCGACACCCGAGCTGCCTCCGCTCATCGTGGATCATGTCATGACTCCTACCCTTATTTTTCTAGACAAACACAATATGCTACAATGATCAACGTTATGGAAGAGAAAACTTTGAAAAAATTAATGAGGATGTGAAAAATTGGTGTTGTAGAGTGAGTATTATGTCATCATCATCATCATCCTAGCGTTAATCCCAGTCGCATCCGAGGCTTTCACCTCGGAGTCCAGGTTTCGCATTTTTCAGCATGCGTTTGGCTAAACTTTGATATTTTCCATGAAGCGACTCCCATCTGACCGCCACAACCCATTGGCGATATCGAAGTTTTGTAGTTAAATCAGTTGTTGGACGTTTTAGGGCTCCAAATACCCGTAACGACTGCCAAAAGCCATAGATGTTCGGAGGTGACAACCGGGACCGACAACCTATAAGTCCTATAACGTGCTGTCCCTCGGAAATGCCTAGACAAATGCAAATGGACATATTCATGACAAATATTTTCGTCGCGTTCACTACCACCACGCCGCAAAGGCTGTCGATTTTTTTGCGAACACATACACCTCTGCCTACACCTCTAGCGATATACAGGAGTTTATAAAAAGTATTGTATACCAAATCGTTTCAATGTATTGTATTTTTATCAATTATTGATGACTCGTGGCATTGTACAGTTTACGCCCCCAGAAATGATACCCAGGTGGTCACTGGCAGATAAACTAAATACGATACGAAGTTATTATTATTTTTTGTTTTGTTTTAGGATTTAAATGCAAAATTAGTTATTTCTGACTGTCACCTTTGGCATAGAGATCAAAAAATCCATACTAATTATTACAAATGCGAAAGTAGCTCTGTCTGCCTGTCTGTTACGCTTTCACGCCTCAACCCCTGAACTGATTTTGATGAAATTTAGTACAGAGATAGATTAGACCTTGGGTAAGGACATAAGCTATGTTTGGTCGCGATAACCGACATCCACGCGAGCGGAGCCGCGGGCAACAGCTAGTAGTTTATAATTAGGGATTGCAATTTGACGTGGCGCACATTAGAAGAGGATTATTTCCAGCAGTGGACTGCAACAGGCTTATTGATTGATTGTTCTGAAATCTTCACGCGGTGCACTCTGGGTAACGGAGACGGTAGTGCTTCTCTCACACGTGGCAGACGCTGCCGCCTACGACCAATTTCTGGTGAGGCGAGAGTGGCCCTTGGAGGCTGTCCGGAGGCACTCCACGTGGCCCTCTGGAGCTTCTCTAGGAATGGAGAGCAGACGAGAGGCTAGCTGGTTCTCCAGGCGCAGGCTTGGGCGTGACAGGTACGGCCATCTGTCACTCCAGCAGAAGCAGGCCTGCGCAATGGCACGAGGAATCTTCCTTTTTTACATTTTCTTTTATTTTTTTTAAGAAGTAATAGAATCTATTTTGATAACGTCTAAAAAAGTAAACCTACCTGTCATACATCGTTGTCAGTCGTTTGTCATTGTTCTAAATCGTCAGTGCTTGTCGTGCATCAAATAAATAAAAGAAAAATTTTAATTTTTGGAGTAAAAAATGTTAATAAATTCGTTTACAAAAAATATATTATGAACGGGAGGAAATTGATAGCCGATGTTTTGGTGTTCTCCGTCTCTTTCTATGTGTCTTACTATTTGATGAGCAATTTCATCACTAGAAATCGCGCAGCAGTCAAAAACAGTAAATGATGGCAATATTATTGTAACACAGATGTAACTGAAATTTTCAGAAGTAAGTCAATTATATACATAAACCTTCTATCAGGTTTCGTCTTCCTAAAATCGCTGGTCAAATGAACGTGTATCACGGTCGTCAAACTGAAAGCCTTAGGCCACATCTGCACAGACAGGCGGCTTGCTTAGCGCAGCGCCAAAGGCCTAGTGGCTTGCTTTCTGGCTGCTTGCTCGGATACACAGTGGCTGCATTGAGAGGTGATTAGTGTTGTAGATGGCTGAAGCAACTCGCCAGGTGACTCGCTAGGCTCTCAAGGTGCTAAGCAAGCCGCCTGTCTGTGCGGACGTGGCCTTAGAATAACCATACATGATCTTAGCGTTGTTCCCGGTTGCATTCAAGGCTTTCAATTCAGTCTTCTTAATTAATTCAATATTAATTTAACTCAGCTCAATTCTTAGTGTGTGCGTGACAATATTAATCATTAAAATATTTTAATTGTCGTATCATGCTTGACTGGTCGTTTATTATGTATAATCTTTTTGGTGCACTCGCGAGATTACTTTGTAAATCGTTAAGGAGATTCTTACGAAGAGAGGGCAATTATTATTTCACCTAGATGGCAGATAGGATTTTTTTTTAAGGTTCACCACCCCCAGATTAACGACGGGAGACAGGACATTATTTTTCGACGGAAAAATAATTGCCGAGGACCATCCAGGTTGCACCACGTGCTCAGCAGCACTATATCGGCGTAATACCTAACCTAACGGTCATAATACCTATCAGTAAAAATAACGGTGCATTGGCATTGACACTTCAACGAAAAAATAACATGCCTTGAAAATATGACAGCTCATCACCTAATGACCTAAAAGGTCTAAAGGCCAACTGCCAGGGGCGGTGGGTGGCACACCACCAGTGCACACTGGCATTTAGTAAGCAATAAAGATGTCTTCCTAAATGAAAATGTTCTAAATAAATATTACATACCCTTTTTCTCTTTTTCCTCCCAGGATACGTGTTCACCGGTTGCGGAGGTGGTATATGATAGAAGTAAGGCGGCGTGTATACGAGGTCCTCCATGCCGGATGACACAGGCGTCCCCCTTGAAGGCACCATGGAACGCACAGTGCCATACAAATTTCTATTACGTCCTTGAGTTCCGTATATATTCATTGTTACACTAAATTCACGCAGGCTCTACAGTTCGTTGCTTTTGCACGTTCACATTCAAAATGTTTATAAAGCGCGGCAAACTGACATAAAAATTCATCAGTGAAGTTTTATTTTGTAGAACTTACTTTTAAAATTAAAAAATAAGCTACCCAAGCTTTAGTTTTATTTTGAAAGAAAGAAAAACGAAATGTTCTAATAGGTAAAAAATATTTAACAATATTTTTGTCTTTAGACTTTCGTTCTATTTTTACATTGTTTATCGAGTTAGCGCGAAACAGTCGTGTTACAGTCACTGCGTGAAAAGTATGTTTGGTTGGGAATGCTGTGCTGAGTCCCCAGCCTGTGCACTGCTATTAATTATCATAGTTTATCAGTTTTTTTCCAATAGAATACGTGGAGCGTGCAGGCTCGCGAGAGCAATGCATCGACATGTTTGAATGAAACACGCAAATTCGCGCGTCGATACACATCGGTGCATTTAAAAAGTTGTCATCATAATATTCTTTATTTAAATTAGTACTTAGTATTTTAGAGGGTGATCACTTTGTCAATTTATAGAGCAAAGACATAAATCTTGGATCTTGACCAACGACCATTTTTCTTGGTGACGATATAACAGCAACAGCAAGGCAACAGCCAATACAGCCTTATAATTTATCCTGTGTAGGATATGTGCGTACAAACGTTTGAGTGATAATATAATTTAGTAAAATACATTTTTTATGCCTTTTAACTACAAAACTTGATAGGTAAGTATTTGTGATATTGACGGGAGCTGGTGGCGACCCTGGGAGTGAGAGCTCTCACGCACGCCATTTGCTCGCAGCGATGCTTCGCTGCGCGGATGCGTGGGCCGCCGGGCGGCGCCTCCTTCTGCGAGCAAATAATGCTCGAAGGCGGCCCGCGAGGAGCGGAGGAGAATCGCTAACCGCGCGGCCCGCGACGAGCGGCGGCAACTCGGGCGTCGGAGGTCGCAGAATGACCTCCGTCCCCCACGAGCGCGGGCCGGGGGGTGACGGGTGGAGCCGCCTGTCACCCTAGCAGAAGCAGGCCGAGGCGGCTGCGCGCATTGCGTGCCTCCCTATACCCGGGGGCGAGTTGGGGACTCTTTGGTCCTGTGGTCCCCACACTGGAAGAGGGCCAGATCGAGAGATATGGCCCTGGGTCGGCCGGGGTGCGAGGGATATGGCTACGACAATCTCACCTCCGACAACCGACGGCCGTGACGCTAACCTTGTCCCAAGGGGGTGACCCGGTGGGTGATAGGAGACGACGTTGCAACCAAAGTCAGTAGAGCAATAGCTTGCGAAGGAGATGTGTTATCGCTCAAAAGCAAACGTACCGTTTCCGGACCTGACAGCACTCTTTAAGCTCTAGGCTCTAAAGGCCTCTGCATACGTAACGGGTTTTTTCACGGACGGGACGTGACGTGAAGCAAAATGTATGCGGCCCGTCCCGTCCGTGGCTCCGTGACATATGTATTGCCGCATACATTTTGTATGAAACGATATTTCCGAAACTTCACGTCCCGTCCCGTCCGTGAAAAAACCGGTTACGTATGCAGAGACCTTTACTCTAAAGGCTCTCGGACTCTTTAGCGTATTTCTTAAGTAGAGGGGGTTACCGAAAATTTTAAAGACAGGAATACTGCTCCTCTTCTGCAAAGTCCAGAGACTAAGTCGGGTAGGGCCATGTCCCTCTTGGTAAATACGCCACTGTGCCCACCTGATGGCAAGTGGTTACCGTGGCCTATGCACGTGTGCAACTCCAGTGGCGTCACAAATACTAATACTAAGGATTATACAAATATGCCTAACTCGGTCTAACCCAACTTGCACGGGAATCGATTTCGTTCTTATAAAACTGAAGAAACGAAGAATTTTCCTTATTATTTCATACAACTTATGCCATCTAGCGACAAAACATAAAAGTTCGTATCCAAGTGTTCGAGTACCGTACTAAACAAGTATTAACTTTTCATTTATAAAACTAGATGGCGCAACACGTCATAGCGGTCTTGAATTGTCGACGAAACTTCAAAACACCAAATTTCAAAAATGGCGGACCAACGGGATAGAAAACATAAATAATTTTACAATGTAAGTAGCTCAGCGCTATCAGGAACCACCAACCAATAGATTTACAACAAAAATGGCTGTTAAACACCTGGCTAAAGTATTTTTTGCTTTGGTTTTCGACAAGGCCCATTGTGCCGCTTTTGTCGGCCGTGACAATGGATTTGGCAACGACTACATTTGGGCATCTTCACTAGAATCTGGTCTCCAGATAGCCACAAACCACAAGAAGCCGTTGATGGTCATCATACACAAGTCGTGGTGCCATGCCTGCAAAAATCTGAAGACGAAATTCGCCAATTCACCTGAGATACATACGCTGAGCAAACATTTCGTGATGGTCAACTTGCTTGATGAAGAGGAACCACCAAACGGTGTTTTTGCTCCAGATGGAGCTTATATCCCAAGGTAATTTAAATTTAATACTTGTACAATTCGTATAATGTAGATTGTAGATTGTGTAGAAAATACTGACATTTACGGCAAAATCCTTTTATTTCTCTTGCAAAGAAATAGGGCGAGTTTTTTAATCTAACTAGTGGTTTGATTCATTAGTACCTAAAATCTTGTGCCCTGGAATCTTCTTATTAAATTCTTAGGATTCGATTTCCATTGGACACTTAATATTTATAATTCAAAAGGAAAGAAGACTAGCAAGAAATTATATCATCTTGTCTCCATTTGAATTAAAATTTTTATCCTAGTTCCGAGTTTCTACTGCAATGATTCTCATCGTAGTTATTTAATTATACATATTAGTAAAAGTTATATGCGCCTGTCTGTGGATCCGCCAAGTTCTAAATAACACAGCAGATTTTGATAAAGATTCACTGTTTTGATGATATTGTTCGGAAAGGTTTATTTATTACAAATTCATACTTCTTCTTCATCTTATAATAATTTGTGCTATGGCGCACAATATTTACGGCCTGTCCAGTAGAGGCCTCCAACAGGCTTCCAGTTTATAAATCGCGATTACCTACTATTTTTTTCAGGATCCTCTTTATATCACCATCAGGATTAGTGGATCATGAAATCTTCAACGAAGAAGGCAGTAGTCAGCACAAATTCTTCTACAGTAAACCTGAACAGATCGCCAAATCGATGCAGAAAGTCATTGAGAAGTACCAGATAGTGTCATTTGACGTATGAAGATCTATTCCAGCAGATTTCAAAGCACGAATTATAAGTGATTCACAATGAGGAAGAACTATCTTTTAGGGCTACAAAACGAATATTTTCCTTTGCGGATGGATCCTGTTAAATCACTTTCAGGCCAGAGAAGAATTCATAATGGATTTATTGGTACTGGATTTGATACTCGATACGATTAGTAACATGACGATGGTGTTCAGATCAATAAAGTAACTGATGCTAATATTTATATTTTTACTAGCTTGTGGCCTTTCTCAAGGTCTAATCTATCTCTACACCAAATTTCATATAAGATCGGTTCAGTAGGTTAGGCGTGAAAGCGTGACAGACAGACAGACAGACACAGACAGAGTTACTTTCGCACTTTTATAATATTATGTAGGATGTAGGGATTAGTTTGAATTTATTTACAAAATTTTGCCTGCGACACCGCGTGGTTGCCGGGTATCACGACTTTTCTTCAAATCGCTCGTTCTTCTCAACTAATTGCGATCAAACTTACGCAAGATTTTATCTAATTCAGTGATTTTAAGTCTGTACAAACTGTACAAAGCTTTTCCAACAAAAAAACTGCATTAGAATCCGTTCCTAGTGTTTGCTTCTATCGCAAACTAATAATTCCAGAATCATTAATATAATATAGGTAACTCAAGTCTGTTTATGAAATATCTCCAATGTACAGATAAGACCATTTTGCTGACTGACCCCCAAAGCCTCGATGGACACTAAATAAGAGTGTAGAAGCAAGGTATGGTCGGTTCGGTTGAATCCAAACCGACTGACATCTATTAGCACAGGATTTAGGATGATTAAGTTTTTTTATTCTTTTTACATAATACGAGTTACACTGATGGATGACGTAGTAGGTAATGGTACTTATTAGCTACCGCATTACTTGAAAACGTTTGTTTATTGTATTATTGATACATTATCGAATAATTATTATCTTAATATGTAGGTAATTGTTGTCGCGACTATCTATCTGCACTGCACGGTTTGACCGATTATGTATTTTATTTTAATCTATTAAAACCAAATAAACTTCTGTTCCCACAGGAGTGGTACAAAAACAGAGTGCTTTAAAATAAAAACACAAAAATCGTTCAAGTAAACTGGGTGAAATTTCAGTTTCTCTCAATGTTTCAGCTCCAGTCATAGGTGGAAATCGGTTTAATTTTAATAAATTTTCTTATACTTTCATCTATGACCAGTCCTAAGTTTAAATCCATAATTTTGTAGCAAGCAAACCAGTTACCAGAGGCTACTGTGAAACATACGAAATTTCGGACCCGCATGAAACGCGAACGGAAGCAATCGTGAAACTGATGAGGCCGTCCAGCTGAGTGCCACCATTGTAACATGGTACGTGTCTGTAATGGTCACCCTCTTTTCAGAGACTTTGCCTTCAGCTTACCATCAGGCGAGGCGAAGTCAAATTGACGTGTCCTATGAAAAAAAAACCACTTCAGTTTTCTTCCGGTAGAGTTTAAGGCGAAGTGAAGAGTCGTGTTCTTCACGTCTTCGAATCCAATTCCAAAGTAAATGTATTCATGGAACTGATTGCTCGAAACTACTGCTACATGCCCTTCATTGTTTCAAATTATTGGTTTTACCGTAAAATAAGAGTGTAAGGTACTCACATCCTCGACGACGGGCTCGACATACATCTCCATGGTGTTGTTGAGGGGGGGCAGCGGCATCGGCAGGGGAGACGCCGCCGCCGATGACCTTCGGGAGATGCTGTTGCAGGAGCATTGTGACACGGAGCGGCGGGAGCGGGGAGATTCTCTGTGGACAACAACAACATGTACAGTCAGCGTCAGAGCAAACAGACCCCCTCAATACTTAAAGAATATCGCCGCCTGCGCCGGCCGTGTCACATGACTCACGAATGACGTCACGTGATGCGATCGTCGCTGAGCTGCAGCCTTTTATTTGCATGTTCATTTATTTGTAATTTTTCTGATATTTTTCGTCTTTCGACTCAATTGTATACCAAGATACAATATACCAAGATACAATATACTCACAAAAAGATGCCACATTAATTTATGTGCTATTTGAGGATACGAACCCGCATCTCCAGCGCCAGCCGATCACTTAGACCGTGCCTTATACCACTAAGCTATCGGTTCACTTGATAATAATGGTGAAAATATGAATAACATTACTCCTATTTTATCGAACAAAGTTGATTACGGTGTAATTTTCTAGACCTTAAGGTTTAAATTTCAACTACACCATGTGTTAATAATAACTGCTCAATTGACTAAAAGATAAGGTTGAAATTAGTATAGATTTCTCGTTTAGTTCAATATTGTTGCACTACCGTCATATTTTACTTCAAAAACTTATCTGCTCTATGAGTTGATGAGCAATAGTTAGTTTTCTGATGTACTTCGTGTTAATGATTGTGTTAATAATATACTTAAAGTCGGACCAATAAAATAAAAAACCCGTACTGGGGGCGCCACAAACATCTATGATTATGACAACACCAAGTATAGTGATACACATGTAAAATGCCAAGTGTACAAATATTTTTTCAACACACTTGCTTATGAACAGGCTTTTATTTCCCCGCAATTAAGCACGGAATGACACCTATTATAAAACTGTGACTTTTTCATTGCTATTATTCACAAAAGTGAGTTATAGACTTCTTTTTTTAAATTTCATTGATTAAGTTGCTTTGTTCTTAAAAAAAATTTGATACAAAAAAGATCGTGTCCAATATTACAAACGAATTAATATGCCTATTGCTTGCTCATTTCATGCAACTTCGTATTTTAAAAGATAATTTCAACTTGTAGTACGTGTTTAATATACAAAACTTTCACTAAAATGTATTTCTTTTTCTCTGTGAGTATTTACAGAGAAAAAAAAAATCATAATTCAAATAAGTAAGTAGATGACAAGGCAGCATGGTGATAGCACCTTAGCCTGTTCCGAAAAGAACAAATAAAAAAAATGTTAGATGCGCGCGCATATTTATGACAAGTATGACAACAAATAGATTTTTACAATAATTGTGTTTTGATTGTGTTATGTAGTATTATTTTTAGTATTATTTTATTCGCAAGTGTGTTGAAAATAATCGTATGCCACTCGCGTGTATGGTGATTACCGTCTACACGCTTGTACCATAATGTACTATAGTTTAATTGGAAACTGTTGCAGAAATAAAGTGTCATTCACAAGAGCATGACATTTATATAATACTAGCTGGTGCCCGCGGCTCCACCTGCGTGGATGTCGGTTATAGATAAAAATGACGAAATTTCATACAAACTGTCATCCTCATTTTCCATCCCTTAACCCCCTTTTTCGCGATTCTATATCAAATTTCATCAAGATCGGTTCAGTGGTTTAGGCGTGAAATACAGACATACAGACAGCCAGACAGACGAGAGTCACATTCGCATCTATACTATTATATAATTGTAAAGTGGTCGTGTCTGTACATTGGAGATATTAAAAAAAAAAAACTTGGGTTATGTTATGTTAACGATACTGAACACGAAAATATTTTTTTTTGAATTTCCTGTCTGTTTGTCTGTTTGTCCGCGATGGACGCAAAAACTACTGGACGGATTTTGATGCGGTTTTTTTTGTTAGAAAGGGCTTACTCAGACTTAAAACCTTACGTTTGTTTGATCGCAATCGGTTGAGTAGAACCGAAGATATGAGCAAAGGTCGCGTTAACCGAGATGCACACGGGCGGAAGGCTAGTTTATAACATTAGTATGGATATTATGTTTTAAAGTTTTCTGGTTAAAATAGAAAAATAGACGCGGCGTGTTATACTGGTTACAAGGACTGGGCACAAATCACAACACAGTAGTATCCGTATAATAGTTTACTGCTTGGAATGGTAAATACAAGTTAGACCTACAGTTATATTACACTATGTATAGAACAGGGACCACGCGACATTGTTTTTCGGACTGCATAAAATTCTTGTATTTTATGCCTAACAGCACAGAGATCAAAATAATCGAGCATGATTTTCTTTTTTGCGTTAGGCTTATTTTTCTTAGGCGTAGAAAATACATTTGACGTTTAATCTTCTCTTCGTATTTTTATTACAGAAGATCGGGATATACCTAAAAATGTGAATAATAATTAGTCACAGTAAAATCAGTAGATTAGGCCAATTTCAATTGCACGTACTCTATGATGTACCTACCCGTCATGTTGACAACAAGGTCCGTGATGTTATTTAGAGGAACAGAGTCCAATCCTTCCGACTATTTATCCGACAAATACTTTGTTATATTATAAATTACTTTTCTTAACTGGCTTTTTTTAATAGTTTTCGGCATATTACTATAGTTTTGTAGTTTTGTAGCACACTCAAACTCAACAACAAGCACAATTGACACCACACTGACAGATGACCATAATGACATCGTATAGATTGTTACCATATGAAGAAATTAGTTCCAATAGTTTACCGCAATATGGCGAGGTATTTTATTTTACTGGTCGGGCTTTAACTCCGGTTGACTATCGATTTGATCGGTAGAGTGCAAAATTTTTCGAGGGTTTTTTATAATTATTTATTTTAAATCATCATTATCTAAGTCTTTTCCCAATTTAGTTAGGGTTGGCTATCCAGACTACTATCAAAATTCTGCAGTTAGACTAGTCCGACTTTTGAAGACTCTAACTACCCGTAACGACTTCCTAATGTTCGTCTATCTATGCCTCTATGGGGATTCATAGCATCATGTGCAAGTCGCAAAATGTGCAGGCTACGCAAAACGTCCAGGTCGCAAAATGTGCAGATCTCAAAATGTGCAGGTCTCAAAATGTGCAGGTCTCAAAATGTGCAGATCTCAAAATGTGCAGATCTCAAAATGTGCAGATCTCAAAATGTGCAGATCTCAAAATGTGCAGGTCTCAAAATATGCAGATGTTTTCCATAAAACAGTTTGGCGATATCAATAAAATGATTAATATGACTTTTTAACCGACTTCAAAAAAGGAGGTTCTCAATTCGTACCCATTTTTTTTTTTTTTGTATGTTTGTTACGCGATTATGAAGCCAATTCTAGACGGATTTAGAACATTCTTTTTGTGTTCGTAAGTAGATTATTCCGAAGTGGTCCCATTTAAATTTCGTAAAGATCTGATGATGGGTTTCCGAGATTAAACCAAGGAACTCTTCAAAAAGTACCAGGAAATTAGCCGCGATTGCTGCAATGGCATATTATTGCAATGTTTCTGCCATTACACATCATAACATCACGCCTGAGTCCTTTGAAGGGGTACGCAGAAGTGTTCAGAATATTCAGCTATATTTCCGGTGTAGGTATATGCATTGATTTTAAAAATTCTTTTTGAATAATGATTTGAATGATTTTGAATAATGATTAATCCAACATGACACTTGAGACATAACAGAACAATGTAGGAATTATCCAAATCGGTCAAGCAATCATGAAAGGAGACGGGGACTTCTGGGCCAAAATTGTAATGAGTTGAGATATGACTTAAAAAAAGTGGTATTTTTTTCTATTTCAAAATATTAAAAAACCAGCTCAATTGAAAGTCTGGAAGACGAGAAATCTTAAAACTAAGTTTATTCCACTAGCAAAATAAAATATCGATTACTAAAAATTATTTAAACAATATTGCATATTTAAACACTTGCATCACAATTTGATATTAAATCAATCAGAGTGAACAAAACTTAATCATAATAATAATAATAACCATTTAAAATACCAAATAATAGTGTAATAAAAATAAATTCTGAATCGATTTCTGTTAATCGATTAATTATTTCTTGTGTTTATCAACTGTATTTTTAAGCTGTGACAGCTGACAGCTCCATTTTCAGTCAATCAGTTTATTTATTCAATCTTCAAAATTAATTATTTTATCGAAAAATTGTATATTTACACGGCTTATGGAATATACAATTGTTTATAAAATATGTACAAAAGTATGCTATATCAGTATGCTGTATCAGTTTATTGGTTTAAATCCAATGATCAATTGACTTCTGCGTTTTGAGTATTTCCAGTTGATTTCTTGATTATATTCCCATAACAGTGATTTCTCTTTACGGACTTCTCAGCTTGCTCCTGGTTACCTTAAAGTACAATGATAAACTTGTTTACTTGTTTGAGTTTTGCTCGGTATTTTGGATTTTGACATGGATCTGTGTGAATTGTGGCATAGAAAATGAAGTAAATAAGGTAATATATTTCCACCTGCGCACTTCTTAGACAATACTCTAATTATTATTGAAGAAGAATAAAAGATAATTATTATTTAAAGTGTTTTTTTTTAACATAACATCCTTGTACTCCATATCTTTAAAATCTCTTTGTAAGTTTTCGTACATTATCCCTGAACCTAAACCCTAACCCTAAACCTACATCTGGGTCGCAAGTCCCAGTCGCCGTCACGGTGTTCCTCTCTGTATCACGCTATGGACCCGGCGACCGCACGGTGAATCCATGGAGTGCTGAGAATTGGATCTCTAATACAGTACAATTTGAAAGTATTTTAAGATAAAAAAAATGACCACTTTCTATTAAAACACCACAGAAATCACAGTTCTAAAATGTCAATTTCTTGCATAACCTCACTTTTACTAAATCTCTTATAACTCTGCTCTCAGATATCCAAAATCTGCAGAATTTTCAGGGATGGTTTAATAATTTATATGCTCTTAATTGATACCACCCTCATCTTATTACATTTTTGGCCCAAGAATGTATGAAAGCCTCCCCATCTCCTTTTGCACTAAGTAACGTTAGCAATTAATATTTATTAATAGAGATTAACGAACAGGGAAAAATCGAACATCCATTTATATACCATCACAGTATCATAATAATGAACTCAAATTGAATAATTTCATTGAGCGCTGTGTGTGGGAATGAGGTCAGAGACAAGCTGGGGTAATTAATAATTAATAACCTGACTTAATTATTAATTATTAGTGATGAGAAGGATATTTAATATTATAGTACCATTTACCGCCTCGCCTTGATGTGTACCCTTTCCGGGAGTGGCTTTGGGGCCCCATCACAATCTTGGGCGAAAAAATTGGATAACCCTCTATCCCTACTAATATTATAAATGCGAAAGTAACTCCGTCTGTCTGTCTGTCTGTCTCACTTTTACGACTAAACCGCTGAACCGATTTTGATGAAATTTGGTATAGAGGTAGGTTAGACCTTGAGAAAGGACATAGGCTATGTTTGGTCGCGATAACCGACATCCACGCGGGCGGAGCCGCGGGCAAAAGCTAGTATTGTTATAATATCGATAAGTTTACGGATTTTTAACACAACGAATCTTTTCTTTGCTGCGCTGCGATCAAGTCTTGGGAGTTTTTTACCAACACACATGTTTCCTTCTTCCTACAGTCGCGGGTCCTTTGTGAGACCCTCAGGCTGAGGACCACGATTGTTACATCGTAGGTGTCTGTAACTGAAATGGTGCCCCTTTTTCCTGTCACTTTCCCTTCAACTTACCATCAGGCGATGTCAAATTGACGTGTCCTATATTTAAAAAAAAGGCGTTTCCAAGAATTGTACTACATGGAAACAGAAATGGTCGCTTTGTTGATTTAAGCGAGGCGTGAAAATGTCAAGCTGACGGCCATCATTATAACATCATTGGTATTTAAGTTACCTTCATCAGGAATTCGAAATCTTTCGCACTGTCAGTAAATATGTGTTATATCTTTTGCTTAAGTATAGTAGATACCTAATGTAGATATCTAAATTAAAAAAATACTTTTTTTACTACTTAGGTCGCAGACAAGCACAAGGCCAAAGGATTGACCAAAGACGGAAGTAAGTATAGGAGAATTTTGATCGGCTTCGTGCGGACTTCGGTGGCTTAGCGGTCAGAGCATTTCCTCTGTAGGCTGTAAGTGAAAGATCGCAGGTTCGAGTCCCGCCGAAGTCGATTCTCTTTTCTCTTTGTAAATCGATTATTGTAGTTATTTATTAAAGCAACGATTACTTGCTATCAAGTGTAATACTGATCACATACACATCAGATGCAAGCCGATTAAATCTGTAACACTAATGAAAACCTTGGATGATTAAATTACAAATTACCTTCTGCTTCTCCGACACACATGATGCGACGTCCGCTCACATCTGCACCTGACTGGCACGAAGTAGCCCAGTTGCGGCAAGGGAGCTGGCTCCATGGAGTCACTGGAGTCGCTCCACTCCGGCTGGCTGAACGGGCCCATGTCGAGGACCGACGGCATTGTAACTTCTCCTATATCTCTTCTGTCTTATTCTTGTTTTTCTTTCTTTTGGGTTTGAGGTTTAGGCCCCCTGTGGGTAAGCACTTGTGGTTGACGTCCCCGAATCCGAGATTTTCTTTTGCACTTAGTACAGTGAATGACAAAAGTGTTGCACTTAGAAAGCAATAAGTTTATCTAATAGTCGTAATGAGAAACGAATTTCCGACTGCTGTAATCCATGGATGTTTTTGTACAAAGGCGTTTCAATTATATCCTTATTACTTTAATATTATTTTGTCTTCTTCTGTTTACAGACTAATATAATATAATCTTATTTGAATGGTAGTACGTTGTCGTTGTTGTTTGCTAAATATCTTCACCGGCTTTTGATTTTTTCTTCATATTCAATCAATCTTTCATAGATTTTCTTTTATTTAATGGTATCGATCATCGAGTAGGAAGATTTTAAATGGATCTTGTCTTATAAACGTTACGTAATTAAGTCCCAATTCATACGTACATTATTTTTCGTTTTCAGATTTTTTGTTACACTCCATTGGTTGTATTATTTCACTGTTAACAATAAGATCCTTAGGCTGTGTGTTAACAAAAGTGTTCTTTTCTTTATTTACAAGTCTTTCAAGATTTAACACTATAACACTTCAGAATTTACAGTTAGGTACTATTGTCTAACACTATCTCGCACTGACGCACACGCGTCGGGGTATTAAGGTAGTTGTAGACGAAATAACCTAATTTGAAATATGATTGTAAACAAAATGATAGTAGATAAGGCCACGGGTGCGACTGCCGGCAATTAGAACTATAAGTGATAGGCTGTGATAAGATAAATTCAAATAAAACGTTTTTAGGTTGGGGCGTAGCGTCACGGATTTGGGGCGAGCCAAGCCTCGATCATTAGAAATAATTTATCGGAAGTATTACCTACTTTATGAAGTTTTAAATGCTTTCACGAAAATATGACGTTTTTTGTATTTAAAGCCTGTGAATTGTAAACAAATAAAATATGATATCTTTCATTATAATGAATACATAACTAGCATTGGCATTAGCACACGTTTGCTTACTTTAGTTTTGGCAAAATTTCAGTAAAAAGATCCCTGCCTGTAGGTATTCCTTCAGAGATAATAATATAGATGTGAGTTGATGAAAACTTTGAATTAGCTTATCTAATATATAAAATTCTCGTGTCACAGTTTTCGTTGCCATACTCCTCCGAAACGGCTTGACCGATTTTGATGAAATTTTTTGTGCTTATCCGGTATCTATGAGAATCGGCCAACATCTATTTTTCATCCCCCTAAGTGATAAGGGTGCAGCGGGAACGGGATTTGAATACCACGCGGGCCGAAAATATGGCGGTACGAAGTTCGCCGGGGCAGCTAGTATTATGTATTAATGTTTTGCTGTAATAGGTACTTTGCTTCTTTTTCGTTTCCTTTGTAGAAAAAAGAAAAAGAAGTATGGAAAACGAATATTTTGGAGGTTGTATGTAATTAAATAAACAAAGAACCCTAGAACCCTGACCATTTCTTCTAAAATTACAAACCTTCAATACATTCTTCATTCATATACGAAAAAAAAGTTAATGTCCTATCATAATTACATTATGGCGGTCTCCCTTTGTGAGTCACGTTTGTAAGTTCCGAAGAAAAAAAAGTAAAAAAAAAAATCGTTTCCCAAGGAATGCGCGTGCCTTCACGTTCGGGAGTAGGACAGGCTATGGTTTTTTGACGAAACACCAAGCCAATGCCCATTAAAATATTTGTTTTGAAACAATGGAAATAGTGTAGCTGTTGTTTCATAGAGTTATACTATTTTTAACAGCTCTATTTGACATTTGTTAAGATTCAAAATGAATAAACGCAATTTAGATGTAATGTTTGGTGACTTTGTGCTTCAGAACATTAGTATACTATACTACATCCCATTGATAGTAGTACCTATCCCAATAACTAAAAAAATCTTATAGTAACCTCCGATCAGTTTACATCAGTAATCAGAGAGCTCCATTATCACATACTGTAGACTGAGTGAATGAACTGGGTGAATGAACAAACTTTGTTTTGTCACTTGTCAAAAATGACGTCGATTTGCGTTTTGAACGTGCTGTCAAAACTGTTAACGCTAGTGCTGCAATCTTGCGCCATAACATTGCTGTATTATTTCTCATTAGATCACAAAGGCTCAATGTATTAATATTTGCTTGAAGATTAACCAATATCGTTCTTTTATCATTTATGCGCTAAAAAGTTTTTTTTTTTTTTTTAAACTATACCTACTTAAAAACAACCCGCAGCCTATCCTATCAGTCAACCATTTCTAGCTTTTCATTAATCATACAGTCATCGAATATGTAACGAAGCGACGAACAAACAGACACACATTCCTCCATTCAATAGTACGACCTCACAATTGTATGTTAGGCATATTATGCAGAACGATTACGTGGTTAATCATCAGCTTAAGCGTTTAGTTGTACAGTCAGCAATAAAAGTTAACCACAGATAATAATAAATACAGTTAATTTACGACTCTCGAAATATGCCAAATGTCAGTTGTAGAGTCGTATTGTTCCCAGTTCTTCCAGGAAGTTCCATTCTCCAGCGTTAATGCCCGTGATAAACGGTAACCAGTGGTTGGGCCAATATGCTTTTTAGCAGCAATATTCTAGAATGGTACTCAGTTCTGACTCTCGATTTATCTGAGGACCAATCTGTCCTAGACTAGCCTTCAAATCTGTCAATCTGTCTATGCAATCGGTCCTGAGATAAATTAAGATTCATGAATGAGTGTCGCTTTAAAATAAGGGCCTAAGTAATGAGCTACAATTAATTCAAAAAGTACTATTTATCTTCCAAAAGTAATATTTTTTGCGTATAGGTGAATGCAAGGTTTTGCGTTAAAGGTTCATGAAGTTTGAATATGGATAAAAGCTCTTCTGTTGCTGACCATACAAACGCATACACACACAGTAATCAATTATGAACATTGTGTGACTGTGACGTGACTGTCCCATGCATTTATAGTAACTACAAATAGAAGACGGAATTCATTCAGAGCTACGTGATCGCAGCTCAGTGAGAACTCATTCATTATTCTGAACAATTTGAGCTGATACTCAAGCGTCCGATGATGATGGTCAAGAAACCGAGTGACATTCCAAAGGTTACTTACGTTCGGTCTGTTTATATGCGACTTTATAAGTATTGAAAATGGTAAAAAGAAAAAAAAAGTACAGTGACGAAGAAAAATGCATTGCGCTAATTGCAATAAATAATTAAATAATTGCAACCTACATTTTTTTAATCTAGTTTTTACAGACTTTACATACGACGAAATATGCTTAAAAAAGTTCAACTTGTATTTGTTAGGGGACGTATGGTACCTATTAAGTTATAAGGTCGCCCATTGTACATTTTACCTGCACTGTCGATTTTCGCCCAGGTACAGTAATATCTGTAAAAGCATATTTATTTACCTATATCGTTGCAATATAATAAATTAATAATTATTACACACCACTATTTAACCACAATTCTTGGCATTGTACTCATACATTAGAATTTCCATTGTGCACGACTGTATCTGTTCTATGGTTGCTGCAACGCCTGCAACTTTGTATAGCATTGCGTTGGAATAACTCGTTGTATTAATATGAATTAACAGTTATTTTATTAACACGCCTTGTATTTCAATTACAAATTTTTTCAAGTGTAAAATTGATTGTTAATAATTGGTATTTAAATCAAAATTTGAAAGTCTTATTTGCTTATACACAAATAAGCAAATAGCATTACACTTATTATAATAATAGTTAGTATTAAGCGAAAAATAATGTACAGCCATAAACCATTAAAGTTTAGACACGGTTTATGAAATTAATTTTATTATGCCGCACGAATATACAAAATACGACTGCGACTGCGTTGGTAGATATGCAGATTTCTATATTTTCCATGTAAGATACTTTAATATTATTGTTATAAACATTTAGCATGCGTTTCTCCCATTGACGGCGACCCCTCCCAAGCCAGAGTAGACCACTGGAGAGCACAGAGCTTGCTGCCGACCCCCTTCATCCCGCTATCGGAGAATCTGCCACCTGGACATGATCTGCCCTGGATCAGATGGAAGTCTCTGAACAGACTCCGGACACGGGTCGGCCGAAGCAAAGAATGCCGGGCTAGGTGGGGGTTCTCAGGCGGGGCAGACCTGAGATGTGAATGCGGAGTTACACCACAGACAATGGCCCACCTGCTCACGTGTGCTACAAGCCCACACACATGTACACCGGAGGACCTCATGTGCGCCTCCGAGAACGCTATCCAGGTAGCAGCACACTGGGAGAACACCATTTGAGAGAATAGGCGCCATCGCCACGATAGAAGAAGAAGAACATTTAGGGGGTCGGCACTGTCGGCAGCATATGAGTGTATGCTGAGTCGTATAAAAAAACGATGAAATAATAATTTGTCTTTTACGTGTTGATCAAATTAATTAAGAATATATGTGTGCTTTTCTTCAACAATATTTGTCAACGCGACTACAGCACTGACGAAATTTCCTGTTTGACCAACATATATGACGAACAAATTATTTGATCGTTTACCAGGCGCTTTAGAATAAAATAATAATTAGAATATAATTTATGAAAACAGGAGGAGTCGTTCAGGACGTGCGTGAGGTGGTGCTTTTCCATGGCTACAAAGAAGAGGGGAAGAGGAAGACCTCAGACCATCTGGATGACGAATATCCAACACGAGGGAATTGGGGCTAGAGGGGGACGATGCGCGACACTAGGGAGAGAAAGAAATGGCGTAAAATGATTGGGAAAGCCAAACCCGCGTATCGGGATAAGGCAAAGCCAAAGAAGAAAAACAAAATTATGAAAGGAACGCCTAATTTGTTTCTATCGAGGAACAAACACTTTAGTTCACAACTGTACTGAGTTGTGTTAGTCACAATTTGTTACAAAGCGTTGTGTTGTCGACATTTGTATGCGACAGTCGCGGTTCCGTTTCAAACTCGTGCCGTACATTGTGAGTACTTTAAATCCGTATCGTTTGTGCCTCCTTTCCCCTCCTATTTCAGAGTTTGCTGTGTTTATTTTAACCTAAGTTAAGTTAACCAATTACTATTAGAGTTATCAGATATTTACTATGTTGCATTGTTTCGAGTTTCCGATATTTCGGCGCTGTGGATTAGTTAAATTATTTTGTGATGATTTTAAACACTTGGAACAAATAAATCAAATATTTTTTACATTAACAACTGTTTTTCTATTGACTGTACTTGCCTGTAAAAAAGACTAAGGGGATCAGACTGGAATGACACAGTTTACGGTGGATCAATCGGGCATTAAAACATTATAACAATCGGCAGGGGATCAGATCAGGGGATCCAACCGGAATAACTCGTTGCAAGCACCATATCCCAACTGATAGCTCTTGTGAGTGACTATGATAGTTTATTACCTATAATAACCTTGTAGGTACCCCATTTACAAGTTTTGGAACCTAATTAAAAAAAAGTTACAATTTCCGATGACATAAAAATACGTATCGAAGTTTACATCACAAAATTTTCCATACAGACATAAAAATAAGGAAACCGTGTCCAATGCAGGTGCATTTATTTGTAAGACAGTTTATTTTAAGATTTGGGACCCCAACATTTCATACACATACATAAGGTAAGATGAGTCATATAGTATAGGTACTTACTTATTCAATTAATCAGTTGGCCTACTGTATTCCATTTTTGGACATAATCGCAATGTCGCCATAGCACTCGATACGATACTTCACTTTCCGCATTCAGTCTATCTCACCTACTTTTTCAGGTAGTCCCTATCCCCTATCAATGACATTTCATAACATAGACATGTCATATGCTTACAAATCAACGTAGAAAAATGTGCCGAACTCCACACACACACATTTTTAATTCATCTACACTTCCCTACCTAGCCAATGGATTGAAAAGAGTTCGTGCAGTGTCTATAAACATACGATGGCATTTTCGTTATTTTTTTAAGTCACTGATGCTTCCGCTCAACGTCCGACCGGCGCCGCTCGGCACGCGGTACTAGAGGCAAACGTTCCAATTGACTCGTTTTCGGATCTTCACGATTTTCACGCAATAACATATCTAGGTACCTCTTTTTATATAATATCATTGGTCCCTATCTTATTTTTTTTTCCAGACAGCTGACTCTACAGTTTGACAAAACTATTACGTCATACAGCCATTACAACATGTAAGTACATAAAAAAGGCGATGCAAAGCACCTTCACGTAAAACATTAGACTTGACTGGAACATCAAACAACGCCCACACTGGCGCACGATGACCGATGTTGATTTTTTTGGACCCCACACAGACAGACCGCGACCACTGCGAGTTGAGATCCTATTGTAAATAATATTTGATGGAATATACACACTGTATAGTAAAACCGCCCGCGTGGTTCCCGGCAGAATAGAATTTGGGCCACCTCATCTCTTGCCATGCGGTGTCGTGCAAGGCGACTAAGGGATAAGGCTGTTCAACATCCTCCTACCAATAGCTCCTCCACAACTCTGGGACAAATTTATCCTTTTTCGTCAACTTTACCGTTAAGTTTGAGAGTTAAGGTTATCAGTTACTTGGAATATGTTGATGAATAGGTACAATGGTACATATTATGTACTTGTACCTACATGTTTTTACTTTCCCAGGCTTGCCTTTTTAGAACATCACGTAACTCTACCGTATTGAAATACTCTTAATGACATCCTTTCGTCACGTAAACGTTAGCAATAAAAATGTGACAATAGCTGTATATAATACCATAAAATTACCGTACAACACGGATATTACATTAAGGTAAAACTTCCCGAGATAGGCTCACAGAGAAAGGGAGAATAATGACATTACGATGATAGCTGAGGTTACATGATTTACTTTGTTAACCTTAAAATGTATATGAAAAGAAAAGGGCTGTATGAAGGTCCTATCAAGATATGAGGGGTCCTAGCCAACCACATCTGGTTTCTGGTACACCTGCCAATTTACGATCGAAGCTTTCTTCTCGGGATTAGGAGATCAGGCGAATGTTGTACCCATAAAAGTCTAGATTAACTAAAATATGATAAGGAGGAGAATTGAATCCGGACTAAGTGCAAGCTTGGGTACACAACCACTTTCGTTGTGATGCTAATGACTTGATTCTTACATACAGTACATACATTCAAACACGTGCCTTTTTCCCTCCGAGGCAGGCAGAGACGGTTCGCCATCTGCTTCTATCCTTACACACTTCACGAGTTTCCTTTATGTACTACACATTCCAAAATGAGAGTCGAAAAAAGCACGCAGGCCTCTTAAATAAACTAACGGAGTGGTTCTGAATCTCAAACTCAACAGCCCTCAGGTTGTTCAAGGATCTCCAGCATGCTGCATCTTAAACTCTCCCTTATTTCTTTGAAAATATGATTGGATTTCCTGTAATGCAAGTGCAGGTAGCTTTTGTCAACAAATGATTCATCGAACATTGTCTTGTTAGTAAGCAAAGTGAGTATTTGGCAATTGCTTTTGTGGAACAGTTGCAAACTGACCTCTCTAATGAACGTATGTTAGGTTTAAATTCAAGGATGTATTGAGAAAGCTAATTGCAGGTACTGAATAAATCAAAGCAGCAGAGATACCTACTTTAAAATTTGTGAAAAGTTTTAGTTGCCATTATGGCGCTCTTTTTTATTGTTCTCTTGTAGAACGCCAATTACCTAGCTTGCAAGATTAGCTAAAGAGTAAATTGTCGTGTTCGTATTCTGAGGAGGTGAATTAGATCCCCCTGTTTTTATATTGTGACAGACTTCACTAAACCATGAAATGAAAGAAGTATTTTCTTTAACTCGGTGTGTGTTCAAGGTTCAAAATAAGTAATGGCTATCAAACGTTCAAATCTCATAAGATCCTTTAGAAGAATTTGGATTCCTAATCACAAAACCTCCAAGTTGTAAAAATCTACATGTCAAAATATAGACACAGCAGAACCTTAGATGAAATTAAATTCATCTTCATCTAAGCACAGAACAGATAATAGATATAAAATCGAATTTTAGGAGAGTTGAACCTTTTACAACCATACGTATTGCAAACGATTTCAATCATACTATTACAGTTTAAATATGAGGATTGTAGATTTTAATTGATCAACTTCGGCAGTTAGTATTCATTATGAATTCTGATAACGTTACCATTGAATGCGGACGTAATTTTAATTAATTTGACTTTTGTGAACACATTCATTAGCAATGGTTTTACAAAGTTCATTGCCCAGTTCAAGTACGAAATAGAATGTGTTATATCTGGCTGTATGGAGGGCCAGCTCATATAGAGGCTAATACGTATACCAATCGGTTGACAAATAAGACGCCAGCGCAGGTTTTCTTCTCGGGATTGGAGGGTCAGATGGCAGTCACTCCATGAAAACTAAGATAAACAAATCCACGACGATAAGGATAAGGATAAGGACCTCAAGTTCCAAAGAAGGATACAACCGGATCTGGTCTTGGATGATGATTATAAGAACGTGTTATCAACAACATGTATTTTTTTTTTCGGTTAAATAATGCCAATATTAAGAGCAGGTGAATCCACCAGATCGACATGAACAAGGTACTCGACCGTGTAGGATAAAAATAGGTGACCTAGGTCGAAATATACCCGAACAGAATAGCCAGGTACGTACAGATATTTGGTCAAAGTTATAAAATAATTAAATATTTAATTATAAAGAATTTGCGATCCGTATTCTATTTGCCAGTAGTCAGGATTTCTTCTGTGGAATCGACAGCACTTCTACTCTCAAGTTATGTTTTCCCAATGTGCTACCTGGATTGCAATATCTAGTGTGCTCATAAGGTCCTCTGGTAGGCCATGGTCTGTGGAGCAACTCCACATTCACACGTCAACTCCGCGTCTTCCGAGAAATCTCACCTATACCGATTCTCAAGACTTAAAAATAGATTATGAGGAGACAAATTAGTCTAATCAACACGTTTCCAAAACCACAGCGGGTAGGTGAATTATATTTTTAGATTTTATGTGCTCTAAAGCCCTTTTAAATCTCAAATGAACGGAAACGACCGCATGTATGTATATATTTAGCTTCTGTTTATTTACGAACCAAAAGATAATTATACAAGTTGTTAAGATACACAGACTTGATTGACTGACGCAATATTAGATAATAATACCCAATCATAATTTCGTTCGAGATTGAGCCTCTTAATAGAGCTGTTAACCTAGATCCTGAACCGCAGTTAAAGGATTGAAATTAAAGTTCAGAAATTCGATTTCAATTATAAACTATCATAAATCCCAAAGGAGACGGGGATTTCTGGGCCAAAATGTAATGAGTTGAGATATGGCTAAAAAAAGCGGTATATTTTTCTATTTCAAAATATAAAAAAACCCGCTCAATTGATAATCTAGAAGACGAGAACTCTTAAAACTAAGTTTATTCCACTAATAAAACAAAATAGGTATCGATTACTTCTTCTTCCTCTTAGCGTTAATTCCCAGTCGCATCCGAAGCTTTCAGCTCGGAGTCTGGGGTCCGCTTTTTACCAGTCTTAATCACGGATTTGGCTAGACCTCGATATTTTTCCGTGAAGCGATTGTCATCTGACCTCCACAACCCAATGTTAACATTAGGC
The DNA here is from genome assembly GCA_914767945.1 of Eilema depressum. Taxonomy (NCBI): domain Eukaryota; kingdom Metazoa; phylum Arthropoda; class Insecta; order Lepidoptera; family Erebidae; genus Eilema; species Eilema depressum. The sequence goes on along the minus strand of OU612033.1, from coordinate 12,513,487 downwards.
GATATCGAAGCTTTGCAGTTAGACCGTTGTTTTTGGATTTTTGAGGGCTCCAACTACCCCGTAACGACTGCCATAGATGTTCTCATGGCAACCGGGACCGACGGCTTAACGTGCTCTCCGAGGCACGACCAGACCAATGCAAATACTCATATTTAATTCACACAAATATTTGCACTGAGCGGGGATCGAACCCGCGCCTCCCGCGTAGCGGCCGCGGTCACTACCGCTACGCCACGGAGGCTGTCATATCGAGGTATCGATTACTATGAACGATTTAAACATTATTTTCTATAAAAACACTTGCATCGCAGTATTATTTCGATCAGATTGAACAAATAGAATAATAATAATAATAATAACCATTTAAATACAACAATATACAAGAATGTAGGTAATTTAATTATGAATCGATTTTCGTTAATCGATTGATTATTTCTCAAATGTATCAACTGTATTTTGTATCTGTGCTATGATTTGGCTATGATAGCTGACAGCTCCCTGACTTTCAGTCAATCCGTTTATTTATTCAATCTTCAAAATCAATTAATTATCGAGATAAAATATTATACAATTGTTTATAAAATAATGTACAAAAGTGTACCATATCATTGTGCTGTCTGAGTTTATTGGTTTAAATCAAATCACAGTTCAAAAACGTTCATGTCTTGCATAACCTCACTTATTTAATCTCTTAAAACTCTACTCTTAGATCACCAAAATCTGCAGAATTTTCAGGGATGATTTAATAATATTTAAGCTCTTAATTGAGACCACTCTCATCTTTTTACATCTTGGCCCAAGTATGTATGAAAGCATATCCATCTCCTTTGGCTGATAGTTTTTACGCAACTGAATGACGAATGTATGGGATTTGACGTTTATAACATACTAGCTTTTGCCCGCGGTTCCGCCCGCGTGGATGTCGGTTATCACGACCAAACATAGCCTATGTCCTTTCTCAAGGTCTAAACTACCCCTATACCAAATTTCATCAAAATCGATTCAGCGGTTTAGGCGTGAAAGCGTAACGGACAGACAGACAGACAGACAGAGTTACTTTCGCATTTATAATATTAGTATGGATGTTGACTACTGTCATTTACGTCAAATCCCATACATAAGTACGTCATTCTATTCTACAATACCGGGCCAACGAATTGCTACTTGTCTATGAGGGCTGAACGGCTGGATGGAACTGGATGAAATGTAGCACAGAGATAGAGCTAAAATACGAATTCACGGTATTTTAGCGATGTTATTACAAGCTAGTCTTAACAATACTAAGTCTACTGAGAGAACAGTATTCGAAAGTTCCTGTCTCATAGGGCAGGAATTGTCTAAAAAGTTGCCACGCGTTTCCCGTTCACACGGACGTTCTATCCTCATAATATTTCTGTGGTAACTAAAAAGAGGCGAGGGCGGGCAAAATGATGACGTAAAATTTCAATTATGAGGTAGGTATTATACCTATTATTCTAAGAAAAATCACATAATTAATAATTTAGGTGCTCAAAGTTCAGATAATATAAAACGTTCCAAATATGGCCACTTTTTTTACAAGCCACGTTCGATTACTCATATAATTATTTTGAGTCAAAAGAGTATGTGTCACCTAACCTCGGGTTAAATCAAGCCAAGGTACAAGTAGGTGTATTTTTTGTCAACTTTTTTATATCGAATATCAGATACAGCTAGTTATTGTAACAGGTTTTGTTATAAAAGTAATGGAATCTTTCATACTTATTCATTTCCGTGTACTTCCTTATGTTCGATCATTTGAGATTTTGCTTTTTTTTTTGCACACTGCCTACCTGATGGCATGTGGTTACCGTGACCTATATACGAGTGCAACACCAGGGATTTCACACTCGTGCTGCTGACCCTGTAAGAACAGAGATTCTGTGCTGTCAGCGCAGAAGATAAGTAGGACAAGCCTTTGGCCTTCCCACTGACAGCACAAAACCTCTCCAGTGAGGAAAGGGTCGACCAATAACATTGAAATAAACGTCCTAGATCTAACATTGAGAGGAGAACTATTGAGGCTGAGATCGTTATCATAATCTTAGCGTGGCTCCCGGTAGCATTCATGAATTTCACTTCAGAGACCAGGGTCTACCTACTCCTCCTCTTTTAAGGTGCGGCTACAGCTCATGTTTTTCGCAACATTTTCTCTAAACTATGGTTATTATATATTTATGGTTTAAAGTTAAACCTTTAAGAAAGCCGCAAGGCGAAACCGGTTAGGTTCAAATTACCCAATAAAAAAGTTGTGGAAAAGTACAAGTGATTTGGATGAATTGGATTTGATAATATGGACATTTTGATACTTTAGACTTTTATGAACCTAAATAAAGGGATCGTTTATGTATTATTTCATACCTTGCCTTTGTCATCTTCATTTGAAAAAAAAAAATTCTCACGACGCGTTCCATGTTCAAATACGGCAACTATTTTGTGCTGTCGTTTGTAGAAAACGTGACTGGTGATCCCATTTCCAATTCGTTTCTACAACTTTTTTTAACCCTAGTTAACCTTTTCCCGCCTCAATTTAGATGAATGCCGCCCGAACGTGTGAATCATTACTAAGGTTTTTGCCTTCAACACACTTTTTAGGACCCTTAGAGAAAAGAGGTCACTTCTTCAATGGATTTGTTACGCCAAGAGGGGTCTCAGACTTGCGTTATTTCAAAGTTGTTTGGAGTCCTATTGAGTTTTGTATTGAAAAGTAAGATGCTGGTGTAACATTGAATGTTTGGAGTGTAAATAACTTGCAAATAGAAAAATGGGACACGTAATTCTTAAAAAAAAAGTCGTGGGAAAAAATGATTTTATCCAAAGCAAATATAAATAAGAGTTAAAGGTATCCCAAATCGCGCACAATCATTGTATGCGATAATTGAGCGGATCTAAAATTATATAGACCTTATTCTCTAAAGTTAAATGTTCACCTGTGTCCACACGCTTTTTAAACTAAAAAGGTTCCATTATTAAAAATAAGTGCACTTGCTGAACAAACGAGTATGGAACAATAGGAGCATTAGTGTACGGGCACTTTTATTGTATATGCCCCTAATAAGGAGGGCCAACGGATATGCTCCGAGGTACTATTAACCCCTACGAAATCGATTATTTCGATTCCCTAGACGAGGGTTACAAAAAAGTGGCCTACAACTATTTGACGTAATTACCCAAGGCGAAATTCTTAAAGATTCTAAAAGCACCCTAAAATTCAAGTAATTGTTTTGAACGGCCAACCGATCCCGTAGGGGGGAAGCAGACACACGGTGACTGTGGCAGAATATCTTAAAAACTTGACAATGGCGTTTCCGCCAATAATCTAATATATAAAATTCTCGTGTCACAAATGTGCGTAATCGAACTCCTCCGAAACGGCTTGACCGATTTTGATGACATTTTTGTGCTTATTCGGTATCTATGAGAATCGGCCAACATCTATTTTTCATCCCCCTAAATGTTAAGGGTGGTCCAACCCTTAATTTTATTTTTTTATTTTTCAGACAAAATTTTTTGTTTTTATTTTTTTATGATACATCATACAAAAATACATGCAACCCTAAATTTTCACCCCTCTACGATCAACCCTTATTTTTTTTTGTGAATTATAAACTTTAATCTTCTAACATATAAAATTCTTCTGTCACGGGGTGCGTAATCGAACTCCTCCGAAACGGCTTGACCGATTTTGATGAAATTTTTTGTGCTTATCCGGTATCTATGAGAATCGGCCAACATCTATTTTTCATCCCCCTAAGTGATAAGGGTGCAGCGGGAACGGGATTTGAATACCACGCGGGCCGAAAATATGGCGGTACGAAGTCCGCCGGGGCAGCTAGTCTAATATATAAAATTCTTCTGTCACGGGGTGCGTAATCGAACTCCTCCGAAACGGCTCGACCGATTTTGATGAAATTTTTTGTGCTTATCCGGTATCCATGAGAATCGGCCAACATCTATTTTTCATCCCCCTAAGTGATAGGGGTGCAGCGGGAACGGGATTTGAATACCACGCGGGCCGAAAATATGGCGGTACGAAGTTCGCAGGGGCAGCTAGTAATTGTATAAACATTTCGATTGGCAAAATTAGGCCGATCCTTTCGTTTGTAGAAGCCATAAATTAAAAGGAAAAAAAATTTAAAAAAATGCTATCGTCATAATTTTATACAATAGGCGTCATAGTCATAACATTATTATACGTAATATGTGCATCTACTTATGTACATTAAAAGCTAATAACGCGTGTGTGTGCTCGTTAGAAAATAGTTTTCACCGCGTAAAGTGTATTGAACTGGTGATAAAACATTCAGACTTTTATTACATTGTTATTTTTTCGAAGCGTTGTCGGCTGCCAAAAACTTGTTGATTTACATGTTGCGTTGTCTCCTAAAATAAACATAAATTATTACGGAAATGACACCATTTGTCTACAATATAATTTACTATTGCATTTATTAAGAACTTTGAACAAAATACTTGTTAATTTAACATGACAACACATTTTATAAGTTCGATGCAATTTGATTTCTCGTTTCTTTATTCAAAAACTTATTTTGAAACAACAAATAACAATGAAAACTGTATCCAAATCCGATGTTTAGCTTATGAACATATTATGCACTTTACGTAGCTATTTGAGTTCGCTATTGGGCGTTTGTTGAATTCGGCAAAAAAATTGACGTACCTACACGTAAACATTAAATCTAGGTATATAAGACCATCCACACTAGGCAGCCAAATAACAAACCGACAAGCACCCGTTAGGCGGATGTGGTATAGGCCATTTTTGTCAAATAGGCTAATACTTTGTCAAATGTAAGTACTATGCACGCGTAGTAATTATTAGCCAAATTGTCACATTCGCAAATACAAATAGCCATGTAAAGTGCCACTATTAGATAACGTTAGCTGTGAAAAAGATAGAGTGATTTTAGTTTATACTAGGTAATTTATATGACGACACAATATTATCATGTCGCATTTTAGCGATTACTTTTTTGAGCAGTGATTCAAAAGGAGAAGGATGGAGGGTGTACTTACGTGTATAGCACTATTCCTCTCCTTCGGAAACGCTGTCCAAAGAATCACTTATGTCAGTCGTGGAAGGCTCGCAGGAGTTAAAAATACAACGTTCAATATTTAAGCACCGCTAAACATTTCCGTCTAACTAACACCGAGACTGGAGATTCGTCATACCCTTCTAATACCTTCAAGTTTTGTAGCAGTAACACAAAAAGTAAGCAAGAAATACAAACCAGCAAGCTATTTATGGGCAACGTAAACAAACGAATCTAACTGCAGGCCAGTGAGAAATACACTTGAGAACAAAATATTAAAAAGTAAATTTCGAAACGAGATCGATATTTAAAATCGACACGTTGATAGATTTATAATCTGTTTTAATTTGTAATGTTCCGTTTTTAAATCAGATGTAGGTAAATGAAAATGAATGGCTAAATTATTACGCGGCAATATCTAAGTGTAAAACTTGAGAACGGCTCTATCAATTTACATAGAGTCACCTTCCAGTGAGTCACGGTCATGGTGGCTTTATAATAAAAAGTTCGTAAATTTACGGGAATAGTTGCAACCCGGGTGGCGGGCGCCAGGCAGCCAACTAATATTGCTTACATAATAAGCAAGCAATATAAGCATGCTGAGTAGAATTTAGAGATGCTATTAGTCTTTTACAAGATAATAATTATTATCTTGTGTATGTTGTATCTCGTCTGTCGCTTTGGTGTCTAACCAAAGCGACAGACGAGATGTGAAGATAATACAATCATATTATCGAAGTGTTTCCCTTCTAAGGTTAAGACAAATACAATATTCATTTGTCTTTCTACTGCCTTTTAAACTCTCACTAAAACAGTTGCGTCATTGTATTTATAGGGGATTCTGGGATCGGTGCCCCGGTCCCGAAGGAATTTCGACCGAAAAATAATATCTTGAAATGATCAATTATTATTGTTAGTCCAAAAAAGAAACCCCTCATCGCATCTCTATTCTGCCTCAATTAACTTTTTGAAATTCGAATAATCATAACCATCAATTTGTCTATGAACCCGCATGTACTAAAATAAATCTCCACAATTGGAACAGGAGGGTAACATTAGCCTGTATCCGTATTGATGTCTGCCCGTGCGGTTATCTAGATGATAATAAAACTTTATTGTCTTGTTATCAATGTCAAGCAACCTTTAAAACAAATGCTACCCTAGTATTCCTAAAATAGGGTTCAAATTTCATCAGCTCTATTTTTATGTGAACCATGAATCTCCGTTCAAGGCCCTTTGTGGCCTCATGGATGCCGTTTTAAAGGTTTGGTCCTTCTTTGACTTCACACGTGTAAAATAAAAACGGTGGTTACGTTTGCATTATTAACACTGGCCCTCAGGATATTTCAGCAGAAAACTAAATAATATATCTAGATGTTAAGTGAACGCTTTCGTTCTCTCTCTGCTGACCAGGGTAGCCATCTTTAATAGATGATACATTAACTTTTATGTAAAGATAAGATTAGGTAATTATCATTGTGTGCCATATACTAAGCCGTTTAGAAAAAAAAAATGTGTCTTTGTTCCTGGGTAAGGCTGGAATTGGATTTAGATTTTTGAATTTGGAACAGGATTTTTCTTTTTCTTTTTTAATGTATTTATTATCAAAACAAGACATTACAAATTGATTGAATTTAAATAGCAACAAAAAAACCACGAAGGTTTGTGCTACGAACCGGCCACAAGGTACAATAAGTTAATGAATTTTAAAACTCAGTATCTCAAGATAAAATGTCAAGTAAAGCTCCAATAATATTCTGTCAGACCCGGAAAGTTAACGTAAGACCTCACGAGCGCCACTATCCTTATAAGACAGTCAAAATTTAATAAAAATGTGTGCAAATCGCATCTCATTAAAAACCATTACTAGCATATTCACGAGAACTTTAACCTGATGCTCAATTTCGCAATGCGTATCACTTACCGCAATGCTCTTTTTACACATATAAATGGTTTATGCTACACGTGCACTTTCAAATTAATCAGTCCGCGCCCGCACTACGCGGTGCAAAATACACGAACCGTACACATTTGAATAAACATACTTTACACGTACACTATAATCGGGATATTGGAATCTTCTGATGAAGTAGGACAAGCTTACTGGGGCAAACATACCAAAAGCTTAGTGTACATCGCCCGGAAAGTTTAAATAGGAGATTCGCCTATTAGCAACTATTCTAAATAATAATCTTTCATCTGAGTGCCAATTGCAGACACACCACTGATCTGTAAACAGATCAGTGATACACACCCAAAGATAGCACTTTGGAGCATGCTGCTCTTCCTTTTATTAATTGGCTTTGCGACTGTCGTCTGACCTAAACCCAAGAGGTGAACCTGCGTAAGAGACTAAGGCCAGGGCCAGACGCTCCAACCCGACCATCCGACCATCCAATCAACAACCAGTATTAATGTAAAAATAATAATTAATACATCAATACTGGCTGCCGATTGGACGGTCGGATGGTCGGGTTGGAGCGTCTGGCGCTGGCCTAACACGTTAATCTGCTGTTGTATCGGCCTCCAGATGAGGTTAACTTGGTCTCTAGAGATTTTGGCAGGGTTCCATGTCACCCAAACATCTATCATCATCAACCCATTCTCCTTCATTCTTGCGTTGATCCCGATCAAGTCCGGAGTCCGCTTTTCCAGTCTTGCGTGTTTGGCTGAACTTCGACATCTTCCGTGAAGAGACTGATATCTGACCATTGTTGAGTGTAGGTATATACCTATACATATTGGTAAATGCTTTTTTAAACCATGGTAATTTGAAAACGGAAACTTTAAGGTTTCTAGGCAAGATGGAAGTCTTTCCTATTTATATCCTAATAAAATAATGAGTAGCCTAATACACTAGGCCAGACTACTAGGGCATATAGTCCCAAGTCAATATTTAATTAAATAAGTTATTATTACTGGCTCTAAGCCCAGCAGACAACCACGATCCGCCCTGGATCCGTCTTTGTTGGCTGCCGCGTTACACATTCTATTGTAGAACAGTCCGCAAATATTAATGGATCGAACGTATATCCACCTAACTGATCTCATCAATATTATGTACTAGACTAGCTGATGCTGGCGGCGCCGACCGCGTGGAATTCTGATCTAGTTCCTGGAACTTATGTGGAGCTATTCCAGGGACAAACAAGTAGGCAGGCTAAGTGTTATTTACCTCCTACAACATCACAAACTCCCTAACTTTCTCTGTATGATAATAGTATAGAAGTATAGATTAGTACAGGGATAGATTGGTCCTGGATCCTGGGATTAGGTTCCCCTGGGTTGCGGGAACTAGATTCCAAATTTCACGCGAGCGGAACCGCGGGCAACAGCTAGTTTATAATATTCGTAGGAAGTAGAATTCGAACATGAAACATCAAATTAGTTAAATCAGGGAATAGTTTTCGTTCCGCTAACTTACTTATTGAACAATATGTACCTAGATACGTTTCTACCGTTACTTTGTATAGAAATTAGTGTAAACTCAGCATAATAATATGTTACCACTATGAGAAGTTGCTCCGAGTTGTAATGAATAGGAAGGAATAAGTTTAATAACTGCCTCAAACATACGTGGCGAGGACTATTGTCATACTTTGCGAACATAGATACGTATTGTAGCGTCATATTTAGTTCAGTAATACTATTAAAAACTAGTTCCCGGCTTCTGAACTGAGAAATTGAAGTTAGGTCCCGTCAACGCCTACTTACGGAAAGTTTTAGGCCCGTATTTCAGAACATACGCAATCCTGAATCTCGATTTTATAATTGGATGAGGACAGATTGCTGGTTGATCGATATAAGCAATATTTTGTGAGCTGTGAATGCCTTAGGACAGATTTTACAAAAAAAATACGTTCAAGATTGACTACACTAGAGTGTCAAGGTTACCTTCCTCTAGGGTTGGCAAACCAAACCTAATAATCGGCCGGACATTTCGGACATCCTACATAATTAAGACTTTTGTGTTTCAGTATTACGATAAAATCAAGCTTTTTTATTCTAACTATAAATATTTTTCATGAACGCTTAGCAATATTTTTTAAATTCTTTTTAAATTCTAATGAACGGCAATTGATCAAATAAGTCTAATGATGCAGATGCATTGTGCTGTCATTTGCCTAAAAACGTAAATAAATCCAGACAACCGGACACCGTTTATTTGGGCTGGACACGTAATCGAAAAACCTAACTATGTCCGGCTTTATCCAGACGCCTGACAACCCTACCTTCATCCCTTGTGTAGCAAAATATACTAATATAGAAATACACTAATATACTAAGCAAGATATATTAAATAATCTAAGGTAGCAATCTATAAATAAGTGAAAATTCGTATTACGTGGTTGGGAAAGCAAAACATAGGTATGTTGCAACAATCATACTAATCAGGATAAACAGGCGAGTAAGAAACAGGCCAAATGATTAAAGATCTTAATCCAGCTCTAATTACTCGAGCATGTATCGTACATTCGTACCTACAGTAGTGGCAGTATTCATAGTCTCACGAGCTTTTGTTGATTACTCATGCATGAGCAAGCTCGGCTTCCTTTGCCTAGATATTTGTAGGATAGAAACTGTTCTCTTTATCGCCCTATTAGCTTTGGTACGGGTAATAAGGTTCAGAAGGTACGCTACTTTAAGGACATTATTCCAGATTTTATTGAAGGTTTTGAACGGCGAATTAGTAAAACGTTTAAAGGGTCGTCTTGTCAACTTATTTTTTCCAAGTCAGCAATTACCGCAACACATGGGTTCCATCCTATTAGAGAGATCACCTATGAGTTATTTCAGACTATATAATTTATCTTCTTCATCCTAGCGTTAATTCCCAGTCGCATCCGAAGCTTTCAGCTCGGAGTCTGGGGTCCGCTTTACCAGTCTAGACTATATTATAATCTATACCTGTACCTAAATTTAACCAGATACGTTCGGCCGTTTCAGCGAGATTGTATAACAAATGTCCAAACATCTTCAGAAACTTTTCATGTTTATTCGTCATATTACATTTAATGGCTGGTTTACACAGTGCGAGCTACTGCCTGGCCAGTAGACAGCTACTCGATTTGTCTACTCGTACGCCAGTAGCTCGGCTCGCCTTTGCTGTCTACACGACACCTAGCAAGCTACTGCCCAGTCCGAGTCGAGTCGCAAATTCCATAGGCTTTCTTGTTCTCTGTAGAGTTCCATGAATGAAATATTAGTGTCAGAAGACCATCTATCCGTAGCCATTTTGAACTCGATTTCGTACGTAGGCGTAGCACACAAAAAAAACACGGGTTCCACTCACAACTGTCTGGTTGGCACTGGCGAGCTACTGCCGAACGCGTCCAAATGGTGCGATCGACGGCCGAGCCGCTGTCATGTGCGAGTTGTTGCCGGGCGAGCAGGCGAGTGAAAACAAAAAATGTTGAAGTAACTCGGATGCGAGCTACTGACCAACTTGCACGTACGAGTTACTCGTAAGTAACGTCCAAACAGTGCAAGTTACTGCAGTGCAGCTACTCGGAAGGCTGACTCGTACGCTAGCTCGCACTGTGTAAACCAGCCTTAAGAGCATTCAAAAATCATAATAAAGATATCGAATCCACTTTTAAAATCCCTTTAAAATTGTGAGTGAGTTCTACTGTGACGCAATACTTTAGCCATTTCTCTAAAAATATATTTCTCGCTCCCATTTTTATGAATCCAAGCGGATGACAGTTCCTTGTTAGCGTTTTATTTCGATCATATTACAATATATTTTAATGATTGTGTAGCCCTCCTTTTGAGTGTTAAATATCTTTCGGATTTAATTTCAAATAAGATCACAGACGGATCAATTACTTTCTATAGCGCGTGTCGGCTTGTTTCGAAGCTTAAGCATACTTTAACATTAAACTGACAAAAACTCATGCTTTTAAATAACTGAAATTATAGATGACGTCAATTTCGGGACATTTTATAAACATTAAACGATTCACAAAGTCATCGTATTTTTCTTTATTGCAAACATGTGGTGAACTTTGCCGTTGCGTCTCGCCAAAATTACGTAATCAAGTCAGCAATAAATTGACGCCTGCAAATTCTACATAACCTAATTACTGTGAAAGATATTTTAGATTTAATAAAATAGAAATCGCACTATCTCAAGTTATTAAAGACTTCCTTCATGGTTCAACTTGGGATAAATCAGCTATCAAAGAAAAATTTAATATGATAAAACGATTCGTTCGTTGCGATGAAACTTTGTCACCTTTTATCTTTTCGCCTGCGCTTATACAATACAATTACTTTTATTAGCCCCTGCAATCGGATTGTAGGACGTTTTTCAGTAGGACGTGGACGGTTCAGCAAAGACAAACATTTTGTGGTCTCCCATATTTTGTTCTAAAGAATTACAATTTCCGAATAAACATAACTTTCGGGGTGTTGTACAGATAATGTCTCGGTTTACATTCGAGCATGATTCATTGGCGCAACTGGTCAAACGTGTGCCAAAACCACAGCTAAACCAAGCCGTCTAGCACTCAAAATGTCAAGTATATTTGTTTACCTCTCAGAAAATGTAAGACAATACGCTGTCTAACGGGTTGAATTAATTAAAAATCTAATCTGACATCTAGAGATTAGGACTGACATTTGAAATGTCTTAGTGAAATGATTTGATGACATTCGAAATTTAAATTAAAACACAACCAAGGAACCTTCGTACTTTATACTATTTAATTCAAAGTTTTAGATTGTATAACGACGAATATTTTTTCTTTTTTTTTTTTCATAATGTATTTACTGACTGCTACTGTACACTACAGTGCAGTAGTGTAGCGGTGGCGAAATCAACTTCTGGCTGTGGTGCATAATTATTATTAATTATGTAATCCCTACTAATATTATAAATGCGAAAGTAACTCTGTCTGTCTGTCTGTCTCACTTTTACGACTAAACCGCTGAACCGATTTTGATGAAATTTGGTATAGAGGTAGGTTAGACCTTGAGAAAGGACATAGGCTATGTTTGGTCGCGATAACCGACATCCACGCGGGCGGAGCCGCGGGCAAAAGCTAGTTAAGTACATAAATATGGATATTCCTAGACTCGGGTCCCAGGTCGAGCAAACAGCTACCGAGTGTTTTTTCAGGAAATTCTCTCAAAAGCACCCGGTTGATGGTAATAAGTTCCTCTATTACGTAGAACTGATAAACAGTTGACTTAATGTGTAGATATTATACACATCTTCCTACCCTTTAGGGGCAATCATATACCTACCTAAATGGTAAGTAAACAGACGGGTAATATCTGTTAATGGACGTTAATGCTAATGAAACCTTTTAGTAAATTACAAAAATTGCCGGTGAGTTTTACTCCAGGCTGTAATGGCCCAGCAGCTTAGCTTATGAGAGTGACTTCGAAATGGAAGTTGCATGATGTACATGCAATTTTTATTCCCAATTTCTGCAATTCAAAATAGTGACTGAGTAGTAAGAATCAGAACTAATAATATAAGATTACTCAGTTCCATCACCGGCCTAGATTTTCAACTCCAGACTGCCAATAAATCTACAACATTGTGACGAGGGCTAACAGGTAATCGTGAAAACAAATCCAAAGGATAGCGTACCATATGTCACCAATTTCTAAATGAAACAGAGTCCGCATTTTCAGGTGAGTTTGCAAACGTGGCTAGATATGTAGCCTTGATTCGTATCAGCAGTCACGGAGCCGACAGAACGGTAATGAGTCCACATTCTTTAGTACTTCCCCGCTAGTGACGGGACAGTCCTATTTCCATGTCAGGAGATCCCGATGTCCACGCAAGCGATTCGCAGGGTTGGCACGTTTACATTATTAAATATAAAATGAAATATTACTCTATATACCTCAGTAAAGAATTATTTTTTGATGCAATCTGTTTTATAATAAATTAATTTTAACAAAAAAGTTTAAACGACTTCAAGAAACGAAAAAGCGATGATGAAATGACTTAATTTACAGACTTACTGCTTTATTAAAAGTCGGTGCCTAGCCCAAGAGGTCATATTTCAATTTGATTGCATCATAGTAGTTCAAACACAACAAACAAAGTTGGCTGGCACCGACTTCTAATAATATTTAGTTATTTTTCGCTTTCGTTTCTTGAAGTAGTTTAAACTTTTTTGTTAAAATTAATTTATTTTTCTCTTTTTAGTAGGTAAGTTATAATCGATCCATCTTCCATCCTCTGCTTAGGTTCCTATCATCAGCAGCTTAAAATCACCAGAAGATAATTTTTTGAAGTTGTATTTTATAATAATTTTCACTATACTGTAATTCTAAGAGCAAGCGCCTAGGCATTTTGGAAGTTGGCAATGAAACGAAAGTGGGAATTGGATTGCTAACATATAAAAGCAGGCGCACGTAGGCACATTAGTCCGGTTTTGGAGGATTTCCCTTGATTTCTCCAGCATTAGATCCGAACATCTTAAATATGGAATTTTCAACATCCGTCCAGAATTGGCTTCACAATTACGCGATTGTGATTAACAAACTTAAAAAAAAAAATAGTGTACGAATTTAGAACCTCCTTTTTTGAAGACGGTTAAAAAAGTCGTTTTTGGCAATATGTTTTTAAATTGTACAAAACGTAGAAGCTGTTCTTAGAATATACATTCATACATCCATTTGTTTACAATTTCAGAATATAAATGTAAAAGTCTTAAGAGGTGGATGAATCGATGTATGGATGGATAAATGTTTGTCACTCTTCCACGCAAAAACTATTCTTCAAAACCGTTTTCAAACGTCTAAGAAAATAAACTCAATAATACATAATTTATTATGTATATCAGTTTTATTTATTTCGCGAAACGGTAGCGCCAACCCTATCAGATCTATGTATATCCATCGGCTGTCTGGTGTCTGCGTGTTGACATTTTACGTATGGGAACAACAGATCTATGGGGAAATATGAGCTCGGATATGTAGCTCTCGTATTACTATAAAAGTGATATTATTTTTAGACGGCGTTCTAAGAGGCAGACACGGAATCGCCATTCGAAACGGAGTCACTAACGTGTGTTACATCTCTTCGGAAAGTTTTTAGGAAATATTGCTTTTACAAGTTATTGCCTTCTTAGTAAGTATTGGGTACAATCTTGGAAGTCTAATTGAAATATCTTTTAACTGTCGTAATGATTTGAAACTTTGTAAGTACATACTTTCATCATCATCATTATCATCCTGCGCTTATATTAAGCTGCATTTAGATTGCTCGTTTGAACGTGGAAATTGCTGAAGGTAACCGTGAGATTTGGAAAATACTTATTGCATTTGATAGTCCAGTTTTTAAAGAAGATTTTATAGGCTATTTAACATCACGCTACGACTCTTAGCTGCCGAGATATGATGGGCGAGTGGCTGCCTGATTAGAACCAGTTAGTTTATTCGTGTTCTACTGAATAGCTGATGAAAATTTTTGAACAATACCGACCGACTTATGTTTTCGAGAATAGAGAGAATCGTGAGACCCAGATATTCTTCAATTGTTCGATATTCCAATAACGTTGACCTCACGAAAGGCTTGTTGATTTATCTAGTTATTAGTAGGTACGTACGAATAGGGTCTGACTCAGGACAATTATTTATGTGATTCAAATAATTGGTAATTGTTCTAACGCTGGGTGAGCTTTGTTCCTCCGTAGTTGTTTAATTTATGTCAATCAATGAATCAATCAATAAGCCATTGCAGTTCACTGCTGGAAATAGACCTCTCGTAACCCAATGTGTGCCATAGCACGTACAGCCGCCTTTCTGTCTGTCCTTGCTATCTTTTTGAGATTGTCTATCTAATTTATTAAACGTTAAAAATAATAAAGATGTTGGAGTATTATGTTTCATAATACGACGGGATCTCGTTCATTCATTAAATTGACATGCGTTGTAAACACGCCTCTTCGCTACTTATAAATTGTCTACAGCTTGCGCCTGAGACAAGGGTCATCACAACATGAATCTTGATGACATCATAGCTATCAAGGTTGTGTAAAAACAAATTAATTTAATTTAACCCACACTCGTAGTGTAATTCAAAATTATATCGATCGAACACTTGCCAGCATCAATTATTAAAACTCACAATACATACAACGACGTTATAATTGATAGTTTTAAACCATAGACTCTTTTCTTTTTTTTTCTATTGGGTCTATAGAGTGGCACCAAGATATTCAAAGCCCAAGACAACTTTACATGCAAGTCGGTATATATACGAGGTACACACGTATCTTGGACCCAAACGAGGCCCTGGCGCGTGCGGATTGTTTTGTAATTTTCTATGCTTGGTGAGTTTGAACTCGTGCACCGCAGTAGCACCCCGTACCCTTGAAAAGACACCCAAAAAAAGTGCACTCACTGCGCGTATAGAGCACAATTTAGGCCCAACATATTTATATCTCCCGAGGAATACCTGCTGATTGACATAAGAAGCTATATTATATATATGGCGATTATACGAGGTCGATAATTATACGAGGCTCTGGCTGTCCTTTTCGGGGCTATGTTTCCGCCTAGGTCAAAATAAACCAAATAATGAAAGGATTAATAGAAGAGGAGACTTCGGGCTCCAAAAAGTAAATTTAGTTATGTATCAGGTTGAAAAGTTATGAAATATTTGTTTGTTTGCAATGAATAATCTCAACTACCAGTCCGATTTAATCAATTCTTACACCATTCGAATGCTAAATTATCATTGTGTAACATAGGCTACTTTTAATCCCGATATTTCCACGTGATCAAGACTTACGCGGCTGAAACCGCAAGTCAATGCTAATTTACTTTAGGACGAGCTATTTAGAACAAAAATTCTTCGAATCTGACGCTTCGTATGTCAAATAAAACGCCTATCCTGGTTACATTAAAATAACAGTCTAAGAAGAAAATATAAATTCGCATAAACAAAGTCCTCGTTAATTCGTCATTAGTGAATTCCGGTAGCAAATGTTTTCGCATCCGACGCTGTTTCGCACACAGGTCATTGTATTGTGTATATTATAAATAAACCGTTTTGTTCAATTAACTTCTTGTTGCGGTAAATTGAGATCAATTTATCAATAGGTCAATGAAAATGTTTTATTAATGTCAACGTAAAAAATGCAATTGCTGGCAGTTGCTGCAGTCACCTGACCTTATGTTTTTCAATTTATTCAACATTTGTAATAAATATGCACTTGTTTTGCAATATAAATTTTTTTATTTATTACTCAATATTAAACCTTTTGACGTCATTTTTATTGCAATTAAAACACTTTTTATTTTTCACATCACTCACTCTCACTTTTTATTAGTCGATAAGTTCGTGTTCGAAGTTACTAATATCACATCACTAACGATATTTTAATCTAAACTAAAATAAATGTCGCACCACTAAAGTTCTAAGTTTTAACTATTTTTTAAAATTCGAAATTTGAATTTCGAAAAAATTGTTTCGAATGCGTCAGTCAGCGAGGCGAGCGCGTCGCGACGCTCGAGTCGACTGGCCGCTTTCGGCTGCTTGCCAAAGAATCCATGCCTGAAAATATATTTATGTAGATATGGTTATTTACCTTCCATCTGTCACTTCAAGCACCCGTTCTTAAAAGTTTATAAAATCTGTCGCATCATTTGTACGTTAATTATAAACTGCTGTTTATATTTTATGTGAACTACTGTAGTGTAGTCGTAGACTAGGCGGGATCATCGACCTCAAAAAAATATTGCTTTAATGTTTACGCACATAATTACAATTCTGTACAAGTTAAAATAATTAGAAAAAAATCTAAAAAAATATATATTGTTTTTCGCGATTAGTGCTATTGTAACTTAAATAATGCAAGTAGGTACCTACCTAACAATGTACTTATTTTACTTTTTTGTGACCAACTTATTACGTAACATATTACCTATACGAATAAATGAATAAATAAATAAAAAGTAATTGTCACGTTACGAAATCACACAAGACGCATCATCATAATACATATTGTGCAAATTACTAAAACTTTTCATGTTACAGGACTTACAGACTACAGCATAGTTCGTCAACTTCAAATTTATTCTAGGCTTTATATCTTTTCCTATAAGAACGACTCAAAACAAGCCCCCGAAAAGCAATAATGATTAAGTTTAATAACAGCATAACTGACATAACTAAGTTCACAACATCACAAGCTTAAGCACCTGATTATAACGATCAATAAACCACTATATTTATATAAGAGCTCATAAAACTATCTAAAATAAAAGTCTTCAATACAAACGGTCTGCACATTGCAACTAACGAGACCACTATAACTTGACCTATCGAACATGCAAATTGAACCTTATTTCATTGCAATAAGGATTCTGTAGTGAATTGTCTGGCCAACGTGGTTGGTAAATACAAGCGAATTTAGGACAAATATTGTATGACCTAGCTTGCACCAAGATCGACCTAATTGTGACGTGGACGTGACACAGAAATAATTGCAGCAAACTGACATTTATGACAAAATGGCGGCACATATTTATGTTGCCACGTGTAATAAAATCATGCAGGTGGGTAAGAACTCTTTTTGTAGTATTTATTGGGTATGTATATGAAATGGTATCCTTGTAACAACATCTAAAGCAGGGATGTTGCGGATGCCAATATTTTCACATCCGCGGATGCGGATGCGGATGCGGATTATTTTGCCTTCACATCTGCAGATGCGGATGCGGATGCGGATTTTGTTTTTTTTTTACAACAAATTATATTATGAGAGGAGAAATAAAGTACCTTACTAGAATATAATGGTTTTTTCGTATTTTTTTATTGAGGTTTTGTTTACAAACTCGGCTTATTAATATTTTTCTGTTTAGAAACTTAGTTTAAGTGCTAAAAACGGAAATTGAACTATTAGTACTTAAGTCAGTTAGTTTAGTTTATTTGCTGAATGGAGTGTAGCTACCTAGACGGGATCTTAACATTATTAATTATTATGACGCTTAACTTATGTACTGGCTTCAATGTTTTCCTTGTGTAATTGTTTTTTTACTCGAGCTCTCAAATAAACTAAACTCTTCTGGGTGCATCGATTTTAGGTGATGTTTTATAGACGACCGCCGCGCGCCGTACTGCACTTGCGAGAGTAGGTTTTATCGCATATTTTACAATCCGCTTTATCTCGGTCATGTTCATTTAGTTTAAAATAATTCCAAATATCACTTTGTGTCGGTGCCGACATTGTCATTTACTTGTTGTACCTAAATATATTAGAAATCTCCCTTAACATACAATGATCGCTGTTTACGATAAGCGGAGCGGGATATGTAATGTTCAATTTACGGTAAACAAAATGATACACAATAAACAATACAAACGCGTCGTCGAATCTTGTCATCGAACTTCGCTCCTATTGGTCAACGCGCACACGCCAATCGCTGGCCCCACCAAATTTCTTTCATGTAGTAAATAAATGTGGTCGCTGAAGAAGTGGCCGAAGCGCGCGTCACGTGCGCGGTAGCATTCGAGCCGATGTCGCACGAAGTTCGTACGGAAACGCCCGAACAAAATCCGCATGCAACTCCGCATCGATCATTGCGGATGCGGAAGCGGATGCGGATGTCTAAATTGATGCGGAAGTTCCGCATTTGCGGATGCGGATGCGGATATTAGCAACATCCCTGATCTAAAGTAACAAACAAGCACATGATCTACCTGAAAGTCAGCAGTAACCATTATACATACTTAGATCCGCCAAAGTGAGAATGAACGATCGCGGTGTTATTTTATTTTCCAAAATTAGTGTGAGTTCGAGTTTTTATGTGTAAAAATGGTGGATTTTTAGACATAACGTCTTGGAAAACGCGCACAAGAGTAGGAAAGTGAAATATTACAGTGGATTGTGACTTCTCGTGTTGGTTTCAAATCTCCGTAGGAGCCTTTAGTAAAGTTTCCACCACTTTACTGAGGCAGCAATCATCATCATCTTCATCATCATCGTCATCAACTCACCATCATCATCAACATCATCCTCATCCTCATCCAAATAATGATAATAAAATATCAAAAAATGAAGACATGGCTCAAAGGTGGTTTCAAAAATGAAACCAAGCCAAAATCATTCCAAAAAAAAAAAATATCTACATACTTATATCTTGTCTTGGACCTAAAATGAGCTTCAAATGACGTGCTCTATACCTACGCGCAGTAAATATTTCTTGGGTGTCTTTTGAGGATAATACCACAGATAATACGGGGTGCTCCGTGGACCGTGCTACGGCACCGGACTCGCTCAAATTCACCAAGAAATAATCCGCTCGCGGCAGGGCCTTGTTTGTCTCGCGACTTGTAAGATATGTGTCTCGAGATATTTGCTGTCTGTAGATGGGTATTTAATAAGGGGACAATAGAAGCAGAATGAAAAAGAAAAGGGAAGAAAAGACCTTTCCTCCCTTTATCGTGTTAGCTATGTGGGACTATTTTAGTCTTCTTCTTCGTGCAGCAATATAAATAAAAATTTGATGTGTTTTTAGTATCAGTATGTATAAAAGAATCGTCAGTTTTCATTCTCAGTGGCTTCAGACTTCATAAGGGTGGAAAGATGAGAGCGAAAATGAACTAAACACGAAGGGATTTTTGCCAGAAAAGTTGTCAGAAAGCCTAATAAGCCGTGAAAGGCCGTGAATAATATTTTTTCATTCCGACATTTCCGACTAAATGAAGTAGTTAACCCGCCTGCTAAAACCAGAATTAAAAATAAACAGTTTTCTTAGTACTGCGCGCTCGTAAAACCAGCTAATTAAAAGTTGATCAAAGTTTTGTGGTAACTGGTAAGTCAATCTGTAGGCAGTGTTGGCCTACCATAAAACGTACATTCCAAAATTGCAAACAGAATTTGCAGGTACTCATTGGTAGGTACTATAAAACGCTTTGGCTCGAAGTTTTCTCGAACGCTTTGGTTTGGTTCGAACCTAAAACCTTTTTGTTGGTGTTTCGTGCATGAAATTTCGGATACCTCGGGACACGTATCTTGGACCTAAATCGCGATATAAACAAGGCCTTGGCGCGCGCAGATTTTGTCATCCATACTTAATATTATAAATGCGAAAGTAACTCTGTCTGTCTGTCTGTCTGTTACGCTTTCACGCCTAAACTACTGAACCGATTTGGATTAAATTTGGTATAGGGGTAGATTAGACCTTGAGAAAGGACATAGGCTATGTTTAGTCGCGATAACCGACATCCACGCGGGTTGAGCCGCGGGCAAAAGCTAGTAATCTATAAAGCTTGGTGATTTGAGCATGTCCACGGCAGTAGCACCCTGAGCTATTCTCAAAAGACGCCCAAATGTACTGCACTGCACGTATACAGCACATTACGAGCACATTTTAGGTCTAAGATATATGTCCTGATCAACAGATATGTTTCATGGTAATCCTTCCGATTCTAGTCGGTTTTAAACTCTTCAATGTGGGTGCTAGCACCTCTGCCTACCCCTTCGGGGATATAGGCGTGAGTTTATGTTATGTTAAACTCTGTGACTATCTTCATGATTATTACCCACAGATTAGTCATAGATAGATTTTATATACATATATCTATACTATTATATAATTGTAAAGTGGTCGTGTCTGTACATTGGAGATATTTAAAAAAAAATACTTGGGTTATGTTATATTAACGATACTGAACACGAAAATATTTTTTTTTCATTTCCTGTCTGTTTGTCTGTTTGTCTGTTTGTCTGTTTGTCCGCGATGGACGCAAAAACTACTGAACGGATTTTGATGCGGTTTTTTTTGTTAGAAAGGGCTTGGTCAGACTTAAAATCTTACGTTTGTTTGATCGCAATCGGTTGAGTAGAACCGGAGTTGTGAACAATATTGATATTATACGGAATATGAGCGGAAATATAGATGGCGCTTTTTTATTCTTATGGATGAAATTTTATATCTTATTACATCCTAGCAAGTATGTAAATAGATAGACTTTAATTTACATAATAGTTGTGTAAACAAATGCGTTTTTTTAATCCTAAAATTATATTTTTTTGGCGATGATTTAGTTCCACATCCGTAACTAGATGGCGTTAACGCGGTTTTGAACTTACTATGGTTTCGTTTCAACTGGACGTATTTATAAAGCATATTTTATTGAGATTTAATTTTTCAATTTCTAATTTGTCTGGTATCAAATAGATGTCGGTACTGTCTTAAGATCACTTAAAAATCGTTTCCCACACAAAAACAGATTACTTAGAGCGTGGTGTGGTGAATGGTGAAGAATAAGGATATAGTGGAGTGGAGTAGACAAGAGATACAACGGGGAAGCGACGGAGTAGGGGAGAGGGTGGGGGAAGGGCAAAGGTACGGGGAGTAGAGAGTCGAGTTTTTTTTATACCACTTAGGTGGCAGACAAGCAAACGGCCCACCTGATGGAAAGTGGTTACTGTGTTCTATGAACGTATGCAACACCAGGGGCGTCACACTCACCCTTCTTGAAGTACCCCATACGATAGTCGTGAGTCCTATTGTTGTAATGAGGTCGCAGACAAGCACATGGCCCACCTGATGGTAAGTGGCTACCGTAGCCTATGAGTGAGTGCAACACCAGGGGAGTCACACTCGTGCTGCCTACCCTGTAAGAACTTAGAGAATCTGTGCCATCAGTGCAAAAGATAAGTCGGACAAAGGCTTTGATTCCTCTCCAGTGTGCTTTGGCTACCCTACTCACCGTCGGAAACACAACACGAGGTTATTAAGCCGCGGCCTTCTGTAGGGCGGAGATACTTCCCCAGTCGGACTGCTCGATTGGGACGGATATACCGTCGTGTACCTACCTCCTCGAGTCGAATAGAGGCGAGTACAATGTCTAATCAGCGTTCAACGCTCAACTTTCAGCACTATTTACAACACCACGCGATAAACGACATCCACGCGGGCGGAGCCGCGGGCAACAGCTAGTACTATTATATAATTGTAAAGTGGCCGTGTCTGTACATTGGAGATATTTAAAAAAAAATACTTGGGTTATGTTATGTTAACGATACTGAACACGAAAATATATTTTTTTAATTTCCTGTCTGTTTGTCTGTTTGTCTGTTTGTCTGTTTGTCCGCGATGGACGCAAAAACTACTGGACGGATTTTGATGCGGTTTTTTTTGTTCAAAAGGGCTTACTCAGACTTAAAATCTTACGTTTGTTTGATCGCAATCGGTTGAGTAGAACCGGAGATATGAGCAAAGGTCGCGTTAAGAGGGGGTATAAAGCTAAATTGCCGATCGTAGATTTGATGTTTATACCCGAAAGTAAGCCACAAATGAGCTGGGTTTTTTTTAATAGAAAATACGTTATATTTGTAAGGGACTGCTCATGGTGAAAACATAAAATAATAATATTTTTTCGATAGAATAAAATCACAAAGTTATGCCTTATTTACTACTAAAATCAATTTATTTCCAATATTATGCACACAACTGAGTCAATATTTGAATACAAAGTGTAAAATTATGTAACCCAGTGACTCTATTTTCACTTTGAAAAAATTGTGTGGATTTTACGAGTAATTAAAAAAAATGAATTTGGCGCTTACGACGGTCTTATTCCGCGCATAACGCTCTCTTTCTATCGCACCTGACCCGAGGTGTCGGCCATCTGTTGTTTCATCATTTAGTCGGGCTCGCCCCGTTGAGACGGGTGGACTGTATTTCTGTTTTCCGTGTCAAGAAAGTTCGTTAAAAATGAGCCAATTAAAAAAATATAAAAGAAACACTCTAAAAGAGAATATAAGAAACTAAGAATTCAACTCATGGCTAATTTTCGAAGGTAATGTATCTATATTATTTTACTTCCTTTAGTTTGTTACCAAATATCCACCGTTGCTAGGTAACTCTGGAGTAACGTCGGCTCGGGTATAGTATATGCAAATCAAATAGATGTTTTTGACTACTCGCGTGTTTTTTGTATAATATTATTTATATAGCACTAATATAATTAGGTATTAAATATATTGCGAAAGTATTTATACATTGTATTATCAATTTTAATGCATTTCAGAGTTGCTTCAGCTCGTAATATCACACAAGCTGATGAATCCGATCCGGTCGAATCGCTTAATAAAAAACTTTCGTCAACTTTGTAAACTTATTGCAATTGATTTTTCTCACATTCAGAAAACATTTCAGTAAAATATGCAAATTAATATGAACATGAACAAGTAGAATGATATGATTTGAGATTAACATGGTCATTCACATTAGTACCGAATGTTCACACATTCAAACGGCATGGTAAATACGAGTATCCCGGTGATTTTAATAAAAAAAATTGACCACACGGAAAGCGGATGACTGCCCGTGGAAGGATAGCTCAGAGTAAGAGCGCTGGAACGCCAAGGTTCGCGACCCTGGCATTCAAGTCCTATTGTGGGTTTGATTTTTTCCATTATGTACTTATTTAGCATTTATATCAAATTATCTACAAGTAGATTAAAATAGCAATGCAATGCTTATGTGATTGATTTGTCATTAATTTGCAATTATTTTTACAGATCTCCCATTAAACATTTAGAGAAAGTTGAAGTTTTGAGAGAACTAGATCCAAATTGTGATGGAAATTTTGCACCAGAGTGGAATGAGCGGTATATTTTAGCCAGCCTTGATTCAATATGTCAGGGCCCTAGCTTCTTATACGTAATGATAAAATAGGGCAACCATATTATACACAATGTTCATCAGTAATATTGAACCACTATTTGGACTATTTGGATGACCCGACTCAGGATTAGTATTAAATTAATTGAATTCGCAAAAAAAAAATATTTGGATAATTTATCACATATAGTTAGACGAACATCGCTAGATGTTAAATTAAAGTAAAAGCATTGTTTTTCCCAAATCGTCAAATCGTCGGTGCGCCTGCCAAAGTCGTTATGTGCATTTTTTCTATTTTTTTTTTATTCGCTAGATGGCCTTAAAAAAATGCGCATCAACTGAAAAAACAACCAAGTGTTAATTCCTTCTAGAAATAGATTTGACAAAATATACATGTGCAATTCTGACACTGCAAAATTGGTTATGTGTTCACATCAAGAGTTTTTCATCCTCATGTTGCACATGTCAGAATTGGTTTGCACATAGACAATTTGACAGCTTGTTTTTCTTCGGTTTGTTGGTTGTAAAATTGGTGTTCTACCTTTGTAACAACGTAAATAATCTTATAATAGTAAACAAAACGAGACAGATGATTAAATCAAAACAGCCTCACGTAAGGTCGAAGTCCTGAATAAAGTGAGACGTTTTTACACCATTTGTGTGAGAGTGAATTCACTGTCTATGGCAAGCGGAGCGGCGATATAAAGTAAAAATATTCTAGGCATTATATCAAACAATTCTTCTGAATACAAACCATCATACAGGCGGTAAAACAACCACAGCAAGTACCTTCTGAGGTTGAGAGGGACTACTACCCCGCCTGTGAGTATGGGATGGTCGACGATCCTCAGCGCCCGTCTTTGCACCAAGTCGAAGAGGTCTAGCTAGCCCAGGCAAAACTGTGACAGCAGTACTCCATGTGGGGCAGAACGGGAGCGTTTTAAAGAAGGAGTATTTGCCCCGCAGTGATGTACTACCTTGTTTCTTTGATACCAGCTTGACTTAGTCTTCCAAGTGACTACGGCGGTGATCGTCGCTGACGATAGCGATAGCTCCCTATACTCGAAAAGATGTTAAACGGTGTGTCTAGAAACTTGCGGCGCTATGCTATGCAGACGATAGCACCTTACACGGAGGCTGTCACGGACATCCTGCGGCCAAGCAGTCTGATATCGCGGAAAAAAGGAGACCGGACCCTGAGCCACGTTTCTCAATGGGGCTCGGAAAACCTGGTCGAGTTCAACGCCAGGAAGACGCAGGCATGCGCGTTCACAGCAAAGGTATCTTCTTTCCTTCCCCTTCCAACTCTTCAGAGCACGCCACTGCCACTACAGGACAATCTCAATATCCTAGGTATGGATGTTCGCTGCAAATTCAGTTTTCAGCGAACAACAAAAACTACATTGAGAGTATCATCAAAACAGCCTCGCGTAAACTCGGTGTCCTGAACAGACTGAGACGTTTTTTCACGCCGGAGCAGCGGTGCCTTCTCTATAAGACACAAATTCGCTCTTGCGTGGAATACTGCTCTCATCTCTGGGATGGCTCCGCAAAGTACTTACTAGATGCTCTCGACAGGCTGCAGCGACGTGCGGTCCATATTATTGGGAATCCTGAGGTCACCAACACCCTCGAGCCCTTGCAGTTGCGTAGAGATATGGCATCTTTGGCGGTATTTTACCGTCTCTACCATGGTGAATGTTCTGATGAGCTCTTCCAACTAATCCCACCCTCTCCTTTCCTATATAGAACAACACGTGCAGGACTTAGACGCCTCCCGCATACGGTGCAGAATATTCCATCAAGAACCAAGCGGTTCGGCGACTCCTTCTTCTGCCGCACTATTAAGTCTTGGAATTCCTTACCAGTTCACGTGTTTCCCTCTTCCTACAGTCACGGGTCCTTCAAGCGGGGCGTGAAAAAGCATATTCTGATGAGGCCGTCAAGCTGAGTGCCATCATTGTAACATGGTACATGTCTGTAATGGTGACCCTCTTTGCAGAGACTTTGCTTACCATCAGGCGAGGCGAAGTCAATTTGACGTGTCCTATATTAAAAAAAAGACTGGAAAAGCGCACCCCGGACGCCGAGGGGAAGGGCTCAGATGCAACTAAAGTTTATAACTAATTGGCAGCATAATGTGCACCTCGGAACTCGGAGATTTGCTCTTCTTTTCTGATTATCGTATTATCGGCTATTCCAGGAACGATCAGCAATTAGTTCCCAACTCCGAGAGGAAAATCGGCACCAGAACCTCGTCCGTTGTTTAACATGTGCACCGACTAGCAAGTGAGGTTGGCTTGGGTCTTAAAGGTGTTAGTAGGACCCTGTACACGGAACAGTTGTACTACTTTTATTTTTTTTACTTGTATGCCTTAATAAAGTTTATAGTGGGTATTTATTTACTTCGTATGTTATGTACCTTGCCATCTGTCAGTATTTATCCCTTATATAAATCCTATTGAGGTCCATAACAAATCTGATATGTATATATTTTTCACTTGTAAGAAATGGCGCTAGGAAGATAATTCTGATATGTGTATCAAAATGGAAAAAAAAAATATTGTGGATGGATAGTACCGTTTATAATTTTCACTTATATCTCAGTTCATGCAAAATATTTTTTGGCATCATACTACATTTTTAGTTTTTTGATACGCTCATCAATTATGTAATAAAACAGTTTAATGTCTCTCCTGAAAACTTGACCAAAAACACATAGAGGTTTTGGCAAGCGCAACGACGACATATTCCTTTACTTACTTACTTACCTTTTCATTTTATCAGAAATATTTTTTTTACCAAAAAGAAATTTATTGTGTTTCCAAAGTAGATAGTTAATGATGCAACTCTATTTTGACAATTTTATCTGAGTATTTTGGGTATACTGTGCGCCTTCAAACTATACATGGCGGGTCGCTGCCACACAAAATAGGTGGCGGACTTGCCGGAGCGACGACAGGCGAGAGCGGGACGTGCGAGGGGTGCGGGTGAAATCTGATTTTTTTCTAGCTTTATGCGCACTCTTAACCGAGATGCACGCGGGCGGAGCCGCGGGCGGAAGGCTAGTTACAGTATAATATTCAAACTAGAAAGGTACCTTTAAATTTCGTTAGTACAAAAACTATTACTTTCACATTTTATAACCATTTACGTTAGACAAAGCAGAGGTTCAATAGCCACACCAAGATCTTCGGAGCCCCCCGCAACTCACCAATACAACTGCCAATTGACGGACGAGGTTCTATTGCCGGCTTTTCTCTCAGGGTCAGTTGGTAGAAGCAGGTGACAGTAACCAGGATAAACATACTAAGGTTGCCTGGAAGAAGTCGCTTCTAGCGATAATTACAGGATGTGTGTATGTATACATATGTATGAAACCCAATAAAGCAAGGTGGCGTCAAACAAAGCAATACACTCACAAAAGTTTATTGTTCTAAACAAAACTTTGAATCATTACATTACAAATTGCTTAGTAGCAAGCTCATAATGCAAATGAAGTAATATCTGGTGTTCAATTACTCCGATTGAGCAACAATACGGATTGTTTGTTATGAACGAGGCAAGTGCGCGTGCGCACAGTTCGCACAATCCACTGCAACATCGATCGATAAGTTAATAAAGTAACTTTCCACGGGAGAGTTAACACCTGAATTAAGCTATTGTTTAGTCAAAGTTTAATCTCTGATTTAGGACCTTTTTTAGATAAAATTAAGTTATTGAGCTTTTTACCTTTTTTACCATGGGTCCAGATAGCGTTGTGTAGAATGTTGTAGAATATTTATTTATTTATTTATTTATTCATTCATTCATTCATTCATTCTTTTATTTATTTATTTATTTTGGCACACGGCCCACCTGATGGAAAGCGGTTACCGTGGCCTATGGACAAGTGGAACATCAGAGGTGTCACACTCTTGCTGCCGACCCTGTAAGAACAAAGATTCTGTCTCTGTTCTCAGCGAAGAAGACAAGTAAGTAATCATCGTCATTATAGCGTTGATTCCGGTTTCACCACAGAGCCCGGGATATTTTGGTTCCTGTGGAAGGAACTGGAACCCTCCTACACCGAGAGAAAAACCCGCGCCAGGGCCTTATTCCTTGATCAACAAGTGCTGGTACACTCGCTGATCCATGAACGAGACTCTGGCAAGATCTGGGAGTCAACCTTCATTTGAGATTACCGGAAGACCCTCATATAAACTTATTAAAAAAACTAGATTCAGCAGAACACACAAATTAGGAAACCACTGCAAACGTCGACCGATACCGCATCATGCGTCGTCGCGTCGTCGTGTCGTATTCAGTGCTGTTTTTATGCTTCTAATTTACATGCTGTATCAGATTTTATCAAAATGGCTGTCATTTTGCAACAGAAATACATAGGCACCTACATAAATAGTGCCATGGACACCGGATGACTATTGTGACGCTTTTCTGACGGGATTTCATTTAATAGGTATTAATGTAAACAATGCGTATTGAATTTGTTTCGTAAGTCGAATGTTTCCTTGTAGATTGAGATCAGCATCATTGCGTAACTTGATTTTTTTGTAGTTAGTTCGGAGACGATAGATTCTTCAGGGTATTTGACTAACCTGGGATGAAGATAATGAAAAACTAAGATTATCTCAGGTGGATAACATACCAACAGACCGAACAAACTAAATACATTACCTATACTAATACATAACGCCTGTAAAATCTACTTATGTATACACACCAAACCGCCAAACATTCTATTCAGATCAGAAGATTCTCTACCAGGTTTTAGTGCTTGTTTTTAATTTGAAGGTAAGACCGATTGGCTTAGTAATGTAGGTACGCTTTTCCCGTAACTTCTTCTTGTAACTTTAAAAACACAGCATCTATTTTTTCTGAACTCCATAAGTAATTCATACGACATATTATTTTCTAGTCTAGTCAAGTCAAATCCTTATTTATATGTTTTGTGTTAACAAACTTTTCTTTATGGTTTAGAACTTTAGACAATGGTATTTAAAATTGACAATATTTTTTTTTATGAAATTTTGAAGCATTTATTATGCTAACTGTTCGATTAATCGATTAAGATCGACCTAATTAATCGATTAAGAAAGAGAAAAGAAAATCGACCTCGGACGGGACTCAATATTTGTTCCGAATCTTCCTACGAGTTCTCTTGTTTTATAACAGTGAATAATAGAACCGGAAGTTCGAAATTTAAAAATTCAAATTAAATGTAACAATAGATTTCGGTATATGTAGGTACTGGATAAATTAACGATAGTCAAACAGTACCGTCAGTACATTTGAAGTTAACGATTCCCACAATCGGATGTAAAAATCCAATAAAAGGTTGGCTTTCATGATTAGAGCGGGGGCACACGATGCGTTGCGGCGGCGCGGCGGTGCGGCGCCGGAGCGGCGTCGCCGCGTCGTTTTACATAGAAATATCTGTGGCATGTCACACGATGCGCTGCGTCGCCGCACCGGACTTGCAACCACCGAGACGAGGCGGGGAGGGGTGAATACGTTGCGCTTGCTTGCGACACCGGAGCGGAGCGGCACCGCTCATTTGTTTGATAACAACGCGGCGGCGCCGCACCGCCCGTGTGCCCGCCAATGCGGCGAAATTTCTGCGGTGCGGCGACGCAACGCATCGTGACCCCGCTTAGTGTTTATTACAGGACGTACTATTTTACTTAGTATGTCCTATTTATAAATTGAATGTACCATTTATAGGGAGAGAGCGTACCAACCTGTGTATATTGTGGTTCATCACCATGTTATCTTTGGAGTTATCACAGTGTCCTGAAACAAGAGAAGAATAAAGTTACGTTTACTAAAATTGTACAATACATATTATGCTTTATTGTGCATCAGGTAAATAAATTTAGCATTGAGTGTCGGTAGCTTAGTGGTTATGGAGTCGGTCTTACGATCGAGAGGTCCCGGATTCGAATCCTGGCCATTACACTACCGACGTGAACCCACTCCTAAACTCCTAACACAAGCAATTTTGCTTAGCTGGAGGGGTTAAGCTAAATTGCTTGTGTAATTTCAGTCGTTACTTGTAGTTGGAGCTCTAAAAGTCTGATAGCTGGTCTAACTACAATGCGTCGATATAGTAGAGTAGAACCTATTGGTTGTAGAGGGAACTAGCAGTCGCTTCGGAGTCGAAAATCATACCCAGGACTCCGAGGCGAAGGCCTCAGGGATTAATGCAATTAAGATGATGAGATTCATAGTAATAATTTCCTTTGAGACAAAATTATCTCAAGAGTCCTTTAAAGGACATATATTTTATACAGCCTGTGATCAAATGACAGGATGTCGATCTCACTAATACACAGCGGACGTCGGTTACGACTTTTTCTAACCACAACTTGTCAACCGTGATGAAAAATAGTCTATAGTATAGATAGAGTTATAGAGTATAGACTATTTTTCATCATGTTGACATGGTGGTCTATAGACTCTATACTCTCTATCTATAGGATGCAAGAATACATGTAATTCTTACTTGTTTTTATGGGAAAAAAATCTACATCGACAGTATAATGCATCGAGAGCCTGATAGTTTTAAGAAGAGAATAGATTGATCATCATCATCATGCTATTCTACAATTGCCAACGAATTGCTACTTGTCTAGGGGGGGCTAATCAGATAAAACGCGATGCGGTTCACAGA
The DNA here is from genome assembly GCA_914767945.1 of Eilema depressum. Classification (NCBI taxonomy): domain Eukaryota; kingdom Metazoa; phylum Arthropoda; class Insecta; order Lepidoptera; family Erebidae; genus Eilema; species Eilema depressum. The sequence continues at coordinate 12,483,130 of OU612033.1, read as the reverse complement.
GTTTTCTGTTTATCATTTATAACATTGTTTTTTAATGAAAGAATATTGGAGTATCTTGTAAGAGCAGAATTGAACTGAAGTGAAGAAAACATTTCATTGCAACATACATAAAACTTAAAAGTATACACTAGTATTATATTACTTGACCTACACTCTATCTATGGACATAAAAATTTCGTAGAGCCTATCACTTACAGTTGATACTCTATTTTTTTTTTGTTAGGTTCGGATTATATCTGTACTTGTAATTTGTACAATGCGAATGAAAAAAATTGGCTTAAAAATGTATTTATTTTCTTATTGGAAGTTCATTCACACGTCTGAACCACAATCGAACAAACTTTCCTACTACGACAAAAAATTTGTAATAAACTGCTAGTCAAGTAGTAGTCTTTGAATTAAAGCTCAAAATAATTAGAATTCCGGCGACATTTTATTTATTTACTCTCATCAACGGTAACAAAGACATTTCATAAACAAACCGAAAGACAATTGTTTTGATTCTATTCTATTCTCGAAATTAATCTTTCTTTTCATTTCTGAAGCTTTTAACTGAATGTAAACAAGTTTTGATTGTTGGTAACTCTATTAGGAGCTTTCGAGAATTTTAAGTAACTTCTTTTATACTCTGTTTCCTTAAAAGTCTGTTTCCTTAATGTTCGCTTGACAATAGTCAAGCGAACATTAAGGAAACAGACTTTTTCAAGGACCAAAGGACACGTGGGTCACGCCTGGATTCGTACAGGCTTTTTAAATTTATCTATAAACTTTCTCTACATAGTACCTGTCTATTCAAATATGTTTTCATTATAGACTATGCAGGAGCAGGAGCAGGACTGAGCTCTATCGAAGAGGCCCATATTCAGCAATGGATTGAAATAGGCTTCATATACGCGGACGCCTCTTCGCATTGGGATAAACGGCATTTACTTACCTCTTCCCTCAAAAACCAAACGAGCTATCTGCTACTCACCTTAATCACCCCTACTATGATTGTTAGGGTGAACGCAGAACTAGCCGCACCGCACTCACCGCAGTCGCCGCAGTCATCGCTTTTGTATGCGACCGCTTCGGGTACTGCGGCGACTGTGGCGCGGTTAGGACATGGTGTGCGAGGTTGCATAGAACTTCATTTTATAGAATTCGGAATGTGGGGAACTGGGGACTGCGGTGAGTGCGGTGCGGTTAGGTCTGCGTTCACCTCTAAAATCCTGCCGAAGTGTCTGGGGAGTTAGTTTAGTAACCCAATCTGTCGTGTATGTAACTCATTGTAGTCACTATTTAGGTCGTTTATATAGAAATCTTCTAAAGATCACTATCAACAATGTTTAATATCCGCTTAATTATGACCACACCTTCACGGTTACTAACCGGCAATCAATTCAGTCACGGGTGGATGCCTGTCCACCATAACAGTGTATTATCTAATACAAACTGAAACAAATTCAACCGTCACTAATCGTACAAAGTTCAAATTAAAGTTCACATAGAAATGTAAGTAAGATTGACAGGAAGGTACCTATATAGGTATTTAAACTTTCATGGTCGTTCACATTATTATTAGAACTATCGGGATATTTACCATGTATTGTTTGGAGTTTCCGATATTTCGGCGCTGTTGCAAGCACCATGATCACGGAGGAACTGTAGTACTGGCGGTAAACGGTGAAAAAGTTTCTAGGAGAACATATATCGATCTACCCTCTTTCGAGAACTCCAAACAATACATGGTAAATATCCCGATAGTTCTAATAATAAGGTACCTATAGTCACAGATTATGTAACAGTTGAGTAGTCTCCTAAATTGTTTAGATGTGCTTATTAAATAAACAATAGCAAATACGCGGTAAAAAATGATGCCTTTCTTATTTTTATAAATTTTTGGACATACTACATAAATTATTTGAAAATTACGTCATCATCATCTTTGAATTGAACCCGGTTGCACCCCGACAAAAGACCTCAGAGACCGGGATCTTCATACTTTAAGACTACTGCCGTCTGCTTTCTCAACCCCGGAAGGATCGGATTCTTATCCGTTGGTCAGCAGGTACACCATCTAGCAGACGATGTTGGCTTCAGCCTATTTTGACTCCCGTCATTGTATCTTAGACCTAACAAGGCTCTGGCACGCGCGGATTGTTTTGATATAATCTATGGATTTATAATCTAATTGGTGGATTTGGACTCGTCCACCGCCGCCCGCGCCGTTGCGCCTCGTGCTATTCTCGAAAGAAACCCAAAAAACGCATACTGCGTCTATAGAGCACATTTTGAGTTCAAGATTGTAAGGTTGCATTTAATTTCAACGTGCGTGGAATATAATTTTATTAGGCTGGCCACACTGGGTCGGCAGATGGTGGCGCGTAGGAAGGAAGTAAGCAAGGATGATGGCTGTCAAGTGAAGAGTGTCAATGGTTGTAAAATCAGATGTTGGTTAATAATTTTATGATTATAAGTTTGAAAGTTTGTTGATGAATAATATGAAAGTTTTGATAACCACTAAGTTTAATAACCGATAAGTTTTGACAACCGTATAAGTTTTGATACCTACTGATAAGTTTTGAACCAGATAAGTTTTGATGATATCTGCTGGTTTTGAACCAGATAAGTTTTGAAGATATCGACTAATAAGTTTTGAACCAGATAAGTTTTGATGAGACCTGCTGATAAGTTTTGAACCAGATAAGTTTTGATGATACCTGCTGATAAGTTTTGAACCAGATAAGTTTTGATGATACCTGCTGATAAGTTTTGAACCAGATAAGTTTTGATGATACCTGCTGATAAGTTTTGAACCAGATAAGTTTTGATGATACCTGCTAATAAGTTTTGATGATATCTATCTACTGATGCGTTTTGAAGAGATAATTGTACCAAGCGAATAAATGAGTTTTGTTAACCTGATCTACGCTGTTTCCTTCTGAGATACCTTACATTTCAGAAGTGGGATGGAAACTGTAAGTACACGCCTATAATAATTCTAGTACAAACAACAATGTATACAAACTTGCCAGATACCAGAACAATGTACCTACTTTCGATATTGTTTGTGTCCTTCTATAAAAGAGAGCGCGTGGCATCATCTGCAAGGTGGACACGTTATAAGATGTGTGCTGGACTTGGTAGCTAGCTACCTATTTTTTTATCTGAGATGCTAGCTAACATGTGATGGGTAATTGAAGCTATGACCTTGACAATGGAATTTATTTATGGATCCAACGGGGTGTGCGAGCATTTAGAATTTGTTTCTACAGTCATTACCTACACTGATGTAAAATGGATAAGCTGACTAATTAAATAATTATTTGATTGCATGCGTGACATAAGTTGTATTAGTGGGTCATCATCATCATCTGCATATAGACGTATTCTCCTGATTGCATCCGTGGCCAAGATGACCCCGAAGCTCAGGGTCCGCCTTCCGGCTCTTCCTTCTCCACTTCGCACGATCTTGGGCGTCCATGGTAGTGAGACCATTAGCACGCATATCACCCTCCACGACGTCAAGCCAGGACTTCTTTGGCCTACCCCTTTTACCTGGACCCGGCGGGGGTACCATTGCCAGGCATTTGTTCCCCACGTAGCCTGGCGGTTGCCGCAAGACGTGGCCGCACCAGCGAAGGCGGCTCTCTTGCATTTTATCCGCGATGTCACGGACATGGAGGCTGCCGCGGATGCGAGAGTTCCGTACGCGATCTTTACGCGTAACGCCACACATCCACCGCAGCATTTTCATCTCCGTGACACGCAGCTCTTGCTTGTGTCGCTCGAGCAGCGGCCACGCCTCACAACCATACAAGAGAACAGGCCTAATGATCGTCTTATAGACCTGCCCCTTCAACCTGACTGGCATTTTAGGATCACAGGTGACGCCAGTCATTTCTCGCCACTTGGCCCACGCGGCAGCAATGCGTGCCTTGACGTCGTGGTCGATCTCACCGGTCACATGAAGTACAGATCCCAGGTACTTAACCTGGTCCGTGCGCTCGACCAAATCATCGCCTATGCGGACGGGTGTGGGATCTGTGGAGTTTAACGCTAAGTATTCTGTCTTCGCTACATTTAGCTTCAGACCGCCGTTCTCAAGCGCTTCTTTCCATCCTTTCACGCGTCGCACCAATCTGCTCCTGTCCGCGTCCATCAGCGCAATATCATCAGCATACATGAGCAACCACGGAGGCTGCTCATGTGAGTTTCTAATGCTGTCCGACAAAACATCTAATACCACGCTGAACAGGTAAGGACTAAGGACGGATCCTTGGTGTACCCCGACGGTGATGGGGAAGGCTTTCGAGTCGCCAACAGCAGTCCGAACCACGGAACCGGAATCGTAGTACATGTCTCGGATGGTGTCAATGTATTTTTCTGGAACACCCTTGGCCCGCAGTGCCCACCAGATCACCGCGCGAGGAACACAGTCGAAGGCCTTCTGCATGTCTAAGAATAGGCAGTGCAGGGGCGTGTTCTTCGCCCTGTATTTCCCCGCCACAATCCTTAGGGCGAACACTGGGTCCATGGTTCCGTGTCCGGGACGGAACCCGTACTGGCACTCCGAGAGTGTACCTTCCTGTCGGATCCTAGAGTCGATTATCCGCTCATAGAGCTTCATGGTGTGGGACATTATCTTTATACCGCGGTAACTACCACACTCCTGCACCGATCCCTTGCCTTTGAAGACTGGCGTGATGATGCTCAGCCTCCACTGGCTCGGGATCTCACCGGTGAGGAGTACGCGGTTATAAAGATTTGCTAGAATGCCCACACCACGGGCGCCCATTGCCTTCCAAGCCTCGATGGGGATCTCGTCGGGTCCGACAGCTTTCCGGTTCTTCATGCGGCGAATGGCAGTCTGGACTTCCGCAGGCGTTATCGGTGGCACTAGTCCTTGATTCGGAGGGAGGTCTGGTGGCTGCACCTCTTTATGCTGCTTATTCAGCAGCTCGTGGAAGTATGAGCGCCATCTCTCCTTCACCGCGACTTTCTCGTACAACAAATTTCCCCCAGGGTCTTTAATGCAGCGGCACTTGGATAGACCCTGCGCCGCTTTGGCCCTGGAACGCGCCAACTTATATATGAGCTTTTGCCCCTCAGACGATTCCAACTTGGTATATAGAGGTTGCAAGTGGTCTCGTTTGGCCCTGGCTACGGCTCTCCTGGCGGCGCGTTTTGCATCTCTGTACGCATCGCGGTCGTCGGAAGATTTGGACGCTTGCCACTTTTTAAAGAGGGCTTTCTTCACCCTGATCTCTCTCTGGACTTGTATTAGTGGGTATTTGACATTATTATTGATATTATTATTGTTAAATTTAATATTTCATACACTACTATAACTAAGTAATGATACAGTTATGATATATTAAGTATAATGTCATATTTTTAAAATTTATTTTGATATTCTGTGCGTAGAGACCGTATTTAAAGTTTCGTTTTGATTTTTTAATGTTTACGTTTCAGTATGAAATTGGATAAATAAAATAAAAAAAACAAAGACTTCGATGTACCATATTCTTATCAATGAAATTCACTTATTCAGAGACACATCGTTTCTTATCACATGAAGAAGGGGACAAAAAAAAAAAAAAAAAAAGAATTATAAATGCATGGGGTTTCATATAGGGGTACATTTATCTGGTTAATTTTGTGTTAGGACTGTGCCTAGTTTTCGAGATATTACGATTTTTGTAATAAGACATTTCTATAAATGGTACCAATTGTTGATGACTAATAAAATTAATCATGTTTTAATTGATTTCGAGTTCGAGAATGGATAAAGAAATGCAGATTCTGGCTCCATGAGGCATGAGACCGTCGTGCTCCAGTCGTAGACATTCCAGGCGCACTAGCGCTCAAAGAAGTAGCCGCAGCGGTTGCAGAGGCAGAAAGAAAAAGAGCGTGCCTTGGAGTGGGAGCGGGACAAGATAAGCCGTATTAAGCGAGACCTTCGGATAGAACGTGAGGAAGATGAACGTCGCAACCGGCGGCGTAGACAACGACGGGAGACTCCGATTGGGGAAACCAGCGGCGAGTACCGCAGCCGAAGCATCCTGCAGGGCGGTCGTGATTCGGCGTGCTTCGGTCGTCGCACAGAAAGGTTATGTAGCCGTACCCATGATATACTCGAAACTATTGATTAAGTATAGTCAGTGTGATAAGGTAGGACACAAGGCAGATGTGTGTAAACCCGAGCCATAGGGTCGTAGGGTCTAACTCAGCAACTTATGAACGTCACGTCACCTCACTACCTAGTTCGATGAAAAGCTTCTAAGGTATTACCTATACCTTTCACACACACGTACACCTTTTTATTATCCGACTGCGCGTCGCAAAGGAGTGGTAATGTGTTTATCAGCCTATGTATGTAATTTCCTTTGAAGCATTATACAGACTAAACGCCTGGGCCGATTTTCATGATTCACACGTCAATCGATTCCTCTTAGTTCGGCGATCGTCACTAAAGACATGACGTTAGTGAAAATTCAATATGGCATCTACTGGACCGCTGGACGCCATAAATATTGTGGAAATGAAAGTTAACAAACCATGTCAAGTAGGGTATCGTTGAATAGGAATTCAATAATCATTTTTAGTTTCCTCTCACCATTTTTCGATTCTACTTACCATTTAGCTAATACGTTTCCAACATGGATGGTAACTGGAAATTTTCATGGTTTTTGTAAATCGGATTTTGTTACTCAGCCACGATAATAATCCTGCATCAATGTAACGGTTCGGCAACTGTCTCGTGTCATCAGGTAGCCCTGTCGAGTTGTTTGTCAGTGGATGGTGTGACCGCTGCTGTGATGTTGTGTAGGATCGTAGATGATGACTTACTGGAGAAACCTCTACTTATTGGTCAAACTGTCTCTGTACAATCGCACATTGTAGTTAAGGATGTCTCGATGCGGTATGGTAAACCAGCTGTGGATATGACGGAGGCCACAATGGTTTGTGTTAGGAAACGGTTTGCTGTATTGAGAGGCCAACATGCTGTGTCAGCTGTGAATATGTCGGAGGTCACAATGGCAATGTGGTATGTTGGAACTGTCTCGATGCGGTATGGTAGACCAGCTGTGGATATGACGGAGGCCACAATGGTTTGTGTATTTGGAAACAGTTTGTTGTATTGAGAAGCTAACACGCTGTCAGCTGTGAATATGTCAGAGGTCACAATGGTATGCGGTATATTGGAACTGTATGGTATGCGGAGGTGTTTACCAGATGAAAGATGGGTTTTTATCAGTTATGTAATCATAATTGATTACACCCATGCATTGTGGCTTGCGTTCTGTCAAAAGATTTTAGTGTGTCGCAGCGGGCAGAAAGAGTACAGAACGTTGATAGATTCAGATACCTGCTCATGAAGATTTACAAAAATTCGTTCAGGCAATTTGATTCCCTATAATGATAAAAGTAGGCTCCTGCGAACTGGAGTCATTAGACGTGTTTTACTTTCTTAAGAAGTTTAGAGTGTACCTTTTAGAATATCCTTTCAAATTACCTATCATTGATTGTAGTGCGTTACAGTCTAAGTTTGTTAAGCGTGATCTCATATCTCGTATAGCTCGGTGGTCGTTGTTATTACAGGAATTTGACTGTTCTTGGAGTATAGAGCAGGCGCTAAGATGGGACACGTTGAAGCTCCGTCAAGAAACTCCATTACTGTATGAGCGATACAAAGAACTTCGAGCAGTGTCTGAAGTCAGTTATGGTCATTGGTGAGGAGAATTAGTGGCTTAAAATTAGGAGACTTGGAACTGCGTTGTGTATGCAATATCTTGAAAAATGATTTTGCAAAAGGGGCTAGAATATTTGAGACATTTGCGGTGAAGAATAAAAAGAATATTTCGCTGTGTGTGATAAGGTGATAACTTGATAAGGAATGTCTTAGATTAGTACTTCCGAAGGAAGCAAGGTGGCAGATTTGTAAGAGAAGTAACGATGTCGTTTGATTGTGTGAGAAGTAGCCAAGGTTTTCTACATCCGATAGAAAAAGTAGAGATACTGGTTCATACCTTGCGTGCCCAATTACCATCTTGGCCTCTTTGTGAAGTCGAAGAAAGGTTATACACATCATAGCAATAGTCGACTAATTTACCAAGTACTTATTTATCAAATCGGTTAGGAACACAAACAAGGTGAATGCTATTACAATATTACAGGATATTTTTGATACGAGTACATTTAGAACACCTGATAGATTCATAACTAATCGAGGTTCTTGTTTCCTAGAGCGGGGAAAGATGCACGTGTTGAATGCGTAGCCAGCCCACGATCTAACAGTCAGGTCGAATTTCGTGATAGGACGATCCTTGATTCTCTAACCGCTCAAAATCTACACGGTGATGATAAAAATTGGGACGCTGAATTCAAATGGATCAAAGGATCTAAATGGGCCTAAATAACGCAATATAAAACACAATAAGTTCTTTTGGTGTTAGGATGAACAGTGAGTTTCACCCCTCGTTGAATGAAGTGACTAGAGAGATCTGTAAAAATTCCGACATATCATCCATCCGTTAGACTGTTAAAATGTAATATCGACAAGGCTCAGGCTGCTCTAACTATGATAAAGGTAAACTTCCTGTTCGAAAGTATGAAAAGCAAAAGAAAAACAACGGTTGCAACCGATCGTAGGCAACCATAGATTCATGTGACTTCTGTAGAGCTTGATAAAGCGATAAGGACTTATTGGATAGCTAGTATGTGCCTTGTTATTAGTAAAGTGTGGTTTCCTGTATTTTTGTACTGTTTTCGTGACATTACATAGCTTCGGAATTTATTGTAATAGTTCGTGCCAAGTGTGGGGAAACAAATACGTTTGACTTACCTGACCTGAAACGTTTCAAATTGAATGCCTGGGCTATCTACTATGTTACGTATGGAAAAATTCGCTATATGATTAGGCTTCAACCAAATCTATAGCTATACCTATAATAATATGTAATAATAAAGCTTCATTTATTCCATGCACTGATTCATATATAAATATTATGTCTAAAGACGTCCCGGACGAGACGAGTGAGGAATTTGGATTGGCTTCGTGCGGGTCTCGGTGGCTTGGTCAGATCATTGCCCTGTAAGGGAAAGATCGTGGATTTGAGTCCGCCCGAGGTCGATTCTCTTTTCTCTTTCTTAATCAATTGTAATAGCTAGTATAATAAATGCTTCAAAATGTCTAATTAATCTATTGTAAATTCCCTTGGAGACATTTGTGTTAATTTATAACAATGCTTCTTTCCGGTTGCCGTTGGAGCAGGAAAGACGAGTCCTAGAGTGGAGACTGCGAGAAGGAAAACGAAAGGTGGAACGTCCCTAAGGCAGATGGACTGACGACCTGTTAAAGGTGACTGGGACAGACTGGATGTCGAAGACGGAGGATCGGCAGGCGTGGCGCACATTGGGAGAAGCTTATGTCCAGCAGTTGACTGCTATAGTCTAATTGATTGAATGTTTTTTTCACCGAGTGTAAGGTTCCACCAGGTGCGTGCATGAGGGCATGCACGTTGTTCAGGATGGTCGAGTGTAAGGTTGCATTTAATTTCAACGTGCGTGGAATATAATTTTATTAGGCTGGCCACACTGGGTCGGCAGATGGTGGCGCGTAGGAAGGAAGTAAGCAAGGATGATGGCTGTCAAGTGAAGAGTGTCAATGGTTGTAAAATCAGATGTTGGTTAATAATTTTATGATTATAAGTTTGAAAGTTTGTTGATGAATAATATGAAAGTTTTGATAACCACTAAGTTTAATAACCGATAAGTTTTGACAACCGTATAAGTTTTGATACCTACTGATAAGTTTTGAACCAGATAAGTTTTGATGATATCTGCTGGTTTTGAACCAGATAAGTTTTGAAGATATCGACTAATAAGTTTTGAACCAGATAAGTTTTGATGAGACCTGCTGATAAGTTTTGAACCAGATAAGTTTTGATGATACCTGCTGATAAGTTTTGAACCAGATAAGTTTTGATGATACCTGCTGATAAGTTTTGAACCAGATAAGTTTTGATGATACCTGCTGATAAGTTTTGAACCAGATAAGTTTTGATGATACCTGCTAATAAGTTTTGATGATATCTATCTACTGATGCGTTTTGAAGAGATAATTGTACCAAGCGAATAAATGAGTTTTGTTAACCTGATCTACGCTGTTTCCTTCTGAGATACCTTACAAGATAAATGCCCGCCATATACATAATATGTTTGGCAAGGTTTGGCATCACAGATATCCGATATCCGTGATCTTGTGTGATATCCGTGTTTGGCATCTTTGCAACGAACATCTTTGGCAGTGTCGTTACAGGTAGTTGTAGCCCTAAAAAGTTCAACAACTGGTCTAGCTGCAATGCGTCGATATCGCCTAATATCGCCATTGGGTTGTGGAGGTCAGATGGCAATCGCTTCACGGAAAATATCGAAGTCCAGCCAAATCCGCAGTTAGACTGGTAAAGCGGACCCCAGCAGACTCCGAGGTGAAAGCTTCAGATGCGACTGGGATTAGGTCTAGGATGAAGAGATTCTCTTTTGCTAATTAAACTACCTACTAACTCTTAGACTCTTATTTTGCGTTATTTTTGCGTCATCATTACTACAAATATACGATGTTGTACAAAATCTTGATTTAACATATCGAATTAAATGTAAGTTGCGAAGTCATTTTGACGGGTATTGTTTTGCTACTGATTGAGGTTGAGCCAGGAGCACAGATTACCTAATAGTTGGAACAGATAACTCACTGCCTGGAAAATTAACGATCCAACTCAGATAAGTGCCTACAAGTCCACGTGATCAACCACCTCCATACGAATATGTATCTTAACAGACAGCCATACGGTTATTATTACTTTGCAGTCGCTCGGCGTCGTCCTCGTAGTTACGTATAATGACGCTAGGGTTGCCTCGCTTAATAAAGGCTTTACACTAGTTTACAATAGTTTGACATTTTTCTCACCTATTCATCGAATATCGAATAATAGCCGAATATTATTGGACATTCGGTCAATATGTATTTCATCTCAATCACAATCCTACCGGTCAGCAACTCAAGAGTAGGTAAGCTTAGACAAGGCCTTAGATAAACTAGGTACTATTCTCAGTGCACAGTGGCGATTATTATATATTTGGTCTGAACGCAAACAATGCAGTAGAGGTAACGCACCGACAATATTATACCTACACAAGTACACGAGAGTCAAACGTCAGCCCGCGACAGAGTGGTGCGGGCGGCGGCGGCCATCGCCGGTCGCTGATCGCCTCGCGATACCATCCTACGAGTACTTACAATTTTTTATTTATGATTGCATTCAAGTGTTAAGACTGAACCCGAGCCGTTAGCTATAAGTAGGTACTAGGTCAGATAACTACATCTTGTAACAACCAATCTGTTACTGAATAGACTAAGTACTGAATCCAACATTTTTTAAGTCTTTCCGTATAGTAGGTAGCGAAGTGGGTAGGTAAGTACCTATATTACTTTGTACAAGATATGTACCTACCTATGTATATTAAATATTGTCATAGGTAGGTACCTACAGTAACTTAACGAATGTAATTACACTTATTAAGTAAGTACCTACTTGCCGTTCTTCATTAACAGGCAAGCAGAAGTAAGATTTTTATTTGATTTGTTAGATTCGGCATCCGTGATATGCTTTCATAATAGCATCATAGATTGAGTATTAATTATATTAATAATAAACAAAAAGACTCAACAAACAAAAAGATTGAAACGTAATAATATAACCAAACCTTAGGTACTTTAATACGCACGTGTGCACGCGCGGCTAGCGACAGCCCGACTGACGACCGAGGACCGTCGGCGACCGGCGGCGAGAGCGCGCAAGTACATAGAGTGAGCGTGGCCTGCCAGGAGCCTCGGTGCTGTTCATACCGTGATAGCAGTTCGTACCTGTAAGGCGCGCTCTATAGCAATGTATACTCTAAGTACTAACTACTAAACAGACCGCCTCAAGCCTGCCACAGATTATAAAACTGCTTTGTCAATTTTTGGTATGGCGGGAAGATGAAAGCCACAGCTTATATAAGTAGTTACAGACGATAAAATCTATATTTGGTTCTTCCGTTAACCGATTTGTGACAAATAGATTTTGATACCTCGCGTCCGGAATACACAAGCCGTTCCAATTCATTGATTCATATAAAGTAACCTATAATAGATTCTATTGAACATAATGTGTGTTGTTTATAGGCAATCTAGTTATTGGGAAGCTTCAAATAGCTGTAATTGAAGTTTTTAAATTGTTATTACTGTTGTAAATGATGATTATTCGTTATGCCAGTTTTCTATGTTTATTTATTGTTAAAAGTAGTTTGTGGGTAAAATAGGTACTTAATAATTTTACAATATTCTGACTATCATTGTTCCATACCCCTAGGCAAATGGACTGGCGACCTGAAAAGGGTGGGTCGGATAGACTGGATGCGGAAGGTGGAGAATCGGAAAAAATGGCGCACATTATGAGAAGCCTAAGTCCAGTAGTGGACCGCAGTCCGCAGTAGTCTAATTGATTGATTGAGTTTCTTATAGTCAGTCTAGCTAGAAGTAAGAAAGAAGCAAAGACACGCTAGAGATGTTGCTACCTGACCTGGTTCTGACATTGAATCATAAGATTTATTATTATCCTTTTCCGTGCGAAGTCGTATCGTGTCGCTAGTGACAAATCTATACTAAGAGTAATATACATATATTATAAATGCGTAAGTAACTCTATCTGTAACGCTTTCACGCCTAAACCACTGATCCAATTTTGATAAAATTTGGTAAGTTCTGTACTGACCAAATTTTATCAAAATCGGATCAGTGATTTAGGTCGTATCTCGTACAGAGGTAGATTAAACCTAGGGAAAGGAAATACGCTATGTTTGGTCGCGGTGGCCGACCATAAAGCAAACGTTGACATTTTGACATTATCGTTTATTTCTCAGTCAATAACTCAGCATCTGCTATATAATATTCAACACGAACTGACCTAATATTATCTCCCATCCCTCATATTAAGACGTAATATCCCACAAAGACATACCATTCATAACGCACTCAGCCACTGCAATGGCTGGCCAGATCAATCGGCTCATTGATTTTACTGTCCAATATTAGTCACGAAACCATTGAACTGCACTAAGATGCAACAGGAAGCGATCTACTTGAGTTATGGCTGCGTTATGTTACAACAAACTTGAATAAAGTACCTACTACTTAGTGTCTCTTTTGAATAAACTGGAACCAAAGTCAAACGTCCTGAAATTTCTATGATGGATTAAAAATAGTTATATGTTATACAAGAGTGCAAAGTTGCTTTTTAACCGCGTGCTCAGTTTTGATGACCGAGCAAGCGAAAGATTCTAAATTTGAATCACGAGCGTAGCGAGTGATTCACAAATTAGAATCTTGAGCGTTAGCGAGGGAATCAAAAGAGCACAAGGTGAAAAATCTTTGCACTCGAGTGCAACACGTAACTTTTCATCCCACCTCAGCGAGGAAATAATGAAATGCTTCTCCTTCCTAGCGTTAATTCCCAGTCGCATCCGAAGCTTTCGGCTCGGAGTCCGGGGTCCGCTTTACCAGTCTTAACTGCGGAATTGGCTGGGCCTCGATATTTTCCGTGCAGCGACTGCCATCTGACCTCCACAACCCAATGGTGACATTAGGCGATATCGAAGCATTGCAGCTAGACCGTTGTTGTTGAACTTTTAAGGGGTCCAACTACCCGTAACGACTGCCATAGTTGTTCGTATGGCATCCGTGACCGACGGCTTAACGTGCTCTCCAAGGCACGACCAGACCAATGCAAATACCCATTTTCGTGCATAAAAAATATTTGCATTGAGCGGGGATGGAACCCGTGCCTCCTGCGTAGCGGCCGCATTCACTACCACTACGCCACGGAGGCTGTATAATATGTGTAATAATACTAATAATAAAATACAAAAAAATAAAAATTCAACAACAATGTTCAACAATATGACGTGAAAAAAAAATTGATGCGCGCAAAGCAAATTAAAAAAAAAAGTAGGTACACCAAGGAGGTTCCGAGTCTGAGTTTTTCATAAATTAAAAAAAAAATTGTATGATAAATTCGGCACCATAGAGGTAGAAGTTAAGGTAACTGTACCAATGCTCGACACTTTAAGGAAAAATAAAATTTCAATCTAAAAAATTTAACAAATTAATTACAGCATGGTCGTTACATTCTTTTTTAACTGTTACAGCAACAATTAGACATTAACTTTTGCCCATAAAATCTTTAAAATCTATCATACTTTTACTTTAAATTAAATTATTATGCACTTGGTCGAAAACACCAATGCTAGACATCATTGTCCCAATGGTCCAAGTATGTCAATAACTTCAATATTTATAACGTTTATACTAAAATTAGTAATAATCATAACTTATAAACAAAAAAATCACACCTATAAAAATCAGTACCCTTGGCAAAAATCTTAAGAAATAACACGACCGTGTTCACGGAGTCACATTATTTGCTGTCAACAGTCTTTCTAAATTTACTTCGGATGGTGTTGCGAATATTTGAACATATCTTATAGATACCATTAGGCATCTTTTAAGTCAATAGTCTTATAAAACAAATGGATAATTTTCTCAAAATACTGGGTTTTGTTCGAAAGTGTCTAGCATTGGTACAGTGTCGAGCATTGGTACAGTTACCTTAATAGGTTTAATGATGTTTTGAGTTCACTAACCTAGTACACACGATGTTCTAAATTCAAATTTACTTTATCCTCTAGAGGATAAAAACGACTTTTACGCTCAGTTATCGAAGAGCAAAAATACTCTTTCCGAGATGGTGGGATGAAAAACACATTTTTTAATATTATTAAATCAGTAAAAATGATAGGATTTCGCAAGAAAACAAACATTTTGATATTCATAAGGCTTACTGGTTAGGGATAAATTTCGCCAGTGAAAACTCAGTGAAAAACCAATGAAAGGTGATTTAATCAAGCAGTTCAGTTTGACTTCACTGCAGTCACTTTCACAAATATTGGCTCTACCTTAAAAGATTGCAATTTCTTTATATAAAAGATGATTCTTTCTTTAGGCAGCTTAAACCTCAGTGAATAAATAAAAAAGTTTATACACAGGCTATGTTTCAATATTACAAGTACCAACATACACATACACCTCCAGTTTTAAAACTTCAAACTCCATAGTCTGAATACGTATCACACCTATGCCTCATTACGGCAGCTAATAAAAAGTTCAACATCTCGTAGTGTAATGTATGTACCTGAAAGCGAGTTCATTCAACTTTGACTAACAACCTCACTGTAAACAAATATGGCGGACGAACTCAAAGTTAGCACTGTTCGATCTTATTATGGTTGCGTTTGTTTTTGACGGCTCGGTTATTACCGAGTTATTAACTTGTGCTTTTAGCTTGATTAGTTTTGAAATTGCATAACAGTTAGTTAGTTTATGCACTTATGAGTTGTCAAAGCGTCATTTGAGTCTGTTCTTGAAATGAAAGCATTGCTTTCAAAGCAATCAAGTTGTATGGGTCCTTTCACCGAAACTTTATTCTACATACTAAACCACAGAGCTCGCGAACTCAGTAGTCCAGCAGAGTAACTGTGGAATTAACCCCTGAAAAATATATACGTGAGATTTAAAAATCTTTTCTAAAATAAAAGTAGCCTAAGTTCCGCATTTATTGAAAATCCTCGTTCTTTTTAACAATAGAAACTAACAAAAAAAGGTACTTCAATTTTATTTCTTCGTATAGATAGATCTATATTACAGGTACTTATGCCTTTATTAGTTTAACTTGTGGAGAAATATAAGTAAGTTTTTCTTCACGAGTTGAACTGTATGTAATAATATGTAATGTCAGAAATTTTTCAGACACCAAGGGAGAATCATGTCCGACCAGGATAGGCTAGGCAAGCTGAATGTTCATGTCTAGTTACGGGCAGCGGGCCAACAATTTGATGTTAAGACTTTTTACATTATGGTAATTAGCGTGAGAACTTTGATATCGAGATGTAGGATCAGTTAGCAGTTAGTGTGAAGCTGTTCACATTGTCTTTGCCTAATGGTGCTACATTACGTGTCACTATTTTAGAATTAAAAAATCATGATATTGTCGGCAGTTTACGCGCATATTACAATACAATACACATTGAAATAAGACTCATAATATATGGGAAATGTATATTATGATCCGTATCTGTGACGTATTGGTTGCTTGCATTGCTAACATAGCTGAAAAGTCGGGACTCGGGACCTGTGTAAAATTACATATAGAAATAAAAAAAATTACTTGACCCCGACGACGTATTGATTGTTCTTCGGCAACCAACGTACGTAAATTAATACATAACACCAAATAAATCGCAATAGAATCCATTGAAAATAGTTTTATTTTCCATTTCAGAATAAACTAAAAATAAAATTTGCTTGAAAAGCTTAATGGCAGTAGGTACTTAAATGCAGTAAAGGATCTAGGTACCTACTACATATCATTAAGCATTTGAGGAGGAAGATCGTGAACAGACGGCGAGCTGCTATCTCTGCCTAGTCTGTACGGAAACTGAGTACCCATATGTATGTCTGTTTTGCTCGGGAGTCTCGGGACACATATCTTGGGCAAAAAATCTCTCTATACGAGCAGTACACGTTTCTTGGGTGTCTTTTGAGGATAGCACGGGATCCTACGGCGGTTGACGAGAACAAATTCACCAAGCATAAATTATTACAAAATCCGCGGTCGCCAGAGCCTCGTTTATCTCGCGATTTAGGTCCAAGATACGTGTCCCGAAGTATAACTTGAATCTAATTCTATCAAGTGAACGAAAAACATAAGCAAATAGTCAAAAATCCTATCTTAACTTACGTAACACTGCCAAATAACAGCCAACATTCTCCTGTAAACCATCGAAACGTGGGCACTGTTCCAATCTAAAGTAACAAGCGCAAAGAATTCAGGAAAACAAGTTGTACAGCCAAATTGGGTTTACCTGATTGAGTCAATTGGAATATCTAAATCACGTCTCGGATGTATAATATAGAACGAAGTCTTCTGGCCGTCAAGCAGGATAGTGAGTCCATTTTTTAGCCATCCTGCCAGGGAAGGGACACTTCGTCTTTGTCTTACAAGTTAAACAGCATTTGGTGATGGATTCAAGTGGTTTTTCTGTTAACTGTTGTCAGGAATTTTCCCTCCTGCATTGCTGCATTAATATTTTCACCCTTTTCAACTTCCTACCTATCTTATACCTAAATGTGAAAGTTTGTGACGATGTCTGCTACTCAATCAAGCTCAAGAGGCTGTACAGATCCGGATGAAATTTGGTAGAGAGATAGATTCTAGTCTGCAGTAGCACATTATTATCCTCGCGGAGACGCGGACGTGAGCAGAGCTGCGGGCCACGGTTAGGAATTTGTACAAAATATCCTCATACATCGTGGTCTGAACACCACAACTTAAATTAGTTCCACTTTCCATCAGGTGGGTCGTGTGCTTGTCTGTCACCTAAGTGGTATAAAAAAAAAAAAAAAAATAGTATTTATTTTGAATGCTTACTCAAAATCTGTTGACAACACATGTAGCATTTGTACGGCCATTTATCTTGCTCCGACTAAATACGGAACACAAAACAAAAACAATATAATGTCGGCTCAATTTTAAACTTGACAAGTGTAAAATATTGTACGCGTATGCTAAGCTTGTACACATGAAAAATATTTGTTATGGTGATATCCGATGGGTAATTTTTTTTTGGTCATTATCATCTTTAATTTTTCATTCAAAGTGACGTCTAAACATAAAATTTAACATCATAGAATAACAGAATAATTAAGTATTTTCCTGAGTGAATAATCTTTCCAGTGAACCGTCACATGTCACCTTTACGAATCGAATGAAATAGGCCATAGGAATAGGAATCCCATTACTTATTCGATGACAAAAGGTAATACGAATACCTATTCTCTAAAAGTTTGTTTATTTAACTTGTGAAATCTGTAAGGCATTATTATCTTTGTGTTCAGAATTATAATGATGTGAAAAACGACTAACGACTGGGCCGGAAAAAAAATTCCGTCAGACTAAAAGAAAGTTTTCCGTTCGATAACAACCGTTTTGGAAGCTGACTAAAAAATTCTTAAGTCCGAAGAACCTAATTGAGGAGTTGTTCAAAAGTTCAATACAATACATGTTTCCCTTTTTCAGTGATGAATATAAATGGTGGTATTCTACCAATGGATTAAAACTTTGTAATTAGGTGCGTACTTATCTATTTATTAAATTCAATTTTGATGAGCAAATACGTCAGTAAGTAGGTAAAATCGATCCGAAATGAACGTATGTTCACTCATCCCGGATTGAGTTTCGGAAACTCGATATTTATGACTACTACCAAGACTCATTTTACTACCACACATTATATAGTGTGATATGGTATGAGGTACCAGTTTAATGCTAGATTAGTCACTAAATAAATAAATATACGTATGTATAGTGGCAATATTGTAGTACACGATTCTGTGGTAGTAGACTTGCGATCGACAGATCTGCCCCTAGACAAGTGGCAGTTCGTTGGCCAGCGTATTGTGAAAGAGAATGATGAATGTACCTATGTGATATGTGAAAAACACTCATGTGAAATGAAACCCTTTCATAATCCAAGTAAAAGGGGTACAAAAACTACGACTACCTTCTCTAATTTATGACCCCATGTTATGTTTAATTAGTAACAAGGGAAAGGGTGGAAAAAGTTGAAAATGGGTAAATATTCTTCGATATTACGTGACGACTATTGGGTTGTCGATGAAAAAACAAAGATTAAACGTCGCGTAGGTATATCTTTTGCTTTGATTTACTTAGCTATTACCACAGCGACTGCTATCTTGCCCCCAATCCCGAGAAGAAAGCCTGCGCCAAAGTATCATCCGTCAATCAGTAAGTGTACCGGCTAGCAAGTGGAGCTGGCTTGGACCCCTAGACACCCGCAATTACAGCATACTGCGGACTTCTAAACATTTGAAATCATTCTTTATCGAATAAAGAAAAGCAACCCATTACGTTTTAGTGATTCCCACAGTGACCGCAGTTTCCTTTGTCGTGCACGCTGTTGTACAGGCTTTTGTTCGTCTTGAGTGAACGCAGAATTCATTATTATGTGTAGCACCACGTCACCATAATGACCAGAAGTGTGGTCAGTGCACTTGTGGTAAATATAACGCTTACTTTTAGATCGGCCCGTGTGGTTCCCCTACTCTAGAGCACTATCCAGACCCAAACTCTTTGTTGTGTGTGAAATCTAAAAACCTGTTTACAATTCAAAAAAATATTATTTACCGATATCTAATATATAAAATTCCCGTGTCACAATGTTCCATACTCCTCCGAAATGACTTCACCATTTCTTATGAAATTTTTTATGCATATTCAGTAAGTCTGAGAATCGGCTACTATACTCTTTCAAACCCCTATGTGATAAGGGGTGTCTACCTCATTTTTTTTTTAATATATAAAAATTCTAAACCGCTCAAATGTAATACGCGCATAACTTCCCAATGACTGCACCAAATTGGATAATTCTTTTGTTTTGTGTGCGTTATTGTGTGGACAAGGTTTGAATAAGAAAATTAAATGGAAGGTGCAGCGGGAACGGGATCAAGCAGAAACGGGATTTGAATACCACGCGGGCCGAAAATATGGCGGTACGAAGTTCGCCGGGTCAGCCAGTTAATTTGTATTTTTGACAAGAACTCTGAAGAGATCGCAATAAAAAGGAGTAATCTGGGATCTGCCCCCTAGACATGCTGTGGCAATTTCGTTGACCGGCGTAAATTGTAAAATAGAATGATGAATGAAATTGAATGATGTATAATATTGATACGTATTTTGACGTTTATGACGTGTATGACAGTCATCAACGTATGTCAATCCCGTACATTGCTCAATCTATTCTACAAACGTATTGAGCTGGAGAAGTATGTAGACTGCAGTATTAACCCACGAGTTCACCCGTTATATCTCTCACCAACATCCACGTGGACAAACTAATGAACTCGTAAGCAAAAAATTGATATCATAGATTTTAGACCGGTGAGAAAACAATATTATGTTATTAGATATCCGATATTATGCATGTAGACGAGTACTTTGCTAAAAATAAACAATTGCTACATGGAAATATAATATGACATTCCATTAAGCCTAATAAAAGTGAACGTGTTACTTTATGACGAGTGTATACATCACTGGAACCCCTCGCAAGCACACCCCTATCGACGGTAGCGAAGTGTCAGGGGTCGAGTTACCGTGTTGTATTGTCACATCACTAGCATGTTTTTTTTTAAATGCAATGTAAACAAAAGGTACAGTCACCCACAGAAGTTATACATACATAACATAAACTCACGCCTATATCCCCGAAGGGGTAGGCAGATGTGCTAGCACCCACATTTCGCCGTTTATGTTTAGGTCCCAATGTAATAGGTGGCGAGCCTATTGCCATTAACCGGGCACTTATAAACCTGCGATAAATACACAGAAGTTGATTAACACTAATACATTTTCAAATGATCTTTACTTTTCGTTCGATCGGGATTGATCTTTTATGGATCAATAAACAATTTATGTAGTAGGTAGTGATTCTTTTCGAATCTTCAGAGCCCTAGTTTTTTTTTATATTTCATGTTTCGTATTTCATGAAAGGTATAGAAGAGCTTAAACAATTCGTAATATGGAAGGTGTTAACTATTAGAACTATCGGGATATTTACCATATTTTGTTTGGAGTTTCGGATATTTGAATGTGAACGACCATGAAAGTTTAAATACCTATATGGAAGGTGTTAAGTTAGACTTCTTACGAACAACATGTGGTGACGACAAAGGTGACGGCAGCCATCGACTCACCCACCAGTCTGTCAACTTTAGAATAGCGGTAGCCATCGTCAGTTCCCTTAGTATAGGAGCCAGTTGGAAAGAGTTTTAAAAATATGTAATAACCTCGTCAACTTTCACTTTTGAGGGCGACTGTACCATAATATAAAAGTGTTGATGGCGTGCGTGACAGTTTTGGAGTGATCGAGTTCAATTAAGTTAATGTAGGCGGAAGTTATAAAAATTAATGTTGGCAAGGAGCTATTTATTAAAATAATCTCGTTATTTATGTGGTGTTTGGCATGACTACTGCTGATAAGAATATTTTATGGACATGCCAATCAAAATCTTACTAATTATCTAGGCTACTGAGTAAATAACCTAGAAATAATTTTCTAGGACATTTTACACAAAGCGTTATCTATACCCAGTGTACGTTTGAAAAGCTTGCAAGCTTGTCAAGCAAGAATATTAGCAACCGAAATTACTAATATTCCCTCTAACCCCAGCTAAGCTAAATTGCTTGTTTTAGAAGTAGGTTTGCGTCGGTAGTGTAGTGTAGGATCTGAACCAGGGACCTTTCGATCGCAACGCCGACTCCTTAACTACTAAACTACCGACGGCGCTTGGTTTGGGGATTCTAGAATGCTGATTAACCTACTTAAGACTTTAATTAATTAATTTTAAATATATACATATTTACTTGTCTTACTATGAAACAGCGAGGGTTATCCTGTATTATTCTATGATGTGTGCAAAGATCTGATGCCGATAGACACCTTAAACAAATACATCATCATCATCATCATCATTTCAGCCATAGGAAGTCCACTGCTGGACATAGGCCTCCCCTATAGATCTCCAATAAGACCGGTTGGAAGCGGCTCGCATCCAGCGCGTTCCCAAATACATATAACTGTTGAAATAAAGACCCACCAAAATATGTCAAGATTTGATAACACATCTTCCTACATGTAAAACCTCCTTGGCATACAAGTGGACATTATTAAAAATATTAAAACGATTAAAACGAAACAGTTAACACAAAAGCACTGGCCAGTAATAAGATTCAATGCAGACGCCTTTGGAATCCATTAAAAAAGTAACAAATTCTACACACGCGTTCTACAATGGCGTACCGACGTGGACAGTAATAAAATTCAGTTTTTATCGACGTCGCGTGTTTCCTTACACAGTTGCACACCGACAACTGACCAACCTTTTAACTTCATTGAGAGTTATTATTAATTACGTAATGCATTCTCAAATCATTCTTCACTTACACCATAAATCACTAATTTATATTTGTTACAGCCTTCCGTTTTGTAACTTACAGAACGGCAGGCTTTGGTGAAAGGTAATCAATTTAAATACAAAAGTCGGTAAGTGGGGCATCGCCTTCCGAAAAGGGCCAGCTTGAAAGAGTTGGCCCTGGGTCGGCCTGGGTGCAAGAGATATGTCTCAGCCAAACTCACCTCCGGCAACCAGCGACCCACAGACGACGTGCGTTTTAGTCGGTCCTGGTCGACATAACCGCCCCTGCCGGCTCCGAGGGAGTATCCATGGAGATTTTGTGCACGATAAAAGAAAAAATAGGGCATCGCGCTTGGTTGCAAGTTGCAATTTAACTGGATCTGTAGGCTTTTGCTGAAAGGATCCTCTCCATGTTACAGAGTGAAACTTGAGAGCGAGTGGTGCTGTGGCTGTTTAACGTAGCTGAGAGTCTCAGCAATCACTGAGACTGAGGCCAACACAAATTATGAACTCCCCGAAATCACAGATTACCTGAAGAGGCGGCTGAAATCCCCGAATCTAGCAATCTCGTCTATCCGAGGTTCGATAACGTATTTCAAACATTGAAGAATACTACCACTGAAGTCTAATGTCAAATTATAACATAAAAACACAATCTAAATAGACTTGAAAAATTGATGTCGAGGTTAACCTGACCCAAAGCAAATACAGACGAATGTATTCATTAAGTCCTTTGACCATTGCTTCAATAAGTAATCAGGTCGCCTGAATCCAGCCTAATTGCTCTGAATTTTTAACAGAATAATGAATCGTCCATGCTTGGTAAGTTAGTTACGTATTTAAATACATTCTCGCCGGAGATTTCCAGTCTAGTTATATTATCTAAAAACTGCATTCAATATTTGAAGTTCGTAAAACTACAGTCTAAATTTCTGCAGCTGAAAATTTCGTTTTAAATGTCCTGAGTATAACTTGATTGCAACGACTGTGGTAACTGTAATCATCTCTTATCCAGAACAGACATTCATTAATTTTATCATTTACCTGCCTCTGTCGTCCCATGTGGAGCTGGCTGCACGGAACTATCGGAAATTACTACATCTATTTTAATTGATGCATAATTGATATAACTATTCTATATGTGGTATTTCCAGCAAACCTAACATCATAACTCAAATACTTTGAGAATAATAGAAGCTGTAAAAAATGAACGAAGTCAGATAGTGAGACAGAGGAGAAATAATAATTTCCCGTGGGAGCAAATGGACTGATTGCTGTTGGAGAGCCTGGTGAGATGTTATTTATTCATGGCTGCTTTTTGTTTCGAAATATTCGAAAGATATGATATATATTAGAGAACTAGACACTATACATTCATGTATGTAGTTCCAAGTCCATAGTAACTTTTTAGCCTGATGGTTATCAGAAAGGAAGTCAAACACACACACACACAGTTTTAGGAAACTTTCCGAAATTAGACAAAAAGTTAGCAGGTGAGATTGGCTTGAACCTTGAAGATCTTTGTGGGGCCCCAAAAATACCTTGATGAGGTCTAAAAAGAACCCTTTGTGCTCCATGGTATTTGGTGGGACCTCAAAAACACTTTAGTGAGGCTCAAAAAGAACCCTTGGTAGGTACTCCAGAGACTTTGGTGGGACCGCAAAAACACACGTCGCCTGAAGTAAACTGGAGTCAAAATCTCAGGAAGGAGAGTCACCAGTCACGTCTCTGTACACGTACTCTGTATTACAATGGTGGCGCTCAGCTTGACGGCCTCATCAGATGATTTTTCACGCCCCGCTTAAAGGACCCGGGACTGTATAAAGAAGGAAATACTTGAGCTGGTAAGGAATTCCAGGTTTTAATGGTGCGGCAAAGGAAAGAGTCGTCGAACCGGTTGGATCTTGATGGAATATTCTGCACCGTTTGCGATACATTGCCTTGCAGTAGTAGTAATTTGATCAAAGTATCCTCTGAAACAGCCGCGGCGTCCATACAATCAATGCCGTTCCCATGTTCGTCATCCAAAATCAAACTGAGTAACTCACATAATTATCACAATTATCTATTAACATACAATGTGCGTTGATCTTGATCTCATTACGAGTTATACCAAGTTCACGGGTGCGTGGGATCGATGCCTTGGGAAACAATCGAACTCGTTTGAAGATAAACGGAAGCTTCTTGGAACTTAACTGGATGGTTTAATTACATGTTTGTAAACTATGACATATGTTTTTGTGGGGAAACAAAGTCTTTGTCGGGTGCGTTGATGATGCCGCTTATGGTGAAACAATTGTTGTTTTTAACCAAGTTCAGAAAATAGAGGAATTTTTCAAGATTATACGAATTCTTTCTTAGCAAAGTCCTATTCTACCTTGTTAATTTATATACTACTAGCTTATGCCCGCGGCTCCGCCCGCGTGGATGTCGGTTATCGCGACCAAACATAGCCTATGTCCTTTCTAAAGGTCTAATCTACCTCTATAGCAAATTTCATCAAAATCGGTTCAGTGGTTTAGGCGTGAAAGCGTAACAGACAGACAGACAGTTACTTTCGCATTTATAATATTAGTATGGAGTATGGATATGGAAGTATGGATTTATTATTATTATTATTCATACATTTTTTATAGGTATGGTATGTAAACTATGTTTAGTAGGAAAATTCCCATGGATAGTTATGTCGGACTCCAACCCACTATAACCGCACGCTGTCTTTGGGTCTTCAGTTGCCGGAGATGAGATAGCCAGGAACATATCTCTCGCACCCCGGTTGACCCAGGGCCATTTCTGAATGCGAGATGGTTCCCCTTCGGGTCGGGTGTGGGAACTACGAAGTCCCCGTCTTGCCTCCGGATGTGGGGAGGCGCGCTTGCAAGGTTAGTCTAGTCAGGGATTTTCATTACAAAGTCACTACAATGCTAATAATCATTATACCATTAAGTACATGAATAAAAATGTACTCATGCATGTACCTCAATATCTAGTAGGTAGTATATTTCAATTCTGTGCACACAGCGCCACAGAAACCCACTCCGCAATTTCACCTTTAATTTCAGTAAGTGCTGTACAGCAATAATTTACCCGTCTACTCCTTAATGTGTATTGCAGAACCAGGAACAGACCGACTGGGAACAAAATGATACAATTGCTAAATTGCAATCGAACTGCTCACCAATTAATAGGGGTCAATGAACGAACTTCGTGAAATGGCGGTTTAATTTCCTTCCCGCCCATTTAGTTGTTTTTTTTCTTGCACTGTGAACGAAAGCGCATTTCCTCGTGCCACCCCGTTGCAATCTATATCAGTTAAGTCTGTGGTTAAGTATTGAAGTTCTCTCAAAAGGATTGTTGAAAGAAGGTATTTGGAGAGTTGATCTGTCAAAAACAGACTGTGTTCGCTAATAGTAGTGTAAAAGTGGATTTAGACCAAACGAACATAGAGCTACAACTAAAACAAGAGCAAGAGCAAAGAGCATTCTTGATATTTTAGGCATTCGCTCGTCTCATGAAAATCAGCCTTAAGATTTACATTGAGTAGTTTTTACCTGGACTCTTCTCTGTTGTGATTGTACTTATACGAAATTGTATATTTTTTACCAAAATGTGATTGGCACGTAAATTTTTAAAAGCCCCCGACATGGGCTCATAATCTATAAACGCCTTAATTTCATAAATAATAGTTAAGATCTCATCAGATAATTTCTCATCAAAAACAATGCATTTTTTAAGAGCTGTGAACACATAACAGATACACACTTGGACCTTATAATACCCTCTTTATGCACCGGGGGTTAAAAGCAAAAGACTTAAGCGAACAATATTCACTAACATATCTAAAACGTTCATAAAGAAACCTTCGGACCCGAGAATTCGCTAATTTGATTAACGCAATCAAGGAGCCATGGAGGTGACCTAATCACCGCCAATCCTACTTCATTGGACTCATTTAGCGTTTGGTGCTCCCGAATACAAGAAGGCCGTTACACATCGGAATATTTGTGCCTCGTGACAATACGAGTCGTTCAATTATTTTTATTGCTTTAATGAAATGTAGACCATGTTTAGAGTCCACCAAATCTAAGACCATTCATTCGTCTTAGATTTGGTGTACTCTAATCATGTTTAGAACTATCTTTGAGCGTACATTGTTCACTGGACCAAAACCTGGGGTGTGCAACAACAGGGGCGTCACCACTCGTGCTGCCGACCCTGAAGAAACCTTCTAACTTTTTGAAGAACCCCATATTGTAGTTGCTTGGAAAACCACAGCTATGCTGTGACTGTGACGCATGATTGGGCATCGTGGTGCACAATCGGCTTTTAGCTCGCTTCGAAGGAAATGTGGTGTAGCAATGAACTATTCATCATTAGGTACACGAACATCCGGAACATCTATGTGATTATGGTCTACAGTTGCACATTGGATAGCATGCTAATACAATAAGCTGCAGGGAGCGTTACAAACCCGTACAGAATGAAGATAATTTTATTTTATCTCTCATTATGTCTACTCTCTTCGGTATCTTTGTTCATCCTTTGTGACCTTTTATCAAATTCTTTAGAGTTTACAAGACAAAACTTTTGTTCTTTATCAGTACATTTCTAAGTCAATAGACACTTATCGTAATAGTTATCGTCTCACTCTTATTTGTAGCAACTACGTAAGTAGGTACATTAAAGTAATTTGTAGTGAATAATCACAAAGTTATTTTTAATTTCTTTAATTATGGAGTCACACTTTTACACACAGATAATATAATATAACGCCAGTGTCATGTAAGTTGATAAGTTATTTGCATATGATTTTTCAATATTATGCAACACTGTCCAACGTAACGCAGGAACGCAGGTTCCCTTACTTATAAAATGTGCCCTACATCCATACTGCCGTCGTAATTAAAAAGGGCACAACTAACATTTTATGCCAAATTGAGTTATATACATATTCGGAATCAGGAAAAAAAGGTCTATCTGCCCAATTTTTTGTGTATTTTTAGCAACAAAATAAACAGAGATAGCATAAGTTTATAGGGCACAAATGCACCATTTTTCAAGTTTTTGTAAGGAAAAAGGTCACATTGTGACATATGTCTTCTATTTTATAATTATGGTTTTAACATTTCTAATTGACAAGGCATAATCGATGCATTTCAATATAGAAAGGGCTTATGTGGTATTTGTGCCAATTTTTTTACCAATACCGTAGCAAGAAACGTAAAAGAAAAGGCACAACTGGCAGTTATGCCTTTACTATTTACTCCACACCTTATAATTTCATATGAAAATATACACACTAGCGGAAATGCCTTTCCTACTTAACATCTGTGAAGAGAGTGCTGAAGTGAAGGGGGCGAGGTATGCGTAGGATTGCACGGATTGCGCCAGTTGTGCCTGACGTGTCAAGACGAGTCCTCGCCTGTCGGCGCGACGCTCTGGTAAGATTGTATTTTTTTACTTATTTCTAACTACCTTGTTCTATTGTACAGGCCCATCTCGCTTCTGAGTCATGTTTACAAGCTGTTTTCAAGGGTCATTACGAACCGTCTCGAGCGCAGGCTTGATGACTTCCAGCCTTCCGAACAAGCCGGTTTCCGAAGAGGCTACAGTACCATAGACCACATCCATACGCTGCGGCAAGTTATACAGAAGACCGAAGAGTATAATTTGCCACTTTGGTTAGCGTTCGTGGACTATGAGAAAGCCTTTGATTTGGTCGAGACATGGGCTGTGCTTGAGTCTCTCCAGCGGTGCCATATTGACTATCGGTACATCGAAGTGTTGAAGTGTTTGTATAATAACGCCACCATGTCGGTCCGAGTACAGGAACAGAGTTCGAAGGCGATCCCTTTGAAAAGAGGAGTAAGACAGGGAGACGTGATATCTCCTAAACTGTTTACGGCCACTTTGGAGAACGCCTTCAAGCTCCTGGAATGGAAAGGATTCGGCATCAATATTAATGGCGAATACATCACTCACCTCCGGTTTGCCGACGATATTGTAGTCATGGCAGAATCGATGGAAGATCTCAACACAATGCTCGATGGCCTCAACCGAGTTTCTCAACAGGTGGGTCTTAAAATGAACATGGACAAGACGAAGGTTATGTGTAATGCCCATGTTGTACCCACCCCAATATCTGTTGAGAGCTCGGTTCTTGAAGTTGTTGACTCGTACGTCTACCTAGGACAAGTAGTCCAGTTAGGTAGGTCCGACTTCAAGAAAGAGGTCAGTCGCCGAATCCAACTCGGCTGGGCAGCGTTCGGAAAATTGCGTAATATCTTCTCGTCCGACATACCTCAGTGTCTCAAGTCGAAAGTTTTCGACCAGTGTGTGTTACCAGTGATGACTTATGGCACTGAAACGTGGTCTCTCACTATGGGCCTTATGAGTGGGCTCAAAGTAGCCCAACGAGCTATGGAGAGGGCCATGCTCGGAGTCTCTCTGCGAGATCGAATCAGAAACGAGGAGATCCGTAGAAGAACCAAGATTACCGACATAGCCCAGAGGATCAGCAACTTGAAATGGCAGTGGGCAGGGCACATAGCTCGGAGGACTGATGACCGATGGGGTCGAAAAGTTCTCGAGTGGAGGCCACGTATCGGCAAACGCAGCGTAGGACATCCACCCACAAGGTGGACAGACGACCTTATCAAGGCCGCGGGAACGCGCTGGATGCGAGCCGCTTCCAACCGGTCTTATTGGAGATCTAATAGGGGAGGCCTATGTCCAGCAGTGGACTTCCTATGGCTGAAATGATGAAAATGATGAATTAAGAATCAAGATATATTATCTTTGTAAACTTTTTTGAAATAAACGTTGATTTTCTTATAACTAATTTATTTTATTCTTAGAGAAGTTTAGTATTTTCTAATATTTTACTTTTCATCGTAACTGATAATAATACGATGAAAAGGCACAATTTAATAAAAGTGCCTTTTCATTGTAAAATTCAAAAATGTTACTCAAAATTTTATATTGAAAAGGCATATTTCCTTGTATATGCCTTTTAAACGTAACATGATTGATTTTATCCTATTTTTTATGTTAAGATGAAACGAATTATGCTAATTATCAATTATATGCATTAAAATTATAATAAAAGTTTGCTATGGTCATATACGTACTATACAAATGCAAGTATTACCATTCGCAGAATTTTGGAAAATATAGTTTAGTGGGGTATTTTTCAACAAAAACAAAAAAAAAGTTTAATCTCTATTTTCTCAATATTTACAAAATGTTAGTTGTGCCCTTTTTAATTACGACGGCAGCATACTATCCATATCCATACTAATATTATAAATGCGAAAGTAACTCTGTCAGTCTGTCTGTCTGTCACGCTTTCACGCCTAAACCACTGAACCGATTTTGATGAAATTTGATATAGAGGTAGATTAGACCTTGAGAAAGGACATAGGCTATGTTTGTTCGCGATAACCGATATCCACGCGGGCGGAGCTGCGGGCAAAAGCCAGTTTAATAATATTTATGAATTACCTATGTAATGCTTATAAGAAAATACATCTTTACTTAAACTTTTCTTAATAACAGGCCATTGCCTTTTGAACACAGTAAGTAGCAAGCTAGGGTATAAGTAACCCAGCTAAAAGTCAATAAGATTTTTCACGAACAAATGACCGCGCCGTCACATAAATTTCCAACCAACAAAGGAAGTTTTGTAGTTTACAGCTTGATTTTATATGTATTTTAGTATGTGGATGTAAAATACAGTCAATATAAGCACACTGTTGTGTTTCCTCATTATCTGAATGCGGATCAAAAATAAAGAGGATTAAAGAATCTATCTAAGAACTGTTCAATTAGTTATTAGAGAGTAAAAACATTCGGTCCAATTGAGAATTTCATTTTTGCAGGTCGTCGCATCAAAATGTTAGTGTTCAACGTGTTTACGCACCTCCGCCAACCCCTGCGGAGATATAAAAACGCGGACTTCTTTGAAAAAGTTATGGAACTGTTGATATAGGTGCCTACATATAAACCGAAGGCCCACAGACGGCGTGCGTTTTAGTCGGTTCGAGTACGACATAGACATAACCCGCCCGCCCCCTGGGCTCCGGCTCCGGTGAGAGAGGTACCCATGGGGATTTTTCGCACGATAAAAAAAATGGTACCTACATCCATCCCTTTGACATAAGAACAAACAAACAAAATAATGATTTGATTACATTATAACATATAAATACGGTTATGAGAGTTATTTTTCGTACGGTTACGTTACCATAAAAAATACAAATAAAAAAAATGGTCGCGCTAAACAAATTTCTGGAAGCAGAAAAAACTACACGGTCTCGTTCAAATTAATTAACAACCAGTATTCTTACAATATCAGTTGAGTAATTCGTTAGTTGCAGTCCTACCATTAAATCAACACCGAATACTGTTGATTTTAATATCAACTTTTTATAGCCCGTCTTAAATAGTGATGGGAAACCAACAGACTATGCAACAGGCTATAATTATTATTATTATATGTAATTATTTTACTTACTAATAATAGACATTCTCGTAACCGATAATTTCCTTTTCGTTTGATTCCGATAGCTCCGCTAAGCCATCCAGGGACGTAGGTTGCGAGGAAAATGCCTAATTAGCTAACCTTATACTTTGGTAATTATAACCAAGACGAAGTGAGTCGGTTCTAATCTGACATGACTGACGGAGGTGGGATTGCCGCATAAAAAAAGAAAGGGACCTTACTAAACCACAGACGAAATTTCGTCAAAATTAGAGGTTGGCTTAAGAGGAGTTAGGACACGACTAATAAATATAATTAGACTTTGTGAGAAAGGAGAGCGATGGTCGAACGCGTATTGTAATGGGAATTTAGAGTATGTATGTAGCAAGAACACGGCGACATCGGTTCTAGAAAAAACTCAAACGAAACCTATAGAATACAATAGATAAACGAACTCTATAGATAGTAGAAATGATATCGCAATTTAACTCGACTTAATCACAGTTATTTTCACACGTGAAATCTTCGCAACACTAGCGATATGCATCACCGATTGTATTAATTTTGATTTAGTCTCGACCGAAACTCAGAGCTGTCGTTATGCACGTACAGTCGGCGCTTTTGTTAACACCTTGGCTAATGTCATTTTATGGTAAATATACACTTCGACAGTGTCACAAGGATACGATTTTACTGCCTAAAGCGAAGCGGAAAAAGACCAAATCTTCATAATATAGAGATTGCCCGACAAAGCACGCAAAGAAAACTAATAGGAACAGCATTGAACGTTTTTATACGTACACACTCGAGCCTTTATTTTCCTAAAGTTGAAGAATGCCTCATCTTCAGGAATCACTTCGGTATTTCTCAGCTTTTCAATCAGGTTCGACAAATAAAATAGCGATCAGACTTCGAGAACCGCCGTTCAATCGATCCCGTTCCCGTGTGGCAGAGACAGACGGGAAATTGAAAAATTAGGACTATTACCACCCTATTCCTACTATTGTCACTCCTGTAATCGACGATCAATATGAAAGTTAGTGAAACAATTGAGTTGCAAATATGATAGTTCCCAACTTTGAACGAGGTAACCGTAGTCTACAGTTACGAGGTGGGTAGAAATTAAAGAATGCCCAGCCAGCTAAATCTGTGCACACATAAATCTCTGCAAGGTGCTCCCAGCTGACGATAAATGCAGTGATAATGACAGATAAACCACCGTTATTTAGTACCCTCGACCTCTATAAATTTCACAGTATGGACCATTTTTTTTTTAATTTATACCAACGTACTAGTGAAAGCAGATTCAGATATTGCATTGCTGTTGCTGCTTAGTACGTTTCCTTTTCCGACGAGGAAACCAGTCAGTTCCTTGAATCT
Organism: Eilema depressum; assembly: GCA_914767945.1. Lineage (NCBI taxonomy): Eukaryota > Metazoa > Arthropoda > Insecta > Lepidoptera > Erebidae > Eilema > Eilema depressum. The sequence continues at coordinate 12,451,133 of OU612033.1, read as the reverse complement.
TGCCAGGTTCAAGAAGATCTGGATTATTGAATTTTTCAAAAGTTAGTACAGTCAAAAAGGTTCTTGATTGTGATTTGCTAGGAGAGAATATAAAGGTAAATATATTATGTTGAAATACTAATTTGCGGAATATTGTCGCTGAAGCAGTAAGTGGTTGTTATACGATATCTATACGAGTAAAACAGTGAGAGAAGCGAAGTTAATTGCTGGAGGCTCATTAATTGATTTATGTTAAGTAGTTCCTCATTGTACTTGTATGCAAGGAATTTGGGTAGGGAATTATTATAATGAAAATTTAATTGGATTTAGTAGAATGTTCCAAGCTGTAGCTTAATTTGTATCTATAATCAAATGGAGAATGAATACTTAATCCAGCGTCAAAATAAGACTTACAACATCATGTTTTTAGATCATAATGGTGAGGTGTACCTAATTGTTTTTAAATGATCTCCCATCCAACTAGTAACAGTATAAGTAGTAGTTTTAACAAATTACATTTTGAATTTTAACATGATTAATGCCTTCTTGTAAGAATACGGTAGTAATTACAAAAGACAGACAAAGTTATACACCATCATGAGCATGATACATCAAAACGATGATTACTTACTGTTTTCGTTAATAGAAACCTTTTATCAGCGAAAGTTTTCGTAGGAGATGAATATAAAGTTGATAATAAGTCGTGAAGACGATTCCCATGGTAGGTTCTCACGCGGCGTCACACCCTGTGAGCAATAGCGATGTATGTAATAGCTACTCAAATTGCTTCGGGGTTGGCCGGCCTTTGACCCCGCACACGTCACTACTTTTAGTAGTAGTTGTATGTAAATTAATATGGTTTTGCTGACTACCTAGTCTATTAACCAAAATGTTATTTTTATGAATGTGAAACGGCTGCAGATGGATGAAAATTTGTATTCAGAATATAGGTTTTACTTTTTTTAAGTACGTGTCTTAGTAGGCAAGTGCTTTTGGTATGGATATGGATTTTACTAAAAAAAATTATAAACGTTAAGTATTTGGTTATAAATAAATATAAGTAACGCTATTTTGTAAGTTTTGAAGAACATGTAATTTTAGCAGTACCTAATGTTTGTTAATTTTAGCATACTGGACACCGGCGCCTATTTACTTACTTCTTAGTAACCTTCTAGTAACTCTGGATGTAGCTTGAAAACCTGGCTGCCAAAAATATGACTAACCTACCTGCCACTTACATATTAAAAAGTTTGCAAGTTCGTTTGTCAATCATATTAATACGACTAGAAATAATCTAATATATAAAATTCTCGTGTCACAAATGTGCGTAATCGAACTCCTCCGAAACGGCTTGACCGATTTTGATGAAATTTTTTGTGCTTATCCGGTATCTATGAGAATCGGCCAACATCTATTTTTCATCCCCCTAAATGTTAAGGGTGGTCCACCCCTTAATTTTTATTTTTATTTTTCAGACAAAATTTTTTGTTTTTATTTTTTTATGATACATCATACAAAAATACATGCAACCCTAAATTTTCACCCCTCTACGATCAACCCTTATTTTTTTTTGTGAATTATAAACTTTAATCTTCTAATATATAAAATTCTTCTGTCACGGGGTGCGTAATCGAACTCCTCCGAAACGGCTCGACCGATTTTGATGAAATTTTTTGTGCTTATCCGGTATCTATGAGAATCGGCCAACATCTATTTTTCATCCCCCTAAGTGATAAGGGTGCAGCGGGAACGGGATTTGAATACCACGCGGGCCGAAAATATGGCGGTACGAAGTTCGCCGGGGCAGCTAGTTAAAAAATATAATTGGTTCATACTATGTAACGGGTGGCGCAAAAGTAAAGACCCTATTTGGTTCGGCTATAACATTTTTTCTAAATTAGAAAACTAGATTTAGGTTTTTTTAAATGTATATTTGTACCATTAAATTTCGTACCATTAGGATTTAAAGATGATGTCTTTTAAATGGTGACCTCCAGAGTTGATACATTTGAGCCCTATTTATGACATTTTGCATAACTTGCCGTAACACTACCTGCGATATGTTCGTTATTTCTTGACGAATGTTTTCTTTTAGAGCTGCGAGAGTCTGTGGCTTGTTCACATACACCCGAGATTTCAAAAAACCCCAAAGAAAGAAGTCTGGACTGGTCAGATCGGGTGATCTTGCAGGCCAAGGCAAATCGCCAAAACGAGAGATAACTCGGCCTGGAAAAGCGTTTGACACAATTATTCCACGTTCTTGGGGAGTAAAACGGTCCATGTTTATTTTCAGTGTATTTTACATTTGTTCACTACACAATTTTCAACAACAGAATGACAGAAAATTTCATATAAAAAAAATAAAGGTATTTTCTTTGGTGCCACTACTTTTGCGCCACCCGTTATAAACCACCGACCATATTATGTGTCTTTAGCAATTATCTATACTTTCTAAAGCCCACACGAATGAAAACAGGGAGGCTGATACGCTGGAAGCGGGTGCTCAATTTGACAGATGTTTTCAATAATTTCGCGCGCATATTGAGAATGCATTTTTTTTATGGACTGCAAAAACATCTGCCTCCCGCCAAATATAATAAAACATTTAAGTTTTTAATGTCGAGACAGGTGCTAACGCTGGCACTCAAGACATTGTGAAGAATTTTTTTCTTTTTAAAGGCCATTTAAACGTAATAATAACAACCGTTATTATCATCATCTTAGCGTTCCAGTTGCATCTGAGGCTTTCACCCCGGAGCCCGGGATCCGCATGGGTACAGTACTGTACTCCACCTCATTTTAATTTGCCTCGTACGGTATTAATGGAAACGACTATACGACAATATCTCAACGCAGAGAGTAAAGCCCGAGCCAGTACTTCATCTGGCAATCTCCAGGTGTACTGACTTGCAGGTGAGTTGGCGAAGCCGTGAATATAATTTTTAGTATTTTTATTCGACTCCATTATGTGTGTCCAATTACAATGTTCCATATTTGAATGTGACTTAACAACCGTTATGTCACATTCAAATATGGAAGTGATATTAAACCGTTAAGTTTTATAGTACTTACATCATGATTGGTTCAGTAAACTGTCTTATTTATTTCCAATTATTTTAGAAGTATAATCGTTTCCCTTACAACGTACGCAAAATTGTGAACCAGTTATGTGCGCAAGTACCGTGTGAAAAGAAAAACGGACATATAAATTGAAACGCAATAATGATAGGTCCTTAAACTTAAAAACTTAAATTTAATCTGAATCTGAATCTAAACATTAAACTGAAGGTGACACGGTAAATAATAACTGGGTACCTATACAGTAACCATCGATATATTGTTATAACTATGCTGTGGTATGTAATACAGTCACGCTTCTTTCTCATTGGTCTGGGGAGAGACCACTTGTTTCCACCTGCTATGATCCTGGCATACATTTCTCGCGTCTTCTACTCTCGCGTATTCTTGACATGTCATTTCTTTAAAATGCCTTCGATCTGATTGACATACGTATGTCTAGGTCGACCCCTATCCGGATGCCCATTCATCCTCGCTTCATAAACAAATGTAGTTATAGTAGTTTCTGAGACCTGTGCTCAGTGTGCTCCTAGGTGAAGTCCTGGTTGCATCAACCAGGCCATCACGTTCAGATGATGATGGTGATGATGATGATGACTAAGTAGTCTCTAGACTGCATTTCACTGATGATAAGAACCGAGATCAAGTTGAACTAAACTCCGTTAACTACTGCATTTTACTCAATGACATTCATTGATTGCAAGCTGAAAGATCAGTTTAGTTAAACTGATTTTCATTGATGAAATTCAGTTTTATTTCCGAGCCCGACCCACATACTACTAATAGGTGTTTTGGACTGGGTAACTAAAACTATATAAGAAATCGTACATTAATCATTTATTTATGCCTCTGGCAAAAGCCTTAGCCTTGTAGCACCATTGCATTCACCAATTAAATTTGAAGAAAATTTAACACAGTCAGCTGTTCAAGCTCATAATGTGAAATGAACAATTATTTAATTTAAAAGAGCAAAGATTTTTGTGTTATCTCTCTCAAAAATTGCTTATTATGCTAACACAGTCAGCTGTTCAAGCTCATAATGTGAAATGAACAATTACTTATTTAATTTAAAAGAGCAAAGATTTTTGTGTTATCTCTCTCAAAAATTGCTTATTATGCTATGCTTAGTATGCTAAGTTGATTCTGTGAAACTGCGAGTAAACGACATATTTGCGAAATAAAGTCTAATATTATGTGTAATGTGTATGTTAAATTCACGGGACTTTAGACGTGTATTACACAAAAAGGCAAGAGGCATAAGGAGTAATCAAGGCAAAATGGCTTAAAGCGTAATCAAGGCTAATTTCGACGCTCAACTTTTGCTCCCTTTTTATATAATTCACGCCGTAGACTCATGTACAAAGTCTATTTGAGGCAAAATGGCAAAATGGGGACACCGTTGTTCCCATACCCGAAGCGGCCATCTCGGAACCGCATATGGCCCAAGGTCAAGGTCAAGGTCAGAAAATTATATGTCCTACTCATCATAAGGCACTTAAAGTTTAGTTGGTTTGAGTTCGTTACAACTGCCCCGCCACGAATAAAAAGGGATTAGGTACTCGCATTTTTTTTGAGTTTATGATTTTGCGAATGGGTCCCGCTATGAAACATTTTCCGGTCTTTTTAGGGTATTGTTGCTTAACTTCTTTGCAGTTGGACTTCTTAATTTTTGAATAATTGATTCATTGCTGTCCTGTCTACTACGTATAACTTAAAAGCTTGCATTATTTACTATGACATGTAAAACAAAAAGGTACACAGATAAGTTAATTAATATTCTGTGTTGGCCGCCAAGCGTATTCATAACTCCTCGCCTTGACATTGAGTCGTGGCCATTCGTGGCCTCACAATAAACTAACAACAAATAACTTCTTAGGTAATTAATTTCATGACAGTGTAACTTAATACGTTAAGAGATAAGATGGTATTATGAACTTTTGGAATGAAATACCTGCTATGAATTGTTGTGTGTGGTTGTGAATTAGCTTAAAATTGTGTGTGTTTTCTATCCAGCATCATAATCACTTCGTTAGTGTCAGAGTCCTGACTTGGACCCAATCCATAGTTTAAGAACCTTAGAGTCCGGAATCCAGACTCTTACTCATCATTTCCATAATTTGGTTTGGTTCGCTTTTACGAGAGTGACTGCCGTCTGACCGCTCAAACTTGAGCGTGCGAGAACCTGCGCCTGAGCGTCGTCCGTCAATCATCCATCAGGTACACAGGCACAACACAGGGTAGTTGAGGTTGGCTCTGGCCCCGAAGACCTTGGTAGGGCTCCTGAATTACAGTTTTAATATCAGTATTTTTTTTAATATTGCACTTTACAGTGTTAACGCAATATGCGTTACAAGTGTGCAAATCAGATATCGCTATTGCGTTACAAATAGTTATAGAATCGTTTATCTACGGTTACACAATATTAAATCAATGCGTTTTCCTGTTAGTAAAAAAATATCACTAATACGTCCAAATTGAGATTTTATCGTTTATAAAGGTTGATAGAGAAATCAATCGTTAACAGTTTCAACAGATTAAGATGCTCGTTGGAAAAGTTATAGTAACTGGGTTTTAGTTTAGAGCTATTAGGATTTTCACCATGTATTGTTTGGAGTGCCCAATATTTCGGTGCTGTGCATTGCAAGCACCATGATCACGGAGGAACTGGAGTAATGGCAGTAAACGGTGAAAAAGAATTAATTTTATAAAAACGTTAAAATCTCAATTTCGAAGTATGTATTGTATTAGTGATATTTTTATAATACATGGAAAATATCCCGATAGATCTAAGCTCTAATAGTAACGTAAACGATCATGATGGTTTAAATACCTATGAAACTTTGTAACAAACTGGTCCATACATGGATGCTGCTTTACATAGGACTTAGGAGTAAAGCCTTCTCTGTAAAACCCATCAAATACCTAAAAACTGATGAACTAAAATTACCCTAAGAATAGGTAGGTATCTCCCTTCATCCGAATGCCAATCTCAGTCGCATCCAAAGCCCACAGATTGAAGCCCGGGGGTCTGCCTTTTGCAGGACGCATTTCGCGCTTTCACTGACTTTTTGTGGTTCCTATGAACACGACTGTTGCCTGACCTATGATACGAAAGCCTGCACCAGAGGCTTGCAGATGAATTTGGCTTAACCCCGAATCAAAGTTTCACTGAACTTGAACATCCGTTCGTACCTACCGATAAATTTTGTAAACTTTTAAGAAAAATAGCCAAGATAACTCTAAAACTATGTTGGAATGATGCAATACCCAACTACTGAATTGCCAAGATAATGTCAAGTTAAGATTGGCTTCACGCTTCTGTTCAAATTATCATGGCTGGACCCTGACCCAGTGGAGAACGTGCGAATCGAACGATTTGAACGTAGCCTGACAGGTAGATGACCGATTTCGATCGCTTCTAGATGCTGTGGCCACCTTTGATCCTGAACCTTCAAATATTCTGACAACTGGGAGCTACCATAAAACAGCCGAAATTTCATGTGCCAGCTTCGGATCCGGTGCAGAATAAATATGTTTTTCGAGAATTTCATGGCCATCCAGGCCAGGTCTTATCGATTTAGATTAAAAAAGTGAATACCCAAAGTTTCTTTCACACTTTTTCCTATAAAAATTGATAGGAATAATTTTAATTGAGTTAAATACTGGTCTAATCATCGATTAAAGTTGAAAATCAAGGTGGAACACTACGTACTTGATGTAATTGTGACGTATAGATGTTGCTGATGTCCTGGAGTAAATAGTTTCGGCAATAGGGATGCGGGATTCTAAGTAAACTGGAACTTTTTTTGAGTTAAAGGATTGGCAAGGCAACACGAACTGTTTACCAATAGGTTAACTTGAGCTAACTTAACCTCTTGAAACAAAGTAGTGGTAAGTAATCTACATAAAAACAGAAATCGTTTTTGTGCGTCTCGATTCAATAAACGTTGAACAATTATTTTGTAACGTCAGATGCAACTGTACTCCAAAATGTTGTAACTAGGACTACGACAAATGACTCAAAAACTATTCTATTTATAACTGTTAAGCTGAATACATTATCTTCTTCTCGTTGACACGTACACGCAAGTAATTTGCGTGTTGGACAGGAGACAATCCACGGTTTTTGTATCCGTTTACACTAGCTAACGACTTCGCAGTAAACGATGGACATTTTCTTTGTGAAATTCTCGGAACCAGGCTGACAGAAATGTATCATGTGTACACTGGATTGACATGCGTATTGTGTAACAATCTTGAAATCTTGTATTGTGCCCATGTATCACTAGATTGTACCTATACAGCTATTTTACTAATTATGTAAGACGAATTTGAAATCAGTACCTTTTAGTATTGAAAGTCCCTGATATTCTTGCTTGTTTTTATTACTTCTGAAGTTAATTTAGTCAGGTGGTCTACAAGTTTGTTAAATTGGATATTTGTTACTTAATTGCGCTTAAACGGCTAACATGAATCTGATGTTAATAAATGCTAGTTTTGTTAGTCCCTGATATTACTTTTCCTTGCTAGTTTAAATTATTTCTGAAGTTCATTCGCAGTCAGGTGACCTGAAAGTTTGTTATGTTGGATGTTTGTAACTTAATCACGCTCGAACCGCTGAACAGATTTGGCTGAAATTTAGCGCAGGGAATAGATTGTTGTCTGAAATAACAAATTAGTTACTTTTTATCCCCGAAGTCCCTTTCATCTCGCAAACCCATGGGTTCCCTTATCCTAATTTAAACATCAACCACAAACAACTGGAACTGGATTCCAGGAGTTATCATTATCTTAGCCATACATAGTAAGTCCATAATATCTTAATAGAGGCCCCTTCCGACTTCAAAAATTAACGGTCTTGCGCGGCCCCTATCCAAACAGCCCCTCGCGTCTTTGACAAGGTCGTCGGCTCATGAAGTAATCTAGTCCACTCAGTATAATTTCACGCTAGGCATTTTAGTCCGCTATTCAAGAAGAGCCTAATTTCTCTTGAGTTGTCTGAACATAATTGGACGGTGGAAATTTCAAATGACGTAAGCTTATAAGTACTTACTTAGTCGTAAGGGACAGACAGTGTTTCTCTTAAGACAAAAAGTCCCTTAATGACATGCCATCATAAGAGACAAGGGAGTTACGACATTTGAAAATTTCACCGACGAATTGAATTTGCTTGCTTACTTGATAACCTTAGAGAATTATTACTCTAAGATGGTGATAGACAGTTTAATTGACACGAATAAGAAAATTATTCCCTCTGATTTTCAGAACCGGTTAACAATTCAGAGGATAAAAAATAACTATTGACCGTAACCGTTGCATGACTCGTTATATAATTATGTTTTATGGAGTTTAATCTAAATACATCATACCTTATTGCATATTTATGTCATTCCGTGATTAATCGAGAAATTCAACATTGGATTTGATGCCACTAAATAACTTCACTATAAAATGTCTCAGTTATAAAAGTGAATTATTTGGCTTAGGCCCCGCTCGCCCCCTGAATCTCGACCCTTGCGATTAAAATGCTTCACTCGCCCCTTTTTTTATTATTTTGGTGTAGTGAATCGCCCCTTGCCACGGGGCGAGTTAAAAATTGACATTTAAATAAATATTCTGGTGCTGTGAATCGCCCCTTGAGGTATTTCTTTTGAAATAAGCCGTGAAATGGTACAGTCAGACAGAAAAATGTACACTTAAATGAAAATTACCATGTTTGATGTCTGTGATATTATTATCACCAACTACGTACACTAAGTTTTTGCTACCTGGCTTACCTATTAGGTAGAACAAAAGGAACGTTTTCAAGGGTCCAATAAACAAAAGCTTTGTTAAAATAGGTCGGAGAGAGACATATATATAATGCTTTCTCTTTCTAAGTTCGTATTATAATGTGGAAGGTATGTGTTTTGCGATATTTGCGTAGTGGTTTATAGTCTGTTTTTTTTTTTATCTTAGATACTAAATTGACAAGTGCAAATGTCAAATTGTGAAATAACGATACCAGCTTTGTATTTAGTGGTGTACTCGAAAGTCGAAACTATCGACAATGTTTGCTGCCTAGATACAGGTGGTTTGGCTATAATGTATTTTAAGAGAAAAGTTAAATATAAAATGTTTATAAGTTTTTTATCCGACGCAAAGGAATAGTAATGTGTTTATTTGTATGTTCCTTTATTAAACTCTATACATACCAAACGCCTGGCCCGATTTTTAAGATTCACACATTCACTCACCGGACTAAGAGGAATCGATTGCGATTGGACGCCTTATTGTGAAAATCAAAAAAAAAATTAAAGTCAACAAACTATGTCAAGTGGGGTATCGTTGAATAGGTATTTAAAAATCATTTCAGTTTTTTCTCATCATTTTTCGATTTAACTTACCGTTTAGGATCCATATCGATTTAAAGTTGCGCTACAACTCATCATCATCATCTGCATATAGACGTATTCTCCTGATTGCATCCGTGGCCAAGATGACCTCGAAGCTCAGGGTCCGTTTTCCGGCTCTTCCTTCTCTACTTCGCACGATCTTGGGCGTCCATGGTAGTGAGACCATTAGCACGCATATCAACCTCCACGACGTCAAGCCAGGACTTCTTTGGCCTACCCCTTTTACCTGGACCCGGCAGGGGTACCATTGCCAGGCATTTGTTCCCCACGTAGCCTGGCGGTTGCCGCAAGCCATGGCCGCACCAGCGAAGGCGGCTCTCTTGCATTTTATCCCCGATGTCACGGACATGGAGGCTGCCGCGTATACGAGAGCTCCGTACGCGATCTTTATGCGTAACACCGCACATCCACCGCAACATTTTCATCTCCGTGACACGCAGCTCTTGCTTGTGTCGCTCGAGCAGCGGCCACGCCTCACAACCATGCAAGAGGGCAGGCCTAATGATCGTCTTATAGACCTGCCCCTTCAACCTGACTGGCATTTTGGGATCACAAGTGACGCCAGTCATTTCTCGCCACTTGGCCCACGCGGCAGCAATGCGTGCCTTGATGTCGTGGTCGATCTCACCGGTCACATGAAGTACAGATCCCAGGTACTTAACCTGGTCCGTGCGCTCGACCAAATCATCGCCTATGCGGACGGGTGTGGGATCTGTGGAGTTTAACGCTAAGTATTCTGTCTTCGCTACATTTAGCTTCAGACCACCGTTCTCAAGCGCTTCTTTCCATCCTTTCACGCGTCGCACCAATCTGCTCCTGTCCGCGTCCATATGGCACGGAGGCTGCTCATGTGAGTTTCTAATGCTGTCCGACAAAACATCTAATACCACGCTGAACAGGTAAGGACTAAGGACGGATCCTTGGTGTACCCCGACGGTGATGGGGAAGGCTCTCGAGTCGCCAACAGCTGTAGCTGCAGCAGTCCGAACCACGGAACCGGAATCGTAGTACATGTCTCGGATGGTGTCAACTATTCTAATATATTAATTTAGACAGTAGAAATTTACGATGAAAAGACGAAATCTTCGCATGACTGTATGGAAGAAAATTGAAAACGATTACAAAAATTATAACTAAAAAGTTTTAAATACAATAAATTATTGAAACTTGTGTTGATCTTTTTAGTATCAGTCGAATTCTTGTTTTTATTTTGATTTTAAATTTAAATTAGAGTACCAAAAAATTTAAAATACCGTAATTTACATACCTACAATTTTCAGATTCTAAGACTAGTATAGCGTCATCTTTGTCGATAGTCTCTGCAGATCGATTAAATGAAACTTATGAAGCCTTAAGTAAGTTAGATTTTTACAATGACAACCCAAGTGACGCAAAATGGACGCCATTTTGTTTCAATGACAATATACCTATTTAAGTTTTGTTTAATTTAGGTAACTTGCATACCGAATTTAAATTAGTATTTTATAAATTTTATAGATTAACCTACAAATATTTGTAGTAAATTTAATTTATCGATAAATTTCGATACTGGTGGCACATGACTATTTTTTAATTGCACCGAAAACCGACAACACAGTTAATGTCAAATAAGATCTGAGATTAAAAAACAGACTATAGTAGTGATTAGTGACATCTAAGTGCAACAGAATATGCACAATATTTAAGAGTATTGTGATATTGTGTATATGTTATAGGCAATGTATATAATGCAGGCATTCTATACAATACCTAGGAAATGTATAGAATGCTGGGGTCGTTCAGGCAATGTATGAAATATCATTTCATGTTTAAACTATTTTACACTTTGCCTAGAAAATGTATAGAATACCTAGGCATTGTATAGAATGCCGGTCGAAGCATAGGTAATGTATGTAATCTATTTTTCTTCTCTATGATTTAATTAGATACCTAGATACTAATCTTTTGAGAGCTAATCCTAATTTCAACTTCCACCAGCAGGCAGTGCTGATAAGACATTTGTGTTCTATTGGTAGGTATGCCTAAGTACCTACGTGTTTTTTTTGCGTAGAATATTTCTCACATAGCAGTGAATTTCTATTGGCCACGGCAACCACTCTCTTACCGTCATCCCTGTGCTTGACAGCCACCTAACCTGATGGAAAGAGAGTTGTTACCGTGGCCTATAGAAGTTCTGCATGGTTAAAAAAAAATAACCACGAAGGCTAATGCTGGAGCACCGCTCCGCCTTCTAACCTAATCTATCCAAGTCGGAATGATCAGTTTTTCTTTCAGCAGTAATATCCATTTTTCAAATCCATAGAGGGCTTCTTAAAGGATCGCAAATAAATGACGCTTTGTTAATCTATTACTTTGTTTGCTAACAGTACTTATTTATCAAGGTGAGACGAATTTTCGCACATGAAATATCATTTTAAAGAGACGAATTTACAACAACCCGTCCATTATACACATTGCCTGATGAGCTTCGGGCATTTAATACAACACCTCGGCAATGTATGAAATTAATCGTATTATACACATTGCCTGAACGTTTTAGGCAATGTATAGAATGCCTAGGCATTCTATACAATGCCGGATTATACACATTGCCTATAACATAATATATAAATTTTGGATTGAAAGTCAGGTAAGTTTGTATTACAATCGTATTATGATATTTTATGTAAATTAAATTTGCAAAATAGTTTTATTCTTTACTTTTTGTTTGGCTTTTATTTAGTATTCGTTTTAATATCGCTTTCCGCTTTATTCACAAATGAATATTCGAATTTTTGACTTAAATACTTCTTTAGTCGGCAAACTAAATCGTATTCTGCCTACTAAAACAATAGTATCTTGTTGGTATTGACACGGTATTGATAGATTGAAATAATGTTAACGTTGAAAAACGTGACGTTAAAAAAAGGATAAACAATACTACAAATTAATTCGTTTTCCTATGCGCGCGCATATAACAATGGCGATCGGCCATATTTAAAAGAATGAGGTTTGTTTTACTCTGGTTTTTTTTCTGTACTTAGAGAAAAAAAAAAGTTAAATTTGAGTGAAAATTTTGTTTATTATACAAGTATTACAAGTTGAAAATATTTATTTAAATACGAAAATGCATCAAATGACCATACAATAGGCATATTAATTTATTCGTACTATTAAACACGTTATTTTTTGTATCGAAACTTTTTTATAAACATAGAAACTTTACCTATAAAATTTAAAAAATAATCTATAACTCACTTGTGAATAATAGCAATGAAAAAGTCACAGTTTGATAATAGGTATCATTACGTACCTAATTGCGGTGAAATAATAGCAATGTTAGGAGCAGGTGTGTTGTAAAACTCTTTATTGCTGACAGTACTTTTAACCTACTAACAATCGGGGGCGATTTTGGGTATCTAATGTTCAAGGGGGCGAGTTGCAACATTAAAGCAGTCGGGGGCAAGATCCACGGGGCGAGCCAGGCCTAAGCCAATTATTTTCGCTGTAGCGAAAGTTAGGTAGTACTTAAAGCACGAGTTTTGTAGATAGTCCTTTTGGCTTTACTAGTCAATGAAATGATAAGTATTATTAGTATTTAAATGATAAGTAAGTACCTATAAGAAAGTGTTATATTATTATTGAGTTCGTAAATAGGTACAAGTCTTGGAAAGGCCTGAAATTACCTTCTCAAAAGATGCAGTTTCCATTATCATAATTATATTCACTGAATTCCAAGTAAGTATAAGGCTCAGACTCAGACTAAGTTATATAACTAACATCTGTGGAAGTAGATCTACTGTATTTTAAAATAGGTCATGGACTTGTGAAGCAGAGGCCAACGAGGTACCTACTGAACAATAATTGCTTTGTACATTTAGGCTCTCGATCGTTTTTGTGGTTTTGAATTTAAGAATAACCCGTACTCAATAGCCTATTGATTCCTATAACGTATACTAGGCGGGGTCAATTTCCGAACGCACCCGCATAAAATACACAACTTACTAAAACCATAGAGAAGTTTTAGTCGATTTTAATCCTTACGTCCACAGTAATAAAGGTCGAATGTCATATTTAAATGCACCATTTATCTTGGTAAAGCAACAAATTATTGTCTCATAACAATCTATTCTCTGCCCCCTTTTGGACGGTGGTCATGCAATTTTTCAATCAATTCAGAATTGGTGGTGTTTCGTGCGAAGCAGACATTACTTTGTTAGGTTTCGACATTTTCGGCAAACTGATTGAGTTTACCGTTTCGTGAGGATTAGACATATTACTTAGCTTTTCTTACGTTAACTGTTTTTGTCATGACACTCATTAGTCTGACTAAGATTAAACTTTGTCACATTGATGTTTTTTGTTGAATATTCTAAAAACTTTGAAATAACCTTGAAACATCTACGATAGATAACAGTACAAAAAAAAAAGGATCAGTAGGTATAATAACGTTCAAATAACATAATTACACCGCTTAGCCCAATTTATAGTTTTTCTTGGGTTTCTAGTTTGAATACAAATAAATCGAAGAAGGAAACGTTTAATTCCATACAGCCAGTAGGTAGGGTAGGGTTTTGTTAGTGTTCAGTCACTTCTGTGGGCGACTGTACCAATTGAAATATAAAATTCAATAGGTAACCCTTTTTGGCAGTTGGGTATAAATTCCTGAGATGAAATCTGTTCTCAGAATGCCATTGGATCTCGTTGAGTAGGTAGGCAGTTTAAGAAAAGCACAATTTTTATATTAGTAGGTACTTACCTACTTATTTACTTACTAGCTTTTTCGTAGAAGTTATTGTTGTTAAAAAAATGTTCACATTACATTTTATAAATTACTTATACCTACAAGTAGCCTCAAGTAGGTAAGTTAACTACCTTACACCATAAAGAGCAAACAAGTAAATTATTTCTTTGAACCAATAAAAACATACAGGTACGAGTACATTACAATAACAGTGGGTTACCTACCCGCCTACCTATATGTATATAATATTTAGGTAGGTACCTACTAAATTAGTAGTAGGTACTAATTAAGTACGTAATATAGGTAGGTAGTTACTAATCGCAGCTGCAAATCTGCAGACGTAGTAGGTAGGTAGGTACTATTATTTATTGTGTCTGCCATCGATATTGTACCTTAACATGAGTCTGCAGTCTTTTGGCTGTGACTTTTAATACCTACATGTAAACCTCCGAAATGGGGTGTACGTCCAGGTCCACCTACAAACAACCTACAGGACGGAACCCAAGCCAACCAGACCTGGTAGTCGGTAGGTTAGATGCTTACATCTACTGATCAACGGCCAATACTCTGGTGCAAGCTTTCCTCTCGAAGTTGAGAGGTCAAACGGCAGTCGCTTCCGTTAAAGTCAACATAAGTTCAGTAAAAAGTGATTAAGTAGAAAAAGCAGGAACGCGAAGTCCAGGTTCCTTGGATGCACATGCAACTCATGCAAACGAGAATACCACTAGGGATGATGGGATGAAGTTCCTCTCGAACATAATATAAAATCAAACCGACTACTAACTGGTATTCCTAATCCTACCAGCTTTATGAATATTTGAAACTTTCGGCACTTTCGGGTCAGATAGGTACCTAGGTTAGGTTACGAAGAAACGCATTGGATCAGGTTAGGAAATTCTCAAGTTTTAAATGATATTTTGTTTTCCCATAATGCAGCTTCAATCGCTAGTAAGTAGGTAGCTAGGTACCTATAAAAAATATAGAATTGTCAATGTTGTTCCATTGGTAGATATTTTCGTGTGTAAGCAGTTAGGCCGAATTACTCATCAACACGGCTTCCTAAGCATTTCCTGAACGTAGTTAAAAAAAACAAGATTTCTATTTACTTACCATTGACAATGAATCTATGTCTGTCGTTCAGAAGTTCCTTGTTCAATTTCGGACATTCCTTGCTCAGAACAACACACAATTCATTCAACTTCACACCGCTTTGTTTACTAACAACTTCAATAAAATAATTACACTTATCACTATCTGCCGCGGTCGAAATCAACTCGAAATCGTTTAAATTAAAAATACCTTTTTTAACTAAAACGTCTAGTATATTTGTATCGCATAATTCTCGTAATAAAATGTGTTTATGGCGAAGCAAACCGGCGCGAACATCGCCTACGGCGGCCATCGTTCAACTAAAACTAACGGGCGGCGGGTGGCGGGCTGTCGGCGAAAAAAAAGTCCATTCAATCGCCCCATTCAGACGGGGAACAGATGCGAGCGTGTAGGTATGTCTGTTCTGTTCCACTTGGGTATTATGGGCTATGGGTATGGGCGTAGTATATTACTTACTCTGTGGGTATGGGTTACGACTTTGGTTACCATACCCTTGAAAAGGCCCCTGTTTTTTTATATTTACCCTATGTCCCTTTCTTTCAATAGATGAGCGAAAGAGATTTAGATTAGAATAATGTTTTAAGTTGACTTGATAAGATAGTTAAAAGACAAAGTTCAAGTTTAGTACCTAGGTATTTGTATTAGAGCAGAATATTATAAAAATCAACGTAATAGGACCGTAAAGTTATCTTACCGTGGCAATGGTTAGGTAGGCACTCCGCACTTCATTATTGCTCAGATGTTATAACTTATAATAGGTATGACATGTCATTGGCTAGGTCAGTGGTTCTCAAACTTTTTAAATGACGGAACCCTTTTGGGAAGCAAAATACTTGATGGAACCCTACAATAAAACAATTATTTTTATAAGTGTATTCTTTATTAATCAGCATAATAAAAGTACAATGTATCAGTTACTAATTATTATTTACTTCACCACTTGGTAAGGACAATAATAGAAAACATTAAAAAAGAAAAAATCTAACTAGTGGGAGGTATGAAACTGTTTTTTATTTTTCATCAATTGCTTGATATCAGGTTTGATGGAAGAAAGTTGGAGTCTCATATCAGCTTCGGCGTCCAGTCTATTGCGATATTTTGTTTTCGTGGCTGCGTAGGTAGAGAATCCTGTTTCGCACAAATATGTAGTTGGGAACGGGAGAAGAATATCCAGAGCCATTTGGCCAAGCATTGCATATTCATCTTGGATTCTGCACCAAAAATCATTAAGAGGCGTCGTTTTGAACAATGACTCCATACTTGTGTCTGATGACATTTCTAAAAGAGATTCATATATCTCATTTGACATGTTTTCAGGCTTTTCCAACTTGGGTAAAAAAGGATTATGAATCCAGGAGTTCACTTTAATTTTTGTATTGTGTTCTTCGGGAAAATACTTTTCAAAAGATGCGCGCATCGAACTGAGATATTGGACCAATTCTTCAAACACATTATCTTCAAACATTTCTGAGTCGTTTTCGCTAACAAACTCACTGAGTAATGTAAAACTTTCTATTACTTTCTTACCAATGCAAATGATCCAAAAATCTAATTTTCTTTTAAAAGCAGTTATTTTATTATAGGCCTGAAACACTGTTGTCTGTTTACCTTGCAACGATAAATTTAATTCGTTAAGTTTTTGAAAGATATCCGCCATAAAAGACAATCGGAACAACCAAGTTTTATCATACAAACGGTCCTTCAAATTAAAAGAAGTATCTGCTGAAAGAAACATTTGTAACTCGGCTCTAAGTTCAAATAGCCTTGTTAAAGTTTTTCCCCGAGACAGCCATCGCACTTCTGTATGGAGCAGCAGTGTTTTATGTTTGCTGCCATAATCTTCACACAATAATGAGAACAATCGGGATTGTAGAGGTCGTGATTTGATAAAATTAATTATTTTTACCGCTTCATCCATAACTAATTTTAGATTAGACGGCATTTGCTTCATCGCAAGTGCTTGTCTATGCAGAATACAATGACTGGAACTACAATTAGGCGCTTTATTTTTCATTCGTGACACTGCTCCTGCTGTTTTACCTGTCATCGCCTTGGCCCCATCTGTACAAATGTCAATGCAATTTTATTGTTCCAACTGAGATTATGTTCTTCAAAAAATATATTTATTTTATTAAAAATTTCTTCCCCGGTAGTGTTTGTAAGCAGCGATGAACACATAAGCATGTCTTCTTCAAAAGAACTTTTATATGGATATCTCACAATAACCAGCAGGATAGCCAAACCAGCGACATCAGTCGACTCGTCCATTTGCAAAGCGAATCGTGTATTTTGTAGACGTGTAACTAGTTCTTGTTTGACGTAGCTTGCCAGATCATGGATTCGTCGTGAAAAAGTATCGTTTGATAGCGGAACAGTAGAAAGATGCTTTGCAGATTTTTCATCAAGCATACATTTTGTTATGTCTAATACACATGGTTTTATTAATTTCTCAGCGATAGTGTGCGCTTCACCTGCTTGTGCAATGCGATAGCTAACTAAATATGATGCCTCCGTGGCCTTTTCGTTGGTAGTTTGTGTTACATGCATCATATTTTTTTGACTTTCTAATAACTGATCTTTTTTGCGAACAAAAAATTCTTTATTCTTGTCTTTAGTCTCGGGGTGTACGGTTTCTAAATGTCGACGCAATTTGGCAGGTGCCATGGAACTATTAGGAAGCAGTTTACTACAGAGCATGCAGAGAGGTGAGCCGTTGGAATCAACAAATCCGAAACTGATATAAGATTCATCATACTTCCTTTTTTTCGTCTTTGAAACCGTCGAGCTTGACGTCGTGGCACTCGTGGCATCATCTTCTGGATCGGTGATTGCTAAATTCTCCGCGCGCATTGCTTTTGAACATTCAGCGTCATTAGAAGATGTTGTTGGAACACGTTTAACACCTTTAAGCCAACGTTCCATTCTTCTTTATTTATAATGTTACAAGTCAGGATAGTGGGGTTTAAATAATGCACAATCGTTACTGCGTATAAGAGACTAAATTTAGAACCTACAGGGAAGAAATGTATAAAACTGAGACAACAGAATACAGCAGGCAGTAAAACAATGACCACTAGTTTCTCGCTAGCGAGCTTGTAAGTAGGTAGTAACTTATCGCTCCGAACGCTAATCATCAAGTGACGACGCCAACGCGCGATCGCCGCTTTTATACTTAGTCCTAGACTCGATCTCAAATATTCTCGAAAATACTCGAGTCGGCACCTTTGATAAACCAAAAGCAAAAATAAAAACAGAAATTTAAAAATAGCGTTGTAAACAATATCGACTTTATCCTTTGAAGTTAGAGACGAAAGTCGCTTGTTGACAACTATAGCGTCTAATTCAGAGGCGGCTTTTATCAAAGAGACTGAGCGCTTACAAGTATACTACCCGCTCGTTTTAAGTTTGCCGCTGGCGATAGGTATGAGTGTATGACGTTCGAAATTTTTTATTTAATTGTAACAATAAAAATTGTGTACGTTAGATATTTGGGTAAAACTATGACACATTATAAGTTTTGTTGTCACGTGGGGGAGGGTACGTGCATTCCACAGACCGGCAAACTTAGAGCGAACGCGTTGTACAAGTATAAAATTGTTGAGACCAAACTTATGAGATATTGTACCAGCTAATGTAACACAAGCTTATACAAATACAAATAAATAAATAAATAACATTCATAGCGTTTTGTCTCCGCGCGGCCGCGGAGTCCGCACAGCCGTGGAGCGACCAGAGAGAGGTGTTTTGATTTTTTTATTTCTAAATTCTTGCGGAACCCCGACAGAGGTATCACGGAACCCTAGGGTTCCGCGGAACACACTTAGAGTTTAGCTGGGCTAGGTACATAGATAGTAGATACATACCTACCTGGTTTACTGATGTGAGTGATGAATGATGAAGTAGGTAGGTAGGTAAGTACATGTATGTACCTGCCTAGGTACAATACAATCAACGTCAAAAGTTGATCAGAATGATCTACAACGATAATAAAATGAATGAAAGACTCGTGATGACGTAGCGGTTGTATTCAACTGATAAGTCAAAGGTCGCGGGTTCGATTTCCGCCCAGTGCAAATACTTATATGCATGAATATTTATATTATATTTGCATAAGTCTGCGTGTTTTTGTGTATAACATAATATTATAAGTATTAAAAAAGAATCCGTAACACAAGCTAGTTAAGCTATATGCTTACTTTGGGTCTACATAGCGCTGCGCTGTGTACCTACTTATAATGTCCTTTAATATTTATTTACTAGTGGCCCACGCCTAGCCTAGCACACAATGACAATGGCTAGCCATGAGACATAATAGGCCACTAGACGCCTTAGGTAGTAAACTTTTCTACTATGCCTGACATTAAGCCGTTGATTGCAGTGAATGTGTTGCATTGCATGCAATCATGGTCGAATTGGATCATTATTATTAACAGTGCTTACGTTCTGGCATTGACTGCACGACCAGACTTTTATTTACGAACATTGGAAACAATATGTTTAGGGTCAATTTCACTAAAGCAGCGGCCGTCATCGACAGGGGCTTTTTGAGGCAAAGTTTTAGAAATCACTTTGAATCTTATCCACAGAAGAATACGTTTAGTCATTTAAAGGTAGGTATAGTAGGAGCAGCGCAAGATGTCGCACGGGCGTCGCGTCTGTACGATAAGTCTTCTCATATTCAACGACTTCATCATCTTCATTGATCTTCCCTTAAAAAAATAAAGAAATTTCTTTACTTTGGTCGAAGCTTCTCTCAACTTTTGTGGCCGGTGCGGGCGGCTAGAATTATTTACAAGGTTGCGAACTCAGGCTCCCGGCACCGCGCTACCCCTCCTTTACCTTCAAATAACTCTTTCTCCTGTAGATAGGGTTCAGAATGGTTTGTAATATTTTTAATGTATGGTTAATATGGGGTTCTTCAAGAAGGGCATTAGAAGGTTTCATCAGGGTCGGCAACACGAGTGTGACGCCCCTGGTGTTGCATACGTCCATATGCCACGGTAACCACTATCCATCAGGTGGGACGTGTGCTTGTCTGCCACCTAAGTGGTATAAAAAAAACCACTGGAACAGCATCTGCCGCTGCCGGCCGCTGCTCTTCCAGTGGAAACTAACCTTTAGATTAGACTCCGTAGACTACAGACATTTTTTTTATCCCCAATCCCGATCCGTTGTCGGGTTGGGCTGTTTGAAATAGGTATTAGTATTTCAAATAGCTTTCTGGATCGATTTAATGAGAGATAAGTAAGACAGAATCTTTTTCTATCGTCTAGGTAGGTAAGTAAGGTCATACCTACCTACTATTTATAGTACCTACCATAGTGGGACTAAAAAGTCAGAATCCAAGAGTCAATTCAATACTAAGCTTGCATTTTGAAGCTAGAAGTCCACTCTCCTAGTTCTATTTAATTTGGTCTAATTTTTATGGTTGCTACTGCCTTATGCAAAAAGTAAAGCAAAAGAATACATATTTACAAAATAGAACGGTATGTAGGTAATAGGTATATAGGATTCTAAACTAGTCTAACAACTCGTTACATAAGTTCTTGTAATGCACATTTTGTAGCAGGTTTAGATAAATCTCAGAAATGGCGTGTTATATATATTTTCCTTGTACGATATTAAGCAGGAAGTCGTTAACATGTAATAAATAAAATGGACTGATAACTTGTTGTGATGATTTTATTGGATAATTGCTCGTGAAAAACAATGTTTTTGGTGTTTGTAGCAACTTGTTACCCCATTGCCCCAGTGCACCTCAAATTCTGGGTACCTAATGAATGATAGTAATGTGGTAGTGCCCTCGTTCGAGGTGACAATACTTTTTTTGTATGGAAAACCCTAGTGAATCTAGTGATAACCCCGCGCCGCCCGGTGTAAGACTGATTGGAGGGCGAGGCGCTAGCGCTGGCGCTAACGGAAGCACAAAAGTAGAATGTAAAACACGGTATAACCCGCGCCACGTATCTTGGACCTAAATCGTAAGACATACGAGGCTCTGGCGCCCGCGGATTGCTTTGTAATAGTCTATGCTTGGTGAATTTGAGTTCGTCTACCGCAGTAGCATCCCGTGCTATCCTCAAAAGACACCCAAGAAATGTGTACTGCGGGTATAGGGCACATTTAGAGCACATTTTAGGTCCAAGATACGTGGCGCGGGTTATATTTGGGGCGTGGCGGATTCTGACACAAAGTCTTTATGATGATGATGATGACCGGCTGCCAGCCAGTGGGGAAGGCTATGTTGGACTGTTGGACTTTTTCTTCATCCTAGCGTTAATCGCAGTCGCATCCGAAGCTTTCACCTCGGAGTCTGGAGACCAGTTCACCAGTCTTACTGTGGATTTGGCTGGACCTCGATATTTTCCGTGAATCTACTGCCATTTGACCTCCACAAGTCAATAGCGATATTGGTCGTAATCGAAGCAATGCAGCTAGACCAGTTGTTGGACTTTTTTAGGGCTCCAATTACCCGTGACGACTACTGCCATAGATGTTCGTATGGCATCCGCGACTTATGGGCTTAACGTGCTCTACGAGGCGCCACCATAGCCATAATAAGGCACACAAATATTTGCACTGAGTGAGGATCGAACCCGCGCTTCCTGCGTAGCTGCCGCGTTCACTACTGCCACGAGCCACGACACAGAGGCTGTTTATGTCGGACTCAAACCTACTAAAACCGCACATCGTTTCAGCTCATATAACGCCGTGTAAGGTGGCATAATAAGGCACTTCTCTCGCACCTTGACTGACGCCGGACCATCTACAGCTTTAAGATGCCTCTAAGTCTAAGCCCCCCTCGGGAGGTATCATAATGTACCTATTATACCTACCTATTTATTAATACGCTGTAGTTTTCTTACATTACAATCTTAAATAGACCAGACCAGAGGACCCGGTTTCGCCCGCCGGATTGAATTGTAAAAAACAAAATATTTACCCTGCCCTGATTGCAGTGCCATCTACCTACTCGGTCCAAAGTGAAAATGAAGTGAAACCTGTGAAACATTGGAAAAGCATTGATTTATATTGTTATGCATAAAATTATCACTACGTAGTCCTTTAATAAAGCTATAATAGGTACTTATTTTATTTTTCATCTAGAATATTTTGAGAAGAACGTTTTAGTTTTACTTTTAAGATTTCTATATTATCTTTATTCTTTATCAGTAGGTATTATCATTAGAGAAAGAATAACTTTTTCCGTCTACGGTATTATCACTTATCATTATAAAAAAGAACGAAATATACCAGGTTCCTCAATCTACTAATTACTAACTCTACTGAATATAATACTTAATTAATATAGGTGAATCGCCTATCAACTTAGTCGATTATTTAAGTTCTTTCATTATCTGTTGCCAGTGTTGCCAACCTTACACGAAGTAAAATCTGTACCTGGCCCTACAAAATCTGTATAAATTCCGTATAGTCTTTAATATTACCAAGAATATTGAACAAAAATAATAATTGCTAAAAAATCATACAAGAAAGTACTTATTATATAGGTTATTAATTCAAGAAAATACATATTATGTATCTAATATATAATTTGAATGACAAATGAACATAAGATTTGATTTAATTACCTATTTATTACTTAGTAGGTACTTACATTGGGATCAGATGGCGTTGTTTTATAAAATGTCTTTAAATATTTATTTATTTGAAATCGTACATAGCTTTTGTGTTCATTTTATTTACAATTGATGAGTTTACTTCGAAAATTAACACAAAACAAAGCAAAGCTCTTCTATCGCCTTTGTTTACATAACATGCAAAGATGATTCATTCAGTTCAGTATGATCCATTCATACAATACTAACGTATTCATTCACTAAAAGTGAACGGGGAATTCCCGAAAAAGATCTGGAATTCCCCGTTTATTATGTCAATTTGGTTGATTATTGCCATAATTACGCCTAAAATTTCTCGTATTTCGTATCGTAAGCTAAATTTCTATTTGATTATATAAAATACTAATACTGTATTTATTAAAAATACATAAATTATAGTTACTGTTATTTTATATTTCGGAACAAAAAATTCTGTATAAAAATCTGTAGGTTAGTGTTATCCGTATGTGACATTGAAAATCCGCATAAATACGGAAAAATCCGTATAGTTGGCAACACTGTCTGTTGCACTTTATTTGTTTCTTCTGTTCTGTTTCTGCAGTTTCTGTCGTAGTATATTACTTACTCTGTGGTTTCTGTTTGACGTATCGTACAGCCCTCGGAAACTTCACTACATAGTACTTTAGTATTATGTTATCTGTGGTAGTAGCACAGGTAGTAGTTTAAAAGGGACATCTACCAAATTTCTTCCTATACTAAACGGATAAAACAGACCAGCTGTCATTATAAATTGTGGCTCTGGTTCCAAAGATCGATAGATGGCGCCGCATGTTGAGTCGGTAAAACAGACCTGCTGTCATTTACACAAAATGTCAGTTAGTATGTCATAATTCATAACTTAAAACCGGCGCGGCCTTTACGTTGAATTTTAATGAATTCAACGTAAAGGAACAGGCCTAACGGTTTTGGGTTATATATCCATATATCCAATGCATGTAGTATGTATGTAGGTATGCACAATATAGGTATGTATGGTATAATAACAGCAGTTGTCGGAATATGATTAATAGATGGCGGTAGATTCTGATAGAAGTTGGGTGGGCGTGGGTGACATAAAAAACTCACGAGAGGGCCCTCTATTTCCGATGTATTACTTTACTCTATGGTATCGTATACGACGTTAAATTTATAACCTATTTCTGTTTTATTTAGTTATTGGAAAGAGAAAATATTAATTACTATATGATTAAGTATTTAAACCGTATCACTGTGTAAGTAAAAGAGTGTAAAGATGGCCCCAGTAAAGAGAAATTCGTTAGAAGGTATGTTATTTTTATGCTTCAATACGTATACACAACAAAATTACGCCAGACAATTATTACGCCTTTTTCGACTGGATTTATGTTACTTACCGCTTTATAAGGCTTATATTTTTTTGTAGTTATAATAATCTTTTCATTTTGTTATAAAGAGATGAAATAGTGTCACAATATAAAGGTGTAATTTTGATTCTAGACACAGATTCGGGGTCAGATTCTGACAGTGCGTCTAGTGCAAGCCACAGTAAGAGTCCTAGCCCAGCGCCTTCAGGGAAGGAAGGCAGCCAGTCAAGGTAACTCAATAAATCATGCAAGTACTTTACTTGCATCATTCACTGACATTCACAATGTATTGATATCTGTCTTGATTATAATGTCCTTGTTGGGCACTTACTAATTATAGTTGCTATAATCTTAGTCCATGTGATGTGTATTGATTGGTTGGACTTTTCCATATCTTCAGGACTAAGCTCTAAGCATTCAAAGCCCTCAAGTTGAATGTTACACTTACTACCAGTATCGGTTAGCTCTAAGAACTAAATTATTAATGAGAAATAATATTTTTCAGATCAGCCTCACACAGTCCCGCTAGCCGCAAATCAGGAAGTGAATCTCCCAAATCAAACCACTCAGCGCACTCCCGAAGATCTTCTAATGCCTCAAATGTTTCTAGAAGCAAATCGAACTCACCTGCACCTCCTAACAGATCCCGCTCAGGCTCCCCACAGAGCAACAAATCTGGATCCTCTAGCCCCAAATCCAATGCATCAGGGAGCCCTAAACAAAGAGCTTCAAGATCTAGAAGTGGTTCTAGAAGATCTGGGTCAGGTAGCCCAAAGAGTAGGTCTGCTAGTCCTAAATCAGGGCCGCATAGCCCAAAATCCAGGTCACATAGTCCTAAATCGGGCACACAAAGTCCAAAATCTCGATCACAGAGTCCGAAATCTCGTTCGCAAAGTCCGAAGTCCGGTGCTAAAGGTAGATCTCGGTCGAAGTCTGGAAGTGGTAGTCCAAAGACGAGGAAGTCACGATCAAGGTCTGGGAGTGCTACATCAAGGTCTAAAAGCCCAGTGGCCAGGCCAGTTGCTCAGGATAGCAGATCAAATTCTCCAAATCTTATGATAGATGATGAACAGACTAAGAATAAGTCAAAAAGCAGATCAAGGTATGTTGACTTCTTTTTAAATAACAAGCATTTTGTATTAAACAGCATGGTTAAAATAAAAATCTGTTCAAAATTTTGTCCCAGTCTAAACTCTATCTCAATAATGTCAATAACTATTCCAAAGTCAATGTTTCCAGGAAAATTATATGTAACGCAATACAATTTTTTGATATTTTGGACAAAACAAAGGAGCCCAGTGTATTGAAGAGTTAATGATATACCATTACATACATATACTACCATTACATACACCTGTAAATCCCGAAAGGGTAGGCAGAAGTGTATTTTATTTTATATCAAATTAAACAAGAGAACTATTTACTTATAGGTCTGGTTCGAGGCACTCAAGATCAAAGTCACGCAGCAAATCCAAATCTAAAAGTCGCTCGAGGTCGCGCTCCAAGAGCTCGGAAGGTGGTGATATTGGTGAGAGAACTAATTTAGATCCTCCTCTCAGGGTATACTAATATTTATGACGCCCTGACTCCTTATAGAACGAGGAGCTTACTCCTCATAAAGGTCTTCTTCTGTTGAATCTATAGCACTCCCAAATCCGGTTTTCCTAGTGTGCTGCTACCTAGATTGCGTTCTTGGAGGCGCTCATAAGCGCCTTCGCTGCGTTTAGCGGGCGCACGGCGCGGACGTCAGCTTCGCGTGCTTGTTTCATGTTATTTCAAGAGCAGCGCTGCGTGAGGCGGATATCCATCACACGCGACGGACAGGCGGACGCACTGCGCACGCATCCGCGACCCGCACCTGCGACCCGTACCCGCGACCCGCACCCGCTTAACGCCGCGAAGGCGCTTAGATCCTTGGAACAATGCTAAAATGATGAATACTAGTAAGATACGTCCTGGGTCATCACTACAGGTCTTTGTCTGCTATAGTATGGTTATGGTGTCTCCAGCTTCCTAACCTAATGTGGATTCTAGATCTTTCTGAAGAATTCTCAGACTTTCACTAATAAGAATAGTGATACTGTTTAAGTTTTGTTTCAAAGAATAGTGATTTTTTTTACTATATTTTTTCTCTTTCAGGTGACAAAAAGAAACGCGCGGTGCTCTCAGACTCTGAAAGCGATGGTGGCAGTAAGGTTCCTAAGCGGAAAAAGGGCTCAGACAGCGGCTCTGATACCAGTGATAAGCCTAAGAAGAAGGCCATGAAGATTATAGACACGGATGATGAAGATGAGGGCGAGAAAAAGGGTGACGATGGCGGTAAGAAACATTCCTAGTACTTTTTTTTTATATTACTTAGGTTGCAGACAAGCACACGGCCCACCTGATGGTAAGTGGTTACCGTGGCCAGGGGTACCAGGGGAGTTATGCTCGTGCTGCCGAACCTTTAAGAAGAGAGAGATTCTCAGTCAGTGCAAAAGATAAATAGAACAAGCCTTTGGTTTCCTCACTGACAGCACAAAACTTCTTCAGCAGTGGGCTCTGGCTACCCTACCCATTGCAAGTGGCGCACTAATAGATTTTCACATTTGACATGGCCGACCTCAAATAAATTTATACTGTGCAGGAGGATGATGACGATTTATGGCATAGTCCAACTCTAATAATATTATGCCTTTTGTTCTAGTGCTTTAAGTATGGCAAGGGCGCATCTAAATACCTACTTCGTTGTGGCCTGCCCACAAAATTGTGCCATAGGTTCGCCATCCCTGATCTAAGGAATAATCCTCACTAATTATTAAAGATATGATTGCTGATATTTACCTGCCTGTGGCTGTCTTTCGAGTTGACTACACTTGTTCATTACAATGTACGCTCGAGGACTTGTGAATATAACTCTTCTTACGACTTAATATTTTTACAGTGACGGCAGACGCACTATTCGGTGATGCGTCCGACATAAGTACTGACAACGAAGGTGGTGGCGACAAGGCTTCAGAGCGGTCGCGCTCGCGCAGTCGTAGTCGTAGTCGCAGTCGGAGTCGAAGTCGCAGTCGGAGTCGAAGCGGGAAGGGTTCGGACGACGAACGCCGCTCAGGGGATGAGGCTAAACGTAGTGGTGATGAGGTATAATATGCTTGTTCGGTTAAATTACTGCTTCTGTGAACCATTCCAATGTAGTTTTTTCTGTTGTTAGTTATGAAAGAGGCACTAAACTATACAGGGTGGATTATTTTTCAATTTTAGCCGCTTCGATTTTCAAGTGTAGCAAGCAAGTTTTTGAAAATAATCCAATGCAGATTCACTTCTTTTTTGAAAATAAAGGAATGTCCTTTGCATAAAATTTGTCATGTCCAGTACTTTCTCTCAGAGTACTGTTAAAATTTCACCCGGCATAATCTATAGATATTATTATTGACTAATTTGACCAACAGACAAATCGTGACAAACCTGATGAAGAGGAAGAAGTTGAAATCCCAGAGACGCGTATTGATGTGGACATGCCTAAAATCTTGACAGAGCTTGGCAAAGAGTTGCACTTTGTGAAACTGCCTAACTTCTTGTCAGTGGAGACTAGGCCTTACGATCCTAACACTTATGAAGATGAAATTGATGAGGAGGAGACCTTGGACGAAGAAGGTCGAGCTAGGTATGTCTTTGTTCTTCTGTCGTTAATATTATATTACTGTCGCGAAAGGCCAGTTATCCAGATTTTAGTAACAGAATATTCCATCAAGAACCAAGTGACACCCTGCAACCCCTCGTTTATACCAAGAAACAAGTTGTAGACTTGTTTGAAATACAAGTCGTCAAAACACAATTTTTCGTATTCAACATGTATTGAGACTTGTCTCAAACACTCATGCGTTCACACTGTGCCGCCAACTTGTATACATACAAGTTTACAACACATTTGCGTTCACACTGAAGTCTGCCACATGTTGTACTTGTCATTGATCGCGTTCACACCTACACAACACTGTCGTGTTTTAGACTAGTCTTGTTTATTTTACTGCAATTTCTGTCTTGAGACTTGTCAAAAACAAGTTTTAAACTGTATCCATGATTGATGGATAACATGTATACAGACATGTTTACAACATGTCGTACAAGATTTGTTGACAACTTACCATGCGACCCATGTAGCAGCCCACAGGAATCGGGTTATAGGGGCATAAGACAGGCGCGGCCGCAGCCTGAGATTTAGGTTACGTTTTTCCCTCGCCTGGCATTTGATGCCTTATTCAAATTCAAATACAAATCATATTTATTGTAAATCATAGGTACAAAAGATGTTCACAGAATAATGAGTTCAGCTATGTTTCACCATTTGGGTATACAATATTAAGTAGGTTATTAAGTCATCCATCACATAAAATTAAATAAAGAATACAAATCTTAACAAGCTATCTCTGTAACTTCCAGGCTAAAATTGAAAGTGGAGAACACGATTCGTTGGCGCACGACGTTCGACAAAGAAGGTAATGCTGTGAAGGAGTCCAACGCGCGCATGGTGAAGTGGTCGGACGGGAGCATGTCGCTGCACCTCGGCTCTGAGATATTCGACGTGTATAAACAACCACTACATGTGAGTATGCCTTTTTTAGGGTTTCATACCCGAAGGAACCAACAGAATAATAAAATGTGTTCGGGACAAATATCTTGGACCTATATTGTGCTCAAAATGTGCTCCAAACACGCAGCAAACGTTGCTACGGTGGTGGACGAGCTCAAATTCACAAAGCGCCTGCGGTGGTTTTCCCAAGCGACTACTATATGGGGTTCTTCAAGAAGGGTATAGAAGGTTTCTTCGGGGTCGGCACCGCGAGTGTGACGCCCCTGGTGTTGCATACGTCCATAGGCCACGGTGACCACTTCCCATCAGGTGGGCCGTGTGCTTGTCTGCCACCTAAGTGGTATAAAAAAAAAAATATACACAAAAAATATTACAAAACTATCAGCGCGCGCCAGGGCCCTGTTTATCTCGCGATTTAGGTCCAAGATGCGTGTTCCGAGGTATACTAAAACTTAACGGTAAGCGGGCTGTATGTCATAAATCGCTTAAGTCGGCCAGATGATTTTTTGGCAGTAATTATGTATTCCTAATATCAACAATTCAAAGATGGCGGATTTCTCGTTTTTTATCCATATCTCTGGTTCTATGTGACAGATTGCGATGAAACTTGTGTAAGATTTTAAGTTTGACTAAGACCTTTAACAAAACCATTAACAAACAAAACTGCATCAAAATTCGTTCAGTAATTTTAGTGTACATCGCGGACAAGCAGACAACATTCCAAAAAAAAGTATTTTTTTTTTTTATGTATTTTGAGTACATATTATTTTGTGTATATTTAATAACTAGCTGACCCGGCGAACTTCGTACCACCAATTTTCCACCCGCTTGGTATTCTGATCCCGTTCCCGCTGCACATCTCTAAATTTATCAGTGTATGTATCTCTACAATATTATGCATGGTATTACACATACAAAATACAAACCTTCCTCTTGAATCACCCTATATTAAAAAAACCTTTGTGTAGTTTTGAAGATTTAAGCATACATAGGGACGGACAGACAGCGATAGCGACTTTGTTTTATGTAGTAGTGATGATGATTTTTTATAATATGTAGTGATTAAAACGTTTATTTCATCCACAGGGAGACCACAACCATCTCTTCGTCCGCCAAGGCACAGGTCTGCAAGGCCAAGCGGTCTTCCGCACCAAACTATCCTTCAGACCGCACAGTACGGAGTCGTTCACTCACAGGAAGATGACGCTGTCTCTAGCAGACCGGTCTACTAAGACCTCCGCTATCAAGATACTGTCGCAAGTCGGGGCTGATCCGGATGCTGATAGGAAGTATCAACTGAAGGTGCGTATAAGTCCTCGAATTAAAATTGTTTTAAGAAGATAGGCTGTTCCCGGTAGAGTAAATTGGGCCATCCCATCTCTTGCTGTGGGTGTCGTAAAAGGCAACGAAGATATAGGGCTGTTCTCCATCTGACAGTAAACATACAGCCCATGACAAAGTGCCCACTAGATGGCAATAGGCTCGCCCCGTATTACGTGGGACCAAAAATCACCGTTGGCGAAATGTGGGTGTTAATACACCTCTGCCTAGCCCTTCGGGGATTTACAGGCCTTCGGGGATTTTTTTATGTAGATAAAAAAGGAAAGATAGGCCTCGAAAGGTTCATTACCTGATTTTTTTTTATCTTTTAATGCCAAATTGTTCGGTAGACGACGATAGTATGACTTTCGTCGACCGATATAATTTAGGACATAGTAAATAGGGCTTTCTAGACTCAAATAGGCTATTTGACTAATGTTCAAATACCACTTTAAATGGTTGCTTATTACAGTATAAACATATCACATTAATATTTCTGTAAAAAAACAATGCATTATGTTAAAAAATCAATGATAAAGTTAAAATTTTCAAAAGTGCGCGAAAAACGCTATATTTAATCAAAATGGCGATGCGTGTGAGTATTGACGTCACTGTAAGTTGCTGTTATCATCAGCTCGCACAAAATTTGTATCCATTTCGAACTTAATCACAAAATATGTCCATAAAACTCGCGATAATCAAGGAAAAAGCAAATAATAACACCGAAACAAACAATAATAGCTCATACAACTGGAGATATTTTGTAGGAATGACGTCACCCAGAGCTCTGACCAATCGCGAGCGTTTTTGCCATAGACAATAAATCAACAAAATATAACATTTTTATAATTGAAATTCTCATAAAATACACATATTTGAGAGTAAATTGTAGTCTCGTAGGTCTTTTAACGTTATTTTCTAATAGGATGACCATAATTTGTAGTATATTTTTAATGTTGTCAAATAGCCTATTCAACACAGCTTGTGATATGGGTTCTGCAATGCGTATAATATACATACCTGTACGGGGAAGCGAACCCTCTGACTTAGCAGTGGAAGACTTTACGCCAAATGTGGATATTCATATAAAACCGTGCGGTTTTGTTATTGTTTTTAACCTGCACTGCAATTCACTAAGCGAGCACAACGATGCGACAACGATGCGAAGTGCAACGTAGATTGTCATTGGTCAGATTGTATCACGGCATTGGAAATCGACCAATGACAGTGTCTATCGCGCACATCGTTGCGACTCGCATCGTTGTGCTTGTTAGTGAATTGCACAGCTGATCGTTATTGAAACTACAGAAAGAAGAGATGGAACTCCGCGCCGCCATGCGTTCTCGTCCGTCCACCAGACCCAAGAGACGCGGGGCGGGGGCCAGAGGGGCCGCGGCGCAACGAGACGACTCCGAAGACGAGGGAGGCGTGTCACTCGCCGCCATCAAGAACAAGTACAAGAGCGGACAGAAGGGTACGTTACGTTTTTATATCTTGACTAGCTGTTGTCCGCGGCTCCGCCCGCGTGGAATTCTGATCCCGTTCATCGTTGATATATAGCCTACTAGCTGTTGCCCGCGGCTCCGCCTGTGTGGATGTCGGTTATTGCAACCAAACATAGCCTATGCCTATGTCCTTTCTCAAGGTCTTATCTAGTAATATATCAAAATTGGTTCAGTGGTTTAGGCGTGAAAGCGTGACAGACAGACAGTTACTTTCACATTTATAATATTAGTATGGAATTAGTATGGATATGGATATGACAGGCAAAAGGTCAAACAGACAGACAGACCATGCTCGGACCGAGGTCACAGGGGACCACTCTGTCTTCCCTAAATAGTGCACGTCAAATTAAAAAGTCTTTTATAAAGGTATTTTTTGAAGAAATTCCCGCACGTGACCCCCTTCCCCGTTGAGGCGACAATAAGTAATGTCATTTACAAGTATAAGTGATTTCATGCTATATAAGAAAAAGTAGGATTGTTTTGCCAGACATTCCGACCGCTTTTATAAACACACTAGCTGTTTTTGGGTGTCGCTTATCGCGACCAAACATAGCCTATGTCCTTTCCCAAGGTCTAATCTATCTCTGTACCAAATTTCATCAAAATCGGTTCAGTGATTTAGGTGTGAAAGCGTAACAGACAAATAGTTACTTTCGCATTTATAATATTAAGTATGGAGGGATAATAAAGTAATCTATCCTTTTTAACCAAAATTATTCTTAGATGACACACCAACACTAAAACGTGTACTTCCACTTCCAGCATCAGCAGGCGCGGCGATATACTCCTCAGAATCCGACGGCTCTGACGTCGAGACTCGTCGAGCCCGACGTCTCGACCGCGCGAAGGCTCTAAAAGACTCCGACGACGAGGGAAGCGACGGCGACGCTCCCGCCGACCAGAGCACCCCGCGACACAGTAGCAGTGACTCCGCTAGAGGTAGTGGTAGTGAGTAATGATGACGTCATAGTTGATACGTGGGGCTGAGCCTCACGATGACGTCACTGACAGAATGGGAACAGTATTTTAAGTTACTTTTGTTGACTGCATATGTTACTCAATTACAGAGGTTACACTTAAAAAGCAACTCGCTAAACCCCTAGTGATATTTCGGGATTTTTTCCGAACACCCTCCCCCCATTTAAGAATCACGTGATTAATGGACAACCCTTTACAGAGAAAGGGGGGTTGTAATTCGATTGCCAATCTCTTCTGACCTACATCTTTCCCTGCCATATTTGATGGTAGAGTTACTATTTTGAGCACCATAATATATTCCTTCTTTTGTGACACCACTTCTGCCGCACCATTAAGACCTGGAATTCTTTACCAGTTCGCGTGTTTGCCTCTTCCTACAGTCCTGAGCTCTTTGAATGAGGCGTGAAAAAGCATCTGATCAGCGGGTCTAAAATGGCCACATTGAGCAATTCCACTAAGAACGAATCACTTTATGAATTTCCAGTAAAATGTCACTCAATTCCTATAAAATTCGACATTTTTAAGATTTTCAACATGAATCATTATGATCCTAATATGATTCCACTAAAGTAGCCTTTTTAGACCCGCAGGTCGTCAAGCTGAGTGCCACTATTATAACATGGTACGTGTCTATAATAGAGACCCTTTTTTCTGAGAATTTGCCTTCAGCTTACCATCAGGCGAGGTGAAGTCCAATTAACATGTCCTATATGTAAAAAAAAACAATATTTGGTGGCAAAATATAAACTTTGCAGACAAAAAAGTATACATATGCTCACGCCTATTTCCCTACGGTATAGGCAGAGACAATAAGCCCGTCATTTGACTCTATTCTTACATACTTCACGAGCTTCCTTTATTGTCATTACTTCCGACCTGGGGCCTTAGACAAAGTGACATTCTATTGGCGAAAACGCCAGTGGAATCGCTAATTGTAGTATGAAATTGACATAAATCATTAATATAACTATATTTATTTATGAAATTTGAGTCTTTGTAACTCGAAAATTATCATTATTACTATAACCACCGCAATGTCCCGAAATCCATTGTTAAAAGCTTAAAAATGGTTCGCTTCATCGCGATTCCATCAATAGAATGTCACTTTGTCTAGAGCCCCTGCCCTTTTTTCTGAGAAAAAAAAAATATTTCCTAATAATTCATACTTTAACGAAAATTACTTCCAAACTATTCTTAGGTATATTTCAATACGAATGTGTCGACTGTGACGAATAAGTTATTAAAACTGTATGCACTTTGATTGAACATGCGTCGCGTGATTTGGTTCCTTTGTATTGTATTGAGACACGCACTGTTAAGTGTATTTGTATAGAAAATGACTTGTAAATATAGATATTTAAGTAATATTTTGTTTTATTGTAATTTTTGCTTCCAATTTTCCCGCCAGTTATCGTATTCCTCTTCTTTCCAGCAACGTTAATTCAGGTTTTAAACAAAGCCTGCACTTCTCTTTTCCTCTCCTCTATAATTTAATTGACTTCTATTGACTTTTATGGGGGCAACTGCCAGGACTTAGGTCGAATATTTCCCGAGGGGGACATTTCGAAACTTGAGATGACCTTGGGTCAACTGAGGTGCCACGAAGTACCTAATCTTAAATGAATTTTATAAAAAAACAAACAAATAAATTAGGCTAACTAACTAACTGACTAACTAGTGGTTCGATTTCGGTTCTAGTCTTCAAAATAATTATCTAAACAGAAAAGTATTTATAAACTGAGTTTTTAAATAAAATATATTAAATAGACATATCAAGATTGTTTACGTGTAGTTAAGTACCTAAGCGAATGTAGTATAGGCTATAGGGCCATCTTACACACCGGTATCTAAAGACCCGAAGATTGGCGTGCGGTTTTAGTAAGTTCGAGTCCGATATAACCGCCTCCGCTAGTGGGAAAGGGAGGGGGATTTTCGGGTATTTTCCGCACAAAAAGGCCCCTTATAACATATCTTAGAGTATGCAAATAAAACTACAAAAAATCATAGAAATTTCTTTTTAAATTTTCTTTTTTTAGTTCGAACAGGAGCTACGGCTGTGCTAGTAACCTCACTCAGCTGCAAGTTAACCATACCTGTATAGATAATTCTACCTACGGCTGTAATCTTCCATATCCCTACATCTTCTTGCGTTATATTTGGGATTGTAAAGGCGCATTTGTTGAAATCAGCCATACTTCTGTTAAAAAATCTGTCGAAGGCCGTTCTAGGAGCGATAATTTCACAAGATTCTACATTAAGTAGCGGATAGGCGAAGCTCAGATTAAAAGTATCGCCTACGTTTAGTTTTGGATGTGTAGGTTCTATCACGGTAATCTCTGAAAATGAATAAAGTTATTAGTTGTTAAGTAATTGGAAAGTTTATCATGACTGACCAAGTCATTAGGTAGGTGTAGGTATTAATGTCATTTTGATTGGAAAAAGTCATAGATATGGTCTCGATTTTTGAGATATACTTGTATTATCAATCAATCAAATTAGCTTATTGCAGTACACTGGATATAGAAAGTAAGAAAGAAAAAAAATTACTATCCTCACAGCGTGTTTCTTATGTATGTACATTAATTCGTAATTTAACCTAAGGTGCATACTGCATGCACTGCATGCACTGTGTGAACATAAATAGGGCCCCGTCTCAGCATTGAATGCTACGCACACTGCCCAGCGCTGGTTTTCAGATGGGGCCGCTAGGTAGCGCTGACGCCACGCTCGTATACTAATACATATAAATTCATTTCATTACATTCATAGATTAATATATGTACTAGAGATGATTTCATTCCACCTGTGATTCCTCACGATATGATCTCTCCCAATGTTCACAATCTTACTGGAGAGTTTTTGTGCTGTCAGTGGGAAGATCAAAGGCTTGTCCTGATTTAAAGAAGAAAGAAGAAGAAGAAAGAAAAATATATTTATTCTGATTTGTGTTCTGCACTGATGGTACAGAAACTGTGTTTATACAGGGTCAGCAGAACGAGTGTGACTCCCTTGGTGTTGCACTCGTCCATAGGCCACGGTAACCACTTTCCATCATGTGGGCCGTGTGGCCCGCTATCTGAGTGCTACAAAAAAGAGTATGCAAAAATTACCTGTTATAGCCATCGTAATAACTTGAAACAGCTCAATCCATTCGCCATCTAAATCCTTAGTATAAGTACTAAAGACCCAGTTTCCATAATCTTTTTCTAAAAGAGGTCCAACCATAAACTCATTTGGGTCTAAATATTTCAATCTTTCGTCATATTCATCAGCAGGGAACACTGCATAACTGTGTTTGTGATTCACTATCGCTTTAGAATTGTTCACGAATAGTGCACTTATTGCAATATCAGGGAAATTTAACGTT
The DNA here is from genome assembly GCA_914767945.1 of Eilema depressum. Taxonomy (NCBI): domain Eukaryota; kingdom Metazoa; phylum Arthropoda; class Insecta; order Lepidoptera; family Erebidae; genus Eilema; species Eilema depressum. The sequence continues at coordinate 12,415,140 of OU612033.1, read as the reverse complement.
TTTACACTGTTTAGTTCCTTATTCGTGTTGAGTTCTATTTTAGTCTCATCTCCATTAGGTCTTGATATGTAATACTGATCGTCTTTGTTGATCACTGGTGCTGATAACCTGATGACGTCATTAAGGAAACACTCTATGTACAGAGGGGTGAGGGGTATCTTCGTTTTTGCTGGAAAATAAAAATAGAAAATTTAGTTTCCTCTGGACTCTATGGCGTAGCGGTAGAGCGATGCAACGCAGGCGCGGGTTCGATTCCCGCTCAGTGCGAATGCTTGCAAAGCGTAGAACATAAAAAATTCATGCAATATGTCATACCATGTTGGTTCGGTGGAGTAGACTATTCAACTCGACCGAATCAACACCTATAGTCACCCCATCTCTTCCTGTGGGTATCGTAGAAAGGTACTATAAGGATTGAGGAGTCGGGCTTACGATCTAGAGGTCCCGGGTTCGAATCCTGGCCATTACACTACCGACGTGAACCTACTCCTAACACAAGCAATTTAGCTTAGCTGGAGGCACAGAGTACTATACTATAGCTGGAGGGGTTAGAGAGAATATTAGTAAAGGATACTGGGACCAATAAACCATAATTGGCGAAATATGGATGTTAATACACCTCTGCCTACCCCTCCAGGGATTTATAGGTGTGAATAGGTGTGAATAGGTGTGAATATAAGTATGTCATTAGATTATCAATAATCCATGGAGGGAAATCATCAGCAGATGCAAACAGTGCTACTATTATTTATTTTTCATCCCACCATCTCGGAAAGAGTACTTTTTTTCTTCGATATCTGAGTGTAAAAGTCGCTTTTATCCTCTAGAGTGGTAAAGTAAATTTGAATTTAGAACATCGTGTGTACTAGGTTTGTGAACTCAAAAGATCATTAAACCTATTTACTTCTACCTCTATGGTGCCGATTTATCATACAACTTTTTTTTAATTTATGAAAAACTCAACTCGGAACCTCCTTGGTGTACCTACTTTTTTTTAAAATTTGCTTTGCGCGCATAATTTTTTTTTCACGTCCTATGGTTGAACATTGTTGTTGAATTTTATTTGTTGATATTTTATTATTAGTATTATTACACATAATTATTATACAGCCTCCGTGGCGTAGTGGTAGTGAACGTGGCCGCAACGCAGGAGGCGCGGGTCCGATCCCCGCTCAGTGCAAATATTTGTATGCATAAAAAGTTCAACAACAACGGTCTAGCTGCAATGCTTCGATATCGCCTAATGTCACCATTGGGTTGTGGAGGTCACATGGCAGTCGCTTTACGAAAAATATCGAGGTCCAGCCAAATCCGCAGTTAAGACTGGTAAAGCGGACCCCGAACTCCGAGGTGAAAGCTTCGGATGCGACTGGGAATTAACGCTAGGAAGAAGAAGCATTTCATTATTTCCTCGCTGAGGTGGGATGAAAAGTTACGTGTTGCACTCGAGTGCAAAGATTTTACACCTTGTGCTCTTTTGATTCCCTCGCTAACGCTCAAGATTCTAATTGATGAATCACTCGCTATGCTCGTGATTCAAATTTAGAATCTTTCGCTTGCTCGGTCATCAAAACTGAGCACGCGGTTAAAAAGCAACTTTGCACTCTTGTATAACAAATAACTATTGTTATCTTGGTTTAGTTTTTAGTAGGTAGGTAATGGTATGACAAATGTTTTATACAACATTGGGCCTAAAATTATTCTAAGAACAGATAAGTAGGTACGAAAAAGATTCTTTGTGTTTCACAATGGGCTATTTGACAAATTTGTTTTTATTCTTGAAAAAGTACCATTTTGTGATATTATAATGAACTACTAAAGTGAATTATTCTTACGACAAATACATTTTAAAGACTTCAAATTCAAAATTTTATTTCTCGCGCTGCCGCCCGAAAAAGCTTCAAATACAAAATCGCACTAGCACGTGACGTCACACGCTATAGATGCAAGTAGTGCAAATGTATAAAGTGCAAGAGAATATCGCATTTATCTCGGTCCACATTGCGTTCACACGTTTAAAGTTCATAATAAAAGTAATTTGAAATTCAATGAGGAATCTAAAAAGTTATGAATTTCGACTGAATTTCATTGTTTTGACTTTGGGAATTAAAAATGATGAAAAGTCATAGTTTCAGTTTAGTTAGCCAATATCTCATTTTGCTTGGCATATTTTTTTCAGAACAAACTAACATTTTTAAGCAGTATTGTGAGGAATCGGCCGCGTGGTTCCCGGCAGACAAGAGTTTGGGCTACCCCATCTCCTTCCATGCTGTGTCGTACAAGGCGATTAAGGGATAGGGCTGTTTAACATTAGACAGATATATACAGCCCAGATTCAGCCTGAGATACATAACTCGAGTCAACAATAGTGCCCGGAATACGGCAATAGCCTCACCAGGGTTGCCAGGTGTTCGGTATTTTACCGAACTGTTCGGTATTTTGGGTCTGTGTTCGGTGTTCGGTATAGCAAAAATACCGAAGTATGGGCGGTTCGGTATTTTTTTCTGATAAACTTTTCTCCATAATAAATGATTCAATAATCAAATTTGACGCAATCGGCAATCGATGTTGTCGCGCATTGCACGCACTCACTGCACTGTGCGTGTGGGTGGCGTGATGTTTTCCATCTCTTTCTTACGCGCACTTTGTCCTTTACTTTTACTGGTCGGTCGCTCAGTCAGTCGTTCATGATCGTTCAACGTGACTCCGCGACTAAAACGCACGCATACAAGTGAAGATAAAACAAGCAAGACAAGTGTTTTTTACAAGTGTTCTTACAAATTCGGTAAGCTATGTTTATTTTATAATCTACACATTAATATTTTAAATACTATATACAGTAGAATCTCACTAGATCCGTTTTGTGCAACTTGTAGTCTTTGTTAAAAATCTTTACTCCACAGAGTACCTACTACACATTTATTTCTAGAATAGAATAGAAACTTGTGCCACAGATGAGAAAATGTGCTTAAATACTAGACTGACGCATATTTATTGTTTTTAATTGTTGCAGATTTTTGAAGTTAAGTCAATATCAAATTACTTACTGACTACACACAGAGAAAACAAACAAGTGTTTCGTACATATTTGGTAAGATAAAACTACAAACAAGTATTTTTATTTTATAATCTATAGATTATAATGTTTTTAATTATTGTTTTTGATTGTTGCAGACTTTTGAAATTCGGTTAACTGAATATGGAAATATGGACTCTCCTCCAAGGAAAACGAAGCGTCTTCACGGTGCTTGTGCTTTTCAGCAGGAATGGTTAAGTGATGCAAGATTTTCTTGCTGGATTACTCAATCAGATGATAAATGCCAGGCCAAATGTAGGATTTGTTTATCTACATTTAGTGTGAAAAATGATGGAGTAAAAGCTGTTATTCAACACAGCAATGGCAAAAAGCATAAACTTTTAGTGCAGTCCAAAAATACTACGAGCACTATTAGTAACTTTCTTATACCACCAATGCATAACTTTAAAGAGAAAGTAGCCGCTGTCGAACTTACTAAAACTTATCATGCAGTCAAACATGGGCACAGTTACAATTCTTCCGACTGTGGCAATAAATTAGATTCTGTAATTTACCATGACTCTGAGTTGGCTTCTAAAGTGCAATTGGGAAGAACTAAAATGGAAGCTATCACAAAAAACGTATTAGCACCATACTCTATAGAATCAATTGTAAAGAAGATTAAAGATCAAAACAGCAAGTTTTCCATTTCTATCGATGCATCCAACAAAGGTAACAGGAAATTTTTTCCCCTTGTTGTAACCTTTTTTGATGACGAAGATGGTGTAGTCAACTACCTATTGGATTTCTATGAAGAACCTGATGAGACATCGCAGTCTATAGTGAATTCCTTGATCGAAGCATTTGAAAAGTTGGATCTGGAGATAAGTGATATAGTTTCTTATAGTGCTGACAATGCATCCGTCAACTATGGCCGCGTTTGTTCGGTATTCCAGAAACTACAACAGATAAATCCAAAAATCCTGAAAGCAAACTGCAATTGTCATGTCCTGCATAATGCTGTGAAATTTTGTATGAAATTATTATCCTACGATGTTGAAAGCCTTGTGCTAAAGGTTTTTAGTGAATTTTCAATAAGCGCAAAAAGAGTCGAGGTCTTAAAAGAATGCTTTGCTTTCGTCAACCAAGAATATCATGCTGTACTTCGCCATATAACAGTTCGATGGGCAACTTTGTTTCCCGCTGTCGAGAGGCTATTACTTGATTGGGATGCTATAAAAAGATATTTTCGCGAAGAGGGTGAAAATGAGTGCAATAAGATTATTTGGTCCTTCGTCTCCAATGAAAACAATGGATTGCCTGAGTGCTATATTTACTTTGTGCATCATCTTTTAAATTTGTTCGTGAAACGTATTAAGATTCTTGAATCAGACTACATTACTCCACCAGACATGTATGATGTTATGGCCGCAATTAGAGATGATATAGAATCACGGAGGAGAGATTGCTTTTTTGGAGCAAAAGCAAACCACGAAATGCAGAAACTAAATGAGGTTGATCGTAATAAATTCAGAAGCGAGGCTCTAGTTGCTTATGAAAGAGCAGAAAATTATTTAAAAAAGTGGTTCGACTACGAAAACTCTCCGTTTAAATCATTTAAGAACGTCAATGTAGAGAAGGTAGCTCCAACATTTGATAACTTTGTAGAAGCATCAAAAGCTGCAGGTGTTGAAGATAAAATTGATAAAGATGCTTTGTACGAAGAGATTCGAGTTCTCCAAAAAACCTTAGAAGCAATAAAGGACCAAGCTTCTTCATCCAATACCACGTTTTCGTGGAAGAATTTTCTTAAGGCAGAAGTAAGCCCTAACTTAAAATTGATTATTAAAACAATAATGGCAGTACCATGCAGCAATGCCTATGTCGAGAGAGTATTCAGCCATATGAATCATTTGTGGTCAGACAGCCGGAATAGATTAAGTGCCGACATGGTAAAGGCAGAGTTATGTATAAGATGTAATTTTAGTCTTTCTTGTCACCAAATGCACGCAGCAGTGAAAACTAACAAACCGTTGTTGGAAGCGTGCATTAGCGACAAGAAATATAAGTTTAAGTAGTTATTACTTGTATATAGTTATACTGATTATTTGATTAAATAAACAAAAATTCAAAATTGACCTTGTTTTTTTTTTGCTTTAAATTCAAAATTGACCTTTTTTTTTTGGCTTTCAATTCATTTTTTTTTTTTGGGCCCTGTTCGGTATTTTTTTTTGGAAGACCTGGCAACCCTGAGCCTCACCCGCTATTACGTGGGACCTAATACAATTATTGGTGAAATGTGGGCGTTAATTCACCTTTGCCTAACCCTCCCGGGATAAAGGCGTGATTGTATGTATGTATGTATGTATTGTGAGGAATCGGACGACCTTGTCAATTAGTCTTTTCATTTGTAATATCTTTGTTGTACTATTGTGTATTATAAGGTTATTGTTCAGTCGGAGTGTGGGGTGGATGATCTACCATTTCATGCCTGACTTTGACTATAAGTCATTCATTCAATAGGTATTATGGACTGCGTTTTACTGCTCTTCAATAACAGGCTATTAAGTGTATAGTGACCTTAATAACAGTGCAATTGCCTGAATGTACGTATTGAGTTGATTAGTATTAAGACAAAAGAATAGACTGAAATCAGAAATATGTGACCTATCTGAATAGTACTGAATGTAGCTATGTAGGTACACTTGTAGGTAGGTACATAAAGTCAACGACAAAAGTAGCTAAACAAATTCACAAGCCTTCTGTACTGTAATGTACTGAGCCCCGATTCTGCTAAATCAAATTAACGGTACTATGGGGTGAATAGGGATCAATGGGTGAATAGGGATAAAATGGTCAGCTGAATTCTGTAGTTATTTTAGTGATATTATGGATTAGTTCAATGTAATAATGAGCAGAGTTAACAATAATATCTGGTTAAATACTTGGAATTCGGGAGAAAATAGGAAATTATTAAAAAAATCTAGCGACCATTTTATCCCTATTCACCCTTTGATCCCTATTCACCCCATTTTAACTGTCATACCACAGAAACTGCAAAAAAAATCATTTAATTCTAGACTTTAAAGTAATGCTTGTTAAGTTTATAATTAAATGATTTATGTAGAGTGAATGAAAAAGTGTACTTCATGAAAGATTTAAAGTTCAAAATTAAATGAAGAGTCATTAAAATTACAATAAATACCTACATCAAATCACTATACAAATTTTCATCCATCATCATCATCATCATCATATCAGCCATAGGAAGTCCACTGCTGGACATAGGCCTCCCCTTTAGATCTCCAATAATTTCATCCATAAATTACTATAAATATAAATATCAATAAATATCACTATTCCCTGACCGGTTCGTCCTACGATACGCTCAGGCTTGTACCCGGTGCAAAGGTGCCCATCACGCTGGCAGCGTTGCCCCTTTGGTTGGTAATGGCCAGCCTTTGTACCAGGTATGACCCGGCGCGGGAAACTCCTGACTTCTCTCTCAATCTGCGCCCGATGTACTCCACATCATCACACGGAGTCATTTAATTTGAGTACGGGGTATGTTGGGCCAAGCGTCATAATGTCCAAGGAGCGAGTCCTGTTCGCAGGTTCAAGTCCCGTTCAGTTTTTCCAATCTAAATCTATACCTAGTCAAAGTTTGCATACTTCAAGCGATAGTTAGAAGGCACTTCCCTTTGATTTCATTTCATGTTTCCTCGCTACATTCGATTGTTTATCTTGATAACTAAAATAAGTGTAGACGCCTATCTTTTCAGTAAATATACGGCGATAAAAATAATAGGTACGTGTTTCTACTATTTACACACTAATAATTTGTCCGATTATTATTTTTTATCTTTCAAGGAGTTTTGTATGTTGAAACCAATGACTCCTATGTATTCAATTACATTCAAGAAAATGGTTACATGACTTTGGAAGATTTTTGCATACAACATAATATAGATGTATAGTAAAACCAATTAACCAACAATGCTATGAACTGAAGGCAGGGGCGTATTTACCCTAGGGCCAAGGGGGCCATGGCCCGGGGCGCCAGGTTGCGAGGGGCGGCGGAGCCGCCCCGAGCGTCAATTTTTTTTTTTTTTATACCACATAGGTTGCAGACAAGCACACGGTCGGCCCACCTGATGGAAAGTGGTTACCGTGGCCTATGGACGTATGCAACACCAGGGGCGTCACACTCGTGCTGCCGACCCTGAAGATCTGATCTGGACGCTTTAATCTTGACTCTAAAAGGCGCCCAGAGACAGACGCTCGGGGCGGTTTCGCCGCCCCTCGCAACCTGCCGCCCCGAACGTCTATCTCGGGACGCCTTAATCTTGCTCTAAAAGGCGCCCGGAGATAGACGCTCGGGGCGGCTCCCTCGCAACGTGCCGCCCGGAACGTCTATCTCTGGGCGCCTTAATCTTGACTCTAAAAGGCGCCCCGAGATAGACGCTCGGGGCGGTTCCGCCGCCCCTCGCAACCTGCCGCCCCGAACGTCTATCTCTGGGCGCCTTAATCTTGCTCTAAAAGGCGCCCGGAGATAGACGCTCGGGGCGGCTCTGCCGCCCCTCGCAACGTGCCGCCCCGAACGTCTATCTCTGGGCGCCTTAATCTTGACTCTAAAAGGCGCCCAGAGATAGACGCTCGGAGCAGTTCCGCCGCCCCTCGCAAAATGCCGCACCGAACGTCTATCTCTGGGCGCCTTAATCTTGCTCTAAAAGGCGCCCGGAGATAGACGCTCGGGGTGGCTCCGCCGCCCCTCGCAACCTGTCGCCCTGAACGTCTATCTCTGGGCGCCTTAATCTTGCTCTAAAAGGCGCCCAGAGATAGACGCTCGGGGCGGTTCCGCCGCCCTTTGCAACCTGCCGCCCCGAATGTCTATGTCTCTGGGCGCCTTAATCTTGACTCTAAAAGGCGCCTATTAGAGTAAATATTACGTATATTTTTTTTTTAATTTTTCGGAGCTTACTTAGTTACAATATGACTATGTCACTCATTATTTTAATTGCATTCAAATTAGAAAACCCTTAATAACATTTGCGTTCAAGTACGGTGTAACTGGGGCCAAGAAGCTTTGGCGCCGAAGACGGCAGCGCCTTTCTCTCGCAGGGAGACGCTACCGCCTACGGTTAATTCCGGCCGAGGTGGTAGCGGCGCTGTAAATGGCTACTCATAGGGTTTCCACGTATCCTTATGACTAGCAGAGAGCACAGATAAGAGCAGCTACATATAAGGGGCGGCTGGTTCCCCGAGAACTGGGGGCGACAGGTGCGGTCGCCTGTTACTCCAATATATTCAGACCGGTAATGCGGCGGTGAAACCTGTACCTTTCCGGGGTTCAATGGGGACACCGACTACCCACACCCGAAGGAGCTATCTTAAAAGGTCAGCCGGGTTGCGAGGGAAATATCTAATTGAGTAACTTTACACCCGATAATTGAGACCCGACAGAGACAGTGTGCGGTTTTAAACCGAGACCGCATGTGGCACTTCACGAGGAATAATCACCCCTTGCAGACGGCCATAACTAGCACCAGGACCTGCGGCGAGAGGTTTCCCGCTCTGACTGTTGCTTAAAGAATACAACGCGTGAAGTGGCATATACATGGAGGAGCCCAGGCAGAGGTGGCATTGCAGGGGTCGGCTCCTGATCTGTATGTCTCAGGAACTCACCGAAGCAGCCATAGCTGGGCGCATTGCGTCAGCTGGTAGGAGAAACTACTGTGATACCTCTATCGCATTATCGGCAGCGAAGACGTGTGAGAACCCCCTTCGAGCATCACCTCATCCGAGCTAATCTTCTCCTTTTGTCGAGTCGACGACATATGTCATATTTTGTTTGCCCGTGTGCAACCACCCTGATGGCGTTCTCAGAGGCACCCATGAGTTCCTGCGGTGTACACGTGCTTAGGCATGCAGCACACGTTAGCGCCTACCTCACTGTAGTTCCGCATTCACACCGTGGTGCCTGGGTCCACCTTATCTGAAAAACTCCATCTAATTCGGTTTTCGTTACTTCGGCTGACCTGCATCCGAAGTCTATTTAAGGACTGCCAGGTGGTGTATGGGCAGCCTCTGTGCTCCCCACACATCAATTGGCCAGAAAGGGTTCGTAAGTAAGAGAACCAGGTATGCCCACTTCAGATCCAGTCACCAAATACGTCCAAGGATTTGGGTAACTCCGGCTGTGGCTTACTTGGTTGCTTCTGATTTCGTGCCGTCACCATCCAGTCCTAGCCGATGTTCCACAGAACCGGCCCCAGCCGGAACACCCCGCCACATATCTCACTTACCAAGCCCTGTCCTACATGGGTAGATACTGGCTTTCACCGATAAGTAAACCCCGACAATGAGGCGAGGATAGAGAGGCACCCCGTGCTGAAAGAGTGCAGCTCTGATGCAGCTCCATGGCAAGGTGTTAAAGACGTAGGCAACAATAGACACTGCCAGTATCAACTCGCCGTGCCACTGCTTCTTCCACCAGGGCCCTCAAGCGCGTGTTGGCATCCACGGTGCTCCCGACTATAACCAAATTTATTGTCTACCAAATTCGGCCTCACTCCTGTAAGGCGCTCGATGTGGCACTTCACGAGGAATAATTCGTTTAAAACACCTGCATGACTGCACATCTTGTCCATCAATACAATGAGCCGATAGTCGGACGGTAACTTTGCAGAAGAGGACCAGTTTTCCTGTCTTTCAAATTTTCGGAATCCGTCTCTACTTGAGGCATATATTATAGAGCCCTTCAAAACGGGATCCGAGTGCCTTTAGAGCCTAAAGTGCTGCCAGGTCCCAAAGCAGTGCTTTTGCTGTTGCCTTTGAGCCATAAAACATCATTCTTCACAAGCTATTGCTGTACTCAAGTGATTTTTGGTTGCGATATCATCTTCTACGTAGGGCGCTTTAATGGAATGGAATGTAAATATTTCCCCTTGAAGGGACTCTGGTCGGGAGCCTGGGTTAGTGGAGAGATCGATGGAAGTCACTTCCCTCGCACCATAAGATAGAGATCTCACGAATCAGGCTTGAAAATCTCCAGCAATTTCTGACGGACCCCTATTTTGTGTCAACGCCTTGGGCGCAGGCTAACGGTGAACGCGAACGTCACATAGGGGCAGGTGCGGTCGCAGCTTGAAGTTTTGGGGGGAGGGGGGGTGTCACTTCGTAAATTCCTTAAGAAATGTGAACCCCCCCCCCCTCCCCTCGTACTGGGACTTTTCAATATGACGTGCATGGTTTTGGGGGGAGGGGTCATGGCCCCTGTGACTCTCCCCCCCTTCGGACCGCGCCTGCATAGGGGGCGGCAAACCTAAGTGGCCCGGGGCGCCAAATCTTTAAATACGCCCCTGACTGAAGGTGACCGCCACTTTTCCTTCAATAATATCAAATTGTGCTAAAATGTATTTGATTTGTAATAAAACAGTATGCATTTAACAGTGACAATTGTAGCAATTGTAGTTTCGATTTTAGCCATTTCACGGCATTGTTGGTGAGTCAAATTAGCACGATTTGACAATACTGAAGGGACGGTGGTGTCATCCTTCAGTCCAAGGAAATGTTGGTTTGACTATACCATTATCCGAACAGGAATACGATAGGACCTTTATTTTATTTTTAGTCAAAAGGTAATTTGGAATGATGTATAGTCAGCATCATATCAATCTTGACTAGCAAAGTAGGTATTCAAAATGATCTTAATACCTTTTTTTTTAATCGTGCGAAAAATCCCCGCGGATACCTCCCCCGCCGGGGCCGGAGGAGGAGGTTATGTCGGACTCGACACGCCTTCTGTGGGCCGTCAGTTGCCGGAGGTGAGATTGTCATAGCCATATCCCTCGCACGCACCCCGGGATGATCTTAATACCTAGTAATAATGTTATTATCAAACTGTTTTATTGATTTAAATTGTATTATCGTCCTAGCTAAAGGTGTGTACTAAATAACAGGACAATCAATCAAAAGGAAGGGGGGAATACCAAGGTATTAAAATGATTTTGAGTACCTACCTACTTTGGTAGCCAAGATTGATCTGATGCTGATTGTATTTACAGTGCCTTAGCAATATCTTCGAAGTCAGAATCAACATCACCAGCAAATCAGTGCACCTGCTAAACAACGGAGGATTTGGTGCAGGCTTTCCTTTCAGGTTGGGAGGTCAGACGCAGTCACTTCCGGAAAAATCGATTTACCAATCAAAAATAATAATGCGGTACCTCGAGCACGAATAATAATAGTATTCATAACATAACCCCGCGTTTACATACTGCCGCTCGCATTGCTTATCGTGTTGCCGGAAATATTCGCACGATTAATGCCCTAGCGTTTACACACGCGCATCATCGTGTTGGTCCGCATTACAGTATTCGCCTTGCAATGGAGACGGACGTAAACGTAAGGAGGACAACGCTGTAGCAGTGTACGCATTATGCTTTTACAGCATAGCGAATTAATTAAATAGATTATTAATAAAAACTATCACTTTCAAATACTATACACTTTCCGTAGATCGATATAAATATTTTTAAAAGTAAATATTCGAGGAGCAATAACGAAAGCCGTGTTTATTGATTAGCGCCATCTAGCGGTCTCGTATAGTTCATCGCGCTAGTATTGCCGCTCCTTTGACTCGCGCCGCCAAGCCGACTTTCGCAACAACATACGCGGCAGTACTCGAGGCATGACGAATATACCATTCACACCACGTCTCTGCCCACTTCTCTTGCCACTTCCCTCGGTCTGCCGCGAGTATGTAAACGCAGCTTAAAGGTATTGAGAGTACGGAGGATTGCGATTGGCAGGTTTCACACACATGCAGGTTCACAGTAGGCAGGCGGCCAATCGCAATGCTCCCTTTTGTCGATACGTTTACGAATCGAAATATCGAATATTTTTCGTGTTCGGGACACTGACTAAACTTGGATCCCAAACTCAACTAAGAAAATGTTTCTTCTTCTTCTTAGGAAAATAATGTGAGGATGATAAAGTTTTTCGGAAGTAGGTTTGAATTGTGAGATTATTACCACAGTTTATTACGGTCTATTCCACGCGAGCGATACCGTAGCTGCATAGGTTAGTAAATCTATTAATAAGCAATTAAAAATGTCCGCGAGGTAAATTAATAATCAATTAACAGTTCTCATTTAGCTTTCTAATGGCATATTATATTTCTAGATTGTTCTCCGTGCATTTTGATTTGACACCGTCGAGACTGAATTTCATTTTCATTTCATTTCAGGAACTGAGATCATTACTAAATAGTGTTAACTCGTTTCTCACACCAAGTGACCCAGTTTTTTTCTATCTGCAATCCATCTTCGGGGTGAGGATGTGGACAAATCATACTAAATAATATTATACACGCAAAAGTTTGTTTGTAGGTAGGTATAACCCGCGCCACGTATCTTGGACCTAAAATGTGCTCAAAATGTGCCCTATAGGTACGCGCAGTACACATTTCTTGGGTGTTTTTTGTGGATAGCACGGGATGCTACTGCGGTAGACGAACTTAAATTCAACAAGCATAGATATACTGTTACAAAGCAAACCGCGGGCGCCAGAGCCTCGTATGTCTTACGATTTAGGTCCAAGTTACGTGGCGCGGGTTATAAGTATGGATACAATTTCCTGTGGGTGAATAGGTTGCTGCAGCTGTGGGTTGCGGGAACCAGATCGTACCGGAGCCGCAGACAATAGTCATTCATTACTTACTTTATGGTAAGAATGTACCTAAGTGACACTCACTGATAAACTAAAGTTATTGGTTGTTTTTAATAGCGGATATTCGCGTGACGATAATGTCTGCACAAAGTGTCAAAACGTGATCCAGAAGATGCATTAGGATCTACATAAGTGTTTTAAAATGGTAATAATCCTTAGCAGAATACATAATAGATAACGTTTTAAATCTGAGAAAATGGATAAATGGAAAATTGCTTTAACTGAAGAAAAGGGCTGAACAGTAAATGGAAAATTTTGAATTAGGTACCTAAGTACAGTTTTAAAAAGTTCTTCATGTTTTTTTTTTTTTTTTTTTGTGTATTATAACGACAGTACCTACCACTTACTGCAATATTTTTGAAAAGAGCATCCGACAGTAAACATAAAGTAAAGCCCATGTACCTAGGTACCTATAAGTGCTAGACGGCAATAGGCTCGCCCCCTATTTCGTGGGACCGAAAATCATAATTGGCGAAATGTGGGTGATAATATACCCCTGCCTACCTCTTCGGGGATTACAAGCGTGAGTAGGTATATATGTAGGTAAACAGAAATAGTTTGTTTCATCGTCATAATCCGAGCGACAATCACGATTGTCGATTGTATCCTAAAATCCAAAACAATCTGCAGCGTGATGTCGGCTTTACCACTTCTCCTATTATATTCGGTTTTACTTGTTTTTTTGGGAGTGATTGCCATCTAAACCCCAACTCCGAGAAGAAAGCCTGCGTCATTCCCATGCCTCAATCAGCAGGTGTTCCAGCTTGCAGGAGATGCCCGCTTAGGCCTTCGTTGCGCTCAGGCTCAATGTACTCGTAATTCCTTTGATATAATATGTAGTTTACCTCAGTGTATAATTCAGACAATCTTATAGTAAACTAGCTGTTGCTAGCGGCTCCGCCCGCGTGGAATTCTGATCCCGTTCATCACTGATAGTAGCGTAATGAATAATGATATACAGGTTAGAAAAATCAGTCGGGACTTGGAGGAAAACTACCATAAATCATTAAGTTGGCTCATTTTATTTACAGGAGACTTTCCTTTACTAAAAAAAAAACAAATCTGCATTCAATGATCATACCTAGCTAGCCTATGTTGGTAGGTTGGTACCTACTAATGCAGCTTTCTAATGACGAAAGAATTTTTGTAATCGGTCCAGTAGTTTTTGAGTTTATTCGTTACATACAAATCTTTCCTCTTAATAATATTATTAAAATTAAAATATATTATAGTAAATAATGTCTTTTTTATTTTTTAAAGAACATCAATCAAATCAATCAATCAATTAGCCTACTGCAGTCCACTGCTGGACTTAGGCCTCCCCCAATGTGCGCCACGTTTGCCGATCCTCCGCCTTCCGCATCCAGTCCGTCCCAGCCACCTTTCGCAGGTCGTCGGTCCATCTGGCTAGGGGATGTCCTACCCTCCGTTTTCCTACGCGCGGTCTCCACTCTAGGACTCGTTTGCTCCAACGGCCATCAGTCCTTCGGCAGATGTGGCCAGCCCACTGCCACTTCAGCTTGCTTATTCTTATTAAAGAACATCAAAACATCGGTTCTGTACCTACTTAGATGTTATTAGCATTCACGGAAAGCAGTTTCCGCACGGTTTTTTTCATCGCACGCGCCTTGAGATCTGGGTTTCACTGTAATTACTTTTAGAAGTTATTAATTACTTAGCTTGAATTGCGCCAATCACAGAAAAGTAACTATAGGCTGTGGCTAGGAGCCGAACCTAGGAACTAAGTTATATAAATGTCTCGATTATCCACTGATTTTATGATGTAATAGAATTTGTTCCCAGCGACTGTGTAGAGTACCACTATTGTATTAGACGTCTCGGGTACGATTCCCAGATTGTGTAAAATGTTATAATAAATATTAATAATACAGTAAATGTTTATACTGGAGATTGATGGCACTTGATGGAACTTGCTACACATATTGAATAAATCACTTGTACTTTTCCACAATTATTTATTTATTTGAACCTTACCGGTTTTACCTTACGGCATTATCAAAGGTTTACAATGTTTAAACTAAAGTTACAATGTTTAAACTAAAAAACTTTAGTTTAAACATTGTAAACCTTTGATAATGCCGTAAGGTGAAACCGGTAAGGTTCAAATAAATAAATAATTGTGGAAAAGTACAAGTGATTTATTCAATATGAATACAGTAAATATTCTACAACATTCTACACAACGCTATCTAGAATTCTAGACCCATGATAAGGATAGCATAACTAGCTTGTGTTATAGAATCTAGAATGCGGATAAACATACTTAGATGCTTATTTTTGGGCAATACATACATATTATACATAGAAACACCCAGACCAATGCAAATATACATATACATGCATGCAAATAATTGCACTGAGCGGGGATGGAACCAGCGCATCCTGCGTAGCAGTCGAACGTTCCACCGCTACGCCATGTTATTCTTTGACATAAAACCACTTTACGGATACTTCAACACTTCGGCCACTTTTTAGCAGCCATGTTCGCGTTCTGTTTTCTGTGAGAAATTTTCAGTAGGTACCAGCATCACAGAATAAATAGATAATAATCGTACTCGTTGTAAGTACTACGTGCCAGCAGTTAGAATCAAAATGTGAAATGACTATTTAACCGCAGTATTAGGTACTTAGATCAAAAACATAATACTTGGGTGAGAAATAATATGTAATAGGTATGTAATATGTCTCTGTTTACCCTTCCAGCTATATAAAATCGTGAAATAAAAAAGATCAGAAGAAGAGAAATGTTTTAAAATTTAATTTTAATAATTTTCTATAATCTTCATCATTTCTTTCCTCAGATAAACAAAACGTAATAATCGTCAGCAATTGATAAAATTTAATCAACTCGATTACCACAATCACTCAAGTAAATCGACGGACACTCACCAACGATATTGTTTACGTTGCGTTTGTAGTTGACACTGATAGTAAGAGACGGCAACACTTGTAACACTATTAAGAGTAATAACCTCTTTTTCACGGAGTCGGTAAACGCGTCCATGCCCTGACTGGCGAGCGCCGACTGATATGAATGAGTTGGTACAATTTGATACTGCAAATTATAATACTACGGTATGGCAATCAAGTCGGTTGTTTCACGTGTGACGGAGATTTGTGACGAATATTAACAATAACATTCGTTTGAATGAATTTTTAAAGCATTTATTATGCGTGGTTCCCGGCAGAGTAGAATTTGGGCCGCCCCATCTCCTCCCTTGCGGTGTCGTACAAGGCCATTAAGGGATAGGGCTGTTTAACATCAGACATATATACAGCCCAGGGTCAGCCTCAGATACATGGCTCGAGTAAACAATAGAGCCCGGAATACGGTAATAGGCTCACCCGCTATTACGTGGGACCTAATACAATGATTGGTGAAATATGGCTGTTAATTCACCTCTGCCTAACCCTCCGGGGATAAAGGCGTGATTGTATGTATTGATTGTATGTTTATTACGCTAATAATTCAAATCGATTATGATATTGAAAAGAAAATCGACCTCGGGCGGGACTCGTCGGGAGGTCGATTCTAATTAACATAGGTTTATTATGAAGATAAGAAGAGGCAGAATGTTTAGGGCTAATTGGTAGATAACCGCAGGCCGAGGGGGGGGAGGGGGTTCACCAGGGACATGACCCCCCCCCCCCCCAAACCATGCACGTCATATTGAAAAGTCCCAGTACGAGGGGAGGGGGGGTTAAATTTCTTAAGGAATTTCCGAAGTGACCCCCCCCAAAACTTCAAGCTGCGACCGCGCCTGAGATAACGAAGATAAGTCAGTCTTTGGATGGGTGATCATTGTGGCTTTTCCGTCGTACTTGGGAGAGCACGTAAAGTTGGTTCCCGGTGATTAGTAGCCGTCGGAACATCTTCTTTTTCATCCTAGCGTTAATCCCAGTTGCATCCGAAGCTTTCACCTCGGAGATAGGTTATTTAAATAGATGTTCGTATGGCAAATGACGGCTTAACGTGCTCTCCGAGGCTCGACCAGACCAATGCAAATACCCATATTCATGCATACAAGTATTTACACTGAGCGGGGCTCGAACCCGCGCCTCCTGCGTAGCGGCCGCATTCATTACCCATACATTGCCCCTACGTCACGGTCACAGAAGCTGTCAGGAACATCTGTGCAATCATTGTTATTCAACTGTTGTTTGCTAAACACAGACTATGCAAATAGTCTAGCTAGGAAATCAGCGTCGCTACCAATATTTCTGTTTTCTAATGTATACGCTTTGATTATTTATGTGTGTATACGTAGGTAAGTACGTATCTCAATGTAGTTCAAATTTCAAGGCGTACTTAAATCCAAATATAAACTAAGAAGGTACATACTACATACACAGAAGTAATGCAACTTTTCTGCTTTTAATATAGTCTTATTATTAATTTTATTTTATTTGGGATAACCACAGTCGTTTACAAAAGTAGTTACCTACCAGTGAATAATTACTTAATATGAGAGAAATAAGAGTTAGTAGGTACTCATTTGGTTAGGCACATAACTAAACGTTATGTCTTTTCTTTTTAATAAGTACCTACCTACTTATTTATGTTTTATTGAAAATGCCAGTTTAATAGGGATAGTACTACGAGCGAATATAAATTAAATTTATGGGTGTCAACCATAGGTGTCAACAGAAATACTAAGTGAGCGAAAAACTGATGGCGAAGTCAAATATTGAAAAAGGCGACTTACCTAAACCTTTCAGTTTCGGAGCTAATGTTTCTGGATGGTTATAAAAAATAACCACGAAGGCTAAAGCGGGACCTGCGCTCCGCTCCGCTCCCGCATTAGCCTTCTAACCTAACCTATCCAATTTGGGGCGCGCTATCAATTATGTGGCGCTATATTTTAAATCCTCATAACTTTACAATTTAGAAACAGACTTTCTGTATCACAATCACAGCCCACTCAGTATTTTTTCGCCCACTTAGTATTTTTTTCGCTCAATTAAATATTTTAATTCTGTCACTTGGAATTTTAGTTGCTAACTTATATTAACTGTTTCACACTATTCGTATTAGATTTTACGATTTTTTTATCATTCACGATTATCGCTAGTCGCAATATAATTTAACGCTGCACGGTTTGGTATTAAAGTAACTCATTATCATTTATCAGTCATCCATTTATTACCTATTTATTCGCAAGGTTTATTATATCCCGTTTAATTAGGTATTTTTATGTTTAGAAACTCATTTTAAAGACCTAAAAACTGAAATCGAACCTAGTTTATTTTGTTTAATAGGTAGCAAAACAAAATTAGGTGTACCTATGTACCTATTATCTTAGTGGCATGGGGTACGGGCAGTTTAATGCGTTTGAGCCTTAAAAAGTCCGACAACCTGAGGGGTTATTATCTAGTTTCGAAGCGAATTTTCACCCAGTTTAAATGGAAGATGAAAGACTGGGAGCTATGGCCAACTATTAGATAATCTGTGCTATGGCGAATTTCAATGTTTTTATTTCATTATAAAGTTATAATATACCTTATCGATAGTAATCGATTCGATCTCATGTGAATTGATGATATTTTTACTTTATTTTATTGTACATACCTAGGTACTTGTACAAAATCTTCTATAGGTACTATTATATATAATACTAGCCTTCCGCCCGCGGCTCCGCCCGCGTGCAGCTCGGTTAACGCGACTTTTGCTCATATCTTCGGTTCTACTCAACCGATTGCGATCAAACAAACGTAAGATTTTAAGTTTGAGTAAGCCCTTTCTAACAAAAAACCGCATCAAAATCCGTCCAGTAGTTTTTGCGTCCAATGCGGATAAACAGACAAACAGACAGGAAATTAAAAAAAAATATTTTCGTGTTCAGTATCGTTAACATAACATAACCCAAGTATTTTTTTTTAAATAACTCCAATGTACAGACACGACCACTTTACAATTATATAATAGTATAGATAGATTATAAACTAGCTAACACTTTTTAAGTACGAAGATCCTCGGTTCTACGCGGGTGCTTGTTTGTTGTTGTTGCTTATTGCCTGCTCACCGCTGTGCCTTCCGTGAGGGAGTCTTCAGACGGACATGTGGAAAGTCTCCGAGTAGTCTGCTATTGACGGAAGAAAAAAAAGATACATACAATGAAAATAAGTATGGAATTTTTTGTGCGGAAATACCTTCGGATTTACCTAAGGGTGAAGGTCGTTGTGTGACCTCCGACGTCTGAGTCACTTCCGCGCCTCACGAGCTCTTCGGTTCTGAAATCGGAAGACACCTGAGTCTCCCGGGCCCGCTCCGCCATCTCCTTCTCGTACATAACTTGCGCAGAAAGAGACGGTGGCAGCTCACGCGCCCTGCGCTAGGCGCCGCCCAGCGCTAGGCGCTGAGCGAGAGGACTCTTACACCGAGGGCCACTCGGTGCCTTCCACGCCACGCCACACTACCAGCGTGTGCAACCCTATTCTTGTTAGCGCCATAGTGATGGCACTCAAGACGATAGCTTCTTCCTAGTCCGAAACAGTTCGTCCCCAAAACACCCTCTCCCGGAGATCACCTGCGTCAGACGGTACGGGAGCCCCCAGGTCGCCTCTCTTGGCAGTCCTCCATGATGGGACTTACCGCCGCTACCACGTGCCCACCGCTAGGCTGCCTATGTCATTTCTTCCTCTCTGCCATGATTTCCTGGCGGAGCTGAAACCTCAGGGCCACGATTTTTGGTCGCTCGGGTTTCTGTCTCTGTTCCGCACCTTTCGTGAGAGCCCTTTCACTGCTATATCAGATAGCAATGAAAGGGCACTCGCCTCCATGACCCATGGTGGGGTTTCAGCAAGGGGTCTCGCCGCATCGAAGGATATCGTGTCCCCTCAAAACCCTATCGACCATCAGCAGAATCTGCGCATTATTGGCCTTCAGAGTTTCCGCACAGCTTATGAATTGCTAGAACGGCAACTGTGGCCTTCAATTTGGGGACCAGACTTCGGCGATGCTCCCCAAAGTTCCATTGAGCCTCAAATATCGATCCTACTGTGAGGCTGAATTCCTCGGGAACACGCTCCAAGGCTCATGGAAGAACTGAGCCTCGGTTTTATACAGAGCCACCTCGAGACTCAGCCGCTGGCTCCACTCTGCGTCTTGGACAACCGTGGTCATACCATCTGCGTAATACGTGACGGCAGCACCGTGTGCGAGCTCATTGCGAAGCACCCAGTCGTATCCGATGCTCCACAGGAGCAATCCAGGACCGATACCTGCGGAACACCGGAACACTCAAATATCATTAGCATAGAGACTAGAATCTAGATTTTAATTATCATAAGGTGACCCATCAGAATATTCAGCATTAAAAATAACAAGTCTGAAATATATTCCACAAGATAACAAGCAAAACGAACTTCCTGTCATTATATTGCACCTGCATGCCAGTAGCGAACATTTATTTATTTTGATAAGGAAAACGCTGAAATATTATCTGAAGACTGAAGACTGCTATGTAGGTATACTATAGTGTACTCGTATAGACCTTCTACTCAAAAACCTGTTTCCAATAATGTGGATTAGCTTATCTCTAATACTTTTACGGAGCACTGTAAACAAACACTGTGTTTACATTTTACAGATATGCGAACCAATACCTTTGGTGTCATTATCCACTTATCTGATGTGGTAATCCAAATAAACGAAACATACCTAACTGAAGATAATGCAGTACAGCTCCAGTATTATAATTGCACTAGCTGTGCCGCTACTGCTCGGCTCTTGAGGGTCATACTTAATTAGCGTGATGTTGAATAGCCTATACCTATACTATAACCTACCTCAAGACCTGTGAAACATAATTTCTGTTCGTTAAACTGCTCGGAGCCACTTGTCAGTCTTGCCACCTTGATGGACTCCTCTCGCTCTATGCCAGTGTGAATATGAAAAATCCTACTAACATCATAAATGTGAAAATTTGCTAGGGTAGTTAGATATGTATATCCATACATAAATCTAACTATCCTTGCAAATCTCCACAACTATCCGGTTGTTTGAATGTTGCCACGCAAAATAGCAGAATGCCCCGAGCACGAGAAATATAACATAACATAAACTCACGCCTATATCCCTGAAGGGGTAGGCAGAGGTGCTAGCACCCACATTTCGCCGTTTATGTTTAGGTCCCAATGTAATAGGTGGCGAGCCTATTGCCAATAACCGGGCACTTATAAACCTACGATAAATACACACATAATTTCGAAAAGCATCGAAAAGTCATTGGTGTGTGCCATGGTAAAACCTGGGATCGAACCCGAGACCTCGTCTCAGCAGTCCATTACCCATACCAAGTACCGCGGTAAAAATATTCGTAATAATAAAGTGAACGTATCGAGAGAACGGAGCATTGCGATTGGCCGCCTACTTGCCGCCTATCTTTTGTGACCCTGTGTGTGTGCGAAGCCTGCCAATCGCAATACTCCGCTGTCTTGATACGTTCACGTTACGAATACGAATACTTTTCGTGCTTGGGGCACTGGATTAAAGAACACCGTTCAAATTTCTATAGGCACTGGTATAGATATAAAATTATAACCTTAAATAGGTATCATATAGGCTAGCTAGGTGAAATAGGTCCCTATGGGTCACGGGCCCAGAATCAGTATTTCATACGGTCGGAGTTGATTACAACGCCGGCCTAGCATTAAATTATATGCGGGTAGCTACAGACGTAACTTGTAAACTAAGTTATGTATTGGATACAGTCGTGATGGCTACACAAAGAGCTGTAGTGAGGGCAGGCTGGTAGAAGGTTTCTCAATGATTATGCTCTTGTGTTTTGCAGGGCTGAATACTAAAATATTAACTAAGTAACTCCTTCTACAGATCTTAACGTTTTTAAAGGATTCGTAAATAACGTTCCAAGATAATATGCTGAGGTATTCTTAGGCAACAATAACCATCACAATATGGTTTTAGTTGAACTATGTTGTTACGACATTGGTGGAAATGGAAAGGGGACTCTTTTGTCCGCACTTAGCCTCCTCTTTGGAACATTGTGCGTGGAGAGTGCTGGTTATAGCAGCCAACCTAACTAACTCCCCCCAGAAGCGCAGAAGCTTACTGGGGGCTTCACAGGCTTCGCGGAGCGACCTCACTGTGCCGAGGATTTGAGAACGTTGGGGGGCTACTGTCTCGCATTCCAGTACTACGTGGGCTGCCGTTTCCTCGGCCACGAAGCACCCACTACAAAGAGAGCTATCCGTTATTGTTGGGTTTCCATATTACTTAGATAAAAATGTTAGCAATAATTTATGCTGACGACGCAATACCTATCTCTTAACTATATGTGTATCTAATTGTAATAAGATTTAATCTTTTTGTTTATTGTTTCCTGTGCAACTGTGCTTTATTGCACATAGACACGGAATTTATAACATTTATAATGTTTCAATTACAAGTTTAGTCATAGTAACTGTTTACCATTTCGGTTGTTACAAAATCAAATAAATATGTAGGATTTTTTTATATCACATAAGCAGACAAGCATACGGTGAAAAGTAGTTACCGTGGCCTACAGACGTGGATACCCGGGGCGTCCCACTCGTGCTACCGATCCTGTAGGAACCTTCTAATCATTAGGACTAAAATACAATCATGTCCAATCCAATTTTGCCTTCAGTAGAATAATCAATAAAGAGATGCGGATATAATGATTAAAGTTTGCACTTTGGAGCACGGGTTGTGATTCTTACTTTTGACTGTTTCCCGGAAATTCCAAAACTTTTCTGACGTCATACCTGGCTTCATACCATTTACCAACACCGAGGGAACGTCTGCGCAGGAACCTCGTCCCTTATTCAGCAGGAGATCCAGCTGTGCAATTCTCTAAGCGAGCACAACGTTGCGACAAGCAACGATAGAGATAATCATAAGTTGGATTGGGTGACGCCACTGGACCAATGACAATCTCTTGTCTTTTTAGTTGTACTCGCTGAAATGCACAGCAGGAGTGACTTGGGCCCCGGAAATTTTTGAGTCCCTCATACACCCTATCTTGTCCATCTTACCCCCGCGTTTACACGCTGCCCATCGCATTGCTCATCGTGTTGCCGGAAGTATTCCCACGAATAATGCCCTAGCATTCACACGTACGCATCATCGTGTTGGTCCGCATTACAGTATTCGCCCTGCAACGGAGACGGACGTAAACGTATGGAGAACAACGCTGTAGCAGTGTACGCATTATGCTTTTACAGCATAGCGAATTGATTAAATAGATTAATAATAAAAACTATCACTTTCAACTACCTATACACTTTCCGTAGATGGATATAAATATTTTTAAAAGTAAATATTCGAGGAGCAATAACGAAAGCCGTGTTTACTGATTAGCGCCATCTAGCGGTCTCGTATAGTTCATCGCGCTAGTATTGCCGCTCCTTTGACTCGCGCCGCCAAGCCGACATTCGCAGCAACATACGCGGCAGTACTCGCGCCATGACGAATATACCATTCACACCACGTCTCTGCCCACTTCTCTCGCCACTTCCCTCGCTCTGCCGCGAGTATGTAAACGCAGCAAGACTCTCAGCGAGTAAATGTATGATTCCGAATCAATTCAATGCGGCTTCTCAATTGTCACCTTTATCCGTATCGGAGTTTGACAAGTAATGGGTACACTGTATCTGCTGCATTCCTCGGTAGTTGTTGTATGCGGTCGGTCTCGGAATCATACCTTTACACAGTAGAGGGAATTATTGAAAACAATTTTTTAGGCCTTGGCAGGGATAGAAGTTGCGAAATGACAGCATCAAATGTAATATAGGTACGGGACATTTATGTAAATATATTCAAATGCATGTTTAATGTACCTGTATGGCAATAGGCGATCAGATAAATAATTGAGGCTAAGTGTAACAAGGTGTTTCAAGGGATTGCTCGGGACATATAAATGATGTGTATCTTGTATCTAAAAGGTGCTACTCTATGTTGGCAACACCAACACAGACTTCCGTTTCCGCTCTATAAACTATGCACAATTATGTTCACTCTGCAAATGTCACTCTTAGTAAGAAATCGAAATAAACCACTCGTGTATCTAGCTGGCAGTCATTATTTCACCACCCAAGAAAATCAGCCCTATCAAACAACAAATTACGCGCACACTCTATACGCTTTTCTTGGGTGTCTTTTGAGGATAGCACGGGGTGCTACTACAGTGAACGAGCTCTTAATTCATAGATTATTACAGTATCGCGATTCAGGTCCAAGATACGTGTCTCGAGGAATACCCATCTGAAACTCAAATTTCGAAGAAGCTATTTTTTTACCTACTTTTTCATGGATAGATAAGGTTACATTTGTATTTTCATGCAGAAATTAGTTTTCTTAATAAAATATGTTACACCTACGTGTGAACAGAAGGCTAGTTATTATATTACACAGAGAATAAGCATTGCCATAATAATATACCTAACATGGCAATGCTGCCAGCGGCCAGCCTTCTGGGAACGTTATCGGTCGGTGATGATGCGGAGGAATTTCACAACGCATTATGTATATTTAAATAGTTTATTTATTTTAGTTTATTTTAGTAATAATAGTGTCTAGTTTAACATTTTATTTATTATTATGTTTTATTGTACATACCATACCTCTTAGATACTTTTATTATTATGTTTTAGGTATATGACATTTAACACTAGTCTTAATAGATAGTTAATTCTGCGTAGAGTTTTACATGGACTCAATATTATCTTCATATCATGGTTTCACAGCCTTTATAAAATCATACCAGTGTATAGTTTAAGGTTTTTTATGGTTAAGCTACTGGAGCGGTAGTATCTTGAGCGAGAGTCTTCTTGGCGAAGGCTTTGCTCCACGAATTCCTGAAGCTTCTTCTCATTGAGTTAGCCTTTCTGGATGTCCATTCTCTATTCTTCTTAGGAATCAGAAGAATAATGAGAGCCACCACTGGTATTAAGCAAAGGAAAACTGTCATCAGCCAGAACAATGTCTCTGCAACAACTGAAAAGAAGATGAATTGTTGTGTTACTTGTTTGTAAGTATGTACCTACCCCTTCAGCTGCTATCATAACTGTAATTCGCAACCAAATTGCGATGGGAGATTTTTTACCTTTGATGGCAACTAGTTGCGAAAGAAGAATGTTTTTTCATAATACGCAACCACCTGCCTACTAAACCTATAACGGAAGCGTCTGAATAATATTAGTGATGGTCTTACTCTTATCCTCAAGTACACTTTAAGGAAAGTTAGGGTATAAGGGGCTCAAAATATATTCAAAATACCGGCCGTGGATCGAGAGCTATGACGCATATTAGGAGAGGTCACGCCCAGAATTGAACTGCTGATTGAACTGATTGATTGATAGGTATATACCTAACCTAAATTTAATTATGTCTATGAAACATTATGAGTCAAATGCCTAAGTTATGTCAAAGCGTATTACGACATAAAAACTTATGCAAATCAAAGGAAAAAAAAATACTTTTGGAGGCTCAGAAGTCATGTTACAAATGCTTACAGACACTGATTCCTTTTTCATTATGAGCACTGTTACGGAAAGGAATGTTTTACTGGAATCAGTTTTTTCTGACTAAAATTACACTGATTGTGACCTTCATTGTGGATATGCAATCAGTAATTCAGTTTTAATTCCTCTTCAGATAATATCCAAAGGTTTTTAATGACATTTTAAGACAAATTCTATCTAAAATAATACGTACCATTGCTTTGGACTGGGACAAATAATAGGTCTTCAGTCGTGATCATGGAAATCTCGCCGTCTCCTGCCGTGAGCTTGGCGACGATTGTCCAAGGATGCAAGTCCATGATGTCAGGATCGATTATGTGAAGAGTGCACACTCCCTTGTGTAGAGTTGGTTCTACTTCATATCTCTCCGGCATGTTGTCCGAAATGAAGCCTGGTGACAAAGAAATGATGAGAGAATATACAGCAGGACGATTGAGGATTGCCCGTAAGAACACTTCTCTATTAATAGACTATACTGCCACATCATCATCTTCCGAGTCTTCAACTCAGGGTTGGTTTCTCATTATAAATGCGAAGCCGCTGAAAATCGATATTTTCTTAAGAATTGCCATCTGAACTTCACAACCCACTGGTAATACCGAAGTTTTTTAGTTAGATGAGTTGTAGGGATTAACCTGGTGTGACCACGAGTCCGGACTCATTTTGAGGACTCCAACTATTCGTGCAGTGCAAGTGCAACAGATTGCCGTATTGCAACCAGATCTGTCGACTTACCGTGCTCGCTGAGGCACGAAGAGGACTCAATGGTCACCCATCCTGAGACTGACCATGTACTGCTTGACCTCGCAATGTGGTAAGCTCCTCGGCTCTTAATTAACAACGAGTCCCTCAATATCAATGAATATATAGAGATGACGGTCTGACTTTTTGTTCAACTGCAAGGAAACCAGGTCTCACCGTATCCATCCGTCCTCACAAATCTACAATAGTCGAGGGCGTGCTCGTTGTACACTTGAGCTTCCACCACGGCTGCCTGAGGCCCGTTCCAATAGTGGCGCACCGACATCCTTACTGTATTGGTGCATAGAAAAATACAATTTACATTAGAGTTTATTATATCTTGGAAGATAAGTACATGGATAGTTATTGGTATCCTAAAAGCAAGAATACACTTTTTATTAGAACGTCAACGCACTATGATAAGCTGGACTTTGCTCTTACTGTTTACATTAACCCCTCCAACTAAGCTAAATTACTTGTGCTAGGAGTGGGTTCACGTCGGTAGTGTAATGGCCGAGATTCGAACCCGGGACATCTCGATCGTAAAGCCGACTTCTCAACCACTAAGTTTTTTTTTTTTTTTTTAAGGATTTTTTTATGAAATTTTCCCGTGTGACGCCGAGGGCGGTCACCTGGTTCGCAAATAAATTACACAGATTTCTTAAAGCAAGTATCTGTCACATGCAAGTAATATAGCTTCCAAACCTTTTTTAACCAGAAATTCAGGCAACTCTTCGTACCTGTAACGTCAGCAAAGACAACCGCTTGCTGTTCAGGAACGGTAGTGTTCACGAGCCCCACGTGGCACTGCCAATAGCCTGCTTCACTAGCTAAGAACCTCTTGAACCTGATACCACACTCGCCAGCGTCCAAACCTGCTCCTACATACTCGAAGTTCTCCGATGATGGCATTCCTGAAAGGAATGGAATACAAAATATCAGGAGAGGAGAAGGGCTATCTAGGAGAGCTCTTGCTGGCAGAGGAGATATGCCCGTGGAACAAGGTGTCCACTAAATACTGGTGACATGGAATTTGTGAAATGTTTTTGTTTTATAAGAGTGGATACCTACCAGTAACCAAAATGAGTAGTATTGCCATTAACTCCTACAACCTTACGATCTCCACTTGTCTCTCACTTGGTCTCTTTAACCTTTTTCTTCGACGCTATAAAAAGTTTATTTAATTTACATGGTTCTTTGGTTCTATAATCGCCGCAGTAACGGTCTATGAACTCATGATGAATTTAAATGTAATATAAATCTCACTTACTAGGGAAAACGTTGTAGGTAGTTCCATTTCGTGCCCTGAAGTAGCAGTAACGTAATGCGGCAGGTATGGAGCAGCTAAGGGTTACAGGCTCGCCTTCCAAGTACGAGAGGCTTGTGTCTTCTAATATGGGTGCTGAAATCAAAAATATATATGCATTGAACGAGAGTTAAAAAAAAATAGGGGTTTTTCACACATACCACAACCACACCACGACCACAACCACACCTCAACCACACCACGTGGCCGGGCGTATATTTCGTATTGAAAATGAATAGGACTAATTCACACGTACCACATTTTGCAGTCGTTATCGACCGTGTGTGTGATACCGACCACATGGCAACCACACGCAACCACATCGCAACCACATCGCGACGGCAACGCAATAGCCGGCACCGCGAACTAGCGGCCGGCCACATCGCAACTACTAGCGACAACGCAACTACATCGACATTTTGTCGGTACCACAACGCAACTACAAAAAGCTGCAGCGACACTATTCACACATAACCACTGCTTGACGGCATTTTGTCGTTGCGACGTGGTGTGGTTGTGGAACGTGTGAAACAAGTCTTAAAGGGCGTAAGCGACAAGGACAGTTGATGGAAAATTACTGTACTGTAAAGCGATTTTGATGAATAAAATTTTGAAGCATTTACGAGTATTATGCTGATTATATTCAAATCGATTTAGAAAGAGAAAAGAAGAAGAGAAGAATTAGATTCTTCTACTTTTCTAAATCGATTTTGATGAGATTTAGGACCTTTTTTTCTTAGGCGATATGGCTTGCGTTTACTCCGACCGATGAATAATAAGGCAACTCACTAGTGACAACATACGCAGCTCCAGGATCTTGCATGAGGTGATCGGTCAACACTGTCAGGAACCCGTAGTATGTGCCTGTGGAGGTGTCCAACCCACAGCGCCAGATCCCCAGGTCTGAGACCGAAGGGTTGATGAGGCGGAGTGTGCAATCGTGACTATGAGCATCAGACTCGTAACTGGAAAGTAGACATTAAATGCTGCAGTTTCATTCTGTCAATTTTGGATAAATGCTAAGTACTTGCACGCCGTATAAATTACAATACATTCATACATAATAATCACGCCTTTATTGATGAGACTGCAATCCTCGTTCATGGTGCTACCTGGGAACACGTGAGAACTAAAGCAGAATCCGCACTAGTTTTAAAATTAAAAAAATTAAAAATTATTTATTTGTCACCACAAACCAATAAATGCAAAAATCACTGGTGCCTGTGGTAGGTAATAAAAACCTGAATTACAGGTCACCAGGTACCCACGAACTGATACAATGCAAAAACTTAATACATACACTTATACATTGCTTGTTAATCACATAAGTTAATAGGAGAAACATAACATTTGGGGGTTTACGGTAGGAAGGATGTGTGAGGGAGTATTTACGTGTGTGTGTGTGTGTGTGTGTGTGTGTATGCGAATGTGTGTGTGTGTGTGTGTGTGTGTGTGTATGTGTGTGTGTGTGTGTGTGTGTGTGTGTGTGTGTGTGTGTGTGTGTGTGTGTGTGTGTGTGTGTGTGTGTGTGTGTGTGTGTGTGTGTGTGTGTGTGTGAATGTGTGTGTGTGTTGCTGTGTCTGTGGGGCGTGTAAATAAGTAACTACACTATGAAGGCACTTCAAGCAGTTCTTCTGTTGTTAGATAATTTTGCTGAAGTAGCCATGCTTGAACCCTCTTTTTACAGTTATAGAGATTGAGGACATTTAGTGTCAGGATATGGTGTAACCTGTTATAAAGAGGTTATGAAATAACTAGTAGAGGTTATGAAATGGCTAAATTCAAACCTCCTTTCAATAAATCTTACCAAAACCGCATATATCCCTTTCGCGATTCGGTGTAACCCTCTGCTACCCCAGACCTTCAGGATAACTGCTCACTCATGTCCCAACCGCCAATCCACTTGCGGCTGCCTGACACTAGATGAGTCGAATGTGTTAAATACCTGGGTGTTTTCATAGATTATGGTATAAAGTGGGACAAACAGATCGACACCCTCACCTCAAGAGAGGAATAAAAATTGTATAAACCAAACCAAAGGAAGAGGAGAAGGAATTAGCAGACCGTAGGTTTTGGATACAACCGGGAGCAACGTAATGATAATGACGTACAAGTTACTCACTTGATTAAAGATCCATTGAACATGTACCCATCTTGTCCGACACCATGGGCAGCGATCAGAGTATTGCCTTTAGGATCGCGAAACTTGCAGGCGTGGACCTCATGTTGGATAGGCACGGAACACGTCAGCATCATTGAAGGGAGGTTCTCCTCCACGCTGACGGTCACGAGTGGCAGACCATCTGGAATATGAAAGTATTGTGATGATCCGGGAGGTCAAGACATCTTTTTATTTCTTGATCTAACTGAGGCCAGGCACAAGAAAAATACGGGAACCTTGTGCCTGAAAATACAAATTATATCAAATTGATTTACATTTTGGTTCTCTTTTCTTGTAAAAGACAGATGACATTTTGAGAAAAAGGATCGCGTGAAGAACGCCTGCAGCTATGTCGAACTTCATGTCCGTGATAATGCAGGAGAGTCACCTTCATTGGCTGGTGCAACTACGCTTTGCAGCAACCGCTACATGGATAACATAATGTCTGGCGATGCCACCTTCATCTGGTCTGGTTCCGGTAGGAGGGATATATCTTATAAATGCTAGCTTGGGGTCATAGAAGCTGACGTGAACGCCATTGGTCTTACTACCATGGATGCCCAAGATCTTGCCACGTGGAGGAGCAAAAGTCGGAAAACGGAGCTCCGAACTTTGAATGCGACCGGGGTTAACGTTAAGATGACTATGAATGGCAGATGAAATATTTTATACGATAAAAATCAAATGAAGAGTAGAAACCCTTCAATCAAATTTTTTTTATATTACCAATTTAGGCTAAGGACATTTTTAAAGTACCTTCTTAGTTGGATAACAATGATTAAATACGATATCAGACAAAGGTTGCGATATCTTTCCTTTTGTTCTTACCTCTGGTGTGAACATCTACATAAAAATCATATCGTTGCAAGCGCACCGTTCCCGGTTTTCCAAGATGCATTGTCCAGGTTCCTCTGTGGTCTACAGTTACTCTGTCCAGGACAATTTTGCACTGGCCGAAGTTATCAAACAGCTTGTGTCCATAAGGTTCTTGGATCACACAGTATACGGCATCTTTAGGACCCACTGAGATATTTATTGAATCGCCTACGTCCCATTGCAGGTTATCGATGGAGAGTTCCTCAGAATCTGTTTTAGATATGACGTTAATACCATAAGCAGTCTAATAGAAAACTAAACAAATTAAATATATTATCCAAGATAAATCTGAATATATTGTGAGTGTATCTATAGATACTAACTAGATGAACTTTATCGGGGATTAGGAAATATAGAGATGTTGTAACTATTTACCAATTACTTCAACGTCGACATGTCCTCTTATTTTGATTTTCTCGCCGTATTCAACCACCCATGATCCATTATGACTACTGTCGACATTCTTAACTATATATCCACATGCAGATCTGTGAATGGGATCAGTTTCAACGTTTGTGAACTCTTCACCATCAGGGCCGATCAGCATACAAGTTTCAGGTACAGATATTGCGTCGTTCAAATGTAGATATAAATCTGCACCTTCCCTGATATGAATATCATTTTGTAAAACAAAGTTTTCTGAAATAATAGCTTTAGTTGATTACAACTCTATTAAGAGTTTGTTATCCATTTATCGATCGGAAACAATATGTTAATCACTTTATCTTCTACGTGACATGATACACGTAAATTTACTACAAATCTGATTATGTTTACCTTCAACGCGGATAGTGAAATGTAATCTTCTTTCAATGGGGTCAGTGAATCTTGTCGCTCTTCCTAAAATTATCCAGTTGCCGATCATACTTTCATCTACTACGCTTAGAATTATACCACATTCCACTAAACTATCGTGTATTATTTCTACGTTGGGTACATTGAATCCATCTATAAAGGCATATTGTCGCCCATCCGGAGCAATCAAATGGCAACTTTCGTTTTCTATAAGAGATGTTCTATTGATAGAAATTATATGCTGCGTATTCATATCGGTAACAATAAACCGATCAGTTAAATTTTGAATATCCCTTTGAATAGGATCTGGAATTGGGTTTTCTGGATCTATAAAACAAAAAAAGATTGTTATATTAGGGCAATAGTAAAAAACTACCGGTCACCTTGGGTGATATAAGTATTTTCTTTTGATATTTTTATGGAAGTGTTGTATACTATGTAATCGAGAATTAACGCCAACGTGGACCGCGAAATTCCAAAAACAGGAAGGTTGGTTAATTTAAATATTTGGGCTATGTTAACAAACTTGATGTTTTTCTCACCTTCTTGAATAATTGTGAATTTTAGACGTCTCTCATCGAATAATATTCCGTTTCTGAACTTGGCAGTCATCTGCCACTCACCAACTGATCTATCAGTGATAGGTCTAAAGATAATTTCACAAAAAGCTTGCTGCTGCTGCTGTGAGTCCGAACTACTGAAATATACCCCTTCAGGCACGTCAGCGTCGTTTTTTATACTAAATATTTGCCCTGAAGGTGACTTGTAAATACAATCCTCTATTGTACCTGTTCTTTGTCTAATTTCAAGACTACGGTCAGTACCAACATGGACCAAATGATCTTGACTTTGAAGTTCAGTTGTGTTATACGCTTGTTCGTATGGATTTTCTGCATCTGCAATAGTTTCATCAAGTTAAATCCTACTTCTTAACCATATAAATTTGTAATTAATTGAAATTTAAAATAACTCACTGTAAAGATTGAAAATTAATGGAAGTCGAACTTCAGTTTGTCCAAATATTGAACGAAATCTGCCATAAATAAGCCAGTCGCCTAACATTTCCCTGGTAATGTCGGTGAAGAGGACACTACACAGAACAGTATTAGTTATAGTGCTTCTTGCAATGTGGGGATAATTTGTGTCCATCGTGATTACCAAATCTTCCCCAGCTGGAGTGATGACGTGGCAAGTCTCAACGGTACCAGTTGAAGAAACGCCAGTATTTACAGATCCACCAAAGTGCACAGGATGGGTGAACGACATTCGATTTGTAATGTCCCAAATTCTGGTTCCATCTCTATCTAAGCACAAAAAGAATGAGAATTTGTATTAAGTGTGATCATTTATAAAAAGAAATAGAGAATTCAGACCTTTGCAGGTAATTTTAATGACATATCTTTGCCTCAACTTACCCCATGCAATATTGGCAGGCTGACAGCGACTTTCTGACGTTGCTATTGATTTTCCACATAGCCTCCAAAGTCCTAACAAATCTTCAGTAATTGGACCAATGGTTACTCTACATGAAACATAGTTACTCGTCTTTTGAACCTTCACTCCTGGTATTGTGACAAGGTCAGCTCTGATCAAAAATCCTTTAGGAGGACGAATATAGCACTCCTCTTCATATGATTCCTTGCTCAAGGATATCTCTATAGACGCTTGCTGTATCGTAAAATGATTGATTTGACTCAACCATATTTCCTCTGAGAAATTAAAAGGAATAAATACGTTAAGTCTAATGCTGACCATTTTTTTGTGTTCAAAGAATATTACACAATGAACAGATATTTACTAATGTTCTATTTATATACTCAAACTAAAACCTTTTCTTAGCTTAACTTAAATCTACAATAATTATATTAAATATATATGGTATATTCTACGTTTTATAAATATAATTATCCTTCCCATCAGCCAATGCTGCGATGATGATGGGAATGATCATACACACAATACACAATCATCAACATATAAATATTTGTCACTCACCTTCGTTAATACTAAATATGAGACGTTTTTCGTCGAAGAATACCCCATTGCGGAATTTTCCAATAATCTGCCAATCACCTATCACGTTCTCAACAATAGGACTAAAGCTTATCTCGCAAGCTGCTTCTGTATCAACACTATTGAAGAGAACTCCATGAGGTATACCGGAATTTTGATTGTTTATACTAAATGTTTGTCCTGAAGGTGATATATAAATGCAATCCTCTACTGTACCCACTTTTTGAACAACTTCAATTGTGAGGTTAGTACCCACTCGCACCGAATACACTTCAGGTTCAAGATTTGTGACATTATAGGCTTGTTCGTATGGGTTTCTCTCATCTGCAATAAATCGATTGTTATAAACCCATTTACAATTGAGAAATATTTTTATATAAGTTGATGAATAATCAACTTTTGTTATACAACGCTCCCGAAGCCGAAGGACCTTGTATTTTTTTAAAGCAATATGTAGATAGTGTATCCGGAGTATTACCAGATGCCTTCGGCTTTGGGAGCTTTTCCCTAACATCCTGTGTAACTTACTATATAGTTTGAAAGTTAACGGAAGGCCAATTTCCTTTACACCATCTGGTTGACTAAATATGCCGTAAATAACCCAGTCGCCTAACATATCCCTTGTAATATCCTTAATGTCAACACTGCACAAAGAAGGGTTATAGGTAGTACTCCTTTCGATGTGTGGGTACTTCACGTCAGCAGTAATCACTAAGTCTTCTCCAGCTGGAGTAATGACGTGGCAGTTTAGTACTTCGTTGCTCCCAGAGATGCCAGAATTCACAGAGCCACCGAAGTGAACGGGATGAATATGCTTCTCTTGAATTTCTGGAGGTGTAATGCTGGCTCCATCTACATACACAATTTTTACAATTAATAATAGAATTCACTGCAGATCTCTAGCTTCTCAAGAATGACATTTAAAAAAGAAACTTACCAAAACTTATAGTGACACGCTGACATCGTGTTATTTCAGTTGATTTACCACAGAGCTCCCAAGCTCCTAGTAAATTTTCTGTCATGGGTCCAATGGTAATTCTGCAGGAAACAAAATGACTTTGATGCTGTACCTTTACTCCTTCTATATCCAAAAGGTCAGCTGCGGTAGAAGTTCCATTCTGTGGACGCACATAGCATTCCTCTTCGAACGATATTTTTGGTAAAGTTATGTCTATAAAGCTCTCTTCTCTCACGATGTGTGAGATTTGTTCTAGCAATGTTATATCATTAACTTCGGAGTCTTCTTCGTTAGATGATCTTAGGTCCCCGGTTGGACTATCATCATGAATTATTCCATAAGCACCTCCTGTAATAATAGGATTGTAGCTTTTCGATTAATCTGTTCTATACCATTTACATAATAGGGAAGAGCAAGATAATTCAAGTTAGGAGCAGGAGAGCGAACTTCAGGCTCCAAGCCTTTGGATGCGGATTGATGCTCACCGTGTAGTTCCTAATCCTGTATGTTCTTGTAAACGGGGGTTCCCCGGTATTAAAATAAACGATGTGTAGATAGATATAGAAGAAGATAAAGAGATAAGAAATAGGTTTTTTTTTTTATATAATGTTTACCAAAAACGCAATTCGGGTTATGATAGGAACGACACGTCGGGTCAAGTTAGGAAGAGGGTTACGTTCGGAACAAATATTACGTTTTTTTTTAAGTTTCTAACCTAACCCGCGACCGGGTCAGGGTTCTCAGGTCAGGTTCGGAATAAACGGGTGGAACAGCAGGTATTTCTCTACGATGACATTGCCGGTAACATACTCGTATTATGTACCTTTTGTTTATGAAGTGCTGTCGATGATAATTGTAGCTTGGTTAGATTAGATTACTTTTTGCATTAGATAAGATCTTAAATTAGATAGAAAAAATGGCAAACAAGTCTTCCTGTGTCCTATGTAATGTATTTTACGCTTGTCGCATTACTAATGGATGACACAGAGTGTCTGGGCTGAAAGGCATTTTTATGTTGTTATTATTATGTTATTTGCCATAGTTTCAGTCGAACAATTAATTAAACTAATAAATGAAAATTATTTAATTAAACTAGTAAAACGGGGTGAGTAGGAATCAAGGGGTGAATAGAGATAAAATGGTTATTAAAACATTTACATAATTTCTTTCATAAAACTATAAGTAGGTTTGAGGACATTTGCAGATATTTTTTTTAAGAATATTAGCAACCGAAATTTACTAATAATGCCTCCAACACCTCCAGCTAAGTTAAGTTAAGTTAAGTTGCCTGAGTGAGTGGGTTTACGTTGGTAGTATAATAGCCAGGATTCAACCCCGGGTCCTTTCGATCGTCAAATCATCATTCATCATCATCACCCTGAAAGCTTAGGGCAAGAATGTCTTGGACCACGAAGATCTTTAGTCATCTTAAATATTCAACTAAAGAAATAATTACAAACCTGCCGGCCAAGACCGATTGCTGTGATTCAATACTTTGGCTTTAAACATCGTTGATTTAATTTTATCAAAGGCTATAATTTCGTGATAACCAAATAATTATGTTACCTGCTGATATATTAATCTCAATGTCAATACTGAAAATAATTTTAGGTACCTACAATTTTGTCTGTAGGTAATATGATATATTATTGATTTAAGTAGTTTAAGTATACTTTTTGTGAAATTACTTTTTAGGCCAACCTTCAGGACTGAAGGGGCATGAGGCACATAAGGAAGAAGACGCTGCTGGTTTATTAACGAAATGTCACATATTTGGGACCAATTACGGAACAAATAAGTTTCATGGTACCAAGCTCGAACGTTGGTCCGCAACTTCGGATCTAAGTTTCCAAAGTATAAAAGCATAACTCCAAGTTTCGACCTCCCGCCCTTTATAGATCAGGTCGAAACTTGGAGGACGTACCTACGGGTACCTACATAGCCAAAACTTTCAGTACTTGAATTTATTTTCCCCCCAAAACCAAAACGGTTTTCAAACTATTTTGTTTTACGTACTAATTTATAGGTCTGCATACTCTTCCACCCACAAGGTGGACAGACGACCTTATCAAGGCCGCGGGAACACGCTGGATGTGAGCCGCTTCCAACCGGTCTTATTGGAGATCTAGGGAGGCCTATGTCCAGCAGTGGACTTCCTATGGCTGAAATGATGATGATGATGATGATGATACTCTTGATTAGATTATATTATAGAAGTAAACATACCTGTGAATAGGAAGGCCAGTGCCAATCCGAAACACAACCTCATTTTGTAATGAGTTAAGGCGGACTGCCAATAGATCCTTAATTGTGATATAGTATTAAAACAATCATGCTAACTACGTAACTGATAAGAATTTCGATCAATCCCGGCACTATCAAAGGCCGAAGTCTATGTAGTGAATGGTAAGCATAGTAATAGTTTAATTTTTTGTCATTGGAGCGCATGGGTACGAAAGGAGTGACGTACATACCGCAGATCGTAGATAAATTTTCTTTGTGCGTTGTGACATTAGAGTCGCAAATCGCATAGAAAATAGTGAAACAAAGCTCCTTATAGTTTGTGTCAATGTGTTTTTAATGTGCAGAGTAGGTACTTGCTGTTGCCCGCGGCTCCGTCTGCGTATCCTTACTCAAATTCTAGTATATCGCTGTACGAAATTTCATCCACATCCTTTCAGCGGTTTTGGCGAGACAGGGTAACAGACAGACTACAGACGGTCTTTACTCATACTAATCCATACTTCCATAATCTTAGGTCTCACCAAGATTTTCAGGCACAGGCAACTTATTTTACTGTCTATTTGAAAAACGGACGAGGCGTAATTTTTCCTCTCAGGTTGCATTCAAAGCTTGCAATTTAATGTCCCGATCAGCTCTCTTACTTGCTTCTATTATTTGGTTTATTCTGAGTTTTATGCTAGCGAGTGCCGCGTGCCGTCTTGCTGAAATCTCTAAAGCCTCGTGAGCCTCGTCTGCTAATCAACAGGTAGGTATAAGAGCGTGCAGGTGAATTCGGAACCAACCCGGCACACTACTTATTATCTTGTTCACCACCACATTTATATGAAAAGGAATTTGTTTATATCACGGAGGACAGAATATGATTTTTCCTTCTCCATGGTTTATATCATAGATGCTCTAAGGGTTAGCCTTAGATACGTTAGGAATGTGTTAAATTAATAGCATTATGTCTTATCATGCGTTGCTAATATGTTTTGGAAAGGCATCAGCGTGTATAGGACTTCACCTAGATCTATGGGGTCTAGCCAACGTCGTCTGAAAGCCGGGATACCTGGTGATAGACGGACGAAGTCCTGGTACAGGATCTCCTCTAGGGTTTGGGTCTCAGACGGCAGTCGCTTCCATGAAAACCGTATAAGTGAAACCAATAGGAGGAAAATGTGTAGGTATGCGGACTCAGGGCTCCGAAGAGAAAGCCTTAACGCAACCAGGAACAAACAACGCTAGGATGAAGGCGATGATCAGCTCAGATTTACTAAAACACACACTTAGAGTTACTAACAGTTAGATAAAAATGAATAAAAATATTTGCATTGGTCTGGGTGTTTCTATGTATAATATGTATGTATTTACAAAAAAAAAGTATCTAAGTATGTATATCCGCATTCTAGATTCCATCACAAGCTAATTAAGCTTACCATGGGTCTAGATAGCGTTGTGTAGAATGTTGTAGAATATTTATTTATTTATTTATTCATTTATAGATAATGATTTCAAAAGGCCGCTTTTAAAAAAAAAATTGCAACTCAACTCTTCAATAAATAACATGTTCTTATAAAAAGAATGCACGGCTTGAAAACCATAGCGTTGCAGAATCCTTGGTGCTTTAGAAGTCCTAAATAGGCCTGGGTCTTTATCCTATCCTACGAGTATTAATATTATTCATCATTATACTGCCGTCGTAATTAAAAAGGGCACAACTAACATTTTGTAAATATTGAGAAAATAGAGATTAAACTTTTTTTTTGTTTTTTTTGAAAAATACCCCAGTAAACTATATTTTCCAAAATTCTGCGAATGGTAATACTTGCATTTGTATAGTACGTATATGACCATAGCAAATTTTTATTATAATTTTAATGCTTATAATTGATAATTAGCATAATTCGTTTCATCTTAACATAAAAAATAGGATAAAATCAATCATGTTACGTTTAAAAGGCATATACAAGGAAATATGACTTTTCAATGTAAAATTTTGAGGAACATTTTTGAATTTTACAATGAAAAGGCACTTTTATTAAATTGTGCCTTTTCATCGTATTATTATCAGTTACGATGAAAAGTAAAATATTAGAAAATACTAAACTTCTCTACGAATAAAATAAAGTAGTTATAAGAAAATCAACGTTTATTTCAAAAAAGTTTACAAAAATAATATATCTTTATTCTTAATTAATAATCTTAATTTTAATCAAAATCACAAATTATTTTTTATAACTAAAAATGTCTCTTAATATAAAATCTCTTTCAACAAAAATCAGGTAAACACAACCACTAAGAAATAATAAACAATACCTTATTTATCATAACGCTTAAGATCTCGATTTATCATAATAACGAAAACATAGTTTCCAGAAACAATAAAAAAATCTAAAGTTTAGAGATAGGAACCATTAATTATTATTATAACTATTTAAGTAATATAAAGTTTCATAACAGCCATAAATTAAATCTTAGGAAAAACCAGAAACAATAAAAAAATCTTATGTTTAGAGATAGGAACCATTAATTATTATTATAACTATTTAAGTAATTTAAAGTTTCATAACAGCCATAAATTGAATCCTCAGAAAAACAATAAAACTAAACTTATATATTATTTTTTTTGTACTATCTAATAATCGACTAAAATTATTATTTGAAAAATCAGTAATCCTTTAATTTAGTCTTCGTAGTTTTGAATCAAATCGAGTGATTGATCATTAACAGGTAAAGTTTCCCAAAAAACCTTTCTGTTCGTGGGCATAAGTGGACCATAAGTAATTTAAAGTTTCATAACAGCCATAAATTGAATCCTCAGAAAAACAATAAAACTAAACTTATATATTATTTTTTTTGTACTATCTAATAATCGACTAAAATTATTATTTGAAAAATCAGTAATCCTTTAATTTAGTCTTCGTAGTTTTGAATCAAATCGAGTGATTGATCATTAACAGGTAAAGTTTCCCAAAAAACCTTTCTGTTCGTGGGCATAAGTGGACCAAGCTTTGTGAGTATAGCTGATTTCCTTTCACTCGCGATACCCCTCGGTACAAGCTTTTGTCTTGGAGGTGGTACACCTTGTTTAATATTTTTTAACTTAAGAAAATCTAGCTGGATGTATTCGTCAGTACCATGGCTGCTCTTATAAAAAAATGTATTACATCCTCTTCGAAAATTTGCCTCCGAAATATTATTCATTTAAGCTCGCGGGTTAGAATTTTTTAATTTAGATGCCGAAGAACAGTCTTCATAATCATAAAAATCTTGAACTTCCATCTTCTTTACCATGGTGCGAGAGCCAGTATCAGATACTGCTTTACAGAAGTCTTCAAAGTCGTAGACACTCTTTTTTGTTTTGAGAGATCGTTCTACTCTGTGGTGGAATTCATCTGCCGCCATGAATGTGTGACCAGTTTCCAAGTAGCGCAAAGTAATGGTTTCAAAATTAGGCAAATTAGGAAAGGCATTACCGCTAGTGTGTATATTTTCATATGAAATTATAAGGTGTGGAGTAAATAGTAAAGGCATAACTGCCAGTTGTGCCTTTTCTTTTACGTTTCTTGCTACGGTGGTGTTGGTAAAAAAGTTAGCACAAATACCACATAAGCCCTTTCTATTTGAAATGCATCGATTATGCCTTTTCAATTAGAAATGTTAAAACCATAATTATAAAATAGAAGACATATGTCACAATGTGACCT
The DNA here is from genome assembly GCA_914767945.1 of Eilema depressum. NCBI lineage: Eukaryota > Metazoa > Arthropoda > Insecta > Lepidoptera > Erebidae > Eilema > Eilema depressum. Next base: position 12,375,084 of record OU612033.1, on the reverse strand, counting down.
TTTTCTTTACAAAAACTTGAAAAATGGTGCATTTGTGCCCTATAAACTTGTGCTATCTCTGTTTATTTTGTTGCTAAAAATACACAAAAAATTGGGCAGATAGGCCTTTTTTTCCTGATTCCGAATATGTATATAACGCAATTTGGCATAAAATGTTAGTTGTGCCCTTTTTAATTACGACGGCAGTATACATGATAAGTAATTACATAAAAATTATAATGAAATATTTTTGGACACTCTACATCACTCTACATTAGGGTTGCCATACGTCCCCGTACGCCGGGACATGTCCCGGTTTGAAGCATGGTGTCCCGGCGTCCCGGCCGGTAAGCAAATTGTCCCGGTTTAAAAATCATAGTACTATATTAGAGAGCTGGACTTGGTAAACAGTAATATACCTACAATAAACGTGACTAACTAGGTAGGCAATTCATACGTGGATAGAACGACGTAAGCGCTGACATTTTTCCGTATACGATTAAGTTAAAGAGTAATAAAGACCCGGGGGGCAATCTGTTGTAAGAGAAAGACGCGGTGTAGGAGAGATGGCGCTCATACTTCCACGACCTGCTGAATAAGCAGCATAAAGAGGTGCAGCCATCAGACCTCTTTCCGAATCAAGGACTAGTGCCACCGATAACGCCTGCAGAAGTACAGACTGCCATTCGCCGCATGAAGAACCGGAAAGCTGTCGGACCCGACGAAGTCCCCATCGAGGCTTGGAAGGCAATGAGTGGTCGTGGTGTGAGCATTCTAACATATGATATAACCGCGTACTCCTCACCGGTGAGATCCTGAGCCAGTGGAGACTGAGCATCATTATACCAGTATTCAAAGGCAAGGGATAGGTGCAGAAGTGCGACAGTAACCACGATCGACTCCGGATCCGACAGGAGAGTATACTCTTGGAGTGTCAGTGTGGGTTTCGTCCCGGGCACGGGACCATGGATCCAGTGCTCGCACTAAGGATTGTGGCAGGGAAATACAGGGCGAAGAACACGCCCCTGCACTGCCTATTCTTAGACATGCAGAAGTCCTTCAACTGTGTTCCTCGCGCAGTGATCTGGTGGGCACTGCAGGCCAAAGGAGTTCCATAGACCTACATTGACTTCATCCAAGACATGTATCATGATTCTGGTTCCGTGGTTGCTCATGTATGCTGATGATATTGCGCTGATGGACGCGGACAGGAGCAGATTGGTGCGACACGTGAAAGTGTGAAAGGAGGCGCTTGAGAACGGTGGTCTGAAGTTAAATGTAGCGAAGATGATCCCAAAATGCTAGGCAGGTCTATAATAAGACGACCATTAGGCCTGTCCTCTTATATGATTGTGAGGCGTGGCTGCTGCTGGAGCGACACAAGCAAGAGCTGCGTGTCACGGAGTTAAAAATGGTGCGGTGAATGTGCGGCGTCACGTGTAAAGAACGCGGGAACTCTCGCACCCGCGGCAGCCTTCATGTCCGTGACATCGCAGATAAAATGCAAGAGAGCCGTCTTCGCTGGTGCAGCCACGTCTTGCGGCAACCGCCTGGCTACGTGGGTAGCAAATGCCTAACAATGGCACCCCCGCTGGGTTTAGGTAGAAGGGGTAGGCCCAAGAAGTCCTGACTTGACGTCGTGGAGAGTGATATGCGTGCAAATGGTCTCACTACTATAGACACCCAAGATCGTTTGAAGTGGAGAAGGAAGAGCCGGAAGGCGGACCTTGAGCTCCGCGGTCATCTTGGCCACGGATGCAATCGGGAGCAAGCGTCTACCTACATGAATATGATGTTTAAGTTAATGTTAATTTCGTCAAAATATTTTGAAAAATTATCAGAAGTAATTCTGATAATTTTTCGCCTTTCAGAAAAAACAGAAAGGCCGAGTCGCTGTCCGCTGGTATTTAATGGCAGTGTTAAAAGTTGTTTTAAACTTTTAAAGTTACCTATTGTTGTAATAAAAGTTAAAAAATTCTACATTTCCTAATTTTTCTTCAAATGTCATGGTCTGGGTCCCCGCACTTATGGCAACCCTACTCTACATGCATAAGACTGGTAGAGCGAACCCCAGACTCCGAGGTGAAAAGCTTCGGATTCGGATGCGACTGGAAATTAACGCTAGGATGAAGAAGAAGAAGATACATATTATACATAGAAACACCCACACCAATGCAAATATTCATATTCATGCATACAAATATATGCACTGAGCGGGGATCGAATCCGCACCTCCTGCGTAGCGACCGCGTTCACTACCGTTACGCCACAGAGGCAGACATCGATGATCCACCACGTCTGCCTCCATCCATCCGGATGTAAGAAAGGGATGTTGCTAAGCTTAAAACTCGAGAACGGTTCAACCTATGTATACTCTAACGGTTCAACCTTAGAGTAGGGTTGCCATACGTCCCCGTACGCCGGGACATGTCCCCGTTTGAGGCCTGGTGTCCCGGCGTCCCGGCCAATAAGCAAATTGTCCCGGTTAAACATTTTTAGTATTATATTAGAGAGCTGGACTTGGTTGGTAAACAGTAATATACCTACAATAAACGCGACTAAGTAGCTAGGCTATTAATACGTAGATAGAACGACGAAAGCGCTGATATTTTTCCATACATGAAGATGTTAATGAGTAATAAAGACCCCGGGGCCAATGGTTTTACGAGAAAAACGCGATGAAGGACAGATGGCGCTCATACTTCCAACGACATGCTGAATAAGCAGCAAGAGGTGCATCCACCAGATCTCTTTCCGAAACAAGGACTAGTGCCACCGATAACGCCTGCAGAAGTACAGACTCGGCCTCGACGAAGTCCCCATCGAGGCTTGGAAGGCAATGGGTGCATTAGGTGCTCGTGGTGTGAGCATTCTAACAAATCAGTATAACCGCGTACTTCTCACCGTGAGATACTGAGCCAGTGGAGACTGAGCTTCATTACGCCAGTATTCAAAGGTAAGGGATCGGTGCAGGAGTGTGGTAGTAATCGCGGTATAAAGATAATGTCCCACACCATGAAGCTCTATGAGCAGATAATCGACTCCCGGATCCGACAGGAGAGTACACTCTCGGAGTGTCAGTATGGGTTTCGTCCCGGGCACGGGATCATGGATCCGGTGTTCGCCCTAAGGATTGTGGTGGGGAAATACAGGGCGAAGAACACGCCCCTGCACTGCCTAGTGCCTATTCTTAGACATGCTGAAGGCCTTCGGCTGTGTTCCTCGCGCGGTGATCTGGTGAGTACTGTGGGCTAAGGGAGTTCCAGAGACCTACATTGACACCATCCAAGATAATATATGTATCATGATTCTGGTTCCGTGGTTCGGAGTGCTTTTGGTGACTCAAAAGTCTTCCCCATCACCATCGGAGTACACCAAGGATCCGTCCTTAGTGCTTACTTGTTCAGCTCGGTATTAGACATCTTGTTAAACAGTATCAGAAAACCACATAAGCAGCCTCCGTGGTTGCTCATGTATGCTGATGATATTGCGCTGAAGGACGCGGACAGGAGCAGATTGATGCAACACGTGTACGTGTGGAAGGAAGCGCTTGAGAACGGTGATATGAAGCTAAATGTAGCGATGACAGAGAGTTTAACGTTAAACTCGACAGATTTCACACCGGTCCGCATAGGCGATGATTCGGTTTAAGTACCTGGGATCTGTACTTCATGTGACCAGTGAAATCGACTACGACATCAGGGCACGCATTGCTTCCGCGTGGGCCAGGTGGTGAGAAATGACTGGCGTCACGGGTGATCCCAGAATGCCAGTCAGGTTGAAGGGGCAGGTCTATAAGACGATCATTAAGCCTGTCCTCTTACATGGTTGTGAGAGCAAGAGCGTAAGCACGTAAGAGCTGCATGTCACGAAGATAAAAATGCTGCGTGAGGAACTCTTGCAGCCGCGGCAGCTTTCATGTCCATGACATCGCAGATAAAATGCAAGAGAGCCGCCTTCACTGGTGCGGCCACGTCTTGCGGCAACCGCCAGGATACGTGGGTAGCAAATGCCTGACAATGGCGCCCCCGCCGGGTCCAGGTAGAAGGGATAGGCCCAAGAAGTCCTTGACGTCGTGGAGAGTGATATGCGTGCAAATGGTCTCACTACCATGGACGCCCAAGATCGTGTCAAGTGGAGGAGGAAAAGCCGGAAGGCGGACCCTGAGCTCCGGGGTCATCTTGGATGCAATCGGGAGAAAGCGTCTACATGAAGATGATGTTTAACTTAAAGTTGATTTCGTCAAAATATTTAGAAGTTAATTCTGATAATTTTTCGTCTTTCAGAAAACATAGCTTGTTTAACGCTTGTTTAATGGCAGTGTTAAAAGTTGTTTTAATAAAAGTTCCGATTTTTCTACCTTTACTAATTTTTCTTCAAATGTCCCGGTCTGGGTCCCCACACTTATGGCAACCCTACCTTAGAGTATACATTATAAATATAGAGCGCGCCTATCACTCAGGACTTTGGCGCCGAGTGTTAGCAGATACTTTGCGATGGTATAGCGCACCTATAGTGACGTTTCATGCATTACCGAAAATATCAATAGATGGGCTTATTAATGTTGTTTGTTGTTATGAAGTTTTTTGTTCGATTGGATATACAATATGGATACGACATATAGACAATAATTGAAACCATATACTTGGTACCCCCTAAGCTTCAAGCAGGCAAAGTTTGAACAAAATTGGTCCAGTATTATGGGCAGAAACTAGAGTTTTAATTTTATAGAATTTGAACAACTTTGAGCACTCTGTAGAATCGCATGTTGCCGCTTAGCTGTTCAAGTAAGTTACCTACTATGCCTATTGTTGTGTGTGTGTGTGAAGTTGTTGTGTGTGTGTGAAGGTGTGTGCGTATTTATTAATGACTTATGACACAGTCAATGACTTTAAAGCAATGGATGAAACTATTTAATGACTTATACTAGTGGTTGCATTTTCTACATTTATTTTAATAATTATTTTGTTAGAAAATTTCGAATTTTATAAATCAGGGAATTTAAGTTTAAATTTAATTTGGTTCTATTCCTACGGACCAGGATGCTTCGCGGTTTCAGTATTTGCACATATGTCGTATCCATATCGTATGCATGGATAAAATTAAAGCCAAAATACAAAAAAATGGCGTCATTTTGCGGTATTTTTGCGTCATTATTACTAAAAATATACGATGTTGTATAAAATTTTGATTTAACATATAGAATTAAATATTATTTGCGAAGTCATTTTGACGGGTACTGTTTTGCTACTGATTGAGGTTGAACCAGGAGCCTCGGTACTGTTCATACCCGTGATAGCAGTTCATACTTGTAAGGCGCGCTCTATAGCAATGTATACTCTAACGGTTCAACTAAATGTTCCTTAAGTTCCATGAAATGTTTGTATGTAAAAAATAGTCACGCGAAAACATATACAGGGCGTCCCACGGCGATGCCACATGGAGGGAAAGTACCTTAAATCCTTAAGTTAGCTCATTTTACTTAAAGGAGACATCATTTTATTTTTGAAAAGAAACAAAACTGCATTCAAAGATTTTTAAAAATTCGCATGCCACACCCGGAAATCGAACTGACTAAAATCCGAAAAAGTAACATCCTGTATTTTTATGGCATCAATCGATAGTGTCAGTCATAAGGATCAAATTTCTCTAAGAAACATGGTAAATTAAATGAAAGGAAATCCTTGAAACCTAAAATTATAAATTCAATTTGGTAAAATAAAACACTTTCTTATAAGGTAATGTCGTTCAACCCTACCTGTCAACACTAGAGATATCTTTGATGTTTATTAGTAAAATGAGTACTAAATGAATGAACTTTGTTACCTGTTTAGAATGTAACTTTTTGGGCAACTGCATGAGGTATGTAGGTAGGGTAGGTAGAGTAGGTAGTTATTTTTGGGTGCTTGATTAGAAACCTGCACGCGGTGTACCCTGGGCAACGAAAATGGCGAGAGAATTGCCCTATTGGATCAACTTATAACCTGTTTATTGAGACGGCGTGCGGTTTTAGTCGGTTTGAGTTCGATATACCTAAATACTACTGCTGACCAGCAGCGGTCTCAGCACGATAAAAAAAGAAAAGTAATTAAAATATGGAATTTTATTGTTAATATGATATCAGATGGATGGATGAACTTTGAGTTAAAGTGTTTTATTTTGCCAAATTGAACTTATAATTTTAGGTTTCAAGGACTTCCTTTCGTTTAATTTACCATGTTCCTTAGAGAGATTTGATCCTTATGATTGACACTATCGATTGATGCCATAAAAATACAGGATGTTACTTTTCGGATTTTAGTCGGTTCGATAACCGGGTGTGGCAAGCGAATTTTAAAAAATCTTTGAATGCAGTTCTGTTTCTTTTTAAAAATAAAATGATGTCTCCTTTAAACAAAATGAGCTAACTTAAGGATTTAAGGTACTTTCCCTCCATGTGGCATCGCCGTGGGACGCCCTGTATATGAAGTGTAAAATCACATTATGATCAAATAACATAAAACCTTGCAATCTGTATGCAATGTACTGTAATAAAAAGAACAAGTCCCTTATCACCAATCAAATTATTATAGTTTAATAACCTATATTTCGATAATCTCCAGATACAAGTAGATATAATTGATTATTCAAATTATATTACGCTTACAAAATATCTTAAGTGTATGGCACACCTGCTTTATTAATACGTTTAAATGAATTTCAACAGGTCCATTAAAATCTTCATTCCGTGGATTTTTTTTACCTTAAGTTTTGTAGTTAAGGCCCCGAATCAGATTAGCATCGAAAAATCGGTATTTTCGAAACCGTTTTTCTTTTTAACTATAAAACCTAAAGATCTGGAATTTACATCCCTGCATACTATAGGATATACAGAGTAACTTCACCTTTTCATAAATTCAATAAAAAAGGAGGAAATAGTTGAAAAGAGGCTCTGAACATCACTCTACTCTTTCTTATGAAACCAAATATTTTCTACAATATGTATCCAAATAATCTAAAATTTCAGATATATGTTAAATGAGGGTATTAGCATGACGTGACCTTCTTAGTTTGTAATCGTCCCCCATAAAATTATCTATTAAAATTAGTTTTATTGATTTTTACGGCTGAAAAACGAGCGAATGACCTTGAGCATTTGTATGGTCAAAGTCATTCGCGTATGTAATCACCTTAAAACAAATCGCGTTTATTATAGGTTTTGATACTATATGTATTCTTGCTTAATATCTAGCAGATAAATAAAAAAGCTAACGAGATATACAAGATCAAAAATTACGCGCCACGGCGATGACACATGCGTGCGCAGCAATGAAACAAGCATCCACGGGCATGAAATAAATATACCAAGGGAATGAAAAAATCAACCATGGAAATGAAAATACATAATATAAAACATAATATTTTATGTACCTACTTACATGAGAAATTATACTTACATACAATAAAAATACAAAGGGGATTGGCGTCATTTATTTTTTCAGTGGCACTGTGTTAAACACGCGTATGAGTGTCATTATTTTTATTGTAATTAATATCGGAGCTGCGATATACAGGGTGGAACATTTCGACTTTACCTGGAGGGAAAGTACCCTCATACTAGAGATAGCGAATTTTACTTAAATTAAACATAGCCTTATTTTTAAAGGGAAACAAACCTGCATTCAAAGATTTCTAAAAATAACACACCTGATGATCAAACCGCCTAAAATCTTCCTATACCTTCTCTTTTATGGGTTTCCTTTTACTTATTTTACCAAGTTTGTTAGAGATATTTGATCCCTAAGATTGACCCTATCGATTGATGCAATTAAAATATAGCTTCATCCGGATTTTATTCGGTTCGATTACCGGGTGTGGCAAGCGATTTTTTTGGAAATCCTCAAACGCAGTGTATTTTTAAAGATTAAGAGAGTGTTTCCTTTGCTGCTGCCCAACTTAGGTGGATCCTGGCTAGTTTTTTCTAGGAGTTGTTTTTACCAAGCTGGATAACTTATCCCAGGCAGATTTTTTCTTGAACAACTTCGAGTGTAACCCCATCGATGGCTGTCTGTCTGTCCCTGTGTATGCTTAAATCTTCAACTTACGCAACGGATTTAGAATCGGTTTTTTAATAGATAGAGTAATTCAAGAGGAAGATTTATATGCATAATACATGCATAATATTGTAGAGAAATATTGATAAATTTAGAGATATGCAGCGGGAATGGGATCAGAAAATATGGCGGTACGAAGTTCGCTGGGTCAGCTAGTATTAGATAAACGATACCGCGTTTGCATTGGAGATGTGGAGGGAAAGTACTCTAAATACTGGAGATAGCTAATTTCATTCAGAAGAAACAGTTCCTCATTTTTAAAAAGAAAAAAAAACTGCGTTTAACGAATGCTGAAAAATCGCTTGCCACATCCTGTAATTGAACCGACTAAAATCGGAAAAAATAACAGCCAGTATTTTTATTGCTTTAATCGATAGGATTAATTATAAGACTCGAATCTCTCTAAGAAACCTGGTAAACTGCAGGTACTTTCATATTATACCATTTTCATTCATGGCTGCTCAATTCCAAAACCTCGCCAATTCTTTTACACGAAAAAGAAATCGGAAATTAACAAATTAATATGATATACTTTTGTCAATATGCTATGGCGATGAGAACATAAGTTACGGAAATGAAACATCTGGTCATGGCAATGAGACTAAATTGTTTTACAAGGCATGGCAATGATTTTTTTCATTGACGCGTTTTTTTCTTCATTACCATAGCAAATTTTGACCACGGAAACTATGGAAATGAAAGCACGGTGGTGAAAAACGAGCCAAAAATATAATATAAGAAAAAATCTATTAATTATTCGAAGTAATAAACACTTCACTAAAATAAACAAGATAAATTTCATTCTATTGAATGTATAATCAAGAGGATAAACTTATTGGAATAGACAGTTATACCTATCCACAGTAATAAAAGAAAAAATGTCCAGTAACATAAAACTGATATACTTTTATTTATGGTGCCAAAACGCAGGTACGTGTGTACGTCCTTCCATGTCGAGCACTTAGGCGGCACCAATATGCAACGTTTAGCGGATATGAGGGAGGATACAAGTCGTTAGATAAAACGATATTCTAAAATATGTTTAGAACATGGCGATTAAAGGTAACTCTAGGACAAATGAACTTTTATTAACCATTCGTTGTATTGTCTAAATATTTGAATAAATGTATTTCGTAACAATACTTTAACTATTCACGTATCAAATAAAACTAGGTTTTAATTAAAAAAACCAATAGATTTTTATCAATGAGGTATCACAACACAATAGGTGATGTGTGGACAAACACGGCAATGAAAAATTTCGAGGTTAAATTTTTTTTTTTGGCGAATCTATAATCCTATTTAATAAAATATTTAGTGCTCCACATAGATCACTATATCGCCTAACCAGAAAAAAATGTTAGAGTATTGTAAAAATGATTTTTAGTACCGATTTCATCGATGCCACGCAATTTTTGGCCCCGGGAAATTCACCCATAAATTAATAATTAAAAGATAAAAAAAAAGATAAAAAAACAATTGAATACTATTTTTAGGCTAAAGTTGGCATAAAAAAATGTATTTAAAAAAAACTACTTTTTAATGGATTCTATCATGATATATTTGTTATTATTTACTTTAGCCCAACGTTTCGGCTAGTTTTTATCAGCCGTGGTCCTACTTCGTTAAAAATTAGGACCACGGCTGATGAATAGTAGTATTTCAATGAGTGCAATTCGCAAAACTTCAGACAGTATCGCTGAAGATGGAAGTTGTTTTTTTTTATACAAACCATCAGACCGGGCAATGAATAGAAATAGCGATAGTCAGGGCTACAAATGTCTCTGTATCTATATGAGAATTCTTCTAAACAATCTGTTAGTGGTGAGAAGCGCACCCTCAAAATGGCTGAAGATACCTACACTCAATGGAAAAGTCGATGGAGCTACACTACAGTACCCCTAGCACGAAAAGCTATTGTAATCTTATCGTAAACGTATCGAAAGAACGGAGCATCGCGATTGGTAGGCTTCACATACACAAGGGTTCACAGTAGGAAGGCGGCCAATCGCAATGCTTCGTTCTGTCGATACGTTCATACGATAGATTTTATTCGTGTTCGGGGCATAGTAGACGTAACGAGTCAAAGTAGTAGAATTTTCCTTTTTGAAGGTAATCTAAAGTTACGAGAGCATCTTTTGAATTGATAACTTTAGAAATAATCCTGAGAGTGTTTTTGGTAAATATAATGTGCTGACATCAGAAACCACAGAACTTCGTTATTTACTGGAATAGGTACATCCTGATTCCATTTTCGGTATTTGATAATTATATGCTTTAGCAAAACAACGTATATTTTACCGGCAATGTGTATTATCCGGTATTCTGTACAATGCCTAGGCAATATAGGGAATACCGAGTGAGCAGCCAGCAATGTGTGAAATGCTATCAAAAAATAATAAATTGTGAATAAAAAAACAACCACGAAGACTAAGGGGTTCCGCTACCGCCTTAACCTTCTGTAAGTTACCTGATGTAAGTTACATCTATCCAGGTCGGGGTGCAGTGTCTTCACCGCCCAATTTGACATGGATAGATTAGGTTAGGATACTATTAGCCTTCGTGGAAGGGAAGGAATATAATACGAGTATATTGTAGGACATTCTACACAACGCTATCTAGATCCAAAGTAAGCATAGCTTAAATAGCTTGTGTTATGGGTTCTAGAATGCGGATAAACAAAAACAAAAAAACATTCTTAGAAATAGTATTTGCGCAAAGCGATCGGTAAATACAGACCAAGATATTTATTTGACACATTGCTTTTGGAATAGCAAGCATTCTATACAATGATATTTCATAACATAGACATGTGTCATATGCTTACAAATCAACGTAGAAAAATGTGCCGAACTCACACACACATTTTTAATTCATCTACACTTTTGGTGTATTAACTTTAGAGTAATAGTTCGTGCAGTGTCTATAAACATACGATGGCATTTTCGTTATTTTTTTAAGTCACTGATGCTTCCGCTCAACGTCCGACCGGCGCCGCTCGGCACGCGGTACTAGCTAGAGGCAAACGTTCCAATTGACTCGTTTTCGGATCTTCACGATTTTCGCGCAATAACATATCTACTTCTTTTTATATAATATCTTTGATTATAAATAATAGTATCCTTGCCTAGGTCAAATGGCAGTCGATTCACGGAAATCGGTTCAAAGTCCAGCTAAATCCCAAGTTAGACTAACCAGTCTAACTTGGGATTTAGCTGGACTTCGCTTAACCAAGCGGACTCCAGACTCGGACTCGGACTCACGCGACTGGGATTAATGATAAGATAAAGAAGATTGCCTAGGCATTGTATAGAATGCCTGCATTACACATCGATTGCCAGTAACATATAAGTATGTGCTTATTGAATAGTATCAACGTTTCGACTAGTGTGGTAGTTTACTAAAAACTGATTACAAAGATAAGATATCCACCAAAATATGGAACGCATGTACCAATAGCATTGATTCAGTAGGGGTTACTGCTGAGTATTTTGTTATTATCTTATACGTAGACACGTCGATTGTCTCAGTGTGTGATGAGTAACGAATTATCAAGGATTTTACTCAGTCTATGATATTTTATATCAATATGAAGTTGTGCTTTGTTTTGGGAATTTTCATCTTATTTACAGGTAGGTTTTTATGCTTTCTTTTGGAGGTACAATTTTGAGATTTTCCGCGTGTGTGAAAAAGTGAAAGTTTCGAGTAATGATTAACAGAAAAGAACTGATCATTCGCTATTTTGAATATTTAGTAACTCGACAGCTAGACTGTTTTATCAGGTTTGATAGTGCCTACCTAATAAATACTGTTTTATTTTTCTTATAAGTATTTATCTTGTCACGAGGGAACTTGGACCACCGCTGACTTAAGACACCTATGTCTCGAGTCCTCAGCTATATTATTTAAAATTTCAATAAGATTATAATAATTATAGATCTGGTACTTGTTGCAGAGAGTGGTTACAGCATAAGCAAAGATGTAGCCTCAGATGAAGAAATTTTACTAACAGAGAAAGAATTAATAAACGACGAAGTTGAAGACAACACATATCTCAATTCACATAAGTTAACTGAAATTATCCATTATACCAGAAAGGGCAATGTTATAGACATATCATTAGATAGGAAACTTTTTGATGAAGTTTGTTATTTAAAAGCTCCCAACCAGGTATTGAAGGCCACATCATTACGCAATGAATTCGGGACATCATTACTTCAATTAAAGGGAGTTAAAGTTCAAGTCAAAAGTGATTTTGTGGCGTGCGGGATTACAATAGGGCCTATAGATGATGATCTAATTGGCAAATGGGAATTATGTGGTCAGTCAGAAGAATCTGATGAAATGCGGTGCCAACCTGTGACCATCACTTGGAGTAAGTTTTATGAACGTTTGTTAATTAATCTTTAATTTCCTGCTTGAAGATTGATTACCCTACCCTCTGCTCCATGGGACTTCTATTACATTACCTATACTTACAGCCAAGAACAATATCCTAAGGAAGTCGAGTTATTCTGAAGGTGTAAGTTTTTGATGGACATTGACAGATTATGGTTGCGCTAAGCGTGTATTTGCATTCATTAAAACTGTCTAACATGGTGATCTATCATTATCATTATTGTTGTTCTTGATTGTATCAAAGACTTCCACCTCGTAGTATCCTCCTTATAATTTGGCTTCTATTCGCTTTTACGGAAGCTTCTGCCGTCTGACTTTCAACAGATTATCACAGAAAATTCCCTTCAACAGATGTATCGGTGAGATTGACCTGGGCCTTAAAGTTCTTGGTAGGGGTGATTATTATGGATTGGACGAGGTTTTAATTTATTGTACTACGTAAGTACAGACTACCTAACCACTATACGCTGAATTATAATGGGTATCGCAATAAAGAACTTTATTGAGGACGAGATTTATAATATTTTTATTTGATTTACTTTATTATTTAGATAACTACGAATTACCTACTGTAAACTGGTCAGTGGTATCTCGAGCAAATTTTAAACGTACGATTTATCATCCGAATACTGTTCACGTCGGTATTGTTGGAACCGAAGCACAAGGAAGTATATCCTCCTGTCATCTCATAACTTCACACGGTGAAGACTTGGTGATGAAACCTGATATGCAGTATCCTAACATTGTTCAAAGTGAAGTGGACAATGAGGCGATGTGTGCGGTGAAGATTACTTTTGATTCTCGGATTTTTGGAACTTGGATACTTTATGGGAGATTCAGGTCAGATGACACACAGACTGAAATCCGTCTGCCAATGAATTTTTTTGTATCTCAATACGGTAAGTTTTGATTTCTATTTAACAATTAAATAGTAACCATATGATAAGTACTGGTATCACGGTTGCATACAAAATTGCATATTAAAACCTGAGGTCTACTTCCCTACTCTTTCTCTGATTTGGCTTATATTGGATTTTATGGGTTGTTACCGACCCCCAACCCAGAAAAGGTTGTGAATTAAATTTAAATTATTCTTTGTATGAAGATGAATTGTGTCCTTACCCTTACCTACAATTCAGAGGAAAAAAGCATAAAAAAGTATACAGTGAAATGTAATTGTAAAGTAATAATTATTCTAGACTAGCCAACCCGGCAAACCATTTTTTCACTGAATGAATACTATTTCAACTGCACCTACTATTTTTTTTTTAATATTAACCACCCTTCAATAACGAACACAAAACCAAAATAATTATCCAATTTGGCGTAGTCGTTTGGAAGTTATGCGCGTACCTACATACATTTTTATTCATTTTTGATTTATGTATAGATTTGAAACATTAAGAAACATTGAAATGTATTTTTCAGATCCCGTTATAGCTCCTAATGTAAGTGTTGTAGCAGACACAGACCGTGAAATCAGTCTAGGCAGTAAGCATACAGAAATTCTGACAGGCCCAGGTATAGTAGTTGAATGTCTGTGCCAAAATACCAAACAAATATTTAGATTAGGTGGTCATACCAAGAGCAACGAAATAACGTTGAAGATGTTGGAAAATGAAGGTGGCTGTGAATTGACTATTGACCCGGTCACAGAAGAAATGCTTGGTGAATGGAAATTTATTGTTAGTTTCCGTAACGAGTATGGCAATAAAATATACGAGGGACAGAATTTCTTCAACCTTGTTCAAAAAGGTAATCAGGTTTTAAAGCTTTTGATGTATCCAAAAACTAATTCCTTATCGGTAACTTTATCGATTGTCAGTAAGTTAATCATCGTGTCTGTGAATTAGCCGCTAGTAATTTGTTTTGTTTGCAACGTTTTGGTAGAGTCCCATTTACACCATTTTATGTTGAGTATCTGACAATTGGAAAGTATGGTGGTTGTGTGGATAAATATCACGATAATCATTGATCTTTTAAGCGACTTTACTTGAAAATAACTATCCATCATTTATGCAAAGGGTGTATACGATTTCCTTTGCCGGCTGTATATTACCTATTATACTCTCGTCTTTCTCTTTGGGCTTCGGCTGGGTTAACACCCCGCCATTTGCTTCTATTCTTCGCAAAACTTCAATACATACTTTCATGCAAGTTACTAACAGTAACTTTTTATTAATAGCTGAATCTGAAGAAATTGATGGACCTATAGCTGTACTCAGTCAAATCAATCATTTCACAAGACAGAAGGCAAAAATAGACATATCTCTAAACAAAGAATCATTCGAAGAAGAATGTTATCTACGTCATGGAAACAATGATTTGATCAATATTGCTCATACAGCAATAGAAGGAGTAGAAGTGCAAAGCAAAAGTCGTTTTGTCTCGTGCAGAGTGACCATTGGACCTATGTCTCAAGAATTATTAGGAGATTGGGAGCTATGTGGTAAATCTGTAGTAAACGCAGAAACCCGCTGTCAACCTGTCAATATCACATGGTGTAAGTTTAATTGAATACATTTTATTGATCCGCCATAATGCTATAATTTTTTCATTC
This sequence comes from Eilema depressum, assembly GCA_914767945.1. NCBI lineage: Eukaryota > Metazoa > Arthropoda > Insecta > Lepidoptera > Erebidae > Eilema > Eilema depressum. Next base: position 12,360,054 of record OU612033.1, on the reverse strand, counting down.
AAATATACGAGGTAGGCAGAGGTCTATTAACACCCACATTTGGCCAACTCCCATCAGTCCCATGTAATAGGCGGCGAGCCTATTGCCGTCTAGCGGGAACTTTCTCATGGGCTCTATGTTTACTGTCGGATGGAGAGAAGGTAAGAACAGGAAGAGATGGTGTGGCCCTATTCTATACCACCGGGAACCAACACGGCAATTTCTCCACTACTACTAATACAATATAATACTATAATTCATCATAATTTATTAATTAACATAATCTATGCAGATAATAAAGATGGATCTGGAGATTGGGATCATATCAATGAAAAAAGTTATACTCATCCTGTCAATATTGGTGGTTCGATCAATTCTGGTGTCACAGGAAGCGGTATTGTTACCACCTGTCACGTCGTTACTCCAGCTGGCGAAGACTTGGTCATCACAAGTGGCGTCTTGTATCCACATATTGAAAGAAGCACTATTTCCAATAGCTACCTGTGCAGTGTCCTCTTCAAAGATATTACAGAAGATTTATTAGGCGACTGGCTTATCTACGGCCGATTCCGTTCTTTGTTAGAACAAAATGAAGTTAGTTTGCCATTGACTTTCAATCTTTACAGTAAGTTTCTAAAATTTTACTTTTTACTATTATTAGTATTGCATAATGACTGTACCTTTAATAATAATCATCAAATCATTGTAGATGAGGACAATCCCTACGATCAAGCTTATAATGTAACTGTACTCGAAGTTCAAAACCATTTAGTCAATTTGGGGACAAACCTCAGTGTTGAAGTTAGACAAAGAACGGGCACACTAGAGGATTGCATTTACACATTACCTTCAGGAGAATCAGTGACTTTAAATGCCGATATAGGCAATGCACTTCATGGAGTTACTTTAATTCGTTCATATACAGAAATATTTTGTCAAATTTCTTTTAATCCGATCAACAAAGGCGCTATTGGCCAATGGAAGATTATTGGAAAATTCAGAAATGGAGTCTTGTTCGATGAAAGACGTCTTACTTTCAACGTTATTGAAGAAGGTAAGCCTATATAAAGTTGTCTATTTTAAGTAAATTATGTATTACGATTTACCATATTTATTCCTACCTAATCTAATACTATGATATTATAATAATTCATTGATCACAAGATTCACAAGAGTGGGCCACTAGTTTCGTGTAACCGGCGTGCGGTGCTTTCTTTTGCATAGATGCGTGTAAAAATTTGTTGAAAATTAAATTAAATGAAATTTATTAGGAGAGACGGTTGTCTTAACTTATAATAAATATTTTCATAATTATACACTTTCACTTTATTAAATGCTCTTTTCAGATCCAAAAAATCCCATACCAGATAATAAAGAAAGAGTTATTGAAAGTGAGACAGAACAAACGATAATTACTGATATGAATACTACACACGTATTTAGTATCGAAAAAGATATCCTTATTGAACCTGAAAGTTGTCATTTAGTAACACCAGATGGATTACAGCGTGCGTTTATACCTGGATTTACCGTTCCTGGTGTAGAAATTCTATATCGTACTGGAGTAGAGTGTGGTATTGTGTTACACATGGAAAACGAAAATATGATTGGCAAATGGACTCTTATAGCAAGATCGACTAAATTATCGAAGTCAATTGAAAAAAGACGGCATTTCAATATGCGGGTTGAAGGTAAGATAAGAAGGAAATACAATATGAATTAGATCAAACAGTCATGAATTAAATTTTTTGTCGTCGTGCTGTATAAAATTTGGTACAGGGGTATTTTTAATTTCGTAGTTCTTGAAGAAAGTAACATTTACAGAAAGTAACGTCATTCTGAATTCGACTTCAACTTTTATAAAGTGACTTTTGTGGAAGTTTAACACAATTTCGCCAATGTCATGGGTCAAAAAGACAATTCTGAATAAAAAAAATGACATAGGAACCTATGTGGAGTACAAACTTTAAAAAAATACGATTATTTACCTTATTAACTATTAACGTTATTAATACCTAATGATAAAATATTGATTTCAATAAAATGAAAAGATTATGATGATGAAATTCAAACAACCAATACCTGTACGTTAAGGGAATACTGACTGTATAGGTAAATGTAGTACAGTGTATTAACTTTTTTTCAGATCATTTTGTTATACAAAATGACATACACATTAAAGAAGGTGCAGATTTGTATCTACATTTAAATTCTGCTATACAAATGCCCGAAACATGCGTACTTTATGGACCTGATGGCAAAGAATACACTAATGCCGAACTTGATCCTGTTTTCACGGCTTCATGTGGATATATAGTAAGAGGGGTTGATTATGTTCACAACGGGACTTGGGTGATTGAGTACGGCTACAAAATTAAAAACATAGGAACGGTTGATGTTCATGTAATAGGTAATCACAAAAGTTTAATAACTCTTTATAAATTATTTTTTTGGTAAAGGTCTGGTTTTGTTTTATGACTTCAGTAAACTATAAGGCACTAATCTTGACCTTGGCTGACTATATTGGCGAGCCCAGCCTGCAGTCTTAGCGTGGCAGAGTAGACATATCTCTAAGCTTCTCTTCAACCAATGAAGTCAATGAAATATGTCTACATCATGACGTTTTCGCCACATTGTTTCAGCGATTTAATTGCTCGAAATATCTCGATTTTGTCGATGTCCACCATGCTTAGGCGTCATTAAATTCCCCTAAAATAGGCGATATTCATTATATATTTTTGCTCTCAATTTTAGATTTGAAGAACCTCTCTCTTGACGATATGCAATGGAATGTTGGTGATTCTATTGACATGACAGTGGGTCCCAAAGACGTCGTTTATTGTATGATCTGGGACCCCCATAGAGTACAGGTTTTTGACAATTTCGGCGAGTGTAAGATAGTGTTGGACAGAGTTACCATAGATCACATGGGGTACTGGACTGTGTCTGTAGGACTACCTGGCTCGGTGCGTCTGCAGCAATATGGATTTTATGTGAATATTCATGCAAGAGGTAAGCATTAATTATTTTATAACAGTTTGACTTGGTTGTCGTTTTATTGTTGTTTGTTGTGTCATTTGATTTTAATCCTAAGTCACATTATAAATTGAGTTCATCATCTTTATTGCGTTAGTCCCAATCGCATCTAAAGCCTTCACCTCGTAGTCCAAATTTCTAAAACTTAAGTCCAAATATTAAGTGCATATTTGACAAAAACGGCAACGTTTTCGCCTGAATATTTCTTTCATTAAAATAAATAAGATAAAATAAAATAATTATTTCAGGCGAATTTTGATATTATTGTCATGTATCGGTCTTTATGCTGTTTCCTAACAAAAAAATCGGAGAGTGCAACTGAAAAATCTTATAGAACACAACATACGTACACCACAAAGAAAGTAAAACATCCAGCTTCGTCAAATATTTATTATTGGTGATGACATGATCGATGACCATGCAATGAAAGTTGATAATATAATATTTTTGTATCAAGATTGCAACCAAAGCCGAAGAGCCAATGATAAGATTACAAAGAGACAATGTTTAGATGTAACAAGCATTGATGGATTACGAATATTTCCGCTATCCGTTGTTTATAGCAGATAACGTGACTTATCAAAAGTATACATACAGATTGTTCTAGAAAATACTTGATATTTCTCTTACTTTCATAATTTTCTCAAAAGTTTCTTAAGTATACCAACATGAACTAGACTAGCTATTTGAAATAAATCTACCTCGGGAGTGAAGTATCCACGGCGCAACCAACGACTGCATACCAAAGTACTTAATTTTTTTGTTAAGGGTCTAATTTCTCCTAAATACAGTGCGAAAGGCGAGTCCTATGTGAAACTATCGGGACACATATCTTGGACTTAAATCGCGAGACAAGAGACAAATGAGGCCCTGGTGCTCGCGGATTGTTTGTAATAATCTATGCTTGGTGAATTTGAGCTCGTCCACCGCAGTAGCACCCCATGCTATACTCAAAACATACCCAAGAAACGTGTACTGCACGTATAGAGCACATTTTAGGACCTCGATATGTTCCGAGCAATAATTGTGTAAGGACTATGCTATGATATCAAAAAAGATAAAAGAATGAACCTTCCTTATCGTAAGAATATAACACAGGGTAATTTTAGATTATTCTGTAGTTGGAAAAACCTTCAGTAGGGTTACTCTATATTTAGAACATTATAACAATATTCCAGATGGTAAACCGTTGGTAACTGCTACCGTATCCGAAAGTGGTCCTTCGGTGATGCTGACCTGCTCCATGCCTCTCGAACACGAGATCCATGCTTGCAAGTTCCGAGACCCTAGAAACAACATCCTGATCGCCGCCCACGGAGTCGGACAGGATGAATACATGTTCAACATGTCTATTGTCAAGTGAGCTATATCTATATCTCCATATTTAAGCTGGTATTTTCTTGAGCAAACTGTTTGTTCACCTCCTTCTCACTATTCTAATTTGACTCCCTCTAAAACCATTTCCTCCAACAAAGGAAATCCTGCAGAATCTCGTTTTTTAACCACCAGGACTCCGATTCTGCGACTTGTCTACCACTGTCATTCCAGGCACAGCAAATTATGCATCTTGTAGAGTGAATTGTAAAATAGTTATTTGTTATACAAGAGTGCAAAGTTGCTTTTTAACCGCGTGCTCATTTTTGATGACCGAGCAAGCGAAAGATTCTAAATTCACAATTCACAAATTAGAATCTTGAGCGTTAGCGAGGGAATCAAAAGAGCACAAGGTGAAAAATCTTTGCACTCGAGTGCAACACGTAACTTTTCATCCCAACTCAGCGAGGAAATAATGAAATGCTTCTCCTTCCTAACGTTAATTCCCAGTCAGCATCCGAAGCTTTCACCTCGGAGTCCGGGGTCCGCTTTACCAGTCTTAACTGCGGATTTGGCTGGACCTCGATATTTGCCGTGAAGCAACTGCCATCTGACCTCCACAACCCAATGATGACATTAGGCGATATCGAAGCATTGCAGCCAGACCGTTGTTGTTGAACTTTTTAGGGCTCCAACTACCCGTAACGACTGCCATAGATGTTCGTATGGCATCCGTGACCGACGGCTTAACGTGCTCTCCAAGGCACGACCAGACCAATGCAAATACCCATTTTCATGCATAAAAATATTTGCACTGAGCGGGGATCGAACCCGTGCCTCCTGCGTAGCGGCTGCGTTCAATACCACTACGCCATGGAGGCTGTATAATATGTGTATTAATACTAGTAATAAAATACAACAAAATAAAAATTCAACAACAATGTCAACAATATGACGTGAAAAAAATTGATGCGCGCAAAGCAAATTAAAAAAAAAGTACACCAAGGAGGTTACGAGTCTAAGTTTTTCATGAATTAAAAAAAAGTTGTATGATAAATTCGGCACCATAGAGGTAGAAGTAAATAGGTTTAATGATGTTTTGAGTCCACAAACCTAGTACACACGATGTTCTAAATTCAAATTTACTTTACCTCTCTAGAGGATAAAAACGACTTTTACGCTCAGTTATCGAAGAGCAAAAATAGTCTTTCCGAGATGGTGGGATGAAAAATATATTGAATTTTTTTCATTTAATTTTGGACTTTAATACCATATCAAGAAAGTCCAGATGTACCGGTTTGCAGATAAAATTAGTTTGAACATCAAGGAGCAAGGTAAGGCCCTGTTGCACTCCACTGGATCAAGAGTCAAGACATTAATAGAGCATTGTTTGTTGTGTGAGTACCTATAGCGGGTTTTTAATTCTATGGAACTCCACGTGGACAGCTAAGTAACAATTTCCCACACGAGAACTAAACTAAACTTCTGCACAATTCCAATACATGGTCAAAGATACGTCAAACAACATAACAATTTTAAGTCTTATCCATTTCAGCTACGAATCTGATGCTCACAGTCATGACTGTACCCTCCGCCTCATTAATCCGTCAACCCTGGACCTGGGCATCTGGCGCTGTGCCCTGGACACCTCCTCGGGCACTTACTACGGGTTCCTTACTGTACTGATTCCTCACCTCATGCAAGATCCTTCCGTCGCTGCTTCTGTGGTCACTGGTGAGTTCTGATTCAGTTCATTTGAAAGTCGTCATGCGCATGACAAAATGCGAGCTCTCTCATCCTAGCGTTAATTCCCAGTCGCATCCGAAGCTTTTTCAGCTTGGAGTCTGGGGTCCGCTTTACCAGTCTTAACTACAGATTTGGCTAGACCTCGATATTTTTTCGTGAAGCGATTGCCATCTGACCTCCACAGCCCAATGATAACATTAGGCGATATCGAAGCTTTGCAGCTAGACCGTTGTTTTTGAATTTTTTAGGGCTCCAACTACCCGTAACGACTGCCATAGATGTTCTTATGGCAACCGGGACCGACGGCTTAACGTGCTCTCCGAGGCACGACAAAATGCGAGCTGTTTCATGTAAATACTTATATTATAGGATAAGCAACAGAGCATTTCTACGAAATATCGTTATTCCAAAAGCCACCTTATATTCGATTTATTTTAACACCGGAGCTATCTTAAAGATAATCTTACTGATATAAATATGAAAATAAAATGTTCTTAGAAGATCATTATTTTCAAATCATGTTTTGTAATCGTGTCTAAAATAATTTAATATTGCAGAACCAGTATTGAAAGCCCTATCCAGCTCTCCAAGCCTGGAAGGTGAACCTGTAGGCCTCAGCTGCTCCATACCATCTGCCTTACGTTACTGCTACTTCAGAGCTTGTAATGGAACCGTCTATAATGTATTTCCACGTAAGTTTAATTTTCATATGCAACGGAGAATTGAATATAGGTAATAGCCTCCGACAACACCTGCCCCCTTAGACAAGTGGCAATTTGTGGGCCGGTGTATTGTAGAATGGAATGACGAATTTATTGAATCTGACATATATGACAGTCGTCCACGTATGTCATAATCTTAGAGTATACATTGCTATAATAATGTATACTCTAAGGTCATAAACGTCAAATCCCATACAGGCGTCATCCTATTCTGTAATACACAGGCCAACAAATTGCCATTTGTCTAGGCTGACCAGATTTTCATGAATTACAGAATCATCTTGATGCATTTGTTCGCGAATTACGATGTTAGACACACAAGGTCAGAGGTCCATAGTACATGTTTCAATTTTAAGACTCTCTGTTTATATAGGTACGAGAACTGCTAGAAACTTTTGTGGCCTGTAAATGACACCTTGTGGTCATCCTTACGATCAAAGGGTTTTGGGTTTGAGATTCGAATCCTGGCCAACACAATTTCGCTCAGCTAATTTAATATTCTAAAAAAAATATGTTGAATATTTCAGGGATGTCACCACAAGATAATTTCGAGTATGTAGGCGTGGGCTTGGATGCTGGCGAATGTGGTATCCGTTTCAAGAAGTTCTCTGTCAGCGAGGCTAAAGGATGGAGCTGTCACGTGGGACTCGTCAACACATCGGCCAGGGAACTGCGAGTAGATGTCTATGCTGATGTAAGAGGTACTGAGATGTTCCTGAGCCTCCATTCTGCTAAATCAAAATTACTGTCATACTACAGACACTGCAAGAAAACCATTTGATTTTGGAATTTCAAGTAATGCCGTTAAATTAAATGGCTTTTTGTACAGTGAATTAAAAAGTGTTGTGAAGTTCTTTTCATTTAATTTTGGACTTTAAAACTATAGTCACAAAGTTTAAAATTTAATACCATTTTCGCAGTGCCTGTGGTACAACAACAGTGGCTTTGCTTTAGTTATATGTACTAATTTATTCGTTTAGTAGAAATATTTATCACAACGATACCATTTATAACTACGTATTATTGTTCATCAGTTTCATTATATTAAGCAAGATGGCTAGTCGTTATTCATATAGGGAAACATGCAGTAATTGTTACATTGGCTTTATTACAATACATCCCATAACATGCACCCCTTGACAGTTTAAAGACAATATTGACAATAGTTTACTCACATATATAACGCTTATTTCGAGTCGTCTTTTGCGGTGCATTTTGTTAGGAGTAGTGTGTCTATACAATATATAGTCAAAGCCCGCGCCAGGATAACGTCCGTTAATCAGCAGTACACCAGTTTCCAAGAAGTAAGATTGGCCCACGTTGGGCGCCAATTGTAATGTACCGACTTCGGTGCCAATATTTCACCGTCTGTCTTAAAAAAGAATGTCAATATTATGAAAGAATGCTCTTGTTCTAGTTCTAACTCTAGGTTCCTTTGGTCTAAATCCACCTTTATAGGATGATTAAAATTTAAAAAAAAAAACGTTAAATCAGAACAGATTCAACTTTTTCCACTATTTTAACAAACTTAATTGAAAGAACTCAGTTAAATAATTAATTTGATCTGTAGAAAAATAACCAATTATTTTACGTTATGATATTATTGAAAGCAAAAAAGAACCCTCCTGATCAGAAGGTCTAAATAGCTGAATGACCAACATCGCGAAACGTCTAAGGAGCATTAAGTAACACGAGCACAGTCAGCGAGGTACATACAGTCACATGCACTGATATGTATACAGTGATATATTTGCAAGAGTGTATGCAAGCTATTTGTGATCATATTTTTGACAAAAATGTACATTATGGCAAGAAATCCCGATGATTACGAAGAATATATTGATAATATGACTATTTATTTCTGAAATTTTTAGATTGAACATTTATTCAAAATTCTGTCCATGTATACATTTCATTGCACGTACTAATCATAAACTGTCATATTTCTACCAACAGTGAAGATGGTAGTCCGCCACTACTGGAACTATTCACCCATGCTCGTGGTGGAAGCTCGTGTCTACAACGGTCACGCTCTCGACTACTGCAGATTCGTCAGGATTGATGGAAAAGGTGGGTTCTTGCTTTTTGATTGTAATGATTTCTTGCTTCCAAGGTGGGTTCTTGCTTTTTGATTTTAATGATTTCTTGCTTTCACATTCCAGTCTGTTGTAGATCCTCCGTCTTAGGGTAAATTCAAACCAGGTGGAAAATTTTCCAAGAGTTTTTAAGTAGTTATTAAATAGTAACCTTATACTATGCTTGAAATTATAAGTAACAACGCGCTGTTGTTTTAACGGAGAAGATTGAATGAAATTATACACTCGTCTAAATGAATCCTCTTTTCTCTTTCTTAATCGATTTAAATACTTGCGTATTTGTTCCACCTGATCTGAATTGACCCTTAAATTCAAACAGGAAAGTATGACACCTATTGTTTAACGTTCCATTCGAGCAAATTGCCATATCTATAATATTAAGTCATAATTACAATGCAAAACCGTTTTACTCATGAGTTATTTTCCATCAGGTTTCACTTCAGACAACCTACCCATTGGTTATGAGTTGTACGGCTCATTGCACATGGGTTTCTGCATTTTACACATAAGGAACCCTAACATGAACGACTTGCACCCATGGACAGTGGCGGCTAAGCTCATGGGCGCAGAGGGAGAGATTTCCATGGCCACTTCTGACAACTTATTTGTTTTATCTGAAGCGCCTGATGGTAGGTACTTTAGAAGCACTATTTACGTAGGTACATAGCTATATTCACGTCTTTTTCCCTCCAGGGTGGACAAAAACAACAGCATGCCATCTGTTTCTACCCTAAAGTTACATAATTTCACGAAGGTCCTTTGCTGTTACTATTCACGCTATAAAAATACGAAAGTTTAAATTAATATTTTAATAAATAATAAATAAATAAAAAATAAAATAAAAAATCGCTATTGGGTTGTGGAGGTCAGATGGCAGTCGCTACACGTAAAATTCTACCTCTGTGGCGTAGCGGTAGTGAACGTGGCTGCTACGCAGGAGACGCGGGTTCAATCCCCGCTCAGTGCCAATATTTGTATGCATGAATATAAATATTTGCATTGGTCTGGGTGTTTCTATGCATAAAATATTATGTATTTACAAAAAAAAAAAGTATCTAAGTATGTATATCCGGATTCCAGATTCCATAACATAAGCTTACCATGGGTCTAGATAGCGTTAAACAAAAAAAAATTTGAAGTCCAGCCAAACCCGCAGTTAAGACTGGTAAAGCGGACCCCAGACTCTGTGGTGAAAGCTTCGGATGCGACTGGGATTAACGCTAGGAAGAAAAATCTGAAGAAGGAGAGTTCAAATAAATAAAAAGTCATTATGATAGTCTATGAAGATTTTTTCAGTGTTGCTTTTTTTACTTTTTCAGTTGTTGCTGAAATTCTCTTCTGGTTGTTTATCATCACCATGGTTGTGATCCCTATCATGGCAGCGTCTGTTCTCATTCCGAAGAAGAACAGGGACTGGACTTTCAGACGAGCTGGCCAGATGAGAGAGAGTATTAGGGACTCTTGGAACAGTAGCTTCAGGAAAATACCTTTGTCTAGATCACAATAAGCTTGAAGGTTCAATAAGAATAGGTTAAATTAGAAAAATAATGTAACAGTACTAAGAAAAGCAATATTAACTATAAATTTTTACATAGGATAAGGTAAATGATAAAGTTCAACCGAGTAACTAAAATTTATTATTTGAATTGTACGTTAATTTTAAAACCAGCGAATACACAGAGATCTTATAAATATAAAACTCTTTTTCTATAATAAATCCGCGGGGATTTTTCGCACGATAAAAAAAAAAAGTATAAGCATCGATCCTGTAATTGAGAGGTCAATCAATTAGCCTATCGCAGTCCACTACTGGATATAGGCCTCTACCAATGTTGGCAGGCTTTACCCTAAAGGTGCTGATAAACTTGAGCATTCACTTGTAACAGAACATCGAGCAATCGCCGTTTTAAGTTTTAGAATTAAAATGAAAAATTTGTACGCCAGAACCGGCAGAATATGTGATCCTACCCTATAATGTAAACATCACTTTTGTACCATATTCAACAAATAAAGAACTTTGAACTTTGAACTTAAATTTGTCGAACCGTACAACGAGCCGAGCCGAGCGAAGAGCCATACAATGCTACGAACATTTACACGATCTTTCTAGCGAACGCTCTAGTCGAAGCGAATTTACAGTCGTTTTGTAAGCATGCTCGCCAAAATGCTCGCTAGAATGCTCGCCAGAATGCTCGATAGAATGCTCGCTAAAATGTTCTCGTATTGTTCTGTTCTGTAAGAATGCTTATTACAAGTGAATGCTCAAGTTTACCAGCACAACGTTGCGATAACCTTGATCAAGATTGTCATTGGTCGATCTCTATTCTCTAGTGACGTCCCCCTGTCTGCACTGCAATTCAAGCACAACAAATAAAGGCTTATTATTTTTGTTTCATTGAAGTTCCTAATATTTAAAAATATTACTATTAGAACTATTGTTGTATTTACCATGTATTGTATTGTTTGGAGTTTCCATGTTTCCACCATGATCACGGAGGAACTGTAGTACTGGCGGTAAACGGTGAAAAAGTTTTTAGGAGAACATTATATCGACTTATTGGTCAGCTCGCCACTTGGAGACCCGCCACTCGGTGGCGAGTTGCCCCGAATTATTTTAATTTATTTTTCATTGGTCAACTCGGCCCACAATGTAAGTACGTAGTATTTTTGTACAGTCGCGTACAAAAATATTGTTTGATAAATGTAGTACGTACATAAAACCCAATTTGACGATTACCAAAAGTATAATGTCACTGTTTTATTAGAAAAGGCGCTGCCTGCTGCTGAAAAGTAGTGGTAAGTAAGTAAGCAAGTTTTTTAGCTGTGAACAATCAGTATTAGAACAAGGTTTCATATTGGGAATAAAGGATTTAAAGAAACATTATACTTGTCTTCAAATATTTTTATTATAATAATTTCTTTAAAATCAGCATTACAACTTTAAGCTAATACTCAGCACAAACATAAGCGAAAAAAAAACTCTTTCGAGTTCTTTTGTTACGCGTATGGACACTACCACTGGTTTCACTCTCACTACAAACTCGAACTCGATCTCGATCACGTTCACGACACACTAATCTAATAGTAATGTGAACGACCATGAAAGTTTAAATACCTATATTTAAAAATATTGTTTTTCATTCACACCTATAACCCAATTAGTCTGTATCTAATACTGGGGAGCAGTAAAACGTTCAAAAAGGAAGCCGGTGGAAATTTTAGATTAGTACCTCATAGATCGACCATAGCAAAGTATGGAATTGGGCGTTACTGAATAAAACATACCTAGGTACTGAATTTCAGTTACTAAGGTATGAATTTAGACATCTCTACCACGGCTTCCATTTGCAGAGCAAGCCGGCAGGAATCGGGTTATAGGGAACCCTCGTCTCGCAAGTGGTATCTAATATTTATTATTAAGTCAATAAACGTGTACAAACTTCCATAATTCGTTTACACTGTACTCGTCAAAAGTGGTTATACGCCGCTGGCCACATAACACGGTGATCATCGTAAAATTACAAATGTCGGTGAACGCCAAAAACTCAAAATTACTGAACACGGAACTGTTACAAAAAAGGTGAACTTACATAAAATCTAGATTTTACACTACGCGTACGAACTTTGGTTGAGTTTCTACTTTCAAGTTATTTTGTTGCGACATTCAGGACGATACGTTACAAAAGTCGGTGAACTTTTTAAAAATGAAGATTCTCACATAATGAGTACGGACTTTCGTTAACTTCACGTGTTCAGGTTATTTTGTTGCACTGCTTACGATGTGTTACAAAAGTCGGTGAACTTTCTAATAATATAGATTTTAGCATAATGTGCACTGACTTTCGTTGACTTTACGTTTTCAGGTTATTTTGTCCTTACGATATGTTACAAAAGTCGGTGAACTTTCTAATAATATAGATTTTAGCATAGTGTGCATGGATAGATAGATAGGTAGATAGAAGTATAGATGTATTTTAATAAATTAATAAATAATTTAAAAAAACCACTACGCTACCACCGATGCTCCACCATATTTTGTCAGAACGGAATAAAAAAATAAAACACGTAACCTAGCCTCTTCTGTTTTATTTGCATGTCATTGAAGTCTTCTACTCATGCTAACTTGCAATATAACGTAATTAGATGTCAAAGGAAATGGGTTCAATGACCGTTTAAAATGAAAGTAGTGAGTATTTGCATTACGACAACTACTTTAATCACATTCGTACAGTTCGTACTATGTTGAATCACTTGAATCCTACATCTTGTTGTGTCTTCCGCACACGTAATTATAGCAATCCTATTACGCCTTTATTGCGCAATTTAATGACTAAACGTTATCAATAGCACTCTGGCTTATCTTAAAACCTCATGTTCTAAGCCTTACTTAGATTCACAGGCCGTTATTACATGTTGAGTTCATACAATGTTGCAAAAACGACATAAAACTGTATTCAGATATTAAACTAAGATTCTATGGAAAGGTTTACCCTTATCTCTTTTGGTGATCATACTTACTCGTGTTTTATCATACCTATCTCAAAAAATATACTTACCCTAGTAGGTACCTCAAGTACCCACTTGTCCGGTTCAATGACCAATTGAAGCCTACTCGTCGTGCTACCCCTCCGTCTAAATTTTTCATTACAGGCCGGGACCTCCCAAGTAATCCCTCGATATTTAGGTAGGGTGACCACAATCCACTCTTTTTTTAACAAACCTTTTTTATTGTAGGTGGCCACGGTTTTGCGATCTTTGGGCCCTGCTGTCTGTATAGCGTTTGTTCATCATCATCATCATCATTTCAGCCATAGGAAGTCCACTGCTGGACATAGGCCTCCCCTATAGATCTCCAATAAAACCGGTTGGAAGCGGCTCGCATCCAGCGCGTTCCCGCGGCCTTAATAAGGTCGTCTGTCTACCTTGTGGGTCACTTTGTTGTGGGTGGACGTCCTGCGCTGCGCTTGTTCAGCGTCAATAAATTAATTTATATTATGCACTAGCCGATCCGACGCAAATCGGCTACTTCGAACCCTTTGTTGACATTTATGATTACTGCTCCGCTCGTTTATGCAGTAGCGTGACAATATATAGCCTTTTCCGATAAACGGACTATTGAACAAAAAAAATCAATTCGGACCAGAAGTTCCTGAGATTAGCGCGTTCAACCAAACGAACAAACTCTTCAGTTTCATAGTAAATTCACACACAACATAATCCCCGTAAGGGTAGACAGAGGTGTATTAACACCCTTCGCCAACTCTGATTTTCGGTCCCGCGTAATATAGGATAAGCCTATTCATATTGCTCATATTGAATAAATCACTTGTACTTTTCCACAATAATAAACCATTGTAAACCTTTGATAATCGATTAAGAAAGGGAAAAACCAGTTGTTTGGGCGGAGTCATCAAAAATCAATGTTTAAAAATGATTGTATAGGTCTACCGGTAACTCATGGTACGCTTTTAAAAAAAGAATTAAGATTTTTATATGGCAATGTTAAATTGTCATCTTGTCAAATTCGACCAGCACATAGGCGTAGAACTCCTGTATTCTATTTTTCTTTGGGAGACATTACACGCACATGCGCACAAGTCAGACCGGCATACAAATTCCATATAAAATTGACATTGATATATCGAGATGTCAAATATTTTTTGGTTTGGAGTTGCTGGTCTATGTTGCGTGTTGACGTATAGTTGAGTTGTAACATCTTGATACTTTTACACAATGACGTTAAATTTATAATATATCATTGCTTTTACATAGATTTTTATTCCTTTCCACTTATATTATAATTTCATAGTGATGATGATGATAATATGGTTGTAACGATTACAGATTAACATACAATCATATTATTTTTATCTTCCATAGATATTCTTCTTCATCCTAGCGTTAATTCCCAGTCGCATCCGAAGCTTTTCAGCTCGGAGTCAGGGATCCGCTTTACCAGTCTTAGGCTTGGCTAGACCTCGATTTTTTTCCGTGAAGCGATTGCCATTTGACCTCCACAACCCAATGGTAACATTAAGCGATATCGAACCTTTGCAGCTAGACCGTTGTTTTTGAATTTTTTAGGGCTCCAACTACCCGTAACGACTGCTATAGATGTTCTTATGGCAACCGGGACTGACGGCTTAACGTGCTCTCCGAGGCACGACCAGACCAATGCAAAAACCCATATTTCATGAACACAAATAGCGGCCGCGTTCACTGCCGCTACGCCACGGAGGCTGTCAATATATATATTGATATTGTTGTATATTTATTTCAACTTAAGCGGAGGAATCCCATGACACATTTTACGTTTAATTTAATTTGTTGAAGCAGTTCTTAGAGAAAAAAAATATCAAAAAGCCACTTCGCTCGCAATCGAGAAATGTGTATCGTAAAAAAGAGGTACGCGAAGAAGGTGTATAGCAATCGCAATCTTCATCTATTATCTTTATAGTATTCATTTATAGGGGTTTCCAGTACCGCGAATCATAGGCATAGTGCAACGAATGGTGGTCTATTTATTCTCGTAGACTTGAATTATTTTTACAAGTCTTCTCGACATAATGTACTTTACACTTGTTTCCTATAGGGGTAGGTGGAAACGATGGACTTTCATAGTGTCGTATATTGGAAGCATGCTAGAAGTTGGCATTCCGCGAAGTTGGCATTTCCAGAAGTTTATGTTGGTAATTTGCGAGTGGTTGTCAATTTACGAAGGTGGCACTATGAATGTAGATGTAACTACAAAGATTTCACTATTTCAGTCGAATGATTGTATGTAGGTATGTATGAATGCATGTATAAATTTATGACTTATTACAAATATTTTATCACTTATCACTACGCGTTACAAGAATTTAGGGATGCTAATGCATCTTACTAGTAAGTATATTGATTTTGTATAGAGCGTTTTTGGGTGGCTCGAGAAATTGAATAATCGAAATCAAATATCTTTAAAACTATTTGCCATAAGAATATTTAACTTTAGCAGTTCATGATAAATTATTATATGGTGGTCATTTTTCAAAGACTAAAAATAGTTGTCAACATCCTTTTATATAATAGGTGCCTACCTAAATATGACTACTGCTATGTATGAAAAACAAAAAGTATCAAGATGGTTTACTATAGTTTCCCCAGTATTGCACTTTACAAATTTATACTTTCCAATTTACCATGAGTTACTGGTACACCTATAACATCATTCATTGATTCCAATAAGTTCGTATGAATGTCGGTAGATGGCTTCACCGTCGCCCTTAAGACGGTTGTATAAGGGAATTTGGATTGATTTCGTACGTGTCTCGGTGGCTTAGTGGTCAGAGCGTTCCCCCTGTAAGGGAAAGATCGCGGGTTCGAGTCCCGTCCGAGGTCGATTCTTTTTCCCTTTCTTAATCGATTTGAACAGTTAGCATAGTAAATGCTTCAAAATTTCATTCAACCTTTGATAATGCCGTAAGGTGAAACCGGTAAGGTTCAAATAAATAAATAATTGTGGAAAAGTACAAGTGATTTATTCAATATGTGTAGCAAGTTCCACCAAGTGCCATCAATCTCCAGTATAAACAGTCTATTCATATTGCCGTTTAGCGGGCACTTTCTCATGGGCTGCACGTTTACTGTCGGATGGAGAACATCCTTATCTCTTAGCCAAAATAATAAAAAGCATATAAAATATCAATGTAGCAAATAATAGGGTGAACATGGTCACCGTACACTTCCACACGATCGAGCGTGTCGCGTGCGTGGCGAGCGTTCACGTGGAAAACTATTCAGCGCAGTGGACCACATGTTCATCGGGTCCACCCGTCCACCCCGTGTTTTCCTGCGTGTTGGACATTATTTCTCTGTATACAGCTTTCTTGGCGAAACTTGGAGATCTGAGAATATTACAGTGGGTTATACAAGGTGATTTTCTAGTCGTTTCGGAGGAATCGGAGTGAATAGAAAGATTTTGGGCACAGTTTCGATAGCGAAAGCGTCTGGAAGTATTAATTTGGCGAAAAAAAAAAACTTTTTTTATAATGTATAGGAATAATGTACGTACAGGTGTAAGTATGGGGGTTGTGAAAAAAAAGGTTTTTTTCGCCAAAATAATACTTCGAGACGATTTTGTTAACGAAACTGTCCCCAAAATCTTTCGCTCCGAAACGACTATAAAGTCACCCAGTATATTATTAGATATTTAATTAAGTGTGATAGTATTGGAAGATACGCAACCATAACAGATACAAGGAGACTGTCTTAGAAACTTTTTTTTCGTATAAATAATTTTGGTGTCCTAAAATTGGCTCACAGTCTGACTTTTACGTGAAGCAACTACCATCTGGGGCCTGGGGTTGGCGAAAGAGTCAGTGGAATCGCTAATTGTAGTATTAAATTAACATAAATCATTACATAATATTTTTTTTTTATGAAATTTGAGTCTTTGTAACTAGAAATTATAATTGTTTCACATAGGTACCTATCATTATTACTTTAACCACCGCAATATCACGTAATCCACTGTTAAAAATTTAAAATAGTTCTCTTCAAAGCGATTCTATCAATAGAATATCACTTTGTATACGCTCTCAGTATCTCTATATCCCACAGGCAATAATGAAATTCTGTACTTCTTAGGGTTATATGGCAGTCGAAATTGTCCGCTTCGGATTAACATGTAAGTCACAAAAGGGCATTGTGGTGTCATATGTAGGTACTAATTGAATACACAAATTATATGTTTTCACGAAAACTTACAATAAAATTGTTAATTAATAAATCCAGTTAGCAAGGTAAATTATGAAGTGACAAAAATAATAATCGGCTTAAATCATTTACTGTTATTCTATGTTTATCTATATAGCCTTAATGCCTGCTTAGCCAATCCTTATGCAGTAGGTAGGTACCAACTAAATCAATCAATTGGTAAGGCAAACCAAATCTGACAAACCATTTTGAATCGCCCTAGAAGAAGAATCAAAAAATCAAGATCACTGTTATCCCATTGGTGCCCGGTGCAGTAGAATAGGGCTACCCCATCATTTCCCGTGGATGTTGTAGAAGGCAAATAAGAGACAGTAAACATAATATAGCCCATGGTGATGTGCAAAATAAAAAATAGATAATTGCTCCATACAAAAATGACAGTCTTCTTTTTATGTTTGTCCTCTATGCATACCAGTCATCAGATTGCGATGAGCCTTTGCCAGTAGGTATGCATAAGCACGTGAAGGTTCCTAAATTTAAAAATAAAGAACTCAAAAAGGCATTACAAGTTACAACGCATTGGCATTGGCAGTATTTTATAAAAAAAGAAACTTAAGATTTTGAAATTAGAATCAGTATTATTAATATTTAAGTGTGCAGGTACAGTCACTATCGAAAGTTCTTGAACACTAACAATAGAGAAACCCGATTTCTTAATAAATATGGACTTGATGATTATAATAAGGAATTGAAAATTAGAGCACTTACTGAACGTTTCTAAAGCACCTTTTACACAATTTATCTGTAATGATCGAATCAAATCAGTTAAATCAAGCATCGATCGTGATAGCTTTAGATTCATTTTACCACAAATTTTTACCAAAAGATTTTTTCACGGCTATTGCCGGTGACACTGAGATTTAAGGTTTTTTAAGTAGATTGTATAGGTACAGACCTGCCTAATTTAATTTAATGGTGGATTATGTTTCGAATAGCAGATTTTTCAAGACCGAAACTAGGTTTCTCCTTTATAAACGATATATCAATCAATTTATTGATTTAGAGTCAATAGATAAGTAATTACACTATTAGGTAATATTTTCGTTTTCTTTAGTGGACAAGTTGCCAAACCTGCAGATGGGTAGCAGTCAAAAGTTTTGGCAGAAACTGTGTATGCTAAATGACAAATATTTTTTTTTGCCATTATGAAAGTTTTTGAAGCTAAATAAACATTCATTTTGCTTGCTTCTTTGTTACCAGTTTCTAAGGTTTATAGTACAAGTGCTAAGGTAAGTTAAAACTGGGAATATGTTAAACTATTTCTGAGAGTGACTGTACACATACTTGTAAATGTAGAGTACTATAGAATTCTACTTTTTACTTCCTTTGGTTTTAGTTATTAATTTGCACAGCCTGACCTTTTATTGTTGATAAAATTGTTCAATAAAAGAAAATACGCATAAATGTTTAAACAAAATTATGAAACCGTAATTGAGTTTGGACAGCGTGAAGATCAATCCGTTTTGTCTAGCTTTTTATCTTTTAAAGAGCATTGTCTGGCTTTAATGTGCATGACTGTGAACCGAGAACTAATGCCACACTTTCTTTAGATTCTGACTGGTTTCTGATTGCATTAATATCTCCACAAAAAATTGAATTAATTATAATTCGATATTAAAATCTTCTGTTTTAATAAATTACGTGGCAATAACTATAACGAGTTATCCACGCTTGCCACAATGTCCTTTCGACTTTTCTCTCGAGTCAAAGAAATGTACGACCATGGCATACACAATGTGCATATGGAGCGAAACTGAAGCAGTGGAACTTGATTTTACTACTTCGTAAAATAAGCATTATTCTGATACAATAAAGTATATATTTGCTTCACGTATTCAATGGTTATTAGATCGTTTTAGAATGTGGGATAAGTCAACCGGCGCACCGCGCTTAACGTCATCAGTCAGTCACTAACCCGCGTGGAGGGAACGCGTTTCGTCCGCGTTAAAGTTATTTATCAGAATAACAAACATTATTAGTTTAATCTATTATTTGTCCGTAGACCGTGTTAACTGTTGAAGCGTTTGTGTTACTAAGCCGTGATACTTCATTAACTTCAGTGTCTGTGACTATTTTTATCGCAAGGATTTCGTATTTATACGTAAGTATACTTATTGATTTTTGTCCTGCTACGTGACAGAATATATATTCCATCGATTTAATATTCAACATCCTGTCTAGTTTCATTTATAGAATTATATGGTTTTAAATCATTTAAGCCATGAATTAAAATGTTTATAGTTTGATGAGAAAGCACGTTGTGGCCACGATTCCGTTACTTATATGTTCTTTTGAACTTGTTTGACTACTTACTACTATATTCAGTCAGCCATTTCTTTGCCGTTTGCTATACGAGTGAGAGTATCTAATTTCTAATCTTTATAAATATTCATGTTTAATGTGTTTATTTTATTTACTTCTGTGACTTTGTTTTCAACATTAGCATGTTCAATCGTGTTTATGTTAACAAGATCATTAGCGCTGTCTGTGACTCACTTGCGGTCACGCTGTGGTCTATTTACTTATAAGTAGGTGACTGTCGTGACTATATAGGAATATCAATTACGGAACTTCTGCAAGAACTAACTTAAGTTTCTATTAAGGACTTTGAGTGAGGAGGCATTCCAGTTGGAGCACTATTACATTTTATTCTACAAGTTGTAAAATGATTTCATAAAGCAGTGAGTATATTTTGATCCAATCTTAATATGATGACCAAGTCGTGGATTTGATTTCCGTTCAGTGCAAATATTTATATTTGCATGAATATGTATTAATATGATATTTGTATTAATATGGGCGTTTATACCTATGTAGGTAAACTATGCTCACTTCAGCTAGGTAGGTGCGTTCTGCAGAATTTGTTGTTTTATTTATTTATTGGTACGTTGAATGGATGCCCATTTGAGACTAGGTCTCAACAAAAAGGTCACTAATTCTTCTATATTCTCATAAGAAAAGATACCTCCAAAAGATAAATAGAAAACGAAGTCTGACAACCCAAATATTCATAATAGCCTAAGAATGCTTACAAAAGATGATTTAGCACCGAATGCACATAATATATTCAAGAAATGAATAGGAAAAGATACAGAGAACTCGACCAACGGTACAGGAACAAAATATATGTACACTTAGTTATAAGAAAATAGGAGGAAACGGTACAATATGCTAAGTCGACTGCGAAATATACAATACTTCCTAGAACAATAAGCTACATACATTTATCAACTGAAGATGAATCAGACGCTTTTGTTTAGTTAGACAAGTCTTATGTTTAATGTTATTTCTAAGAAGGTTAATGTCTGAAGTACATCGTCGTATATGTGTGGTAATTGTGTTTTTTGCTCACTTAAATTGCCCATTTTTATGTACGTAATACTCACATGAAACAGAAAACAGTCATCCTAGAAAAAACTTACGAGTTCGCACGATAAATAATTGTGGTCCCAGAATTGTCCCTTGCACTACGCCATTAAAGTATGACATTTCAATGAAAGAGCTACAATTTATTGCTCAAACTAGCTCTAGAATAGAGACATTGATATAATATTCCGTATTTGCTAGATTATTTCCGGGATTTCTTGCTAGAATAGCTAGTTGTTGCCTGCGGCTCCGACCACGTGGATGAAGTTTATCGCGACTTTTGGTTATATCTAGCTCTAATACTCAACCGATTACGATGAAACACATGTGAGATGTAAGTCCGACTAAGCCCTTTCAAATAATAAAAAACCGCATCAAATTCCATTCAGTAGTAGGTATTTGCGCCCATCGCGAAAGAATTTTCCTCAGTGAATTTAATGAGATCTAAGTTAGATGTTTAGATAGATCTTTAGAAGTTACGTAAATTTAAGACATTATTAATGATTTGTATGTTTGATATATTGAAGAAACATTAACATTATAAGATATAATCAAAACACTTTTGCAACGTACATATGGAATTGTAACATTTTGGTCGATGTTGATCAATTTTACAACGTATTTGTACAAGAGTGACGAAATAACTTATTATGGAATACTATTGAGAAATTAGTGCAATTTCGGTTGCATCCACAACTTTCACTTCGGAGTCTGTGGTCTTTCTATGATTTCGAAAAACTTCTAAAACCCTGGAACGACTATATTCTAAAATCCCAACCCTGAAAGGAAGACCTCAACCGTCAATTACCGGCTTTGCAGGTCTTGGACACCCAAAGATTTTGGTAGGAGAGGTCACGCACACTGCGATATTACATTATTGAAATAATAGAATCTATAAAACTGATTGAGGCTGAATTTCACCGATGACGATGTTCACTTCAATTTGATTTGACCTACGTCAATTTATGAATTTCATTGAAAATACGTTACAACTCTGAATAGCTAGTTCTAAGAATTTTCATTGATAAAATCCTGCCGTATCACGACAAAAAACTGAAATATAAACAGTCATTGTTTTTATATTCATTAATGTAATTATGAGTCAAGTTTTACAAAGTTATGAGATAAAACTCTAGACGAAAACATCTAAAGTGTGTGTTGTGAATGCGAAGTTGTAGAAGAATAATGTAGATCAATTATTTTTGATCGCGGAAATGTTTGTAGGTTAATGCCTAACAGCCAGCAGGAAGCTGTAGGCAGTTAACTTAGCTCTGCAACATTTGAAACAGCAAACGGCCTAAGATACCTTATTTATATTAATTAAAGCTTTATTTTCTTCTTCATCATCATTAGTTACATGGGATTAATTACTATCGTTGCGTAAACGTAAGCGTCGGTAGCTTAGTGGTTAAGGACTTGACGTTAAGATCGAGAGGTCCCGGGTTTGAATCCTGGCGTTTACATTACCAACGTGAATCCGCTCATGATATAAGTAATTTTACTTTTACGCATTTGTCTATTGTGTCTGTTTTTCTCCTTCTTCTGAACCATATGACTGATTTTAATCTAGTTTTCACTTCAAACTTCCTATAATGTTCTGTTCATTCTCGTCACACTATTCATTCATCTTAATATATTACATCCCCGCCACACGTAGTTGTGTTGTATCCATCGCTTTAATACCAAACTTTTCGATCCGTAAACAACACACTTCACCTTAATATAGTATTTGTTCTACACAATCAATTAGCCTATTGCAGTCCACTGCTGGACATAGGTCTCTCCCAATGTGTGCCATTGCTCCAGATCCTCCGCCATACGTATCCAGTCTGTCCCAGCCACCTTTTTCAGGTCATCCGCCTGGCTAGGGGGCGTCCCACCTTATGTTTGCCTTCTCACAATACTACAACATAACAACTATACTGCCAGCATATCGCAACCTAAGAACATCTCAACTTCTCAACAGACATGTCGAGCACTTCAATCTTCCTGTCACCTATCACATTTGTTATGCGAACTAGATTAAGTATATTATCACGTAAGCAGACAATGCAATACTCAACGCAATATCTATGATGTGTTTACCATGTATGTTTAGATGAGCGGCATGAAGACAACTACAAATATCATTCAAAACATAGTGTCTATTATTTTGTAATCATTAATGATTACAATGATTATTAGGATAACACAAGAAGTTAAGAAGGAAGAGAAAGGAGAATTAACTTTGTAAGGAGAGGCGTTTAGGAGGCGAATTGGATGGGTGAAAAAGGATATGGGAAGGAATGACTGAGGAAATCCCCCTAGACAAATGGGAATTCGTTGGCCAGCATATTGTAGAATAGAAAGACAAATGTATTGGATTGAGAATGACATGTTGTGCTGACTTATTACTTATTACTCTCTTATCTTATTATTTAGAGTTCTTTTTTTGTTTATTTATATATATACCACCATTGTAACATGATACGTGTCTGTAATGGTGACCCTCTTTTCAGAGACTTTGCCTTCAGCTTACCATCAGGCGAGGCGAAGTCAAATTGACGTGTCCTATATAAAAAAAAACTTATTCACAAATACAAAATGATTGTACAAAGATGGACCTAATGCCATAGGCATTTTCTACCAGTCAACCTATGGGTGATGCACGAAGTATTGTGGTGAGAGTTTGACCTAGTTAGTTACAAATAGCAAACTTTGTGTTGAAAATTAATACCTATATAGTCGAGTATAGTAATTTTACAGGAATAGTCAGTTATATGTTGATAGGGCTTGTTGTATTTTGCCTTTTTTTGGGTTTCATTAAGTGAATGTCTAAAATGAGTAATAAATCGCGATAAAGTTCGTCAAAAATAATAATTTTATTTCAATGAGTAACACTCGCGTAAACTTCTAACAATATCATGATCTAGTCATCTTTATAAAAAGTTAGTTAGATATATCTATAACGACCTCTTAATGATGATTGTCTATGATTTTGTCTGAATACTTTTTTTCTTTGCTCGTCATGCGCTGACTCATGTCATGTTTCTAATAAGTAGACATAGGTAGAATGCCTATTACGAAATCTAATTGAGGCTAGTAGTAGGTAATAATAATAACATTTATTTATTCTCTTTTGTTACGTAAATCGACTTAACATTTTGTTAACACGCACTTATTTTACATACGCACATTTGAAATTGCGCAAATATGTTAAGTTACTTATGTTATACCCTACCATTTGTTAACTGTTAGAATTGCTTACTTTAGTTAAGTTAAGACCAGCCCCCCTAGACAAGTGGCAATTCGTTGCTCGGCGTATGATGGAATAGAATGACAAATGTATAGGATTTGACGATTTTGACATTCGTCATATACGTCAAATCCCATACATTTTCCATGTGAAATGGAAAATATTATGTTTAAAAAAAAGAGGAATTTTTTAAAGACTGTTTTATACTATTGGTCGATAGCGCTTGGTGGAACTTACAACACATATTGAATAAGACACTTTTCCACAGTAGGTTATTTTTTAACCTGACTGGTTTTACCTCACCTTTTAAACAAACTTTTTCAAGTCAGTTTCAAGTTAAGCCATACGAAATACTAACAAAATATCTACAGAGTGTACATTATTGACAAAAGGAGTCAATAACATTCCAATAATTCTGATAAACAGCGAATATCTACAGAAAATGGATATACCTACACAGTTTAATACTAAACTCTATCATAACGAAATAAAGTGTATTATCAATTGCATGTTCGACATCTGCGTCAATGCCAGCGGGTCTGCTCCTCTCAACAATGGGCTTATAACGTCACATAGTGGTCTATTGTTCGACTCGACTTCTTATGCGTGCACAAATTTTATATTACTCATTACTAAATTGTTCAATGGTACGGATCGTAATATCTTGTAATGAATTGTAATCTTAAAACTTGGAATTATGTACAGGGACATAGCATGGCATTGCTTACACAGGAAGTGGTGACAAGCAAGTCTAAAAGGCCATTTATTGGAATAGTATTAAATTAGGATAATATTAATTAGGAAATTGTAATCTGCTTAGTAAATATATATTTATATATATTTTTTTTTTTTATACTTTATTGTACGCCAAATTATTATGATTCTGCTCATTTATGAGTGACCAATATACGAATTTTATAAGAATTCCTATGGGAATTCATAAAGTTACTCGTTTTAGCGGAATCGCTCAATCGTATTTTTAGACCCGCAGATACTTATATCCAGATGTTTTTAAACATAACATTCCCCTTATTTTGATATTTAAAATGACTACCCAGAAATGGATCATTATTTACGACATAATGGCATGTAAATTGCCGGGAAGTGTCTGTAGGTTTTATCAAATATGCCCCGAGACACTGCTTGTGAGTTGCTGAAATCAGGAACATTGTTTTCAACAGCGCGTCTCGCACGGATAGTGACTGACTGGCGAAAGTAAAAAATTGAACTAACTATGAGTAAGCATGATGTGTGACATTTGTTGCCGATCGAAAATGGATGATTCAAAGCAACTATCTTGCTTGTTCACTGACAAGGAACCAACACACCTGTGTGTTATAAGCCTGTTGAAAAGATTCGATAATAAGCCTACCTAAATGTGAAATGGTAGTGATAATTATGTTTCTGTAGGCAACCCCACTAGCCAGTGAAAGGTAAACAGTACAATACAATGAGAATAGTTCGTCGAGTACCAAATCACGGATGACTAGACTAAGCGTCTATTACATCAATTATTACAACAACAGGTTGCCAATAAATAAACAATTGCAAAACGATTCATTAGCAAATTGATGTCTAAGCATTTGTAATATTGTGAAATGGTGGTATTATAAAATTGAGAAGGGGTTCTCTTCTTCTTCTTCATCTTAGCGGTAATTACATTCGCATCCGAAGCTATCACCTCGAAGTATGGGGTCCACTTTGTCAGTCTAACTGCGGATTAGGCTGAATTTCGATATTTTCCGATTTTTCTATACATTGGCGTGACATGTTGCGTCGATTGCGCATGTGCTGCAGGGTTTGAAGTGACGTAAAATACCTACTCGTCTCACTAAAACCTCGCCTTAAGCGACAATATCGAAGAATTCGAAGTAGACCATACTACCATAAGATTCGAGCCGGGTAGTTCCGTCCAGAGTTTAGTTCAGAGTTCTCCTCCTACTAGTTCCATGAAAAATATCTTAGTATATCCATAATGGAACTAAAGAGAATGGTACTACTGAGATACGATGATGATGATTTCGTAGGTTGAAGATGTAAAGGGTCCTTCCTACCAATTCCTTGAGGCCCAAGTCCGTCTCACTTACAGACGCACCTGCCGAACGACGAAAGAGGTTCTGGCGCAGGCTTTCCCCTGTATTTTAGGGGTACTTCCAGTTTGCCCCAGCAAGCGTCATCACTGGTGGGATACAGTGGAATGTTAAAAAAATGTATATCCACATCCATTTTTCTACCGAGTCAACCAATTCAAACGAGTGAATCAATTTAGTGAGGAAAAGTGTTTTTTTTTACATACCACTTTGCCCCACCAGTGCTGACACTTGGTGGGGCAAACTGGAAGACCATTTTAGCAACCTGTACGACGCCTAGTATGGGGTAGTTCTTGTACTACAAAACAGGGAACTACGCAAGCAAAGAATTTATCATACTGTTTTATATAACCAGCACCTACCACCTACCTACTACATACAATGTTGAACAAAACAATTTCTGCATTAAACGGCTATTGTGGAAACTAACTAACAGCTGTTCAAACGAGACGATAAAATATAATGTGAACACAGAATTTTATATGATCATAAGAAATATTCATAGGGAAGGCAACGCAATTGTATTTCTTTGTTATTACATTGGATTGGGTCTACAGGGCTCTACCAACGTCTTTGGGGTCCAAACCAACCTCACCTGCCAAACTACAGACGAGATTTTGTCTTGTGTATCCCGTCAGTTACCATTTTCAGATAGTCCAGTCATCGGGGGAGCGACTCACGCTTGATAAAAAATAATGTCTTAACTACCTTATGTCCTTCTATTTCTAGGACCTAACACAGGTCAGTATCATAATAGTTTTAAAAGATAATTATGTTCTGTTATCAAGTATAGGCTAACCACTTTCCATCAGGTAGGCCGCGTGCTTGTCTGCGACGTAAGTGATATAAAAAAAAACCTTAATAAAAATAAATGCAGAACTAAAGAAAAGTATAGCAACTTTATATTGTAATATTTTAGTCCCATCTACATCAAATAAATAGGCTCTACAAATTAGATGTGTTGGGTTGGGACCATCGATATAAATTATTGTTGGTTGGGCGTAATTCACAATGAGACTAAAATATATTCAAAATAATATCTATTTGAATCAATTTTAGCCCCACTTGTGAACCAAGACATGGATATACAAAGCTAATCGCTATGAAGACTATTGGCTATTGTGTTGGCCAAGGCACTCATGATGAATAGTTACCTTTGTCAGCTAGTGCAATGGCTGGCATGAATCCAAGCTGCGTTTATTATTGACCGGCCGAGATAGCTTCGGAAGCGAAATGTTTAATAAACATAGTTACGAAATTGTATGCGCAGGCATCAGCCATATTTCCTAATAAACTGTCCATTAATACACGGGGCCTGACGGGGCCCGTCTTAGAAAGACAGGTGTTTGAAAGAATTTATGTGCATACGACTATGGGAGACTGCCCGGGTTGCCTATGGTCAATGGTCACCGATGCCTATAAATTCTACCTACACCAAATGTATACGAGTAGACACTCGCATCAGGCAGGTGCCTTACCCAAGAGTATAAGTACGTCCATCCTCTCAAGATGCTATTCAGCACATTGACAGAACTACAAGACTTTGAAAGAGCCGCTCCAAAACGTACGCGTACCTATGTAGTTACTTTCGAATACTAGGACGGATTTGTCGAATCTGTAGGAAAGTGTTTATTATAGTTACTCCAAGTTTTTTAATATCGAGGTCTAGTCAAATCCGTGGTTAAGACTGGTAAAAGCGGACCCCAGACTCCGAGCTGAAAGCTTCGGATGCGACTGGGAATTAACGCTAAGAGGAAGTAAGTACTCCAAGTTTTTTTCCAATTGGTCGGATTTGCTTTGAGTCTAGCTGCAGAACAGGGAACGTCGATATTTTACGTAAAACGACTTGTACTTCTAGATTATGACAATAATTATATCATAATCTAAGACTTGCAATATTAACCGTCATTTAGGGGCCCACGAATATCAATTAAACTTGCAGTGAGACTGAAAAAAGCGGACCTTAGACTCCGCGGCGAAAGTTACGGATGCGACAGTTGGGATTAACGCTAAGCACCACACCAGCTCGCATAAAATAACAGCAGTCTATAGTGGCCAGAATGCTATTGTTAGTTATTATATCAATGAAACGAGTCTCCAATAATACACACAGTTAATAAGGATATGACAATAACGCCATCACAACCGCTGTTCACACGCTAGACGTGAATTGTTCGTGTATCATTGTGTAATCGTTATACAACATTAGATTTTTGGATAATATAAAACAAAACGCAAATATTTTATTTAAAAGATCCAAAAAAATATTCACTTCTGTGGCGTCAGTAAGAGATCGCGGGATATATTTTGAAGTCGATTTTCGATCGTACTTTCACCGGCAGGAAATCTCCTGTTTTAAGGCGTAACTTAAACTACTTTTGTTTTAGAAAAAATAGTAGGGTTTGTGAAAAACAAAGAGCAAACCTAGATGGTAGATACAGCTAGCCATCAAACGACATACTATTTTTGCATCCTGTGATTCAGTTATTAACTAGTAGGTATAAAATGCAGGAGATCTTTTCCACTGCAAAACAACCTGCAACAAATTGTACCTATCTACCTTAAGTCAAACAGTGGAAAAACAAATTGTAACACTTTAACTACTACTAACATAAGACTAATAAATTATACTCATACTAAACACTAAGTATATTCCGAACAGCTGGTGCCCTCGATCATCGTCAAGGCACATATTACCATCTCGTGGGCCAAGTGGCGTGCGGTGGCTGGTGTCGATTACAGGTTCGCTTGATGAGGCAGGTCTATAAAACTATCATTAGCCCTGTCCTTTTAGACCAAGGGTGCCCAACCCTAGGCACGCGGGCCACATAGTGGCCCGCGGACGAATTTCGGGTGGCACGCGCAAGCCACTGCGAGAGGAGCAAAAAAAAAGCTTATACAAAAGCAATTGCATTAGTCGCAGTCGCAAATGCTATGCTATTTTTTCTTTTCACTCAAATCTATCGAGTATTCATCAAAATGATATTATCTCTTCATATCATAACTAAAAAGTTTAAAATAATTTTATTTTATTTTATTTTTATGATTTTGATTGTATTGATAGTTTGGTATTATAATAAACTTAATATTGTACTAGTGCACTTTGTTATTATACTAATTTTTGTAGTCACATTCCATATTATTGAGTTATAATTTATACGCGTAAAAATGTAGTAAAATAGGAGCTGTCACTGGCGTGGAACGGATCCGGCGGCTGGGTCTGAGGTGACTCTGTACAAAACTGAGGCCATGTTCTCTCATAGGCCTCGGCGTGCACCACCGGAGGGATCCAACCTCACAGTGGGAGACACTCTCATCGGCATCAGGCCCCAGATGATATATCTGGGGCTCGTGTTCGACGACCCAGATATCGGGGAGCGTCTCCGAAGTCTGGCTCCCAAATTAAGATGCACAGCTAACGCTCTGGCGTGGCTGCTGTTCAACATGAGGGAGCCAGAGCAGAGCAGGAGGCAGATGCTGCGGGAATCGTACGTTCCATTGCCCTATACGGGTGTCCCGTGTGAGCGGATGCCCTGAAGTCTAGGCACGTGCACCTACCGCGTGCACAGCAAGAGACGATGGCCATCAAGGCCATCAGGGGTTACTGCACGATATCCTATGACGCGGCGAGTTTTCTTACCGGATCTCGGAGAGCGAGGCTATGGACAAACATGGCGAGTCACCGGCAATTAATCTTGACATCACCAAAGCTTTTATAGAGTCTGCCACAAATCGCTTCTTTCCAAGCTACCAGCCTTTGGTTTGCCTCTCAGACAGTGCGACTGGGTGGTTAGCTTCCTGCAGGAGCGCCAACTTCGTAGTTCTTGCAGGTAAATGCTGGCGTGCCGCAGTGGTCTCTCTTATCACCCATTTTCTCTCTTCTACATATCAACGATATTCTGATCACCCGGCAGCATTCATTGCTATGCAGACGATAACATCTTACACGGGAGTTATCATGGGCATACTGCGGCCGAGCAGTCTGATATATAGTTTGAGCTGGTCGAGTTCAATGCCAACAAGACACAGGCATGTGCATTTACAGCAAAGGTATCTTTTTTCCTTCCCTCTGTGGCGTGGGCACTGCCACTGCGGGACAATCTCAGTATTCTCGGTATGGATGCTCGCTGCCTACTGAACAACAAAAATTATATTGAGAGTATCATCAAAACAGCCTCGCGTAAACTTGGAGTCCTGAACAAAGTGAGATGTTTTAACACGCCGGAGCAGCGGTGTCTTCTGTCTCCTGCGTGGAATACTGCTCGCATCTCTGGGATGGCTTCGCAAAGTACTTACTTGATACACTCGACAGGTTCCAGTGTCGTGCGGTCTGCATTATTGGGAATCCTGAGATCACGAACACCCTCGAGCCTCTGCAGATGCGTAGAGTTGTGCATACTTGGCAGTATTTTAATTTTACCGTCTCTGCTATGGTGAATGTTCTAATGAGCTTTTCCAATTAATCTCACCCTATCCTTTCCTACACAGAACAACGCGTGCAGGACATAAATGTCACCCGCATACGGTGCAAAATATTCGGTGACTCCTTCCTCTGCCGTACCATTAACTCCTGGAATTCCTTACCAGTTTCCCTCTTCCTACAAGTCCCGGATCCTTTAAGCGGGGTGAAAAAGCATCTAATGAGGCCGACAAGCTGAGTGTCACCATTGTAACACGACACTTACGTGTCTATAATGGTGACCCTCTTTTCCGAGACTGCATCCAGCTTACCAGCAGGCGAGGTGAAGTCCAATTGACGTTATAAAAAAGTTCTTTCGGTGCCATATCGTTACCGAAAAAAGGCGCGGGAACGGGGACACGAACCCGAGTCGTGAAGGGCACACCGTAGTAGCGGTGATAAGACCCATCATGGGGGAAAGCTAGAGAGGCCGCCATGTAGCCTCTCTAGCCACTCCTCCATCCTGCAGGTTATCACCGGGCACGGATGCTTCGGGGTTTTTCTGCGTCGGATCCGGTAAGAGCCAACCACCGAATGCCATCGTTATAACGCGGGAGACGCCATCACCGTAGGAGTGAGAGTTCTCTCGCTTGCCATCTTGCTCACGGCAATAGAACGCTGCGCGAGCGCGTGGTCTGCCGCCCCTCCTTTTGTGAGCAAGTAATATTCCAAAAGGAGACGACGGGGTAGGAACGGAGGGGATTCGCAGCCCGCACAGCCCGTGACGAGCGTAGGGGACGCGGGCGTCGGAGGTGCAGAACAGGCCTCTGTCCCTCATGAGCATGGGCCTGAGGGTGGTGACGGGTGGAGCCGCATGCACCTCCCCATTCCCAGGGGCTAGATGGGGATGCGATGGTCCCAATACCCGAAGAAAGCCGGCTCGAGGGAGATGGGCAAGAGATCAGCCAATTTCATTTTCCGAAACCGGGGGGGGGGGGGGGGGGTTGTGGATGTAGTAAAAAGATGTACTGGCCCGCCAAAAATGTCCAAATCGTAACTTTGGCCCGACAGCTAAAAAGGTTGGGCACCCTTGTTTTAGACAGTTGTGTGTCTGACGCTAAGGTGACACACACTGGAGCTGCGTTTAATGGAAATTAGCATGCGTGGATGTGTGAAATGTCGCAGAGAAATTGCAAGAGTGTAGACCAATTGAGTATCAAATATCTGGCCATGTCATGCTGCTTTTTATAAGCCTTGACAGGAGGAGTGTGTTTCTTCAAATACGCAGACGATATCACTGCAAGAGAAGTAAAACTCGAAATAAAACCCTGTATCAACCCGTCTGGCCAGCGTGGAAACAGCAGGCCAAAGCCTCCCGACATTGGGAGATGCCTTTGTCCAGCAGTGGACTGCGATGGGCTTTGATTAATTGATAGGAGGAACACCAAGAAAAGTCGAGGTGGCTGAAGGTTGTGCACGGTGGAGAAAAAAAGTAGGGAAGCGGACCCCGGAAGAAAAATCCGAAACACGCCGATGTTGATTTCAATGATCAGGACACAGGAAGGATCGAGACAGACTGAATGCGAAAGGTGGAGAATCGGGAGCAATGGCGTGGTAATTGATTGATTGATCAAAAAGAAACTAAAATTAAATATAATTTAGTATCACTTTCAGTTCACCTATGACCTCGAAATAGTAATTGAACTTTCTAATCTAGTCGTATCGTATGTAATAACAATGTCAAGGTCAAAGGTCACAAGGTCACTTCAATACTTTGAATATCAATTCATTTTCAACAGTTAAATGATAAAAGAACATGTTTTCCCATCTATATCATTGTTCGCACTGTTTAAGGAGAAAACCTATTGTTTCACACTAGAGTAGAGCAATTTATTTTTGCACTTAAGTACTCTGCTGTGTTAGAATCACTCGTTGCACTAATTGTAGATTAATGCACTAATTCGTGATTTCTATAATATTGTCGACAGTTTACGCAAAATGTACTGTGCATTGAAATTGAACTGGTAAATTTAATGGAAAGTAACTGAAACGTCGTCGGCATCAGTATCCATACTAATACCACAGTATAACGAGTTATGCTGTGCTAAATATGATAATTGCAAAAAGTAACTCTGTCTTCACGCCTAAACCACTGAACCGATTTTGATGAAATTTGGTAGGTACAGAGATAGATTAGACCTTGGGAAAAGACATAAATCGCGATAGAATCCGTTAAAAACAGCTTTATCTTGATTTTATCAGCACTGGCAGCAAAATAACTCTAAAAGAAAGAAACTTGTAACTTGTTAAACAAATATCTTGCACCCTCCAAGCAAATCCAGAATGTTTCTACTGATAATAGCGACAGTGTTCCCGTGTCGAACAATATATTTCACATGTTTATGTTAATACAAATAGTAAGTTGGTCTGGAACAATTCACGCTAATGCCGGCGCGCGGGAGGCGGTTACCATGGTAACCGGGGGTGGGCTATTTCGATCTCCGTACTTTGATCTTGCCAACATTCTTTGGCTTAGGGCTGTCAACTGAACGAAAAATTTGGTGTAAATAAATTCTAGATTTGTGCAAATTATAATCGACTTATATGTATTTTCTCCTTGGTGTGCACAATAAAGATATACTATGCTATGTGGCTGAGTTCTTAGGTTTGAGTCCAGGGTTGTACAAGTGTTATGACTTATGAGGTTTTTAAGTTAGATATTTTTCAGTGGCAGTACGCTGTCTAGAAAGCTCTATTACATTGGGCCATAAATAATATTTGGCGAAATGTAGATTTTAACTAAAATATATTAAAATGCGAGTTTTAACTTCGGAAGTTCGGATTTCTAACAGACGATTTTGCTATCGAAGCTGCCCAAAATCTTTCGCTCCAAAACGGCTATAAAGAGAGACTATAAAAGTAACAAGTACCTCCCTATACAGTAAGTAATTATGTATAAAAAAATACTGTTCAAGCTCATTGTTCATAGTTCAACATAACTTTAACTAGTAAGGTGTGCGTCACTTTGTTGAGTCGATTGCGGCCGTCCAGTTAATAAATATTCACTAAAGTGAAGCAAAGTATCTGTTTAATATTTCACTCGCTTTGAATACACCTGCATCTAGTCATCGTTTGCACTGCGACTTGATATTTCTCTTGAAGCTCATATATGAGGTTCTTCAAGAAGGGCATCTGAAGGTTTCTTCAGGGTCGGCAGCACGGGTGTAACGCCCCTGGTGTGGCATACGTCCATAGGCCACGGTAACCACTTTCAATCACTTATTGCTTGTATGCTACACGAGTGGTAAAAAATTATACTAAAAAAATTAATACTGGTGTTGATAACCCTATTGTCATTTCGACATTGTACACTGTGCAGTGCGTACTATCAGGTCACGATGTTGCTGAGCCAAATTCTTATTAGGAACGCTTCATATCTAAGCCTGTTTCACGAGGACGTTGTACTCTATGAATTTCATTGTTGTGAATTCTTAATACAGTCACGCTTCTTGCCTATAGGGTTGGCAGATACACAATTTTTCAACTTGTAACGATCCTGGCATACCGATTAGTAAAAATCTTAATCTGAAGTTCATTTCTGCCTTTTACAAGACTCCTAATTGAAATTAATGCGATTAGGAGTATTGCAAAAGGGCAGGTCAGCCCCCCTAGACAAGAGGAAATTCGTTGGCCGGTGTATTGTAGAAAAGAATGACGAATGTATGGGATTTGACGTATACGATAGTCGTCAACATACGTTGACATACGTCATAAACTTCAAATCCTTGCAAACTTGCTTAAAAGATTCTAAATAGTTGAAGAAGCTCAAAACTTTGACAGTCTCCGTGGCGTTGCGGTAGTGAACGCGGCCGCTACGCAGGAGGCGCGGGTTCGATCCCTGCTCAGTGCAAATATTTGTGTGCATGAAATATGGGTATTTGCATTGGTCTAGTCGTGCCTCGGAGAGCACGTTAAGCCGTCGGTCCCAGTTGCCATAAGAACATCTATGGCAGTCGTTACAGGTAGTTGGAGCCCTAAAAAGTCCAAAAACAACGGTCTACCTGCAAAGCTTCGATATCGCCTAATGTTTGGGCGTGGGTTGTGGAGTTCTTGTGTGGTGAAGTGGATTAATTGGGTTGTGGAGGTCAGATGGCAATCGCTTCACGGAAAATATCGAGGTCTAGCCAAATCCGTAGTCAGTCTTAAGACTGGTAAAGCGAACACCAGACTCCTAACTGAAAAAAAAGCTTTGGATGACACTAGGCATTAACGCTAGGAGGAAGACGAAGTTGAAGAAGCTCAAAAGGCTGTTGTTGCTGTACTGCAAGTTTTATCTATTATTAATACCAGCTACATAAAATGCGTAAGTTTTGTTCGGTTTCCTTTTGGAGGGCCTACAAGTATTAATTAATTGTCACATAAACAGGTATACCACGGACAAGTCTTGTTTCTTATCTGCGGTTGTAAGTAGGGTGAAAGTATGTAAGCATAATGAATAATGCGCTATGCTAGAAGCTACAACCTATTTAATTGCAATATTATTAACCACAAATATTAAAATCAATAAAGCCGTTCATACCAATATTCTATGAAACTATATTTTCCTTGTGTTGCTATAGTAAAAACTAACCAAACCAAATAATGAAAGGAGTATGTGAGTAGCCCAGGGGATATTCGTGTTTTTTATAGCACACGGTCCAGCTGATGGAAAGCGGTTTTCGGTGTCTATAGACGTGAGCAACACCAGGGCCGTCATACTCGGCTGCCGACCTAAAATTCGTATAAGCTGCTTTGCTTAGCAAGCTACATAATCTTAGTACATAAACGTACACAGACTACACAGTCCTATCTCTACTATCTATGTTTGTTTTTATTTCTTTTCTATATCTAGATAGCGCTATTTGGCGCCATTTAATAAGGTCTAGAATATGACCCGGCGAACTTCGTACCGCCATATTTTCCGCCCGCGCGGTATCCTACTGAGAATGGATGTGTGGATGTTTGTTACTCTTTCACGCATAAACGGCTGGACCGATTTGGTTGAAATTTGGTATGTATATAGGTTATACCCTGGATTAACATATAGGCTATATATTAGCGTCGAATGGGATCAGAATTCCACGCGGGCAGAGCCGCGGGCAACAGCTAGTTATCTCTAAATTTATCAGTGTTTCTCTACAATATTATGCATGTATTATACATATAAACCTTCCTCTTGAATCACTCTATCTATTAGAAAAACCGCTTCAAAATCCGTTGCGTAGTTTTTAAGATTTAAGCATAAATAGGGACGGACAGACAGCGACAGCGACTTTGTTTTATAATATGTAGTGAAGTTAAGTTAAGCACAATTATCCTCTATTTATGAAACATACTTTTCCAAGATTGCGCGCCGGATGCCGCGCCGCCATAAGTAGCCGGCAAATTAAAAAAATATCTTGTACTAAAACTGGATTCATGGTTAGATATAGTGTATGGTTTCTTTGACATATTTGTCAACCCTTTTGGAGCGGAGGGCCAAAAAGAGGGGAAAAACCCCTTCCACTGATAAAAAATTTAACTAACACATATTTAAAAATACTACCTATATTTTTTTTATGTCAAAATTACTTATTTAACATAAACCCAAGCGGATTTTTTAAAATATCCCCAATATACGGACACAACTTATTTTTTGAGTACCTAATATCGAAAAACGACTCTATTCTTTGGCAATAAAATATTGATTTCAAATGACAAGAACTGACCAAATTGCACAAGTACGAAATAAAATGCAACGTTAAGAAAAAAATTGCTCACATTGTACGCGATATCCGTTCTACATAATTAATATTAGCACAGTAATGAACATTATGCGGAGGTCGACCACTTTCGTATCTAATACGTGGCAATCCGAAAAAATAAACACTCGAAAAAAAAAAACAAGCTAGGTACTTAATGAGATCCCCGGTGGAGTACCAATAGGGCCACGCTATCTCTTTCCGTAGGTGTCCTAGAAAGCTTTCTAGACATGCTGTAGGTACAGTCAGCATCAGATCGATCTTGAATAGTAAAGTACCTACTCAAAAAGATCTTAATATCATGGCATTAAGATCTTTTTGAGTACTTTGCTGGTCAAAATAGACCTGATGCTGACTGTACCTACAATTCCGGGATCTTTATGTGAGGTGTATAAAAGCAAGTCTTTTGCGTCGAGCTAGGGACCACCATCGTAAGATCAGTACCTATCATCATCTGATCTGTAGCATCTGGAATATTGACTCTATATTTCACACTAGGTGCTTATCATTAGCGAGGTGCAGTCAATTAACGGGCTAAATATTAAAAAAATATAATATTAAGAGGATAGCTAGTCTAAGGAAGAATTCTAAACAAGGTGCTTGAATGTCACTATTACCATAGCGCTGGCAACCAGATCCCGTAGAGTGCGATAAGGATAGCCACAGCTCAGACCGATGTTAACACAATTTTTTTAATTTATTGATTGCCGACAAAAACCAAATAACAGAGACATGCGTACAGCATCTCTTTGATCTTAATATTATGAAAACAAAAAAGATTATTCTAGAGACATTTTTCAGGACGAAAACAGGGGAAAGAAAATCTATGGAAAAATTACTGCTAGGATTTCGTCTTAACTCAAACTGGTTGGAGTTTTAATTTGCAACATACTGAGCTCTTGACGACAGACTTAGGTAAAAAATGGTAGGTACTAGGTAGGTACTTAGGTACCAAAGTGCTGTTATGTGCATGTTAACATGATGATGTGTTATCGCGCCGCGTGAGTCAACCCGCACTTGGCATTGTTGTCGCCGCGTGCGCATGCCATAGATTAGGTACGTAAACAACCTCTTGCTCAAGTATCAAGAATTTATGAGTTTGTAGGTAACTTCAAAAACAGCCAGAGTGATTGG
Source organism: Eilema depressum (assembly GCA_914767945.1). Classification (NCBI taxonomy): domain Eukaryota; kingdom Metazoa; phylum Arthropoda; class Insecta; order Lepidoptera; family Erebidae; genus Eilema; species Eilema depressum. The sequence goes on along the minus strand of OU612033.1, from coordinate 12,322,403 downwards.
GAGTAACCAATATTTGAACCAGCACGGTTGTGTAAGTTGGACCACAAAAATGTCTTTTACAAGAGTACTACCTACCTGTCTTCGAAGAGTTTAAAAATAAAACGTGTGGGTTACTTAGAATGAAATTACATCTGAGGTTGGTTAGCTTTTTTCCTAGGTCTCATTTTAAATGTTATCTCTTAAGAGCAAACTTTGAATGGATGTATCTGTCGACTCGTCGTAAATAAAGTTGAGTAGTTGTGAAATGTGTTATATTATATTACAAAGATGTCGCGGTTCATTGTATCTTATCCGCATAAAAAAGAAACCAAGATGCCTAATTAATAACCTCGTGCAGGTATTAAAAACAATAATCTATAGTTATAGAAAGTTTCAGAGGTTTATCAGAAAAGTGTGGAAAAAAGGCATGAAAATTGAAGTTCGTTGAGCACATTCGCCACGTGGGTTGTTTTAATGATATAAGAGAAATTTCTCTGCAGTTAATGACGATACGTTGTAATTTTTTAAACTATAAATGAGAAAGTAATATTGTTTGTTCTTCACTGAGACACATAAAAATGGCTAGATGCGTTTGGCTGGCCTTTTACACATAGAGTCAATTTTGAATTTCGAATTTGGAACGCGACCCTATCCTATCTGTATAAGCGCGCCTTTTTGTAATGTCATCTTTATGACAGCTACAAAAATATGGTGGTCAGATTATGAGGTCATTGTGCCCTACACAAAATATACCTTTGTCTACCCCTTTGGGTATATTGTATTCACAGGTATGAATGTATAAAAAATAGTACCTATTAGAGGATAGTGACCTTAACATTTTTTGCAATAACCAATCTGACAGCGTCTGATCTCATCTTGCGTGACGTCATCCCGGAAACCACAATTAAATAACGATCACGCTTCACCATTGAAGAAGGCGATTGTTTTCTTTTGCAATACATTTTGTATAAACTGTGCGGTACATACGAGAACATAATTCGTAGCGAAGACAATCTTACTGTATATTATCTTTGGCTTGCCATTGTTCGTGTGATCGATGTAGTAATAAAATAGATTAGGTGGGTACAGTCAGTGATAGAAGTAGCTTAACACGTTTCAATTGACTGTGCCTGAGAACGAAAAATATTCAAATTCGTAACGTAAACGTATCGGGAAAATAGAGGATTGCGATTGGCAGGCTTCACACATACACAGTAGGCAGGCGGCCAATCACAATGCTCCGAAAAATACGAATATTTTTCGTGCTCGTGGCACTATTCACACGAGAAACAGCGTGATAAAGAACACTGTGGTATTGTTGAAAATGGAGTGACTAAGATAGAGAAAGAGATGCTTAGATGGTGCGGACGGACACTTAAACAGGATGGACGAAAGAAGATTGACGAACCTGATTTCTGAAGCGAGAGTGAATGGACAATCCTAGGCATACGTATGTTAATCAGATCCAGGGCATTTTAAAGAAAGGCCGGAAAGTACACGAAACCGGCGAGGATTAATGAAAATGATTATGAAAATGCCTAGTAGAAACGACATTATGTAGGTATACCGGGCAGGATTGTAAAGTAGCTCATGTGTAATTCTTTGTCTCTAAACTTTCACATTTATAATTGTTAGGATAGATAGATAAATAGATAGGCAGGAAGTGGGAATGTAAAGATTATTAAGTACCTACACAATATGTACTTATGTAAAAAGTTACTAATACTTTTGCTGTTGACTGTACATCTAAAGTATTCAGAAGCGATTACTTGTACCTAGATGTAAATTGTGTTTCCGCTACTGATATAGTTAAAACGGATTCTCATCCGGCTAATAAGCTGATTGTCATTTAATATCCCTAGATACCATCTGAGGCTTTAAGAGGATTGTGGTTTATGAACTGAAAAACAGGTCAAGTACGAGTCGGCCTCATACGCACAGGGTTCCGTATCATTAATTATAACAACTGAGTTACTTCCAGTAGAAGTAACTCAGTTGTTCTACAATTAGCCATTTTATACTTAAATATAATTACGGCCGCGTGGTTCCCAGCAGAGTAGAATTTGGGACACCCCATCTCCTGCCATGCGGTGTCGTACAAGGCAACAAAGGGATAGCCATGATTCAGCCTCAGGCTCATTGTCAACAATAGTGCCCGGAATACGGCAATAGGCTCACCCCCTATTACGTTAGACCGAATACAAATGGTAAAATGTGGGTGTTAATTCACTTCTGTCTATCCCTCCGGGGAAAAAGACGTGATAATTAATAAATTAAATTAAAATTATATGTAGGTATGTATGGTTTTTTTATGATTATGGCGTTTGAACTTTTTGATAAAAAATGACGCAAATGCATACGTCATAGTTAAAATCTCTTTATGTCAGATTAGGATTCTTACTCGTTCCCACCGAAAGGTAAGCTTAAGCTATACCTATCTAAAGATTACTGTTGTCAATGAGTGCTTACAATATCGAGGATATCTATCTGTCACTCGTGCGTTACCGCCGCTTTTGTAAACCTTATTTTTGTTTCTTTTTATAAGAAAATATAGCTGTCAATAAACTAAATTATTTACTACAAACTATCTGTTAATTTCTTAATCTGTCTTGTTGAAATTAATTAACTAACAGTATTAAACTTTCTTATGTTTCGTGAAATCAGTGTCCTGTGTACCGTGACACGTGGTGCAGCAGAGATATATGTAAGAGAATTGTGAACTACACACCCCTCAAATGTAGCAGGCATTATAGGCTTCAGTAATTGCTTGCCATCAGCGCCGTGGTCTTTTAAGTAAGCTTAAAAAAAATGGACTGCATATTTGTCAGTCTGTCAAAATCAAATGTCAAACTGTCATATGTCAATGTCAGTTTGACATTTGGCGCGCGCCCTTTAGAAAACAGACTTATGGTAGAAATTAGGAGAGGTCTTTAGTATATTGTTGTGTTCATTAATTTAAACCAGGAAAATCGGCTTTAATAAGCAACAAGCCATTTTGTAAACATAATAAATACCTACAGTATGTTATACAAATATTTATTAAAACTAAACGCTGAACAAAGCCATCAGCAACATACATCCTCGTTTGCATGTAGAGCGTATTTTTTTCCTGCACATGTCAAGGATAATACGGTCATCAAAATTCACAATCGATTTAAAACGATGCGGGTATTAAATCGATTGTGTGTATTCGATTTATATTGATTGTTTTAAACATGAATAGGGGCGCAGCAGTGATGTATGTTATATCGATGGGCTAGAAGACAACCGTGCTAAGTGTAAAATTTTGAACGTTTAATTATAAACTCTATATTTATCGGGAAAAAGACAAATATGGTAGGTAAAGGCAAAAAATAAAGAATAGGTATGCAAAATTAAATTGAAATTATTGTCCAAATAAACAGGTCAATGTTTGTTTCGTCAGTTCTTTAAATAAAAATAGAAAAAGAAAATCTGCAAATGACTAATGGTTTGTATTATTTCACGTCGCCGCATCTCTTTCACGCGTATGTAAAACGAAAGTAACAGCTACATTCTTTGTTATTGGCGGCAATCGGTGACATGACCTCACTCTATTCTAAAGTACCAACATAGTAGATTTAAATTTACAGTGGCAAAAAATGGAACCGTGTCCTTAAGGAAAATATGCTTAAAAAAAGTACTGTATATAGGCCTTGTTTGCGTTTATTCAGTGGAATACTCGTTAAAAGAAAAGGTCAGGTAAGGTTACATTCAATGTAAACTTTCTGTTATAAGGTAATCCCACTACCTACTAGTATAATAAATGTAAAGGCACCCACTTATTAACAGTCCGCGTGCAGTCAGATGGCCTGCCCCTCTAGACAAGTAGCAATTCGTTGCTCGGCGTATGATGGAATAGAATGCCAAATGTATGGGATTTGACGTATATGACAGGCGTCAACGAATGTCAAAAACTTCAAATCCTATACATTTGTCATTCCATTCCATCATACGCCTAGCAACGAATTGCCACTTGTCTAGAGGGCCAGGCAGTCCGAAGCCAATAGCGCCAACACACTAGCGATTTTGGCCTACTGGCAATGCCTTGCTGCCACTTTTGCGACTACACACTAGCAGTTAGGAGTCGACTACATTCAGCAGACGTTCATAAGTCATAAAGTTTTTGAAGATGAAGACGCTTTGGTGTTAGTTATTAATGCTCAAACGGGTGAATAGATCAGCACCCTTACCATAAACTCTTTAAACAGGTCAATAATTGAACTGCTGTCATTCTACCAACTGCAAATGTCACTTTGTAATCTGAGAGTTCATGGTATGGGCCCTGGCTGAATATTCGTACAGGAATGGATTTTTCTGATACTCTCCTGTATGTCTAGTTTGAATGAGAAATCCATGCAGAAACGTGGGCAACAGCTATAGCAACCTTAAAAAACTGGGTATCCATATCCATACTCCACACAGTATAATTATAAGTGCGAAAGCATCTCTGTCTGTCTGTCTGTTACGCTTTCACGCAGAAACCACTGAACCGCTCTTAATGAAATTTAGTACAGAGATAGATTAGATCTTGGGAAAAGACATAGGGTATGTTTAGTCGCGATCACCGACATCCACGCAGGTGGAGCCGCGGGCAAGAACTACTAGTATTCTCATAAAATAAGTCTTTACACAGTAAATTTCATGAAAACATGGACAGTAATATATCTCCGAACAACTAACCCCACAGCACCATGCGTCACCGCACTTAAAACGATATGCTAAGCTCGGGCGCCTCGGACTTTGCCATTAAACCATAATAAATAGCAGTGCTTTTGTACTTGAAGGCCGTAATCTTCCCCAAGTTGACACAGACGCTATCTCGCCGTGGGAGTGACTGTGGGAGGGGAGGGGTGACTGTACATCTGTCTGCTTGTGGGATTTACTGCGTCTGTATGTGGCAGTGAGGATAAATGCCCTTCGACGCCTATGGACGCGAGTGATACAAAGCATTATCTATTATTATATTGTTTTGTAATGTTATTATTATTACACACAGTGAGTTAAGACCAAATACTTATTTTAAAGGGACTTAATATTTTAGGGACGTAAACGTAATACGTAAAAAAGAACAAAGCATTAGTATCGATTAAGTTAGAAAAAAGCGTATACAGCTCAGGCGGGACTCGTACCCGCGATCTTTCCTTTACAGGGGGAATGCTCTGACCACTGAGCCAAGCTGAGGAAAAGATCGCGGGTTCGAGTTCCGCCAGAGGTGTATTCGCTTTTATCTATCTTAAACGATTTGAACAGTTAGCTTAGCATACTACTTAAATACCTTAACATTGAAAAGCATTAGTATCCGAAATTATTAATATTCCTCTTAAAACCTCCCTTCGCCTCTCCTCTATGCTTAAGTTAGGAGTCGGTTCACATCTATGGTTCAGGCCAAGATTTGATAGTTCAATATTAAAAGCGATCGAGGTCTGTCGAGTGTCGGACTTATTTGGGATAAGTGAAGGTTAGATGGCAGTCGCTTCACGGATATTAACGAAGTTCTGCCGTATCACTGTTAGACTGAAAAACTGACCCCAACTGAGTTGGGAAAATGGCTCGTGATGAGGTATCTTGCCAAATACAATTGAATATCTGGCAATGTAAACTTCGTCACCGAGTTGTTGCGATTCTGATCCTTCCTTTTTCCAAGAGTTATTTTGCTAGAGTTATTAAATTATTGGATTGGACTCTTTTCCCCCTGAAAGTAAACACACGACCAGTACAATATTCCTGTCTGATAGCAATAGCTTCACCCCCTATAACGTGGGACCGGATCTACGTGCATCGTCTCGCAACAATCGCAACTCCCCTAAGATTCGGTAGCGACGCCCCAGGGCGTCACGGCTCGCAGTTTGGGAACCCCTCTGTAATTAATAGCATAAAAGGTAATTTATACCATCAAAGCAGACTTTGAATCAATGATATATTATAAACTATAGATATGTTGTCCACACTCTAAAATGGCGACAAAAAAATGATGAGTTTTGGTCATCATTTTATGCACCAATCAGAATCGCGACAGAGCGCTACCCAATAAAAAAACATTTTTAATAATACATTCGTAATAATAAAATATTATTAATATCAATAATAATATAATTCATTTGAATTAATAATATTGACGTATTTTCAGTAAGTCGCTAATTTTTTTTTTTTAATTTAGTGTTTGCGCCATTTTTGAAAGCCGCCATCTTCTTGTATGACGTATCTATAAAATATAATACATCATTGCTTTGAATTGAAAACTGCTTGAATTTAGAAGCACATCTTCAACTTTTTTTAATGACACACAGATTTGTCACAAGTCTGACAGAACCCACAATGTTGCCACTCCGTTTCTTAAAAACTGCTAAAAGAAAAAAGTAATGTAAATACATGTATATATTTTATGCAGTTGAAGGTTATATTGCAACACAATCAACTGTTTAAATCACTCCAATGTCAAATGCTATTACGAAATCCAATGCAATGCTTAATTGCCTCTTTGTATAATTTCTAACGTTGTTATTTTAAACATTGCCATATAAAGTTATAACTTTTCGAATGCGCCTACGAGTATGTAGATATTATTTTATTAGTGTTGCTAATGCCGATTTTGTAAAAGTGAGAAAGTTGTGTGGTGCTTTATTGTATTGCACTTACCAGAGAAAATCAGTGTAATCTTATATGGTTATTTTATATTTGTCTATGTAAATTTATCATACCTATCAAATATCATCAAATAATCATTAATGTACTTGTATTATTGCTGTGCTTAGGTAGGAGGATTGCTTTTCAATTTCTATTTGTCCGTTTTTTTTTTCTTGCTGATGTTCTAAAATCACGTCCTTCAGTTCCTTTTGGGTCCACTGGAAGATCTTTGAGACCTTCAATTACTGAAATGCATAGCCAGGTCATTGGTTGCAGGGATGATTGGTATGTAGATTCGCGCTCTGAGACCCGCCGTATTCTAGGTTTAAATTCAGTTAGGAATCTCAATTTATCTGAGTATCTACAGATTGTATACTCGTACGTATGTTTAGGCAGATTGACAGATTTGATTGATTGCCTATACTCGTACAATCTCGAATAAATTGAGATTCAGACCTGAGTACCATACTAGAATACGGACCTGGGTGACCGATAGCGTTAGACCATTGTCACAGGCGCCCTGTGTGTTCTCCTGAAGTTCCTTGACTTCCAATAGACAAGACAGTCTTTATTGAAAACAATCAAAATAGGAACTTTATGCCCTTCCTAGACTTTTAAATGAAAACATTATTATGTGAACACGTGGCCACGTAGGAATATTTAAACATGCTCGTAACAATACATGTTTCATGGATTACAACGGTGCATTGACAATGACTTTATTAGCTACATTATATTATCATAATTATGTTAAATATGTGTTGCATGCTTCATAATTGCGAGTAATAGTTATACATAATATTATGTTTATCTATGGTCTATGATATTAAAATTATTACAGTCACGCCTGTCTCCCACTGGGGTAAGCAGAGACCACTCCTTCCACTTGCACTTGCTACGATCCTGGCATATCTTTCGCTAATAATTTCATAAATTGTTTTCATACATGCTCGCCGGTTTCGGGTACTCTTGATAATTATGTCCTTTCTTTAAAATACCTTCGATCTGACTGAAAAAAAAATATTTAAGAAAGATATATAAATTAATGAATTATTTCTTTTGCAAAACGCAACAAGGACGTGAGGTCCTTGTTGCTTGCCCGTCATTGAGATTAAAAAGTTAACACGAAGAGTCCCGATAGGTCCCGAGGTTACCCGAGCGAAAGGCAGACATGAGTCAGCCGTACTGTTCACTTGCAGGTGCTTCACCTCGCTTCGCACTTACTTTTTTTATGCCACAGACAATTAAATATACTGTTTGTTACTTTGCGCACTAATTCTGGTTTAAATTAAATGTATAAATAAATTAATCATAGCAGCGTAACGTCTGAGGTATCCTCGGAGAATTACAATTTTAGAAAAATGGCAAAGCCTCTGTCTGTAACAGGAAAGAATTTGGAAATCATTATGTTTGTCATGTTCCATTTCATTTTCAAGCAGACTTCACGTACCTACATAATATAATATTGAGCAATATAAAAAGTCGTTACAGTCTTTTTAATAGCTTCTTTTTGTATGCACTGAAATATTATAACTTTTTCCACGACGACTGTATAGACTGCATAATATTATCTTAAAAAGTAAATAAAAAAAATAACGCTCTCACTTCACAGCTAAATAACAAAACTGAAGTTATAACTAAGAACCTCGTAACCAAAAATAAAACACAGTATGTAGTGTAAGTACCTAACAACAGTTTAATCTATTTCGAAGACCGTTAAATCGATAAATAGGCGCGAAAGCGTCAAGCTAATAAATAAACCAGAATAAGGTCGCGATAGGTCACTCGATCGTGACGACTCTCGATTAGTCAACATAACAACAATCGATTTTGAGGACATATTGCTGTTGAATACTTTCGATATTCAAAATTATTGAGCTAGTGTTGTTAAGTAGGTACAAAATCGATACTCGGTGGTTCTCTCTAAAGTTGACCAAAAAGTCAAATATTTTTTAGGCTGAATTTACCTCAAGTCCTATATCATGTTCGTGTGCTAACGCAATATAATCAAATGTGTAATAAATAAATACATATGTGTTATGCTTATGGTTAACATTTTTTATGCATTTGATTTAATTAAACGCATATACTTATTCATCGGTGAAAACTTTGAACTTCTGCATCATATACCACACATTATCGACACCTCTGGGTTCAATTGGCGTATAAACCATTTTGGCCAAAATGAGTTATATACACCGTTTTGTTCAGGATTTTTTTCTCTATCGATCTGTAGGTATATTTAAAATGTTCAAATTCGCAAAAAAATGCTTTTACGACCCAAAAAATTTAGATCATCCTACCACAAAAAAGATAAAATGTTAATGTAACAGCCAAATTTTTCTTTTTTAAATTTTTAGTAATACGTTATGACCAAGATTTTTACCAACCCGGGGCGTAAGATCTGCCTTGATTGTAAATGGTTTTTACACCGTGACGAATAAATATATTTCTTAAACGTAATTTAAAATTGAGGTTTACGACCTCAATTTAAATCCAAACATTTAAATAACATATGGACGTATAAACCATATCCATTGCAAAAAATGGTATTCAATTTTAGACTTTATTCCTATAGAATTAAAGTCCAAAATTAAATGACAATATTTTTACTGCACGCTTTCGTTCACTCTACAATAGGCCATTTAATTTTAGATTTTACATACATTGCTTTAAAGTCTTAAATTAAATGGTAAAAATTCAAAAAATTATTACAGTGTCCGTGTTATGACGGTGGTTTTGCTTTATCAGAATCGAGGCCCTGGCCCTCGATTCTGCTAAAGTAAAACCACTGCACAAACAGTCATGTGGGTGACAGGTGTGAGGAGTTTGGACATGCCCACGGCGGTTTTGGACACGGTAGCCGTAACCCAGAGGGTGAGCACATCCTCAAAACGTGTACGGCCTCCGAACTTGCCGTCGTGAACAGGTTCTTCAAAAAGAAAGCCGAACTTCTTGTCACCTGCAAGAGCGGAGAGCACGCTACCCAGATCGATTTCCTACTCACTAACAGGCATAGCATCAGCAGGGTGGCCAACTGCAAGGTAATACCCGGAGAGAGTCTCACTAGCCCACACCGTCTCCTTGTTATGGACCTCCGCGTGAAACTCAAAGACAAACGCGCCGAGCGTGGCCAACGCAGAATCAGGTGGTGGTGAACCCAAGTCCCAAAGTCTCGTCTCAGCTATCGGTGACAAGTGCGCTGATGCTGTAGACAAACCAGTACAGGTTTGCTGGGACAGGATTCAGGCAGCTATCCTTGAGGCGGGGAGGGCGGTGCTCGGTACGTCTAAGGGTGGACGCATCTATGACAGGGACACTTGGTGGTGGAACGACACAGTGCAGAGAGAGATCAGGGTGAAGAAAGCCCTCCTTAAAAAAGTGGCAAGCGTCCAAATCTTTCGATGACCGCGACGCGTACAAAGATGCAAAACGCGCCACCAGGAGAGCGGTAGCTAGGGCCAAACGAGACCACTTGCAACCGCTATATAACAAGTTGGAATCGTCTGAGGGGCAAAAGCTTATCTATAAGTAGGCGCGTTCCACGGCCAAAATGGCGCAGGCTCTGTTCAAGTGCCGCTGAATTAAAGACAAAGACCCTGAGGACAATCTGATGTACGAGGAAGTCGCGGTGAAGGAGAGATGGCTGTGGAAGAGCTACAGATTTAAATAATTGCCTTTATTAGTTTGGTAATCTGATCCGTTTTATTTAATGAAACTACGTTAATTTCGTTTCTGGTAGTTTAATTTCGTATATATCGACCACAATTCTGTAGTAAGACTAATATTAATGTAATTTTGCCACATTCTAACAGTATCGAGATTGTTTTTATTAATTACTAGCTTTTGCCCGCGGCTCCGCCCGCGTGGATGTCGGTTATCGCGACCAAACATAGCCTATGTCCTTTCTCGAGGTCTAATCTACCCCTATACCAAATTTCATCAAAATCGGTTCAGTGGTTTGGGCGTGAAAGCGAGACAGACAGACAGACAGACAGACAGACAGACAGAGTTACTTTCACATTTATAATATTAGTAGGGATAATTCTATTGATGTGCAAAGTAAATAGTTTTTACAGCAAAAAAATCTACAGTTACGTGCTTTTACATCAGTAAATGTGAACTTAATTTTACCAAATATGGATATAAGTACAGCTTATATCCATATTTGGTAAAATTACCCATTTTCATGGGGTGTATACACCATAAATTGGTATTTTCTAAGACGTATATCCATGCTAACTTCCAAACCAAAGAAGATAGATATGATTGAATGATTTAGCCTTCTTCATCCCCAAATTCTAAGAATCTTTCTCTTTGGAATTTTTTATGTAGCTTCAAAAATAAAAAAGTTATGATTTTTTTTCTAAAAATAAAATCGTTTTTTTGCTCTCCTGAAAAGTCGTGTTTTGGTTTATACGCCAATTGAACCCAGAGGTGTCGTTATGATGCCTCATTAACAAAATTGGTATAAAGTATCATTATTCTTCTCTTCCTATCGAATCGATGGCACATCTACTCTCAAATTCAATTTTCCCAGTGTGCTGCTTGCTGTTATAAAGTGTGCGGCTATATCTGCCCATTATCTCCACTGATGCACCCCTGTGGTTATATCGGACTTGAACCGACTAAAACGCTCGCCGCCTGTGAGTCGTTGGTTGCCGGAGGTGATATATATTGAGATAAATATAATTACTGTGACAAATATCGCTAGAACCTCGCTCGACTCAGGACCAACTCTTTCGTGATTCGAGCTGGCCCCCTGCTTCTTCTGCGTCTTGACTTACAGGCTTAATAATACAAAATTTATTAGAATACTTCAATACAGTAAAATTACATAAATGGTCTAGGTTCGTAACGGCGAATATTATGCATAACTGAGAGGATGCGTAACATTTAATATGTGAATATTTCTATATCTATACTCTATACTAATATTATAAAGAGGAAAGATTTGTTTGTTTGTTTGTTTGTTTGTTTGTTTGTTTTTTTGTTTGTAACGAATAGGCTCCGAAACTACTGGACCGATTTCAATAATTCTTTCACCTATAGAAAGCTACACTATCTGGGAGTAACATAGGCTATATAACATCACGCTACTACTAAAGGGAGCGGAGCAGTGAGCATAAATGTCAATAAATCGGGCAGATTTCCATACATTCTTTACTAATATTAGATTTGTATTTTTGTATTCCAGTAAACTCAAGAACTACTGAACCGATTTCAAAAATTCTTTTACCATTAGAAAGCTGCACTATCACTGACTAACATAGGCTATAATTAATTTTCAAAAAAATAGGGATCCTGGATAAAACTTCAATAATGTAACCCAAAAAAATGACCTAAAAAATTCCTTACATCGCGTACGCTGCGAAAACTATTGAAGATAGAACAAAATAATGTACTGTAGAAATGTTTAACTTAAAAAGGTCTACATAAAAGTCCGCGACAGCATAATGTCTATCTAATAAGGGTAGCTCACAATAACCATTTTTATCTTTTACAAATTATAAAAAAAATATGTGTCATTTTCGAAGCTATTTTTAACAATATAGTGTTAAGCCTTATCTGACTAAATACGTTAGATACATTGTACATTTAATGTAGATAAAAATTGCCCTTAACACTGTATAATTATAATGAATATTTTAGAATCTATTGCAGTATGAAAGTAACGCGCGACGATATAAATTCAAGCCGAAATGCCGATCAAAGTCAGACCACGGAATCAATACCTTTATATTAATTCTTATCTAAATAAATCGTTTGGTATTTAAGATTGTTTCAATACCTGTTGATTATTTTTTGAATTATTGAAATCGGACGTTCTATTCAAAAGATATTACGAAATTATAATGTCAACAAATCCGGTAAATTACCATACATTATTTGAAAACTAATTATTATTACGGGCATGGGCTAAAAGGGTACAACCACGGGTGTTCGAAGTATTTCACGAGCGAAGACAGGGAAGGTCAGCTGAACACAAGATGCAACGGTAATGGGATCCGAATGCGGGATTGAAACCTCCATGTGATGCATCCTGGGTAACGGAGGCATTAATGCCCCTCACCCAGGGGAGGCGCTACCGCCTACGGCAAATACATACAGCAACGGGAGCAGCTCTATAGAGGGCTGCTCAAAGGCTTCCCACATGTCCCTCTGACTACGAGGAGGCCCAGTAGAGAGCAGGAAAGGGAAGGGCTGGTCACCGAGCGCGAACGTGAGGATTATAGGTCCGGCCTCCTGTCATCCCTTCACGCCCGTCTCCTCCCTTTCCGGAATTCGATGGGACATCGTGCTTCCCACTTCTGAGAGGGCCATCTTAAAATTGTAGATGGCCCAGGGTCAGCCGGGGGGTGCGGAAAATGCCCTAGGCAATTTTACACTCCAGCAACTGAAGACCCGCGACGGCATGCTGTTTAGTGGGTCCGAATTCCACATGGCACTCCTGATGGCTGACGGGGATGGTATCCGAGGCAATTTTAGCACGAAAGAAAAGAAAGTTTGTACGGAATCCGAATTCCACGCGGGCGGAGCCGCGGGCAACAGCTAGTATACAATAAAACTTTAAAAAATTTGCTTAGTTAAAAATTCCTTTCAGTTGCCTAATCTGTAAATGAAATGCAACTTCATTAAAACGGTTTTAATCTAATCCGTTTATGCCGCTATCTTTTGAGAGGTCTGGTCATGGCTCTTTTTATTATTATTTTTGTCTCACTCGCTCTCATTGTTTTAGGGAACATAATCATTATTCATTTAATCTTAGGTCACAAATAAATACGTTGTAGCACTTGTAGCGTTTTCTTTATTAATTGAATTGGGTAAAATGTGAAAATACGATTTATTTGAATTTTTATTTTTGATTTTCATGAAAATAAGCCTCAATATAGCAGTTGGTACAGTCAGCATCAAATCGATTTTGACTAGCAAAGTACTCAAAATGATCTTAATGCCTTGGTATTCCCTCTTTTTGTTGACTGATTGTTCTGATGTCTGGTACACACCTTTAGTTCCAACGATCATCATCATCATCATTTCAGCCATAGGAAGTCCACTGCTGGACATAGGCCTCCCCTATAGATCTCCAATAAGACCGGTTGGAAGCGGCTCGCATCCAGCGCGTTCCCGCGGCCTTGATAAGGTCGTCTGTCCACCTTGTGGGTGGATGTCCTACGAACAATATAAATCAATAAAACAGTTTGGTATTAACTTCATTAGTAGGTATTAAGATCATTTTGCTCTATACCTATATATTATAGAGAGGTCTGCAAAAAAAACAAGTTACAAAATCGTGAAACAGATTAAATCAAATTAGGTAAATATTATATTCTAGATTTCTAATAAGTAATTTGATCTGAATAAAGACTATATTATATCATTATCATTATATATTATTTATAATTCATTTTTTATTAGTTTCTAGTTTCATTTAGTATTAGGTATGTGTGTGTTATTTATTGTACTTACATATTTCAGTAATAAAAAAAGCCTATTTAAAAAAAGCATTACAAATTCAATTGTCTATTTAGATTATTATTCATATTAAATAACACCAACTTGCAACATGACCACCCAAGCTAGTAACGTGATCGCCCATCTCCAATGAGCTGGACAATTAAAGAGCTTTCCCTTTCTTTAGCGGCCTTATTGGTCATGCTTCACCGATCTGATACACTTTCACCTTATAATAACAATAGGGCTATACAAAGGGCCACAATAGGGCCATGTGCTTTGCAAGCCTATGGTTTATTCATCATCCCTTTTACTTCAGTTTTTTTACTTTTGCCTACTATTGTTGTAAATGCGAAAGTTAGTATGGATGAATGGAAAAATAGATGAATGCAATGATGTAATTAATAGATACGTCATACAGGAACATTGTGGCTTTCAAAAATGGCGCAATCACTGACTACCTGTATACAAATATAGCTATATAAGTACTTACTCGCGTAAAACATTATTCGTCAATATTATTAATTTATACCTAAGTAAAAATTAAATGTCTGTGTTTTTCGCGCCTACAGATGCCTTTTTTTTCGTGCAGGCGGGGCGCACAGATTACTTAAATATGACTGTACGGCCAGCCAGTCTGTCGGCAGTTTACCAAGAAGGCTTTGCGTAACTTTATTTTTTGTTTACTTTTAATCAATCTGATAAAAGAAGATAAATAAATATCCTTGAAATCATTTTTTAGAGTAGGAAGTAGATACCAAATTTTAATACAAAAATTTCGATGTTTTGAGATGCATCGGAAGAAAGATTGATCATTGGTATCGTAGCCAGACAGACCAATATCTTCGAGATACGAACATCTATAGTATTAACAAGGTCAATAAATGATAGATACCTATTATACCTACCTCCGGAAGGTTCAGTCATTACATTTTATCAAATATAAGTATTGTCCTTGTCATGTTCCCCAATTATAAAATAAATTCCGTGAATAACAACTAACAGTTGGTAGGTAGCACGGAATTTATTTACTACAAGGAACCTTACTGGATATCATCATAATAATCCTCTGAGCCTTTTCTCAACTCTGTTGGTTTTATAGTGAGTCTTCTTTCCAGTCTAGAATTTAGATATTTTTGATGAAGCGACTCCAATCTGACCTCCACAACCGATCGGCGATATTAAAGTTCTGTAGTTAGACTAGTTGGGCTTTATTTGGATAACGCGTAATGACTGCTATAGGTGTTCTTATGGCAACCGGGACGATAACGTGCTCTCCGTAGCACGGTAACAGCCAGACCAATGCCACAGAATAAGTAATAGTACTAAAATGCAAATAAACATACTCATGCATACAAATATTTTCACTGAGCGGGAATCGAAACCACGCCCTTATCGTAGGAGCCTACTGCTACGCCACAGAAACCTCCAACTGACTATTTTGTGTTATCATAATATCGCCTTGTTTAGTTATTAATATAATTTACACTACCCAGAGAGGAGCGAATCTTTATTTATGAATGTATAAATAAAATACACCACTCGATACATGTGAGAAACGGTGTTAAGCGTATGCTATTCGGCATGCTGGCCTAGTTACAACCTGCAGCTAAATAAAACTACTTGTGAACACTTCAATAACATAAAAAGAGAAAGGATTGATTTATTGTTATATTTACGATGGGCCATCTTGTTCCGTATGGAATCATTCCGTGCTGTTAAATTCTTGAAATTATTTATATTCTTTACTAGCCTTCCGCCCGCGGCTCCGCCCGCGTGCATCTCGGTTAATGCGACCTTTGCTCATATCTTCGGTTCTACTCAACCGATTCCGATCAAACAAACGTAAGATTTTAAGTCTGAGCAAGCCCTTTCTAACAAAAAAAACCGCATCAAAATCCGTCCATTAGTTTTTGCGTCCATCGCGGACAAACAGACAAACAGACAAACAGACAGGAAATTCAAAAAATATATTTTCGTGTTCAGTATCATTAACATAACATAACCCAAGTATTTTTTTTTAAATATCTCCAATGTACAGACACGACCACTTTACAATTATATAATAGTATAGATAGATAAATGCTCAGAGTAGAAAAAATGTTATGAAACTCTATGACTGACCGAGTGGCCGTACAGAAAAAAATTGGTAGGTATATCTCAGGAGTTCGGACTCATATCGTGGACCTAAGTCGTGAGACAAACGAGACTGGTTTGTAATAATCTGTGCTTCGTAAAATTAAGCTCGTCCTCCGCCGTAGCAGCCTGTGCTATCCTCAAAAGACACCCAAACGTGTACTGCGTATATAGAGCACATTTTGAGCACTATTTTCACATGACAAAGACATAAAAAAATGAGCTTATTTTAGTCTCTGCGTCCCGTTCCAAATTCGAAATTCTTAATTCAATACCACTTCACCCAGGAACTGAGACACAATTTTACTTTAAAACTATTTCTACAAACTAATATGTCATACCAAAAAATTTATTGTTTACAACTGGAAAATTAATTTTCATTCTGCACCACTCCACAGTGACGGTATAGACAGAGTTACTTTTTTATGTTTTTAGTAAGTTTTCAAGTTATTCTCAGATCATTTCGCAGGTTCATATTTATGCCATAGACCTATGGTCTGATTTCATTCCCCTGTAGTGCATGACGAGAAGTGTGAGTAAGCGAATCATATCTTATCAATATTCTTTCCATTATGAAAATATTGATAAGTATTTATGTTTGTGCTTAAGATGATAGCTTCTATAACACGCAATTGGTTGTTTCCTGTTCGCCTGTTTTGTATCTGTGAATACATTTTGTGCCTCATGAATCTCGCTATCTAACTAAATCTCATTATTACGGGATTTTAATATTACGTACTAAGTAACTGAATTTCGTCGACCGCGTAAATCTAATGCCCAGTAGGTACCTATACAATGTCGTTTAGAACAAAAAATTTATCGCGATTCCCGAGTGAGGCGGGAATTATTTTGAATTTCGAATTTGGTACGGGGCACAGACTATAAATGCATTTTGTCTATTATCCTGTAGCGCATATTTTTCTATTGACATCTGTATGACTCTATATTGGTGACTCTATATTTAAAAAGGTGCGTCATGCGCAACATTTCCACTAAAAATACGCAACACAATATAACAAATCCAAGAAAATTTACCACGATTCGAAATTATTGAAAGGAAAGCGGCGGGACAGCCTCCTTCAGTTCTTGAATTGTTGGTTTTACTAAGTCGTACCAACAATCCTGTCAACTGAAGAATTCCGCCACTGTCCTTTCAATGTTGTCAAATCGATTATGTTTTGCAATAAAACAGTATACATCTGACAGTGACAAACGTGGTTCCGATTTTGGCCATCCTATACACCCTACGTGACAGTCCCCCTTAACCTTTTAACACATTCTCACATGTTTATCATCGCCTTATCTATTCAGTAGGTACTTTAGTACCTACCTACCTACCTGAAATTTTGTAATCTTATCTGCCGATACGTTGTCACTTTGTCTCTTCGGGATAACGCGAGAGGTCTGGTTCTACGTGATAACTATCATAGATATTTGACTGTAGATAGTATATCTTGAGATGGCTTGACCGTGTGTGCTCTCCGTTATGTTTTTTCCTCAAACAGTCTATTTGGCATTTGTTAGAATTTGAATTTGATAAATTGAGTCACAAGATATACAGGGTGGAAACTTTAATGTGTTATTTGTATTATTTCGTAGTTTCGTTAAATAAAATTTGCATCGCTAAGATTGCAATATTTTAGCGGTTTTTAAGTACCCATCTATAGTTTAGAATGTTTTCTAAGGGTGCTTAATGTGCTTATATAAAGAAACAGGTTACCAGTATAACTCCGGACACGTATCTTGGACCTAAATCGCAAGACAAACGAGGCTCTACCGCCCGCGGATTGTTTTGTAATAAATCTATGCTTGGTGAATTTGAGTTCGTCCACCGTAGTAGCATCCCGTGATATACTCACTAGACACCCAAGAAATGTGTACTGCGCTTAAAGGGTACATTTTGAGCACATTTTAAGTCCAAGATACGTGTCCGGAGTTATATCGACGCGCGATCGATTGCCATCGTGTCAATTTGTCGTTTGTCAAAAAATTCACAAAATATTCGCGGGCATATGTTTTTAAATATATTGGTGCGAATGCGTTACCATTGTTTTTTACCGTACGAACTATCAACATTTCTGTTGCTATGGAAACTTGTCGGGGTAGCTAGTGGCATTCAATTTTAGACCTTATTTCCATTAGCATACAGTCACAAAATTAAATGAAAAGAGTTTTATTACACTCTTTCATTCACTCTACAAAAAGCCATTTAATTTTAAACTTTAACTGCATTACTTTAAAGGCTAACTTTAAATGGAATTTTCTCACAGTCTCTGTGGTGTGACAGTGGTTGTACTTCAGCAGAATCGAGGTCTTGTTTCTTTATAAGCACCCTAACAATAAAATCGGCACTAACATGCTCGTTACAAAATTTTAAAATGCAAAAATTATAAATGCATGCAAGTTCGTAATTCAGTCTGTTTGTTTCAACAAATGTTTAATTAGGATATCTAAGTATAACAGTTTCTTTTATCTAGAATACCGCTACATTTTAGACCGTTTTAGCACAAACTTTTCAGATATGTTTCGTTTTGTTTTTGTTTTTAGATTGATATGATCATTTAAATTTGTATTATAATATATTTAACGGGATCCGGGTACATCCCGTTAAGTTAATTATCACAATAATTAAGTATTTTGGCTTGGATCTGTGTAGTGTATGACGTGTGATTTCATCCGAAGGGGGTAAAAGGCGACTAACGGAAAAATACGCAGACGATACCACTGCTAGAGAAGGAAAACTCGAAATAAAACCCTGTATCAACCCGAACATCAGCAACATCGCAGTCCATTGCTGGACATAGGCCTCTCTCAACATTGATAGAGGTATATATCCAGCAATGGACTGCGATGGGCTGATTGATTGATTGATAATGTCTAAGTAGTATCGCTCAGAAATCACATTTTTTTAGAAGGAGTAACCGAAATCACTAGTATTTCCGGTAAAATCTCCAGCTAATCTAAATTGCTTGTGTTCACGTCGGTAGTTTAATTGTTGGGAATCGAACCCCGAACCTCTCGATCGTAAGGCCGACTCCTTACCCACTACTAAGCTACTTCTTCTTCTTCTGTCGAGTCGACGGCATATCGTGTCATATTTTGTTTACCCAGTATTTAGCCACTCTGAAAGCGTTCTCAGCTACTGTACCTATTATATAAATATTTTATCAATGTTTAACTAGCACATACTAACCATATCACACTGGTAGTTAAAGCAACCAGTTACTGCCATAAACGTTATTTCCAGTGTTTCTAGCTGGAAAAACCGGTCTAATGGTGTCCCAAAGCGTGCAGCTACATGCATGGGTACCAGAAGTAATATAAAAACATGTAGTACACCTTAACATTTTGGTGGTTAAGTCATTTTTTTTTTCACAACACTATCCTAGATTTGTCTAGGTACCTTTCGTTAATTAATAACAGGTAAACTACTAAAACAATGTTAAAACTGTAATAAAAAGAATGTTGCTTTACTCTTTTTATAGTTTTGAACCCGCACTGGTAATAAAAAGGAATTAGAAAATATTATTTAGTCTTTGACAAGGGAGAAATTTTACTTTAAGACTGTGGCTTAAAGGAAAACCAAGTCGAACCTTTTCGTTGCCGAAAAGTGGCATTGATTTTTATATATTAGAAGATATAGGTAGCTGTAATGAGAATAATGTTTGTCTTATACATAATTCGTTGAATAAAACGGGAGAACTCAGTTTAGTTAACTAATTACTTATACCCCCAGTGGAAATCGACTTGGTTTTCCTTTAAGCCACAGACTCAAGAACGGCTGAACCGATTTGGCTAATTTTAGTCTTGAAATATTCGTGGGTGTCCAGGGAAGGTTTAAAAGATGAGAAAATAGGTGCAGCGGGAACGGGAAAAATATGGCGGTACGAAGTTCGCCGGGACAGCTAGTTTCTAATATTGATCTCCAATAATAAATAATAAAATAAATAAAAATCATTTATTACCAAAAGCAAAACATACATTCTCATTCTCATTACATAAATTGTTTTACTTTGTTCGAGAATAGCACCATACCATAAGTTTTCATTACGGCTCTATTAGTCACCTTTGTTTGATAATGAGAGCACATTATTTATCTGTGGCAACATAAACAATTTGTATCCTTAACACCGCACTAACATTTCTTTTTTTTTGTTACAGATGTTATCAAAAGAATCATGCGATTATCGTTATCAGCGCAGCGCTCATCTCTAAAGACCAGTGATATCAAACCATAGTATTATCAACGCTGAGTACAATCTTCAAATATCAATATTGGTTTAGTATTTAGTCGAGTTTCGAATTGGTCGACTGCTACGTGTGCATCACTAGAGCTTCAAAATTCAAATTTGGTGCCGCGTTTAAGCGGACTAGTAAACTTGTAAGTAGGACTCGCGTGTGAAGTGGACATTAGAAATAAAATGGCGAGCACCGGCAGTGAAATTTGGCTGCAATGGTTTGCGTGCTGCTACCAGCCAGCTGCACAAGCGCAACGCACGCGCCGGAGAATAGACAGATCTATGATCGGTGCACCAACTAACTTTCAACATACAGGACACATAGGTGAGTTCCGTGCTTTCATCTCTAGCTCTACGTAGTTGAGACGTAATGACTCGGCCATCGGACTTGTTTATATCTGCCACCTTACGTGAACTAACATCACGTAACAAATAATGTACCTTAGCTAAAGGGATCACTGGACTACTAGTGAAGTATGACCTACTTTTTACTAGCGTACCTAGTTGAGATGAAAAGGTTGCGTTGTGGGTCAGTTGCCACCTTACGTGTACCAGTGCTACAAGCAAGTTGAGCTAGGCTGGTTGACCAGATTACTAGTAAATTGTGACCCACTGTACTAGGAGCGTGTGTCAACTGTGTAAGTTAAATACTGTTGTTCAAAGAAAGTCCTTTTTTGTGATTAAAATTTTTCTTTATAAAGGAAATCATTATAATGACAGCAAGCTCCTTACGATAATTTCACAGACATTAAATTCATTCTGCAAATTATAATGTTTATTGCATTTTTTATATGAAAACATTAATTAAGTACCGTAACCTTGAACACGCAAGTTAATGATAACAGTTTGTTAATGAAACTCTTTCAACGGTTTCGGAGAATTCGTTATTCAGTGGAACTCGCGAACGTGACTCATCTTAGCGAGAAATGTTCATGTCGGTAATTCTATTTAGAATTCATTAAATCGCTTACTAAATAATAAAATAGGCTGCGTAACGTATGTAATTACATTTTGTTTTAAACAAGCTTATATGCTTGAAACTATGTCATTCTTTATAATCTCGAATGAATAGTGCAAGGTCCAAAAGGAAGTAAAAAGAAGAAAACAAAAGTAAAACGGAAAAGTAACTAGAATAAAATGTAGCATGTGGATAGTAGGAGGCTATTTCCCCGGTAGAACCGACTCTTTAGCGTAGAGGAAAGTAAATTTTTACCACCCACACTCATAAATAAATCAATTACTTATTTGAAGCGACATCATAGTTGCTACTTAAAATGAAACGTAAATGATATTTTTCCAGTTTTGCACCTACATTATCCCACTAAGGTTGAATCTTTCCACTTCTTTCTATATTTTGTTTGATCTTATCTCTGTCAAGAAGTCCGCCACCAATTTATTTGCATGCAGGAGTTCCAGGGTGCAACGAAGTGAGCTAGTTTATGAAATTACAAATCAAACATATTACCTATAATGCTCTTTGCACGCCTAAATTCACTAATTTCAACGTTCAAGCAAGTCAACTCGCTGACTTGACTATGAACTTACTTTTATCTCTATAAGTTATATTGCACAAATTGCAACGTGTGCAGAACTCACAGTTAGTGCACGTTTTATGACAGCTGTCAGTGCATGAATGCATCCGTATTGACCAAAACGTCTATAGAGAATAAAGGCAACCAACCGAAAGGTATTATTACGTCAACGAAGAATGGTTATGTTGCTAATTTATTATCTTCCTTTAGCCTGTCCATGTGACTTTTGGTACGTTATAAAGCTTCAAAGGAAATGCCCCTTATGGCATGGCATACATCGGCTAATATTATTGCTGTAGTTATCTGGTTATAAATTATACATAATTTTATCTATTGCCGGAAAACGTCGGACCATCTAAATTATTTTTATCTTTGGGCAACTGAAAACTAATGTGATTCAAAGTTACAAAATTAAACTCGTAACAGATGTAGAGAATCATTCTTAATTTCTAATTCACAAATGTCACATGACATAAGGTATGTCTATAAAATAGAAATACAAGTCTTTTTTGGGTTAACACACTTCTTATATTTTTCTTTTTTATTTCAAACTAGCTTAGCGTAGCCATAAGAACATCTATGGCAGTCGTTACGGGTAGTTGGAGCCCTAAAAATTCCAAAAACAACGGTCTAGCTGCAAAGCTTCGATATCGCTTAATGTTAACAACATTGGGTTGTGGAGATCAGATGACAATCGCTTCACGCAAAATATCGAGGTCTAGCCAAATCCGTAGTTAAGACTGGTAAAGCGGACCCCAGACTCCAAGCTAAAAGCTTCGGATGCGACTGGGAATTAACGCTAGGATG
This sequence comes from Eilema depressum, assembly GCA_914767945.1. NCBI lineage: Eukaryota > Metazoa > Arthropoda > Insecta > Lepidoptera > Erebidae > Eilema > Eilema depressum. Next base: position 12,299,611 of record OU612033.1, on the reverse strand, counting down.
AAGATTTCTAAAACTAGCTTTTGCCCGCGACTCCGCCCGCGGGGATGTCGATTATAGCGACCAAATATAGCCTGTCCTTTCCCAAGGTCTAATCTACCCCTGTGATTGGGCCACGAAAATATGGTGTGGCCTTTCTCCATTGTAACTAAGTCAATATTCTTTGAGGAAAACTCATCTGGCTTATCGAATGTACGTAGGAAGACACTTACGTCCTTATCGGTTCGGATATCGACACTTCATGGTGATCTGTATAATCCCCAATATCGATAGTTCGATAACGAGCCATCACTCAATCGATTGTTCGATAATCGTAACCTTCCGAAATACAAGGTCATCGACCTGTCATACGGCCGGCGTGGTTTGTGTATGAAATCACTCCCTCGTCGCGGTGTGGTCGCGGTCGTCCGTCGTCCCTTCCCGGCTCGCAGTATTGCCAACTCGAGGACTTTACCTTAATTTAGTGGAAAAAATATATGTATAGGCAGTTTTGAAGGGGTTAATATTTAATTATTTTAGCTAATAGATAGGGTGGGAATGGAAATGAAATAATTTATGATTACATATTTTAGACGTACAGCGTTTATAATATGTAATCATAAGTAAATTATTTCATTTTTACTAAATAGTGCTTGTATGCTTAAGTGAAATAATAATATTTAACTAATGAATAATAAATAATACAAAACGTAAATAATTTTTTGGAGGGTTTTCTATGTAATTATAACGATTTTAGAATTTTGGACTAATGGTTTTAAAAGGTTTATACCCAAGCGTTGGTAACCCTGCTAGTCGCTAGCTATCGTCGTCCATCAATGCCTACTTGACGAGCGTTTACTTGTAACACGACTCGACTCTTCTTATGATTGAAAGTTGCATTGAGTGATTAAAACGAGGCATTTGGATAATAATTATCTTTCTGCATTTTAATCCAGGCCGTTGCATATTTGGAACATAACTGTCTTTTAATTATACTAAGTATTATCACTAAAGATTTATTGCAGCTAGTTAAACTTTAGTCTCGGCGCAAAAAAAAAACTGGTTGCGAATACGGCGCGCCGCGAATACATATATTTTTTTAGTCGCAAAACCTCGATGCATGTACTTACCAACTACTTTTTGCAAAACTTCAATGAAAACTACAATGAAGCACAACCTACGACCGCACCGAGTAATGATGCTTAAGACAGAATAATTTTCTTCTTTAATGACACACGGGCAGTTCTAAGATGAACAGCAACGAAAGTTTCCTGAACAATGTTACAAATGCATTGGAAATATAATGGATTTTAATCTAAGTTTCGTAGTATCTCTATAAAAAATAATCAGAAGCAGGGCTTCCATCCCGGGACTCTCAGTCTCGAAAATATCGAGTCTCGACGATTTTTTCGAATTTTCGAGACTCGAGAGTGCAACTTCCAGTCCCGGGAAAAACGAGACTTTCGAGATTCCAATGAAACAATTATTATCATTATTCAAAAATGTACGGAATCACCCTGAGGAATCACCAATTTTTTTTACCCTGCTTATGTGGTCAGTTGTCACTGGCATGGCAACTGGCAACACTCTAATATAAAAATTATGTTAAATCTCAAACATTAAATGAAATCAAAAAATTAAAAGCAACCGGAACGCGATTTTGTTGCACTCTAGATGAGTGGACCTCAGGCCAAAATAAGAGATATATGAATGTAAATATACATTCACCGGATTTTGATGGTGTTAATTATAAAAACTTGGGTCTCGTTAAGGTATCTGGTTGTATGCCTGTTAATATTTGTGTAGATTTATTAAAGGAACGTTTGTCGGAGTTTGATATTCATTTAGATACTGACGTTATCAGTCTTACAACAGATGGTTGTAGTGTAATGAAAAAAGTGGGAAGGGCAGTCAATGCTTATCACCAAAAGTGTCTGGCCCATGGCATTCAATTAGCGATTTTAGATGTGTTATATAAAAAAACAAAAGTAGGTGAACATATTGATACTAACGATAACGATGATAACGATGAAGATGATGATGATGATGATGAAAATGATGAAAATGGAAGGCTTGAAATTATTGAGAGCAGCAGGCTGCAAAACTATCCGGAAGTTGTTTATGAACATGTAATAAATAAAGTACGAAAAGTAGCAAAGTTGTTCCGAAAATCCCCAACAAAACAAGCAGTGCTGAAGAAATATGTTGTGGAGGACTTACAAAAAGAACTTAAGTTGATGATAGACTGTAAAACCAAATGGTCTAGAAGACGCCCTCTATGACCTAATGGATCGCATAAGGGCTAAACTCAATGAGAGGAGGATAGTCCTTATGGTGTCTTTGGACATAGAGGGCGCCTTCGATAGCGCATGGTGGCCAGCCATCAAGGTAAGACTGGCGGAGGAAAAGTGTCCGGTCAATTTGAGACGAGTTATCAGCAGCTACCTTAGCGACAGGGAGGTAAGGGTAAGGTATGCGGGCGAGGAGTGTAGACGCTCCACGGAGAAGGGGTGCGTCCAGGGTTCAATTGGCGGACCCTTGCTGTGGAACCTGTTGTTGGATCCCTTGCTACACCAATTAGAGGTTAGGTCAGTTTACGCTCAGGCTTTCGCGGACGATGTGGTGCTGGTGTTCGATGGGGACAGCGCCCTAGAGATTGAGAGACAAGCCAATGCCTCTCTCGAGCATGTGCGGGAGTGGGGCATCCGAAATAAGCTGAAATTCGCACCGCACAAAACTTGTGCGATGGTAATCACGCGGAGGCGTAAGTACGATGTCCCACGCCTCAGCATGGGCGGGGTAGACATTGGAATGTCTCAACACATCAAAATCCTGGGACTTACCATAGACCACCAGCTCACTTTCAACACCCACGTCTCAAACGTATGCAAGAGCGCGATCGCGATATACCACAAACTAGCGAGGATGGCCCGGATCAGTTGGGGACTTCATCCCGAGGTGATCCGGACCATCTATACCGCGGCTGTGGAGCCGACGGTGCTGTATGCGGCCAGCAGTTGGTGCGCGGCGGTGGACAAGCTTGGGATACGAAAGCAGCTGAACGCGGTGCAGCGCGGATTCGCCCAAAAACTTTGCAAGGGCTACCGAACGATCTCTTTGCACTCAGGGCTGATCTTGGCAGGAATGCTCCCTCTGGACCTCAGAGTTCGTGAGGTGGCCTCGTTGTACGAGGCCAAGAGAGGAGTGTCCCTGCCATGGTTGGGGGACAGGGAGGTCGAACGGATGTCCCGAGCCATCGAGGCGCCTCACCCCGCGGAGCATATGCGCTTGGAGTTCACCAGTCTGGTAGACGAGGAACAATACCAACACACGAATAACATAGATGTTCGCATATTCACGGACGGGAGCAGGATTGAGGGTCGTGTCGGCGCCGCGTTATCCATTTGGAATAACGGGGCCGAGATTAAGACCCTCAAACTTGCTCTCTCGCCGCACTGCACCGTCTACCAGGCCGAGCTCCTCGCGATATGCAAAGCGACCAGTGAGGTCCTCAGACGCGGCGCGGCCGCGTTCGGCGTTCTCAGCGACAGCAGGGCCGCACTCCAAACGGTGACAAACCACCGTGCTCTCCACCCACTGGCGGTTGAAGCCAGACTCAACATAAAGCGGGGCTTGGCCCAGGGCAAGGAAATCTCCTTGTTCTGGGTCAAGGCCCACGCAGGGTTGGAGGGCAACGAGCGGGCCGATGAGCTCGCCAAAGAGGCGGCCCTGCGGTCGAAGAGAGCGCCACATTACGACCTGTGCCCCGTTTCATTCGTGAAGCGAGGTCTGCGTCAGATTTCGCTTGGCGAATGGAACGAAAGGTACAGGTCCGGGGGAACTGCTTCCGTGACCAAGCTTTTCTTTCCATGCGCGGTAACGGCGTACAGCATCGTTCGCAAGATGGGGGTCACTGGTACGACGACCCAATTGTTAACGGGGCATGGTGGGTTCTCCGAATACTTGACGCGCTTCAAGTGTAAGGGGGACCCATCATGTGCCTGCAAACCGGGGGTAGATGAGACTGTCGTGCACCTTGTTGTGGACTGCCCGATTCACGCAAGGGATCGCTATAATCTGGAACAGAAAATTGGTTTAAAGATTAGCAAAGGCAACTTACCAACATTGCTTACAAAAAATTATAGGCAATATTTCCTCGAATATTGGGAAACAATTATAAGCATTGTAAATAAACGAAATAGTACCTAAGGAATCTATGGTGGATATTTTGTATAAATATCTAAAAGTAGACCATCATATAGAATTAAATAAGTAGACCAATGTATATGAGAAAAGTGATTGTTAATGTTAAAATGTAGTAAGTAACGTGTAAATTTAAGAAACAATAGTTTTGAGCTTAGTATATAATTATGACAATGTTAAAATAAGATTGAAAATACAATAAAAACAAATAAAATATCCTAAAAACATCCCCACCCCAAAAATCCTAAGGTATGAAAGGTATGGCGTGAAATTACGAGAGGGACAAAAGCGAGAATCGTATGTTACTAGAGGACAAGAATGTAAGCGAGATAGTTAAGTTAATATAAGATTAGATAAAGAAAGAAAAGTATGAAAGGTATGGCGTGGAAGTACGAGAGGGATAAAAGCGAGAACTTGTATGTTACTAGAGGACAGGAATGAAAGCGAGATAGTTGAGATCATAAATAAAATGGAGTAGCTAAATAAAGACCTTAACCCTGAGTGGGTTTCGTTGAAATAGAAGACTAGTTTATAAGATGCATTGTTAAGAGTAGGCTCTGGCTCAGCCGAGAGGTGTTAGTATTAAAAAAAAAAAAAAAAAAAAAAAAAAAAAAAAAAAAAAAAAAAAAAAAAAAATGGTCTAGAATGGCCGATATGGTAGAACGTTTTCTCAAAATGAAGATGTGCGTTCGAAAGGCATTGATTGATATTCTCGAAGCAATTTCAAATTCACTTGGTATCATAAAAGTAACCGTAGAGGCACTATTTAGACGAGACGCAACACTTTTGACAGCGGATACAGCATTGAATTTCTGTCTACAGAAATTAGAGTCACAACAAACTTCATTGAGCGTAAGCGCCAATTCGCTGCGTGTTCGTATTAAGGAAAATAGACTGATTGAAGCCAGTATCTTACAATACTTACACAGTCCTTCTCAGTTTTTTGAAAAGAAGCTTGATCCAGGAGCTTTTGAAACTTTAAGCAACGATGAAATTACACTATATCCTTAAAAACATTGTACGAAAGATTAAATAAGTCTACAAATGATAATTTGAATGCAGTTGCAACAAACACTAATAGTGATTCCAATGATATTACGCTTTCGGAACTCACAACAAAAGACCAGCTTGAATACGAATTAAGTAATTTGACAAACTTCAAAAATAAGGATACTTCCCTCCACGATTTAAAAACAACTATGCATGTTGAAAGAGCATTGTTTGAAAATGGTGGAGATAGGGGGAAATTCATAAATAAGTGCTACAGTTACCTTATATCTATGCCTCCCACGAGCGTGGAAGCAGAGAGGGCCTTTTCCACTGCAGGTTATTTTTGTAACAAAATAAGGTCCTCTCTATCAGAAAATACATTGAATGCTCTTGTTTTTTTACGAGCCCACTTCAAAAATGAGAAAATCTGATATTTTTTTTATATTCCTTCCATTTTGTTTATTTTCAGTTCACTGTAACATTTTGAAAAATAAATGACCTTATTGAAATATCTTGTATTCACTAACGAAATGCCTAATCCCTATCTAGACTACCTACATAAGGGCACAGAAATCAATTTGTAAAAAGTCTCGAAAGTCTCGTTTTTCCCGGGAATCCCGGGACCAATCCGAGTCTCGATATTTTTGTCCCGGGACTCGAAAATATACCGAGACTGGAAGCCTTAATATTGGCAACAAAACCAAACCACCCTGATCTCACATAAATCATGAAAAAGTTACAAAAACGATCGCAACTGTGTAAATAACCTCAGAATTTACAATATATACCTACTCATACCTACAGAATATTAATAAATTCATTTTTAACAAAAAAGTTTAACCGACTTCAAGAAACGAGAAAGAGGCACTGAAAAGCGAAAAATAACTTAATTTACAGATTTACTGATTTATTAGAAGTCGGTGCCTAGCCCAAGGGAGGCCATATTTCAATTGATTGCATCATAGTAATGCAGTTCAGACACAACAAACAAAGTTGGCTGGCACCGACTTCTAATAAATCAGTAAATCTGTAAATTAAGTTATTTTTCGCTTTTCAGTGCCTCTTTCTCGTTTCTTGAAGTCGGTTAAACTTTTTTGTTAAAAATGAATTTATTTTTCTCTTTTTAGTGAGTTTGTACAGTCTCACGACTGTACATCGCATGTATAGTGACCTGACTGTACATGCGCTGCTGACGCTACACTACAGATCGAACCGGCCACGCTAAATAAAAAAAATATTAAAGCATTATTCAAAAATATTTTTTAAAATCAATGCATATACACTGGAAATATAGCTGAATATTCTGAACACTTCTGCGTACCCCTTCAAAGGACTCAGGCGTGATGTTATGATGTGTAATGGCAGAAACATTGCAATAGTATGCCATTGCAGCAATCGCGGCTGATTTCCTGGTACTTTTTGAAGAGTTCCTTGGTCTAATCTCGGAAACCCATCATCAGATCTTTACGAAATTTAAATGGGACCACTTCGGAATAATCTACTTACGAACAGAAAAAGAATTTTCAAAATCCGTCTAGAATTGGCTTCACAATCGCGTAACAAACATACAAAAAAAAAAAAAAAAAAATTGCGTACGAATTGAGAACCTCCTTTTTTGAAGTCGGTTAAAAACAAAACACTTCTACAAAACTATGTGAACATAACCTAACCAGACCAAAACACTTTCCTTTGGCGATGGTCGTAAAAACATAACAATCAACTCTCTCAATTACAAAACTGATCCTTACGTAATTGTAATAACGACTGTCTTTGTATGTCCATATGCATACATTACGCTGTTACATAAAAAGCACTAGACATTTGTATTCCACATGACCGATGCTTGCCTAATTTGGTTACGGATGGACCGGGGACATTTTGTTCTCTATAAGGTATGCTATTCAAGCATCAGGTTTTCAGGCTGTCCTGCAGATAGATGAATATCTTTTAAAAGGAACCTCCCTATTCGTACTATGGTATGACAAGACATTACCCACGGTAGTTAGCTAGTCGAGTCAATACGACATGTTACAGCCCTACGCTTCGTTCATCGTTTAGTTGGTATGCGCAGGGTTGGCACTCGTGTCCTTAAAAATTATGACGAACAAAATTTAAACTTTTTTTACTTTTTTTATTTTTTTAATTAGTTTTTTTTTTTGCTTTTTATTTATCTACACATTCGAGTCGTACATCGGGGATATAAATACATAATACAATGTCAGAATTAATAGTGGTTTGTTTGTATAATCTAGGTTTATGATAATATCTTTGGGGTAGGTATTGTTTTTAATTAATTATTTGTGAAGTACCTACAAAATAAATACACCTTTAATTATATTATACGGGTATAATGTAACACAAGCTAGTTAAGCTGTGCTGTGTTGTTTGTAGAATGTCCTACAATATTAATTGTATAATTCTAGTACAGCTAAACTATACTTCAAAAGGAAATATGTTATTTTTAGGTATAGGAAAACATACATTTAATAAATAACAATCGATCGATGACCCCAGAATTACATAGTTTGCATAGAGCATCGATCGTCGCAACAAAAAAAAAACGGAAAAAAATAACATATAAGTATTCAGAGATTAAAAATATCGTACGAAAACAAAAAAAAAACACATTTCTTGCAGCCAATGTTTGGATTTGAACACTGCAATTAATATAATTTCCTACAGCCATATATCACTGTTCACGGATGATATTATCGAATAGCTATTAGAAATAATTTACCAGTCACAGTTAACACGAGGCCTGCGGACTCGCCTGGCCAGTTCTCTGTACAATCCTGTTTAACCCAACATGTCTGCTTGTAGCCAATCATATGTAACTGTCATTCGTTACTCAGATAGCCTATGAATAACCCTCCTAGACAATTGGCAATTTATTGGCATATTACAGAATACAATGATGAGTATTTCGACATTTTATTACAATCGTCAACGTATGTCAATGTCATATAACTATAAAAATCGATATATTATATTAACATACTATAAATATATTCGATTCTATTCTACAAACGTAATGAAATGAAATGAGGTTTTTTTTTTTTTCTTGAAGTATGGTATACATTACATTTTATTATGTTGGTATTAATCGGTAGTTGTCTTCACATACTCCACTGTATTACAGCTTGTTTAGAGAGGCAGATCTGCGGGTCTAAGATAGCCACATTGAACCCACTCCTAGCACAAGCAATTTAGCTTATTTGGAGGGGTTAAAGGGTATATTAGTTATTTCGGTTGCTAATATTCCTTAACAATAAAAACAATAACAAAAACAAAAAACAAGACTTTATCTTTATTGAGCGATTCCGCTAAAAACGAGTAACTTTATTAATTTCCAGTAGATCTCACAGATTCCTATAAAATTCGTAAAATGGTCACTAATATGAGCAGAATTACAACAATTAATTTACTAAGCAGATTCTAATTTCGTGTACCTAAATAACGCCGTATGACAAAATTTTATCCTAATACGATTACAATAAAGTGGCCTTTAGAGATTAGACTGTCAATAACAGGATCGCGAAGATTGCAAGAGTTCATTTATTACCTCTCTCTATTGCATTGTGAAACATTAAATGTAAATTCTGACCATCATAAGCACCACATTGTGGTTGACATTTCACTTTCGATTGATTCCCACACAATAATTAATTGAGAAAAGTTGAAAGGATAATAAATATTTATAAAAAGACTGACACACATTAAATGTAACAAAATACGAAAGAAAATGTCTCATGAATTGGTAATAGACGATCTAAATATAGAAGACATTAATTTGGCTGATGCATAGCGCTAAACAACACTAGTATAAAAATAGATAAAACTAGATGTTGACAGTGGCTCCACCCGCATGGATGTCGGATATCAAGTTATATGATTCTATCTACATAATATTGGGTTTCACTCAACCAAAATGCAATCTTTACAATGGTATTAATTCTGACCAAGACCTGAGTCTGATAAAAAAAACCACATCACAATTCGTTCAGTTACCTTTTTGCGTCCATCGCGAACAAACTGAGAAGAAATTCGAAAAAATAATATATGTTCTAAATACCTACCCAAGTAATATTTCTTTTAAATATCTGCAATTTACAGACAAGCTAATTAACAAGTTTATAATAGTATAGATTTGACCAACTTTCAAATAGTAATTAATGTAAATATTCGTTACTAATGTCATTACCGATTTCAGTCGCATTTCTTGCATTATTGAATTAACATAATCACCCATTTATTAACGATACGAAAGCAGATAACATCTCTCTCATTGAATATAAATCACTTTAATTTAAGTTTCTCGTCTATTTAAGATTAATTTAATTAAAAACATCGTTAATCTATTTTTTATTTGCAACAGGTGTGGTGTTAAAACGCGGCAATTAATTAGTTTATCTTTTATGCACCGGCGCTGAGGTGCATCCTGTAAAAATTCAAGCTCCAATTACACAATAATCTACTTTAAAAATTAAGATATTAAGTTCAAAAACGCTTGTGTTATATTATAAGGTGTAAGACCTCACAGAGAAAACCCTGCGCCTGAACGACGACCCATTAATAGAAGTGCACCTTACCGACTAGTAGGTTAAATCGACTAGGCCCTGGAACATCTCGATTGGGCCCAAACACAAACACCCTTCGTCTATACAGTGTTTTATTTTGTTCACTCAATGCACAGTCTGCGTCTCTGCAATCAGTATCATTGCTCAAATTGGCAGTTCTGTGAATTATCTCAATGTTTTATGCGAAGTGCATAGGCGCCAAGTACCTATCGATTACTGACTTATGACCTCAGAACATAGAACATAACAGATAACGAGGATATATTTAGTTTATAACAAAGTCTCCTAACATTATCGCTAGAACTATCACGTGTCAATGCGTCAATGCCCATTGTGCGTGCACTATTAGGCTAACTGTACACACACTAAATAAGATTGACAATAAAACTTACATCGTCCATAGACCATGGTAACCGCTGCCTATCAGGTGGACCGTGTGCTTGACTATCACCTAAGTCCTATCTATTAAAAAAATATGGGCCCGCGCACACACACAATATTGACAGACAACACTGTCAATAATATGAATTTGATTGTCAATATGATTGTGTGTGGGTATAAGCGGTGTTACTAACATATCAGTTGAATATAATACTAACGCGCATGTTACGCTATTGAGTGATGAGAATTAATTACATTGCTTTGTATGATAACAGTTCATCAACCGTGAACACGTCTGATATACGTAAGCGGTACTTGGGTCGTTTGAATGCGTAAATAGGTAACTAGTTTAAATATTTAGTTACAAAAAAATACTCCTTAGTATAAAATAATGGAACCGTAGATAAGTGCCACTATTTTACTAAATGAAAAAAACCTTCTTTTTTCAGTTCCATATTTATCATTGAACGCATCGTAAAAGCGGGTCATGAATAAATCGGAAACAATTTATTTTGTCAGTCCACACTTCGCACTATATTGGCAAATGCCAAAACAAAGTTGTATTAGTCATCTTGGAAAGTACTGTATCTCTCTAAATAAACTTACAACTTCCATTTATCCATTACAAAAAACCAAATCTACCTATCTGAACTAAATAAACAAAGAGACTTAGGTATTAGCAATGGTTTTATAAATATTGAAACGTCCTGCAAACAAAACCGCGGCAGAATGTCATTGCATTATAAATTTAGAACATAATTATCCGAGTCCGAGACGATTGTACGAGTATTCTTTATTCGTAATATGCTGCTAAGGATGGCAGTCACTTTACTGCAAATGTCGGAGTTTGGCCGATTCACAGTTTGACAAAAAGCGGACTGCAAATAAATTGGGAAAAGGCTCGGAAGCGGCTGCTAAGAGCTACACATGCATGCTATAAGTATATATTCACATAGCTATAGGCCTATTTACATCCGAATAAAAAATCGATCGGATAAAATAATATAGCGAGACTCTCTACAATTCCGTTTTATCAGTCACAAAACTGTCCTGTAACCGCGATTTAAATCTAAAAGCGACGGATTTGTTAAAACCGAACTTTGTGTGAACGCACGTAATTACATTTTTTAAGCTACTGTACTGAAATTTTGCGTTTTAGACTTGTGTATACCTATTTAAAAAAATATCAGCTATGCGACCTAATTGGCAAAGAATACATATTAATAATGACTTCAAAGCATTGAAACGTCGTCGCGTGGTCGTGTCGTACTAAAAGAAACGCAGCTTACATGTCTTTGCATTTTAAATTTAGATCATCCGAGACTGTTGCACGTACGTATTATTTATTCATAATGTGCGACTAAGGTTGAACGTAACCTAAATAGTTAACTAGTTTTTTTTTAATTTCAGATATTGCAGAAATAGCTTATAACTATGCATTGACTGTTTGAAATCAGCTTGGTACAAATAATATTATTTTGAATATTTTCCTCGATTTCCTATTTTATTTATGTATGTAAATGTTTGTCCATTTTCAATACAAATCAAAACCTGAAATTGCCTGCACAATAATGAACTATTATGTGCTATAATCAATTAATTATATTGTAAGTGAAACAATTCATGTGTTTTCCTTAAAATTATACATACATTGTATGTTTGTCCCACAATAATATTCAATATACGAGAATATTCTTGAGGTAAATCATTTGTATTAATATATTAATATGTAAAAATACCATCGTAAATAAATAATGTCAAAACAGTAAATTCTACAGAAAATAGTTTGAAATAGCAATGCGTATGATGTTGATGACTGATGAGTGATGAGTGTGATGTGATGACATTGATGACTGATGACATTGATGAAGATGATAGGTATAATAAAAATATAATAATGTAAATAATATAATAACACCAAGTAAATCCATAATCCATCCATAATAAACCATAGAATCTGTTAAAATCAGTTTTACTTCACTGTGTGATATTCGTATAAACTTCCAATAATAAAATTCATAATACCCAAGAACTAGTTTGCCGAGGGACAGCCCTGAGTCTAAGTTTAAAATAAACAGCTGAGTTCGGCGGCCGAGTCGGTTGCTCGAGTGACTCATCCGATTCTTACGCGCTGACTACACTTGCGCACAGCCGTTGTCTTTATCGCTAAACTTATTTTATTTCGCTGTTATTCTACTCAATAAACTCAGAATACAAATTACTTTTAACGTAGATACTTTAATTTACCTACTTATTATTACTTTTAGACTAATATAATGTATGAATATTAGCATTGGTCTGGGTGTTTCTATGTATAATGTGTATGTATTTACAAAAAAAAAGTATGATATTCGCGTTCTAACCCAAAACACAAGCTGGTTAAGCGTACAATATTAAAAAAAAAACTCTATGGATATTCTCACAGAACAGTTAAACAGCTGTTCTGTGGATATTCTTCGGGCCACTAAGTAGGTCCTTCATCTATTTCCTTCTCCATCTCGAATCCAGAGATGGCCCTGGGTCAGCAGAGATCGAGAGAAATGGCTTATCGATCGAGGCGAATAGATTTCCGCACGAAAAAAATTGTGTCCAATCCAATGTTCACGGCATCGGATGAATCTTCTTATTTCCTTGCAGAATATCACAATCTGCGATCTTTTACACTGAGAACTGCACCAATTATAATTTGTAGATAGTATTTATGTTCAATCAGTTTAATGCCAAGTGAGGAATGCAATCGGTCTGCCTATGACACTGCCCACCTGCTGTTGGAAAGCACACCTGTGGCACAGGATTACTATCTATAAGCCTACTTATAATACCAATAGTTCAACTCCTTTACGCACAGAAACTCAGTCAAGGGTCATGGTTGTCACAACAAAAGGTCCTTCCATTTAAGAGTGCCTGTGGTTACCTTCCTACTCCATCATCAGAACAGCTGCAATGCTCCATAATAGCATTTTAACGCATTGGCATTCAAATAAAAAATGTTTGCAACATTTCATCAAAATCTGTTAACGACATCTGCTTCAAAATCGAATTGCAAGATTTGACCCGACATACATAGTTACATACATACATAAAATACATTGCGAGTTAATAAAAACCTTGTAAAAAAAATCCGAGGAATTGAGACCCTTCCTCCTTTTTGAAGTCGGTTAAAAAGGCCTTTGTCGGCAACACACCCCTTCAGATTAAAAAGCACAAGCTACGTGAGTTTTTTGTCCTGGGATTTACTGGGATTTTTCCCTCCCAGTAGTTCCTTGGAACTGGCTAGGCCTATTAACATTCACATTTTAGACTGTAGCAGAAACATCATCATCCACACATACTTTATTCGCATCATAATTCCTGCGCGTGACCTCAATGATCAAAAGATTTTTGTTCCATTCAGCAGTTGTTACGAAACCTCGTTTTAGGCCACATGTGCTTAAAGTGCTCAGTGATAATTACTATTAACCACTTCATACGCCATTACACTTAAGAAATAATTGACTTCTCAATTATGAAATGTGCATTTGTGCAAGCCGAGATCTTTTGAATGAACTAAGGGGTTAGTTGTTAAACTCCTGTCACTAAGGGTCTGACTAGCTCGTTTGTAAACTTTCGGACTGTTTCATTTGCAGAGTATTTTTACAGAGAAGGCTACTGCATGATCGGTTTTTATTTTGGGTGCTAACATGATTCTGAGTGGCAAAATTAGTTGCTGTTACTTATGCATATAAAAACGGCTCGGAGAAATTGACTGAAACTCACGCACTGTAAGCACCTGGGTACAATAGGATGAAGCGCATTTTTAAACCTTGATAAGTTCCTGTAGGTCATCAGACTTGATCAGACTAGTCAGGTGGAGATGGAATCTTTATGCCACACATAATTTAAAATCTGAAACATTAGCCTTAGGCTTTGGGTAATGTTTCACATGTAATATGTTTTTAGAAAAAGACTAATAGCCTTTTTTGTAAGTGTTTACATTTTTGTAAGACAGAGGTTACTTAACTGTAAAAAATATGTAGCTTCTGTTAAAAAATGGAATATATTAGATACGGCTGCTGTTCTATGTTCAACTTGTTAAGTCAATCAATCAATTAGCCTATTGTCTGCCGCTTATTAGGTAGTGCAGGCTATACCCGCGAGGCAGGGCACTGGAGAGCTGGGCCGCTACACTCGGTCTAGTTCTCCAGAATTGCGGGGCCGAAGCCACGTTCGTGGCCGCGGGGCGCAGTTCGATCGTGGACCTTACGTTCGCGGGCGCTTCGCTGTCACATCGTGTGCGGCACTGGCGAGTCGTTGCGGGGGTGGAGACACTGTCGGATCACCGATATGTTCGGTTCGATGTCTCCCGCCCCGTGGGCGACGCGCCGGTCATACCGGCCCCACGCGAGCCGCGCTGGGTGCTTAAGAGACTGAATCGGGAGGACCTCCTGGAGGCTGCCATCGTACAGGCCTGGGCCATTGCGCCGGACAGGCCTGTTGACATCGATGATGAGGCGGCGTGGTTCCGGGAGGCCATGACACGTGTCTGCGATGCGGGTATGCCTAGGGCTCCACCCTATAGTCCGAGGCGTCAGGTCTACTGGTGGTCTGCGGAGATCGCGAGGCTGCGACAAGAATGCGTGATCGCGCACCGCCGGTGGGCCAGATTCCGTAGGAGGCGTAGCCGACCCGCAGATACGGAGCCCCGAGTGGCGGAGCTTCATGAGGGATACAGAGAGGCCAGAAATGCCCTCCGAGCGGAGATTAAGCGGGCCAAAGCCACGGCTTTTAAAGAGCTGATGGAGACGCTGGAGAGGGACCCATGGGGGCGGCCTTACCTTATGGTAAGAGGAAAGCTGCGCCCCCGGGCCCCGCCGCTGACCCGGACTCTCCAGCCGGCTCTGCTCGGAGGAGTGGTTGAATCTCTGTTCCCGGCGCGGGCGGAACATGTTCCACCGCAGATGACTCCGCCACATCGGTCGATTTTGGCACCCAGCGTAATTGACGACGACGTCCCTGAAGTCACTTGGGTAGAACTAGAGCTGGCGGTGCGAAGGCTCAGTGCCAAGAAGAACACCGCCCCAGGACCCGACGGCATTCCTGGCCGCGCGTGGGTCATAGCTCTAGGGGAAGACGCTCTCGAGCCTCGATTCAGAGGGTTCCTCAGCGCATGTTTGGAACGGGGCCAGTTTCCGAAGACGTGGAAGACGGGGAAACTGGTCCTCATCCGGAAGGAGGGGCGCCCGGTGGACTCACCGTCCGGATACCGGCCCATAGTGTTGCTCGATGAGGTGGGCAAACTCTTTGAAAGAGTTATCGCGAAGCGCCTCGTCGAGCACCTCTCTAGAGAAGGGCCGGATCTGGCGGATGCCCAATATGGCTTCCGCCGAGGGCGTTCCACCGTGGATGCAATCATGCGTGTGAGGACTCTGGCGGAGGATGCAGTCTCTCGGGGCGAGGTGATGTTGGCGGTGGCTCTGGACATCTCCAACGCGTTTAACACCTTGCCCTGGAGTTGCATTATGGAGGCGCTCGTGTACCACGATGTGCCTCTCTACCTCCGCCGCATAGTCGGGGCTTACCTGTCGGAGAGAGCCGTCATCTACCCAGGTGCGGTCGGTGTCGGCCGGAGAGAGATGTCGTGCGGTGTTCCGCAGGGATCGGTCCTGGGGCCGCTCCTGTGGAACATCGGATACGACTGGGTGCTTCGCAGTGAGCTTGTGGATGGTGCCGCCGTGACGTGTTATGCGGACGACACGCTAGTAACGGCGAGCGGGGCTACACACCGCGAAGCGACCCGGAAGGCCACGACTGCGGTTGCTCAAGTCGTGGAACGGATCCGGAGGCTGGGTCTCGAGGTGGATCCGCAGAAAACCAAGGCCATGTTCTTTCATGGACCTCGGCGCGGACCACCAGCGGGATCCAGCATAACAGTGGGAGACACTCTCATCGACATCAAGCCCCAGATGAAATATCTGGGGCTCGTGCTCGACGGTCGGTGGGACTTCGGGGAGCATTTCCGAAGTCTGGTCCCCAAATTGGTGCTCACAGCTAACGCTCTGACGCGGCTGCTGCCCAATTTGAGGGGCCCGGAGGACTCCTGCAGGAGACTCTATGCGGGTGTCGTGCGGTCCATGGCTCTATACGGGTGCCCCGTATGGGCGGATAACCTGAAGGCCAGGCACGCGGACAAGCTGCATGAACCGCAGCGGACAGTGGCCATCAGGGTCATCAGGGGGTACCGCACGATATCCTTCGAAGCAGCGAGTCTCCTTGCCGGATCGCTACCATGGATCCTGGAAGCGAGAACCCTTTCGGCGCTATATCGGTTCCGAAAGGAGGCGCGGGAGCGGGGACATGATCCTGAGCCTGAAGAAATTCGGGCCGTGAAATCCCGGCTCCACAGGGACATGGTAGCGGAGTGGGAGCTGCGACTTGGGCGACCACGCGCAGGGCACGCCGTATTAGCGGCGGTAAGACCCATCATGGGGGAGTGGCTAGAGAGGCCACACGGCGGCCTCTCGTTCTGGCTGACGCAGATAATCACCGGTCATGGGTGTTTCGGGCGGTATCTGCATCGGATCGCGAAGAAAGAGCCAACGTCCGAGTGCCATCACTGCGACGCGAGCGAGGACTCGGCGCTGCACACGCTCACCGAGTGTCCGGCGTGGGAGACGCCGAGACGGGAGCTGGTGGCGACCTTGGGAGTGAGAGTTCTCACGCTCGCTACTTTGCTCGCAGCGATGGTTCGCTGCGCGGATGCGTGGGCCGCCGGCGCCTCCTTCTGCGAGCAAATAATGCTCGTGAAATGGGAGGCGGAGCGGGAGCGAAGGAGAATCGCAGACCTTGCGGCCCGCGAAGAGCGTAGGAGAATCGCTAACCGCGCGGCCCGTAACGAGCGACGGCAACTCGGGCGTCGGAGGTCGCAGAACGACCTCCGTCCCCCATGAGCGCGGGCCTGGGGGTGACGGGTGGAGCCGCCTGTCACCCTAGCAGAAGCAGGCCACGGCGGCGGTGCGCATTGCGTGCCTCCCCATACCCGGGGGCGAGTTGGGGACTCTACGGTCCCCACATCGGGAGAGGGCCAGATCGAGAGATATGGCCCTGGGTCGGCCGGGGTGCGAGGGATATGGCTACAACAATCTCACCTCCGGCAACTGACGGCCCACAGTCGGCGTGCGTTTTAGTCGGTTCGAGTCCGACATAACCTCCTCCTCCGGCTCCGGCGGGGGAGGTATCCGCGGGGATTTTTCGCACGATAAAAAAAAAAAAAAAAAAAAAAAAAAAAAAAAGGTAGTGCAGGCTATTTATAATTAATCGACAGGTAAATGGTACTATTATATTGCACTAAGTACGTTGTACGATACTGTAATATTACAACAAAGGGTAAAATAGCCTTGCTTATAAAAATAACGTCGAACGATCGTGACGAACAATTTCGCGAGCTATTCGCGGATGTCCGCGATCTCTTGTTGCCACCTTGGTTTCTCTCAGGGAGATGAGTGTTTCGGTTTATTTCCGATATCGTAAAAAGTAAAATTATTTCTATGAATATAGCACATTGCTGTTGTATTAGAGAAGTTTACTACATAGAATTCAACCGGACATTGCAGGAAATATAAGTAGAGTTCTACTGGAAATTTCAAGAAATTTAAAGTAGGGTTTAACCGGAAATTGCAGTAAATACGAGTAAAATTATTTCTATAAATAAAGCACATTGCTTTTGTATTAGAGAAGTTTAATGTGTAGAAAAGGTTTATGGAGGATAGTCTACATAGAATTCAACCGGACATTGCAGGAAATATAATAAGTAGAGTTCCACTGGAAATTTAAAGATATCTAAAGTAGGGTTTAACCGGAAATTGCAATAAATACGAGTATAAGTAAGGATCAACCGGAAATTTCATAAAATTTAGGAAGGGTTCAAATGCAAATTGGCGGCACTCTAGTTAAAGTTTAGAATATAAAATCGAATAATTTTTATTTATGAATTTTAATATGAAATTGGTAGAAAACTCAGCCGAAAATTCTGCCTGTCTGTCTTAACACAGGCTACTTTTCATCTGAGGAATAGAGTTTCTGTGAGTCGTGGGAGTGGTAGGTGTGATTATTTCCACACAGAAGGAATAACGAGCATAGATTAGTGTCTAAAATTTTTATAGAAATAAGTGGTTTTAAATATACCGTTTTGCAGCTATTTTTGTACGTTTCGTGATCGTGAGTCTATTAAACTGGGATTAGGTAAGTTTGATGTTTTTCAACTTGAGGTCACCCGCCGGCCTCGACATATGACTCAGCTATTCTGCAAGGTGCTGCCGAAAGTTTAAGTATTTTAGAAGTAGGTACCTATTTAACAATTCGTTAATAGAAGATTAGTGAAAAAGTGCCTACCATTTATAATATTTTTTGTGAAGGCTGTACTGTGATTAAGTTATTATGAACTGAACTCGTCGCGCTAGTTTTTAGAACATGTAGGTAATGCCAAGATCGCGCTAAAATAAATTTATTAAAAAAGAATGACTAGATGTAGATCTAGATCTAAATCCTTCTTTGTACAGTCTCGGGTCCTCTAAGCGGGGCGTAAAAAAGCATCATATCAGGCCGTCTAGTTGAGAGCCATCATTGTAACATGGTATATAATGGTGACCCTCTTTTCCGAGACTTTGCCTTCAGATTACCATCAGACGAGGTGAGATCAAATTGACGTGTTCTTTAAATAATAATATATATTTACTCTGTGATTAGGTACGTACTACAATCAAAGTATAACAAAACAAAACCTTAAGCGCGACCAATATGTTTATTACCCATTCGCACGATTTCGAAGCACATTGTTAAGTGACCTTTCAAATAATAGGGCCATAGACAATCGCCCTCTCAACATAGACCTTGACGGAACTTGTCATAGATAACAGCGTTTAGTTACAGCTGTTTTTGTGTTGTAGATAAGCATTCAATGATACTGGGCTTTTGGGAATCTCATGTCTTATCGAGGACCAAATTGAATGTTGGTTATCGTTAGTATTGAAACTAGGGGAAAACGTGTCGTGGTGGTTGAGCGTTTGATTGTTACGTCAAAGGTCGTGGGTTTAATTCCCTCTCAGACTCAGTGCAAATATTAATATGCATGACTATGCAATGCCTCTTTGCATTAGTCACTATGTGTCCACGCATAATATGTATGTGCTATCCCATCTAAGAATGCTTAACATACATACCTACATACAATCACGCCTTTATCCCGGGAGGGTAGAAACAAATAGCAAAGTATTCGCGCCTATGGATATATATATTTTTACCCCGCGTTTACATACTGCCGCTCGCATTGCTCATCGTGTTGCAGGAAATATTCGCGCGATTAATGCCCTAGCATTCACACACTCCCATCATCGCGTTGGTCCGCATTACAGTATTCGCCCTGCAACGGAGACGGACGTAAACGTATGGAGGACAACGCTGTAGCAGTGTACGCATTATGCTTTTACAGCATAGCGAATTAATTAAATAAATTATTAATAAAAACTATAACTTTCAACTACTATATATATTAAATATATATATTATTTTTAAAAGTAAATATTCGAGGAGCAATAACGAAAGTCGTGTTTACTGATTAGCGCCATCTAGCGCTAGTATTGCCGCTCCTTTGACAGTAACATCGCAGTAACATACGCGGCAGTACTCGCGGCATGACGAATATACCATTCACACTACGTCTCTGCCCACTTCTCTCGCCACTTCCCTCGCTCTGCCGCGAGTATGTAAACGCAGCTTTAAACATATGGGCGCAAATGCGTTGCGATTGTTTTTGACATAATAATATGTGAGAACGTAAAGGACGAACCTTCATCATTGTTGTTGCTATGGAATCTAGTCGAGGCAGGTAGCCGGTACCAGTAACCTGTTTCTCTATTTAAACACACTTACTCTGCGCCAAGTTTCATCCAGATCCATTCTGCAGTTTTAGGGTGAAAACTAAAAACATCCGACCATCCATCCATCCCAATAAATATTAGTAGAATTACATTATCACAGTAACAATAAAAGCGATTTATTTATAACGTTATAACCGTTTGCTTAGCCACAGTTTCGATCGAATTCCACAGGTTGTGCGTCCAACTGTGGTATTCATATAGTCAGTGACCACAGATTACCTGGTGTAACTCTATAGGGACGTCGGCGTCGTGCCACAGACAGCAAATATCACCGCGGTTGAGTTCAAGTGTGTGCTTAAATACTTCAGATCCAGTCAATGTACTCATCGCATCGTCATCGACCTCAGATTACTTTACAATACTTGATGCCTAAAGTTATGATTCCGAAGGTGATCGCATACGATAACTGCAGACGCATGCAGCAAATACGCGTAATTCATTGCAGCTTCTCAATGGTCCCCTTTATCCTTATCGGAGTTTAACAAGTAATGGGTACGCTGTATCTGTTGCATATGTCAGCAGTTGTCGAATGTAGTCGGCTTCAGAATCGTACCTTAAATAATTATGAAGTGCGAAATCATTATCTTCTTCATAGCGATTTCCTAATTACCTCTAACGTTTATATCGGCTAGCGGGTGAGGTTGGTTTGGACCCCAGGCCATTAATTTCATTTCTCTGTGCCTTTTTCCAAACTCAGTTGGGGTCGGCTTTCTAGTAGTTTAGAAGAGGTAGCTTACCTTCACTAAAATCCCAATTGAGACTAGAATAACTTAAACTAAATTCACTAAAATGCCCAACCCGAAATGCCTGGGAAATTCCGTGCATCATTCCGATAATCTTTCGACCTCTAGCCTGTGAATTGTGATAACATCTGCAGTATTTTTTATACAACCTATTTTCTAAACTAGTTAAATGGGCCCTCAAAAGAAAAATAATATTTCAAACGCTCCTAAACCGTGCCAAATCAATGTAAATGATTAAAAAGTAACCAATAAGAATTATTATTTTCTTGAACGACCAAAAATTTATCAATTTCTGATTGAAACTCTTGATCATCCTTGATATCAGTGATCGATCATCATAATTGTGAGCATTAAGTGGATATTCAATGTCAATTGCTTCGTTCCGAGACTTTAATCTACGAGATGAGTAAGATGAATAGCTATAGATAACAATATTAAATGGAGGAAGGAAATGACATGACAATGCCAGTTAAAGTTCGTAGCTTAGTAAAACCAACTTCTGTGACTTCCATGAGGTCGCCACTTTTCCTTCAATATTGTCAAATCGTGCTACGGAGGGAAACTACCTTAAATCCTTAAGTTCGCTCATTTTACTTAAAGGAGACATTTTTTTATTTTTTAAAAGAAACAAATTTTCATTCAAAGGTTTTCGAAAATTCGCTTGCCACACCCGGTAATCGAACCGACTAAAATCCAAAAAATTAACATCTTCCATTCTGTATATATCTGTCTGATGTTAAACAGCCTTGTACCGTGTACGACACCGCATGTGAAGAGATGTGGTTGCCCAAATTCTACTCTGCCGGGAACCACGCGTATCCCATACATTATCTTCTTCGTGCAGTCTCTATGTATAACTTTATTCAGTGATAGTAAACGTTAGCCATAATTCATGTTGATTGTTGCCATAAATCCAAGTCGTTGATTACCTGACCTTCCCTCGCTAATTAGATATTGGCTAACAGACATAATGCGTGTTGCGTGACCCGTAAAAATTGAACTAATTTGTTAAGTGAAATATTTTGGTTCTTGACATTTATTGAGTTGGTGTAGCAACTTGATATAGGAACGTCCAAGTCACCATAACGACTGATGAGCTTGTACTGCATGTGCCTATGTATGGAGTATGTTTTTATAAGGTACTAGCCTTCCGCCCGCGGCTCCGCCCGCGTGCATCTCGGTTAACGCGACCTTTGCTCATATCTTCGGTTCTACTCAACCGATTGCGATCAAACTAACGTAAGATTTTAAGTCTGAGTAAGCCCTTTCTAACAAATAAAACCGCATCAAAATCCGTCCAGTAGTTTTTGCGTCCATCGCGGACAAACAGACAAACAGACAGGAAATTCAAAAAAAATATTTTCGTGTTCAGTATCGTTAACATAACATAACCCAAGAATTTTTTTTTTTAAATATCTCCAATGTACAGACACGACCACTTTACAATTATATAATAGTATAGATAGATGTATGATTAGCTGTGCCCGTGACTCCATCCGCGTCGGTTTCTGCTATTTCCTTGGACGAAAAGACTTTAGGAACGGGAGTCTTCCTCGCCTTGCCGAGTCTGTGTAGGCCAAACCTTCCTCTCTGGAACAGCGTTACCCAACGTCAACCACCACAAGCTTTTTAACCCTCTTAGAGAAAAAAAATAGACATTTCGTCGTCTCTAAATCACAAACGAGTGCTAGAGTATTGACTGTAAGAAATCAGACAATTCAGTGTTTTATTTTCGTGACTCTGTGTCTAATATGAACACTATATACATCATTTGAAAAACGCTTCTCTAGGACATCTGCTCTGGAAGAATAGAATTGTATGGGATTGACATACGTTGACGACTATCATAAAAGTCTAAATATGTGTGAATCCCATACATTCATCATTCTATTCTAAAATACGCCAGTCAACAATATACCACTTGTCTAGGGGAGGTAATGACACCACTTTACAACAACAAGATGGATACCTGAAAAACAAGCTCATCCTAGTGACATCATAGTGACATACAGCGACAGCCCGCGCAAAAAAAAACATAATACCTACGTATGTTCTTTTATAACATAGCTTGCCATGCTCACCGGTGTGTAGCGAAGGTATTCTATTTTTAGAAAATTATACAGTGCTCCAAGGATTCGCGGATTTTTGGGCACCATTATAAAGCCATACGCTTGGACTCGTGGTCACGATGATTTGACGATAACCTTAACTCGAGAAAAAAGGAAAAATTCTTGAAGTGATATTAAGACGTTTGTTACTCGTAAATGCCAAGTTTTTTATAAAATAAGAGATTAAAGAAGTAAAGCCACTGTAGAGCCTTTATTAACTTCAATAGGATATAGCTTTCATTTTAACGGAACTTATTGAAATAAGACTATTTTTAAAGTATTCTTATTTTAATGTGAGGATATTCGCGTAAACTTCCGATGAAATCTTATCTAACCTAAATCTATGTAACCTCAAAAAGAAGAACCATTTCCACTAAAAACTCAATTTAAAAGTTAAACTTGAACGGTAAACCCTGGGTTTTCAATTTAAAAACACACACACTAACTTTTACGTCTAGATAAGATGTTAGTGGAACCAAGAATGATGTTAAACCTAATAGTTTACATAAGGTGATAGAATGTTTTTTTTTTCGTTTATATCTGACATTATGACGTGACATCAAGACATCATAGCGGTTCGTCTAATGAATTCTATGTTAAACAGATGATTTAACGGTAGTTAAGTTTAGTACTTAGCTATCTTTTTTTTTTCAATTTTGTCATATTTTTTAAACATTAGACCACACTGAAATGGGACAGATGACACATTATATAGCCTGTAACTTTCTAAATATACTTGTATGCAATAATTGGAGTGTTGTCTACTGCCTCATAAGTCTAATTGTTCATAATACTTTTTCTAATAGCATTAGAAAGTTAGTTTCAATTCAAATTAATATCCACCGTTATGAATTAACGCTCTAAACAGTCTAAACAGTAAACTCGAGCCGGTGAACGCATTTTTGCCTAAAATAGTTCCCTCCCAAGTTGTTGGTTGAATACAGCAACATCCCGTCCTCCTTTCAAACGTTTTCTCTATATTTCTTTCCCGTTCATCAGTAGGTTGACTGGAAGTCTTGTTCGAATACCTTTACCTAAATAAATAATATTCTATAGAGGTATGAGGTATATCATGACTTACCCCAATATTTAGTGCAAAATTTTCAAAAACTCTTAAACCACACTATTTAATCTTCATAGCAATTTCATTAGCAAAATTATCGTCACTGACATATTTCCATAGTTAAAATTGAATGGAATTCATCCTGAACGCTGAATGATTCCTGAACTGTGGGGCCCACAAACTTGCATCTTGGATCTTTTATGTTGTAGGTAAGCAATTAATCTAGTGGATGTCCACAAAAACGGTTTTTTGAAAATTTCACCGCTAAGGAATTACATTACATACCTACGTGTATACGGCTTAACGACTTTTGCAGTGCGAAGCTTAAAAAAAATATTCTAGCTTTTCACATTATTATATTTTTAAGACATTATTTATGTCACCTAGATCCAGACAAAACATAGATTATATATACTAACATACATCCATTTGCTGATGGAGGACTCTGAGGATTCAGGGTCAAAACCCAAATTCAAGGGAGGGAGGAATTACCACTCTGAACCGAGAGAGGAGAATCTTGATACACATACATAAGTAGAATAAATCTGTAAATAAATGTAGATCTGTGTTAATAAGCTCCACTTCATGTATGCTGCTGTAAAAATTAATGAGCATACAAATTAATGTAAGAGGTACACCGTGTAGTCGCACGCACTGTTTGTTTGACATCATAATAAACTATAAGTAGCTGTGATACGAAGTGGGGAATCCCTGTGCTCTACCTACGTTCCCTGGCCACTGCCTTGGTTGTCTTCTCCTGGTGCAGTCATTACAAAGGACCTTTCGACATTTTATTGCAACATATTTGAAATCCTAACTTAATCAATTGCTCAAACTTAATCATCATCATCATCCTTGCGCTAAACCCGGTCGCATGCGATGCCTTTACCTCGAAGTCTGGATGCCTCTTTTTTCAGTCTAAATGCGACGAGGTTGAACTTCAAAATTTTCCGTAAAACGACTGCCGACCTCCACAACCCAATGGCAATATCGAAATATACAGCACTTCAAACTTATTATTATTACTTAACATTTACTACTATTGGATAATGGGGTCACGAACACTATGACCATGAAATTAAAAGACAATTTTACTAAGCCTCTACTCTGTCAGTGAAGCTTACATTATTAAGACAGAGTAGAGAGGCTAGTAAAATTGTATCTATTTATACCTCGGGACCTAAAATCTTGGACCTGAAATCTGCTCAAAATGTGCTCTATACGAGCAGTTCACGGCGATGAGTACGGTAGCCAGAGTTCACTGGAGAGTTTTTGTGCTGTCAGTGGGAAGACCAAAGGCTTGTCCTGTATTCTGCGCTAACGGCACAGAATCTCTCTGTTCTTACATGTTGGCAGCACAAGTGTGACTCCCCTGGTGTTGCACTCGTCCATAGGCCACGGTAACCACTTTCCATCAGGTGGGCTGTGTGTTTGTCTGCGACCTAAATAGTATGTATATAAAATAACATTAGAACTGTTTTCATTCCAGGTTCTACGGACGTGGATATCCCTTCATCGTTACTGCACTCCATGCAGAACCAGATGCAGAGCAAGGGTGGCTACGAGATGGCGTACGGCGTTAAGGTGATCATCCTACTTCTCAATATGAAAGTTTAAGTTAATCACACAAAAGTTATCTCTCGGGTAGATTACAATATGGGGCACTTCAAGAAGGGCATTAGAAGGTTTCTTCAGGGTCAACAGCACGAGTGTGACGCCCCTGGTGTTGCACGCGTCCATAAGCCACGGTAACCACTTTCCATCAGGTGGGCCATGTCCTTGTCTGCCACCTAAGTGGTATAAAAAAAGACTATGGGAAAGAAGGGTTTCAAGATTATGAGGACATTTTGTCTGAAGAAAAGCCTGTCCGTATTTATGCAAAAAGAACCACCCAGAATGCACTACGAACTTTTGTGCAATTGTACAAAGCCAAATCATCGAAAAGCTATTTATCCGACGGATTATATTTTAAACAAAGGCCATTTTATTGACTCCCATGTCATCTTCATCGATGGAATTACAGAAGTCATTCGTAAAAAGAGAAGCAGAGGTATTTAGGTAATTCATCATGGATGACATGATTGGCATGTGCAAAAACTCTTCATTGCATACATAATAATAATAATATGACTGCTTTAGCTATAACTAGCCTATGCCCGCGGCTCCGCCCGCGTTTATGTCCGTTATTGCGACTTTTAGCCATATCTCCGGTTGTACCCAACCGATTGCGATAGTATAGTAAGATTTTACGTCTGACCTAGGGCTTCCGAACAAAAAAAAAACAACATCAAAATTCGTTAATTAGTTTTTGCATCCAACGCGCACAAACAGACAAAGAATTTAAAAATAAGTATTCTTGTCAGATTTGTTAATATAACATAGCCAAGTTCAGTGGTCAGAGCATTACCCTGTAAGGAAAAGGTCGCGTATTCGAGTCCCGCCTGAGCTGATTTCGCTTTTTCCTATATTAATAAGTCTATGAATTAGGTGGGACACCCCCTAGCTAGGTAGACTGATGACCTGCGAAAGGTGGCTGGGACGGACTGGATGCGGAAGGCGGAGGATCGGCAAACGTGGCGCGTATTGGGAGAGGCCTATGTCCAGCAGTGGACTGCAGTAGACTAATTGATTGACTATATTAATCGATTTGAATACTTAGCATACTAAATGCTATAAAATTTCAACGGCCCAATAAAATTCAATGGCCCAAGTATTTCTTTTTCAATATCTCCAATGTAAAGATTCGGGTGCGATCCCCGCTCAGTGCAAATATTTGTGTGCATGAAATATGGGTATCTGCATTGGTTTGGTCGTGCCTCGGAGAGCACGTTAAACCGTCGGTCCCGGTTGCCGTAAGAACATCTATGGCAGTCGTTACGGGTATTTGGAGCCCTAAAAAGTTCAAAAACAAAGATCTAGATAAAGTGGACCCCAGACTCCGAGCTGAAAGCTTCAGATGCGACTGGGAATTAACGCTAGGATGAAGAAGAAGAAACTAGAAAGACACGACTTACAATTATATAATAATAGATATAGATGTCATGTTATGGCATGGCATGCTCATTGTTCCCAATGTTAATAGGCATTACAACAATTAATTACCTACTATCACTTACTTCTAACTATTAGGTCGTGTTATTGTTTATTGTTCTCCTTAAAATGGCCGTTTATGTCATTTTATGGCTTATGTAATCAAATCGTGCCCATATCAAAATGGATTAACGTCTATGCATACTAATTTAATGTATGTAGACTACCTACTTTCTTTTCTGTGCACGGTCAGCTGATTACAATTTTTGTTTTTCTTGCTTACTTTAGCTTTTGTTAGGTGGACTGTTGGTCTTTTGAAATCCTTCTTCTCAATGACGCAATTATACTGGGTACACTTGTGTTGATCTTGACGATATCCAGTGCCTGTGAAATTTCCTAAATGTCATCTGATCCATCCAAATCGATCGATCTGCTCTCAATTCTCTCTGTTTCTTGCTTACTTTATATCATTGTCGGGTAAACTGTTGGTCTTCTGAAATCTTCCTACTCAATGATGAATTATTCAACTGGGCATACTTGACATTTCGATAATGTAATATGTATGCGTCCGCCGATATCCAGTGTCGATTTATGCCCGTGAAATTTCCTAAATGTCATCTGATTCATCTAAATCGATCGATATGTTCTCAATTCTCTCTTTTTCTTGCTTACTTTGTATCATTGTCGGGTAAACTGTTGGTCTTCTGAAATCCTCCTACTCCATGATGAAATAATCAACTGGGCATACTTTACATTTCGACAATGTAGTTAATATGTATGCGTCCGCCGATATCCAGTGTCGATTTATGCCCGTGAAATTTCCAAAATGTCATCTGATCCATCCAAATGGATCGATCTGTTCTCAAGTCTCTCTGTTTCATGCTTACTTTATATCTTCTGAAATCCTTCTTCTCCATGATGTAACTGGGTACACGGCGTCCGGCGACGATTATTCCGTTGTCGATTTATGCCCGTGAATTTCCCCGTGAGTTTTCCAAAATGTCATCTGATGCATCGAAATCGATTGACCTGTTCTCAAGTTTTGAGCCTACCAACTACTTAATTTAGCTATTCTGTATTACTTTACTATGAAGTATTTATGACGAAGGAGTGTGTGTACGTTATTTACTTCTTCTTCATCATCTTCATCGTAACTAGCATTAATTCCCAGTCGCATCCGAAGCTTTCACTTCAGAGCCTGGGGTCCGCTTTGCCGTCTTAACCGCGGACCTCGATATTTTCTGTGAAGCGACTGTCATCTGACCTCCATAACCCAATGGTGACATGAGGTAATATCGAAGCATTGCAGCTAGACCGTTGTTGTTGGACTTTTTTTACAATTTATTTATAATGTGATGTTTAATGTGTTATTAAAATATTTGTTTCTATCTTTTCAGGTTTATTGATGCACGCCGGGCTCTCGCAAGGACGATAGTGTTAAAACTAAGTGAAAAAATAAGTGAATATGATCTAAAAACGATAATTTATTAATTAATTCTATAAGTGCTAAGATTTTGTTGTGTAAATAAGATAGAGAACCGAATTCAAAAGTTTGACAAGTTACCCAAAATTGCGCTAGTTTTATATTACTTATTTCTATTTTGTGTTACAACAAATATGTTTTTATCGAATGTATTGTTCCTTTTTCTTAAAGGAGACGGGGACTTCTGGGCCAAAATTGTAATGAGTTGAGATATGACTTAAAAAAAGCGGTATTTTTTTCTATTTCAAAATATTAAAAAACCAGCTCAATTGAAAGTCTGGAAGACGAGTAATCTTAAAACTAAGTTTATTCCACTAGCAAAATAAAATATCGATTGCTAAAAATTATTTAAACAATATTGCGTATTAAAACACTTGCATCACAATTTGATATTAAATCAATCAGAGTGAACAAAACTTAATCATTATAATAATAATAACCATTTAAAATACCAAATAATAGTGTAATAAAAATAAATTCTGAATCGATTTCCGTTAATCGATTAATTATTTCTTGTGTTTATCAACTGTATTTTTAAGCTGTGACAGCTGACAGCTCCATTTTCAGTCAATCAGTTTATTTATTCAATCTTCAAAATTAATTATTTTATCGAAAAATTGTATATTACACGGCTAATGGGATATACAACTGTTTATAAAATATGTACAAAAGTATGCTATATCAGTATACTGTATCAGTTTATTGGTTTAAATCCAATGATCAATTGACTTCTGCGTTTTGAGTACCTATTTCCAGTTGATTTCTTGATTATATTCCCTTAACAGTGATTTCTCTTTACGGACTTCTCAGCTTGCTCCTGGTTACCTTAAAGTACAATGATAAACTTGTTTGAGTTTTGCTCGGTATTTTGGATTTTGACATGGATCTCTGTGAATTGTGGCATAGAAAATGAAATAAATAAGGTAATATATTTCCACCTGCGCATTTCTTAGACAATACTTTAATTATTATTGAAGAAGAATAAAAGATAATTACATATTACCTATTTTAAGTGTTTTTTTTTTAACATAACATCCTTGTAAGTACTCCATATCTTTAAAATCTCTTTGTAAGTTTTCGTACATTATCCCTGAGTGAAATATAATACAGTACAATTTAAAAGTATTTTAAGATAAAAAAAATGACCACTTTCTATTAAAACACCACAGAAATCACAGTTCTAAAATGTCAATTTCTTGCATAACCTCACTTTTACTAAATCTCTTATAACTCTGCTCTCAGATATCCAAAATCTGCAGAATTTTCAGGGATGGTTTAATAATTTATATGCTCTTAATTGATACCACCCTCATCTTATTACATTTTTGGCCCAAGAATGTATGAAAGCCTCCCCATCTCCTTTAAGACGCTTTGTAATTAAATGGTGTCATTACGTGACTGTTCAACATTGAAATGATGATGTAATTAAAAATAGGTACCTAGTTTTAGAAGCAGATCCAACATATTTAGTCAGTCATGTTATGTAGATATTTTCTTAATAAAAATGCGTGATGAACCCAACCATCTTAATTTGTACTAGGTAGGTTATTTTTATTTAACCACCTACTTTACTCATGTAAAAAACTGTCTTATCTATTGAAACTTATGAAATATAATATGTACCTATATCTAAATATTATGTGCATTGTGTTTAGAGAATATAAATAGTAATAGAAAAAATTATAAAATACTTGGACCGTAATATCGAATTGGGAATTGCCTCCTTTTTGAAGTCGGTTTAAAATCGAGGTAAAATATTATCCTCGCCATTACTTTGAGAACCACATGACCTAAAATAGAATGTAGTATTGGTCGAACCGGATCGACCAATACTACATTCTATACATAGTACTTATGCCATAAACTGCTGGGTCTAGAAAAAGCTATTCATTTCTATAGACAAAATGCATACCTATGTGAACTGCACTAAGTACTCTACGTATTTATGAAGCCGCAAATCAAACATACATTCACATAATAGATATAGATACCGGCATATATTTAGACCCCAAATTGCGAGATTGGCGCGCTCAGATTCGTTTGATATTATCTATGATTGCTGGATTTCTAGCTGCACCACCGTAGCACCCAGTGCTATTCTCAAAAGACACACAAAAAACGCTTCTGGGCGTATATAGTACATTTTTTGACATCACTGGGACATTTTTGACATTAAGATATATGCCAGTGTCTATAAATAGATAAGCCCCCCTAGACAAGTTGCAATTCGTTGGCCGGTGTATTGTATAACAGAACTAGCTGACCCAGCGAACTTCGTACCGCCATATTTTCTGATCCCGTTCCTGCTGCATATGTCTAAATTTATGTGTTTCTCTTCAATATTATGCATGTATTATACATATAAACCTTCCTCTTGAATCACTCTATCTATTAAAAAAAACCGCTTCAATTTTGAAGCGATTTTTTTTGCCGTTGCGTAGTTTTGAAGATATAAGCATACATAGGGACGGACAGACAGCGACAGCGACTTTGTTTATAATATGTAGTAATGACGAATGTATGGGATTTGACGTATATGACATGCGTTGACGACTGTCATATACGCCGGTCAACGAATAGCCACTTGTATAAGGGGGCAGATGTGTCATACATTTAAGTAAGTCCAGGCATTTTCGTTCACTGTGGCTTCATATAATGAACGAAAATGCCTTATAACTAAACGCAGGTACAGTCAAGCAAAACAAGAATTACAGAGATAGATTATATTAAACATACCTATGTCAATTAAAAGAAATCATATTTATAAACGCATAAAAGGTTGATCCTAAAAACACACTAGTCTTTAAAATACACTCTACAAAGGCAATTTCGACGGAATATGTGGACTTAGGATTCTTAGGAATACCAACGAACATTGCTATATAAAGATTGCTAGGAATAAATGGCAGTTTAATATTAAGTGTATACTTAATATTAAACTGCCATTTATTCCTAGCAATCTTTATATAGCAATGTTCGTTGGTATTCCTAAGAATCCTAAGTCCACATATTCCGTCGAAATTGCCTTTGTAGAGTGTATTTTAAAGACTAGTGTGTGTACCCTATTGATATTATCTAGTATATTGTGTCGTGAAGATATTGTATGTATAAACACGACTGCCCTGCTAAATAAATCACTGTTATTCCGAATGGCATACACTGTTACTCGAACGATCCTACAGTCTCTTATGACTCCCATGACTCATTAGGGACTATTTACATTCATCCCATGAAAAGTTAAAATAGAAGTTATAGTGTAATAGTAACTAATATATATGCATAGACAGTGAAATCATTACACATTAAGTGGTGACATCTTTTTTTGGGCAGTCGTGTAAAGCAGCACTTCTTGTAAATGACTATGTGTGAAAAAGCAATTTGAGATTCACATTAAGGTAAACATTTTAAACAGTCAATTACTACATTACAGGCCTTGTGGTAATTGAAACCATAAAGAAAAAAGTTACATAAAAGGAAAAATTAATAAAATAATTTTATTAAGAACAAGAACTCACGAAGCCATGCAAATAAATCCATTAATTTTGTGTTGTCGTTAAGTAATACGACAGACAGACAAACTAATGTCTACATTTTATAAATTGAGAAAAATAAAATAATGGAATATTACTTTTGTGCTTTAGTTAAAGAATGTTTAATGTGAATGTAACTTGCACTATTAATTGACATGTACTATTAATTGACATGTACCATAAATTGATATGTAGGTACTATTAATTGGCATGTATTATTACACATAAATGTACCATTGCAACAGGAAATACACAAAAAATAGCTAAAGCACGCTCTAAATTGTTATGAATAGGTAAGTGGAATAGTCGTACATTGTAAAAAATTATATATTTCTTAAGATACTTAATACCTACATTATAAATTGATGTGTTGTTTGAACTGTCTCATAGATATAAGAGTATAATTAATTTATAATACTTTTTTCTAATCATTAGAAATATTATAGTTTTAAAAATGTCGCCCTATCTGTCAAAGTCTTCTTGCCCGAACGAATTTGGGCAATCGAATGACTTAGGACAATGTTTCCTGGAGACTGAAATCGAATATATATTTTTACACACGATATACACAATATACATGTATATTGACATGTTACTTACAGTGTTGTTTGCATGTGACATGGGTGGTACAGCCGCGTATTTGTTTAATTTTCCCCTATTAAGTTGCCAGGAAAAAAAAATAATATGACATTTCGAGATTTTCTTGCTTTTCTATTGACATAAGAAAGCATTCGAATTTTAATTGATCTATGCTGTACAGTAATCAAGTTTGTAATATTGTATCGCTGGCCAACGGCAGTAGTACCCTGAAGTGAAACATGTTTTAGGTGCTCAATTTATGAAATTATTAGATACATACCTATCATGGTTTTCGTCATATAAGATTGTTCAGAAACCACAAAAAGGTGTTACTTACAAGAACAGCATCATACTAGTTCTATTGCTCACCTAAGTAATAAGGCGTGCAGCTTGCAACTTACTCGAAGAAATTCATGAGCACCTCTGAGAATTCAATCAAGGTAGTACACTGAACAACTAAATATGATGGTTATGTCGGACTCGAACCGAACCGGCCATCTCGTCTGGCCATCAGGTGCTGGGGTTGAGGTAACCTCTGGCATATCCCTTGCGCATCCCGACTGCCCCAGGGCCATAGAAGGACCCCTCGGGTGTGGGACTGTGGCGTCCCCATCTTTCCCCAGAAAATGGGAGGCGGACAGAGCGGAGGGTGACAGGCGGCTCTACCTGTCACCCCTAGGCTGACACTTACAGTCAGCTACACTACACGGTACGACAGGCAGTCCATACGCTCGCGCTCTGCACCATTACTGTAAGCAACGTGCTGAGTGAGAGAACTCCCACATCCAGGATTAGGGTCATACCAAAATCAAAGCTAAGAGATGTCTACTACGCAAAATGGGTCACATGGGGTCATAAGGTTTAATTCATTTTAAACGTACAAGTAACAATCTGCTGCACCACCCATAGTTATAAATAAAATAATAATTTTATCATTTTTTAACTAAAACGACAAAGTTCTATTATAAACACATTTATACATGTACACATCTAGATATTTAATAATTTGTAATGTCCATTTAATAACTTGTTCTACATAAAAGAATTACGAAAGTGTTTAATCGTTTTATTTTGTACATCAATGAAGGACTGAAGGTACCCCACCTTAAGGTATGAAGACTACAGAACCAGTATCAGTTGTTCCATGGGACTAGTGGGTTATCCTACTAAATGGTTATCCTACCTACCTCAACATGGGCCTGGCGGCCTGGGTCATTGGGACTCCACCATGTAGTCGGTTGTCTACTAGAAAGTGGGCAAGTCGCTTGGATTGGAATTGGTCTAAAACATACACCTCTACTTACCCCGAAAATAGCGTAAGTACCTACCGTTGGATGGAATCAATGTCTAAAATCACAGAATAAATAAATTACGAAAATATACACCTCTAATTACTCTAATTACTAGAGAAAGAGGGGTGTACTATGCCAAATCGAATGCCAAATAGTCGAATATCAAGAGTTTGATTGCCAATGGTTAACTGCATATACCTAACTAGGCGTACTTAGGAACGTAGGCTATACAGTTTATATTTTATTGCTAAAATGGTGACCGATACTCGTAGCTAACCAATAAGCCACCTATTAACGTAAAAAAATACATTAAATAATCTTAGGGTTGATTCACATCAGTCGAGCGAATGCTTACTTAATCTATCCCTTCTATAAATAGTGACAGAACATTTCTTATGTAAACGCTGAAGACAAAGTTTCGTTTATACTACAAATCTTAAAAAATAAAAGGCACTATTTTCTTTGTATTCCATTTTCAAAAGTGCCGCCAATTTTATATTGTTTCGGGTTTACAAGGGTTACCCAATCGTATAATTATACTGAAATGGTAGGTATGTATTACTTGTTTGCTTTCTACCATAACCAAATCATTAAAATCGTCTCCTAGCAACAGCACCTCGGTCGATGAACCGCTGAAAATTCGTACCAAACTCTTAGCTCTTTCCTCACCCTTTTGATCTTTCACCCTTTATTACTCACTTAGCAAATATAGCCAGATGACTCAGTGGCGACATGAGCGTAAGCCATAGTTTTGTAGTTAGACTTATTTATATTACAGTTGTTGTAATGGGTAATTAATAAATGATAGTGATTTATTTTTACGATAAATATAAAAAACGTTACGATAAGATAATAAATCAAAATAGTAAGCTGGTTATCTTTACATGAATATTGTTGAAATTTAATGCAAATTGTGTAAATAATCAATAAAAATTAGTATCTACTAAAATGAGACGGGGTGTACGGAACCCTGTAAGTTCAGCTTACAGTCGCTCCAGGAAAAGTCGACATACCAATAAAAAAAAACGGTCTTTGGGCGCAACTGAGAGATAATGCATTCGAAAGTAGGCACAGTCTTCTAAAACGTATTTTCAACTACGTAAAGAAAAGATAGGAAATAATTTTAACCGCATTTCAAACCTACCATTCGCGGTGGTATAAAATCAACTGATTTACCTGGCAACCCTGTGCTACTGTCATTCATTTTGGAGGGGAGAGCTATGATAAATATTCTTGTTTATCAGGTCATATACATATAAAACGTATTTGGATAAGATTTTAGATAAAAAATACTGGAGTTGTGATGACCGCTTATCCAGTGTTAAGTTATTGTGTTTAAATAATTTGGTTCCAATGTGTAGGCGTGTTAGCTAGTGTTGTAAAATACGTAATATGTACTGAAATAAACAAAGTCCTGGTTTGGTTCCATATATAGAAAAGGAATATTTAGAAAGTGATCAAACTAGTCTTCTTACTAAGTTGCTAAAAAAAACGGGATCTAGGAAAGAAATAAAATGATCGTGCCAGTAATAGTGGTCGTCGTTAGCACAGTGACTATTTTGAAACTCTATCAGAAGCTAACCCTCAAAATGTACGTCGCCGATGTTAAAATGAAAGATAAAGTAGTAATTATAACGGGCTCAAACACGGGAATAGGTTACGCAACCGCTGAAGATTTGGCGAGACGAGACGCGAAAGTAATACTCGCTTGCAGAGACCCGCAAAAAGGACTGGCAGCAAGAGATAAGATAATACAATCTACTGGCAATAAAAACATCATATTCAAACCGCTAGACTTAACGTCTTTTCAATCAGTACACGAATTTGCTGATGAAATTTTAAAGACTGAACAGAGACTCGATGTTTTAATCAATAACGCTGGAACTGGAAAGCTGGATAACTCTCTAACACGCGATAATTTGCCTATAGAAGCTCATGTCAATCATTTCAGTCCGTTTCTGCTCACGATGCTACTGCTGCCGTTGTTGAAATCATCAGCGCCTAGTCGAATAGTGAACGTGTCGTCACTAATGCACAAATTTGGATCGATTGACTGGTTGGACCAACAGGCAAAAGGCCGTTGGCAGCATAGTTTAGCGTATTCGAACACGAAGTTGGCTAATGTTCTCTTTACTAAAAAATTGAGTGAAATTTTAAAAGGTACGGGTGTTACGGTAAATAGTTTGAACCCCGGCCCGGTGAATACCGATATATTCAGACGTCAGTTCTTTATAATCAAGTTTATGCTCAGTATTCTATTCCTGAGTCCGCACCAAGGCGCGCAAACATCGATATATCTGGCTGTGGCGCCTAGTCTGAAGTCAGTAAGCGGAAAATATTTCTCTAACTGTACTGAAACACCTCCTTCCAAGAAAGGCCAAGATGATGAGGCTGCAGAGAAACTGTGGAAGATGTCAGAGAGTGTTGTTTCTCGACATAAAAAGGCTATTTAATTCTAGAGTTAGTTAAAGAAGTTACTTGAATAAATATATTTAGTCATACCATATTGCTTATTATTTTAATAGATCTCTCACAGCTCATAAAGTAACATAATTGCATTTATTACACATTACATTATTCGATGCTATATTTTTTGTACTGAAATTACCTCCGCTAAGTATATCACTATCTGTTAACGAGAAATGATGAAAGGCTGTAGGCCATCCATCGTGTCAATATTACTCTCTGTCATAAACTGTCACTGACGCATTTCCAATAGGACTCGGTTATCCATGAGCATAGCGTTCTATTCGAAAAAAGATTTTCTCCCATTTGAGCCATTTTCTCGAATCGGCGCGCCGCCCGCGGTGGGCGTGATTTACACAGAAACGATAAGGCGGGATATGATTCATCATCATCTTCACTGAGACGTATTTTCCTGATTTCATCCGACGCTAAGGTGAAATCGGAGGTCAGGGTCCGCCTTCCGGCTCTTCCTCCTCCAATTCGCTCGATCCTGAGCGTCCATAGTAGTGAGACTTTTGGCACGAATGTCACCCTACAAAACGACATCAGGACTTCTTGGATCTACCTCTCCTATCGTATTCGAGCGGGGGCGCTAATGCCAGGCATTTGTTACCTTGACCGCACCATAAGGCGCGATGTGATTGACTATAAATTGCAATACAGCGGCGCGTTGTACCGTGTCGCCTCGCCTCTTCCATATAATTTTAATCGTGTCCGTTTCTAGATAATTCACACCTAACTTTTGTTGATAGTAACGGGTAATGATCCGGTTCTATAGCGGGCCGGCTGGGGCCGGCCCAGGCCCATTGCTCATCGCAATTTTTTACAAGTACGTACTACCTACGCGATATTGTGTGCTCTGTCCGCAGCATCTCGACGGATATCGGCGTACCGTAGTACCCTCGTTTCGATTGCATAAATACACAAAAGTACTACCTATTTGGTCTATACGAATATATATTCTGACCACATACTGATAGATAGAGGTTTCCTACTAATTTTAACACTTACAAGCGAAAGTTTGTGTCTAATAGGTACTCGATCATGCCCCTAAATAATGTAAATAATCTGAAAGAGATAAATGTTCAAGATTCATGGTTGCAGTCAGAAAATTCATAATAGGTTCTTGAGAGTCGCTGGATCGAAATTCATATCAAATGATATTGAGATTAGTAGAATAGAAACACACCTCGTAACTTTGGACGCAACTGTCAGCCTCTGTCGTGGGTTCGATTCCCGCTCAGTGTGAATATTTGTGTGCATGAATATGAATATTTGCAGTGGTCTGGATGTTTCTATGTATAATATGTAGTTATGCACTTACATATACTCACGCCAGTATATCCCCGAAGGGGTAGGCCGAGGTATATTAACACCCACATTTCGCCAACTATGATTTTCGGTCCACGTAATAGGGGACGTGCCTATTACCGTCTAGCGGGCACTTATAGTCATGGGCTGTATGTTTACTGTCGGATCTTATCCCTTAGTCGCCTTCTACGACACCCACAGGAAGAGATGGGGTGGCCCTATTCTACTCCACCGGCAACGAACACGACAAAGTTTGCCTGGAAGAAATTGCATAAAGCAATAAGGCCGCCCTTTGTACCTACTTATCCTGTCTTCTTAATTTCTGTATCAAAAATATTGTAATTTGGCGCACAATAAAGCAGGTATAAAAAAAAAGTAATATCTGTTTATCCGTATTCTAAATAGCGATATGTATAGAGTGTCGTACAATATATATTTATCATTATTATAAGTAAGTGGGAAGCAGTGGCGGATCCAGGGCAGGTCATCCCCCTGGGCAGGTCACCTACTAAAAAATATTCCGATGTCACTGATAAATTTTAAAAAATACCACGCATAAGAAGACTGTCTCTTTGTACTAATCTTATACCTATATAAAATTCTCGTGTCACAATGTGCGTAATCGAACTCCTCCGAAACGGCTTGACCGATTTTGATGAAATTTTTTGTGCTTATCCGGTATCTATGAGAATCGGCCAACATCTATTTTTCATCCCCCTAAATGTTAAGGGTGGTCCACCCCTTAATTTTTATTTTTTATTTTTCAGACAAAATTTTTTGTTTTTATTTTTTTATGATACATCATACAAAAATACATGCAACCTTAAATTTTCACCCCTCTACGATCAACCCTTATTTTTTATTTGGTAATTAAAAAGTTTTATTTTTTTTGCAAGAATTTTTTTTTATCTATTTTTCATCCCCCTAAGTGATAAGGGTGCAGCGGGAACGGGATTTGAATACCACGCGGGCCGAAAATATGGCGGTACGAAGTTGGCGGGGGCAGCTAGTAGTCTTTGATTAACTATATAGTAGTATTATAATTTTATGAGGCACCAAACATCAGTATGATAATTATGAATATTATTCGCATGATTGAAAATTTCAATTTATCGTGCAGCGCAGCCGATCAACCGATGGACTCGAATAGTTTTTGGACCTGACACCCTGTCCGCTATGTTAAAGAAATAAGCGCCAATGACTAACCAGGCCGGCAGTCGAAGGTCTGGAGCTGACAGCCATGAGGTCCTTTTTCGATTCGGGCAACAATTTGACTTGGGCTCAGCTTCAAAGGCCCCGTATTTATGTTACTGTTTGCTTACAAAAACTTTATGTGAACTTGGAAGAAACCTTCCTTTCTGGATCCGACGTAGGTAGTCACCAAAGCACCCGTGCCCGGTAATAACCTGCGTCAGCCGGTACGAGAGGCAGCCATGTGGCCTCTCTAGCCACTCCCCCATAGGATGGGATGGGCCTTACTACCGTTATTACCGCGGGCCCAGTGGTTGTGGCCAGTGGCCATCTTCTGCTGCGGATGACGCAGCTGGCTCATATGCCTGGTCCTTTTTTTTTATCGTGCGAAAAATCCCCGCGGGAGCCGGCGGAGGAGGTTATGTCGGACTCGAACCGACTAAAACGTACGCCGTCTGTGGGCCGTCAGTTGCCGGAGGTGAGATTGTCGTAGCCATATCCCTCGCACCTCGGCCGACCCAGGGCCATATCTCTCGATCTGGTCCTCTTCCGGTGTAGGGACCATAGAGTCCCCAGCTCGCTCCCAGGTACGGGGAGGCACGCAATGCGCGCCGCCGCGGCCTGCTTCTGCTAGGGTGACAGGCGGCTCCACCCGTAACCCCTGACCGCGCTCATGGGGGACGGAGGTCATTCTGCGACCTCCGACGCCCGAGTTGCCGCCGCTCGTCGCGGGCCGCGTGGTTTGCGATTCTCCTTCGCTCCTCGCGGGCCGCAAGGTCTGCGATTCTCCTTCGCTCCCGCTCTGCCGCCGAGCATCACAAGGATGCGCTGGCGGCCCACGCATCCGCGCAGCGAACCATCGCTGCGAGCAAAGTGGCGAGCGTGAGAGCTCTCACTCCCAGCATATGCCTGGCCTTACATCTGCACATTCTACGACGTCAAGCCAGCACTTTTTGGGGTTACCCCTCCCACAGGGGCCCACCCGGGGTGCCATTGCCAGACATATGGTATCCACCTAGCCTGGTGGTTGCCGCAAAAGTTGCTGTTCGCATAGGCGATGACTTGGTCGAGCGCACGGACCAGGTTAAGTACCTAGGGGGCGCGCCGTAATAGCGGCGGTAAGACCCATCATGGGGGAGTGGCTAGCGTTCTGGCTGAAGCAGATTATAACCGGCCATGGGTGCTTCGGGCGGTATCTGCATCGGACCACGAAGAAAGAGCCAACGTCCGAGTGCCAACACTGCGACACGAGCGAGGACTCGGCGCTGCACACGCTCACCGAGTGTCCGGCGTGGGAGACGCCGAGACGGGAGCTGGTGGCGACCTTGGGAGTGAGAGTTCTCACGCTTGCAACTTTGCTCGCAACGATGGTTCGCTGCGCGGATGCGTGGGCCGCCGGCGCCTCCTTCTGCGAGCAAATAATGCTCGTGAAGTGGGCGGCGGAGCGGGAGCGAAGGAGAATCGCAGACCTTGCGGCCCGCGAGGAGCGCAGGAGAATCGCTAACCACGCGGCCCGCAACGAGCATCGGCAACTCGGGCGTCGGAGGTCGCAGAATGACCTCCGTCCCCCATGAGCGCGGGCCTGGGGGTGACGGGTGGAGCCGACTGTCACCCTAGCAGAAGCAGGCCACGACGGCGACACGCATTGCGTGCCTCCCCATAACCGGGGGCGAGTTGGGGACTCTATGGTCCCCACACCGGAAGAGGGCCAGATCGAGAGATATGGCTCTGGGTCGGCCGGGGTGCTAGGGATATGGCTACGACAATCTCACCTCTGGCAACTGACGGCCCACAGACGGCGTGCGTTTTAGTCGGTTCGAGTCCGACATAACCTCCTCCTCCGGATCCGGCGGGGGAGGCATCCGTGGGGATTTTTCGCACGATAAAAAAAAAGTACCTGGGATCTGTACTTCACGTGACTGGTCACATCAACCGCGACGTCAAGGCACGAATTGCCGCCATGTGGGCCAAGGGGCGGGAAATGATTGGCGTCACATTTGAACCTAAAATGCCAGTCTGGTTGACGGGGTAGGTCTATAAAACGATCATTAGGCCTGTCTTTTTACACGGCTGTAAGGCGTGGCCGCTGCTGGAGCGACATAAGCAGGAGCTACGTGTCACGGAGATGAAAATGCCGGGTATTCGGTCCGCGTATGCAGCCCCGTGTCCTCGCTTGCATCACAGTGATGACACCCGGGCGTTGGCTCCTTCTGAATTCGCCGCAGCTAACTTCCGAAACATCCATATCCGGTGATCACCTGCGTCAACCGCTACGAGAGTTCCCCATTGAAGCCTTTCTAGCCAGTTCTCCATGATGGGTGATAGTTAGCTGCGGCTAGCTAGTTCACCGCGATAGTGGTGGTAAGAAATACCACCACTATCACGGCGTGCCCTGCGCTTGGTTGTCCAAGTCGTAGTTTCAACTCCACCATGTCCCGATAAAGCTGGGACTTCGTAGCCTCGATTTCTCGCCTTTTGATCTGACATCTTTTTTCGCCATAGAGTCTCCTGCAGGAGTCCTCCAGCCCCCTCAAGCCAGAGTGCCAGCTGCGTCCTTCAACTTGGGGGCCAGCAGCTTAACCGGGTTCTGGATCGTATTTAACAACAGTCGTTCAAGGTATCTTACTTTTCTCCTCCATTATTTCGTCATGAATTTCATACACATTAAGATAAGATAAGATAAGATATTCTTTATTGTACACCATAAAAAAAATTAAAAGATAACAAACAATTTTCACAATATAATGCACAATGGGCGGCCTTATCGCTAACAGCGATCTCTTCCAGGCAATTGTATTCTTGTATTATTCAATGACATTTTATTGGGAGACTAGACCCCCCCCCCCCCGAGAAACTATGTCTCGGCTACCCCATGACCCCCCCCTGAATTGAAAGCTGGATCCGCCCCTGGTGGGAAGTCACTATGAAGAAGAAAGAAGATGCAAAGTTTTTTTTGTATCACCTAGGCGGCAGACAAGCAGACGGCCCACATGATGGTAAGTGGTTACCGTGGCCTATGGACGTATGCAACACCAGGGGCGTCACGCTTGCGCTGCTGGCCCTGTAAGAACTATCAGCCCCTCTAGACAAGTGGCAATTCGTTGCTCGGCGTATGATGGAATAGAATGCCAAATGCATGGAATTTGACGTATATGACAGGCGTCAACGAATGTCAAAAACGTCAAATCCTATACATTTGTCATTCTATTCCATCATACGCCGAGCAACGAATTGCCACTTGTCTAGGGGGGCTGATGCCCTTCTTGAAGAGCCCCATACTATAATTGCTTAGAAAAACCTCGCCAGGGAGTATCCTATTATGTACCTACTGAGTACTATTTTTACCTATGATTTTCATAACTTAACAAGTCGTCGTATATATGTGTTTCGTTTTATTACCTACCTAGTTATCTGTTATTAAGTCGCGTATAATAATTATGATAACTACTTACAGTACCTAGTTATTGCTTACGTAAATAATTTACTTAACTACAATGTAACTTGGAAGAGGACGTTGTTCTATGTATGTAGATATTATTAGCATGAAACGGCAGGTCCCGCTCAACATGGCAGACGACCTTAGTTCACTGCAATTGCGAAAAACAATTGCCTATTTTGATCGAAGAACATTCTTGTAAATACCTACCTGAAGTTTCCATTTTTTTATACTATGTACTTAGGTGGCACACAGCCACGGCCC
The DNA here is from genome assembly GCA_914767945.1 of Eilema depressum. Taxonomy (NCBI): domain Eukaryota; kingdom Metazoa; phylum Arthropoda; class Insecta; order Lepidoptera; family Erebidae; genus Eilema; species Eilema depressum. The sequence goes on along the minus strand of OU612033.1, from coordinate 12,257,077 downwards.
AACTTATGGAAAGGAAAAAAGATCTCCTTCAAGTGGGGCATGAAAAAGCTTCTATCAAGGCCGGCAAGTTAAGGACCACCATTTCAAGGCCAATAGCTTTAGGAATGGAGGTCCGTATCTTCTGGACTGCAGCTTTTTACCATCTAGCAGGTGCAGTCAATTGACGGATCAATCATTTAAAAAAAGGGTTGATACCGTGGTGTGTGCTGCTCCGCTGCTATTTGAAGAACCTCATATTGTCCTCGCTTGGGAAAACCACCAGCTGGCTGCAGCAGGGAGATCATTCCACAGCGTGAGCGTGCACGGAATCCATGATTTAGATATGTACCTAGGCAGGTATATGATACGAGCTAGGTATATACCTACCTATGATTTTGTTTAAGTTTAGTGTTATAATCAAGTATTTTTCTTTACTTTTACATAAGTTTAATGAACTATCTAAAATAATAGGAGCAGACAGGTATTAACGTCACGCACTGTGCACATTTGCGTCAATTAAATGACTTAAATATAATAACTGTACTGTGTACATTGTTTTATTTTGTATACCTACATATTAAAGCTCATCTGAGAAACATCTTAAAATAATAGTGTAGTAGGTAGATACCAAAATTTTGGGTTGCGTGGAACCGAAAACCATAGTGCCGTGTTGGTTCCCGGTGCAGTAGAGTAGGGCCACCCCAACTCTTCCTGTGGGTGTCGTAAAAGGCGATAGGGCTGTTCTCCATCCGACAGTAAACATACAGCCCATGACATAGTGCCCGCCAGACGGCAATAGGCTCTGACCCTACTACGTGGCAATGAAAATCATAGTTATTGAAATGGGGGTGTTAATATACCTCTGCCTACACCTTCGAGGATTTACAGGTGTAAGTATATGGATGTAAGAAATGTGGGTGTTAATACACCTCTGCTTACTCCTTTGGGGATTTACAGGCGTGAATAGGTATATGTACGTATTTATGGCTCGTTTGAGTAACTCCCAAAATCATACCCTCTGGGCTCCCCTACTGTTTCATCCAATGTTTCCCAAAGTCAACGACTGGACCGCGGCCTCGCTAGATCATAGGGAGGATTCTCCTTTTGCACCGGAGGGTACTGACATGTTCTCCACTGCCACTTGGGTGGCAAACAAGCGCATTAAGTGGCTACCGTGACTTATAGACGTGTGCAAGGGTTGTCATACTCGTGCTGCTGACCCTGAAGGAACATCCTAATGCCCTTCTTAAAGTAACCCATAATATGGCCCATATTGTAGTCGCTTAGAAAAACCATAGCAGAGTAACTACTGGTGTCTCCCAAGTCTAGGGGAGACAACAGGAATGAAAAAATCCTGATGTCTCCCCTGTGGGGGGGGGCATCAGGGGAGACACGAGACCGAAGCCAACATTTCACATTCTGAGCGTAAATTACAAAATTATACAAAATTACATTTGTTGTCCGTGGGCCTACTGCCGTTACGTGTAGTATGTAGTTAGGATAAGTGAAAAAAACAATTGACTTTTATAATATTTATTTCAGTTACTATACAATAACCGTCAAAAACACTTCATGCATATATTCATACAAAATATTAGTAAAATTTCCTCTTAAACATCAACCAAAACTTTTTAATGGAGGTGCTATTTATTACTGTTTTGTATCAACTTTGAACAATTTATAGAGATTTTTACTGTAATTTTATGTATGGTGCCAATCATCTTTTTCGGTGCCTATGGTCTGACCGAGCGGCGCTGGGCTTCGAAGACTTTTCCTTGTATCTTGATTCGTCTGTAAAGGAATTAGATATGTTTAAAAATTAGGTAAATTATGAATATTGTCCAGATGCAGTTATTGGACTCGATAAGGTGTTTACGGATAAGTTTTCTGGGGTGAATTAGGTAATTACTCGTTTTACTTTCCCACGCAGCTTTAGAATGTATAAAAACGAGAATTTCAGTTGTCCTAATCCAAGTAGCTTGTTTGGTCATAGTACATTTTTCGGTTTGCACGACTTATATCCAAAAGGAATGTCCAAAGCTAATGTACAATATCTACCTAATAAGGATGTCCAATAATAACAACGTCCAACAATAAGAGTGTCCAATAATAACAATGCCCAACAATAAGAATGTCCAATAATTAAAATGTCCATTAATAAGAAAGTCCAATTAATAAATTTTCTGGACTATTGTGACGGGCTGAAATTAAAACATACCTATGGATTATACTGATTACTTAATATGCGCTTTTTGAAAGTTTCTTTGATTTCTTGATTTCTGGCTCAGGCGCAAAACGTCTCTTTCGCAAAATATCCCCTGGTCGTAAAACGTCTCTTTCGCAGAATGTCTCTTTCGCAAAATGTCTCTTTCGCAAAATGTCTCTTTCGCAGAATGTCTCTTTCGCAAAATCTCTCTTTCGTAGAATGTAGCGCCAGGGATTTAAGAAATATTTTTTTTACAAACGTTCACATAGCTGAATTTAGGTTTACCGTTACATTTTGCTGAATAGGTATCAATGTTTATTTCGAGGAGGTACATTTATGTTGTTTTTCTTAATGAAAGATTTATTTTCTTAATCATTTTCGAAAAAAAAAAAAGATTAATAAGTACCAAAATTTTTACATTATAATAATTACTCTATGATTTTAATAAATGTTTTTTTTTTGAAAATCAAAACTTCATTCTTAAGTCCCTGGCGCGACATTCTGCGAAAGAGAGATTTTGCGAAAGTGACATTTTGCGAAAGAGACATTTTGCGAAAGAGACATTCTGCGAAAGATACATTTTGCGAAAGAGACATTCTGCGAAAGAGACGTTTTACGACCAGGGGACATTTTGCGAAAGAGACGTTGTGCGCCTAAGCCTATTGTATATATGGCTATGTACTATTAGTGAACATTTATAATACCTCTGTCCTTGCGTCGGTGCCGCTTATCCTTCTCCCGCTCGCGAGAAGCGCGCGAGTCGGGCGAAGACCTTCGGCGCGGAGAGTGCGGCTGCGCGTCACACCACCACCAAGCGGGCGGCGGCGCCGACGAGCGCCCGCGGAGTGGAGAGCCTCCCCGCGGCCCCGGGTAACCTGCGGCACCTCCGCCGACCGCACCCCCGCCGTGCCCGCCACCGCCGCCTAGCTGTGGCTGGTGAGCATGCTGGTGCTGGGGTGGCTGTAATGCAAACGGTTTGAACCTTGCAAGTCAAGTTCACATAATACGAGAAAATTTCGGGCACCATCTTTCGATTTGACAACCAATTTTCAATAAAAACTAAATGTTTAATTAAAAAAATAAAAAGAATAAAAATAAATAAAAAAAAAATGTTACCCCAGAATAAACAGGCATCCGATACGTGGGTGGAGGTACGGAGCCTTCGCCCTCCGCACACAACAGAGGAGGCGCCGGCATCCGCGTGGGGCTCTCGGGCGTCACCAACTACAATCAATATCAAATTGTACCTCATGCTTATACACTCCCGTCGTTATTTTGCCCACCTAATATGAAACGAGTTTACTACTTTCATATGTGGTACCATTCCGTTCTCAGACTGCCCGAATAGAAAACCCCAAAAACATTTTTGCCCGAATCAGTTCACGTTGGCATTGAGATGATACCGTATCAAGCAATTGCACGAATAAGTAGAAGAGTATACTGTCTCCCAGCTTCATCCCAGCTATAGCACGCCTGTAGGCCCCTCAGATTCAAAATGATCAACCCACAGGACCAAGGACTGCTTTTGCCCATGTAAATGGATTAATGTACCTGTTGCTTGAGGTTATTGAAGTCGTTGCTAATGTCACGATATCGCTGTAGGCATTCCTGCCACATGGTGGCCATCTCTGCCATTTCAGAGCGCTGTTTCTTGATCTCCTCCTAAAATACCACATCAAAAATTCTAAATGAGGCAATACTTGAGTTCTACAAGAGGCCTGTGGTTACACCACATACTAAATGTGCGTCATCTTTACGTATATTAAAATGAGGTAGTTAATATTGTCGCATTGACATAAGTTGTGTGTCCTGTCAAATGAATAGAAACCACACTTTGTTCTCGTTCTTACTTACTAATTAGTGCATGTGCTGCTGCACTCGTGCATGCATTGAAGAAAGCAATTAGCCTAGTCTTGACTTACCTCTTTTTATACGATTTGCCAGTTAAGTAACAGTCGACAAAGTACCTGCTAAAGCACAATTACTGTCACACCACAGAGACTGCGAGAAAATTACATTAGATTTTAGCCTTTAAAGTAATGCAGTTAAACTTCAAAATTAAATGGCTTTTTGTAGAGTAAACGAAAGCGTGTAATGAAAATATTGTCATTTAATTTTGGACTATAAGTCTATGGTAATAAAGTCTAAAGTTTAATGCCAATTTTTGCAGAGACTGTGGCACGACAGTGGTTTTGCTTTAGCAGAATCGAGGGCCTGGACCATCCTCTGGACACCTCTTTATTAGGCGTCTAAAGGTAGAAGATTTTTGACAAATGGTTATAGTTACCATAAGCCTAGCGTCCGTATCTCCGACGTCCCTCGCAACAGTCTCGTAACGTCGCATACACTCCCACCACAAACGCATTTGCTCCGTTGCCGACTCTTGCGCATTAGCTGCAGACTCCTGCGCAAGTTTTCAATAACATCCGGTTACATTAGCAACTTAGTGACAATAAGCAGTACGGTGGTGGATAACAAATCGACTGCACGCATACATACCTATTTGTACTGCCTATCTATATCTGCATAGGGCCAATACTCCTAATAAAAATAAAAACGGTATTCTCGTAACACAATTTTCAAGATCGATCATGATATCTTGATAATTTTTTACATTTAGGCGATTGTGATTAGGTCGCAACTGAATTGTGATGGATAAGGAGAAGTAGCCTTCAGGTCACTTTAGTAAAAAAAGTAGCAGAGATAACTACGTGTTTCGATCGCACTTAAAAAACGCACTTATGTAAATTTTGTAACTACTCGGGGCCCTTTTACACTAAGTAAATTTAAATAAAATGAATGTAACTTACTTGAACGTTTTTATCCTGCACCTGCGTCTGCGATATACCTTTGAAGCATCGCATCAGTTCCTTCCACAATTTCATCATCTTGTCCATAGCTTCACGCTGTTCGCTTATTTGTTGCTGCAACATTACTCAAATTATTGACTTGAATATGTTGATCTCGTCATCATTTACCTGCCTGCCTGTTTACTTACATAGTTTAGAGAGAAGGAAATCTCGGAATAAAATCCAGTACTAACCATTCTGGCCAGCGTGGAAACAGTAGGTCAAATCCTCTCAATATTTAGAGACCGGAGAGGCTTTTGTCCAGCAGTAGACTGCGATAGGCTAATTGATTACTTACTTTGAACTTTGTACATCAAAAATACACAAAAGCAGTACGTACCTTGACCACTTTCAAGTAATTACTTCTTCCACTCACAGTACTTGTGTCACCATCAGCCACACTCAACCCCGAATCTCTTTCTCTTTCCGAGTACCTGTCTCTCTCCCTATTATAATCATCGTCTCTTGACACCACTGAATTCCGATCAAATCTATCCAAATTCTTTTTCCATCTCCGATCTTTACCTTGAATACTATTCATCCTTTCGCGAGGTTCTGAAGGTTTATCATCATAATACTTTGTAGATTCGTCATATCTCTTGTCTCTCTCCTCGAATCTTCTCTCTCTAGGGTCACTACGAGCCGACCTTCGAACCCTTTCATTATCATTATAGTCCCTTCTGACATCAAAGCTCCTGCTAGTTTTCTGCTCACAATATTTCCTGTTATCATCCTCGTAATGCCTTCCTCTGTTATCTCTGTCGTAATCTCGATAGTCTCTGTTCTCTTGCTGTCGTCTGTAAGGGTCCACGCAGCTCCGAGTAGGCACCATCGGCAGCGCCGGTGGGTATTCCCGACATCGTTCAGCTTCAATGTGATGTGTCCTTGACCTAGCCATGTCTAACTTACTCTGATACCTCGGAGGCTCCTTGTAGTAATACATACTCTTATCCTGGTTAGATCTCTCCATGTCGTTGGGTAAGAGTTTATCGTAACTGCGGAGTCTGTTCGAGCAATCCTCTTGGCTGCGTATTCTGCTTGCGACTATATCTCTAGATCTAGTGTGGCTGTTTAGTCTGACGGGCTGGCGATCGATATCGTATGGATCACGGCCAGGCATGACTTCACATTGTAGAGATTTGTGACTTTGAGTGCGTGCCTGCAAAAATATTAGTGAACCGAATTTTACCAAATCTCTCTGCGACTAAGTTTGCCAAGACGCGATAAATGCTATCTACGGTGTATCTTGCTCTGATTACGAATGTTTCAAAGTGTAAGAAAGCGATAAATATAATGCTCAATACGAAAGGCCGTCGATACATATAGCTCCATCTGGCTAGACTAACATCTGACTCAAACTGGGAGGAATTTGATTACAATAATTACCAGTTGAGATCCTGGAGGATTGCTACGAGCATCTTTTTCGTTGATTTGTGCACATATCTTAGCAAAAGTTTCAAAGAGCATTGTTTGGTTGGCTAAAGCAGAAGGCACGTCTTTGGATTCTCTGGAAATAAAAGGTTTTGATATAAAATGATATACATTTTCGAATAATAACACACTTTAGCTTCCACTGAATTAAGGGCTCGTACACAAAACTGCGATGCGACGCGATGCGAATTCAAACGCAGAAAATTAGAGGGAGCAATGTAGAGGGAGCTCGCAGACTTTTGCGATGCGACGTGGCATCGCAGTTTTGTGTACGAGCCCTAAAAAAGGGCAATTTGACTCGCCATGTGATTTCCTGTAACCACATGATCTGTCTATCACATTGGAATTTCAGAATGGAGTTTACCTCAGATAGCACCATTAGGTTCATGACAATTCAAAATATAGGTACCATGTGCAAAAGCAAATTATGAATCAACTAATTTAGAAACAAAGCTATGACTAATAACAATATCACTGTACTAACTTCTCATCATGGTCTCTAGAAGGTACATCGTCCCTGTGTCGATGGTGGTGGCGACGACGGTCTCGTTCACGGTCACGGTCGCGATCACGTTCCCGATCCCGATCCCGTTCGCGATCACGGTCTCGATCGCGCTCGTCACGGTCACAATAACGGTGATCGTGCGTGACGTACCCATCGCGATCATGGTGCGCGCGCTCCTCGCGTCGTCGACTGTGGCGTTGTCTGGAAATGTTATTTAGACCCCATTATGGGTGAATGATAAAAGATTATGTGAGGACAAGGTTGCTGTGAATTATTTTCCTCTATCACAGTAGTGAGGGTACCTACCAGTAACACGATTCCTACCGGCTTAATAATAGATTAAGGTATTTTTTCCACCAGCTTCCCTTTTGGAAATGTTCACCCTTCGCCACTACTCTACCATAGGCTGGGAGGTTTACCTATTACCCACGGACTTTTGAAAAATTCTCCACTTTCATTCGCTGCACATAGACGCTGTTGTCTACAACAGGCAAATACAATTCAATAACTAAAGAAAATATACACACTTCTTTTTGTCCCTCTTGATGGCTTCTTCTAGAAATGCGTATATAAATGAATCCTGGTCCTGCGGTATGGATTCACAAATGCCATCTCCTTCCTAAATCAAACATAAAATAAATTAGGTCTAGAACTTACTTTCTCGTTCTGTATCTACATTCCTCTAAAATTATCACTTCTCAAAATTATCACCGTTTAAGGCCGACCATATTTAGGCAGGAGTAGGATTGTACATACATAATTACTCACATTGAACTTCAGATTGCAGTTTTCGAAATAATTTTTCGAGTCATATATTCTGAAGAAGAAAGAAGCTCTCATAGGTATTCAATGATATGGGCTTCACAAGCCACCCTAGCAGAAGTCGGGGTAGTGCAGCAACTTCCCGGGGCAAGATGGGGACAAAATGGTTCCCACACCGGAGGGGATCATCTCAAAGCCGGAGTGCGATGGAAATGCCTTATAACCTTACACCACCGTATCTAATTGAGACCCGAGACGGTGTGTGGTTTTAGTTGACTTGAATCCGACACAACCACGGGTGTGCACTTACCGTGGTTGGTACCCATGGGTATTTCTGCCCGAAAAAGAGGTACTTAACAGGAGGGGTCTCTATAAACCAATTCCTGCCGGCTTCCCAATAGGTCGCATGGTGCATGACAAACTAGATCAGGGTAATTTATTTTTCCACAGGGTTACCTGTTGAAAATTTTTACCCTTCGCCACTGGTACTTAAGAATTATAAATACCTCAAGTGGTGAGACGGAGCGCGGTGTAGAAACTAGTCCAGCCTTAAGCGCTAGAGATACTCCATTTCTAAAACATTTTAATATCTTTAGTATGAAAACTAAGACCGACAATACTTTTATCCCGGTAATTGTATTCTCCTGCCTCTTAGAAAATCTATGAAGAGTCAAGTAGAACAAGTAGGAACAGTGGAACACGGCGGAATATTATAACAGAGTTGTCACTCGCATGTTTTGGATCCTATACTCCTTCAAAAGAAGCTCCAGCGACTTTGCCCAGTGCAGTAGCAGCAAGCAAGTGGCTAAGGATTTGATGTTCTGTAGAGTGGCAATTTTATCATCCACAGCCAATGAGACCAACACCCACTTGCCTTACTTTTTATCTTAATCAGTGATGAGTCCAAAAAACACGTTGGCTTCGCTCATCAAAAGTATACCTACGAATCTTACATCAATGTCATGACGAGTCTCCTGTAAGACCTTCGGGGTCTATTCAAGCCAACCTCACCCTCATACTTGTTAATTGACAGACCAAGACTCTGGCGCAGGCTTTCCTCTCAGGGGTTAGATGGCAGTCGCTCCCATAAAAGCTGACTAAACAAAAGAGATCCTTATCGAGCCTATGTTAAGAAACATATACGCACGGAGAGGACCTGTGATGTCTCCGCCGCGAACGCGACAGGCGTTGGTGGTCGTCAGGCGATCGCTGGTGATCAACAGGAGACTGCTCTTGAGACGGACTACTGTCCCTCTCTCTGGTTAATGCAACAAATACATAAAATTTAATGACTATTCAGCTTCTGTCGCGTGCGGGTTCGATCCCCGCTCAGTGCAAATATTTGTACGCATGAATTTGCATTGTTCTGGTCGTGCCTCGGAGAGTACGTTAGCCGTCGGTCCCGGTTGCCATACGAACATCTGTCAGTCGTTACGGGTAGTTGGAGCTCCAAAAAAGTCCAACAACTGGTCTAGCTGAAATACTTCGATATCGCCCAATATCGCCATTTGGTTGTGGAGGTCATATGGCTGTCGCTTTACGGAAAATGTTGAAGTCCAGCCAAATCCGCAGTAAGACTGGTATAGCGGACCCGACTCCCGAGGTGAAGGCTTCGGATGCGGCTGGGATTAACGCTAGGATGAAGAAGGGTAGTTTATCAGGTATTTTCTTCCGAGTAACACCATGGATGAGAAGGAAACATGCTACGGCTACATTTTTATTGTTAATATTTAAGCAAAAATAAAAAGTAATACCTTTTAGGAATGTGGACATCTTGGTGTACACTCTTCGCAGAAGTCAAATCTGGCAAACTTGTTTTTCCTAACGGCATAGGACAGCTTGTTCGAACAGACCCCTGTTGCCATCAATTTTCGTTTATTCTTATGACAAAACTAATTAGGTTAGAGAATACTATCTGTATAATAACCAGGACGGATCTTGTGGAAGGTACAGGTATCCCTAGAGCTACTTACAATGATCTTATAGTCGAAAACTGGTAGATACCTACGGGATACGGCATTTAACTCACACGGGACACCCGTATAGGGCAATGGAACGTACGATTCCCGCAGCATCTGCCTCCTGCTCTGCTCTGGCTCCCCCATGTTGAACAGCAGCCACGCCAGAGCGTTAGCTGTGCATTTAAAACTAGGCTGTTCGCCCACACCTCTAAGCAAGCAACTGTCTGCCATGCACTAATCATTGAGTGTTAGCAAGAGCAAAGTATGACTGCTATACCCTCATTCGGGGGAAGACTGGTGTCTCTCGTTTCACTGCGAGCAATGAAATAGCAGTTAAACTGTCCGATGACAATCACCACCATTCTTGAGCTGCAGTTGTCATACAACGCAATACACATTTTGACATCATAATATATTATGATAATAATATATCTACTGTCATTTTAACTTATGATCACGGCAACAAATGAAGAACTTTGAACTTTGAACTCACAAAGCTATACTTACTATGGCCGAGTCGTCGGTGGCCACCGAGTTGGCGTCATCGAACCCATCCCGCTTCTTCCTCGATCTTTTACGCTGCGACGCCTCAAATACTTTGGTAACTTTCTTACTATCGCACGACTCACACTCCATCGGATGTAATCTAACGGATCTCTGAACATTAGAGACCTACAATCCTACACTAATTTAATCTACTGTTCTCATTACTGTTTTAATTATCAATTTCAATATTTTTAAACTTTAAAAGGAAATAGAAAATTTTATAAATAGGTAACCAAACATGAAGTTGTGTATGTAAAGTCAAATTAAAGAGTTGTCATCGCTCACTTTTGACCTGAGAATGCTTCTTGCTTTTTAACAAAAAAACAGAACAAAACTGTCACATATCTATGTGCCAGGATGATATTGAAATTCTGTGGAGTTCTGTAATGGGCACAGACCACAGAGTGAATATTCCATCGTTTACAACGCACGGGCCCAAACCGCGGTGGACTGCGATCGCGCGAATAGATATTAATTTTTGCAGAAGAACTATATTACGGTAGATGCACTGAGGACGCGTGGACCTGCGATTGTTGAAGTGTGCAGACTTCTAGAAAGACCACATTCGACCACGCCATATCACATGTTTTCGTGTTCTCTAGAATCCACCATACGGTAACTTGGAATACTGAATGAAGAAAATCTTTTGATGCATTAATATCTACATCTACAAAGGCAAAAGGCGACTGGGCGAGAAGAATAATGGCGGTTAGGCTGAAGGGGTAAGTCTATAAAACCATCATTAGGTATGTTCTCTTACATAGCTGCGCTAGAGGGACACAAGCAGGAGCTGCGTGTCAACGGTACGGTATGTGGGACGCGTAACCACACCTAAGGATCAGGTGATGAACTCTCGCATCCGCGGCAGCCCTCATGTTGGTGGTATTGCGGATAAAATGCAGGAGCCGCATTTGGTGCACAGCCTCTGCGACGTGGCATTATTGCATTCGATTGCTACGCAGTACGCAGGTTCGATTTCCGCTCAGTGCAAATATTTGTATGCATGAATATGACTATTTAGGTTGGTCTAAGTATTTTCGTACCTCGGAGAGCACGTTAAGCTGTCAGTCCCAGTTTGATACTCATTACGGGTAGTTGGAGCCCTAAAGAGTCAGACAGCTGGTCTAATTGTAATACTTCGATATCGCCAATGGGTTGTGGAGGTCAGATGGCTTCACGGAAAACATCGAAGTTAAGTCGAGGCGCAGTTAGAGAAAAGCGGTCCCCAGGCTTGGAATGTAACCGTTATTAACGCAAGGAGGACGCCTTAGCTGGGTGCAATTACGGTCTAGGGAGGTGACCAGGCTACGTGGGTAGCCATATCGCTCCACTGGATCCCAGGCAGAAGAACGACATGCATCCAATGATATACAATGATATACAATGATATACCATATCACTATAGGAGGAGGTAGACCCAAAAAGTACTGGTTTGGTATCGGAGAGAATGACATGAGTCCCAATGGTATCACTGCGGTTTCGGACAGTCCATGTTAAGTTTAAGCCTTAAAGCGTATGCTGGATTCTGTGGTGAAGGCACCAGATAAGACCGGTGCTAATGTGAAGATCAGCCTTTTCCTAAGAATATAGACGAAACGACAACCGGTAACAATATAGTCAATATGATGTCGTTAAATATTATCTGAATGAGTGTTTTTCTTTTTGAATATATTGTATGTAATGCTAATCGACTTTGCAGACAACCTCATACCTATAATTTACGTGATGGTATAGGAAAGTCCACAACATTATGGGGCCATTCCTAATAATTTTGATTGTATTAGGTACTTGTTACTAGCTACAGTTACAATTTCCAAAACATTTTTTTTGTGAACTTAAATGCCATGCTTTCAAAGAAATTGCAAAATAAGTATAGATTTGTTTCTGATTGGAATCTCAATCAATTTAGTTTTGATATTAAGAGGTATACAAAATTAAAAAATGCCAATTCATAAAAAAAAATAAAAATTCAGATTCAATTTCAATATATTATAGATTATTGTAATTCACATTAAACTTAATTAAACTTATAGCCCACATAAGCTCCTCTCACACGTTCAACTACGTTTTCTCTTATAGACAAAGGCGCTAAAGGTACTCGGTATAAAATCTCCATCATAAAACCAATAAACAGATTCAAGTCCCATTTTATTATAAAAATCAAAATTACGTGTTATAATACATCTTTTTTTCACAATCGAACAATAGAAATCGATTATAGCACATTGACATTCTTGTTGTAAATAAATCATCATGGACATAAATAACAAAATCGGATCGTACAGCCTAACACTTGAGACACCGCTACAACGAGCTCGGGTCGCGAGGCAGTCAGGAGTCAGCGGCGCGTCCGAGCACCCGTATCACTATATGTACACGTCACGTACCACGTACCGGCAGGTAAGTCTTGTCAGTCGAGTCACTACACAGCACTAGCACAGCACTAGAGCACTAGTCGTCGCGCGCGCCCTGCGAGCAGTGGAACAGCACGTCGGCCAGCTCGTGCGCCACCTTCTGGTCCAGGATCTGCGACATGACGAGCGACAGCAGGCGGCGCTCGTGGCGCCGGATCAGCGGCCGGTTCTCGGCGTGCTCCGCCAGGCGCAGCAGCGTGGCGGCCGCGCGCCGCAGCATGTCCAGCGACGTGCCCATGGCGTCCGGGTTGTCGCGCAGCGCCGCCACGCCGTGCTGGTTGGCCACGCCCAGCGCCGTCTGCTCCGCGCGCTCGATGAACGCCACCAGCTGCGCCACGGCCGGCGCGTGCAGCGCCACGTCGCGCGCCGCCGCGCCGCCCGCGCCCGCCAGGTAGTGCAGCAGGTTCACGGCGAACTCGCGCACCACGGGCCGCTCGGGCCGGCACAGGTCGCGCGCCAGCCCCGCGCACAGCGCCGCCAGCCGCCCGCGCGGCGGCGTGGCCAGCACCAGGTCCACGTTGGCGTCCGTCACGCACAGCTTGCACAGCGCCTCCAGCGCCAGACGGCGCGGCGACAGCGGCGACGCCGCGCCCGCCGCCGCCGGCGCGTCGCCCGCCACGGCGGCCGGGCACACGGCCCAGTGCAGCAGCCCGTCCAGCAGCGGCCGCGCCACGGCCTCGGGCTGCCCCGCCAGCTCCACGCCGCCGGCGATGTTGGCGCAGCACACGAGCGCGTCCTCGCGCAGCTGCGCCAGCGCGTCCCACCACCACTCGGCGCCGCCGCGCAGCGACGAGCAGCAGGCGGACGCGTCGGCGTCGTCGCGCGCCGCGCGCTCGTAGGCGCGCGCGCGGGCGGCGCGCGGCGCGTGCTCGTGGTGCAGCAGCAGCAGCTTGCCGGCCAGCGCCAGGAACGCGCCCGAGCGCGAGAACTCGGCCTCGTTGCCGGGCACGAAGGTCAGCCCGCGCAGGATGTTGGACAGCGCGATGCAGCGGCGCGCCAGCGCGTCGCGCGACTCGTCCACGAGGTTGAGGCTGGGCTCGTCGCGCGTGTAGCACTCGTCCTCGTAGTCCTCGAGGCGCCGCCGCTTGAGCACGCCGGCCGGGTCGCGCACGGCCAGCGCGGGGCGGCGCTCGGGCTCCAGCTCCATGGGCTCGGGCGCAAGGTTGTCGCCGCCGGCGGCGGGCGCGGCGGGCGCGGGCGGCGCGGCGGGCGGCGAGGGCGGCGGCGCGGCGGGCGGCGGCGAGGGCGCGCGCGCGCCGCGCATGACGCGCACGAAGGGCAGGTGCAGGAACTCCCCGCGGAAGCACGGCACGACGTGCGCGGCGCCGCCCGAGTCGCCGCCGAACTGCCAGGGCTCCAGCACGTCCTCCACGCGCGAGTAGTCGTCGCGCGAGTCCTCGGGCGCGAACAGCTCCTCGTCGGGTTTGTACACGACGGGGTGCCGCCGTCGGGTCTCTAGCGTGTAATTTTCACCGGAGAGAACTCGCACCCGGTCGGCGGGGTCGGGCGGCTCGTGGGGTTCCTTCTTCGTTTTTACGGGTTTCACCTCGGGCTCGGGCGTCCTCGGCGGCGCGTACCAGGGCCCCTCCTCGTTCGAGGGCGAGTCGAACACGTCGCTGAGACTCTTGTGGAAGTGTTCCAGCAGCAGGTCGAGCAGGCCCGGCATGTGCTGCAGCCCGAAGTAGCCTATGCAGTTGTCGTCGAAGAGCAGGATGTTGAGGATGTCGAGCGCCCAGCACGTCTCGGCCAGCAGCCCCGACTTGAGCGCCATCATGATGCGCCAGGCGTCCACGGGCGCCACGTCGGCCTTGGTGAGGCGGCGCCGCTTGTCGCCCGACGGCACGGCCGCCTCCACGCACTCGGCGGGGAACGTCAGCTCGCGCTTTAGCTGCCCTGCAGCGTTTAACGTCGGCGCTGAACTCTGCAACGATCACAATTAACTTGAGTATACCTACCACGTTTTAGTAAAACAATAAAATATAGGCGTGAATAAATAATAAATCAACTTACGGGTGAGGGTACCGCAGAAGTGGAATATGTGCCGTCTTGCGTCGGCGGTCGAGGCGCTCCACCCCACGCTGGTGCTCCGCCAGGCTGAAATATAATGAAACCGTTTTAAGAAAATAGTCTCAACATATTTTCACTCCCTATTTAGCGTGGGTAGATCTGAATCTGTTGCAGTGTAAATGCATGTGTCCTTTACTCTCTCTTTTTCTTTCAAAATTACAATTTCTCTCTGGAACTCATTTTCTTTTTTTATGCTATTCGAGCAAGAATGGGAAAGAATAACATAGATGCCCGAAAGGAATCTGCATAAAATTTTGTATTTCTACAAAATGTAAATTACAATCGATCTAAATTCTAAACTTGCAACAGTAGCAAAAATAAGAAACTAATAATTACCGGTGGTTGGTAGGGCGGATGCGACCACTGCGGCTGCGGGGCCCCAGGTTGTGGTCGCCAGGGGGCAGCAGGGGCTGGTTGCGGGGGCGCTCGCGCGTAGGCCCCGCCCCAGGCGCCCCCGAAGCGCGCGGGGGCCGGCGCGCCGGGAGCGGCCCCCGCGCCCGCGCCCGGGCCAGGCCCCGCGCCCACGGCTCCGGCCCCCGCGTACTGACCCTCGCCCTTCGCAAAGTCAGGATGCCGTCGAGGAGCGCCTCCGCTCGGGACCGCGCCCGCTCCTAGCTGCTTACCGCCGCCGTACTGTGGACACGCGCGCGTAACAGGTCAGATTGTGACGTTAACCTGTTAGTACCTCGCTCTCTGTATCACGAAGCGACTCCCCAGAGCTCGCGCGTGGAATTTACAGAGTCAATTTGAACTGTCTGTTTGTCTTTTACTAGATTCATGTACAATCAACAAAGGATATATGGTTGCGCCTTTACATACAATTTTATATGAAAAGGTGCTAAGTATCACCTTCGTCAACTGTACAAAACATATTTACGAAAAAAAGTTCACGAAAAAATTTCATATAAAATTACAACAGACAGATCAAATCGTAACAAGGTTAAATATTACAGAAAGCGACATTTATAGTAACTTTGTTACACTGGCCGTGCACCCAAATGTGTTGACTTAAAGATGAGTCGGAAAAATTCGATCAAATATATCGTGACTGTAGTGGTACGAAACTTTTCTTTGATTTTAATACATACATATTTCTAATACTAGAGGCATGGTCAAATCCAGTTTCTTTTACTGGATTATACGACATTGTCGCTAGGACTTGAAATGAAGCTATACATACACGATACATTCGATCGAGTAGTGTCGTAAATAACAAAGCTACGATACCGTTAACTTACAACTAAGCTTACATGATTTGTGTGAATTGATGCATGCACAATGGATTTAGTGATCAAAATTGTTCATATAAAGCCACCACCACACACTCTAAACCTTAACTTCCATGTTTTGATTATATTTGTTAAATTTTGAAGGAGCTCAGCGAACGATATGTTTATCAGCCGTCACAGTCTCGAGACCGGTGACGGCCACGTCGGAAAAGCCAATTAATCACACCGCAAGCCAAAATTTTGTTAAACAAAAATAGAAGAAAAAATTAACAGTGATAGCTTAAAATTTTGTCAAACGAGTGGTATTATTTGAAATAAAAAAATGAAGCCAAAACCACGAATGAGATTTGCCCCTCGCATCGATAATCGTCTTCCTAGGCTAATACTAGCAACACCACTATTTACTGTTCCATTTACTATATTGAAAAATTACAACGTATTTTTTTATCATTGCAACTCATTTTTCATTATTATTATAAACCTTCAGGACACTTGTAAAATTATTTCAAAACCCCTTAATTCCCACATATTAATAACAAAGGAAACCATAATAGAAAAATATTAAAATTTAAGTATTTTTTTATATAATTACAGCACCCGTGCCATGAAATTTTAAGAAGTCAATAATTGAACAGCTGTCATACTACCAACTGCACAAATAACTTTGTAATCCCGTATAAATATATAGGGTTACAAAGTTACATTTGCGATTGATAGTTTATCAGCCGATCAATTTTTGACCTGTTTTAAGAGTTTATGGTAGATCTGCAGATTGAAGAAAAAGTTTATTTATAGTTGCGGCACGCTATTATAGCCGTTTGACACGACTGGCTTTGCTCGTTCTCTTTTTTGGATTCGAATTTATTTTCTTCTGTGCCAGTCCCGCCATATTTTTCTTTAGTTATTCGTCTTACAGGTCCAATATTATAGAGAAAACGAGCAAAACCAGTCGTGTCAAAACGGTTATCATAGCGTGCGCAACCATAGTGATGAAACGAGCCTACAATATCACGAAAGCTAAACATCGTGGTGATATAGAGATTATCGGCGGGGGGCGCGCGTGACCATATCCGTGCGGTGAGAATGAGCCGGTCGCCAAT
Organism: Eilema depressum; assembly: GCA_914767945.1. Lineage (NCBI taxonomy): Eukaryota > Metazoa > Arthropoda > Insecta > Lepidoptera > Erebidae > Eilema > Eilema depressum. The sequence goes on along the minus strand of OU612033.1, from coordinate 12,240,028 downwards.
ATGGGAAGCGGTGTTGAGTGCGTGGTACAAACGGGGCGTCCGTACGTAGGGTCGCGGGCTGGGCGGCAGCGGCGCCACCAGCTGGCGCGCCAGCTGCGAGGTCAATAAGCTACCCGCGCCCGCCGCGCCGCCCGCTCCTCCCATCTACCGCAAACACACAGCGTCACTCTCCGACCTCTGTCTCTGTCTCTCTCATACTCCGAGCTACGAGCTCCGAGATCTCACTGCGGGCCATGGAACGTACAGTGGCCGACAGCGAGTGATGGACTCCGACTACTGTCATGAGATCTCGTTACTGCACCGCCTAGGTTCGACAACCCTCGAGGGTGGCGTAACGAGTCCTGACCGGCCAGCTCAAGCGAGCATACTTGATCGTGATCGTGGATCCCACAAAAAATTGCACAACTTTGAATTGAGTAAGTCAAAACCCTGTAACACTCCTCAATAGCATGAAGTGTGTTTATCTTTATGTATTTTGTTACTAATCTCAAAAATAAAGTGTGTTTTTTGTAATAACATTTTCGGCAATAACCTTCAAAATATGTTTAATGGGACTGTAAGAAAATACCAGAACTACTTAGGGTGAAGAAACATTATGATACTCCTAAATAGTCACGTTTTCATTACATAATGTGACCCACTGGGATTCAAATTCAATAAAACAGAAGTAACGCACAAATTTTACCTCATGTCTACATATTTATAATTCTATGTTGAATGAAAATGCTAGACAGCGCTATCCAATCCGAACTACTAAAACAGTCTACGAATTGTTTTGTCTTATGTTACGTACACCAAAATGGGATCCACGCGCAGAATCAAATCGACTCACCAGAGAAAGGGCCTAAATACTAGTCGTGTTACATTGCCAGTAGTGTTGGCATTACAAACGTAATAGGCTTATTTGACAAGCCCTAACACATTACGATTACAAAATTTCAAATTAAACTTAACACTAAAACTGTTGATGACACTATATATGTAATTGAACTACGTAATTAAACTTACAACTTGTATTTGAATTGTAAATATCAATTGGAAAAAGTGATAACTTAGAACGGAACTTGACAGACGTTTAAAATTTAAAATGTTTAACTATCCCAGATGGATTCTCATTAGAATGTACGGCCACGAATTTCTAGTCGTATTTTAGATCATGAATTTTCCAATTGGTATTAAATGCTTTAAGATTTGATTGGTATTTGAATTGTAATATTTAAGCACAGTATCACATAATATGAACTAACATAACACTCCTTACATGCTAAACATGCAGGGCTTCAGTTCACTATAATACTCTAGTCGCCTATTTAAGATGTCGGTAAAATGTAGACAAAACATTGGGAGTACCTCATTTACTACAAAGAAACAAACAAGAAAAATATATTGTTTCACATAACATCTAAAATGCTTTGGGAAAAAAGAGCTTATATAAGATTCATGCCACATGTAGTTATGTTTGAGGTAACTTTAAAATACATAAGATATTTTTGATATATAAGCTTTTCATTCATATAGCTTCAGAAAAGTTTCCTCAAACGTATATAACTCGTACATATAATGCTTGCACTTCATTCTCGTCGAGGTTAGGCGAGGCGAGGTTTGACGAAGTTAGGCGAGGCGCGGCGATGTGACGCGAGGGCTCCCAACACACTCTCGTGCTCGCGCTACCTCGCCTAACCTCGACGCGAATGAAGTGCAAGCATAACAAATTACACACGAACATCTATGAGACTGTCAAAATTAGAAAAGAAACATAAAATATAGATGTCATATGTACGAGATCAGGCTGAAACCTAAAGATTTAAGCGCAATGCACATGTAGTTATAACATTTATCAAAATAATACATACAGCACTACCTCTTGCTCAGTAGCACCTAAGATATTGGAGCAAGAGGTAGACTGTTTCCATTTGAGACTTAGAATGGGAATGGAACGGAAAAGCAACTCATTGTTTGCACTTGGCTTCTTTTTTGGGGCATTGTGCGTGTACTTTAGACTTTCCAATGAGACCAAATTATAGCTACATGTGCACCACCTTAAATATATCTATATGACACACGAAACATATCCCTACATGAATGTCAGAAGAAGGATAGTAAACATACCTCGTGCGGCGGCTGCTGCGGCGATATAGGCGGATGCGGCGGATGTTGCTGCGGATGTTGCGGTTGGAGTGGTTGATGTGGCTGGTGCGGCGCGTGCGGTTGGTGCGGCGCGTGCGGCTGGTGCGGTTGGTGCGGCGCGTGCGATGCGTGCGGCGCGTGCGGTGGATGCGGCGCGCGGTAGTACTCGGGGTAGGGTTGCGCGGGAGGCGGCGTGGCGGCGCCGGGCGCTCCGGCCCGGTACGCGCCGCCATAGCCGCCGTATTGGTAATCGCCGCCCGCTCCGCCGCGGTAACCCCTGGAATATGTAATGGATGGATGCAATACGACCACACTTGTTATCATCTTAGTGTTATTCCTGATTGCCTTCAAGTACAAGTTCCTTATTTTTCAAAATAGTGCAACACTGTTACAGCTTTTTGACGTCAAATTCTCCTTAAAAAAACTAAGTTTACCACCGCTTCCTACGCGCTAATGGGGAAGAAACGGCGCAACAAACTCCACTCCTTCGAGGCTTTAACATCGGAACAAGGGATCCGATAATTCAATTCCTTTTGTGATGATGCCCAAGCACGTATACTCCGGAGGAACTCATGAGTGCCTTTGAGAACTATCCGAGTGGCTGCATACTGGGCAAACAAAGTATGACACGATATGCCATCGACTCGACAGAAGAACTCCGTTTGTTTTGGCTTAAAGTAGCGACTGCCCCGCCCTAACATAACAAAAAAGATACTCCCGCCAAAACCTCGTCCGTCATTCCATCATTAGTTAAATAACACGCTACTAATGATTTTGAATATTACACCTTATTTCTTTAAACATAAAATATTGTATAGAATCCAACCCACCTTTCTCCATCAGGGCCATACGGTGGATAAACAGGCCTATTAGGCTGATAAGGTGATCCATATTCGTAGCCGTATCCTTGTTGGTAACCTGCTGATTAAAATAACTCCATTATAGTCATACCGCTGAAATATTCACTACATACAACACTGACGTTTTAGAATACGACATGCATTTAACAAACACATAATAAATTAATTTGAAAAACATGCAAAATACATAATAATAATATTTAATTTTATAAATGCAAAAACTGCATTAAAAGTTTATAGTATTATGCAAAATAAAAAATAAATAGTCGGAACAAGCACACGTAAAATCGGGAAAACATTAAAACATAGTATATTACATTAGGATAGAAAAGCAAAACAAATTCGTCAGAGTAAGTAATGTATTTCTCTATAGCATACAAGTTACTTTTACTATATTAATAACATATTTTAGTTAACTAATGAGAAAACGGATCATTCCTGGTACAAAGGCTGGCCGTCGCCATCCAGTGTGGCAACTCAGTAAGTGTACTGGGCCCTTTTGCACCGGGAGCGATTAGGGGCGGATTGATTAGTACAGGATAACAGAACTGTACCCTGCGTTATATTGACTGGTACAATTAGTAAAATTTATACACTAATCTTTTTCTTCTATTTAAATAAAAATGACACCCCCCAAATGTATGTACGCGTATAACTTCTAAATGTCTGCACCAAATTGCATAATCCTTTTTGTTTTGTGTTCGTTGTTGTGTGGCCAAGGTTTGTATAAAAAAAATGAATAGAAGGTGCAGCGGGATCTGAATTTCACGTGAGTGGAGTTCGCCGGGTCAGCTAGTAATTTATACAATAGACATCATGAGAAAATTTATATTTTTATAACATCAAAAACCAATGTAGTTATTTGGAGTTTTATTTATTGCATGGTTCTTTTCTCAATGACTCCTTTGACCCGTTGTGTGGAAGCTGGCAGTAAATGTTAATAGTAAAGCATATATTTCATATTTAGATATATGTAAAATTGTCTTCGTTTTTCTAATGCTATTCACGATACATTGCAATATGATTGTGTTATGTATATTAATTGATGAGTTAAATTTACAACTAATCAACTGAAAATAAAATTTAAAGTTGTCACAAAAGTGTGATAACTTCACCCTTTAAATAATGCATTTAAATCAAACATGCAGGTAAACTGAATAGAATATTTATTAACAAATGACATTGTTAGTAGACATAACGAACTCTGACGAAGGAACAAGCGTTAATACACGTGACATGACAGGTATGAGGAGATGTGCACAGTGTTAAGTACCTGGGGGTCTCCTGGGCCCCGGCGGCTCGTCGAACGGGTTGGAGGCGGCGAGGTTGTCCCCGCCAGGCCCGCCGCCTACAACCACACGTCTTTGTACCCAAACGTACCCGAGAGGAAAACTAACCACCACACACAAAGGCTCATTTACGTGACTAAGATCTCTTCATGCAAGTTATACCGCCGACGGCTTATACATTGCAAATAAATTGGGACGTACAGGTGTACAAATATATTTATTCTTTATGAATAAATTTCTTGGGACCGAAACCCTGAAGTGCCACTGTGTCTAGATAAGTATGTGAGGGTCGTGGCATCAATGAATAGTAATTCATAAACAGGCAGACAATTCATATGAAAGAGTCTGAATTGTTTTTACATTAGACACCCTTTTCTCCCTGTTTTAAATACGATCTGACCGTTTGTGTTTATAAACTATAGCTTCGGTTTTAACAACTCTAGAAAGATGTCAAATCACTGTATCAAAATGTAACCATGGGATAGAGTTTGACTAACCCCAAAAATACACATTCGACTAGAGCTCACCCCGAAAAGATACAATCGACTAAAGCTCGCCCCGATCTTGTACTCAAAATGAGCCTTTATGGTGGTCAAAACAATAGTACATATTCCAGAGTAATATAGTCACACAGTATTTACAGTGAAAAACACATGTCAAATGAAGGGCATGTTAAATTCCTCACAGATACGACAGTTAGGGTTAGTGGTAAGCGTAGTATTATGAGCCGAATGATTTGTTAGGTGTGTCACCACTCGAAAACATTAGATAGTTAGTTCGATTGCACAAATAAAGAAAACAAGCACCAAGTGCTGTCCTGCTCGCACCCGAAGGTGACAGATTGTGACGTAACTTTTAACATTAGTGCACACTCGTTTTCAAATAAAACTATCGAGCTCATTTACAGCAGATAGAACTAGATGGTAGTCAGTGTAATCACAATCGCTCGGTTAATACTGTCGAGATAAATATCGATAATTTTATAGTGTTTGAATCGATTTCAGTAGCTAATCGATAGTATACAATAAATCAAAACAGTGCGCGAACATGTGCTTAGTCACGCGGTGCCACTACAGTCGGAGCTAGCGACTGTCTATTCACGTTAGTGTTGCCAGATTTCCTCTTGAAAAATGTTACAAATTATTTTTATTTCTCTGTAAATAGTTTGTTTTAATATTTCTTTTTAAACTTTATCAATCTGGTAACGCTATTCCACACTATAGCATTAGAACAATCGAAGCGACATACAATGAATCGTCATAGCAGCCATCAGTCGTTTCATATGTTAGTGAATATAACGTACCTTGCGAATGATTGGGCTGTGGTGGGTATCCCGTGTACTGGCCGCCATAGCCGTCCATAGGGGCACCACTGCCACTACTACCGCCGCCCACTGGGAATGATTCTTGAGAATTTGATGAACCTGTGTAAAATAGTACATGTATCACTTATAGATTCTTATCATAAATGAAAAAGACGGAATAGATGGATTTTTGTTGACCACAGGCTCCAATTGGAAAATCGTGTTGAGGATTATAATGTATGTAAACTTTTAAGAGGTGTTATTAGGCCATATTCTTCCTTGTAAGATTCTTATGTTTCAGTCCAGTTAGGTAATGTCAACACTATTCTGGCTATTTTACTTGATTTCAACTTAATAATCTGTACCAATGCAAATGTTTTTCTATATACGCTAAGGCCCGTATTCTAGGACACTCAGTCCTGAATCTCGCTTTATCTAAAGACAGGTTCCCTATACCATCTGTCCGCAGATAAATCGAGATTCAGAACTGAGTACCATTCTAGACTAAGGGCCTAACTCTAGGAACAAGTTGAGTGTGAGCTCACCTGGACTGGACGTACTGTTAGATTTGCCACCCTTCTTCTTGGTTGATGCTTCAACTTGGTTGATGATCGGTTGAGGGTCGATGCCACCGCGGTCGAAGTGGCACTCGTACGCTAACAGATTCTTTGTATAATGCTTGCGTAGCGTGTAGGCGGCAGACGACGATGCGCCGATGCCTAGGAGCCCCGCAATGTCCTTCCACGTTTTATTCTTCGTCACCTACGAATATTTTCAATATTAAGTACGACGCAGAGCGAAGCGTTTAACTTTGCAGTTTTAAAGTAAACAAATGAACACGAGACGACAGTTAACTAGAACATAAAGTGTGAAGGTTTAGTGCATAGTGGAAAAGGCGATAACTCGCGCGTGTTAACGAGTGGAAACCTGACCATGTCGGCGATTCTTCGACGCGGACGCAGAGATTTGCGAACGTTGACGCGAGCGTGCGGCGGTGGCGGCGAGTGGCGGCGGACTGAGCGAGCGGCCAGCGCCGGACTCGCACAACCATTCAATGATAAAAATTTATTAACTATCGTTAAAGGCCCAGCGGGTTTATGGCGCCTATTCACATAAAGCGCGCGGTACATGCACTAACATAAATCCTGGCCGAAGTCTATTAGTCTCAGTTGCACCGAGCGCTGCGTCGTTTTACTAGCACCGCTAAAGTGATACTCGAGAATACGAATGTTTACAAATGTTAACGTTTAAAACTGTAAAACCCGATTGAATTACACACACCGTACGTCCTCTATACATTTATTTGCTTGACTTTTACTGCGGTTAGCAAAATAGAATGCAATTTGTAGTATAGACGTAAAATTTATGATTATGGCGAGTTTGAATAATAGAGGAAGAGCAATGGGTAAGGCGACCCGGCGAGCACTGAGACGTGTACCGACGTTGCACTGTTCGTGCTAGTACAACGTATGCAAATATCATTTTTGCTAGCAGTGGGATATACTATTACAATCAGTTTACAAGTAAATGGCTTAGTATAACATGTGCAATGTGCATTGAAGTGATTAAGTTTTAATACGCGATGAATAACTGTGCGGTGTTTCAAATAAGACAGAATCAAATAAATTGGAGTATGGATTTCCGATATCTAACAGTAAGTATAATTACTATTGAATATAAAATATTTATTACAGAGCACTATGGCCAATCCCCGGAAACACAATAAACACTAAATTTATCTATGAATTCTGACCAAACGTCATAACACGCGCGAGTCACTAGACGCTTTAACAAATAACATAGAAGACAAAGATAGAATGTTTTATTTAACGTATTACTTCACACAATTTATTTATTTATTCAACTCTCTATTGTAAAACACAAACCATAATAAAGATATGTTTTATATAGGTAGGTAGTGATTATACTAGAAGTACAATATTTTCTCCTTTACATGATTCTTACATACATTTACTACCCTGTGTCAGTAAGTCTTACCTTTACCTAGCAACATAAGATTGCAGTCTATCTAATACAAAGGAAGCAAGCGTATCAATATACAAGTATATCTCCCCTCCATCTATACTATTATATAATTGTAAAGTGGTCGTGTCTGTACATTGGAGATATTTAAAAAAAAATACTTGGGTTATGTTATGTTAACGATACTGAACACGAAAATATTTTTTTTTAATTTCCTGTCTGTTTGTCTGTTTGTCTGTTTGTCCGCGATGGACGCAAAAACTACTGGACGGATTTTGATGCGGTTTTTTTTGTTAGAAAGGGCTTGTTCAGACTTAAAATCTTACGTTTGTTTCATCCCAATCGGTTGAGTAGAACCGGAGTTGTGAACAATTATGATAATAAACGGAAAATGACCCGATAGACAGATGGCGCTTTTTATTATTATTGATCAATTTTTATAGCTTATTATATCCGAGCAAGTATGTAAATTTAAAGACTTTATTTTTACATACACAATTGTCTAAACAAATACGTTTTTAATCTTGAAATTAAAATTTGAACTTTAATGATTTAGTTACAGAATCATAACTAGATGGCGTTCTCGCGTTTAAATTCAAGCTATCGTTTGGTTTCAAACTCCCGATATACCCGAACCGGTATTTTACTCTTCTTTTTTTTAAATTCTAATTTGTCAATTTGTGAAGTAGATGTCGGTACTGTTTTATGATTCGTCACAAAATCGTTTCTCACAGAAGACAGATTAGAGGCAGAGCGTGGCGAAGGATATAGTGGAGTAGACAAGACAAGAGACACAACGGGGAAAGGGAGAGGTTGGTGGAAGGGCAAAGGTGTTGGGCTTAGGTGACAGACAATCACACGGCCCACCTGATGGAAAGTGGTTACTGTGGCCTATGGACGTATGCAACACCAGGGGCATCATACTCGCCCTTCTTGAAGTACCCCATACTATAGTCGTGAGTCGAACTGTAGTAGTGAGGTTGCAAACAAGCACACGACCCTCCTGATGGTAAGTGGTTACCGTAGCTTATAGGCGAGTGCAACACCCGGGGATTCACAGTCGTGCTGTCTACCCTGTAAGAACAGAGAGATTCTGTGCCGTCAGCTCAAAAGATAAGTAGGACAAAGCCTTTGGTTTTCCCACTGACAGCGCAAAACCTCTCCCGTGAGCTCTGGCTACACCAGCGGAAACACAACACGAGGTTATTAAGCCGCGGTCTTCTGTAGGGCGGAGAGGTATACTGTCGTGTACCTAACTTCTCGAGTCGAATAGAGAGGCGAGTACAGTGTCTAATCAGCGTTCAACGCTCAACTCTCAGCACTAAAATTAACAACACCACGCGATAAACGACATCCACGCGGGCGGAGCCGCGGGCAACAGCTAGTCCTAAATAAATGTACCATAAATGAATGTGGGACCACCCTAGGAAATAATACAAACGTCATAAAGATTTATCTAAAATAAGTTGAACATGTTGACTTCTAAACTTTTTCACCCAGTCTGTCCAGGATGCCATACGAACATCTATGGCAGTCATTACGGGTGCCCAAAAAGTTAGACTGGAAAAGACGAACCCCAGAGTCAGGTGTAAGGACAGGGGGTGAAAGCTTCGGATACGACTAGGATTAACACCTAGATTTAGAATGAAGATGATATAATTTATGTATATCGTGAAATAAAAAAAACGCCAATTGAAATTAACGCGATTATGATATCGGCATATTTCAATAACCTGATCAAAACCACTAAAGGTCTGCACCTGGACCTATAATAAAGTTGAATATAGTAACAATAATCGTATATTTACCTCAACAAAGCCACCACGGTCGCGTACCAATAGATACAGCCTGTACAAATCCAGTGGTTGCTTCGATATAGTGGGGCAGGCGGCGATGGGCGTCCGCCTCTCCTCCATGAACGCGAGCAGACGTTCCACCCAGCCGCGACGCTCGGGCGCGTCGTCCATCTCGTACAGCTTGCCCAACGAGTCCGACTTCTGGCACAGACATATCCCATCACACACCCGAATCAAGTCGGCTATAGACGTTCACCGTGTGACATTTACATTCATATCATACACGTTTTTATCTACCTTTACTAGGCGTTAATCATAAATGGATATTGATGTATATTGAAAGCGAGATCTAAGGCATGCGCGTTTAAGCAAATTTGTGTTATCTTTATTCACGTGATGTTTCTTATAAATAAATGATTTATTCATAAGAAATGTCCAGTCGATATTTTGTCGAAACAGTAATCTATTTTTACGGTAAAGCATGCTCGTATCGCCCACTGAAGTGCTTCTCGCAACAACAGGTCTGATGTGGGAGACACTATTATAGTTTCAGTAGGTTCAACTCTGATATAGCCACAGCGTCTTGCCCACCAGAGGCTTATGACTTGGCTTACTATATTTTACTTATAAGCTAGATGTAGGATATCAATATCTTAATTTCAATGATATTTTTCAAGATGTTTCAGCGATGTTATGGTAAAACAAATATTCTTATAGCGTTGTAATCAAGCTCTCAATATAAATGCCTGTTCTTTCTAACATGAAAGATGCAAGAATATGTAAATGTCACATAGCTATATCGTCACAAGCCAAATCTTTTCTTATATTAGAAAACTAAGCACTCGTTTCTATGCCGATATACTTCTGACAAAAAAAAATAGAAACATAAATATAAATAATATGCCAAAACCGGTGCTTAGTTTTGAATTTACTGCTAGCGTAATATCTATGAGTATAGGTAGATATTGTATGTGATGTGAGCTATTTTCACGTCTATAGTACAAGCGTTTAGACTGATAGTGTTGTGCGTTACCGGGCCTGACGAAGACTCTCCTATTCGTCGCCTTGAATTTTCAGCCTAGAATAAAAATTTCCACTAATATAGTAAATCTGTATTGTTCCATATCCAAACTACTTTCGTCAGCCCCGTTCCTTTTGAAAAAACTCCTTACGAAAATATAAAAAAAAGGAAATTAAAAAAATGTATAACGAAGAATTTAAAAAAATGTATAATTTTTTAAATATTTGAAATAAGGAGTTTTTACGAAATTGCATTCCAATACAAACCCTTTTCAATAAACTACACAATACAAGCTCGTACATAGTTTATGAAACGGGGACTTCGAGTATTTTCATGCAATCAATGCACAGTGCAGATAAAATTTTGTTACAAACAGGCATCAAATATTATCATGCTGTATACAAACAATGCTAGGATACACATTTTGAATAATATTTCATATACATCCAATATGAGAGACCGCTAGATAGGTAAATAATTAAATAATTAACCTGAAAACCTTTATTTTTCACTACAAAACATTTCATAAAATGAATCACATTCTTTAGACGAAGTTGCAAAGTTTATAAATTGTTTCTCGAAAGCATTTCCACAACCATAACGATAACAAATGTAGCGAAAGCAAAAAAAATAGGAGTGAATAACTAAAAGTTCTCAAGCTTAAAGCTAAAAGTTTGTGTTGGAAGTTGTATCTTTATGAAAACAAATATGTGCACAGATGCGTTCCAATTATTATGCATTAAAAGGCAATGCATTTTGTATTATGCAGATAAAGTTCGACTAACATGCAATTTGTAACACGTTATTTAGGGAAAATATTAATCATATCGAGCACTACACATGCTTATGATCTTTAACTTGATATAAACCTTTGATCTGTAGGACTCCGGCGGTATGTGACTGTTAAATACCTGAAATACATGATAAAATGCAATGCCTCCCTTTCGCTCACACACACAGAATGTAAAGTGAAAAAAAAATCAAGACAATCGAAATGGATGAGGTAAACCTATTTATAAATTTAAATTGCCCGTGGTTCAGGCATTTAATTAAATCGGAAAAAGTTAAATGCACGGGCGTCGCTCACACAAACTAATAGTGAATTAAAACAGTTCTTAGAGAAACAATACAAATACTTCATGGGTTTTGTATGCTCGACACCCGTGACAAGTGGTTCGTTATGGATTTCCACATAAATGCGATATTTGAAAAATAAAATTGTTACGTTGGAAAAAGATGTTTGATTTATAAATGAAACTGCAACTACATGTTTTACTCGTCAATATTTTGTTCTCGTAGCGGTCAGTGATGAAATGATAAGCACGTTAGTTGAGGTTAAGATAACTATGTACATTTACCGAACATATTATTCATACAGCTATCAAAATATAAGTGAGACGGCTAAGAGAACAGTATGGTACAAGTATCCGCTGTATCCAGCACACTAAACGGTACACAAGTAGTACAGGCCACCATCTTCTGCCTTTGAAGGTGGTAGATGGTAGACTGCACTATAGATTAGGTACTCTTCGAGTAGGGATACTAACTACATACGAAATAAATGTAAATACACTAAGCATTTATTATTTTTATCTTAAAGTTGTTTGTGTCAGTGTGTGATGTGTTAAGAAACATCTTTGTTCAGCAGTGGTGGATCAGCAGTGACAGAAAAACTTAAATCAATTGAGATTTTAAGACAAAAAGTGTGCAAAATAAGTACTATGTATAATTGGGGATAATTTGTATCTTTTTAGATAATTATTCAGTGTGTTATTTTCTGAAGTTTACGCGAATATCACTCATTGAAATAAAACCACTTTTTAACGGATTCTATCGCTATTTATTTGTTATTATTGACTTTTCGGCTACTCCAGCAGCCATGGTCGCGGGTTGACTAGAGATAGTAGTTGTCACATAGTTAGAAGTATGAATTTTCTCAAAGTATCCGAATCACGATGAATTGTTGGTATCACTTTATACGCACAATGAGCTAGCTGTGTCGTTAAGTCTTCCGTTAAAAAGTGGTTTTATTTCAATAAATGTTTCAGTGTGTATCTGTGTAAAATTTTGTGAAATTGGTGTTCTTTGGAATGTACTTACTTAGGCTCGTATTCTAGAATGACGCTCAACTCAAACTCGATTCAGCTGAGGCAAGATTGTATGCACAGATTCCTCAGATTTGACAGGCTGTCAGGTAGATTGTATATAGTTCTATAGAATCTATAGTCTATACAATCTGTCCTCAGGTAAATCGAGATTCAGCTGAGTGGCATTCTAGAATACGGGCCTTAGTGTGGTGGATATTGGAATCAGTGGGGTGAGCACGAATAACTATTGTAATCGTATCGTAAACGTAACGAGAGCACGGAGCGTTGCGATTGGCCGCCTGCCTGAAGCCTGCCAATCGCAATGGTCCGTGCTGTCGTTGCGTTCACGATACGATTACGATAGTTGTTCGTGGTCACCCCACGGGTGGAGTGTGGTGTGTCATGCGTCGACGAGACTCACGGGACTAGAGGGCGGGCGCGGCCACGACGAGGGCGACGCGTCATAGTCGTCGTGTAGCGACGAGTGCGAGCCGGCACCGGGGGAAGGCGAAGGCGCCGCACTACCGGGCCCGTAGTCCTTGCGACCGCCCTTGCTCGAGCTCGAGCCGCCGCCACACGCTTCTTCACCGGATGCTGCAACAATACAGCACGAAATTGATTGAGTTGCGCGGACAATGTATATGGAACATTGTTTTATAAATAACTGTGTTATAGCAGTTGGGTATAGTACTTCGCATTTGGGGCTGTGTTTTTAACTTCACTAATCTAAGACTAACCTAGTTCTAACAATACCAAAAATTGGATTGGTAATCTTTCATAATCAATAACTAATGACAATCTAGTTGAAATTCCTCAGAGACTGTTGACATGTTTAAAGCTATTTTGGGAAGATATTTTGTTGAGATGACTGTAACTAGACGAGGGTCTTGTGTTAAAACCCAATAAGAGTCATATTGGGTAGCTATATGAAACTTATTAGGTTTTAGACCCTCGTAGAGATGAATGGAAATAGCACACACATGTTGCGCCGACCCCAAATAAACTTGGGATAAGGGCAGGAGAATAGTGATGATGATAAGGTAAAACAATGATACACACCTGCCGAGGCGTTACTAAGCGTACTCTGCTGACTTCCCTCGTCTAAGGGCGCCCCATCAGGGCCTGTGGTGACGAGTGCCGTCGCCGGCGCGGCAGGCCCGTTATCATGCGGTTCTGCCGGCGCCGTCGGCGGGGGCATCGCACCTTCGGGCGCACCGGGCCCACCCGGCCCGCCCGGGCCTGGCGGACCCATGTGTCGGGGTTGTTGCTGTAAAATCGAACATACAAAATTAAAGCAAGTGTAAGCTTGTAAGATAACACCATGTTATAAGAACTTTCATTGATGTAGAGTAAGATGCGATCAAGTGTTTGAACGGAATCGTTTCTATCAATGACTGTAGTAACGTATTTTCTAACATGACGTCCAATTCTTGAAGTTTAAAGATATGATTCTGACGGCGACCGCATACAGCGTACCCATTACTTGTTAAACTCCGATACGGATAAAGAGGACCATTGAGAAGCCGCAATGAATTACGCGCATCTGCTGCGCCGGCAGTTGTCGTATGCGGTCGGCTACAGAATAATACCTTAACAGTCTCAAAAACTCTCTTTTTTATACAAAGTGCAGGCAATGTGCATCGTAAGCAAGCTCATACAATTTACAAACTAATGAAAGTCAGAAAGGAACATGTAACATAAAATATTAGTGAAGCGGTATACCTTTAGCGGCGCGTAGTGCTGCGGTGGATGAGGCGGTGGCGGCGGCCGATAGCCGTATGGGTATGGATGGTGATTCCTCGGCGGGTAGCCGTAGGGCTGCGGCGGCGGTGGGTAGTGCGGCGCCTTGTACGCGGGGTGGTGCGCGTAGGGCTGCGCCACCATGGCGCCGGGCGGCGGGCCAGCTCCGGGGTTCGGCGCCCCGGGCGCCCCGCCCGCGCCGGGACGCGCCGTCGGCCCGCTGCCGTCCGATAGAGACGACGACGTTCGCGGCGGCATCGCTACGTTCTGCGTGCCTGTAACAGACAAATAAGAAGGTTATAGATTACAATGGTTGATGACTTGTATCACCAATAAGAGAAAGAGGATGTTTTACGATTTTGTGATCAAAACTACATAATAGAGAACAATATCCATCGGTCCATCATACATACATACATACAATCACGCATTTATCCCCGGAGGATTAGGCAGAGGTGAATTAACACCCACATTTCACCAATCACTGTATTAGGTCCCACGTAATAGGGGGTGGGTCTATTGTCGTTTTCCGGGCAATATTATTGACTCGAGTCATGTATAGGCTGATTCTGGACTTTATATATCTGTCTGATGTTAAACAGCCCTATCTCTTAGTCGCCTTGTCGATCATAACAACAGATAATTACCTATCATAAACGCAAAACTATTTATCATTTTTTCAACGCATATTCAAAATACAATTTGAAACTAACCACAATATTGCACAACGTAAACGGTAGATAGATGTTACATGTATCAATTAGATCGTACACGAGAGTGCAAGCGACAAACACCGGGGTGTAGCGGTCCTGTGATCGATCGTGGTGGCCTGCGGGCTTGTACACACAATTTGAATAATACAGATAACGAGGGCTCGCCTAAGCCGGCCGATCACCAACCGAGGGCGGAGAGACACATCCAATCACTTTCGTTTTCAGTCGGCACGTGAGCAGCATGCGCCGCTAGCCTGCGAATTCTTGCTGCACTTTATTGCATCCGTATATGTGCATACGACATGCACGCAACGCATTGACCGAGGCCGAGATACGAGCGGCAGTGATTTGCGACGACGAAAGTGGTATTGCAGCTTTTATGTAGGTCGATTTGAACTCGGTTATGTTAGTGTTACGTGAGAGAGACTGGTTGTTACACAGTTAATGCTCACTGCAATTATGTCGGTGACGAAAATTCTGCGATTGCCGCGGTATAAAGTTTTCTATCGCTCGGCGTACGCCCTTTAGAATGCTTTAGTTCGAATAAATAAAGATTACCACGTGCGAGGGTCGTCACTTTAATCTCATCAGTGGCTATTATCGGGCCATTATATTGTGTCGGTGGATCAGACGACCGGCAGACAGCGAGGCGCCGGTGAATCATAGATAACAACGTTGTGCCATACGCGCCCACCTATATATCTATTTGTTTACGGCGACCTTTAATGAGTGTAGCGCCACGGTAATGGGGTCGTCCCGGCTCGACTCACATCCGACCAATGTCTCGTAAAAATAGCACACGTCCCAATGTTGATGGATCTTTAAATAAAGAATGTCCGTTATTCATGTTCCAAATATTAACTTTAAAAATAATTGTGTACTAAGTATAAGAGATATTGTTGAATAATATGAAGAGGAAGAACACTAAACATGAAACTTGCCGAATCTGTAATTTGTTTAATTTAAATAAAAATGTTAATCTACCCTTCTAACTTTATCGTCCCCGGTGGCACAAGGATTCGTGTTGAAATCTTTGGAAACCCTTAAAAGTCCTTACCCTCCAGAGGACACTTAGATGTACAGAAAACTCTCGGTGTCGTCTCAAGGGCAAGGCTGTGTTGCCTCTTACACTACTACGATGTAAACATTGAACTTGCAATCTGAGGAGTGCATGCTTTCTTTATTATGCCCTCCAAAGCTCACACACATGACCCAATCACGTCATTCATACAGAACAAAGAGTATATACCTACCCTGGAAATAATAAAACTGTTTTGAATTACGCTTTACTGTGATTCTATCAAATATATCAATGCATTTTCTTTCTTTCTATATCAATGCACTTTAATTACTATCTTACGTATAAATAGCTTTCATGAACCATTATGACATTGTGTTTTACAATAGTTCTATTCTGTTATAGTTTCTGTCACTACCTTATTTGTATCTGTATCTGCAGAAGTCTGATGCAGGCAGTTTTAATAAATGTAAACATAAAGGTATAGTTACAGTACATTCGTAACAGACAAAGTCTTTCAAGAACAAATAGCTGATTTCTTGAGAACTGTGCAGCACATTTAGCGACTCTGAACAGCCGTTAAATGTGCTGACACATAATGTGCATAGTACAAATAGCACAATATGTAATTGATAAACCTCGGTCTCCAATGCAATATTATTATCTTTTCAATGGGTATTAATTGCAGTGCAGCGCAAGTTAGTCGAAGTAGTACTGGATTTTAACAACGACTGGCCCTTTATATATTTTATCATGACTTACTTTTAGAAAATTCTCTCCCTTATTCAATAAATGCTGGTAATTTCCATACATTACAAAATTCCTATATATCTAAACCCTGCTTTTCTTAAATTTTTCTGTATGGCAAACAAATTGGACATTGATATGGACAATTCTGCCAATGTCAGACGTGCGAAACGCACCTTCGACGAAAGGGTATCTGTATATACAGTAGTGACATTATACTTGTCAATAGTAAATAAGTGTCTGAGCAGAACGTTATTGAGCAACAGCGTCGAGTTGTCAGTGCATAACCAGCTCTGTCAAGGCCAGGCCCGTCACCACGCGGTGTCGAGGTGGCCGCCGACGTGCGTAACGCACCGCAGTTGAGGTCTTTACTTTCCCATTCGACAATAATAACGAACGACTGCAAGGTCTTTCAATGAAATACCGTCAACTTTAAATAACTGGGATTTAAGGACCCATAGAAATTGTCATATTACATATTTGTTCATGAATGAAATGTGTGAATTGAAAATGTGAAAGCCTAAGATCTTAGGGGCCAACCTCACCTGCTAGCTGGTGCCCATAAAGACAGGCTGACAAGGTTTTGGCGACGCTGTCATTTTAAGGTATGGCAGATCAGGCGATCACGAGGCAGTGGCTCTCACAAGTGTTTGTAATTGACCGAACTATTCCAGTTTAAAACTTTAAGATTTGGCTATTGTCGCCGGCTTTTGGTTTAAATTTCTCATGTTCCCTCCGATGCAGCCTAGATCAGCACTAGTAATATACTGATTACTGTAATTCATTGTTCTCTCACGCCCCATAAATCACAATGACACGACTATGTGCCGGGTCCACGTACTTAACAGAAAATACCAAATATTTTCTCGCTGTGAAGACAAACAAAGATACACGTAAGAGAAGTGTTAATTCAAGTAAATGGTCAATGTCACTAAAACATTTTTAGGCTCCAAGCCCTAACACAAGTTAGCACTTATTTAAGGTTGTATTCTTCCCAAAATCTCAAATGTACACTTCGTTTTAATACGTTTTTGATGGAAACCATTACGGGTGCTACAACATTTTATTTTTCCCTGGAGCCTGCCTATTGCAAATTGTAATGCTCAGTATTTACCCAGTTACAGATTGATTAGACCACTAGAACCACCTGCGCAAATGAGTAAACTGTAGCGTATGACAGAAGAAAAGATCTTGAGGTCCGTCCATATTTTATGTATGGATGGAATATTTATTACACAATCACGATACAACGGCTCAATAGATCCGAATGAAATTTGGAACGGATAATTGTGCTACTTTTCATCCCGGGAATAGATTCATGTTTTCTATAAAGCGGGCAACCGCACATAAAATCAATAAATGAAATTACACCGCAAAAAGTCAAGGAACTCGTGTTATCAATGATGAACTAATGTTATGATTTTGCAATACGATGACGCAAATCATACGGTGCAAAAGGTATATTATGCCCAGACTAGGGAAATAAATCCGTAACACTGAATGAAATAGGTATGTATATTCATTGATGATTCATACATGTGATGGTACAGGATATAGAGTTTTGTGAGTAGGTAGTCAACGTGATTCACACGAAAACAAATTAACTTTGATACAATTCTTTCCATTCAACCTCAACCGATATAAGTAGACAGGGCAGTGAGAATCGATTTCGCAAAACCTCGCAAAACCTGCGCCTTCATACTCCCATGAAAAATAATCATACAACATGCATGTGCTTACTGGTTACTACCAAATTTATAGTTTGGGGGCCCAAGATCCGTTCTCTTACTCCTCCTTCCCTCTCGGATTGGTCTTTCTGCTGTCTGACCTCTTCAACCCCGTAAGGAAAACCTACGCCAGAGCCTAGGACCTCATTTTAAAGATATGATTCCGTAGCCGACCGCATACGACAACTGCCGACGCACGCAGCACATGCGCGTAGTTCATTGCGGCTTCTCAATGGTCTCCTTTATCCGTATCGGAGTTTGACAAGTAATGGGGACGCTGTATGTGCTGCATGCGTCGGCAGTTGTCGCATGCGGTCGGTTCGGAATCATACCTTAAGGCCTAGTCGCAACATAGTTACTTTCGTATTTGTAATATTTGCATAACTTATTATTCTAACATATATTTTATAATCACTTGCTTTAGCGAAGAGAACGTAAGCTTTCCTATTTCCGGACACATTCATAAACCAGATCTGTCAGGGATAATTTATAAGTTGTGTATGTTAGATGGTCATCTACGAATTAACATAATTAATATTCGGGTAGGATACGAATAAGTGTGTCATAGATATTAAACACCTGAATTAACACGATATTTACGGTTATTAGAATGACGAAAACGGAACATTAAGTACTGTTTCCGATATTATATGTATCTAAATAAAGTATGCTCGTATATTCAATGGGATTGATCACGTAAAACTGTACTGTGGGTCTAAAAAGTCACATTAAGCGATTCCGCTAAAAACGAGACTTTATTAATTCCCAGTAGATCTCAATAGATTCCTATAAAATTCGTATAATGTAGGGTTGCCATAAGTGTGAGGACTCAAGACAGGGACATTTTGAAGAAAAATGATAATTCGTATTTTTTTAATTTGACAAATACTTTTCAATTCAAAAACTCAAACTGCATTTTATTAGGTTTATAAGAAACTCGAACGATTTTTTAAAGAAACGCACTAATCAGGAACCTATTTGAGATATGAGACCTGGTCAGGTAAAACCAAGTAACCATTGAAAAGACTTCAACGATTAATCACGTTCACGATCAAGTACAACAAAAAAGCTGATAGCATAATTTAAAGACATGTATAAATGATCAATGCACTCAGTCCAATAATGTAGGTAACAAATAATATTGTGAGACTGAAGAACAAGCAAGAAGTATAAACAGAACGGAGACAATAGTGTTAACAAGAGCGGCCTAGTTGAGACAAACAGTGGCGGCGACAGGGCGACGCGGCTATTTGCCGACCCATTTAAACTGATCACTGCTAACACGACGAGAGTCGCACATACGAATTGATATATGGCTGTGGTGAAGGGTCTATATATAACATGAGCCCTGACTGCTTATTGCGCCTCATAAAGTAACATTTTTTATGATGTTGGACTCCTCAATGTAACTTCATTCGGCCTGGTAAACTTAGCGAAATCTTAAAAACGGTGGCCACTATTATAGATGTCATCAATGCTAGAATGGTCGTCAGTTTAAAGAAATCGTTAGTTATTTTCATACTAAAACAAACTACGTTTTTTATTATCAATGTAGTGTTAGGTCTCTCACTGTACCTGTATTTTTGGTCCTTCGAATCGGATCTGCGTTTGATCTACAACCCACATGACAAAATTATTGGAATAATAAGCTAAGTAGATAAAATCTTAATCTGCCGTCAAATAAATAAAAACCAATAAGAAAATAATAACGTACTTTAAATCTTGTTCACCAATTTCATACGTTTGGTCGAATAAATTACATTTATTCAATATCGAGAGCCGAAGCAAATTGTCACAATGAGTACAACAAATAAAACAAATCAAATGAAACCTTTACAAGTGTTTCATTGACAAATTAAATCTCGTTTTCCTTTTCAATCTTATAACAATCTCGAAGTGGGACGCAGACAGGGCGGTTGTTAGGATTGTGAGGTAAGTAGGTACATCTGGTTATGGGAGGCGGGGTGGTAGGTGGGCTCACTTGTACATTTAGTAAATGCGTATACTATAGCGTAAACCAAGTCTGACCGAGGTTGAAAGAATGTCCGCACCATTAGCTAAGGGGGCAGACGGAACGGGGTGAATGGGCTGTCGAACCCTCCGACCTTGACTCGCCGAGATTTATCACTTTTCCGGGGTAATCTGAATACAATTAGGCGATGGGCAGCCAACGGGAGGGACCGCACGCAACAGGTTCTCTGTTACATGAGCCCATATTCTTTTACAAGATTTTTGTGAGGCCTTCCATTACTCGAAAGCGTTTGGGACCGATTGACTCAGCCTGCGGACTGAATTACTAATACAGTCAGATGTCCGAAACATGCGATATCACACTCAGTTTGGTGTTGAGAAGTTACTGCGAGATGTGTGTAGGTAAGAAAAACTGAAATGAACATAATTTCCAAGAATAAGAATACTATCTTTATTAATAACGATGAAGAGGATATGTTGCCTGTCAAAGCAGCAGTTGATGAAAATACCGAATTACCTTCTAAATGTATAGCTATTTCTAATATTCAGTTAACTGCGAATGGGTTCAGTAACGATTTGACCTCTGAGAAGTTTACTAAACTCAGACACCATGACAGTAATATAGTAATACAAAACAATATGGGAACTCAAAGGCAATAATTCTACGAAATAGAATGAATATGGAAATAAATTGTTTACACCGACAATGGGGAGTAGTTGGCACAGAACATCATAAATAATAATAACGACCACATCGATCCTGACACAAAAAAAACAAGTCAAAACAAACCACGAAAGGATCGTTTACGTGAAAACGATCGAAACAAACATTATGGCGAGATCAGGGCAAAAAAGCGATTTTGTTTTACTCCTTTTTTTAAAGTATAGAGGTCGTTGGCCTTGCCAAGGACGCGAAGGCACGTGGTCGCACATAGAGGAATTTGAGTAAAGCGATAAACATTTGTACCCAACCCTCCTGATACTTGCTTAGCATGTGTGAACGTACCGCACACATACAGCTGTATACAGATGAATGTTGCTGACTTTGTAAAGAGTTAAGTGGTCAATTACATATGATATAATAATAAAAGGTGAATGCATTATGCAACCATTATTAAGGCTGTTAGTGAAATTTATGACTGTATTTTCCTATTACTGTTGTACGAGCGACACCGATAGAAAATCAATATGTGTGTGATATGTATTACTAATTTTAACTGCACATAAATATGTACAGTGTACACATATCTATCAAATAAGTAAGCATAACACATATCACATAAATAGGCATAACACATACAGCGACTGAGTAAGTAGGATGATATAGTTGCATAACAAAATTATTCATTCAACCAATTCAGTTCGTGAATGCAAAAAACTGTCACAGTTGCAACGTTGAATATCAAGCTGAGTATAAAGTAAATATAGGTTTCAAATGTCACGGAGAAACAGCGAGGGGCAGCGTTCGACTAAGTCCCAAGAGCCAGCCTTATCTTAGTTGATGGCATTCCACTGCTCGGCGGCCGATACGCACGACGGACGACTGCGAAACGCTTTTAGCGCCCGTATACTGAACAACCAACAACTCCTGCCAAGGCAATATCGCCTAAAGTGAACGCGACACACGGTCGGAAATGCCACAATAGCGTTAATAGGCACACATCGCGCAAAAGAAACCTTATTGGACGAAAATTAAAGTCGTTTTCGAAAGTCACGTTGTATGCGGGCGTCAAACAATACGCAATTCACCTTCGAACGCGTCGGGTTGCGGTATTGCGGCTTCATTGTGTTAAAATAACGATGGAACTTGGATTGGAAATGAGCACAATGCGGTCGATAAACAGAAATTTATTTTTATTTACAGATCGATAAAGAAGATTATAATCGATCCAACAGAAGACGGCTGCCTTGTTAAACTCTATCTTAGAGTTTAACAAGTTTTACACAATTTTCATGTATCTGACAATTTATTACAGCATCTTCGTCTATATTGACCTCTGATAGTTCCATTGTATTCTTAGAAGTAGTTGGTAATCTATCAAAGACCTTTTAAATGTTAATTTCTTCTCCTTGGATTTCAACACCAAAACATAATATTCAAAGTATCAATTAATCAATATTTGCATGATATCTTTAGGATTCAACATTTAAAATCAACAAATAAAACACTGAGTCACCATTGGCAGATAAGTATCCTGCTGTTATAATACACAAAGCAGTGTATTTTCCTCAAACGCTGCGTCTATAATTTTCTAGCGCGAGACTTCACATATTCACTCGGTGTTTGTCGAGAGTCAAGAAGTCCGACGAGCCGAACAGTTGACGTCATGTAGTCATGTTAACCTTCCACCACTCTACCAGCTCGTGACAGTTTACACATAGATGTATAATACAACGCTGCGCAAGTTGTGGCCGTCTATATGGGCGAGGGGTTCGAGCAAGCAATGGACTTGGAACTTGGTATGTTCGCTCTAAGCGTTGGAGGCACATTGTGAGAGTGTATTGCGGTCATATAACCGGTATTCGAGTGGCGCGCAGTCGCCGCTTGGCCGGTCTACAGTCCGATGTTTTGAGAAAGCCACGTTCGGCAATCGGCGACGTTAACAAAACACGATTGCTTTAGCGGGTGCCGTTCGCTTCAGCCGGTTTAGGCAAAATACCAAATTGCTTTTTATAGTACCTGCATACGAGCACAATGTTTATTTTCATATTTTAAATACACCACTCAACCGGGACTAAATAATAACTGTTTATAGTAAGAGATACTTAACCCAGCTTCGAGGATTATAATATAAGAGATTATCCAATTAGTATTCCGCAAACGGAGTATAAGCAGTTTGAATGAAGCCATATTATTGCGTTGTCATATTATTTTGACTGCTGCCGTTTCAGCTTACTGAACCGAAGATATGCTGTACTCTGTGATTAGAATATCTATTCACCATAAAATGTACTGATGGTTAAGTCATGATTTTTGGGATTCTTACGAAATCTGTTTGGTCCCTTGTCTCTTGTTAGAAAATGTCTCCAGCCATAGTTATCAAAATACATGCACATATAACTTAAAATGTAGAAATACCAGAAATTAAAATGGCAGCATCAGTTAGAAAGAGGACTTGGAAAGAGTAATCAAAAGAACCGTAATGACATTATTGACGATAGTGATAGGTACGTAATAAAAGATTAAATAAAAGAAAATAATTGTACATAATCTCTTACGTTTTCCATAATGTAGGACTTAAACGTACTTATTAGGAAAAAAATCAGCGTGAAATAAAACAATCGAATTTTAATGGCTTGGAATGGAACCACCAATCGCAAGTTATTGAACATGCCTGAATACATTTACAATGCAATTTGCATTCCGAGTGTACTCGGAATAAGCGGACGTATTAATTTTAGTTATCCACAGTATAATAATCGTAACTGGAAACATTATTTATTATTATTTTTCAATCCCGGTATTCCGAAAATTGTATCAAATATGATTACAATTTACAGTCTTTTTATATAGAGATGAATAATAAAAAGAGATCCGATTCTCAGCACTCCATGGATTCACCGTGCGGTCGCCGGGTCCATAGCGTGATACAGAGAGGAACACCGTGACGGCGACTGGGACTTGCGACCCAGATGTAGGTTTAGGGTGGCCACCTTGTGATGCATCAGCGCTCACCTCCACCGTCAGTAGTGTTCCCCCCCCTACCTATCCAAATTTGGTAAGATCCTATCAATGCCGCTTTTGATATTCGATTTAGTAAAGAGCTTACTGAAGCTCTTGGCAATCCGAGGTCTTTAAGTAAGTTGTACAGGGATTTAGCTGGAATTCCCCTTGCTCCTACTTCTACGGCGTAGAGTTTAACCACGTAGCCGTTCTTGGTTAACTCGTTAGTCAAGTCAAAGTATTTGTTTGTCTTTATAGCGTGGTCTTTAGGTATATTAGTTTCCCACGGTACTGTGAGTTCTACAAGCACTGCACGCCTATGCGATCGTGAAAAAAGGAATATGTCGGGTCTGGATGATGAGGCACAGATATCCTCCGGTATTTTATAGTGCTTCTCATACGTGTCTACGAGTATTGTCCAGTCAACGGCAGCTATCAAAATTGAATATGGCTTTTGAGGTGATTTCTTTGAGCAGCCTTCCTTTACAAACACAATGTCATTTCTTTGGTTTGTGGTTAATCCTTTTTTCGCTCTAGCTACCGCCAAACTTACAGCCTCACGTATGATTTCTAATACCTTATCATGCCGGCGCGAGTAATGACCCCGGTCTAATAGCGCCCTACAACCCACTAGCAGGTGCCTAGCCGTACCAGTTGCTTCACCACATGAGTTACATGTTTTATCTGTGGCTTTTCCCCAACTGACTAGATTGCTTTGGTCGGGGAGGGTCAACTGGAATGCATTTAGGTAAAATTTAAGTAAGGCCGGTGACCAGTCGTATATTATGGTACGCCATTTTAAGGCTATGGGAATACAAAATTCACCTAGGGTCAACCATTCGTTTTGCATTTCTAGGTTCATTGCGTGCACCTTATAGGTGTTGTTTTCGTCTGTTTGAAGAAAAGATTTTGTTCTTTACTACTTTCTTATTTGCTACTCTACCAGTCTGCGAGCCTATCATGAATTTTTTATGGAACTGGAGGCGTGATTCGAGCTCCGATGCATTTTTATCTTTTGGAAGGACTTTTACTATTTCGTCTTTAGATTTCGATAAGACGTGCATTTTAGTTACTCTTAGGAGTTTATAGAGTTCTGATGGCTTCTTTAACGTCATTCCAAAATTATTCGCGGATCTATATAGTGCCGACGGGTCGGCCGACTGAGCTAGCCCTAGCCACGACTTCAGTGTCTTTGTGACACTCGCATCTAGTTTTTTGAGGAGGCTCTGGTTTATATCATATATAAGAAACGGCCAGTTAAGACGCGAGGTTAAATAGTTGTCGTAGATCCAAGCTTTTTTAACATTACTTATTGGTTGTTGGTCTACCTTTTTTAAATCGATAATGAAACTATCAATTAATTCGTCCAAAGCTGGAGTGCAACCTCTGTTATCAATCTTTCTTCCGAGGAATTTAAAGGGCACGGTTTCAGATATAGTTGAAACGTTTTCCCCGCCTATACTAAGCCCTGGGTCATATGAAGTATATCTGGTATCCCGCCTACCCAGACATAGACAGTAGCATTTGCTAGGTTTTGTTTTCATTCCATCTGTCCATACACAGAAATCATCCACTCTACGCAGTAGGTCCTGGCACTGCTTTGGGTTGCGAGTCAGTATTGCCAAATCGTCCGCGAATGCGAGGATGGACTCCGTATATTTACCGTTTAGCTTAAACCGATAAAACAAAGATAAACGGCATGTATTCTTTCGAATGTTGCGAACAAAAAGTATACCCACCCTGTAATTGTTTCGTACGTATGCGTACGCCTGAACGCACTAGCTTCCTCTTTATTGTGTTCTGCTAATCTGTCAGTATTGGTGCTACCTTTTACCCTACTCAAAAGGCGATGATCAATTCAAAAAAGAATGTGTAACAGAAAATTAATAACAGATTTAATACGAATTTGCCTCCTCCTTCGCAGGATAATTTGGCAAATAGGTACATTTTATCCTTGTAACTGCTGTACTAAATGTCTAGTACCTATGTAGAGTAAGGTGTAAACCCTTTTCTGGACTGCATAGATGACTGAGCCTTGGTTTCGTTCCTTTCATAAGAAAATATTTGTGTGATTCACAAATAATATAATTATTACCATTTAGAAGTGTACCTTGTATCCGTTGAATTTACGGGTACAAGGTTACTTCTCGAAGATGTAGTTTTAGAAATAAAAATCAGTTTTAAAAAACCTGACCGGGAACATGCTTCTACTATACAGAAAATTGTACAAGCGACAGATATTGTAATCGAGAGCATCAAGAGGGTTATCTACCCCTAGCTATGGCAAGCATTCCTCGAGTCTTTTAACGCACAAACGTAAGAGATTAATTTGTACTTTGATGTTGTGATTCATATAAATTCAATTCAATTGAGCCTTATAGATTACGTAGATAATTGAATGAGCCGGCACGGTAATCTGTAATCAGCGAGCTTAAAGCCTTCACGGTGGCTCCGAATAAAATGAAAACAACTTGAAGATAATACACATAAAGGTACAACCTCGCTTAGGTAACAAAGTTCATGATTATTCAACGATTTCATGAATGGAGTTGTAATACTGGAAATCAGATGTAAGGGCGAAAGTAACTGTATAATACGAGTATATAATATGTATATGTAGCAACATCAAACAAATCGTGACAGTGGGTAAGTAAGTATATAAGATGTGGCGTCCCCGGTGGGTGAACCCGTCAAGGTCACTCCGGGAGAAGCCCCACCGAGTGTTTCTAAGAATCGCTACATTTTAACTACATGTAAATTGGCACTTTAGCATGTATATTGAAATGTAATCCTCTTTCAATTCATAGCTCGTTCGTCTAGTATTCGATTCGTAACAAGTGTTTCGTCTGATTGATTGATATCGTACAGAGCATTCATCATTTAAGGCAATCAATTTTAATGCTTTAGCTGGCAGCTGCAAACTTTGTCGGAAACTCTGCACGCAGTTTGTCAAATAAAAGATGAATTCGTTTTTTAAGTCGCTTTATGTAAGTAAAGGTTGTCAATGGCAGTCGGTGGCCATTCGGCACATAGGATCGCCTCGTGGGCCTCTGGGGTGGAAGGTCCTGTTTTGCGTGCTCGCCCCGACCGGAGGGGGTAAGTTTTTCACGAGGCCCTATATACCGCGACCACCCCGACTCGTACATAAGGTGGGTGGGCTGGGGTGGTTCGCGCCCGCAAAAGGGGCAAAATACGGCGTACTCTGGGCGCCCGCTCTATGTGGGTCAATGTCGGGAAAGCCCGTGTCTACCGGTGACGGAGTATGCACAACGAATCTGATCACCACACCCGTGACATAACAAAAGATGCGACAAAGTCTCAAACAATGCATTAAGTTCATATTGCATAGGAATAAGGTTCAAATTTAAACGTACGATCGACGAAATGAAGTCGGGAATGTCAGCTCTAGAAACCATCATCTGATTATGAGTACATTTTGATAAGTATTACGAGTAGGAGACTGGATTGTCTTTGCTATTCGCTTTACGTACTCCAACTTGGATTAACGTTATTAGGTTGTCGTATACTAATAAAGTTTTTAAGCTAACTGTAGAGCCAAAGGTGACTTAATTGAATATAATATGTATCACAACAAAATATGAAAATGTTATTATGCGATATCGTAATCATCTTCCTATTTATAGCTCAAACACTAGTGCGTATTGTGGGCTGAAAATGTTGAGATTAATGTCTTGGTCAAATGGATCAAGTACATTGAAGCTTATATACGATTTCTTATCATTCTTGTTTCATGCGTTGGGAAAGCATTATGACCTAACATATTTGGTTTAGCAAAATACTAACTAGAACACACTCCAGACTTAGCCTAATTAGGATTCTTCGAATTTCTTTGATGATCAGTGGATCACGTTTAGAAACTAAAAACATTATATTTTGCCTACCCTCCCTCTGGGGTCGTAACCAAGTAATCCACTCTTTTAACACAATTCATATACCTTTTCTGTGGTCGTTCTTTCCTATTGTAGCATTCTGTACTCAGCACTCTTTTAGTCACATGATTTTATCATTCCCTCTCATAACATATCCGTACGAAGATGAATTTCCTTTCATATTTTCTGTCACACAAGTCACTTTCATACTTCCTCTAACATATAACATACTTTTCTCATCTTATCCAATCTCGTCACTCCTCACATCCATCTTAACATTTTCAACATATACATGTAATCGACTTTCATCAGTCTTCTTAATAGTACTGAATATTAATCGATCTGTATTACTTGATGACGGCGCATTAGTATTACCAACGCGTTAGCGCATCCAACTCGAAGGACCAATGTACATTGGTCCTTCGAGCCGGATGCGCTTTAATTCCTTCTTTCTAATTCTAATTCTAATTGATCAGCCTATATCCCTTATCATGTTTTTTTTTCCTTTATAATAAAGTTATCCATAGATTACATTATTGTAGTGATCTGTCGATTTTCATTTGAAATCAACCTGAGTTAGTTCGATGTTTATGTCCTTGTCAACATCACCGTAATGTTTGATGAAATTGAGAATACTGCTCCTAGACTAGAATACAGGCAGTACGTATTCCAGTAAGAAGAGAATAGTAGATGCATCATAATGATGAAGTCTACTCACCAACAGCCGGTGACATGGAGCGTGAGCCGCTTGAGCCGGTTGGGCTGGGCGTCGGCCTCAGGTGCGGTGTGGTAGCGCGCCCCGCGCCGCCGCTGCCGCCCGAGTCATTGCTGTTTTGACCGGTCAGATCCTGAAACAATACAGTTACACACTTTAGTACTATTTTCTTGAAAGAAGATAAGGGCTGAGCAATAAGAAAATAATTACAAGACTCAAGACATTTTCCGCCTTCTCTGTAACTAGAATTACACAGAAGTTGGTATACTAGTGACCTAAATATTAGATCACACTGTGACAATTTCAATAATTTGGGTCAGTATTTATTTGCTTCAACATGATGTGATATGTATAGTAAATCATCAACAAAAATCTATCTAACAAGTGTGACAATATAATTGTGGGTGATCATATGGAGTTCAAATTCAATTTTGGCTAGTTAGGACCAACAAGAACACGATTAAGGAACAAAGGTAGTAAGATTGTAAAAACCAGAAAGACATCTTCAAGATTTGCCTATTGTGATAGACTGAGTCGCAGATATGATAATAACTTCAGTTAAAACCAGCCAGAATGAAGAACAGTGAACAACGGCAAAGAGTTTCACTCAAGTCAAAAATATTAAGATTGTCGATTAATATTTTTGTAAAGCCCTGCGTATATTCGTCGAGAAGGAAAATATATTTCCTTAAAAAATCAATAACCTATGGCAAAATAGATCAGTATTTCCTGGTCAAACATATCAAATGCCTATCAAAATTCTATAAGTATCAGCTTTACCCGCCAGTCGAGAGCACGCTTGAACCACAATTACGTCAGCGTAATTCCCCGAGTCAACATTGATTTTGCATGATATAACCAAGACATTTATTATTTCAATAAGAAGGTTTCTGGCAATGCATTTCGGTTTCTATATTTTAACATTAGTGTTGAAGCCATTGCTTGTGTGAGAGAGAGACCATGGACGTTCATAATCAAGCAAGCAAAAGTTTCAGACATGTACGTAATCTCTTATTCATTAGTGCTTTTTACTTAGAAAAATGTTCACTTTTATGTTTTCTTACTTGACATGTTTGAAAAGACACAGAATTCACAAACATTCAATGGCCTAAAGAACTCTATTTTCAGAAATTCTTCGAGAACGTAAAGGCATAAAAGTAACATACCCAAAGTACAGTTCAATGAAGAGGAGAAAGGTGTAAAACAGACTCCAGGTTTCGAGTTAGAGGCCTCGGATGCAACCGGGACATGTGCCAAGAGCATAATGATGACCAAAACCAGTTGAAAGAAATCACAAATTGATTAGCTAATAACGTTAGATTTAAGGGAAGTTTTGAGTTTTATTCAATGGAAAAGAAATCCAATAGGAACGGTATACATCAAGTTGTAGTAGGAACTATACGATTCAAGTAAAACTTGTATCCAGAACGGATTGAGTTTGATAAGCAATGATATATACAACATAGATAGTAAGTATAAGAAATGTGTCGTCTGTTGCAGGTAAATTTAGTTAACGTCAACATTCACTACAATGAAATACTTATATAAGTCGTAAGGTTCACAAACAATCAAGTACAGTAAAAAGATCATTAGATGGTAAAGTACGAGTAAAGTTCACTAGCATAATTCTTGCAGTAAGTGTGCATTCCTGTTCTGAGAGATGCCTTGACACTGCAACCTCACAGGTTAGAAAATAACAATAGCGCACCGAGTCAATAGAGCACGGCCACTTGCGGTAATGGTGCAATAAAACAACGTACTGAATCTCCGCAAACAATGCGGCTCACACTGTATACCAAAATAAAAACAAACCGGCTCGAGCTTATATTAAAGTTCAAGCAGATGATCTTGTGCATTCCGCAACTACTAAGCCAGTTATGTAACGTAATGCAACAGTCGTTAAAGCACAATACATACAACGAGTTATGCATCATAATGCAAGTTCAAATGAACCATAAAAGCTCAACCGACTTTATTAACCCTATACACAGTTGACAATCATATGATAGTACGTACCGTTTCAAAGCAGTCGATGTTCGCCTCTCATAAATCAATCGGTAGTCCTTTTCTATTTACAACAACGGTAAACGCGATTAGAGTGAGCTTGGAGCTAAAGAGAACAAACTGTCAAACGTACGCGTAAATGTGAAGCTTTTCAAAGATAAAACCCGTGTTTCTGAACGTATTATAGAGAGAGTGGCGGCGTTCGTTGCAGCGCGTTCACAATGTTCGAACGGGCTTGTCGAGTCGAGGCAACTCACGACCCCCCGCTGTCGAGGTTAGCTCGCCTGCGAGAGGCTCCGGCGTCGACCAGACGAGTCCGGCCTGTGGGGCGGGGCGCGGGGTGGAGGGAAACGGAGCGCGATAACTGCTGTGATGTTTTTGCCGTGCTCCAGCTCGCTCGCTCGGCGCACCAGGCGCGTTCTTCATTTCGTACAGAGTCCATTATCTCTAAGGCCGTCCCTCTCGCACTCGTTGCTCGCTTCGTCGCGCCTCGCCGCACCGGCCGCTGTTTTATTGCCAGCCGACGATTTTAACGTGCGCTCGCAACGTCCGCCGGAGCACAAAAGTTTTTATGGAAATTTCATTCCGAATGCGCCTCGCTCGCTTGCTCACTCGGGAACGTCAATATAAAAGCACGATAACGAACGGACGAGTCAATTAATTATTATTGTTGGAAGCTGTCGGGACGTGCTGAGCGGCTCTATCTAGATACTTTTTCTGTACAGTGCTTTTAGTTTACCAAATTAAAGATAAATTGACTTGACGTTACCTACCCATGGCTCATAAACTATGCTGGCATATAGGTACCTATTTGAGGTAGGCAGGCTTATGTCTGTTAACATTAAAGTTTATAAAGTGAGATACCGCAGGACAGTCACGCAATAACTTAATTCATCGTCGTCGTGCGGCGTTCAACACCGCGAATGTGAAATTTTCCGCAAGACAAACAGCAATACTTTTCTGCATTTTAAAGAATTCCAAATAGGTATGTTCATTGTATTTAGTTATGATCATATTTCACTTCTACGTCTATTTAACTAAATTACAATTCGATTTCAATTTACACCTATTTATAAAGAAAAGATAGGTACGACATTTGCGACGTGAAAATTTCCACATTCGCTGTATTGAACGCTAAACGACGTAATACAGTTACTTTTTGTGAGTTTCGTTTTTCTTTTCATTGAATGGCATAATTGAAACTTGCATTGAAGGTACTTTCAGTGTTTTTTGATTCGTTCAAGAAACACATAAAGTACCTTTTCAGCTGTTAAGTATTTTATCAACTTTCCCGTCAACAAGTCGGTGTCAACGATTAAGGTCATGCTCCTGCCCTCATTTTGTGGTTTAGCAATCATAAGATCGCGACTCAACCACCTTTTTTAGACTGTGGATCTATAACTTTTGAAAAGAGAATACGAAATACCTATGACGTATTGTATTAATGCGATTGTTGAATGAAAGGCTGTGACGTAGAACGTCTAATAACAATCTCACAAAACAATGATCAGCTGTTTGAATGATTGGTAGGTACCGTTGCGATACGTATAGTAGTATACATCAACTCGGCACGATTGAACGAGATCGGCTTAAATTGACCGACTGCACTTGGCCCAAATCCCGACGCAAATAAACACAAAATTGCTCTTGTTGGTATACGTCTACACAATGTGTGGAGGCTGCCAGCAAACGCGGTAAATAGAGGGACTAACGTTTGCAACCACACGCCGACTACTACCTACAAAGCTACGTACCTACCTATGTACCTTATATAGGTGAGGCCGTGTGGGAACGAGGCGACGACGATCATGAAACTCGCTACTGAGCCGGAGAGAAAGGCTCACGTGGGCCCACTACAATATGCGGTACTTATGCAGGATTTACTGTGGTACCTACGTACATTCTGACTCACAAAACTGCTTTCCTCTTTGAAATATCAGATACATTGTGCGGGTTTTGAGTATGGGCTGCTTAATGAGATAAACTTTATAAGTAAAAACATCGATCGGTATCCCTGAAAGTGGTGATTTATGTACAGTTAACTGTGAGTGTCTGTGAGTGTTGTCTTGAGTATAAAAGCTTCAAATACAATTTACTCAATGGCTGTATTACTTCACTTCTTAACTAATTCCAAAGTAGGCAATGGCATACAATGAGAAAAGACCGTAGACAGAAAGTCTTGTAACAGTATGCCAAGCAAAGCAGCGGAGACGCAAAATGAACCGAATACTGTTATTGATCGAAAAGCACAGACTATGTCAAGTGATTGGTAAGCTCATGCAATTTCTAATATGCTAAAAGTTGATTGCTTAGTTTGGTTTTCGGGTTCACCGTACAGATTGAATAAGCTGAATCAATCTTAATTTTATGTCTCTAGGGCTCTATCCCTACTAATATTATAAATATGCGAAAGTAACTCTGTCTGTCTGTCTGTCTCACTTTTACGACTAAACCGCTGAACCGATTTTCATGAAATTTGGTATAGAGGTAGATTAGACCTTGAGAAAGGACATAGGCTATGTTTGGTCGCGATAACCGACATCCACTCGGGCGGAGCCGCGGGCAAAAGCTAGTCTTTTATATGTCCGACTTACTTAGTAACCGAAATTTTTTTTTTTTTTTATAAAGACCTATTTAGAGAATAAAAAGATGCTTATTTTAGCTCCACCTGTAAGCAACTATTTGTAGAAGACAATCTATCACCCTAAATTCTCGTCTCTGTTTGCGGGTAAAAAATCTTGGAAGGCAAATTCAACTAATTTCTGATTTTCGTCTCGATTTGTAAATACTACAAACATTCAACAGTACATTAATTTGACACTATCGAGATCGATCTGTTGATTCAGCCAGAATTTAGTAGAACTCTTCAACGGCATCTAGAAAAAGTTTTAATGAGTTCTATGTTTTTTCAACTCCAAATGGCTTTTTTCTACAGAAACAGGAGTGTGCTGCTGTGAAGTATCAAATAACATAGATTCTGGCAAGGGAAGGATTGGAATAATACTTAGCATTGCATGTAATAGTGCATCCGGTGCATGCATAACAGAACTAGCAGAATCACCTGAGTTCAAATGACTATTCTAGTTCTGCGGGTATACTTCTTTTTCACATTGTTTTTTTTTTTTCACTCCTACCCACATGTTTCTACTACAGTCATATCTTTTGTCTAGCAAGTGTGCATAATGTTAACCGCTTACTATCTGCTGGGTCGTGTGTTTGTATGATAGTAATATAGGTCTAGTTTCCTTTGATGGGCTAATAAACCAAGCTGATTCATACCTCACAATCGGTATGATCACATCAATAGTATCATCGCTCACCTCGCGTTCACATTACGTTCATTACGAATCACGCAGTGACCACACACGATAGATAGATCTCTGTATTAATATCTGGTAGGCTAGGTCAGTGGCACGGGAACGTACGTGCTTTATAAATAGCCGTTCGTACTCGTCTAAATAACCGCAAATCCCCCTTGCCTTCAACCTCTGCATAATCATACGTAGTTAGTAGTATACGATTCATATTGCAAGGCATTCATTACTGTATCCAGTGGTACGGTGATTAGATAGATAATATAGGATATTTTCATCTCTTTTGTTTCTTTTCTACAGTGTTTACTGGCAACATGTTGTGTAGTATTAAAACATGAACAATGCTTTTGTACGCACTGTACTCGAGTATAAAAATGTCACAGAACGCTCCTCATATCAGCGGTAAATCAATACAAATCAACCTCTTGTTATTGAATTAAGATAAAAATAAACTAGACCCCGTGAACTCATTTGTAGAGATTGAAGTAAAACATCAATGTCATATGAGACATGTCGAGATTAATCGGCGTAAATGCGTTTCAAGACCATTCAAGAGTTCAACGACCGGCGTGCGAAAATGTTGTCGTAAATAAATAATTCACAAGGCTAGTGTTCTCGGTTGGGGCACGTGGTGCCGGCCACGTGTAGTAGGTACGTAAACATTTACATTACATAACCGGCTCGTCATCGGCGACGGCGCGCTATTGAGAGCGAAATGCTGTGCAAGTCTTACAAATCGCTGCACCGCACTTCGTTAACCCGCGCCTATGCTAACGAATAGCATGTAGTCGTTTGGTTATGGGAATGTACTCTTTCAAAGACTTACAAAACGTCGAGGACTATCATCGTTATGAGGCAACATAACGATGATAGTCCTCGACGTAAAAGCAAATATGTTAAAAATAACTAGAGTAATTAGTTACTGAGTCTTCTATGAAATCGATCATTTGGGGATCAAACGGTAAACGTTACCCACATTGCAAACCGCATATCACATATCCTTTAAGAAGTATGCGTGTATTCTACTATACATTCACATTTCCCGAGCTATATTTCTAGATCATTTTTTGAATAGAGAGCCTGTTATCCTTTCTCCTGTCTCCTGGACACATTAGTTGTACCTTATACTTATTTCGTCTCTCTTACCACCTTTAGCAGTCATTTTCATGTGTTATACTTGTCGCAAGACTTGAGCATCTTTAGGTTTGCAGTAAAGAAGATGGATATGAGTTATTGAAAGGAAGTGGAAAGGACTAAAAAGGTAAAAGTGTAATTCCACATAGTGTAAAAGACGTAAATACACGTAAAATAGTACTATAAGATCATGTTCCATATCCATGTGTATCCACATCTTACTTAAACAGCAAAACATGAAAAATCAACAAGTACTTCATTAACTTGAACAGGAGTTGAGGATTGAACAGGAGGACAAAGGGTGTGCTAATGATACGTAAACAAGGGTCTGCGAAGTTTTGTGTCGGGCACTAGTGCGTACAAAATACCTGGCCTACAATAATCTTACACAACTCGTACAATTATGTAGCACAGAGCCACGTGCACGGGGACAGTGAGACGGTTGTGTTGTGACCCGTTCCCACCCCAGCCACCTTTATTCGTTCGAGTAAATTTGCATAGGTTTGTTTACAGTTTCGGATTTATATGTACATGCCTAGCTCATTCTATGCAGTATGAACTACGTTTGGCTGCAGTCAAGACTTAAAATTATATCGATATCTTCGAAACTAGTTGATAAAAGAATGCTTCTTTCGTGAACGGCAAACGCAGCTTTCAGTAAAGAGGAGAAGTGTAAGGATTTTTTTCAATTCTGGTAAAATAATTTCAAACCCATTAAAGCTCGAAGTGATCAATAAACGAAGTTTTATTGTAGCTAGTCCAAAATTCATTACAGACACGATTGATCTGAGATTTATCAGAATACGAGCTCTCGAGTGAAAAGGCAGCAAAAAAGTTAAGTAACTTGGGTTAGTAACGGGTATGCTTGTGTGTGTGTATTTGTGTAAAAGACGGTTCCGCAACGAAGGCAAGTGGTACACACTTTATTGAATGTCTTTATAGGCCACCTGTTACTCGGGTCGGTGTCGGCAAAACAGCTGATCGGGCTCGAGCGAATTATTATTATTGTTGTCGGATGTCGGCTCTGGCTTATTTATTTGTGACGAAGGGGGTGTGGGTGTCGAAGAGGGGGGAAGCGCCGAAGCTCAACTTTCGCCGCCAACTTCTACTTTTGTTCGATTGTAACGTGATAACGTACAACTCTGATTTAATTAAGCGAACGATACACCGCGGTACGGATTTCTTAAGAAATTTGTCGAAAGTTAATAAACTTGAATCAATGAACTAAAATTGACAATTTGCCTTAGGAACAATTTCAGGACTTCCTGAAAACAAAATTTACTTTAATTTGCAAACCTTAACTTCCTCTTCTTTCCATCAAAACAGTTGTTCCGACGTGGACTGCTTTGGCACTGGCTCAATAGCCATATGTTATGTACAGGCAAAGACGTTTTTTCATTTCTTGCTCTTTGGATTCTTCATTGACGAAGCAGGTACACTTAGCTAAAAGTTTGAAGTAACGTGTTCTCTAATTCTCAAAAAAATTACAAGAAAATGACAACAACACTTAAGTATTAATCTAATTCACTTTCTCCAATCAGCACATTCGACGGTGAAAATTGAATTTTGAAATCGTCACATCAATAGTCTAATGAGGCTTCATGAGGAGTGACAACATTTAACATGTCTTGGTGGATGCGTGCTCATCATCTATTAAACTGTGTGATCAGCCTACTAGACCATAATATTTTGAACAGGCCCAATATCTATTAATGTCAATTATGTCAAATAACGGACGGAAGAATCGATCTTGAAACACAAATTCTTCTTTGTTGTTGGGTCTCGAAAAGCAAATATCATTACAAAGTTCTTGTCACTTTGGTTCCATTAAGATTAAGCATGGACTCGGCTCTTGTTTGTCGCTCCGGAGGCCTAAAGAGTGTAGAACTTTTGGAAAGATCCGTTGGTGTTTGTGACCTAAGCTTGATATAATATGAGAGTTATGCTTACAAAAACATAATCCACTTTAAGGATTTGAGAATTGGAGAATGACGGCATGGACGACAGACAAGACATATCAGGTGTATACATCATTTGTATCTGTATATTGTGGTATTCTTTTTACAAGAAATAAACCATAAATAAACGTCCAACACCATATTAACGAAAAAATTCCATCAGAGAACAATATTAAGAGCAAGAGGCTCGCTGCAAGCAGGCGCGATTCATTACAATGTTGCTCATGTCATTGGCATCAGTCAAAGTGTCATATCAAGATTGTCGTGGATGGATGACTACAGAGTCTAAGCGGAGCACTGGGGATATTAGGGTTACCATCGCAAGATAAGGCTGATTTCTATAAATTACAGTGAGAAGACAACCTACCGTTAAAATCGTATGATGGGAGCAACAGGACATTGTAATATCAAACTGGAGGTTGCGCAAAGTCAACCCTTATGTTCGTTAGAATAATTCAGATTCTGACTTTTGTTTACGGAGGCAATTTAGGACACTGCAGTAAAACAGGATCAAAATATTGGACTTGGTACGATCGACCATAGGTTTAGTGTTTTTATCTAATGAATCTTGAATCAGTTTCAATGCAGATACACGAATAATGCGGTTTTGGCAAACTTACCAAGTTTGCGCACATGGCAACATAAATGCTGTAAAATACCGCGACAACGTACCACCTGCAAACTGCTCCTATAGGGCCGGCGCACATTATTGGCATCAGCAAGAAATCGTTTCTTTCGGCATCATCCCTAAGGACGTTGCAACATGCCAAAGCGTAGTTTTCAACATTGCCGACGGACGCCGAAGAATCCTTTTCCTTGCCGAAGCCGCTAATGTGCGCCGGCCCTTACTGGTCAAACTAGACCACAACGGCAACTTGGAGCGCTGATATCTTGTGATGTGATGCGTTCACGCCACTTTTAAGCCCATTACAAATCACCAAAACAAAGGGGTGTGTGCGTATACAAGTTTACAGCTTATTCTTTTATTCCAAGTTTTATCTCTTCACCTTATCTGAATGGTCGATAGCTCGATAAGGCAGTTTGTAAAATTGTATTGTGCTAGATTTAGGCAATTTTAAATATACGCTGATTGCGATTATAAGCGTGTGCAAATTCATACGAGCCACCACAACCATTACGCTAAGTCCCACACTAGGGAATTATCTGAGTATCGCAGAGACAAATAACGGTCATAAAAGCAAACCCGACTCAGGACAATAAAATTGTTCTGTATATCACACAAATATGGCCCAGTGGCTTCATTCAACAACGCTTGTACAGCGATCGATGGTAAAGCGGTCACTTTATCCACTGAGCCTTAGTGCAAAACCTATTAACTTATGTGTATCTCTGCTGTGGTAGAGCTGCAAAAACTGATCACGAACAACATAACAACATAGTACATTATAACTATATGGACGACAACAAAATGTAATCATGGTATACGTCATGTTTTGTACAAAATGACATGTTTTCGTAATGACTTCAATGGTATATTCACAAGACATTTCAAATTATAGTGCGGGATATAAGTAGGGGTTGTTTTATAAATTTAAGAGCATTCTTGTTTTAATTCAATATGAATGAACAGTCTGCCTTTGATCAGAGGTGCAACGATAGAAAGTAGCCGTGAGTGTTATTCTTTAAAAATTCGACGGCATTAATTTTAGATTTTTCGAAGAACAGACAGGTGAAAGATAGTAAAAGAACCAAGTGCGAATGTCAGGTTACAAGCAAGCGAGCGAGACTGTCGAGAGTAATGATAAGATGAATCCCACTTCTGACTCTAGTTCTGACTAGAGTTCTGTTGCAGGCATTCCTCTCGGCGTTTTGGGGTCAGACGGTAGTCGCACCCATAAAAATAAAGATTGAAACAAATACGGAAAGAAGGTGAAAGAGAAGCGAAGCGGATCCCGGACTCCAATGTGCAAGCTTTGGATGCAACCGTTATTAGCGCTCGGAAGATAACTTTCAATTGAAATGCAAACTATTGTGAAATGAAGTTCACACGTAACGGCGGACCACACCGCGTTAAAGAGGAAGTAATTACATAATTAAACAGAGTTCTAACTTTACATTAAACAAATAATGTAACAGCTGATTATGCTAATGCGGAGAGTAACACGGTTATTATTTATCGTAACTATTTACATGAATGAAATTTAACATGTACACGATATAAATTCCTGATAACGCAAAGTGGGTCAATGTTAAACAAAAAAATCCGCCATTGCGAATGGATAAACAAACTAGTGCCATGAACAACACTTTACGCTTTTATCAGCCATATCAATCAATATGACTGTACAGAAAAAAAATCAACAAGAGGGAACAATGTGAATGTCCAATTAAACGGAGCTCGCACACGTCATCGAAAGGTGTTTCCCGAAGAACGCACACACACATGGACGATCAGCTGACTGCTCCGATTTTAACCCACACCACTGAGTCGACTGTTAGAGAACATAAATA
This sequence comes from Eilema depressum, assembly GCA_914767945.1. Lineage (NCBI taxonomy): Eukaryota > Metazoa > Arthropoda > Insecta > Lepidoptera > Erebidae > Eilema > Eilema depressum. Next base: position 12,200,495 of record OU612033.1, on the reverse strand, counting down.
ATGACGGCCCACCTACCTAGCTATACGTAACACACATCGTATAATTTGTATGAGCCACCGTCGGAAGAGGAATGTATTAACGAAAACGTTTTCTCCGCCATTATAGTTTTTACGACGAGATGAATAAAATCGACGATTGATTCGTCATACCGCAGGCACTTACAACATTAGTGAATTGAACAGTAGAGCGTGAGATCGCATTAAATAATCAGAAACGCATACGAGCATTACGAACACATGCGCAATGATAACAATGCTCTTTAGTAATCACATCGCGAGAACACTGAAGAGCTTTTTGCGAACGTAAGGAACATGAACAACAATCATTATTATATTGTAAACCCTTATGTACACCCTACACGATGCTGTATTTTGCCACAAATGTATTGGGACCTAGATCATTATACGAATCAAGTCATAACTTTAAAACTGTAGGAAATAACGTAGTGAACCAGACATAAATGATAGAGAATATCACTGTGAGGGACTTAACCGCAAACATGAATACAGTAGTACCTATTTGTAAAATAAGTTACACAATTTCCTAAATATTTCCCGCTCTTTTCCTTGTCTATTTATACATATACCTTGTTTATTTATTGTTGTTGTTTACACGAGTGGGAGTTATCAAAGGTTTTCACAAACTCAAGAAATTCTTAAACTAACAAGCAGTGAGTGGGTTTTAACAAAAACGATAAGATGCTGGATATAAATTTAATATATCTCTACGAAAACAGAACTGAAGTTACTAGTGCCCCATTATATAAACTACATTTATACTTGGGCCAATGCTCCTTTTATGAACTGAATTTATCTTTGGTGTGCAACTTTAAAAAACATCTTCATATTTTGCAAATGAATTCTTCTTTATGTATAACTTCACTCCTCCCAATGAAAGATATGTTCATTTATTAAAATTATAAAGACAGCTTCATTTGATACCATTATCAAATGAAGAAAGCTTAGTTTTATGTATTAGTGTGTTTAATCTTAGCATATTTTCCATATACGAAGAAATGTAATGAAAAGTCCAAGAAAAGATTGTATGTCATGTGTAATTTACATGACAGTTCAGCTAAGTAACCTAAGTAGGTTACTTATAAATATTTTCCGGTCACAAATATGTTTAGAACTGAATGTAATGATTGACAGCGACAAATAATTGTGTTGATAGGGTTATTTATTTGGGTCATTAATGCTGGTCCTCAAAACACACGTAATAAATAAAGTTTGGTCTGTTTTGATAACGATTATAAATGAAACAAGTGATTTTAACCCTGTTCACCCAGAGTTATTATAATATGTATTAATAGTTTATAACATAACAAACAAACAAAAAGAAACAGGCAGTTGAACCTATAAGTGACATTGAATACTAAGAATTTGTATTGTATTATAATTTAAGCCTTGCCACTTTACCAGAATTCATTTAATATTACGTATTTCATTTGTTATGATATGTTTATTTTATTCAAAGTCTAACAACAATCAGAGAAACATTTATAGAGGTATTTTGAAAATAGGTAAGTAACAGTAAATTTGTGTAAATACATGCTGAAGTTTTGTTTAAATAATAAAATGGTGATTTATTTTATTACTTTACACTAGACTAATATACATACTAACATACTAAAAATAGCTTAACTTACAATAGTTCAATGATAGCTAGAAAACTTGTAAGATGATAAAATTTGTAATGGCATTATTTTACAGATTATAATTTACTTCCAGGTACTTATAAATATTGGAAGTGGACGGCCGAAAAACGAAATGTTCGCAAGATTGGTACTGAAAACCAAGAAAAAGGACATCCAAGATGATAAAATTGAACATAATTGCTTCTGACCAGTATCCAAAGAATTTTAAATCAACAAATAACAGACTGAGGCAACGGACAAGGCGAATGAGGTCTCAAAAGAAAAATTAATAAAATGCCTTTATTTCCAGTATAGCACATAAAACAGCGGCGCCGTACAAATACGCCTAGAGCGCTGCCGACGGCAAACGGAATTCAAGTATCCAATGCAGCAGGGAAAGTACATTTTATCCATTTATTGCTGACATTATCATGACATTCCATAGAATAATGTAACCGGCCATTTTAATAAATACTCAGTTTCTTCTGATATCATCCAAAATTAATAATTGAGTCACTAATTCACGCTCTGTTATCCTTATCAACCCTCATAATTTGCACTGACATTGGTTCGGAGAAAACTAGTGAAGTATATGAAATTAAAGCAAGTTATAGCAGTTGCCGGTCATATGATAATAAAAACAAACATCTAGCCGCTCCGCCACAAAATAGAACTGAGTATTGAGCCAACGCACACAGCTACAAGAAGGCGGTCGGATGTCACGCAAACAGGCATACTCCGCGTCGGCACACCCACACACACAAGTACTATAGATAAGAATCGTCCCATTTTACATTGAGTCATGCGGCCGCCGCGATACTTACTGTGTTCGCAGGCAGCCTTATGATGACAGCCGTCTTGAATCCTTTTCCCGACTACACCGAAGCACAAATTAGGGCGAGCCGCGCACATGCACTCCTCACACACACAAATGAGTTTTACTAATGTCGAAAAGGTAACAAATTTGCCCTGGAGCGAAACGTTCAAAATCATCGACCGGTGCCTGTGATAGGAACGGAGCCGGGACGAAGGCGGTGGAAGCTATCAGAGAGCGAGAGCCTCGTGTGGAATATTGTACGTTCGATTGCGCTAGCAGTGCGCACGTTTCAGTTGGCGCACGGCGACTGGCGCAGGCGAGGCGTGCGGTGCGACGAAGCGGGCGGGCGAGCGATTTCACCGGGCTGATATTGCGACGGCACGCCGAGCGCTCCGACCCATATGTATAGCTACCAACGAGCGAGGGCACGCCAGCGAATGTCGAGCGGGGGGTCGCCGAGCGCCGAGCTGCACGCACTCAACCAAGTATCCAACTCAACCAGTTATTTGTTCGCCTGAGTCTTACTTTGTACCAAAGGCACGTAACAACTTTTTTGTGAAACATTCAGTTATTATTTATTCACTCCGAGTCTTGAATCCCTATGAATTGTACGAAAGGAATAATAAAATACTGATACATGAAAAGTACTATTAGACTCTACTGATAAAGTTGAACAAAGCGGCTAACTTCTACTGAAAACAGGGAAATTATAAGAGGATACAATTTACAAACCCTTGAATGTTATACAATGCCGTTCATTAAAGCGTGTGCGTGTGTAGAATGTAAATACAGACTAATCTAAACTATCGTCATTATAAATGTGAAATTGTTCACACAGGTGCAATACACGCACACATGTCTGTCATTGTTGAGTAAATATGAGATCGTGGACTTATCATTGATAATGAACAGCATGGCATATCAGTTATTAACATTATAATAGATAATGAAATTCACATTGATCCACATAAAATCACAAGCGCATGTATAACATGTAATAAGTAATTAGGAAGTTATTGATCGGCGGCCAACAGTTATATTATCGTCACTATAGCACATCTCATTACTGTCGCAGTGCAAACAGTGATGGCCTATTGGGAATGCGGGTCAATGCATATGCGCACTGTGTCCAGTCAGGTTCTTTATACTTATATTGTGGACACATTATAATATTTTCAGAGAAATATGACCCGTATTGGCTAGTCCATAACTGCAAAAAGAAATATGCGATAACAATAAAAAAAGCGCCATGTGGACGCAGAACAATATGTGTGAAGAGATTATGTTAAATAAATAAAATATATTTACAAACAATAAGGGCAATCCATATCCGTAGTATGAAATTGAAGCAAAAAATCCATTCGGAGAAAAACGATATGTCGATTTGGTGAAGTGACCCAAATGGATATTATAAGTTGTTGAGGAAAACGTGCTACTTGGAAAAAAAATATATACCAAAACGCCATAAAACAACAGATAGGCAATAATCTAGTCCTTGAGAAACCCAATAACAAACTACTATTCTAGTTCAAATAAAATCTTATCAGAGTTGAACTTATTAAAGAGTTGATACGTCAAAATACTGCCTGAAAGAACTCTGCACAAATAATTGTCTTCGACAAAAGAAATAGGATAACGGAGTGGGACATTAACTACATTATGAAGATCACAAATCACATACAACTCAATATCAATAAGATCTAAGGAATGATGTAGATTTGTATAAGAAGAAGTAAACTTTAGTTGGAAAAAATCTTTCGTAGATTTTATTAAGGCCTTCTATACAGTGAACCTTACAAAAACATAAAATAAAATATTGCCATCAACTTGGGTAGTGTATAAACATAATATTTAAAAAATGTCGAGATATTCTCGGGACTAAGGAAAATATGCAGCAAGGGTGAGGCAGTGTGGCGGCACCTCCGAAGCGGATTTATCGTTAATTTCGATATAGGAACCTGTTCTGTTAAGTGGCGGACCGAACAACTCGGGGCTGAGTAGTCAGCCCGCTTTGCAAAATAAAAGAAATATGTTTTAGTGGGTTAGCGAGCGTGTTTACGATCGGATTCCTCGAGCTCGATTATACCGCCATTACATAAGCGACCCAGGCTTCAGGTAATTAGATATTTGTCGTTTTAGACGATAGTGTCATAAAATATTCAAGAAATATTAAAGAAAAATAAATTTTCAGGTCTTTTAGTTTGTTCTTGCTGGACGAGTTTTGAAACAAATGAATTTCTATTATTTGGTTCACTATTTTACTGTCCTGTCCGTAATTTCAAATATTTGAAGTTATCAACTCATCAACGCACATGCTACACTCTTATGCTACGTGTGGCGCCATCTGTTGGTCACTGGCGGGAAACTTGGACCGGATGCATGACCAGTTTAGTAGTGACATCGAACACCTGCGGCCAACAGACACCACTGTGCTGTCTACTTATTTCGTTCTGATAAAACTATTGATACAGCAGGTGAAGAACCAAGATGTGTATGTATTAAGAGTTTAGGTTATTTTGAAGTTGAGGGATATGACGCATGACAAAATTTATAGTATCTTCTCTATTTTATTTTGTTCTCACCGCTCTATCCGTGAAATCAATAATTTGTGCGTATGTATGCATTCATCAGTTTATCGTTTTAACGCATAACCGACCAAAACTCAATTCACCCTTACTTGACCTGTTTCTTCCGTCACGTCCCTATGCAATAAGAAAGTAATAAAGAGTAATACATCTTGACATAGAAGCACTTCAACTTATTATTAGAAACATAGAATAATATTATGAGATTCGTTTATAGAGAGGTGCTCTAGCTGTTTTGTAGGTTGCAACAAATGTAAAGCCCCCTGAGAAGATTTTAGAGAAGTTTTAGAGTTATGAGGATGTAAATATTTGGAACCATCCAACTGGATTTGTGGTACCCAATTCCGACAAAATGCAGTAATCGGTTACAGAAGATTGCCAGGAACACCGAATGGAACGCCTTGGGTGTGGATTCCATGAAGACTATGGAATTGCAAACGTGTAGAGTTTACATAAACGGACTGTGTGCACTGGGGGAGCATTTCATTCTGGAATAATGTACATTATGTATTAGGTTAGATTGAATATTAATAGCACCTTCCAAAATAAAGCAACTTACAAAACAATTGTTATATATGGTGTAGAGCTCAAAGCTGTGCACGAAAATAGCACAATTGCAAAATTCTTTAAATATTTAACGAACCCTATATAAATATGGATTCGGGACTGTTATAAGCATTGCTGCCGAACAAAACTTTTCATGAAAACGCTGATTGAGATGTTCTAAAACAAGCGAAGTTTAATTTGCATTGCGGAGCTCGCATACGAGACATTTATTTTTCCATTTTGCATGTATATGTATGCGTGGAGCATCCTTGGTGTCCTTGTTTGGCGAAACAATACGCGGTTGTTACGTAAGTTTAAAAGACGCGTCAATGGCATCTCGACCCTGCCTCTGTTCTCGTCACTGACCCACATTACTCAGTCGTACCACGCAGTAATAATAACGGTAACTTTTATTCGTTACATAATATTGCACTGGCAGTGATTACGTCACGGTATAAGGTGAATAAATTAATAGCAATTAAATAACAGTTGATTGGGTGCGAATGACGTAGCCTATGTAGAATTGAATAAGCAGGTTATGTGAATTTTGATTCTATTGGGTATGCAGAAATATAGAAGATACTTATCAAGATTCAGTTAAGGCTTGATACAAAAAGTATGTAGATAGTTTTAACTATTTATGTGCCGAAAAGAATCCAATAGATTTTAACAGAACACAATCAACAAACTATAATTAATAATTTGAATTTTCATCCAAAAATGTTTCGTATGGACCATTTCATAGTATATTTCAATAGACATTTAAACAAGAAAATTCTACGAAAGGACAACATTCACTCTCCATACAAATCTGGGCTAGTTTTGAAAGTGCCGGCCAAAGGAAAAAAATACGATATTCCGTTAGAACTCGTTCTTACTAACATTTTTTATTATGGCGTCAAAGTTGAGAGACCACTTCCAACGGTTTTATTAGAGTTTAAAAATCTTAAAATATACACTTTTTATGATACGAACTATTGAAAATAAATGAAAAATATTGCTATACATTGGAAGAATAGTTAATAAAAGCAATAAAAATAAACCCTGTACTTTATATTGTTGTTTTTCGTCCATTTATTGAGATCCAAAGTTGAAAGTGCCGGTCAGAGAAAACAAATATGATATTCCGCTAGAGCTTGTCCTTATTAGCACTTTTTATTACTATGTCAAAGCTGAGAGACCACTGCCCTCAGTTTTATTGGTGTTCAAAAATCTTAGAAACATATAATTTTTATGATATTATATATTGAAAATGAATGAAAAATATTGTTCTATATTGGAAGAATAGTTGTTTAACGCAATAAAAAATAAATCCCATACTGCATATCGCTGTTTTTCGTTAGTTAGGTCCAAAAATTGAAAGTGAAGCCAAAGAAAAATAATATGATATTCCGTTAGAGCTTGTCTTCATTGACATTTTTACTATAGCATCATAGCTGAGGGAATACTGCTCTCGGTTTTATTTGAGTTCAAAAATCTCGGACACGTATATTTTAAATAAAATAAATAATTGAAAAGGAATACTAAATTATGTTGTATTATATTGGAAGAATAGTTGATAAAAGCAATAAAGCAATAAAAATAAGCAATTAAAAATAAAATACACGAGCAATAACACTGTTTCATTGCACTCAACCCTGTTTGTTTTATCTATGATAATGTATATATAATGTTGACGAACCTGGACATGACGTGATTGCTATCGTCCACGAATCTACCTTATGGCATTGCCATTAGTGCCTTGTAACTGTGGAATATGATCAACACATTTACTAAGTTCAATAATTGGAAATGCACCTTTAACCAATATAAATCAATATTTCTCATTCATTTTCAATAATACGTTTAAAAAAATGTATTATATCCAAGATTTTTGAACTCAAAAAAAAAACCAAGGGAAGTTGTCCTTCAGCTTTGACACCATAATAAAAATGCAAACGCGTACAAGCTCTAGCGGAATATCACATTTGTTTTCTTTGACTGGCACTTTCAATTTTTAACCTAGATAAATGGATGAAAAACAACGATATGTAATATGCGGTTTATTTTTTATTACTTATATGAACTACTCTTCCAATATAGAACAATATTTTTAATTCATTTTCAATAGTTCGTATCATAAAAAATGTATGTTTTCAAGATTTTCGAATATAAATAAAACTGAGGGAAGTGGTCCCTCAGCTTTGACGCCATAATAAAAAATGCTAATAAGGAAAAATTCTAGCGGATTTTATTTTCTTTAATCGACACTTTTAATTTTAGCCGTAAATAAATGGACGAAAAACAACAATATGCAGTATGGGGTTTATTTTTTATTGCTTTTATTAACTATTCTTCCAATGTATAACAATATTTTTCATTTATTTTGAATAGTTCGTATCATAAAAAGTGTATATTTTTAAGATTTTTAAACTCTAATAAAACCATTGGAAGTGGTCCCTCAACTTCGACGCACTAATAAAAAATGTTAGTAAGAACAAGCTCTAACCGAATATTGTATTTTTTTTCTTTGGCCGGCAAAATAAAAATTAGCCCAATCTGAATGATGTCCTTTAACAAATTGAGATAACGACGCCAAATGTAAAATTACAGAGAATGGCGATGATAAATTTTCAGCTGAATATCTGTTTAATACAACCCTACCTGTCCGCAGATATCACCAGTGAACTGGTCGACTATATTTTAAATCTTCGTTCCAACTCACCGTAGCGGACACAGTTCTTTATCATCCAAAATGTGGCGAATAAATTGTCACAATTCAAGTGCTGACTAGGGTAAAAGATTTATTGGAAAAAAAACAGTAGAAAATATGTATTCAAATAAGTCGGCATAACTAGACTATCACATGAAACTTTTACAAGCTTAGGAGATCATGCCAGTATTAGAAACAAAGCGCTCTAGATTTGATCTTGTATGCTCTGTTTTAATCAGAATAGGAAGAAGGTATCATCATCAATCATCCTATTGCAGTACACTGCCGGACATAGGCCTCTCCCAATGAGAGTAATTTCGAAGGAAGAAGGTATATCATATCTAAATTCATTACCAACTTAATCTGACCTATGAACAAGGTTTATATAGAAAGAATGATTCATCTGGAATGTAACAGACGTAACAGCAAATTATAACAATTGAAATGTTCTCAGTAGTCAATGGCAGATGAAAATCGATCAGTTTGTAATGATCTATTCACATTTAGCCAGCCACGTGACAAAGACCGTTATCTTTGTCATCGTCTCCGTTACACAAAAGAGATCAGTCGGGGTTTAAATAGCGTGCTAGACGAGTAAACACGTCGCTTATTATTTATAGCGTTGAGAAATGCCGAAACATTGAATGAACTTTTCTTTTCGTGACGAGAGGTGGGCGTGTGTGCGTGTCCCGGTGTCGATGTAGGCCACTGCCAAGGTCGAATGTTTAATATAAAGTCTGGCGCCGGGACATTAAAATGGTCGGGCCCTCCCCGGACCCCCCTTATCCCCGGGCCGGCGGTCGCAATCGTTGCACTCGTTATTTATCATCTGGAGGCATCCCCCGCTCATGAACGCCTTCAGTCTTCGGTCGCTACACATTTGTATATGTATAGGAGAGGTCGACCGCCGACTACGGTGTATCGACACGATAATGAATTTAATGAAACACCGATTGCGTAACGTGAGGGACCCCTGGAACAGCTGACGTTACTAATTTAGTGATACGCTGACCTTCGAGATTCGTCACTCAATTCAATAGAATTGATGACGATTTTAGCATTCGATTACTACACACGGATAAACGTAAATCGTGGGCGTATTCGTTTTGAAGGTCTTATTATTATCAGAGCAGAGGTAAATCGTCAGCTTTACGTCATAATACGTAGTTGGGGTAACGTAATAAATATCCGAGTCAATATTGATATACACAAACATTACACGTAACATTGTTTTACATATGAATGAGTACAAGCGTGCGAAGGTAAAGGATAGGTAAATAGAAGGTACCACATGTTTGTTACAACTATGAATGGATTTAAAACAGCGTGAACTGGAGTTGTTCTATTATCCCCTTTAGGAGACTATTCAAGGTGGAAATCGCTATTCAGTTGGAAGTCGTTCCCCCTACATCTGTAAAACACCTGAACTATACGAATGAAGCGATGTTGTTGAGCCGTCGGGAGTTCAACGCCTAGAAACTTGGGACTCTCGCTTTCTAACAAGAAGTGCCTGGTTACTGGAGTAAGACTATAAACACAACTACTTATACAAAACATAGATGGGTGCAACATGACATTCACCTACATTAACAAAATATGTAACGGATCCCGCTCAGTATCGGTGTATCTTGAATGAATGAATACGAATACAAACATGAGTAGGCACGTACATTAACCCACATAAAAGTCCATAATTATTAAATCGTCTGGTAAATGTTGGGGTATCCCCGTTGGATCGCTGCCAACAGGAAGGGGCCATCTTTAAATAAATTCAGAATAATAATGCGTTAAGCGAGGTAGATCGAAGACAGGTTGATTTTTGACATTCCTTTTGTGTGTAAATATTGTAAGCCTCTAAGAGTGTGTATTAGCAAGATCCACAAACAAAGAGTAAACATGAAAAACTTTACGTTAGTCGAATGCACGACTGTTCAGAATGAGTTGACGCTAGGTATGCACCGAGTAGTTTACGAGTCTCGATCACGAATTAGTGGTTGAGACCGTGCCGTGCCCGCCCATCGCAATCAGATGACATCATACTCCGTACACTCCGATTCACTAGGCTGGCTGCTGCTTGATGCAACGCTATTGCACACAATCCGTGAAGGATCGTACCGAGTTTTAAATACAATTGAAAATTTTTGTCACAAGCGATTTTGCTGTCGTACATTTACAATAGTACTACAACATACGTAGAAAGGATACACAATTTCTATACGTGTCACTATGTAGATTTCTCAACGCAGACACTGACCAAAAAAAGGTAGCTGTGATAGAGCGGATAATAGGATGATCAGGTCTACTAGGTGTAAAATGGGGAAGTTCAAAGTAGAGAGGTGAACAGGCTGATTGATTGATTTCTCGGTTTCAATTATCATAACTAACATTGTCGTGCTGCAACACTGCAATGTAACGACTGACAACACAATGGAGGTTCTTGTTAAATTCAAGGCAGAAGTCATTTTCCTACCACAAAGGCTCCATCTCGATCACTCCAGCAAAAGGACAGCGGCTCCCAGTTGACCAGATAAACAAACCAGTGGAACAGTTGTAATTAACTAAAGATCAGTGCCCCGTTGAATACTTTGTAATGAACTAGAGATAAATGTACACAAGCACAGTAAGAATGATAATTATGTTACAGAGAACAAGTTTATATAATTAAATCTAGTAAATGTAAGTGTGATACGGGGCCACGTTGACATAGACAGCGGTACGGTATCCAGAACCGGTAGCGTAGCTCGCAAAACGTCACAAAACAACCGGTGATTGATGGTTGCGGTGACACTCGTTACGTCATAGGGTCGCGGGGTCAATGTCGTCACGATTACAATAACCAACGACATGTACCGGGATGTAACAATATAAGACAGCTGAGAGTTGTTTGTCGTCGACTTACTTTTATTACATAGGTGTACTTTGTGTACGTATTGTGTTTACAAAGTAGACGGCGCTTTGTACGGTTTGATTCTTGTGATAAGCTGAACATAACTCAGATACGATGTGTCATTGGCACATATCTGGATGTTTCTGTGTCTGATACTAATATCTACATAATAAAAAAAAATCGAATTACTATTAATAACCCATACTACAATATAATTAGGTACATTTGGATCTAGCTACGGTGATGATCTGAAACCTACAGTCTACAAAGGGGATACACTTTTTTTAGGGTTGCACTTTTTCATATAAAGTTGATGTAAAGGTGCAAACGTATCTCCTTCGTTGACTGTGCCTACATACCTGAGGCGGTTTAAAATCATCTGTGCTTGCTATGAACAGCAATTATCAATGACTAAGTTTTTTTTTTTTTATACCACTTAGGTGGCAGACAAGCACACGGCCAACCTGATGGAAAGTGGTTACCGTGGCCTATGGACGTATGCAACACCAGGGGCGTCTCACTCGTGCTGCCGACCCTGAAGAAACCTTCTAATGCCCTTCTTGAAGAACCCCATATTGTAGTCGCTTGGGAAAACCATTACCATTACATTACCAGTAACGACTCGGAAGGATTCTCTTTGGCATTTGAATTAAACCAGCAAATCGACTCCCTTTTTAAGAATTAACAATAGCTTTACCAGCTCTAAGAGGCGTTGTCCCAAAGAAATATCGTTCACGGCAATGCTGTCTAACCTGCTCAGAATCCTTACTCAGATTACTTGAGGTATGTTCGTGTTAGCCGACAGACACATTTAGGGTTTAGTTTCGTACCATTCATTTTAAGATGTTAACCAACCGAAAAGTCCACCGACCGAACTATTCTAGTTATAACTGTGATTAGACACATTTCTAAACAGAATGCATCAGAGCTGTACACTAGTCATGATATTCACTACAGTTAACAAATTATGTCATTCACGTATATTTTACTCAATGATGAATGGAACGTATGGATTGGATGACGAATGTTAAGCTTAAACGTCATCATGTCATATCATATGTATTTCTTTTAACATGTGTTTAATCAGCAATATAAATTCAAGAGCCAGATGTGGTGAGTCATTGATGTTCGAAGAAATAGTTCTTAATTCACAACTAATCATACAATAATTTTATTTGCTTAATTCGAAAATTGCAGTTTTTTTGACGCGTCTATTATGATGTGGCTTCGTACTAATGATGGGCTGGCTCCTAATGACCAATAACCAACAGTTGCATAGTCACTTCATTAGGAGGCAGCCTCGCTTTGTACCATACATGTCTTCTTGTACATCGTAATCTCATATCTTCTTGTACTTTAATCATCCGGAAGTGAATTATGCAGCAACTAGTGACTAACTTTTAATATTTGAAAGAGGCGTCCTGAAGTCGTAGTCGCAGGTCATAGGAGTATGTACAACAAGAAGGGTCCTATAATGTATTACTTACCCTGAGTCACATATTTTACTTGTGCCCAGACTAACATACTTGTGAAACTTGTATTAGGCAGGGTTTCATCGAAGACTATAAACGTATTTAATTAAATCAAAACTGCATCAGCACATTTAAATCAAGGAACCATCCAGGAAAAAACCGTTTAGTCAAACAAATTTTCACTAATGCAATCCAACCTTAGAAGTAAAAGGTTTCAAACCACAGCTTCTCAATTCCGAGTCCAATTAGCCACTACGCTACCGTGGCTTCGTCGATAAATGTCACTGTTATTTCAATTCAAAATTAATAAAACAAGGAGGGTGGTCCCAAGTGTCAGGTTTAACATGACGACCACCCAACACGGTGGTAGCTCGGCTCGACCCCGTTCTCAGGGATGAATCGTTGCTATAAAAGACACGGTTTTACGACAAACATGTACAACACAACACACATCCGCATATTGTAACGTAATAACGATCCGGTAAAGGTCTCCGGTACGATGCGAACTCGACTTATTCAAGTATTCTATTGACTGAGAACAAACCTATTGAATTACATTACGATCGGGAGAAAACTATATTGTCTTACGTTTTCATACGGTTCTGATGTTGCTTATATAGATATTCAGACTTGTGTATTGATGTGGAATGAATAACGGAAACCTTATAAGAACTTATTGTATGTTCAAGATAAAATATAGAAATGTTTGAAAAGTTAAGTAAGAATATAAATTCTATCTGACTTTGCACATGTAAACATGATAATCATACTCATGCTTGTTGTAGGTTTTTGGGGTCCAGTCTGACCTCACCGGCAAGTCGGGTATACCTGCTGATTAACGGGTGATGCATGTTCTCGTTCATTCAGATTTCTAATCAATTAAGGGTCAAAGCCAATATGCCTTTATTATACATTTATTATCAAGGCTACAACAGTTTATTCATACTCTTTAAGGGGGTAGTAACGAAGTCACTACAGGGGAAGACTAGCTGGACAAGACAACAAAGGTAATGTCTCCTTTGATGAACTGAAGGCCATACCAGACAATTTTCGGAGAAATCTTGAAGCTAATTGGATAACCCAGTCGAGGAATCGAACGGAAACTCTAAAACGGTATAAATTATGCAACAAGCATAAAATATGAATGTATACATACTTCCTGAGACTCTGCCTTCAGTTTATTGAAGGCAAAATTTCAGGAAAGAGGGTCACCATTACAGACACGTACCATGTTACAACGGTGGCACTCAGCTTGACAGCTTCATCATATTATGCTTTTTCACGCCTCACTTAAAAATATTATATAAATCAAACATAATAAAATAACAACTTACCGGCATCGTTATCTGATAAACTACTGTTACAACTTCAGATTACCGTGCCGGAAGTAAATCTGTTACCATCCGGCTGGAAATTAATCGCACCGGTGAAGACGATAATGAAATTTATGGACTTGAAATGTATATTGTTTACAAATTTTCTTTGGTTTGTTTATTTCTACATTTTATACTTATGAAGATTGAGGTTCACAAAACAAGCAAATCATATTATGTTAAATGTATATTGTACTTGTGTACTAACTTACTAAATAATCATATTAAGACTATCATTTGTAGTCCCTTTCACATAGCACAGAATATTAAGCTGTACTCATTTCCAATTATTTTTGCAACTTTGAGTCGGCAAACGTTCGCAAATGTGTCAACACTGGAGGTAAACTAAGTCGTAGGTTTCAAGCACAGAGTAAACACATAACACTGTCTATTTGCCTGTCCTGGTATTCTGCAAACAGTTAGCAGTCTAAAAGAAAAGGGGTATTTACAAATGGTACGATTTGAACATGAAATTAGATCTTGTGCATGAAGTGTACTGTTGTGAGTAACTTTGTTCGTTAAAATTTGTTTAATTATTCTCGGAATGTATTCTAGATCAAATGTGTCAAATTTCAGTCAAATCCATCCAATCGTAAATGCGTGCAATTGAAAGCTTACAACTGACATTTAATTTAGAAAACTCATAGTTCATTTTTGTACTACTGTAGGCATACCGCTCCCCCTACCGTGGATGACACAGGATCTTCGTATAAAAAAATGGTATATAAAGTCTATGTGCTCAGCCCTTTTAACCAAGCCATCAGAAATCCAATCCACCCATCCAACCATGAATCCATCCATCCATTTGTAAACTTTCGCACTATCCGCTTACGGCAAAATTAGTTTTATTTCATCATGTAACATCCGCGTAAAATTTGGAAACTATCGTCTGTCATTTCGACAGTATCGTCTGTCATTTATATTTAGATTTGCAACGGCAAAATATAGAATGTAGCATATTGCTGTAATAATAGCAAAACCCATATAGAATATTACTCATCAGAAGTTATTAAAACATTTACTTGCCATTTATATGGGACTTGCTATGTTATGGTTTAGTGACGTAATTGCAGTATTAAAGGCATTAAGATCTAATCGTTATTGGCAATATCGCGAGTTTATGATGATGAATACAGACGGTAGAGGGTAAAAGTCTGTTTAATCAGGTAGTAAACTATGTTAATATAAACAGTTTGGCAAGGACATAACGTTGACAAAGTAACCGCAGTTGTGGTGGCACAGCACGCAACCGACCGCTGGAACACGGAACGTTTTGCATTTAGTGGTCTACGGCAACTCGCCTAATATCGGTTAATACATGCTTGCAGTCTAGCTTACAAAACCACTAGGATATTTTGCAAAGTATTGACAGGTTTCCATTTATTTCCACTTTTAAAGCGAAAATATATGAAGTACTTTACTAATATTAAATTAGCAGACTGACAAAACGAAGGTAAGTTGGTAAGTTAGTAAGACTGCAGAGGAAAACATGTGTTTGTACTTGTAATATAGTAGAGTAAATATTATACAGACGGAAATAAAATTTCCTCCTTTGTAAAGTCGGTTAAAATACCACAATGCGCATGACGCCCAGAGGTGGGATGGGACAAAGTCTATTAGAATGTTTACTATGAATGTGTATTGTTATTCACTTTATTATGCATAATCATCAAATAACAACCTCGTCGCGCCAGTTAGGACCAAATCAGACCCTACTCAACGCCAAATAATACGCCACATAATAGGCTGCGTACGATTAACATTGCCGAACGTATTGGAGAGAACAATCAAATACGTACGGCGGTATGGCTGAAATTCTAGATTTTGTAAACAGAAGATGTTTAACATTTCAGTATTCTTAGATTTCATAGCGATCACGCTAAAATCTAGCTGCTTTAAAACTTCAAAGTGACTCTTATAGTGCTGGGAATATTGACTTTCCGTTCGTAGAAAACCCGTTTCCGTGATACAGAGATATTATCTCTTACTACAGGAAATTTTCCTCGACTACGACGAACATCCGTACACTCTTATATCGACATCATTTTACGTGCAATATCGTAAAGTTTTGGTACCTATAAAGTTAGGTGCACCTTTCTGTCCATTTCAGCTTGAATATTTTAGTGTTACGTGTATCGAGAACTGGCATGAGACACGAGTAAGCAAATCGGGCAGTGTTTTAGTGTACAGGCACCACAAAGCAGTTCGTTCGGTTATGAGACACCGGTCGAGTTTACTGCCTCGTTACCGGCGATCCAACGTTTTTACAGCCCGATTAAACCGTTCACCTGACCTGGGGGCTCTGTAATTGGGGTAAATCTTTTTATTGCACACCCTTCAGATAGCACTTGGATTGTCTCGTAAACAGAGGATGGATTTTAAGGCAACCGAAACTAAAAAATGGTACAAAAATAAATTTTATTACATTGTTCTCATAAAAAATGCATGCGCTTCATCATTAGGACATGTGATAGATTACCTACAATATGGCTACGTGTTAAATATTTGCGTAATGTAAAATTGAAATAACACAGAAAGGCTTTATCTGTTCTGTGAGTCGTATAAATTATTAAAATGCAACAAAACGAGCGGGGACCACATTTTGTTCACGACCGGCCTCGCGGCGCATTATCGGAATCGGACCGCAATAATTACATTCGAGCCGAATGCGGCCACTCCATCCATCTGTCCAAACGACTAAATAAAATATACGTCCGCGATAAAATTTTATCAATGAAAAATATATTATTCAGTGCCTGGAATAGCGAACATTTAATTAAACGTGGTATTCAAATAAAACCGTTCCAATCAGTGATGTAGTTTCAACTTTCAAGTTTTAAAACGTGTCGGGAATAAAATCGATATTAGGAATTATTAATGACCACGGCAATGATAAAACCTCACATGAATATTTTGACAAAGTTATTGGTTGGATGAGCTATTCAGATAACTAGAGTAAGCACGAGAAGGTGGGAATTGAAAAGACTGGAGCGACTGGCAACAAAAGTAAACAAGAGTGCTTTGTGAATTTTGGCGCCCGAGGCGCACCAGGGCCGGATTATGTAGCACCCTCGGCTTATTCAATTAAAAAGGAAAGGTACCCACCCACTCACTCGTGCGTACATTCTGACTACTCACAAGTTTTATACGAGGCTCTGCTTAACAAACGAGATTTACCTTGGAACGGTGCACTGTTTTCTTTTTCAGTTTGGAATGTGCAGCGCGTCCCATAAAGCATTTAGTTTATTTGGGACGTAAAGTATCGTATCCAACTCAATCCTGTTTGAAGATGATACTGCAGCTTTAGTTACACATTGCTATTGTCACATGGTGAGTGATGTTATTTTTCCTAATATCTTTGATCAAATGATGATGATGATGATTTAAAGATACATATAACCATGAAATTACCATACCTAAGATGATTGCAATTTTAGTGATCAACAACCTTCATTAATTAGGTGCTTGATTTATACAGGGGTTATTATTATATTATTCCAATAGACACGTAACAAGGCGACTGCATAGTGCTTAGGTAAAAATAACAATTATTCAGGTGATTTGTCTAAGTAACAGAATGCCTAATAATATTATCTAAGTTCTTAAGCGTTTAAAAGGTGTTATATTTACTAGTTTACGATTTGAAAATGGGGGAGGATCTCAATTCGACTGCATGCAGAAATGGAACTCTTCAATAAATAATAGCATATCCCCCAGGGTTGCTGTTATCGTATGTTGGTTTATTGTTTACGCCATTCCATAACATAACTTTACGACTATACGCTCTCAAGGGGTACGTAGACATGTACATTGCCACGGGTAATAATCCTGTTCGCTCGTCAAAAATATTTATTAAAATTCCAAATAACCAAGTGGAGTAGGTCTCCGTTCCTAAAGTCATACCATAGCATTTTTCGAATCCAATTTAACTATTGATAGCTACAAAGAAAATAAACCAATAAAAGGAGAAAAAAAAAAAAAAAACAATACGATGCACAAACATAACAGAGTGACAAACCCAAACTTAAAAAAAAAGATAATAAAAACAAAGTCAACGTGTGAGCACTAGTTGAATGTGAGTCATTTATTAGGCATGGCTCGTCGTCCTAGAAATTTCATCTAAAATTTTCAGAGTAAAATGTATTTGCTTTTGTTTTTACATACGAACGCACGTCGCCTGTCGGCTGATTACGCTCCACGCTGTTACCGTCATTCATTTGAGTCTACAGTACACCGCCCCACTCAATCTCGTTTATTATGAACGTGCAGCGGGCGAGCAACCCTGCCTCTCGCTTTTTACATTTGAATATTTCGCTGTGCATTACTTTTACATTGTTAGAAAAGACTTTTTATGAGCTCATGATAGTGCACATGAGACCCAACGCTCTTCATACGCTTGCTAGCTTGTTAATTGACATTATGACACTTAATTTTTCCACACTCATTTGCATACCCCTGATGTTTAACAAGATATTTTGATAAGAAAAATGTTACATATTTTTTCAATCCGTGTTATGCAACTTTTTAAGTAGCCGTAGATAAGTTGGATAAGTTGTACGATATTCAGATATTTTACTGGAAGATATATTTGCCGGGAATAGCCCGGGTAGAGCGGAATTGACAAACGGACAATATAATTAACGGACACAAATATACTCCGGACTCATTTATTAAATCATTAAAATGAACTAGAGATGGAGATCAGATCTATAAGCAATATTGCTCTAGCCAGTATATAAATGTGTCGACACGCAGTCAGATTAGATGAAAAATTACTTTTTTAATGAAAATATAGTGAATAATATTCATAGAATTTGAACAAACCGACAAGATTGAATAGTTTGACAACCAATATTAATGGTTATTATATTAAATTTATTAAAGAAAGAATCAATTTCTACTTGTAAGTAAACACAAAGCTCATTAATCATTCAAGCAATAAATAATCTTAACTTAATTTTATTCCGAACGCTATCAAAATTTTCATCGACAGTCTAAATTTTCAATTCCACCTCACTCACTTCAGTCGACAATAATCATTTACACTACATAATCCACACAAATGGGCCCCCATATCATTAGCATTTGGACAATACAATATCAAATCACACTTCATATCAACGCAAAGAACTCCGGTTCAACGTCAAGAATTATAAAAGGACATTTCACAAAGAAGTTCTTTATCCGAGTCATGGGAGTGAAGCGGCACATTTCTCCTGCGCCGACATTACAGTGCCAACGTAAAGTTGCATAAATAAATAACTCGAATTAGAACCCTTCACGTAGCTCGCAAACGTTGAATGCTCGCGACTCACGGTGAATAATTTCTTACTCGCTTTTGTGTTCAACATCTCAGTAAATGCTTGACATTTAACTGACAATTGATGAATTTCGTGGGGTAAATTATATATTTCTGTAGTGTAGCTTGAAATGGAGGAATTTAAACACTAGTGTCTAAAACAGAGTGAACTCCTTAACGTACAACTTCCGTATAATAATAACAACAAAATTATGTAAATATAAATAAAGAAAAAAAAAACGATAAAATGAATATACATTCATCTGACAAATCTCTTTAAACAAGTGGAACAGCTGATCCTTTGAAGACGAGCAACAACAAAAAAATCGCAATCATTGTGATTTCAAAATTCCCTATTAAAACATTTGACAATAAGAACCGGGTGGCGGTAGGGTCGAGGGCCGAGGCCCGGGTTGTTGTTACAATTGATAGGAGCGGCGAGTTTCGAGTTCCCCTCGTTTTCGGCTGGCTCAGAGCACTCGGTACATTCATTACAAAAAGCGTCACATCGCGGAACGGGCCCCGGTTTAATAATTTCACTCATTTGGGTTCCCCCGGGCGACTCGGCGAGACAATGCTCGCCCGCCTAACGGTATCAATCAACATCAAACAACCCCGCGCCGTTCTATCTGTACTGTTTTAGGGTTGTACATTTTAAACATGTATTACTTTATTGAGATTATACAGAATCCCACGCAATGATAAATTCAGGGGGCTTCTGAGAATACATCATACATAAGAAAATAGATACATAATATAACCCGCGCCACGTATCTTGGACCTAAATTGTAAAACATACGAGGCTTTGGCGCCCGCGGATTGCTTTGTAATAGTCTATGCTTGGTGAATTTGAGTTCGTCTACCGCAGTAGCATCCCGTGCTATCCTCAAAAAACACCCAAGAAATGTGTACTGCGCGTATAGGGCACGTTTTGAGCACATTTTAGGTCCAAGATACGTGGCGCGGGCTATACTCAGGTCTGTATAAGTGTATATCTTAAAAAGGTACGCACAATATTTTTGATCTCAAATAATAAAAGCCTATTTTAGACTACTGGGCACGTTTTCAAATCCTTTTCTTCTACTATAGGCATGGATTAAACTGTCTTCTTGAAACCGGTAACAAAAGACGCGCATATAAAAATTGTAGGAACTAGAAACATCAAGATATCCACATCCCTCTTTAACCTCTTTATCAAAGCGGGATAAAACCAGTTTCTGAAGTAGAATGTAAATAACAAAATTAAATCCATTCCTAAACCGACCCACCTGTTAGTGGTTTGTCCAGTTGTCCAGTGTATGTATAAACCTGACACGGAATAAAAAATCTTATCTAGATTGTAAAGTATCTGATATCATTATAAATTATGTAGGCACCTATAGTTAAAAATAAGCAACAATGGATACCTAAGAAACGCATATTATCTGAAACTGTATTTTATGTGATATTTTTTCGTCCGAACCGTTTTATGCTAGTAAATAGTCTAGAGGTTTTAAAGCCCATAATGTCCGTTTGTAACAATACCTAGCATATGAGTCATTCCGTAAAAATTTGCACCAATGCAAAAACCACAGTCACAACACTTTCGAAATTATTACTACTAATTGACTAATCCGATATTTTATAGACTTTATTTTAGCTAAAAGATGAATTGATTAACTTTAAAAACAAATATATAAATAAGCAATTACTATACGATTTAATTAATTACAAATAAAAGTTAGCAAAAAAAAATATAATTTTAGTATGTCACACGTAATATGTAAATTTTAAGAAAAGAAATTTGCCCTGTAGATTTCAATTTGAGCTCTTTGTTTTAGTGTATTTTTAAAGCTTGTAATGTCTATTTTAATTTAAACTCCAAATATATATTATAATTATATTAATTTAGAATCATATTCTTGTGAATATAGTCAACCAACTTTTAGGTACACATGGACATTCCACTATAGTCACGGCTCTTACTCTGCTTCTAAAGTTTGAAACTACCCAAACATCTTTATTTTTACATCCAGGCACCATTACCAGTCGAAAGCTACCATTTTATTTCATTAGGCTACTGTCAGTTAAGTAGAATCCGTGACGACGAAACCGTTTCTTCAGGAAGATAAATAAGATATCCAGTTTAGTTACGAATTTTACGTCAGATTGGTAAGTTACTTTATAAGTATTGTATTATTATTAAAAGCTTAGTATATTTGAATATCCAATAAAGCAATGTGATGTTCATTTTAAGTTCAAATAATGTTTTTTTTAAGCAAATTTTTAGGACAAAACAGGATTCGTCACGTCCATTTAGTCATGTGACATATTAGTGGAACAATTTTCGTGACTAAATGGACACGTAAGGCTTAGTTCATAATGTACTTTACTCAAATTTGATAAACAATAAAATGTTGTGACAAATGTGATGTGATGTGTGTACTAATAATTGTAATTTTTTTTTAAATGTTTTTAATATCTAACAAAATATAAATATTATCCTATTGTATTAAACGAACAATTACTTATTATTACTGTATTTTTTTTTATTTTCAGTGATGGTTCTAACAGCGGCTGAGCGTGCTTAACGCTATAGGGATAAATTAAAATTAAATGCAGAAAAATATGAAGAACAAAGAAAAAAACAAATTGCAAGAGTGAAGAAAGGACAAAAGAAAATAAGAGAATTAAGCGAAACCGAAAAAGATGAAACAAGAAAAATGGTTTTTGAAATCATAAAATATATTCAAATTGCTTATCATGTTGATTTATAAAGTTTGTAATCTTGCCAAAGATAAGTAACTAATTAAAATTAATACCGGGTATGGTATTAATTATCTATAAATTTGTAATAAGAAATAGGTAGGTACTACCTAATATCCACATTTATTTTGATTATTAAGTGTTATTATTTTGTAAGGATTATTCTATTTTTACGTGATACAAATTATTACCTAACTACGTAGTACTGAATGAAACCAATTAAGACTGTTGATCGAATATAAAAATATAAATTGTTTTATTTCCCTAGCCCGCCTAACTTTGCTTACGTTCTAAATGAAAACAATTAGCTTTAAACTATAGTGGGTATAGAACTAATTAACTACAACCTACAACACAATCGGATTATTTGGCAGTACCTACATTATAATGCATATTCAAGATTTATTTCATCACCTTTTGGCATTGTTATGAACACTGCCTAAGTATCTATTTAGTCACGATAGTATTTCCTATTTAGTTACGGTCACAATTTTTTGTCCACCATCGTTATCGATTATGATGGAATATATTAATAAACTGTACTTTAATTTCATTAAATATTGATATCACTAGCATGCTTACATCCCATGCAAGTTTGGTTTTAGTGAAAAGCTTTTGAAGTAGCTAAAAATGAAAAAAAGTAGTCCTTTTCATTCAAAACGTCACGAAATGGTTTTAACATATGAATATAATAACATTAATGTTGCAAAAGGTAGGTTTATTATTTTTTATCGGTAGAATAACATATTATGTTCACACAGGGTGCATAAAATAAAATTTAAAAAGACCTATCTTTCCAGAAAAAATAAATCATTTTGTCACTAAATGGACACAGTTTAGTCATGGCGCCTAATAAAAATGGCAATATCTAGTAAAGAAAACATTTTCCAAAGTAAAGTAAAGTTTTTTCTAGAACTTTAAGATACAGTGCGTCGAATAATATTATAATCCGAAACAATAATTTTAAAAAATGTCCGCTTTGTCCACATAGTCACGGTGCAAATTTTCACGGAATGACTCATATATAGAGAAAATTTAACAAATGTACTATTTACTCATACTCATCTGCTTATTATTCTGATTCTACCAGAGCTAACATCGAGTCTATCATATAAAATACGTAGCCCTAATGTGCACCAGCTCCAAAGTCTAAACGATTATTTTTATCACTGAGTCGTTATGCATGCAAGCCGACATCGATAAGCAACGAGCCCCGGGATGTGTGCTCATCTCAATTCTCGCAAACACATTAGCAGTGGGGCACAAACGTCCATGACGCATCTTCATCAACTACCCAAATGCTCGATTAATACTCAAAACAAACAACACGCCCACGTAAATCTAGTATTCGCGCAAGTAAAAATAAAACTGTATTCAAATTGTAAACATGAAATTAATCACAAGCGTGTCTATAAATAACAAACATTGTAGTGAAGGCGCTTTTATTTCCTCCGTCTACTTTGTTATGTCAGAGGAAATTGCTTTCATTTTTCAGATGGAAACGAAGTATGTGAATAAATTCTTTTTACGATTACTCTTGCAAATATACTTAAAGGTGGACAATTGTAACTTTGCTTGCAGTGTTCGGGACATTTTTGCATGTCATGTCGGACATTGTCCCTAATAGCTCAGCACAGTATTATTATACAAGTTAAGCTTTTAGTTGTTCAACGCTGATTCGTTTTCGAGAGCCAAAAGTGCTAATGAATGTCCGTCGCGTCGACCGTGTTTGTTCACGGCCAGTAAGTTTCTGACGTGGTAATTATAACTACGACGAAAACAGTGGTATAAAAAGCAATAATTATAATTTGCCCTCATTTGATTCAGGTGCCTAAAAAAAGTTAGAAACGGGCTTGATTATATTATGTGTTGCCCTTTTCTGTGATGTTGTTTGATAAAAACTGACGCTTACAGCTTACATGGTTCTACGAAAAGAAATAAATATCACAGAGAAACAAAGTAGAATTAATTAATTAATGTTTCTTTCTAAATCTAATAAGTAACGTGGTCTAACACAGTGTTAGGTTAGAACAACTAGGAGCAGTGGAATTTTTGGAACTAGTATTTACGATAACTCTTCCAGTTAAGTTGACTGGTGTTAGGGAGTATGTTCATGTCGTTAGTACACAATGAAAGTCAAACACCTAAGCCTTTACTCTACCACCGCGAAAATTGAACAGCAACTTGGTAATAATAAATGTACAATCCTTATAAATAGCAAGCGAGTACAGACAGCTTCATTACGTGTGGAAACAGACAATGTACTTTGTTCTTTACGTGACCAGCTGCCTACATTATTCAGCCATTAGTGTACAACACACCGCAGTGTAACGTCAATGAGAACTGTGCTATTTCAGATAATGTATATAAAAATACATAATATTCTGTTTCACAGTAAAATTACCGATAGCTTCATTATATTTTCCAATGAATCATTCAAGAGATACCAGATGTGATTATTACACTATATAGTGGAGCGTAATTTTTGATAGTACATAGTACTGGTTTCTCGTGGGACTGCTTGGATGAGTCAGACTCAGATGAAAGGTTCACTTGATAGCTTTTTAATAGGTAGTAGCAGCCTCCGATTTCTCGGGCGGAAGGCAGGTTGATTGATTATAGAAATAACTCGAGCATACGTCGCTGTTAATAGATAATAACTAAGTTGTAAAAGATATAAAATTATATAAATTAAGAACGTCGTCTATCTCTGTGTCAAACTGATAATCTAGTACTAATTTCGGAAATGCTTTTTTTATTTACTCTTATTTCTGAAGTTGACGCTAAACTTACTAGACGCAATCACCTCTCTCGCACTGTTCTTTTCCAAATTTGTCACACCCTGTCATGTTTGTTTACTTATGATTAGGTTTTTTTACTACTTACCGAGTCTGGATCATGTGCGTTTGGGGTGGACGGTTGAGGAGGCCTCGGTGGTGGTGGATACCCCTGTAACATAAGACAAACATGAGTTTTAATGTTGAATAAATATCCGAAAGAAGTAAAGGACCGATCAAAAGACTAGTAGGACTCTCCCGATAATTACAGCCTAGTAGAACTCAAGTAGTGATGGTAACACTAGAAAATAATTAACGTCGTAAATTTCTTACAGCATACCGTTTGTTGTATAAGTGTCTTTAAATAAGTTCATGGTACATAATACTATGTCTGTATGGGTTAATGTAAGAGGAATAGGGTTGCTTTTCTAGATAGGTTTTATTATACCGAATAGTATAAGACAGATAGTAAAAGTTGCGCTTTAATTAAGGGAGGAAAATTTCTGAGAATATTTTCTTACGTAGAACCGTTTTCAAAGGAAACTTATTAAAAATCAATTTTACTTTTTTGTTATTACGTCATTGTTACTTTATATGTTGTTAATGGTTAAAACCATCGAGTAGGGAGAGGATTTTTTGTGAACTTATAAAGGTTAACTATTTTATGAATAGCTGTTACGCAACTTAATTTTTCAAAGCGCCTTTTCTTGCATAAAGAAATGAAAATGAATAACATGTGATATTATTTTCTCTAGATAACATTATGCTTACATATTATTTGGCGCCAGCTTTTTGGTTTCTTATACGTATTCATTATTTTATAAACATTGGACATACGATTTAGCGCCAGTTTTTGGGTTTCTTTTACGTATTCATCAATTTACAAACATTAAACATACTAACAGAGCCGCTGTAATAAGACATTTAAAATGTTATCGTGTATATTCATGACGTAAACAATGTTGTGATTCCAGTTATAAAAGCAGTTTTCATACATTCAGATTATCAGCAACATTCTAGTGGGGTAGGCATTATAAACGTTGACGATAATGGCGCCATAATGCAATACACCGGCCGTCGTTTCAATGTCGTTACGACTGCGCCCAACTGTACAAGCAATGTATATGGATGAGTGAGTTGTATATTAACGGTCTTATTTATAGCTATAATGCTGCTCGGACGACTCCAGTCACGTCAGTGGACATCTAATTGAAACCGAGTCAGACTGGCGCCCGACTAAACTATCCTGTGTACAGTCACGCAGATAAGTTTAAAATGATAACACGAACAAAAACTAAAATTGTAGGGAGTCAAAACAAAGTGTTTTAACTCAGTCGGTAGCAATTCGAATTAAATCGCAATTTCAAACGAGAACGATGACAAAAAGTTGACAAGCTTAAGCCCAAAGTTAGTTTCGTGCGCGCCACTGTAAGCCGAAGGCCAGACTTTCCCGCTGAAAACAGCGCCCTCCCACTTGGCTGTTAAAACATTTAATGTAAAAATGAAATCACGAACCTTATAAAGAAAGGAAGCGGCATTAACATTTGGTATTTTAGAATAGCTATATAACTTGCTATAACATGGAATTATAATTACTGTTTATAATTACGGTAAATGTACCACTTTGTTTACTGTTATCTATTTCTGTCATTGGACAAATACATACACATCAAATGAAATACTTTAAGTACTGTTAATGAGTGTCAATTAAAGGGATGATATACTTATGTACCTACATAATTTTTAACCGTTTTTGAATAGGTAATGCTACAAACGGACAGAAATTAATAAGCAGTGTTTAAATAAATTAGCAACTTTAAAGGGTGGTAGAGTCATGCATTTCGTCGCACGACAAGACCGGCTTCCCAAATAAGTGCCACCCTAGTACATAGAAATAATATATATCCTTTCCTTTTTCCCTTTCCCCTATACAGGTAGCTAAGTGGGAGCGTCACGTCAGGTGTTGTAAGATGTCATAGGTCATGGTAGCCACTTAACATCAGGTACTGTGTGTGCTTGTTTGCTATCTACAGTGTTTAAACGTAAATAATAATTATGAAAATACATATTATAAACAATAAACTGTTGAAATATCAAATAAACATCTGATTCCATGTTTGGTACGAGTATCGCAAAGTTGCAGCGAGCTCCGACAATTTAGAATACTCAAACTTTATCTCGCAAAACACACTAATTGTTTTACATCGTTGACATGATAAATGCGAATCTTGTGTACATAACAGCTGTACAGCGTGAAAATGAGATAGAAAAACAATGTGATATGAACTTGACAAAAAAACAACTTAAATAATTTATTCTGGAAGGAAAAACGGCGAATATTGCCTATAGCAATATCTTTAAACTTTATTACGAAATGAAGGACCTAATTTTGAATGTCACCATTTGAAAACCATTAGGGACAAAGTTAAATCTATCGGATAATCGAATAATTATTTTAATTTTCACCGTTAAACATAAAAATCATTAAGATTGCAAGAATGCCTTCGGACTAGCTTATATTAATAACAGTGAACTCTCCGAACCGTCAATTCAATTTCAATCCGTTGACTCAGAAGCGTCCGGAAACAGATTAATCCGTTTAATATATCCAGTGTTAAGTCAGCAATGGGTGGAAATTAGAGAAATGTGCAGGTTGACTGTAGCCGAGGTAAGTCTGTTCTAAACTTATAATGAATCGCAAACAAGCTTTTGAAACAGCCGGGCATCATCTCTTAATCAGAAAGGACGTGTTTGTAATATAGCTGGGGCGTGTCGGCAACTCTGTTACGTACCTTTTACTCATTAATTGGTTCATATTTGGGTAAATATGATTAAAATATGTTTATTATGTACTCAAATCAAACGAACCAATTAGACTTTAAATTCAACTTTTTTATTTAGTGGGTTTACAGTACAACCGAACTACGAGTATGAACAGCCTTTTCTAAGTCAATTAGAACTATAAATAATACTTATCCTTAAATAAATAAATATTTTAAAATTGATAACCCCTCATGCCACCCTCTCTTCTACTGTCACTTTTCTTACGGATACTTCGTTAAAACCCTCCCCGACTAGGTAAGCCTTCACGAATCGCGACCTACGTAGCAGGGTTGCCCATCCCAACACTTTAAATAAAACTTTATCATAATAACGATGCAGTAAGTAGCTGAATCTCACAAAAGACAAGACAAATGTCAGTTTCTCTTCTCTTTACAATTGAATTGCATTATTTTGCGGAGATTGCAAAAGGGGGGAGCGAGCGGCATAATTTATCCAAGTCGGCAATTCCCGACAGCCCTGCCACCGTGACTCCGCCGCAGGAGAGAATGTACGCCCCACCGTCAGCGCTTTAGAGGTTTCCAACGGCGAGCGGGGCTGCCACACTAAAGTTCGGAGAATCCGGAGCATTTTGCAGTTTGTTATTATGAGAGCGGAGTGCTGCCAACGATAAGTTGCTCTTTATGTACAGAGAAAAACAAGGACACGGAGCGTAAAGTCGCTTCTTAGTTAATGTTGGAGTTGCTATAGTTACGAGAATAACTTACCTAACACGGAGCTCGGACTCCGAAGAGAGAAGTTTCATTGTGAGGAAACTGATAATGTAGATTATAAATGTAAATAGTTGTTAGTAATGTTTGCGAGCTATTACCATAGCTGCTGCAGCCGACAATCGCTGTCATAATTCAGCTGCCTATTCAAACGAACATTAATGTCAAACAGATTCTTAAAAGAAAATCTCCTTAGGCCGGAAGCGCACTTGAGAAAAGTCAAGCAATTAATCGCACGGCCTTTGACAAATATATTTCCTTGACAATAAAATATACTGAGTTTTTACTGGCGGAGGCGAACGCGGACTAGAGAACGGGTAGAACTGTCTCGTGCAACCGGCGCGCCTACTGTGGGGGAATATTAAACGGACCGTACCCCGCCAGCCATGCCATTATTATTATCTTGCCATTCTGTTCCAGTTCCGGGATCCAATATCCACTATCCTGCGCTATCAAGCGATGTGATTGCAAAGCAAATGTTGCGTTGTGTATCATTATTATTCGACTATGGGTTAACAGTTAACTGTATTTACTTTCGTAAAAAGTGGGATAACTGATACCCAGAACGCTTAATATCGAAAACTGGGCGTATAATATTTGTACATCTCTGGTGTATTTAATGTTGCTTTAATACGAAAGTCCAGTAAAATATAATTAGTGATTCCTCATTACCGCGCGGCTGGCGTGGCCCCTCTGGACGTTCGTGCGTCTGCTGGCTTATGGTTATTAATAACGCTGGCCGCCCGCTCCCCCCTCTCGCTCCATACCGCGCCCCCCCTCAAGCCCCCACGCTAGCCCGAGCTGCCGCTGCCGCACGTCTGACATTTTAATTCCGAAGCCGCGGGTATTGCATATTTTTTTATCGACAACTATGTCGACATCATAAAGGCACTTCTCTATTTATATTAGGTACCTGCTAATGAAGCTTGAAACTACATTTTTCATATTAGTAAGAAATTATTTGTTTCTTATCTCGACATTCGACATTTTTTTTGTTAATTCCATGTATCAAGCCTGGACTATTTTCAAGTTTTAGTAGTAGTTTTACAGCAAAACTAACCCTTGGGGATACATTTATATCCAACACTATATAAAATTGGATCCTGTACGATCTATGTTAAGAGCTGAGTATATCGCTACTTCTTGCTACTGTTATATTAGAATCTAAATTAGATGTACAAGCGATACAGTCCCCGCTAGCAATATTCTGTGTAGTCAGAGGCGCGCGTATAAAAATATCGAGTGAGTCAGTGAACATCACTAGCCACGAATGCTACAATGGCGGTCGGGCGAGCGCAGGTCGAGCGCAACATGGCTGCCTGGTAGGCGGTTCGAGTGAAAGGGACGGAGGAAGCATCGACTGTTGCCCTCCCTATCGCACTCGCACGCAATGCTCGCATCGATCTCCACTCTCTGTGCTCGCCCCCAGCACCAGAAAGGCGGAACTAACAAAATTACAAAGCGCTTTCGAGCCGCTAATCATAAAATAAGATACGACGTTTCATTTCGACCGTACGACTCTCGAGCGATCACGATGCTGGAATGGCCCTTGACTCTCAAAATTCTCTACTGACATCGTGGAGTATTAACCGAGCGTCGCTCGCCGAGAATTGGAAGCCCCAAACTGATTTATATTGTTTGTCAGAATTGTTGTAGTAGTTCGTAGGTGGAACGGTTTATGTATTTGTAAACAAGTAAATGTTGCTAATATAGGTACAGGCCCTCTTAAAAGGACTCGACCAGGCAAAAAAAAAATTCATGATTAACGATAAGTTTCATAGCAAGTCAGAACACTACAGGCACTGTCTAGGAGAGAAATGGAGCTAAAGGCATAAAGCTTTACATCTCTACGGAACTGGCGCCGGTGCCGGTCGGGTTTATGTTGGCATAAATTTGTAGCTGGGGCCTGGAGGGCATTTAGCTCCAGAGCGGTGTATAAAATCGACACTCACGCGATTAGAATTTCTGCTGAGTTGATTATAATGATCTCTATCAGATATATAACCTTTGCTATGCTTCCTTTGCATGGATATTTTAACGACACTATGAATATCACATTCCGATATATCACCAAAGGGGGATTTCATAATCACAATTGGTCACATTTTCGTACTGTCTTGCTTTTGAGTTCTTTTATCACACTACTTCGAACCCAGGACCCTTAAGCTAGCACACAAATATAAGGGTGAAATAATGGAATGAGTATAATGTTCGAAGTTTCCTTCGAAATCATAGAGGTTACATGAAATGTAGAAAGAAGTTCAAAAATGTTGAAAGTCTCTAGCCCAACTGTGATAATAACAATCACAAAAAGGAGCTATATAAACGATCAACTTTTATTGACACTAAAAGAATGGAGCAGTGAGTAAGCCGTCGAGAATGCGCAACACGAAGTTTTTTAAAGAGAGAAACCTGCAACTTGTTCAGAGCGTAGGCGGTAGGCGCGCTCGCATGCAGAGCTACCAACATGTGCTACATTTCCATTATATCGTGGAGGACAGTCGCTAGGCCAGCCACATGCGAACCGTATCACCGGCTAGTAGGGACATAGAAATATGTAAATCGCACTACGAGTCAAAAACGCCGAGCTCACGTAACACGATGAATGCCGATGCCGAGCTATGACGAACCGATCATCCAAGACATTGATCCACGAGTCACGCACATCATGACACGAATTATACATCAAACAAATATTTCCTTTACCAAATATCCTTTGTTGTTATTCCCACGACCTAACTAGAATCTGGTAAATTGAGACGTGCTAACGATTCTAATAAAAAATTGAGAAGGACAAGAATGTGTTTTGTAGAAATAAGTTGAGAAGGATAATAAAACTATTTGTTTATCGATTGCATTTTAACTATGTCAAACGTGGAGTAAAGATACAACTCCCTTCTCGATGTTATTGACTGAGTTAAGTCGCCATAAGTTCTAGTTTAAGACATCTCTCGGGACTAGTTTCCGGGCCAGACACAGACGTACAATAAGAGTCACTGAAAGTCAATACACACAATTTCGAAAGGTTTTATTCGACATTTATCTCTAATTTAAAGTTAAGTTAACATTAACATAATTTATAGCAAGGTTTTACGAGTAATGTTCAGAAATGTAGAGATAAATATTGATAATGGTACACGTAAGAAAAACAAACCCATATTCCACAACGATGGTTATTACACGTAAAATAAATAGATGGCAGAATAACAAAACAAGAAAACAAATATAACGAAAGTAAAAGTCGTCCATTAGGTGGGGTATGGTATGACCATAGACGGTTTATTGAAATAGTTATGGTTCGGGATGGTAATTTTTAAAAATTGCTAACAGCGAGGGGTTCGGTACATTCGGCAGGAGTTTAATGTACAACGATAACAGTAAAGTTCATAGCCAAAGTTCCATCCACCGAGTTCCCTGGATTACTATACTTTCCATATAGAGTGGGTTCAATTTCGTTGAAGCTATATACAGTTTTGTGTCTGTGCTGCTGTCACCAACTACAGCTGAAGTGTAAGAAAACATTACAAATGAAAATATATATTGTATATTTATATCTGGGGACTGTTTTTACACACGCTACTCTACGAGATACTGTTTCAGCCATATCGTGTACAGATAAACAGAAAGATAGGATAGTTTTGTTGTGTTGAGTCTTAATATCGATAAGCTTTTAAATCAACGCAATTTAATAACGAATACCTTTAATGCAACAAAGCTATAAATGCAATTGGATATGGCATTTTGCATTATGGAGAAACAACAATTTATGCGATAAACCTTCAAGCGTTCTAATAAATCTGGTCATTTGTAATGAAAAACCAACTACTAGATGAAAAAAATGTTGGATGCTTGAGTATGCGTATAATAAAAAATCATTTATCTTGTTCGGTAGGTATCTTCAAGTGTTAGTATGAAGCTGGCGATAGACGGCCAAAATTATCGAAAAATTCCGTCGGCGACGCTCGCACACGATATCGGTGCGATAAACATAATGCAAACATGACGCGACGGCGACGCCACCTCGACGAAGAAAATGTTTTTACTTTTATAACTTTGAGAGTTGTATGAGAAAAGAAAATACTGTTGACCGGTTCACAACTGCGCTAACACTATGATGTTTTCTAAAACACATTTACTTTATAGTTTACGTTAGGTGTTACATGTTGTGGCATTTTGGTATGGTTAGCCATATTATTTTTTGATAATAGAAGAAAAAATCATGTGCAAACTACAAATGTCTCGACGAAAATTATTGATAGGAACCCAATCAGATATTTAGATTAAGCACCTACAAGGGATAGCTTAAAAGAATGCGTCTCGCAGTGTGTTTAATAATCAATGTACTTCTATAATATTATAGAAATAAAATAAAAATTCTAATCCTATTCGTTCTAAAAATATCAGATGTAAATAATAATATCGACAGTCGATAACCTAACTGTATACAAACAACCGAAAACACCTGCTCTCTAAAACAACATGTATATTATTATTCAAGCGAATATGATTTACTTCAACTGTAAAACGGTTAAACACGATGAAAGATACGGACGCACTTTTGTGTATCTATTTACGTGAATTCGTAAAAGGGGTTCCCCGATTTGGGTTTTACAGCCGGGTATTGAGTGAATTTGCAATTCAGAGTCGGCAAAACTGCAGTACGTTAAATGCTTGTGAACCAACTACTACAGTCGAAATTACCTTTGCTGTTCAAAGTGTGCTTCATGCACGTTAGTGCGAGTGAAATGCAATGAGCTTTTCGTTACGTTAGACATAGATTCAGCGACATGTTTAAGTACTTCGCTAAGCATTTAAATTGGCTTCTGGCTAAAGTATTTTGGGAAATAATTGCGAAGTAATTGTCACTATGCTGGGTAAGTGCTACCATTATACGCGAGGTGGTTTTTTTCTATATCATACGTCTCTGTTTGTTTATATTTTTAGACTACACTACATACCTATGGTTAAAATACATAATATTAGTCTCATGTGGTAGGTATCGAATCTCGAAATGAGAGTGAGATCGAAACTCTCAACACAGTGGTAATTGCGTATTCGATGATATGGACAAGGTGGCTACATAAACCACTGCGCTATTCTCGTATTTCTTGGTCGCATTCCGTTGTTAAATTTAATTACTATATTAAGCATGTGGTTATTTTTTGGTAAAGCAATAAACTTTTAGAACGCTATAAAATATGTAGGTAACGATTTCCTAAAGGCAAATTTACATACTGTTCGGCATTCCCGACTTAATAAAAGCAGCTTTATTTCACTGAATTAAGAGTTTGCCGCAATAACATGGAGTAGGAATAAGCATAAGGGCTTTTCTGTATTGTTTCTTTAAAGATATTGTCTTGTCTTATGGTCTTAATACAATAAAAATAGGTTCATCGCCTAATAAAACTAGAAGCTATCAATAAGAATACCTTCGGTGGTACTCTATACACGGGTAGATGTGCTTAAGGTGCTAAAAGGCGTTAGAACTGTCTTAAAGAGATTATTTTTGGGCTACTCTTGACTAAAAACCCATTTAGTAGGCCATTGATATCATCTAAACCGAGAATTGATAAAGCTATCGTATTTCCAATATTATTTCTAAGTCCACTGGGGTTTCTAGTCTAAATAATTTCCACTTAAAGCTACGCATCACTAATTGACATTTCTCTAACATTTATCTAACTAACAAAACAGAAGAGATTGTGATACTTCACGCTTGGAATGTCTAATATCCGAATAAGCCACAGTAAAAAGAAAAAGTTTTTAAACGGTATTGTTAGTAAACTGTACTTCTAAATATAACTTCACAAAACTACTTAAAAGATAACTTTGTTTGAAAACCCTGCTTAAAGAATAAAACGTCGTTCGGTGCGATAGGTGAATGATGTTTTTGTAGGAGCCGACTCCGTCATATGGATTTGTAGTGATTGAACAGTGGCATGCTTAGAGATACTTCCTAAGTTGGGTATACGTATAAACTATCCAGGCCTGCCATAAAGGCCCAGACGGTCCGTATTCGGCCCCCCTAGACAAGCAATTCGGTGCTCGGCGTATCATGGAATAGAATGACGAATGTATAGGATTTGACGTTTTTGACATTCGTTGACGCCTGTCATATACGTCAAATCCCATATATTTGACATTCTATTCTACCAAACGCCGCCAGCCGACGAATTGCCACTTGTCTTGTCTAGAGGGGCGGGTCCTAGATCGATAGTCAAATTTGGTTTCTCGACAAGTTCCTACAAAAACCAATTTTTCTATGGAGAATATGATAATGAATCATAATAAAATTATTTAGTAACTATACGAAAAAAGAAACATTAGTCTTTCACAGCCCCAGCACTCCACAGAAAACCACAGTTATACAAGTTATGCTAATTCTTTCTGATAATGAGTAGAGTCGCTAGAGCCATACAAGTCGGCCAAAAGAACCTGGTCCGCACGTTGGTAAGCGGTTACCCGTCACACATATCGTCTCTCACCACCAGAACACTAAGCAAATAGCGTCGTTTAACGGCAGTTTTCTGTAGGTTGGAAGTACTTTCCCACTCGGGCGACTCTAAATTCAAACGGGCAATCCCGTTATGTCCTACCTCCTACGTACTAACAAACAGCAACAGAACTTTATATTGCAGCAACAAAAATTGCCTTCAATAGAACGTAAATATTTCATACGAATGGGTGGACATAAAAATATTTCCCTCCATAGATTTATGAAGGCAGCCGTTCAATCAATGATCGTCGGCCGCTTGTCAAAACAGTTACTCTACTCGTCTACTCCGAACTTGTTTTGCTCTGCGCCTACACACTGTGCTTTTTGCGACGTTCACTTTTTTGTAAAGGAAACTGATTTATGAGCGTGTCACGTCCTTATTTATACTATTTAATCAAGTAGACAATAGAAGTAAGAATGGATAAAAATTATTCTTCTAGGCGAAGTTCTTTGACCTTGTATTTTTATTCGGCGACTGAAACGACGACGCACGAGACCGTTTTGTTATACAT
Source organism: Eilema depressum (assembly GCA_914767945.1). Lineage (NCBI taxonomy): Eukaryota > Metazoa > Arthropoda > Insecta > Lepidoptera > Erebidae > Eilema > Eilema depressum. The sequence continues at coordinate 12,165,106 of OU612033.1, read as the reverse complement.
ATAATGTTTGATAATATAACTTTGTTTTTTATTACAAAAGGTAGTCGTAAAGTAAGCTTCTAAATATTATTAACTTTTTTGTAAATCTTGGACGTAAAGTTAGGCTTTTATCGAGTTAGATAATATTCATGATTTCAACTGTAAAATGTAAGAGAAGTAGTCTGTTTACTTTGTGTTCGTTAATTGCATTATTGTCACTGTAAAGTCAATATTTTATATAAGTGAGCTATCAAGAAAAAAATGGTGATCGCCTAAGAAAATGTTTCGGTCAAAGCATTTTATATTTGAAATAAATCTTGTCTTGCTGTCAGATGTAATATATTCGTCCATCATGTTTTTACAATAAGTTTGTTAAACTCATAGTTGAATCATTTGTCTTAGTCCACAAGAATAATGTTCGGTAATTCCTAATTAAACGAAAGTTATATTTCATAATCTGGTCTCTTGAGGGGTAATGTTTTCAACTTTTCATGGACCTGTGACTCGGCACAAAAACAAGTCCTGAGATTACCGATGACCAATATGTTCAGTGATGTGAAAAAAGGTTTAACCTTTATTTAAAATCCGAAACCGCAGCTTATCAAGGTTTTCCAAATGTCATTATGTTGACGCCAAATATGTAGGAACTTGCAATAATTGCTGTTTTTTATTGTCATGTCCCAGGTTTCTGTTTCTAGGTCTATTTATACATTTTGTAAATAAATTGATGAACGCAATGCACTCGACACGAAAGAACAAAAACTTCAATCACTACATATTATAAAACATAATAAAAATAAACGGCTAATTGAAATTTAATTATGGTTATTAACAATTTACAATAGGATAGGTAGGTATACAAAATATTACAATGTACATGTGATGAGCTCAAAATTCATTTGAGATTCAAATACAATTACGTATTTATTCCTCATCATTGGGCAATGAAAGTGACAGCTGAATAAGAAAATATTATCAATTGAAAACACAAGTCACGACATGGTTCATCAAATATCAAGAGTTCATTTTCATTGTTTTTTTTTCTTAGCTTTGTTTTTTTTGTGTAGTTAATTACTTCCGATATTTGTAAAGAATAAACAAGACTTTGAATTTAGTGCAATTCATCACACTAGCCTGGTTTTTGTTCCACACCTTTGTCGTGATGTCAAATGAAGCACACAATTGACACCTTTGCTTTTATACAAATAAATGTGTACCACCAGAGTATGTATGTAAACACAAACAAACAATTATTCCGATTCCCTATAACAGTATATAAAAATCTATGCCACTTTTCGTTGTTATTTTATAACTCAAGAACGGCTGAACCAATTTGGCTAATTTTAGTCTTGAAATATTCGTGGGTGTCCAGGGAAGGTTTAAAGGATGAGAGAATAGGTGCAGCGGGAACGGGAAAAACATGGCGTTACGAAGTTCGCCGGGACAGCTAGTAACAGTATAAAACATAAAAGTGGCACTTGGCTGTTGTCACCTGCAGGCTGGACGCAGGAGCGACGTGAAAAAGGAAATAAAGTAAGACCCTTTCTCATAAACCGAACGAAAACTTTACTCTTTTAAAATAGGTATTAGACGTTGAATGCAACTGGGAATGTCACTTTACTTTGTTTTTTGAGTTGATTGGCTGATAATAGTTTTACTGAATATGACCTTTATCAGACCACCTTAGGATGGACTTAGGTCTAGCTGCAAAGCTTCGATATCGCCTAATGTTATCATTGGGCTGTGGAGGTCAGATGGCAATCGCTTCACGAAAAAATATCGATGTCTAGCCAAATCTGTAGTTAAGACTAAAGCGGACCCCAGACTCCGAGCTGAAAAGCTTCGGATGCGACTGGGAATTAACGCTAGGATGAGAGAGAGAGGATGGACTTTGCTATACTTAGAAGAAAAACGGAAGCTTATCAAGTGACTCTATTTTTTTAGGTTTAGACAGCTTGCGGTTTAAATGTATTTTTAGAGGAGAGTACACAGTGACTTCATTTTTGAGAACCAAGTCAGTTTCGGGTGCCGTCTATTTGGTAGAAACTTGATACTCCGAAACCTATTTGGGATAACTCACTTCGCAGAAACTTCTTTAATCGATCATTTATTAGGCATTAAAAATATTTGACATAAATATTTTTAGGCATAATGTGCTTATGACCGAATTTAGAATGGCATACATTTAAGATAGTAGAATTTTATTTGGCATAATTACCTTTGGCATAGTTAAAATTTTGTATAACTTCATTTAGCATAACGTTCATTTAGAGTACAGATTATTTGGCATAATTTGACTAGGCGTATGCCAGAATTATAGTATTATAAAGAGCATAGAATTTCAATTAGAATAATATAGATTGGGTTACTTTCTTCTTTAAAAATGGGTAGGTTAGGTTAGGTTAGAACTGTGACCTCTGTGGCCAGAATAGATAGTTGTTTACACCCCGACACAGAGTACACCGACTCGGATAGGTTAGGTTAGGTTAGAACTGTGACCCCAACAGCGCGAGCCGAGCGAGCGAAGCGAGCGTGCCGCGGTAGCGGCCGGCGAAGCGCCAGAATAGATAGTTGTTAACACCCCGACACAGGGTACCCGACAAATAATAATGATTCATGTGATTACTACCTCCAACTAATAGCAATAGTAAAAATGATACTTTTAGATAGTTATGGATAAGAAATATATACCAAAAGATGAATCTGGTTTTGAACTTTCTGCTATGTGATGGTTATACATTGTGATTATTATGGATACAAAAATTATGCGTACAGATGATTCTGACTTACAAAATTATGGGTTTCAATGTATGCAAAATGAGTTTATGCCAAACGATATTCTGCGAAAAGAGGTTTATGCTATTAGTTGTTATGCAATATAAAATTATTACTTAAAAAGTTCTACTATATGAGGTGTACCCGTCAGTTTCACCTGTAAGTAACAGACTTTTCTCTCGGGATTAGGAGGGCAGACAGCAATCGCTCCCGGAAAAGTCGCAAAAATGGTATGGTTTTACAGTCCTTCCGAAACGTTAGGTCCTTTTACCGGAATGTCCAGTCGGTTCATTAGGTCTCTTTCCCCGAAAGTCCATTCCCCGAAAGTCCATTCCCCGAACGTCCACTTCCCTGAACGTCCACTTATGTCATAGACTGAGCTAGTAGCTGAGTAAAGTTTAGCTACGGCGATAAACCGTCTTGTGTGAATACTGTCAAATGTCATCCGTCAATATAATATCTTCGAATTACTCAAGAAGTCGTACTAGCATTACCTACTAAAGTATGAACAAAAACTTTAACGTACATAAAATCATGCATAACGAACTAAGGAGAAAGTTCGCTCTCAAGGTTAATATAGGAAGTTTTTGGTACAGGTTCATAGTTTGACCTCTTACTACAAGTTTTACCAATCAAACATCAAAAGTTTCCGATTGTCTTTTGAGTTAGACGAGTAACTAAATTTCAAGAAGTTGAGAAATAATTCGAGGTTCTTAGTATGCTGCATTCTCTTAGTGCCGGGGGCTTTAAATTCCACCTTTCCCTTTTGCCTTCTTCGTGTGTACGTGTGAGTAACACCTACAATGTTGGAAGAGTTCATAGGTCACATCAACTGCTTACCCATATGTTATTGCTGTTTACCGTGGCTCCACCAGCACGAAACATTGAACAAGTTCTCATGACTCACAGCAACCTATTCCTGGGATAAATAGCCCATATGTGCTATTCCAGTCTAATCTATCTCCGTGCCTAATTTCATCTAGATCCGTTTAGTAGTTTTTGCGTGAAGAGTGACTCTTCACGCAAAAACTGTTGTAGACATCAATCCTCACGAACCATCACATTGAGTAGAACGTCAACCACCGCCGTGTCTTTTATCCTTTTGGTACATAATTACCATTTATACCAAATGGACCATAATGATGTACCATAATCATTGAGAAATCTATTAACTGAACGCGCGATAATGTATTATTTAGTCGATTTTTATCCGTTATCCCGAAGTATACAATTTGATAATAGCTATTATTATGAGATATAGCATGGGGTGAACATCAATGTGCTTCTCGCTTATGACCACCCACGCTGTCGGACATGTTTCCCATGAGTATCATGAGGGCCCACTAATGGTACGGGTGGGGGTAAAAACATAGCTATACTGAAAGAATGCATTATACTACAAAGTTACGAAGATTGACTAGAGGCATGAGACGGTGTTAGTATGAATAAGCAGTTTTATTTTAACCTATTACATAAAATAAGGAGTGCGAATTGTAGGTAAGGCCCTATAAGTCTGTCAACTTTCGTGAGTCGCAGTTGACCTAGTAAAATATCCTTCCTAGTCCAACTGAGCACTCAGCAGAAAGTCCTTAGATACTCAACACCGGTTTTAATTGGTTTGATTCTGACCAAATTTACTATACCGTGCACCGTCAACTCTGGTGAGCGTTTCCATACTCTTGACTTGACATCACACGATAAAAAAGTTTGTAATAAGTACAGTGATATTCCAAGAATCAAAACGTCAAATTAAAATGTAATTTAGGTCTGCATTTGAGATGCATGTTCCTTACTTAGATATGTAATAGTCTTTTCTGTGGAATGTAAAGATTGAGAGTAGGATGAGCAGACTGCACAAAAATAACATGGTTATTAAAATCTAAAGAGAGAATTTTAAATTTATATTGAACATGCAACAGCGAAAATACACATGTCATGTCCATTGTTTACCATTATCTAAAGTTCTTTCGCATCACACAATTCGAGATTTACTTAACGGCTACTGAAAGCTAAAGGTATGATTCCGAAGCCGACGACAACGACAGACGCATGCAGCAGATACAGCGTGTCCATTACTTGTTAAACTCCGATACGGATAAAGGAGACCGTTGCTGCGTGCGTCGCGTCGACAGTTGTCGTATGCGGTCGGTAATCATACCTTAAATCGATTGAGACTGAAACTGAAAAATATTTTACACAACCGTAACATGAATCGGTGCCCGATATACCTGGAATGCGTGGAACGGCCCTTAAATAAAGTAACTGATTTGTGTGGGTGGAGCTCATAATGTCTCGTATCGTATTTATAGGACAATTTTATGGCTAAATTTATACTTGGTCATGTATTTTAAGCTACCCGTTGTTGTCTAAATAAACAGATAATTAGCGTCGGTAGCTTAGTGGTTAAGGAGTCGGCCTTACGATCGAGAGGTCCCGGGTTCGAATCCTGGCCATTACACTACCGACGTGAACCCACTCCTAGCACAAGTAATTTAGCTTAGTTGGAGGGGTTAACAGGAATATTAGTAATTTCGGTTGCTAATATTCTTTTAAAGAGAGAAAAAAAAAAAAAAGATAGTCTGATTAGCGTCTGTATTAGACATTACTAGGCCCGCGTGAAATTCCACAGGAAAGATAATTTATGTCTGTGCCAATTTTCGCCTAAATTCGTTCAGCCGTTCTGGCTTGTGGTCTTAAATAAGAACAAGTAACAACCATTTATCTATATCTATACCTTCGTTAAAACTCGCATTTATAAATAGCAAGCAGGCACAGAGAACAGGTGTGTAGTAAAACAGGTTATTCCCTATTTTAATAATTATGGTCAAGCACCATTTATTTTGCAGGTTGCATCATTCCCGTACAGGTAATTGTTATAATGCCGGGAGAAATTATTTACATTTTTTTTAAGAATATGTATTAGCAACCTAAATTACTAATATTCCCTTTAACCCCTCCAACTAAGCTAAATTGCTTGTACTAGGGGTGGGTTCACTTTGGTTGTGTAATGACCAGGATTCGAACCCGGGACCTCTCGATAGTAAGGGCGACTCCTCAACCACTAAGCTACCGACGCTTCAAATCACTTGTTAAATTTTGAAATGACAAAACATTCATCAAATAGTAATTCGAATGATGTTCAACCTGAACAAACAGATACTTAGAGTTGTATGTGTTCCTGAGTAAACAAACCAAAGTAAATTTAACGTATACTCCCTTAAATATTTAAGTGCATAACTTTCATTATCATCCACACAGGTGTGATTAATTTGCATCCGGATGGTAACAGGTTTATTTCCGGCACTCTATTCTCAAGTTATAACGGTATTTTATCAGATAACGACGAGCGACGCTGCTAGCTTTCATTTACGTAAAACAATAAAAGGGATTGAATATGTATATGAATAAATAAATAATAATGAAGATAGTCAACCTAATAGAAACTTTATAGAGAAGTTTGATATCAAAAATAAACCTACATACTGGACAGTTCTGCGTAAAAGTATGATTCTGAAGGTGACTGTCTGTGGCATAAGACAACTGCAGAACCATGCAGCAGATCATTGCGGCTTCTCAATGGTCCTCTTTATTCGTGTCGGAGTTTAATGAGTAATGGCTGTATTTGCTGCACGCGTCTGCAGTTGTCGTATGTGGTCGGCTTCGGAATCATACATTTAAGAGGACCCTGGACTCCGAGATTAAGGCCTTGGATACGACTAGGATTAAAGATGATGACTGGACAGTTTTGCATGATATTCTGGAACTTTATTAAGTTTACTAATCTGTATTAGGAGAGAGTAAGGGACTATGAATGGCTTGTTATCTCTGGTACTAGCAGGAGCCTTGCCTGGCAAGAACGTATTCGTCTTCGACCAAAGAGCTACCTGGGCTTACAAATTATACAACCTGCACAGCATTTCTTTGGCCGTGTGTTTGATAAGCGAGTCATTGTTGTAATAAAATGTATTTTACTACATAATGATGAGTTATGATGTTTCGGGTGCTACCCCGAGTCGGATGACTTTTGTAGTTTCTTTTGAGAATTTTGCCGTAGCTGTACGGAGTATGAAGTCCCCGGTTGTTGATGATAATGTCGACCCGTGTTATGTTGGATAAAAAAACCAGCCAAGTATGAGTGCAAAATATATGTCGTCTGCTTACGGGTAAAAAGTAATAAGTGCAGTTAGTGTCAATTCGAGTAAATGCATCTTTAAAGTTTACGTTCTAATTTGATCTAATTCAAACACATTAATTAAAAAAATGTTAAAGTAAAATGGTGCAATAACTATCCTATTTTTCAGATATAATCTTAAATATAATTTAGTGTACTTAAAAACTGTATAAAATTTAGTTTAGATCGAAAGGGGGTCGCATTTATTACATTTTACTTGTACATTACAAACATGTTATATCACCCGAACTCATAGATATTAAATTTGTTGGTTTGAAATATTACGTCCATGATAATAAATGCGTTTATGACCTTTTCTCGGAATAATTCTTACCATTTTACTATTTAAATTATAAAATGTAAAAAGCTTAAACCGTATTTATTATTGTTTAGCTGTAAAACTAAAACGAATTTGAGGAATAACATTATTTATTATGTTATACTGGTATATATTTTTTAAATATGAGGAAATATTACTTTTTCAAATTCATTATCTCTGCAGCTATTGGACATAGCATTTATTCGATTTTACTAGTACATAGCGCGTAAAAAAACACATTTAACTGCATTTTTAACTCAATTTGGTAAAAAAATGCATTTATCTGGTTTTACCAGTAAGCAGACGATGTATAATTACAGATTTCTGCTATTTGCGGACTTCCGAGTAATTAGTCCCATGAAACGTATTAAATACTAAATACAAAGAAGTAATAGGGCTTCAAGACGGCACGTGACGTAGGTACCTATATTTTGTTTGGCCTAAACACTATCGAAAGAAATCCAAAGTAACTGGGTACGTAAATGCTACGTCTTCCGTTCGTGATTCGTGAGGGTCCGCAGTTTCGGATGTACATTTCGTGGAAGCCCTGTTAATGGCAGTTGTTAAATATTAGTCTACAAGAGAATGTCTTAATACCTGATGTGGTGGAGGTTGATTCCCGTGTGGCGGCATATGTGGAGGATGCTGCGAGTCCTGTGTTGGCGACATAGCGCCAGGCGCGCTCTGAGCCGCACCGGGACTGGGAGCGCCCGGTGGTTGGCTCGGCGGCTGAGGGGAACCGCCTCGCTCATAACCCTGAAGCAAACAAACATATTGAATCACAACTTGGAACATACTACTCCGCTGATCCCTTAAAATGCAACAATCTGTTCTAAGTACAAAAAATAACACGAAAACCTCGTAACTCCTTTTAAAGTAGAGAGGAGTTACGAGATTTACGTATCAATGTGTCGATATGCTGATTTATAACTTCAAATCGATCGCGAGGAATTGCAGTCGTTCTTTTCCAATTCTGCAGAGATACATCAATAACTTTGTGATCTTACATCTACACTCAATGACACAATGATGGAAATGTAAGCGGTGTTGTAATAATGAACGAGCACCAATTGAAATGGGAACACTCAATTAATCACAGTCGACAAAGCTCGTGTCCTTGGCCGTGACTCAGAATCGCGAGCACGCTCACTCTAATTACCTTCCTTTTTGTTATACATTCGCGAACTTCTAAGTACAATGCTTAAGCTAATACTATTTTTAGATTATGTCCGATTACGTCAGTGCAAATAATTTCGTAAGTTCAATCAAACTAAGTTCTCACGTTTTACTCAATGGATTTATTAAATTTATTGGGAAGCCTTCTCGGCTTGAATATTGAACCTGTCAGTTTGAATTTCTTCAAGATAAATCGTTACTTATATATAACTTTACTTTCAATTGATTAATTCTAATTAAGTTTAAAAATACAATCGAATACTGAGAGGGACCTCTCCCGATTATAAAAGAACTGTTCTGATTAGATTTGATGTGCTGATGGGTGATCCTGATTGATCACAGTTAAATGGTATACGAGGATATCAAGTAGTAGTAGTGAGTGTTTTAGAATTCTTCTAGACTCATAAATACGCTCAAAATTCCGCAAATTTTATGTGTATTTTGTGATAATATAATGTAAGAAAACTAAAAATGTTATCTCAGAAAACAATTATTACTAACAAAGTATGACCTCTTATATTTCTTACTTTCTTTAAATAACAAGTATTGAATCGTTTGGAACTAAATCAAATTGTTGTGAAACATGTTCTACGAAACGTCCCCGTCTATTCATGAACGTTAAAATTACTATTAATGATGTTCACACACACACACACACACACACATTAACCATAGTTGTTATAAAGCAATCGGGCACGTGCAAGAGCAGGGTCGCCGACCACCGACGACCTTGACCGCGAATCTATTATGCACACCCGTTTACTTGCAAACGAGTGCACCACAAACGCATCTACGCCTACTAGCCTATGTAAATCTGTATGTATAATAAACCAGCACGAAAGAGCTCCACTACTATCGGATGACGTAACGTGATTGGTCGTACAGCCGGTATTGTTCAACGTTTCTAGTTGTGCCGGCGGTTTTGATGCAATGCACACGTTCTTCAATTAATTGAACATTTTGTAGGAAAACCATGTGGCAACAGCATCGTAAAAACAGCGATTAAATATTGTTAGAGGGTTTAAGTGTTTGGATAGTTTGTGTATAATGATTCTGTTGGCGTGTTAAAACTTTGTGGTGGTAATGTGAAAAGTTAGACGGTAAAGGTGAGAGAGCCTATATCGCTATTAAGAGAAGCTTGTTAGTGAAGAATGTTGGTCGTTATTTATTCCAACGCTTTGTGCAGGAGATAGATCATATAAACAACGGAATTTCACATCAAATTTTTCGATTTGGAGAGAGTAGGTACCCAGTACCCTATCCACGTCCAGCTTACAAGAACCATAATCACATAGGTATAGGTAGTGTGCTGATAAATAGTTCCAACTCGTTCCATTCGTCTATTGCCTTACTTATACATAGATGGCATGGGTGATTGATACCTTTGACATGGTAGTATTCTTTGCCTTCGAAATTAAACATGCATTTTGGGTAAACACTAAGTCGTATGCAATTAGTATGAAATGGACGTCCTTCATTAGATCGCGCATTGTAAGTAAAGATTCATCATGTGCTCCAGAATCCAGCAATAAATGTAATGGTTGTCCTAGACATAGTTCTGCCGACAATGCAGACATTCATTGCACTAGTCAGCCGCACAATGCTTTCACTTGGCAGCCAGTTTCCGCGTCACGTTTCAAGGTTGTAGATAAGCTCGGCCTGATATTTACTAATCCAGGTCAAGAGGAGTCATTCACTTTTTATGTTTCCCCCTACCGGCTGGCGATAATTGAATAATAATAGTGACGTCAACAGTTCATGGCCTCCTGTTACGTATTTATTGTTCTTGATAACGAAACATTATGTTCGGCGGGTAATTATAGCACCATGTGACATTTTAAGCGCCAAATAAATACTCGGCTTCAAGTTCTTCCTAACTTATTCTTAGGAATCTAAATGGGAAAAGTCAAATTCCATAAAACCGGGAAGCTCTCAAATGGCTTATTCAAACCGGTTTGGATCTGGATATGCAGAGTTTGGACTTTTCCATTTTAATGAAATGATCACGGTAGTTAGTTCTTGCCTTTATAAAGAGTACGTTTTAGGTTTGCCGGAATCGATACTGACTTTCCGCAGATTTACTGACGGATCTATAAAACAAGAAATATTACGATAATACATTCCGCACGAGATTTTGATTAATGAATTTGCTATTAGTAATCATATTATCACATTACACATCATGTTCTCTCTTAATCCTTCTAAATAAACTGAGCTAACAGTGAGTCACGTCACTTCATGGGGTTAAAACAAATAAACCGGCAATTCCGTTTTTAGTCATTAAGTTTATTTCACTAATAATATAGACATAGACATGTCTAATCTAAAGCTATATATATTCTTTTCTTCAAAACACACACGAGCTCATGATAGTTACCCATCTTTGTAAATACACAAAAGTTCTTTTGCTTGTCTTTAATGCATTGCAATCAGATGTATGCTATCTATAAACCATATCAAATTGCAATGAATTGTTAAGCACATGTCCGTGAAGGCTCTCAACATAAAAATAGGAAGATGTCATGTAGTCATGCTGGATAGATTTCGCTAAAATTTTGCACACAGGAGATACATAGGGAAATAGAGTATAGGCTCATTTTCATTTTGGAAATAAGTTTCTATGTGCCGCAGGCACGGTAACAATATTCCATGGGAGAGTACTGGTTTTCGACAATTTGTCGTCGGTATTAGATTATTGGGTCGTATTCAGGGAAGTACAGCATCAATTTCTCGGTATACAGGTCTACGAAAATAGATATATTTCTGGTTTGAACAACCAAGTGGTGCTAATCTCATAAATCTTAATAATTATATACAATGGTTGATATGTCTGTTTAGTGAAACTTCTGGACGGTTTGATTAATTGAGGTCATATTCACATGATACATACATTATACTAACGTGGTGTTCCTACAGGAATAGGCAGAGATCGTCACTTTATGTGATACACAAAGGCATATCATATTTATACGCACATTTCATTCAACTGTCAGTCTCACGTAATACCGGAAGGAGTCCACTAATGGGGCAAGATTCCGAACATGAATTTGGAGCCCAGGGTCCGCTTTTTCTCTTGATTTAGATTATGCTGGCATTGCATTAGCTTGACCATCAAGGCAGAGAGATCTTGGCAGACACCCTACATACCCTTAGAAATAGATTGATACTCGTAGCATCAAAAAAAATTTTTTTTTTTTTGATAACCGTCAAGGCAGCATTATCAGACATTTGAGAAACAATAATTTGAGTGATTTCAAAGGTGATAACGGCAAAGTATAGAAATTCGACTGAAAAGACCAATGCTCTAATCAGCTTAACGTGGCTCCTGCGTAATGGGCTCCGACTGAAGGGACGTTCGCTACAGCGTAATTGGATATGCTGCGCTCATTGGCTGGCAAAGCCGAAACCTAAACAATACGCGGCAGTGGCAATACACAACGGACTGCTGGCATTCCCATTAGTTTCAATAGAACGAAACGATTTATGACACATTGACGTTGTACCAATGTCCAATTTTGTTGTACAAAGGTACTAAGTCTACTGTCCATAGCGAGCATAGAACTAAATTTGAACAAGAAAATTACTTTACATTTAGCATTTTTAGTGTTATTCTTTTAGGTACATTAAAAACTCGATCTATCGATTGGTTTAACTTGGGTTTACAGGAGTTACTAACGTGTGATTCGTTAAACCATCAAGAGTTTAGCAACTCAAAAGTTGATTGGACCGGTTGGTATGGACTCCGAAGGTCTATCCACACACCCATATACAGATGTGAGTACAGTATATGTTTATAATAATAAGTAAAATAAAACAATATTTGTTTTCAAGATTCATGACAGTTCTTGGTGGAACTTAGAGAAGTTTGGTACAAGTACAAACCAAATATTTTGTAGCCTTCAAAGATACCTACATCACTGAACAGGGCAAGTTTTAAAGGCGGCGAGGGTGGGTAGGGTGGCAGATCGTCCGCGTCCAAAACAAAATACAAAGAATTGTTTAAACTTTCACTGAATAATAATTTCACGGTAAAAGTTTGTCGAACAGAGCATACTGCGAAATCGAGACTAATGCCACACAACAGAGTTTGGCTGAGTTTCAGTCGAACATCCGCGCCGGTCGCCAACCAATCCATCAAAGGAGGGTGACTGGATTGGGTGTGGGGTACACCCCCCCGTACCCACATAAATATTGCGGGTAGGTGAGTACAAACCCTTTGACCGAGTTCTGTTTACTTTCGTTTTCGCTCAGCTGACGGGGCCGCCACCCCGTCGTATGCCTCTACTATTATTATGATAATTAGAGAGCTATCAACGTGATATCAACAACGCATTCTAATTGTAGCCCCAATAACGTACGATGAGTCTGAGGGTGTGACTGATGGCACTCTAGTATTAGGCAATAACAATATCGACACGGTTCAAATTATGTATTTCTTATTTAAAACATTTATTGCTTACGTCATCATGATTGACATCGTGTTCGGATTTGAGAACTTCTTTTTTATGAATGCCGAAAAGTATTGCGGTCGCTGAGTTTTTTTAAATGCCTCCACCCCCAGGTGCGAATGGGGGTGTCCCCGAGAGCACTCAAGGTTGCAACAAGTGCGGACGCGGTAGACAGGGCGTAGACGTGCATTATTAGGTGGGTGCCGGAACACCCGTGGGAGCTGTGTTGGGGGCGGAGGGGTGCGCGTACGTCATCACCTGAGGCGCGCCCTTGAAACCGTCGTCGCATTCATTGCACCCGGATGCGGGCCGTATCTCCGAGCCCGCAATACGCGCACTCAAGACACCACCTACCTATCTTACAATATCAGGGACACACCCCCGGCACTACTTTAAACACAGCTGAACCGTGGAATTTGCAAATTTCGTGTGATCACCCCGCGACTTATTTAACGAAACACCTACGCTGTTGTCGGGATCTTAGCAAATTAACATTTCACTTGTCACGTTTAACGTCAAGTACTCGACCTAAATTTCTAATGTGTTGGGTACTAAGAAGTTATGACTAAAATTCAACTACGCACAGACGAGCGGCATCATCGTTGACCTACGGTTACAAGTACATAGTTAAGTAAAAGATATAATTAACAGGACCATTTGACCCTACTTATAAAGGACAAACTTCCCAATATGGTTGATTAGCTTTTTTGCTATGATAATAGCCACCATTTTATTTTTAGATTAAACTACTAATGGCTTTTGGAATCTATTACTAAGACTTAATTAGCTTAATTAACTTTTAACTGATTATATTATTATACGTAACCATTGAGCAATGTTCAAAACGGAGCCGGTAGGGATAATCTCAACCTGTCACAGAAGGCCAGGTGTACTTTTATAGTAACAAATAACAATACACAAACTCCGAACACAAAAAATCTTGACCAGCCTTAAGTCAAGTGAATTGTAAGAAGCGCTTTGTACTACATAGACACCTTTTTATCTCCTTGTACTTGTATTTTTCCTTGTAATCTGTTAAAGACTTTTAAGAAATTGATGCCTGTTAATTATATTTATACATCGGTGACTGATATAAATATTATCATCGGAATTTTATTGACTAGTCAAGCTACCGATTTTCATTTATCAATCCACATAGGGATTTTCAGGTTACGTTCTAAGTTCAGACTTTGGCGGTCGGGTTTACAATAGTTGCAACCGTGTAAGCTAACTAAACCCGAAAGTAATTTTGACAAAAGATATTTATTAAATTTTCTCAAGTCAGCCTAGTGTAAAATATGTAGCTCCAACGAGGGTGATCTAAAACGAACTAAGTAGTTTCAAGATTGTATGTGAATACTATTTATAAATAAATAACAAAAATTGTATCCCTCGATTCCGAAGCAGTTTGATCCGTCAACTGACTGGTGCTTAATAAGAACTTATCTTAGGATATGTATCTAAGCGCCATGTGACGGATATCTGATACATTATCTTATCTAGATGACTTAGAACCATACCGGTTTGTAACAAAAACCTTTGATGTTTTTTTTTGTATCATACTCATGCCGAGCTCTTGGATACGCAGAGACAACTGTCGTTCCTTAGTTCCGATATTACACTATGAACTTTCTTAACGTCCGTCCTCATATCACCGCTAGACGGCAATAGGCTCGCCCTCCATAACGAGGGCCGAAAATCAGTTGGCGAAATGTGGGTGTTAATACACCTCTGCCTATCCCTTCGGGGGTTTACAGGCGTAAGTGTATGTATTATAATATGTACATACAAACTTTAGGACCATGGTCCGCTCTCCTATTCCTTTAATTTGGCTTCATTTAATTTTGGTTTTTACAGCAACGACTATCCCTCTAACCCTCAACTTAAAGTGGAAAACCTATGCCAGAATCTCGTCCGTTAATCAGCAGTATCGGTTAGCAGGTAAGATTGGCAAAATGTTGGTGAATCTTATCATACGCAATGTCTTCTTTTTCTGTTAATCAAAGTAAGATAAAAAATAAATACATACAACAAATTTCAAGTCTAATCATATTCAAACGCCAAAGATTTTATAATGTTTTTTTAGGTTCTATGAAAAACGAGTGTTTACGCTTGGGAAACTCATAAAATTTCTTTCACCGTTGCTGCGGTAGTACCGATTGTATTGATTTATGTGTGTGAAAAATGTATGAGTGTATTATTTATGAGCCTATTCACTGACTAAGGATTTGCTAAAGCCAATGGCATGTGTGCTACAATAGGCCCTATTTTAGTATCACGAAAGTTGTAAATTGTAACGGAAGTAGAAGGTACGGTACTACTAGATATTCTCTGATGAAAGGATTTTAATAAGACTAGTAATGGAACTTACTAGTATTTACGTTAATCTGTTGAGCTAAGTTAATTTGCTGGTGTTTAGAAGTGGATTGACGTTATAGTGATTAGATAGAATAGAATAGAAATAAACTTTATTGTACACCAAACAAAAAGAAAGAAAAGTATACATAAAATAGCAATGCTAAAAGCAATATCTTACAGGCAACCTTTGGATGGATATGAATAATAAATAAACTAGTTTGTATATTGGGTAGTTATTGGTGTAATAGCAAAGGACAGATGTACTCTCGTACGTCGTAGGTTCGAACCCGGCCTAATGAATTCACGTACTATGACGTGAATTCATTAGGCCGGGTTCGAACCTACTACCTATCCACCGCATTAGTCCGTCCAGATTAGTGAATGAAGAGAGTACGCTATTGGATTTGTTTGTTTTCATTCTGAATTTACCAAATCAACAATAAAAGGTTAAAAGATTATCTAAAAATAAAGTGCCAAGGCCTTTTACATTTCAGTCTTGTTGTCTTGTCTCCTTAAGATATGCAAAACTAAAGTGATAATTAAGTAGGTATATAGTTGGAATATTGATAACTTTCAAGCAAAATAACATACCTACATATTTATTAATAACGTAGTCGGATAATATCTATAAATAAATGAATGAACATGTTACAGAAATAGAGCTTGACTAATAATAGACATACTAATAACTGTATTCATTTGCTTATTTATAGCATTTTCACGAAGAGTAAGGTCTTATTCTTTGAATTTATCGAATTCGGCATTCAAGTTCTAAAAGTTTGTTTGGTTGGTTTTGAACAAATATTCTTTTCTTCATTCTGTTTAAAATGCTTCAAATACTGACTGGTACGAGTCGTGTGAAATAGCTGTTTCACACAGCCTTGAACAAGGAACAATTAGAAAATTGGCGGCCGACTAATAAGGTATTAGAAGAAGACACAACATACAGGTATTCTAAGTTTCTTGTCAATAAAACTAGTTAGGTACATCTTTATCAAAAGTCGATAAACGAACAGAACAATGGTCATACAAAGCGAGCTTTTATTAGATGTATCCTCTGACAGGTAAATTTTATTTCATGTTACTATTTTATAGTTATTTGTTATTACTTGTTAAGGATCAATTCAGACATTTTCTAAATCGAAGTTGATTGAGAAAATAAATTTCGAAGAGAAAAAGATAGTTTTAATCAATATTTTGATAGTTTCTCAAAGAACTGCACTACAGCCAATAACCAAACCAACCCTGCCTTGTACCTACCCGAAGCAGGTTGTAGACAGGAAGCGAACATAGTTGGAATATACTAAATGGACAAATCTTAATCAACCAAGTTACGCTGTCGATATTTCTAAGCATACGATTATTTTGAAAGCAATGGAAAGTTATAAAATCACTAGATTGCATTCATATAAATTATATGATTTTAGTATCTTGCAGCATTTAACATGGTCAAATATCAACACATCTACTAGAGTTCACGAAAAAGGCTACAAATAGTCACCACGCAATTAGTATTACCAAACACACGTGCTCGTATGAAGACTTTAACTACCAGGTACGAAAAAACTAATAGAGGGTATTAATCATCGTGTCAAGACTACACTTCTAAGGTACTTTTATACCAAACCAAGAACATGGATGTTTTGAAAACGGCCTTGTTCATAGTGGAATCATTTCTTAACATCGATTTCTACACGAGTTCGCTCCAAGAGCCCTGCTTGCCTGCTTCAAACGTACCTCTGGCTCCGTTGCACAACGAGCTTACGTCAGCGAGCGCGCGGAGCGGCTTACGTCATTCGAGCGTATCTTGAGCCCCCAAGCTAACTTAGAACTTATGAGCATAGCTTTTAGAGTCGTGTTCCTCCGAAGGCAGCTTAAGTATGATAGAACGTTTATGTTCACGTGAGTGGATGAGGCTCCGACGCGCCGCCGTCGGCTCAACGATTCTGAGAAACGGTTCGAGGCGGCTCTCTAGTTTCGGACCTGAATATGAATCCACCAACACAACGAGCAAGCATAAACATATTTCTTAGAATACGACGTCTTCAGAATCTTTTAGATATAATTTCTGCATGGCTTTTTATGAACGTTAGGGTGTATTTCACAGATAGAGATAGAGATTAGATAGAGATTTTATAGCTTCACCAAACTAATGATAAAGTAAACGTAAACTATTGAAGTACATCTATACAGGGTGGAAGATTTTAACCTTACCTGGAGGGAAAGTTCTCTAAATACTGGAGATACGGAATTTCACTCCAAGAAAACATTCCTTTATTTTTTAAAAGAAATAAAACTGCATTCATAGATTTTTAAAAATTCGCTTGCCACACCCGGTAATCGAACCAACTAAAATTCGAAAAAATAACATCCTGTATTTTTATGACATCAATCATTAGTATAAATCATAAGGATTAAATCTGTCTAACAAACATGGTTAATTAAATGAAAGGAAATCCCTGAAAACTCAATTTTCAAATTCGATTTAACAAAATAGAGAACTTAACTCAAGGATCCATCACCTATCATATTAAGAATAAAATTCCTTATTTAAATTACTTGTCCCTGTTTTTCATGACTGGCCCTCACTGGCCAGCAGGGATATTTACTCTCTCGACTCAAACCGACTAAAACCGCATGCCGTCTCAGATTAATTCAAAAGTCTCAATTAATGTAGGTATTATAAGACGAACCAATAAGGCAATTCTCTCGCCATCTCCGTTGCCCAGGGTGCGATGCGGTGTACCACGAAGTGCTTTCCAAGCCCAACCAAGTATACCTCGAGACACGTATCTTGGACCTAAATCGACATAATAGTAGCGTCGCCGTCGGTAGCTTAGTGGTTAAGGAGTCGGCCTTACGATCGAGAGGTCCCGGGTTCGAATCCTGACCATTACACTACAGACGTGAACCCACTCCTAGTACAAGCAATTTAGCTTACTTGGGGGGTTAACAGGAATATTAGTAATTTCGGTTACTAATATTCTTTATAAAAAAAAAATCGGGAGACTTGACTACCTCATGCAGTCACACAATAACGTTACATTCTAAATCGGAATCAAAGTTTCGTCATTTAGTACTCATTTTACTAAATAAATGGCGTTATTGTTGATAAGGTATGTGATGGCACTCTAAGCAAAAGTACTGTATCTGTTGGAATGGAATTTATAAGTTAAGATTTTATTGAATTCCTTTCATTTAATTTACCATGTTTATTAGAGAGTTTCGATCCACATGATTGACACTACCCATTGATGCTATAAAAATACAGGATGTTATTTTTTTGGATTTTAGTCGGTTCGATTACCGGGCTTGGCAAGGGAATTTTTAAAAAACTATGAATGCAGTTTTGTTTCTTTTAAGAAATAAAGGAATGTTTCCTTTGCGTGAAATTAGCTATCTCCAGTATTTAAAGTACTTTCCCTCCAGGTAAGGTTAAAATCTTCCACCCTGTATAAAGTAATTGAATACTGTCTACATCTTCCTTCAAAGATGAATATCAAGTAATACGAACGGGTTTCTTATTGCTGGCATGGCAGCGGGGCTAGCAACCGGATACGACTCTCATTATTGCTATGTGGCTCTACCGGTGTTACACTCCCAGAATTAAAACTTAGTGAAGCAGTTCTCGCAGCAAAATGATTCATACTTTACCTACCTATGTATGGAGCTCAAAATGTATGAATTCAACAGCTTTTAAATTATTTTGTTTATGATGAACTAATTACATGTTTTTGTTTTTGATTGTGAATTCGATTCAGTACAATTCATAGAGATAGACTTCTTCATAGAGAATAAAATATTGCATGAATAACATTTTTTACAACACACCTGCTCATAACAGTGATATTATTTTACCGCAATTACGCACGGAATGACACCTATTATAAAACTGTGACTTTTTCATTACTATTATTCACAAAAGTGAGTTATAGATTCTTTTTTAAATTTTATAGGAAGTGTCTATAATTGTCTATGTTCTTAAAAAAGTTTTGATACAAAAAATAACGTGTTTAATAGTACGAATAAATTAATACGCCTATTGTATGGTCATTTGATGCATTTTCGTATTTAAATAAATAATTTCAACTTGTAATACTTGTGTAATAAACAAAATTTTCGCTCAAATTTAACTTTTTTTTTCTCTAAGTACAGAAAAAAAAAACAGAGTAAAAAAAAGTTAAGTTCAAACCTCATTTTTTTTTAAATATGGTCGACCGCCATTGTTAAATGCGCGCGCATAGGAAAACGAATTAATTTGTAGTATTGTTTATTTAGTATTTGTAGTATTATTTTATTCGCAAGTGTGTTGTAAAACGTCGTATGGCACGTGTGAGCATGATGATTACCGTCCTCGGCTGTCTTAAGACCCTCGCCTGGCGGCTCGGGTCTCAATGGCGCCTCGGCGGTAATCACCAACGTTGCTCACTTGTACCATAATGTACTATTAACTCTATAAAAGCCTATTTACAAAAATGAAAATGCGTGTAGTTCTTATATGAATTACTTAAACTATTTTATTAGAGAGGTAGGCAACAGTCGGGCAAGCTGAACAATTTTTAAAGGGAAGCATGTGGGAATGTTGTTATAGGAAGACATAATCACAGGTAGCATTTTTGCTTATGGGCGTTTACCAAAAAAAATGACCACTCGAATAATGGCATGTCCTACGACTTGTAACTAAATTTTGTGAACTATTGATATGAAAAGCTAGTTCCTTTAACATTGTACATTATAAAACGCATTCAAAGCTAATAATTTACATAAGTAAAAACCAAAAAATATAATAATTTCACATAAATTTTGATAAAATAAAATGAAAAAGTAGTGATTTTTATAGTGTCCCACCATACTTTTCCAAACTTCGGTACGTGATTTTTATAAGTTAACTGTCTCTAGGTTATGAACTATTGTGTTTTTCAGAAAGATTATATCAACCAAATGTCATTTTATAGCTTGTTGGCATAGGTTTAGAGATCAAACTATAAAAAAATACGTGTTTTGACGTGGGTCAAAAAATGATGTCTGTGGAAAAATTCCGGAACGCTACGACTATAAAATGAGTTTTTACGACAAATTTCTACTAACTTTCTAAATTTTTATGAATGGCAACATTTAACACTATAAAGCACGCGCCATTTTAATTTTTTTAGCGGCATAGCTTCAGAAAGTCTATGGAAAGTCATGTAGTGACTGGTTGTGCGTCACGCTGGGCTACTTTTATGTTCCACTACGAACCTTGTTTTTATTGGTAAGTATGGATATCTTTGCCTTACAGTTTAATAAAACTTATTGCGTTTGTTTTATAGAAAGCGATTCAATGCTCTTATTTATTAAATATGTATTAAAACAACAACTTTTTTTGGATTTGGTTATGTACCGGCATCAAACGTCACGTCCACCACGCGACGTAATGTACTAGATTTCTCTATGTATTTTTTTTCTCCTGGGTGGAATTCCATAACGCGACGGTCATTTTTTTTGGTAAACGCCCTTATACGCGATGCATACAGCTTAGTGTATCATTGAATAAAAGTTTAAATACATTGGTACTCTACTAAGGATGTAGAAAAAAAGAATCATTTCTTTCGTAATTGATTTGCCCTAATTAACAAAAATAAACTTGTAAATGTGAAGTCACTGGCCATGGCTTGTAATTACTACTCCTAGTTATTAGTCATTTGCACATGAATAGGAAACTCCGCCAGGATAAGAAGCACCCGCATGTTACAGGATTTGTTAGTGAGATTGCTAGATGCTTTCTTCCCTTACATTTGGTTTTCCCATTATCTTCCTCTCCTTTCCCTATTGATGTCGGTAACTCTTCACCAATCACTATTAATAACTACTAACCACCAAGTGCGGTTAATTGTTGGTATAACTTAGTGAAGCTATTGTAGCAGATATAAACATAGTATCGTATGCAAACAAAGAGTCGAGAGTCAATGACCTCTGTCATATAACACATACCCTAATGCGTACCTACATACATGGTAATCAATCAGCATTAATCTGCGGCATGTAATGCACGGTTACCTGCATGTATAATGCTATAGCGGTGCCATTTTTACAATGAGTAATTGATTGCTGTTTATTCATATGGATGGGTCGTCATGGAGTAATTAACGTAGATAATTAATACAACGTAGATGTATTTACTCACGTCCAAAACTATGGGCATAATACTTTTGACCTCTTTGTTATGATAAAGTAAAAGCTTAAAATAAGATCTTATATCCTTCTACGATAAGGTGAACTGATTTTCAGTCAAATTTAGAGATACTAGCAATTTATTAAAACTTATTTCAATGTTTTTTTTAATGTTAATTATTTTCCAATTTTAAAGAGAAACATTGTAGGTCTGTCATGTCTTCAAAATAATTGTAATAAATTAGAGAAATCGGCAAAACAACAAAATATTTCTTTAATTTCGTTAGAACCGTGATTTGAAATTATGACCACTCTGTTGAGAAACTTGTCAATCGGGACGAGACCCTCTTGTATAAAACAATTCGATATAGATCTCTATAGTTTGAACCACAAAACAAGTAATGTTAAAGATTTCGTTAGAAATGTATAAGGTAAATAACAAAGTGGCTGTACAAACCTGGTGTGGCGAGAACGGCGGTCTTGAGTTAGGTGCACCAGGCGGACCTGGTGGCGGTGGATACCGCTGTGGATACGAGCCTGGGGGGCCGTAACCACCCGGGGGCTGCTGGGGACCGCCTGGGGCTCCCGCATATGGGGGCCCTCCGTAGCCCCGAGGCGGCTGAAACAAAATTACTTTTGAGAAGGGCATTTCTAAGATAAAAGGAAAGTTTATATATAAAATCTATTCATTTGTTTAACTTGTATTGTGACCTAATGTATAATGTATTGTGACGGGACTAGGACTCAAATGTAGGTACTTCTTTGAGCGGACAAATGTACTTCACCGAACGTTTTCGAGCATATTCAAACGAATGCGAACTGCGCGAACACAATGCATTTGCAATTGGCCCTAAACTTTATTACTCTATTTCTCCTCACGGTTAATAAGACCAACCCCCAAACAATAGCACGACTGTCTTACCAACCATTTACCATAAAGGTAAAAATCATGTTCAGACATTTACTACTTATATAATAATATTCTTGAAATTATATGCAAAATGCTCAAAGGAAAGTTTCAGAATTTTTTAAACGAGTAAGACTTCAACTGCATGCATGTGAGGGGTATTCTAAGCACTTAATATAAATATAAAATATAAACATCCGAATTGAGAACCTCCTCCTTTTTTGAAGTCGGTTAAAAATCAGCAGAAGTCGGTTAATCGGTGGTTTAAGTTAAGGTTAAACGTAAAACAGTATGCCAGCAATCGGCTTTTAATTCAACACAAAAAGCAAACTGCTATTATTAAAAGTGCGCTCAGTGGTTAAGCGGCCTTGTAATCGAAGGGTCCCGGGTTCGAAGCACGGCGTGAACCCACTTATAAAGCTAGCAATTTAGCTAAACTGGAGGGTTTAGCGGAAATCTAGTCTTCTTTTGAAAAAATAAGCTACCACGAAACTTTCGGGTAACATACCCTCGGTATACAGCTTACAAAAAAATACCGAGGACATACACACGTAAATAATGACAAGGCTGATGACAATGACAGGGAGGGAGCGAAGGACGTTGGCGGTGGGCCGGTGGGAGTACATATTATTTTCATTCACAAGTTAACTCTCTACACGAATCAAGTCAAGATCACGTTTTATAAAGCTGTCTATCTTTCCTTTGGTGTAACTTGAAATGTGTCTACAATTATACTCTTCATACAGTGTGTTTGGATGAAGTGTATAATATTTTAATCGGCTTTGCTATCAACGGTACGTATTTTCATTCAGGTAACTTTAATTTTCACAATTTTGATTTATTTTTAAAGTTTTAAATATTTATATAATCTAAAATCTTAAACACACATTGATAACAAAATTCGTCAATATCGCGATAATTGTAAACTTATTTCCAGATTGAAATTCTGTCTCTTTCAATGCAAATGGCTAATCATCCAAATTATAAATCCTAAGTATTCAGATACGGCGTTTGTTATATAGACGTCGTATTTATATTTGTGATGTTTCCATTATCATTCAACTTAGTAACCATTCATTTCAAACATGATCTTTGCAATCTTTAAATATCTCAAAACCTCTCAACGGTATACAATAATAAGCAACGCACCCGAAACGTCGGCACAAGTAAGTTCCAAATAATAATTAATCGCGATAAGTCCCGAAACATAAAAACTAAAAGTACACCTTACACTAAAAACCTTACACAAACAATTTTACTGTTCAACATTCCTTAAAAAATCGTTATCTCTGCATTTATAATAAGCATAACTTAAAATTCAGAATACTTCTTTATTGTTTACATAGTTGAAATGAAAAATAATAAGGACACAACACGTAATTAAAAATATTAAAAGCTGCCGTGAGACAGGTGAGCGATATAATTAGCTCATTGATTTAACATAATTTCCCCGCTAATAGAACAAAGAGTCTGAAAAAAATATTTTGAACAGAAATAGATAGAAAAATATTAAAAATACTATGAGCAAAGGGGATTGGGTAATCTTGTATGGACCGTGGCGTCATGAATTTTTTCAGCGGCCATCAATAATTTTGATACCACTTCATTGTACTGTATTAAACACACGTACAAATGTCATTATTTTCATTGTAAGTAATATCGGAGCTGCGATATACAGAATGGAACATTTCGAATTTACCTTGAAGGAAAGTAACCTAAAGATAGCGAATTTTACTTAAAGGAAACATTCCCTTATTTTTAAAAAGGAACAAAACTGCATTCAAAGTTTTCTGAAAATGCCACACCCGGTAGTCGAACCGACTAAAATCTTCCTAAACCTTCTATTTCATGGATTTCCTTTTATTTAATTTGCCAAGTTTGTTAGAGAGATTTGATCCTTATGATCGACCCTATCGACTGATGCAATAAAATACAGGATGTTATTTTGTGGCAAGTGATTTTTCGAAATTCCTTGCATTTAAGGAATGCCGAAAAATCGTTTGCCCCGCCCTATAATCGAAACGACTACAATTCGAAAAAATAACACCCTGTATTTTTATTACATCAATCGATAGGGTCAATGCATCCGCTTTTATTGTTCTTGTTTATTATCATAACTTATTTACTGACATATTTACTGTATACACGCTGACATCGATGAGAATTATCTTTTAATCTAATATATAAAATTCTTCTGTCACGGATGTGCGTAATCGAACTCCTCCGAAACGGCTCGACCGATTTTGATGAAATTTTTTGTGCTTATCCGGTATCTATGAGAATCGGCCAACATCTATTTTTCATCCCCCTAAATGTTAGGTGTAGTCCACCCCTAAATTTTATTTTTTTATTTTTTAGACATAATTTTTAATTTCTATTTTTTTATGATACAACATACAAAAATACATACAATCCTCAATTTTCACCCTTCTACGATCAACCCTTATTTTTTAATAGCCATTTTAAAATTTTGTGAGCATATTGAGTAGGTCTGAGAATCGGCCAACATCTATTTTTCAAACCCCTAAGTGAAGTGATAAGGGTAAAGCGGGAACGGGATTTGAATACCACGCGGGCCGAAAATATGGCGGTACGAAGTTCGCCGGGGCAGCTAGTCTAATATATAAAATTCTCGTGTCACAATGTGCGTAATCGAACTCCTCCGAAACGGCTTGACCGATTTTGATGAAATTTTTTGTGCTTATCCGGTATCTATGAGAATCGGCCAACATCTATTTTTCATCCCCCTAAGTGATAAGGGTGCAGCGGGAACGGGATTTGAATACCACGCGGGCCGAAAATATGGCGGTACGAAGTTCGCTGGGGCAGCTAGTTTTTATAGATACTTTAATTACGTCTATGAACAGAAATATTGCATGCTGCTAAAAACGGCGAAATGTGCTGGAAAAACATTTTGTAATACCTGTGTAATTAACCATGTTTCTGCAATAAATGAATTTTGATTTGATTTTGATTTGAAGAAGTTCAGTTGCATCACAGTTAGATTGGAAAGCCGACCCCAAGTGAGTTGGGAAAAAGACTCAGAGAATAATGATTGGAATAAGGAACTGGCAAACTGACTGATTGACGCTTCACATGACCCAAAGTTAATTATTTTAGCTATTAGACCTGATGTTCGTGGTACTGATACCGTAAAGAAATACTGAACTAGTTTGACATACTTTGAAAGGTTTTTTTTAACTGATAATTCCATTTACCGAATTGCGGAGGCGGAGTGAGCAAACTAGACGGCCCGAATAAAAAAGTAAGTATAAATAAAAGCTATGAACATAGCTACTGTTGAATGTATGTGAATATATTACCCGCAACCGCATAATTCTTCACCGAAAAGAAAATTTAATTGTTATACATATTTAATAAATACGCACATAAAACATGTTGTCCTTTAAACCTATTTTGAAAACTATTTGTATCTTCATTCCACGAGTACTTTTATTAGATTACAAATTCTAATAACTGAGCACAATGTGTTGCACGATTCGTTGCGCGAGCTGTGTACTACGTTTCTGTTTGCAAAACAAATTTTTTCAAACATTAATTTCATTTTCCATGTGCCATGAATTGAATATGTTAGTGAACATCGGTATCGCATGACAAAAGCTATTAATAGATTTGTTTTGTATGTGAAATAATTTCATGCTTATTTAATGTTCGCACTAAATTCATCGCAAAATAAAACTGTACAGTCATTTAAAATAATACATGTGGAGAAATAAAGTTATCTCGAGTACAAAAATAGCTCGCTTTTATGAACAGCGTTACCAACTTTGTAGTATTCTATATAGTAACTGTTACCTACAGTCACATAATGCCATTAAATCTGTTAGCCAAGGTATAAAGCCTAATGTGTTCATAAAATTAATGCGCCTTCACTGTTATATCAATTTTCCGACAGATACCGTGACTAAATAATTGACGTCCGAAATAATACGCTATGCCAACAAAGTCGCCCGCTTCAGTTTTCAGCTCTCATTTTGTTCTATGATGGAAATTCAATTATTCGTACGAGCCCCACTCCGGCGAACCAAACGAGCGAGCGCGTCGGGGTCTGTATTACTCTTTGATCAATGTTTTACTTCTCCAAAGTAAGGCCTTGTTCTGAAGGCTTCAGGATGTAGTTTGACTAGGAGATATGAGACTTGTGTTCGCCAATTAGAGTTACATTTTTACGAACATTGGGGTGTTTTATGGCGGATTCAATGATTTATGGGGGCGGTGTGCCGGGGTGCGGCATTCGAGGGGTGTGGTGAGGGTTGCGCAGGGCGAGGAAGGCGGAGGGCGGCGGTGCGCCATTGGCGGACCCGGCATCGATCGCGCGACGAGCTCACAGTGGCCCGCCCGCGCCAGCCAGCCTCCACCTACGTTAATAAGTAATCATCCGACCCCGCGATACCTCAGCGAGTTTTCCGGACAGAGCTGGAGCTGCCGAGACGGGCCTCGTATCTCCAGTCGGCTGGAACAAAGAGCCACCGCATAGGGCGACATCCGTATTGATTTATGCAGTAATTGACCCGCGGGTAGGTGCGCAGTCCGCGCACCGCCTCCACCCGCTACGCACCTATTCAATTTGCTTTCATACGCATTTATACCTATATCAACTAATAATTCACATATCAAAAACTTAGCCTAAATACTATTCAAGAAACCAACGCAAAAGTAAAGATAAAGTCACTTTGGAACCGTAATAATATTGTATTTATGTAAGAAAATTCCGAAGCGAAAGAAGCCTTAGTGACCTACTGGCTCAAAGCCGACTCAAAAGACTCATGAAAAGTTTATACAAAGGTATAAAAGAAGGGTTTTTGTAGTCTCGAGTCTGTTGGGATAAGCGTATACCGCAAGTCGGGAAAGCAAAACAGACAAAACCACCTTGTAATCGTTAAGGTTGCGGACTGAATATACAGGAGTAGCTAAAGTAAACCACAACGAAACGTAACGTAAAAGGTATTTCATTTTCGCAACTGGTGCGGAAAACAGTCGAGCCGTGGAGAATATTTTAGAGATAGAATACAACTGTAGCCTTTGAGTAGGATAACAATTTTAAAGGCTTAAAATGTAAACGTATTGAGCTTGTAAAGCTCTCAAATGCAGTCATGTTGAGAATGTATTAGATAAAACATCTTGCGATCGCTATTAATTAAGTCAGAACATTAAGTTTTGTTTTTAACATTATAAAACTTCGTTCCTCATGTAATCTGGGGGCACGGTGATTGCCAAGTCAATTTATTACATTTAAAACATAAAAGCTTATTACGTAATAACTAAGGACAGAAGGTATCTGAAGTAGGGACTGAATAAATTAACCGACTTGGTATTACATGGATCTCACAACTTTTTGCGGTAGAAGAACCGAGAGCGGCGAGGCTTGGCATTTTTTTACAAGTATTGTTTTTGATGGGATAATATTATTCAGTATTTATTTCAGTTCAAACTACAAAGTTCGTTTACTTCATTGTAATATTCAAGCCGAATTATTAATACAAACTTTGTGCGTACTCATATTTCATACAGATCATTTGCATTACAAATAATCTTCCATTCAAGATTTTTTAAAGCAACGCCTACAGAAATGAAGCAAAACAAATAACATAACAAAACATACTGGTAGAATATTTATACAACAATGTAAATTGTGCGTGAACATTGTAGTAAACTGTTAAGTGTCTCAGTGACATAAACGTAAAACACCTTTAACGAATAAGGAATGTTGATGTAATATTTTATCAGCCTAACAGTAAAGTTTTACGTAGGCATATGAATAACATGAATGTATTAATAACTAACCTTTACTGCCAACTTTGGCCGCGTGGGGGTCAGTATTCGAGGACGCAGATGAAGTTGCAGATTAAAAATAGAGCCTGGATGTTTTTATCAAGGACCAAGCATATAAATGGATGATTGATTAAATAGGCAATATATTATGTTTACTAACCACACGAGATTACTAAATCGATGTTCATGTAAACTATGTAAAGTGTCCACACTACCAAGAAAACTAAACTTGTTCTAAAGTGGAATAGTAAGCATGAGACAGCGTGGTGCGAAATGTAGTACACTAAGTTAATTGGCATAATTTAATGAGATAATATTGCAGATATTACGATGCGTGAAGTGCATCAAACGCGCGACAGTGCAAGTGTGTAGTAGTGCCGTTAGGAATGTGACCGGATTCCAATCCAGCTCGCGGCACGACTGCATTCACCCACTTACATCGCTATTATGTCATTACCACCAGCATAACCATTAACCTTATTACGAATAATGAATTTATAACAACATTTACTTATGCCGCTTAATTATATATTTTAGACAAAAATTAAGCAAAAACTTTACTAAACCTATACTTTTTTCGTGGAAATAGCTAACTGATTGCTTTCGCACGAACGCAGTCGGTTTATTGAGTGAAAAATTCAACATCCCACGGATGCGCTGGCGGAAAGTTAAATATAAACCCTTAAAGGTTCGTTTCATGCAAATGGAGTCAATGAAATTCACTCAGATATTCTATTTTGATAAGTTGAAACCATAAACTATATTTGGTGGAGTAGGTTAGGTACGTCATAATTGAACTTTTCCAATGCTATCAATTTATGGTGTGCTTAACATTTGCAGGTTCCAATGACCCTGATAGACCAGGGCTGCAATAACTGGCTGTCTGAGGAACATTGAGATACCGGACGCGAATTATGAGAACACGCCGTTATTACGATCTTGTTTCCACAATCACAATCGATCATATATTATAGCATTTGACATCCTTCTAAGTGCTCATGGCGTAATGGACGTCAGGAGATCATTCGATAGGACGTTGAAGTTGCTCTTCTCCAGACTTTTCACAGCTACTATTGTGTATATCGCAAAGGTGACGGAGACCAACATGCTATCATTATGGAATCGAAGGTGAGCATTCAACCAACATGGAGGCGCTGCAGCAGTATCTCTGCTCGAGCGTTAACTGCGGACATTTACAATACAAGCACTTTCCAACTCTCATCGAGTGTGCGTCAACCTGCATGTAGGAAAGAAAATCATGTCGCCTTTCTAAACAATCATACAAATAGGGAATAAGCAAGATCCACTGTTTCAAGACAGTGCAATTACATAGTGCAAGTATGGCTCAAGAAATGATTAAGAGGAAACATGTACCTTATAGAAAAATAGATGTAACTTTTTTTGCAAAATTAGTAAGAGACTCGTAAGACTGGCACTTTATAAGTACAAGTTGTTAAAATTTAATGTACCTAACTTATGAAATAAGATGTTTTATTTTCAAGTTACCTTAAAGGAATAACTTGTTATTACTAAGGGAATCTATATAGAATAGAACTTTTTCACCATTGACACTCGAAAAAGGGCCCGTGATTCATCAAAAACAGTGAATAAAACGCTCTTTGTTTCACCGAGTGAATACAAAAATTTGAATTTGGAACATGCGCGAATGTACGGATTCTAGTGAAACATACAAAGAGGTTGCACACTCTCACTATAAAAACGTACTAAAAGCCACCTAAATGTAATCACTGGCTGGATGGAATGTGGCTCAGTTTAAATTAAGAAAAAAAAATGCCGCCATTTTCTGTGTAATTTTCCTTGTAAAAGTTTATGTTTGTCTCATAATCATAAAATGACTTCATCTAGTGATGAAAATGAAACTCATATTCTCGAACGCGAAAAGGCTTCTGAGTCTTTTCGCGCTAAAGCGGTACCTAGCTATTACTGATAATTTGCTGCTTCTTTTGTGTACTATCTATAACAAAATGTAATTCATAATCACAGAGTAATCGTTTTCTCGTAGTCAATGGTGAAAAGTTGAGTACCTAACACGTGAAAAAAGAATTCATCTCGGCTCTTGTATCCCTCGATCCACTCAGGTTTCTCTCTAGAACCCCTCGCTACGCTCGGGATTCTACCGGAGAAACCTTCACTCCTCTCGGGATACAACTTGGTGCCTCGAAAAGAATTCACCTTTTTTTCACTTGTTGGGTAATCTACTATTAATTGCCGGACTTTAGAGAAAGATTGGAAAAGTGAAGATTTTTAGTAGAAGGTTTTTAAATTAAAAACTAATCGCCTTATTCATAGAAGTGTCCAACGTTTTATGAGGAAGCAAATTTTTTATGATAAATTACTATTAAATTTTCTTATGAACAAACATTACTTATGATTTTACTCGTATACAGGACGTCTCACGGCGATGCCACATGGAGGGAAAGTCCCTTAAATCCTTAAGTTAGTTCATTTTACTTAAAGGAGACATCATTTTATTTTTAAAAAGAAACAAAACTGCATTCAAAGTTTTTTAAAAATTCGCTTGCCACACCCGGTAATCAAACCGACTAAAATCCGAAAAAGTAACATCCTGTATTTTTATGACATCAATCGATAGTGTCAATCATAAGGATCAAATCTCTCTAAGAAACATGGTAAATTAAACGAGTTCGATAATCGAATTAAACGGAAACAATTTGGCAAAATAAAACACTTTAACTCAAAGGATAGGATAAGGAAACTTAAGGATTTAAGGTACTTTCCCTCCATGTGGCATCGCCGTGAGACGCCCTGTATAGTCATTTAAAAATAGTCATATTCGCGTTAAATTAGATAAAAAGTTGGATAATTCAACAATATTTTAGTTAGAAAATGTTGAAAAATATTGGTGTTATAATTTTTGTTTAATACTAGAACACAGTTATTAGTTGTATGATAAGATTAGATGCACCTTTTTTTTCGGCATAAACAATAATAGTATGTGAAGGTTTTTATTGTTTTTAATTATTAATTACATCATGGTGAGGTGGAATCTTGTTGAAGATCTATAGGGGAGGCCTATGTCAAGCAGTGGACTTCCTATGGCTGAAATGATGATGATGAGGTGAAGACAAATTGACGTGTCCTATATAAAAAAAATCAAACCTTCTCCACTCACCACACCCTTTTCTCTACGTATTTTTTTTTTATACCATTTAGGTGGCAGACAAGCACACGGCCCACCTGATGGAAAGTGGTTACCGTGGCCTATGGACGTATGCAACACCAGGGGCGTCACACTCGTGCTGCCGACCCTGAAGAAACCTTCTAATGCCCTTCTTGAAGAACCCCATATTGTAGTCGCTTGGGAAAACCATCGCGGGGAGTTCATTCCACAGCTTGAGTGTGCGAGGGATGAAGTTCCTTTCATACCGCACAGTGCGTACCGTTTCCGGTCGCAATGTGTGAGGATGAACTCCCCGTCTATGACGAGAAGTGCGATGATAGAATGTAGCTGTGGGCATCATGTCAAACAATTCATCTGAGCACAAACCATTGTATAGGCGGTAAAACACACACAGTGAAGCAAAGTCTCTCCTGAGACTGGTGGTTCCACATCGCCTGTGAGTACGGTTAGATAGAGAATATGAGTGTGATATTTAGAAGAGATGAGACGGTATTCCGATTCATCAGCGAGAAATGATGCAAACAAGGTACCTAATCGAGGATAATGTTGAGATGAGAACTAAAAGTTTATTCTTTGATAGTGTCAAAGCGATCGTATACACGGCCAAGGATAAGCATACACCTATGATGTGCGTAATGGTTATAATAATTATATTCATATCAGTCTTTTATTGATCTAGTTTGAAAATATGTAGTCTTTTAATCTGTTTGTAGCATTCATTGCTATCACAGTTAGGTACCTATAAAATAGGTCTCAAATAAAGACACAGATCTCTATGCAAAGGGATATCCATGCAAAGATTTCGCAAAGGAGAAGACCATCATTGTACAGTCAGAGTTCATAAGTGCATTAGCACAACAAGGCTCAAAATGGTATGGCGTGCGGCCGCGCGCCGGCCCGGTTTTGTGTTAACATATGTGTGTGTTTGTCATTAGATACTGGTTCGATTCCAGCTTATAACGATTTTTTATAATTATGACAAAAATATAATTTTAAATATTGATAAAGTAATTTTGCATGAAGTTGGTATTCTTTTTAGTTGATATTTGCTAAAATTTAACAAATAATACAATGATATTAATTTATAAATGAAACACAAAAAGTGTTATTGCAAGATCGTAGGATTTGAACCATCAACCTTTGCATTTCCACAAACCTCACGCTTTAACCACTCGGCCGCGGGTTGCTTACGTAGTGATAATATTCCTACGGAAGAACAATTTATGTGTGTGTGTAAATTTTCTTAAAAGAAAAAGGTCACAACTAGCGCTGGAATGTTGACGCTATAATTACGTAGGATTGCTACTGCACTTTTGAATTCGACTGTACATATAATCACGCCTTTATCCCGGAGGGTTGGATAGAGGTGAATTAACACTCACATTTCACCAATCATTCATTGTATTACTTCCCACGTAATACGTAAACCTATTGCCGTATTCCTGGCTCTATTGTTGCCTCGAGCCATGCATCTGAAGCTGAGTCTAGGCTGTGTGATGTTAAACAGACCTATTTCTTAGTCGCCTTATACGACACCGCATGGGAAGAGATGGAGTGGCCCAAATTCTACTCGGCCGGGAACCACGCGGCACCATTATTATACAGGTTGTATTATCTTTGACATTGAAAAGAAATGTTCAGAGCAACAGATCAGATTTCGACAGTGAAAGTAATTACGATTACGTTTGACTAGATGATTTCATTGAGTAAAAACATGCTATCGCAGTTTAGTTCAAACTTGGTAGCAACAACTTTCTTCAGCAAATAAGATCAGGTAGAAACATCTAAAAGTTCAACGGTTCAATTGCCTATAAAAACTATCAAATCATCGCTGGTTTTTGTACACGACTTCTTTTAACCAAATTAGCGAGATAGTAACACAATTCTCAGAACGATTTACAGAGCGAAACGAATTGTTGAAACGTCAAGGAAACAATATTATTATGTGTATAAAAAGTAAACACCGTTTAACGGCGATGTTAATGACCTATGACTAATACAAGAGGCCTGTAATGTATAACATTGGCATTCGTACAAACAACAGTGGCAGTCGGTGTGCGCCGACGGATACGAACAAACATTACATAACTTTGATTGTGTTTGTAAAAAGTTGGGGATTCCCTCCACTACAAGCGCATCTTGCTTACACAGACACGGACGCAGATGTGTGCGTGTAACCTTGCCTTCCTTTACATATTAAACGCCGTCGGGCTATCCCTTTGCGTACCCACACAAAAAAGACCAACCATAACTATATTGTTAACAGAAAAAAGAGAAAATGAATGAGTTTCAATGTTACCGTTATTATTATTATCTCCTTCACTTCATCGTGCTCCTGTGAGAAACGATAAAGGCCCACTGACCGGTTCACTTTTTATACGTGTCGAGTATCAACAATGGCACGTAAACGGTATTCATCGAATCATCTGTTTCCACTTCCGACCACACGTGCTTTGAATAACAGTTATAGGAATCTTTCAATTCCATAATACGTGATGTTAAATGTTTACATTACACATTCAAATAATAGATTCTTTTCCTCGAAATGGATAATGGCGCGTATCTATTTATTGTACGGAAAACAGAAATGTGTCAAGAGCAAGATGTTAAAATACGATTTTTATTGCATATCTAGTAAACAGTGGCGGCTTGGCAACGCTTTCTTTTACGATGTTGTAAATTTTGCGTAGTAAAAGTAAACAAAATACAAGTCCTTGCATTTAGCGGTTAGTGCGAACGATAACCCGCACGTTTGCGTCAGCATCTCTGTCGTCACGGACTAGCGGAAGGCAAATACGAATGTCTGTGTATTTAATTATAAGTCTCTATAAATAGAAAGAGCATTACGTCGTGTTATGCGGTCGGTTACGGCAAGTTATTTCGGTCTGAGCCGTCACGAGCCCTCGTGAATGTCAAGCTCGCGGTAACTCTAACTAGGTGCCACTGTGCCACGGCGGTTGGGCAACAGGTGGCTTGCACCGCGATCTTACACTGCAAGTAAACATTTGCATGCATTCAAGAATGTGATTGTACACAAATATTTTAGTAAGGAGCATGCGACTAAGGGACGTACATCAAAATGACACTACAGCTATTTCGATTAAACTTGCTAACATTACGTACATTGGACATGAACAAGCGCGTGAAGTGAATAGGTTTGTTCTAGTCATACCCGGCATCGGTGACTTACAGTCAGTCTCACCAAAAATGAACATTTCACATGGTTTGTGACACAAAGACGGAGGTCCTATTCTTAGGTTTCCTCTTTTGCCTCAGCAACGCACGAGTGACACGGTCTTGAGCGCGTTCATAAACAACAGTTAACGCTTACCATCAGTTGAGCAGAGTACTTGTTACCTACCTACTTTACAATTCTAAAAGCTCACTTCAAGAGTAAATAAAAAAGAAACAACACCGGTATCACTCAAATGATCAACAAATAATCACAAACGTAAACAAACCAACTGTGTTACTGACCTAATAAGGCGACCCCTTTCTCAGTCAAGACGGTTCAATAAAGAACTCCTTTAGGTACGTACTATCTGGAGTAGGTACATAAGAGTGGCGGTCGTGACCTTTTAATATAGATATACCTACACGATGTATAGACACGCTCCCCGCTGTACGCAACTACCTACTGACGAACATTGCAAAGAAATTTGCACCCCCTCGATTGATACGGCAATTTTAGACTTCACGACTGCAAGTGAGCTACAAAACGTTATTTTGAATGCTGTTGTCGTGCAGTCGAAATAGCTGTTGATGCGCACTTTTCTTCGGTTTTTTTAGGTTTTCGGTCAATTATCTGAATTGGTCAGATGCAGTTTATGTCGACCGCATAATAGGTGCAAGGTGCATTGAAACTGTCATTTTGCATATGCCATAAGATATGATTCCGTAGCCGACCGCATACGACAACTGCCGACGCATGCAGCACATGCGCGTAGTTCATTGCGGCTTCTCATTAGTCCTCTTTATTTGTATCGGCGTTTAACAAGTAATGGGTACGCTGTATCTGCTGCAAGCGTCGGCAATTGTCGTATGCGGTCGGCCTTGGAATCATACCTTTACAGTCGAAATGCAAATCGTTAATGTAGAGGGTCGTTAAGAAGTAACCATTGGACTTGATTGGATACGATATTTATTTTATTAAACTGATAATAAAATAAAAAATTTCTAACTGATCATGTCAAAACTGTGATAAATACTACCACAATAGATACATTTTGTACGAATTTGTTTTAATTTA
Source organism: Eilema depressum (assembly GCA_914767945.1). NCBI lineage: Eukaryota > Metazoa > Arthropoda > Insecta > Lepidoptera > Erebidae > Eilema > Eilema depressum. The sequence goes on along the minus strand of OU612033.1, from coordinate 12,129,618 downwards.
ATCAAAAAGCGACTCACATACCCTAGAAATAGGGTTCAAACTGGCTCGCACGCAAATAATAAATGTTCGAAATAAAACCTTCGTCGTTGAGGCGCGCAATGACTCTGTATGAGAAGCTTTTTTTGCTCTGATGGCGGTCCATACTCAGAGGCTGAGGTAGATGATTGTAAATGCGGTTCACAAAATTTATCAAGTAATCGTTTCGTCAATGTCAATGGGTTTTTTGTATCCCACGAGAACATTTGCAGATTTTAACGAATTAAACATTTGAAAATTACTACAAATGTACTATTTACGGGAGCGATGGCGCACTTTAGGAGAGGCCATGTCCAGCATTGGACTGCAATAGGCTAATTGATTGATTGTACTATGTACAGTATGTACGTGTCATTAGGGATTATGTAATTGACGTATGAAATGCATTGTCTGTGTACGAACATTACAATGATTGAGATTGATATAAACCGTACTTGTAGGCATATACCCATGACATTTTGAGATATTTCTCGTCTGTCTATTTAAAGGGAAACTCAACAAAACGATCAACGTATTCAATGCATCGAATATGTAACAACCACCTAACTCCCCCTCACCAAAGCACCTGTAGTTTTATACAGATAACATTCACCCACCTCCTTTGCCTCTCCGTTGTATTTGATATCGTGAAAGTTTATTGCTCTCAATGTTCCCAAAGTAAACACTCAGGGAATACAACTTCACAAAACAATAAACATAAAAAGTAGAACAATAACATCTTACGGACTTGGAAATTGGCATAACGTTCTCGTTGATGTTAATGGTACTCGAAGTAAGTCGCATAATGCATAAATCGCAAGTAACATTGAGATATACATAAACAGATAGATGTTCGTATGGGTATGGGAGTCATTTACCTTTCCGCCTGCGTTCTGAACGAAGTCCTTGGCAATGGCCCCTTTCACATACGAACAAGTACACACATTTATCGATGTTACGTAACACTGTTTGCATCATTAATGTTGGCTAACGTTGAGTTTATAAAATTTAGCTCGTAAATACTGTTTATATGAGAATTGAATTGGAAGTTCGCGATCGTGTTATTTACGACTATGGATTAATCACTTTGTTGTACAACACGTAATGAATGAATTAGATAACACGTTTACGAAGGCAATTATAGCAAAGTCAATGTATGATGAAGCCTACTGATTCTGAGTGGTAATTAGAGAGTGAGTCATTCCCGTTGTCACGCACACGAACCAAAGTGATAATGTGCTTGACCTACACAGACTTCCCTTGTTATTAATCCAACGTTTTGATTTCAACCGACGACCGGCGAAGGGAGCTGGCAATTACGTGACGTCATCACGGTTTAACGACCCCATTACAACATTCAACATATTGTATGAATGAATGCAAGCCGCGTGACGGGTGGTGACGTTTTCGTTCGCAAATATGTATCCGTAAAATGAAGTATGCGCTTACAATAAGACTGAGCTACCGAATGTCTTGTATTGAATCTGAAATCATATTGATATTATGAGTCAGTGTGTCGTCATCAACAATTCGTAATGCCAATGTAACAGTGATAGATTGACATCACACCAACGCATTACGAACACGTTGTAATCAGCTACCTATTAAACGAAACCATTATGAGAATGTTATTTACACATGCAAATCAAAATTGCCACTCGTCTACATTCTAATAGATGTGAGTTAAGCGGTCGGCGACCCTATGTGGTAGGCGATCGTCGGCATGCCCATTATACAACTACAACACAATGACACAATTATCGGACGGCACGCGGCGGGTCCGAGACGGCTCGCATTGATTTTACGAATTCCACATCCCGGACTCAGAATGAACGGTCTCCGTCGGCCCATTCATCTCGTTTTCATGTACACACCGCTGCTATTGCGATGCGAAAGTGAGAGCGAAATTTACTCGGTCTGCAACTACGCACAGAGCAACCACGTATTTCCCTAAATAGGACAATAGAATATTTATCAAGGTCATTTTATTGAACGGAATTCTAATCGTTACGTTGGTGTCGATGCTATTTCAGAATGGCATGTCATATGTGTGGTATTGTTTTGTTACTACTTTTTCTGCAGTAAGTTTACTTAGCGAAACAGTATGCTGCTCTCGGGGTTGGGAGGCTACACGGCAGTCGCTCATGAAATAGATAAATAAAAATGAAAAATAGACTTCAGACTCCGAGACGGATGCAAACAGGATAATCTAAGATGATGATGGTGATAGAACCAAAATCATAATGCAACTACCAAATTGCGGTAAGGTCAATTTGTCCATCTTAACAAGATCGGACACGCGCACAACAAAGATAGTGGACAGTCAGCATTAGATCGAAGACACAACAATTTGATCGTACGGAAGAAAGGATCCAAGATGCAAGACAAAACAAGATGTATGTAGACACACACATATTCACATCACACACAGCTAAATCTAAATATAGCGGGCGCCGATATCAGCGGCTCGCCCTTGAACCAGTCGCACGGAAACATTTTATTATTATTACCGAGCTGTCGGCGAGCACGAGTATGTCGGGTCGACGACCCCACAACCACGTGTCTCCTTATCGACAACTATCTAACACGATTGTGGGTAAACAACATGCCGAGATAAATGACTAATTCCACAATGCTTGCTTATTTGAGCCATTCATAATAATCAGCGTAACGTCATACCGATTTAGTAGACAATGTCCATCTGCGATTCTAAGTATCGTGTTGAATTTTCAATGAGCTAGTACGACACACGTTTAATCAACTGGATTGTACTATAGTTTCAGAGTATCGTGACCTTCTGCGAAATTATATTACAATGAACTTCCTTCAGCACACAGTCTATAACAGTTACAATTACGCGAAGTCGATATGCAGCAGACTGGTGTCGGAGTCAAAGAAAGTCATTCAGTATTCATACATAAATAATAAATCATCTAATTGTAAAAGGCCGTGACGGACGGAAGAACGTGCATATCGTGGGAAAGTGGGACATTGTTACGTAACCGGTATTTGTTCAATGGCCAGCCTACACGGGTACATCCTTACAAATGCGTACGACCTTGAATGTGAACTCGAAAGTGTAAACAGGCACGTGCTCGATGCATTGTTTTATGGCCGCCGGTTGTGAAATACCACAAACAACAACGTTATATGCAATGTGAAAACTAACATGATTTCCGTAATTAACCATGGGTAACTGTGTAAGATTCTTAGAAAAGTCAATATCTTTGTTTCGCAGAGAAATGTCTAATGACAATGATAACACTCAAAAGACAACATTCAATAGAACTAACGTTTTGTACCTACGTAATGAAATTGTCATCAACATTCTATCTATGTAGTAGCTTCTTTTGGAAAGGCAGTAGTGTGATGAATAATAATAGATACATAGTTTTTGCCATTATGAAAGTTCAAATCCTGCCCAGTGCACTACCGAGATAACCGCACACTTAATGCAAGCATTGAGCTAGAACAAGTTTAACAAGAATGCTAGAAATGCAACCGTTACTAGACACCTTCAGTAATTATGCTAAACATAATACATAATATCTATTCCTACGTTTTCATCTTTAGGGTTACGGAACCGAACCCTTATAAATTCTGTCTGTCAAGATTTTTTTCAGGAATACGAGGAAGTAACAAATTGAAATTCATACTACATACTCAGGGCTGTAACGTCTTGAAACTGCAAAAAAAAACTTCTAAGTCAACGCAATCAAAATATATTGCGAGTTACGTATATTATAAGTTCATGCCAGAAGTTACTTTTGTACGGAACCCTCGGAGTGCGAGCCCGACTCGCACTTGACCAGCTAAGAATAATAGGTTAAATAGTCAGTTAAAGAAAATGTGTCTCAGGGAGAAGCAGCGACGGTGACGTAGGATTCGCACTGTACTTAGCATCCTGCCCGCAACATACCATTCATTTTCTACAGACATACGCACACGCTAGTAGGTAAACCTATCTACACCGCCCATTCTTGAATATTTGGTAGACAATAGCTTCAGAAACGCACACCCATTCCCGTTCAAAAGTATCTCTCAGAATGCCCCTTTTACTTCTTTTCTTGAATCTGACAAAACGTTTTAGATATCTTCCAACTTTTTATTTGAGTTCGATAAAAACATTATACATTCGTATAGATTCATTACATAAACGAAAAGCCTTTCAAACTCCCCATCAAGCCGGCAGATACACGTGTCACACGTCAAGTTCCATTCACGTTGATTCCCTCAAATACACGTCCTACCTACGCTGCCTCTACATAATGTATGTACGGGGAAGCGGCAAGCGGAGAGTCGGAAAAGCCTTGCGTTTCACTACCCTTTAGCTCGTTTTGGAACTGAGAAGCGAACGCACAAATCTCCGCCTGGGAGCGAGTAATATTTGCCTACACATCAAACTTTCACTATCATCGTGTGCTTTCGTTTTTATATCTGCTAACAGCGGCGGGCACGCTTTGTTATTTCTACGTACTTTTTTCCTTTCTGTGTCTGACATCTGAAGCGATCCGCAAAGGCGAAACTGGCGATAAATAAAGATACTCTTTTTATTATTTAGTAACTGTTACTACATTTCATTGACAAATAAGATTGTTTATAAATATTATCTTACTGTCTACCGCCATGAGGCTTTGATCAGTAGTTGCGTAAACAGTTTTTGTATTACGTCAAAAAAACACTACACAACACAGCATGTCATACAGAGAATTGGCTTTTTAAGACGCTTAGATGTGATTACAAACTTGATGTTTTATAAAAAAAAGCACCTTCAAATTGTATATTCGCTGAATCTTGTCTATGTATGCCTATTCTGGTGAAAGTCAACATCATAATACACAATACTCATAACGTGTAATGTTCCATTAGCACAAAAATATACACCATTGCGACAAACACTGCGAAAAACATTGATCGATAAAAATGGCGATTTGAAGAAACATACTGTCTATGCAAATATAGGTCCAATGATGAGAATCAGATATTCTTACTGGAAGAAGAAACTCTGTCTTACCTTGTGCTTGCGTCTGCTCCAACTAATACTGATTTGATTATAAACAGAAAAAGGATAAACTCCGATCATAATAACAAAGAGACCTCAAGAATCTACACCATCCTCATGCTAATCTCGATCTCATCCGAGGCTCTCACCTTCCACGTCTTCACACTTCGTACCAATCTGGCCCTGTCCACATCCACCAGCGCGATATCATCAAAATACTTGAGCAGCCAAGAGGCTCTTCTGTTCATCGTGGTGTTAACGTCTAACACCACGATGAACAGAAGCGGACTAAGGATGGATCCTTGGTGAACGGAATAAGAATTATGGTACAGTCGAATTCAAAAGTGCAGTAGCAATCCTACGTAACTATAGCGTCAACATTCTAGCGCTACTTGTGACCTTTTTCTACAAGACAATTTACACACACATAAATTGTTCTTCCGTAGGAATATTATCGATAATTTCGTTGTCACTACGTAAGCAACCCGTGGCCGAGTGGTTAAAGCATGAGGTTTGTGGAAATGCAAAGGTTTAAATACTACGATCTTGCAATAACACTTTTTGTGTTTCATTTATAAATTAATAGCATTGTATTATTTGTTAAATTTTAGCAAATATCAACATAAAATGTAAAAAGAATGCCAACTTCATGCAAAATTACTTTATCAATATTTAAAATTATATTTTTGTCATAAATATAAAAAATCGTTATAAGCTGGAATCGAACCTGGAACCTCTTATCATTGTGCATCTATAGTATCTTGCTTAACCCACTTAGCTATCAGTTAATTTACTAAGTTGGTAAATTACTGTATTAGTATCTAATGACACACACACACATATGTAAACACAAAACAGGGCCGGCGCGCGGCCGCACGCCACGCCATTTTGAGCCTTGTTGTGCTAGTGCACTTATGAACACTGACTGTACGTGTACATATCTCGGACAATGTCAATATAAGATTCTGGAAATAATCTTTTTTTTTAATCTAGTCAAAACCAGCATAATCATCAAACTCGGACTTTATTTATTCGATACGACTAGTTTACAAATTTCTTCTTAAAACTTTCCAAGTTAAATTAAACCCATAAATTGCCCGTTTCTTGTTCACGATTCTCTTCTGAAACTGAAGGGCTTCATAAACTTATTCACGATTGTCATAATTTTACACTTTCAATGAGTTTAGAAAGAATAATTAATGAATTTTAGTACTACGAAACTTCTTAACCCGAAGACGGAATATCTTAAGCTAATTTCAGAGCTCTTAGTTTTCGCTTTTATTGACCCATCATGAAAACTTTGCTAAACTTGTAATGGTTCTAGATGCTTTCGAATTCTCAACTAGAACATGAAGTATGCAGTTTAGAAGTTCATCTCAATGTAAGCCAACTAAACTTGGTAAAGTATTGCTCGAAATGAGTAGTGCTGAGACAACTACGAATTATACGTCTATAAAGTTAAATTTAAGACAAATAAGCATGACGATGTTTTGGGCTGGACGCATCTAGATATTTTAAATTTTTGCCACTGACACGAGAAGAAGAAGAAGCAAGAGAGATGGTTGGTATGTTTAGTTTTCTAATATACTTTAACAATGCTAATTCTGACATTGTACACAAAAATCTCGGAGTCGAACAAACCTCACCTGATTGATTGATGAACGACGCTCTGGCGCATACTTTCAGAATTGGGAAGTCACTTCCAAAAAAGGCGCATCAACTAAAGAAGAAGGAGTAAGCAACTCTGAGGTCAATGCCTCTGATGCAAACGAGAACCACGCCAAAGTGATAATGAATAAAAGTGTTTTGTCTGTCTTTCTGTTTGTTTCGGTTCTCGTCGTTTTTGGTGGGATTTTCACCGAAGATGACTTTTAGGGAAAGTACTAGGGTTCCGCGTAAAAAAAAACCTCAAAGCACGCGGATGAAGTTGCGGACACAGCTAGTGTTGGATATTTGTATAGATAGAAAGGAGAGTGGTCAAAATGTTGTATCCGGACGAGAGTTGAACAAGGTACCGTACCTATGTTAGATGATTTGGGCATGTGGAACGGAAAGATTTACAAAAGAGAATTATATGCGGCAAAAGTAGCTAAATATGAATATTCATATCATTCAGATAAATAAACATACTATCTATCTTGACAATATGCTAATAAAAATAAAAAATAAAAGAAGCAACCAAATTTTTCAAAATTACTGCGCTCGCCTTATCTTTATCGAAGTGGGCGAAGCGACGCGGTCAATGACTCCCCGTTCGCTGCAAACACATTTGACAACGAACTGAATTTACATACATTCAAAGCTCTTACAGCTGCGGTTCATATAATTACATACATGCAACGTGAATATTTATTTAGGTCAGCAGACACGCACACGTAAATAAAAAGACTATCAATTCTCTCTACTTTGAATGTTATTAGACTATTTTCGAATAAGAAATTCTTGAAAGAAGAAAAGAAATGTCAAGCGGTTATGTCGAGCCGACTAACCTACATGGTGTCTCCAGCATAAAATCTGCGGTAAAGAAGCGATATGCCAGGAGGGTGAAGATTGGCCCCCGTCAAAAGCAACTCTTGGAGATGACCGTCGTCACTAGCAATCCCGTTATTTTATGAAAACCTTTCGCCTGCTAATAATGTCTTACTGTTCAGTCATCATCAGCCATCAGGGTCTTATGTTATAGATACGCGTTTTCTTCGTCGCTCCCTGTCTTTTGCCAGGTCATAGTGGGGTTTTGTCACACCATGTCTACCATTCTAATAGATGGCAAACTGTTACATAATGTACATAATTGTCTTGTATAATATTATCAAATAGCCGCCCAGCTATATGATTCATCATCATCCTAGTCATATGATTAAATTAAGGTTATATCAAAATTCACTGTTGAGTTCCCCAGATATAAAATGGTTGATTGAATGATTCCTAAAATGTATGTAATAATATAAGTAACAATACAATATTTTTTTTTGACAATAAATAAATAAGATATAAAATTCATATTTAAACTATGCTGTCTAAAAATACACACTAACCTGCAGGTAGTAATTAGAATACTATGTAATAAAATTTGAATTTAATTAGCATAACATAGCGTTTCAAGAGTCTCACATTACTTATCTTTACTGAGTGAAAAAGTATAAGATCAAGGACCAGTAATTATTCTAAAAATAAAGTTTGTTGATGTAAGTTTTATGCAGTAACTTCTGAATGATTTGACTAATTGTAATTTTATAACTTCAAATATTTTTGAGGACAATTATTTTTATTTATTTATTTAAATAAAAAAGGTATTAAACAAGAAGAATCCTTCACCTTAGTGGCTATAGGGTTTTTTTATTTAGTCAATTATATCATAGGCATGGTAATAAGTCCAACTGATATTACAGAGGACCATGAAACATAGTGACGAAATGTGGAAGATTTGTCTTCCACATTCATGTTCCACATAATATGGAAGCCAACATACATCTGTCTATTGTTTTGGGAATTCATAGATCTGAGTATAGTCTTACACCTTCAGACTAAGTACCACATAATTATATTCACTAATACTAAACACATAATTTTCACCAATACCCCAAGTGGATAGAATGATAGGGAAACAAATGAAGTTACCCTTGTTAGTCTGGACTCATTACTACCTAAAAATTCCTGAACCTTGCGCACAAGATCCTATACCTGTGATGAATGATTTCTTCAGAAATAATCCCAGTTGGTATTTAAATGACTTGATCCTAAAGAACCTTTCAATTCATCTTGGGAAGGTGAGATTAGTGGGAAGGACTGCACAAAATGCAAAAAAATAGAAAAGAAAAATAATTATTTTGTGAAATTATCTATGCCTGTCTGATTAACCATCGAAATGATGTTCTCAAGGGAGGGGGGAGAGTAAGGGTCACATGGCAGCCATCAGGAGGAGAACCATTACATGAAAGAAGACACTGCACCCCAAAAAGGCTTACAACTGGACTAACTATTGTATGGATAACTGGATAAACTAATGTTATACCTATTATACCTTGTAAGTCTTCTAGTTAATAAGTGTGAGCATTTTTGTATTTTTATTGTGTATTGCTGCAGTAATAAATAAATTTTCAAAAAAAAATAATTTTCTACTGCTATACTTCATCAACCTAAGGTCAGATGACATTCATGTCACGGAAAATATTGAAATTGAAAATCAAACACGCAGTTAGACTGGAAAATTTGGACCCCGGACGGAGGATGACAATGATGCTTTTACATTTTAAAAATATCATCTACATACATACATTCAAAAATTCTTCAGTAGTATTTCCCAAGTATGCAATTTTAAAAATTAATTATAGGTATCATAAATCTACTGATAAGAAATTTGGTAACTTTACATAATTGCACTAACATACAATTGCAACTCTCAATTCTATTTAATCAGGTAACATATTATAATAATTGCTGAGTGGCAGAAATATCTAAAAATTGCAACAAATATTTTTTGTTGGTTCAGTGTAAGTTATAAAATACTAATTACAGAACTTTACTTCAATATGTGGACAGGCTTGCTTTTATTCACTGGTGCTTTTAAATTTAAACATTTTTAGTATTCGTCAGATTTTTACCACGAAATTATATTTCTTCACAAAAATTAACACCCGTATTCACAAACGATATTGTGAGGTCTCATAGTGTGCTCGAGCACATAGGGCTGTTAAAATTAATTCACAAACATCACGGAGCAGTATCTAACGCAGTGCGTTCCCTCAAAGAAGTATTACTTAAGTGTTATCAATGAATAAAAAGGCTTGCCAAAACAAACACACTGAGAATTTGTCGTTCTTTGCACAATTTTGGTGGTACGCATAGCAAAGTATTGCTTGTGAATACGGGTGTAAGAATTGTTGTAAATAAGTGAACTTTCTTAAATTATTCACAGTAAAAAAAATTTTTTGTTTATTGGTTTTAGTGTACTTACTAATAAAACATGATTTTTATACAGACATTTTTGTGAAATTGGTGATACATAAGTTTTCTTTACAAATAAGGCTTAGGCCTCAAGGATGTTGATATAGGGCCTTGTACACCGTAATTATCACCACAATGAGGCAGGTACCATCAAAATAAACTGAAACATTAACATAACGCCTCAATTTCTTCAACCAATTAACTGGGTTAGCAGTAAGCCATCTAACAGTAAATAAGCAGCCAATGAAAATGTGCTAGGTGATGGTAATGGACTGGGTGCGGACCCATTGCCATCATCCCATATGATGTAATATGTTTAATTATAGAAATATGCCTGTCAAAAATGCTGGATATGGCATGTCATATTAATTTTGTTTCAAATGTTGATAGTTACATAAAATTTAGTATCAAAAATATTTTCCAATCTAACAAAAATGATATATTTGGTGATATTCACCAGTACCCTATCTACAGATTTATTTTACAGCATATCGCTGGATAAAGAACAGGTGCGGTAAAGGCTAGTAAATTAAGGGAGTAATAAATAATTGGTTTTCCAAACACATACATAACTTTACAAAAAGATAGATTTACTGCTTCAAGATTATATCTTTATTCTGTTTTTTTTTTTACAAATAGTTGTACAATATTTGAAAGTACAGCCATGTTTGTTTACTGAATACATTATTGCTATCAATCAGATCATATTTACCATTCAGGAAATGTGGTCTACAAAATATAAAATGTATTTTTATAATTAAATTTTAAGACTTTGAACTGAATGATTCTACCTGAGTTTAAGTATGAATGACTGGTATTTATAATCTGAATAGAATATTGTTGATTTGCATGACTTTACTCTTCTCATATACCACTACATAAATACCTAAATATGTTGAATGAAATTTTGAAGCATTTGAATGAAATTTCGAAGCATTTAATCAATTTAATCAACCTAAATATGTATCATTTTAGTTCAGAAATAATTTATTATTGTTAGCCCTGAGAATTCAAGTAATATTGTGATTTCTAGAATCATTATGAGATGGTACATGGGCTATGTATTTTACTGGTAAAATTTATAAGATGTGTGAAAATGTATCTCTAACTTCATTTATTTTTTTAAGGTAGATAAGGAGGATAAGTTCCTCAACTTTTTGATATTGAAGAACACATTTTATGTGGTTTTTAAAATGTTAACCTATAGTATTATGGTAATGCTGCACTTGCAAGTTATTGGATGTTAAATTAATGATTGAGTTGTAATAGTAAACTTTGTGATGTGGGCATAGTCCAATAAGCAAGTTTTAAACTACACATTGGTCACCAGTCACCACCGAAAATAAGAATATTTCTCATATCAGATAAAATATGAGACAGTAAACTTACCGTGGAATTTCTATATGGACTTTGAGGGTTATAAGGCGCCATAGGCCTGTGCTGCGGCCAACCAGGCGCTGGACCATAACCTGCTGGCGGCTGCTCATAACTATTGGGATAACGGTGCGGCGGCGCCCCGCTCGACTGCAGCAACGAGTTTAGCGTCGGCGTAGGGCCGGGCGCCTGCGACACTGATTGTCCAGGGAAGAAACGCGGTTGCTGCGGAGGAGGCCGCGGTTTGCCGGGAAAACCAGGCCGCGGTGCGTAATAAGCATCCGCGCTTTCTGCGTATCTATACTGGCCGTACTGGTCTGTAAGCGGCCTTTCACCGCCTCGATCGTGACCGGGCACTTCGCCACCGTCGCGTGGCTGCCCCGATTCGGCCGACATCGGCGATTTGCTCTTTGTGTTCACGACGCCATCGGGCGGAACGCGCCCGACGGACTTGTCGGTGCCGTTTTGTAACAAAGCGTTCCGAGATTCACTGAGCTGCTCCGATGGATTCTGCTCAACGTTCGCTTCGCTACGCTGAGTCTCTGCCTGCGTCGCAGCCATGATCGGCTGACAACAGCCGTCCCTGCTAACACTCGCTATAGCGATCGACCGGCTCGCTTACGTTACATCGGATTCGGGCGTCGGATTGCAAAACCGCGACGCGGACACTTCCATCACTAACAAGACGCTTAACTTTACACAGACTGTAACGCGAAACGGACGAAATATCGTTCACCGACGCACACACATCGATCACATATCTACTCCATTGGCGTAAACGAGGTTAGGGAAAAGGTTACATATCTAGCGGGTGCTTTTGTCACGCTATAACTAAACATTTCATATCACTATCACGTTTTTTACACTCCGTATACGTTCACTTATGACAAAACTCATTCCCAAACTCGCAACCAAGTAAAATACTCAAAAACAGAACAATAGAATCACGAAACTTCCAAAATTATTAGCGTCCGCCATTACGGACTTGAAATTCTGCGCTTGACGACGCTTCTGGCTATGTTCACTCCGGTCACAAAAAAATTTAATTCGATTTAACTATTACTCATAGGTAGCTTAAACTAACTAATCATCATTTTCAGATATTTTTTGGTTTCATTTAGTTTAATTTGTTAGCGAATTGTTTACTAATTCAAGTGTTTTAACTTAAAATTATCTATGCATGTTTACATTTTTGTACTATTGCGACCACGTAGTTACTACAGGGGTACCAACATTTATCATGTTATTTTGTGACAAGTTCCGCTGGCGCCAAGCCTTTTGTTGCTAAGTTCATTTCAATCAAAGAACATTCTTTTATATAGTATACCTTAACAAATTAAATTATTTTCAATCACTTATGGTGAAAAATATGAAAAGACATTAAAATTAACAAATAATTCTGTTAAAGTTATAAGTATACTACGATACACTTAGAAGTGGTTAATACGGCGTGCAGATAAAATTTTGTTTCCGGGTGCATACCAACATCAGAAAAATCCTTCATTTTAGCGCATAGAGAATAAAATAATGAAGAACTTTTTGATTAGACATCTCAATAAATCTGATAAAATGTGTATGGTTGAATTTAAAAAAACAGTCAACTTCAATGGTTTTCTTTATTTTTTTTGGGTTCGAATTACTTCGAATTTAATTTTTATCAGATAATAAAACAAGGTCATTTGTAATGCGTTATCTATGTCCATAGCCTAAAGTGTTCAAGGTTCAAGTATATATTTATGAAGATCATCGATATCAATAATCGAATAGACAGATTAACTGAAAATTCTACTGCTTGAGATGGTAAATAAAATATTTGTGCCCAACACCAAAATTACTGAAAAGACAATTTTGTTTGGACAGACAAAAACAGTTTTTGTGCCGTGCCACTTCTCGTGACAATTTTCTTATAATTTGAAAATAGATTTGTCTATGAAATGATGACAGGCGAGTTTCATTATTTTAAATTACGAATTAGCCGGATTTAGGCGCGATTTATGATTCCATCATCATCATAGATGAAATATATGATCATCATCATCATCCATCATTTCAGCCATAGGAAGTCCACTGCTGGACATAGGCGGTAGGCCTCCCCTATAGATCTCCAAACCAATAAGATTTATGATTTAGTCGATTTTAATTGTCGTTTCGAAAATTAGAATTTTGCTTAAACACAACAAAGCAATAGAAGCGATTTATAGCACTTTTTAGATCAGATTATTAGAAAAATAACGAATCATTTTATATTTCCTAATCTTAATGAAGTAATCCACAGGTTTCATCATCATCATTTCAGCCATAGGAAGTCCACTGCTGGACATAGGCCTCCCCTATAGATCTCCAAGACCGGTTGGAAGCGGCACGCATCCAGCGCTTGCCGAATCCACAGGTTTAGGGTAGGCTAAATACCGGAAACCGTTCCAGCGTGTCGCCAAACTGCTTGTCAGCTATCAATTCTTTCTAAATAAGTATACGAAGCTGAAAGTTTCTTGATGACTTTAGTACCTTTTTTTTTTTTTTTTTTTTTTTTCGTGCGAAAAATCCCCGCGGATACCTCCCCCGCCGGAGCCGGAGGAGGAGGTTATGTCGGACTCGAACCGACTAAAACGCACGCCGACTGTGGGCCGCCAGTTGCCGGAGGTGAGATTGTTGTAGCCATATCCCTCGCACCCCGCCCGACCCAGGGCCATATCTCTCGATCTGGCCCTCTCCCGATGTGGGGACCGTAGAGTCCCCAACTCGCCCCCGGGTATGGGGAGGCACGCAATGCGCACCGCCGCCGTGGCCTGCTTCTGCTAGGGTGACAGGCGGCTCCACCCGTCACCCCCAGGCCCGCGCTCATGGGGGACGGAGGTCGTTCTGCGACCTCCGACGCCCGAGTTGCCGTCGCTCGTTACGGGCCGCGCGGTTAGCGATTCTCCTACGCTCTTCGCGGGCCGCAAGGTCTGCGATTCTCCTTCGCTCCCGCTCCGCCTCCCATTTCACGAGCATTATTTGCTCGCAGAAGGAGGCGCCGGCGGCCCACGCATCCGCGCAGCGAACCATCGCTGCGAGCAAAGTAGCGAGCGTGAGAACTCTCACTCCCAAGGTCGCCACCAGCTCCCGTCTCGGCGTCTCCCACGCCGGACACTCGGTGAGCGTGTGCAGCGCCGAGTCCTCGCTCGCGTCGCAGTGATGGCACTCGGACGTTGGCTCTTTCTTCGCGATCCGATGCAGATACCGCCCGAAACACCCATGACTGGTGATTATCTGCGTCAGCCAGAACGAGAGCCCGCCGTGTGGCCTCTCTAGCCACTCCCCCATGATGGGTCTTACCGCCGCTAATACGGCGTGCCCTGCGCGTGGTCGCCCAAGTCGCAGCTCCCACTCCGCTACCATGTCCCTGTGGAGCCGGGATTTCACGGCCCGAATTTCTTCAGGCTCAGGATCATGTCCCCGCTCCCGCGCCTCCTTTCGGAACCGATATAGCGCCGAAAGGGTTCTCGCTTCCAGGATCCATGGTAGCGATCCGGCAAGGAGACTCGCTGCTTCGAAGGATATCGTGCGGTACCCCCTGATGACCCTGATGGCCAGTGTCCGCTGCGGTTCATGCAGCTTGTCCGCGTGCCTGGCCTTCAGGTTATCCGCCCATACGGGGCACCCGTATAGAGCCATGGACCGCACGACACCCGCATAGAGTCTCCTGCAGGAGTCCTCCGGGCCCCTCAAATTGGGCAGCAGCCGCGTCAGAGCGTTAGCTGTGAGCACCAATTTGGGGACCAGACTTCGGAAATGCTCCCCGAAGTCCCACCGACCGTCGAGCACGAGCCCCAGATATTTCATCTGGGGCTTGATGTCGATGAGAGTGTCTCCCACTGTTATGCTGGATACCGCTGGTGGTCCGCGCCGAGGTCCATGAAAGAACATGGCCTTGGTTTTCTGCGGATCCACCTCGAGACCCAGCCTCCGGATCCGTTCCACGACTTGGGCAACCGCAGTCGTGGCCTTCCGGGTCGCTTCGCGGTGTGTAGCCCCGCTCGCCGTTACTAGCGTGTCGTCCGCATAACACGTCACGGCGGCACCATCCACAAGCTCACTGCGAAGCACCCAGTCGTATCCGATGTTCCACAGGAGCGGCCCCAGGACCGATCCCTGCGGAACACCGCACGACCATGACTTTAGTACCTAGAGACGAAGAAGTCCCCCCGTTTCTTGTAGAATACAATGGAGAATATCTCCAATGAGGGTATGATAAAATACCTATGTCCATGTCCATACAGGAAGTTATAGTTATATACCTTACCTATTAAATTTTATCGGCTTCCCTTTAAACTGCACCCTGCACTTACCTACTACATACACCTAATGTACCTTGTAAAATGCATATTTATTTGCATCATCACGGTCCAGAACACAACACAGAATAAGGGTCTGCATAGTCGAAAGCGTGACCTGTGTACCTATGCCTTATTGGGTTACCTTTTGAAATGGTCAGATTTCTCCACTGACGAATATCATATCATCCAACAAGAACCCATTATACGGTATAATGGATTCTTGTTGGATCATCGTTCATAAGCAACATTACCTATGTATTCTACTAGCTAGTACCTAGATATACTTTATACTAGCACTAGTACAATACATATTTCTCGGGACAAGTATCTTGAACCTAAATTGCGAGACAAATAAGGCCCTGGCGCGCGCAAATTGTATTGAAATAATCTATGCTCGGTGAATTTGAGCTCGGTATGGTATTGGTTATTACCGGGGTTACTAAAGCGACTGGAACATCTTGATGTACCTGGTACCACGTACTCACGCATTCGAAAATTGATTTATCATGACTAGGAACCAAGGCCAGACGACTCGACGATGGCAGATCACCATAGGGTCAATTGTAGTTCCATACTTACCTGGACAGGGCATACCGACATCATCTGTTATGATCAGAAGGTTCGCGGACATTATGTCGGCCGCAGCGCAGCACAAAATACTGACTAGCACATTTACGTACCCATTAACGTAATGTGTGGCCCAATGTGCCCCAGCATAGTGTACGATAGTTCACATGAAATACATACGAGCGATTTGAGCGAATACTTCTGCTGCGGCCCGATGTGTGTGAACCTTCAGGGCAAACATAGCCTCATGAGGCAGCTTCATCAGTGTTACATGCTCTCCCGGTTTCGCTTACAGCCATGACCAATTTTGATACGGAACGTGCTACTATTGAAGTTTACTCTCGCCCTGCTATTATGTCAATGTCTGTATTACTCGGGATATATACATATATTGGACTTGAAATGTGCCCAAAATGTGCTCTACACGCGTAGTACACGTATCTTGGGTGTCTTTTGAGGATAGCGTGGGGTGCTACTGTGGTTGACGGGCTCAAATTCACCAGGCATAGATTAATAAAAAACAATCCGCGCGCGGCAGGGCGTCGTTTGTTTCGCGATTTAGGTCCAAGACGTGTCGCGAGGTATACACCCGAGCGATCAATGGGACCTGCCCTGCGTGGACATTTGTGGTTGGATTTTGAAACGCGACGCGTCCCCGCATCGTTCACTCACAGGCCCTATTTGTTTATTCCTTAAAACTATTGTGAAATGAAAAAACTAAAGTACATATTTTAAAAGTTGATTTATTCATGTCTTCGTTATACAGTATTTGTTAATTTGTTTGAAAAAATATTGTTATTTTTCACCAATGCTATAAGACCAATATGCTTTACCTGAAGCATTTCCTACCGGCATCGTTATGAACACAAGATACTATTGCTACTTTACACTAACAATACAGTTCCGTAATAAAGGATAAAAGGTACATACATACAAACAAAGAGTTGGTGGTGGCTACGTCAGAACAATATTAATTTCTATATAAACACCTCGCAACGTAACACTTGGAAACATGCTAATTTTAATTGAGCGAATTATCTATTATATAAATGCCAAATATATATCTCATTCAATTATAACGTAAAATAGCAATTTGAAATAAAAAAAAAACTATAAAAGTACACATAAATTAGTTATGGCATAAAACTATTATCTAAGTAAAACAAAATCTCAAAATTAACCTAATTTAAGTACAAAGATCACGGTGTTTCTATGGATAATGCGATGACAGATCTGGCAAATGTTAAGCTCGAATCTATGCAAGTATTATCGTATTGTAATGCATAAATTAATATATACAAAGAAAAAGTTTGCTATGCTTTATTCAGTCAACAAGGAACGCATTAGTTTGTATGAAAGTCTCTTTCTTTTTAGTCAAAAACACGTAACAAATTCTCGAACAATTTCTAACTTTTTGATCCAGTTTAACCAACTTTGAATAACTCTAAACAATACAAAAGTAGGGGGGTTGACTTTCTCTAATATTTCAATGAATTTCAAATTTATAAGGTATACGGAAAAAAATAAAAATTCATGTTTACCAAATAAATAAATAAAAAAATTATCAAAACGGAGATCAACTTTAAAGAAAACCCTTTACATTGCGTTTTGATACTGTTAGGCAACACATTACAGTCACAAGTATATTTTATTTCGTTATAGCAATGTTTGATTTTCGATATCTTCATAATGCAAGAAAGAAATAATAACCACGATTTTTAATTTTATGTTATTCCATTTTTTTTTATTCACTTTGACGTTTGATTACTGTGATATACCCGTTACAGAGAAGTGAAGCATATTTACACATTTAGTTATACCGGAATGTATTCCTACTGTCAATAGGTGATTAATCTTCTCACTTAGAACAATTTCGATATGCCACTATCATTTTTTATACTTTCCGTATTAATACTGCAACAGTCTGAATGTTATTCCCTTAACTTAAATTTATAAGATTGAGTTTATAAGGCATTTTTTGTATTAACATCTTTTTTTAAAATATCACTGAACACTCAATAATATTTTAAAAAGAAATTCTTTGTGTTAACACCAATTTTATTGGAATTATTAGGGCTTATATACACAAAAGCGCAAAGGAAAGCCTACCAATAAAATTTCATAATTCTTTTTTCAAATCGATGAAATTCTATCGGTGTATAGACGTTTATTTTTCAATTTGCTTTAGTGAATATCAGCTCTTAGGTTGAGTTTCGACTGAAATTGAATCAAGCTCACCAGACATTTTATACATACAGGTGGCCCAACTTAGGCGCTTGTTTCATGTTCAGTAGCTCACCCTAGGCGTTAAAACACTGCACAATTTACGGTTAGAGTCACTTTTAATGCAACAATCAAGAAGACCCGAACTCCGTCATCCACGAGAGGTACTTCTGTATGTCGCCCTTCGAGACGGATTTATTGCACTTGGAGAGGGCCTCCATGAAGTCTTGTTTGGTGACTGGGAGGTCGAGCTCCTCCTTGGCAAGCTGTTTGATTTGTTCTGGCTTTAGACCGGCGATCTTGCGACGCATTGACATCATTGAAGCATCCCTGGGACACAGAAAAATATATTATCAGGACAGTCAGATAAAAAGAAACGGCGTAGAAAGTATTTTAAGTTATATAGTTTGGAATGTTTATACTGTATCGATGGCACTGTTGATCGATTGTACTTTTTCATAGTATTTTTAAATCTTTTGAGGTTTTAAAACCTTTGAGAACGTTGTGAGGCGAAACGGATCAGGTTAAACAATAAAATATTGTGGAAAAGTACAAGTTTTTTTTTTATCAATAAGGTCGCAGACAAGCACATGGCCCACCTGATGGAAAGTGGTTACCGTGGCCTATGAACGAGTGCAACAGCAGGGGAGTCACACTCGTGCTGCCGACCCGATAAGAACAGAGAGATTCTGTGCCGTCAGAGCAAAAGACAAGCAGGAAATGCCTATTTTATTATTATGTCTTATCCAATATATTCTAGTTTAGAAGTTTCTATTGCATAGAAAACTCAACAAACCTGCAGACATTAGTAATATCAGCGCCAGAATATCCATCCAGCTTCTTCGCGATCCCTCGCAGGTCCACCTCAGGGTCTACTTTGACTTCTCTAAGGTTTATATGCAGCAGCGCCTCGCGTCCCTCCTGGGTCGGCAGGGGGATGTAAATGCGCTTCTCCAGTCGCCGTCGGAGGGCCTCGTCTATGTCCCAAGGGAAGTTCGTCGCTGCTAATACCATCACGACCTAGAATCAAAAATATTTCGATTATATACCATAAAGTAGATAATTGTACAAATGTAGGGCCGTCATTCGACGTCAGTATATGAGGCTGTCCATTAATTCCGTCAGTTTTTTAGTAACTTTTAACCCCCCCCCCCTCCCTATGGTGATACGCCGCCAGCCAAAATTACGTGTATTTTTTATTTATTATTTTATGCTAGAAAATTTACAATAAATCGCATTTGTGAAAAAATAAATACCCCCCCCTGTTTTTTTAATGGCGGTCTGTTATCCCTATCTACGGTGTGTGGTGGGATAATGGCGAGAGTATATGTATATTGTATGTAGTGAAACGGTGGCAAAATCTATCAGATCTATCAGGATGAAATATAATTTGTTTAAATATATTATTATAACTACGAGTATAAGGCTAAAACCAAACCTACGTAATTTTTTAAGTTGTGAGTCGCTTAATATCGGTTTACTGCGTTCGTTTTCATAGAAAATTCCTGTTTGCAGACAACTCATTACATTTCTATAAAACCGAACGCAGCAGAAATTACAGAACTTAAATGACGCAACTTACAACTCCAAGAATTACTCTCGTTTGGCTCCATCCTTATTGTACATTTTTAAATATTTGTCCAACGTCCAACTACTAGTTATGCTAAATAATACAGGTGCGAGCGGTCTGGAGGTTATTGCTCAAGATATCGATCACGTGGTCTCAAGGTCTACGAATATGCGAACAGGTTTTTTATTTTTTAAATTATTCTATAAAGAAAAGAGGGTTCTGTTGAAGTTAATGACTCGGTAAGTAAGGTGGGACGGGACGCACAGGCATGAGGATAGAGGGGACATTTTGGAACAAGATATGGTTTTTTTGTGTTTGTGCATAAATAAACCACACATTATTAGTATTAACATGTCTTTTGTATCACTTTTAACCACGTGGTGATAGAAAGTGTTCATGGACTGCCAATGACACAAGATGTTAGAAATGTCATCACTCATCACCGTCATTTTAGTGATTGATTACCCAGTTGAGTCTAAATCTTTATATTTCTGAGCCTGGGGGGGTAGTACTATTATTTATTCTGTGCCCCGGGATTCGCTTATTATTTTTGATTAGTTTGTTATTTGAACTTGATTATTTGCTGAATTCAATTAGATTTGAAGCGACTCGACTGTCGTATGACCTCCTTACCCCGAGAGGAATTCATGTGGTAGAACTTAGTCCGATATTTAGCAGGTGCACGTCTAGCAGGTGAGGTTGGCTTGAGCCCCAAAAGTGTTAGTAGGGCCCTGTACACGCAAATAACATGTTAGAAATTATAACTATAGAAATATTTATCGTTCATTCGATGTGCTTTGTAAAATTCTAATATATATGATTTAATGTTGATTTTATGAGAAAATTAAATAATTAAAATTACATAAATCATTTCTAAATTTAAGTTGCATGTGGGTTACATAAACAACAAATATTAGCGCGATGCAAAAGGAATGAAAATCATATTATTACGCAATGTATGTAGGTATATCTTCATATGAAAATAAACCTAATAAGACATTTTATTTTAATTTAAAGATATTTTCTCATAAATTTTAATTCGACAATATTTTTAGTCAGGTTGTAAGTTGAACCCGTCTTTAGTTGCTAACAAAGCGGTGCTTAGTTTTATTTACACATATAAAGCTAAACAAGCTTTTTTATACCACTGTATTGTTAGGTGGCAGACAAGCACACGGCGGCCTGATGGAAAGTGGTCACCGTGGCCTATGGACGTGTGCAAGACCAGGGGACTCACACTCTAATTTCTCTAAAGCCCGCTCTACACTTAGTCCGCGGATCACGGCGCGACATCGCGCCGCGAACTTGCCGCGAATTTAACAACGACTCTACACTCGCCATGGTTCGCGGTATTTTCACAGTTCAGTTCGCAACGTTGAATGAAATGGACGTAGAAGTTGCTGTTGCTGCTGCTGCGTCCCTATGCGCGTACTTTAGTTTTATAACTTCTGTAACTTGAAAGTAACGAATCCCTCTTCTTTTTTAAATCAGGAACTGATATCTCCATAATTTCGCTGATGCGCATCCATGCGTCGTGAATTTTTAATTTGTTTTTATGATCCTTTTGCTTAGGATCCCACAAAATAGGTTCCGCTTGGTAATACTCCAAAATTGCAACTCCATCTCGTTCGTCCACGTTACGTTCATTTTTTTGATAGCCACGGACGCAGGTCAAGCTCAGACAACGGCTCGAACAATACTGCACGTTCATGCACGTTCGCGTCGCGTTCGCGCTTCGCGCTCCCTATGACGCGGAACAAAAAACCGACAAAAATGGGGGAACAAAGCGCGAAACTGCGAAAAGTATGCGAAACGGCTCCATACTTAGCGTTCGCGCCCTTTCGCAGCTATCGCGCGCGATCCGCGGACTAAGTGTAGAGCGGGCTTAAAGGAAATGTCCTTTGAGGATTACCATTTTTAAATCCCGATAAATCTCAAAATAATTATTTTTACAAAAACTGTTGAAAATATTTTGTTACTAACAATAACTCCTAGTTTACACATAAAAGTTCAAATAATATTCATGTTTTAGGCAAGGTGTCACCACCATGGGTACTTAAAAGCCGGAGAGACCCCGGAGTCACGAGATAAGAGCCTCGGATGCAACTGCGACAAGCGTGAGAATGTTGAGATGAATACACGTTTTATTCAAAACTGCATTCAATACTTGTCGAATATTAATTGTCAGACACACAAGTTGTCTAAAAATTTTAATACGACAAGTTTAATGCCAGTATATTGGTATACTTATGGTGTGATGAATGATAAATTAAAAACAAACAAGGGTTTGACAGAACATAACTGCATTACCATAATGATATCCATTCATTTATAATAATAAGTACATAATTGATTGATGGATGTCTGATGAATGATTGACTGATGGATGATTGATGTATGTATTCATGCATACGTGCGTTGATTGATTTTTATTGCCAGATTCTTTTGTCACACTTCCTATGGATTATTTTTGTGACAGAGATCAAAGGACTCATGATATAAGGAAATAAGTGAAGTAATTCACCTTGTAGAATGTGAGTCACCCCATCTCTTCCTATGCGGTGTCATACAAGGCGACTAAGGGAAAGGGCTGTTTAACATCAGACAGATATATACAGCTCAGACTCAGCCTCAGATGCATGGCCAACAATAGTGCCCGGAATACGGCAATAGGCTCACCCCCTATTACGTGGGACTTAATACAATGATTGGTGAATTAATGTGGGTGTAGCTAGGACATTAACTAAATCTGAAAAGACGACTTATGTTATGGGGCCGACAGTCTACAATAAGTTACCAAATTGCGTCATTTCCGCCCCAAGTCTCGGCTCCTTTAAAAGTCGATTGAAGCACTGGCTTATCGAGCAAGCGTGTAGTGATCTATTTTTAATTTCACTTACATTACACAAACACAATATTTATAACATACGTTTCTTTGTTGACACTGTAATGACAATTACTGACATACATTACTGACGTTAATGACATTCGTGGAAACTAGTCCTTTCAGTCAAACGTTTTGTTCTCATAGCTAGCCGCGAAATGTATTGAGTTCTGATGGGATTCCCGTCTTTAATAAATTAATAATTGTAAGATTTAAATGTATCAGTATGTCATAAATTCAGCTAGAATTAAAGATTAGCTTTAGTGGATTTTTTTGTGTTAAATTCCTGAGAGCATTCCTCTACTTTGTCTATGATTGCATTTCTGATATTTTTATTTGTGGTAATCATAGAGGAATGAACACTCTGGGTTTGGTTTAGCAGCCATTAGGGTCGTTTAAGATGGCTCTGGGATTTTATTTTTAACAAACAGTTTTTTGGTGCCCGGACAAGTGATCCGGGATCATCTGCTCGATCCCGCATCCCTGAAAGTTGGGGAGCGTCGTATTTCCTTGGTTCGATGATGTCGATCACGAACCACGCCGGCATTTTCATGCCAGCGTGTTAGATGGAGCACCGCCATCGCCCTTGTCGGATTCGTGTGGCCGGATCCAACGACGCCGAGGGTCTTCTTCTCCTCCCCTTTTCTGCCATGGGAGTCTGAGGCTCTCTCTTCATTGAGCACGAGGTGTGCGCTGAGAGGCTGGCGCACGTCACGCGGCGCGCCCGCGCAAGCTGACGTTGGAGGATTACGTACCCTGAAGTAACGCTTTCGCCAGGGTACAGTTCTGCGTTCACGTGAGTTACGTTTTTCATCTGTACACGTGTCGTGCGTGATCGCGTCGCGAGTGTCTCAAGCCTTAATCTTAAAGCTATATTTAAGAGCATTGTAATATCATTCTCATGGATTATACAAATTGTGCATGAAATCATACCAGCGTTTCATTGTCGATTCCCAAAACAAGCCAGAGGCTGTTAATCATCATAAGAGGCCTTTGTACTCCAATAGGCTGATGTGTCTCCGAGAGATTATCCAGGTAACCTTATCTTTATCTTCATCTAAAACATTGTAACAACACAACAACCTTCAAACTCTGTTCTGGGGCTTGGATGCCATCTGACCTCCCAAACCCATGAACAGAGTCTTTTTTTTTTCTCTTTTTTTTTATACGTTACAATTGGCGCCCGAACAGGGGTATTGTAGTGATCTATTTTTAATTTCACTTACATTACACAAACACAATATTTATAACATACGTTTCTTTGTTGACACTGTAATGACAATTACTGACATACATTACTGACGTTAATGACATTCGTGGAAACTAGTCCTTTCAGTCAAACGTTTTGTTCTCATAGCTAGCCGCGAAATGTATTGAGTTCTGATGGGATTCCCGTCTTTAATAAATTAATAATTGTAAGATTTAAATGTATCAGTATGTCATAAATTCAGCTAGAATTAAAGATTAGCTTTAGTGGATTTTTTTGTGTTAAATTCCTGAGAGCATTCCTCTACTTTGTCTATGATTGCATTTCTGATATTTTTATTTGTGGTAATCATAGAGGAATGAACACTCTGGGTTTGGTTTAGCAGCCATTAGGGTCGTTTAAGATGGCTCTGGGATTTTATTTTTAACAAACAGTTTTTTGGTGCCCGGACAAGTGATCCGGGATCATCTGCTCGATCCCGCATCCCTGAAAGTTGGGGAGCGTCGTATTTCCTTGGTTCGATGATGTCGATCACGAACCACGCCGGCATTTTCATGCCAGCGTGTTAGATGGAGCACCGCCATCGCCCTTGTCGGATTCGTGTGGCCGGATCCAACGACGCCGAGGGTCTTCTTCTCCTCCCCTTTTCTGCCATGGGAGTCTGAGGCTCTCTCTTCATTGAGCACGAGGTGTGCGCTGAGAGGCTGGCGCACGTCACGCGGCGCGCCCGCGCAAGCTGACGTTGGAGGATTACGTACCCTGAAGTAACGCTTTCGCCAGGGTACAGTTCTGCGTTCACGTGAGTTACGTTTTTCATCTGTACACGTGTCGTGCGTGATCGCGTCGCGAGTGTCTCAAGCGTGGACTTACGTTTCGCGTCTAGCTATTGTTAGTTTACTTTTAAGCCTTAATCTTAAAGCTATATTTAAGAGCATTGTAATATCATTCTCATGGATTATACAAATTGTGCATGAAATCATACCAGCGTTTCATTGTCGATTCCCAAAACAAGCCAGAGGCTGTTAATCATCATAAGAGGCCTTTGTACTCCAATAGGCTGATGTGTCTCCGAGAGATTATCCAGGTAACCTTATCTTTATCTTCATCTAAAACATTGTAACAACACAACAACCTTCAAACTCTGTTCTGGGGCTTGGATGCCATCTGACCTCCCAAACCCATGAACAGAGTCTTTTTTTTTTCTCTTTTTTTTTATACGTTACAAGCGTTCTACTCGTTTGACGAACTGCTAGCAGTGAATCCGTCATAATATAAAAAAAAAATTGACGAGGATGACTGAAATTGACATTGTTTAAAATATCTATCATTTATTATTTTCTATAATTATATGACTTATCAATATCATTAATAGTTGACTCAAAAAGCTAGATTGGACATTTGAACTGACATTGTAATTTATAATATTACTAGCTTTTGCCCGCGGCTCCGCCCGCGTGGATGTCGGTTATCGCGGCCAAACATAGCCTATGTCCTTTCTCAAGGTCTAATCTACCCCTATACGAAATTTCATCAAATCGGTTCAGTGGTTTAGGCGAGACAGAGAGACAGACAGAGTTACTTTCACATTTATAATATTAGTAGGGATGTGGCATGTACCGGACATTATCCAACCTGTGGAATTATGGTTTTTCCAAGACTACAATATGGGATTCCTCAAGAAGGGCATTAGGAGGTTTCTTTTGGGTTGGCAGCACGAGTGTGACGCCCCTGGTGGCGGTACGAAGTTCGCCGGGGCAGCTAGTAATATGTAAGTAATTCACCTTGGCAGGTTCGTCGCTGGCGGACCCGAGTCCGTCCATCTGCACGAGCAGTTACATGGGACCTAATACAATGTGTTGGCGAAATGTGGGTGTTGAATTCACCTCAGCCTAACCTTCAGAGGATAAAGGCGTGTATGTATGTAATTCACCTTGGCAGGTTCGTCGCTGGCGGACCCGAGCCCGTCCATCTGCACGAGCAGCTCGGACTTGACGCGTCGCGACGCCTCGTGCTCGCTGTCGGAGCCGCGGCGCGAGCACAGCGAGTCGATCTCGTCGATGAATATCGTGCTGGGCGCGTAGAACCGGGCCTGCGAATGATGAAAGACTGTTTGATTATCATTTACTATTGAATGAAATTTTGAAGCATTTATTATGCTGATTGTTCGAATCGATTTACAAAGAGAAAAAGAATCGACTTCGGCGGGATTCGAACCCGCGATCTTTCCCTTACGGGGGGAATGCTCTAACCGCTAAGCCACCGAAGCCCGCACAAAGCCAATCCAAATTTTATTCCTCTATACTTTCCGTCTTTGGGGCGACGGTGGAGACATCTACCGATACTCATACGAGTGCTATCGGAACCAATGAATGATTTTACAACCATTTTTAAACATTGATTTTTGATGACTTAGCATTTATTATGCTGATTGTTCAAATCGATTTACAAAGAGAATCGACTTCGGACGGGATTTGAACCCGCGATCTTTCCCTTACAGAGGGAATGCTCTAACCGCTAAGCCACTGAAGCCCGCACGAAGCCGATCCAAATTTTTCTATACTTTCCGTCTTTGGGCGACGGATCATTTTCAAATTTAAACTGTGTGACGTGAGAATCAGTATGGTGATTTGATTTCTGCTCAGTGTAATGTTTTTTTTTTAAGAGTATTATTATTCCTGTTAAACCCTTCGGTTGCTTGTGTCAGGAATAGCTCTTGTTGGTAGTGAAATTGCCAGGATTCCAATCACATTAGCGACGTGAACGCAGCTTAGCTGGTGGGGTTATGGGGAATATTAGTAATTTCCGTTATTAATAATTTGATACAGATGGGATGATGACCTAAAGCGGATATACTAGATGCGCAAGGCGAAGGATCAGAAGTTACGGCGCACGTTGAGAGTGGCCTATGTCCAGCAGTGGACATAGGCCACTCCCAATTGAGAATTAAATATTTAAAGTCCGACCAATAAAATAAAAAACCTGTACTGGGGGCGCCAAAAACATCTAGATTATGACAACACCAAGTATAGTGATACACATGTAAAATGCCAATATTTTTCAACACACTTGCTTATGAACAGGCTTTTATTTCCCCGCAATTAAGCACGGAATGACACAAATTTAAAACTGTGACTTTTTCATTGCTTCTTCTTCCTCCTAGCGTTATTCCCAGTCGCATCCGAAGCTTTCAGCTTGGAGTCCGCTTTTACCAGTCATAGCTACAGATTTGGCTAGACCTCGATATTTTCCGTGAAGCGATTGCCACCTGACCTCCACGACCCAATGTTAACATTAGGCGATATCGAAGCATTGCAGCTAGACCGTTGTTTTTGGACTTTTTTGGGCACCAACTACCTGTAACGACTGCCATAGATGTCCTTATGGCAACCGGGGCCGACGGCTTAACGTGCTCTCCGAGGCACGACCAGACCAATGCAAATACCCATATTTAATGCACACAAATATTTGCACTGAGCAGGGATCGAACCCGCGCCTCCTGCGTAGCGGCCGCGTTCACTACCGCTACGCCACGGAGGCTGTCATGTTTTTCATTGCTATTGTTCACAAAAGTGAGTTATAGACTTCTTTTTTTTAATTTCATTGATTAAGTTGCTTTGTTCTTAAGTTTTGATACAAAAAAGATCGTGTCCAATATTACAAACGAATTAATATACCTATTGCTTGCTCATTTCATGCAGCTTCGTATTTTAAAAGATAATTTCAACTTGTAGTACGTGTTTAATATACAAAACTTTCACTAAAATGTATTTTTTTTTTCTCTGTTAAAAAGTTAATTTTTTTCTGTTAATTTTTCTGGTTAAAATAGAAAAATAGACGCGGCGTGTTATACTGGTTACAAGGACTGGGCACAAATCACAACACAGTAGTATCCGTATAATAGTTTACTGCTTGGAATGGTAAATACAAGTTAGAGATACAGTTACACTATGTATAGAACAGGGACCACGCGATATTGTTTTTCGGACTGCATAAAATTCTTGTATTTTATGCTTAACAGCACAGAGATCAAAATAATCGAGCATGATTTTCTTTTTTGCGTTAGGCTTTTTTTTCTTAGGCGTAGAAAATACATTTGACGTTTGACCTTCTCTTCGTATTTTTATTACAGAAGATCGGGATATACCTAAAAATGTGAATAATAATTAGTCACAGTAAAATCAGTAGATTAGGCCAATTTCAATTGCACGTACTCTATGATGTCCTACCCGTCATGTTGACAACAAGGTCCGTGATGTTATTTAGAGGAACAGAGTCCAATCCTTCCTACTTTTTATCCGACAAATACTTTGTTATATTATAAATTACTTTTCTTAACTGGTTTTTAATAGTTTTCGGCATATTACTATAGTTTTGTAGTTTTGTAGCGCTCTCAAACTCAACAACACGCACAATTGACACCACACTGACAGATGACCATAATGACATTGTATAGATTGTTACCATATGAAGAAATTAGTTCCAATAGTTTACCGCAATATGGTGAGGTATTTTATTTTACTGGTCGGGCTTTATTTTTACTTTCGTGGAAATCGTCAAAATTACATTTGCTATCATGGCATAGATTCGGTTGCATTGCATATAGATATTTTGCATCCAAAATATTTAGCCGCAAATATAAGTCACTGAGGTGCGAATACGTACCATTTCAAACAGCAATCGGACTAGTTTCTCAGACTCGCCCCTGTACTTGGACGTGAGCGTGGAAGAAGATACATTGAAGAACGTGGTGCCGCACTCCGTGGCCACGGCTTTGGCCAGCATCGTCTTACCCGTGCCCGGGGGACCCACCATTAGAACACCTTTCCACGGCCGTCTGATGCCCTGGGAACAAAGATTTTTAGAGATGTTATTAAAAGGTTACACGAATATTAAGAATTTGTTGCTCGACGAGCACTTGTTTAAAGTAGAAACCGTGATGGTGATATAGAAGTGCAAAATAACGAAAACCAGAAAAACGAAACTACGGGAAGTACAAGTATGTGAGCTGACGTTGAGCTTTAAAGTGCAAACTTTGAATGCAACCGGAATTGGCGATCGGACGAATTCAGTAAAGTTTGCATTATTTCAATACATCATACAATATTTGTCTGAGTGTACGTCTGCGAGTGGATACTATTCTACTTCTTTTTTCTTGTCAATGATCCTTTTTTTCGCTGCTTTAAATTATCCGAGAATAATATTATTCTGCCACCTCGACTGCGCTGTCAGTGGCTTGTTTAGGTCGCCTTTAGTGCTTGAGGTAGGAAATAGGGGACACGAAACCAAGTGCGCCATGGACTGCACAGGGGCTCAGCAGTCTCATGCGATTAAACCCGGGTCTCGCATTCTCAACCAGCATTGAATTTTGTCTCGACCGGCCGACTTGTGTACGAAGACGATTCAGATACCTCCATACCGGCCATGGGAGGTGGATACTATAGACATATGGAGGATCGGATGCTATGGCATACATTGAGAGAGACATACGTCCAGCAGTAAACTGCATTTCATTGATTTTATTAAATAAATTATATTATTATTACTTCACAGAGTTTTTCTTCTCCTAGACGACATGCAACCAGCTTGACCTGGGAAATACTTGTTTTAATTTGTAACGACTCTGTAATACGCCTTGAGCTTCTACTACTTACATTTATTTGTTTTCATACTTACTTTAAAGAAATCTGGCATCCACATGGGCAAGACTACGGCCTCTTCTAGTAGTCGCTTGGCCTCTCGGAGGTCCGCGATGTCGTCCCACCTGATGTTGGGATTCTTTTGTACTATGTCCCGTTCTGGAAAATAATGAGAATTTATAAATAAACAGTTGCAATGAGCTTGGGTCGTGAGAACATCCCATTTTCATTCCTAAAACTTTCCCTAAAAGTTATTTTTACTATTTTTAGTATAATGTACTGTCAATTTTACCCAAACCGAAAGTGGCTGGTCGTCGACTACAGGATAATCTTGTGGGGGTCTCTTCTACATGATTTGGATCATTTTGGCTTTTACGGGAGTGTTGTTATGTCACTTCCCAACCCCGAAAGACATGACCAGCAGGTGTAAAGGTTTGCAGATGAGGTTAGCTAGAACCCCGAAGATCTAGCTGGGTCCATACTTCTTTATAACAACGAACATACTGCCAAACATTATTTTATACTGTCGGAAGTTTAGGCTTATTGAAATAAAAATATTTTTAACAGATTCAATCAGGATTTATTTGGCATTATTTTATTTACAGTTAACCTGACATTTCGCTTGCTTTTCAGCAAGCAGCAGCAGCTTATTAAAACTCAACGAACTAATTGAAAACATGGACTTGAAGCCCTTGAAGGATATGAAATCGTGTGCACAGCGAACATAATGAAAGCTCGAGGAACTGATTGCAATACCAGGTGACCCAGTTCAGTTGGCGCGGCCATTATCGCGGGAACCCGTACTTTGAACGAAATTGTTATGTAAATGTATTCATTGTCTATTAATTCTACCATTTACGTGGTTACGTTTGACTTAAAATGTTGTTTACTAATAATTTGCAGCGTTGGCCAGCCTATCTCTTCCCATGTGATGTCGTATAGGGCGACTAAGGGATAGGACTGTTTAACATCAGATAGATATATACAGCCCAGACTCAGCCTCAGAAACATGGCTCGAGCCAACAATAGTGCCTGGAATACGGCAATAGTCTCACCTACTATTACGTGGGACCTAATGCAATTATTATTGGTGAAATGTGGGTGTTAATTCACCTCTGCCTAACCCTCCGGGGGATAAAGTCGTGATTATATGTATGTAAAATTATGTTTACGTATTGTATTGTAAAGTTCTTCATGAATTGACAAAGGTGTGAATGTGGCAGAAATTCGTCATTTTTGTCTGTTATCTATTTTCTACCTACTTCATGACTCGTAGAAAAGGCAACGGAAGTGGCATATAATGTTAACTGCGACGATATTATGTGTTTTATCTTGTAAGGGTTAGGCTACTTCGCTGGCCTTCATCGGATTGGCAGACATCCTCGTGATTGTTTTCTTCACAGAGCCAAAAGAGGGCCAATTCTTGGAATATTTTTTTTGTTTTCAAAATAAAATTAGGTAAGCCTCGATCTAATAATATAAATTCAAAGCAAAATGCCATGTCGTTTCTAAAAATGGTGTTACGCGTTTTTAAAATTTCATTTGATTTTGACAGATCGGGACTGGTTTTTGAATAGACTTTAATTAGGAGAATTGACTTTTAGACAAAGACTTTAACGATGCTTTCTTCTTTTTCTTCTTCTTAACGTTAATCCCGGTCGCATCCGAAGCTTTCACCTCAGAGTCTGGGGTCCGCTTTTTCCAGTCTCACTACGGGTTTGGCTGAAATTCGATATTTTCCGTGAAGCGACTTGCCATCTGCCCTCCTGCCACAACCCATTGGCTAAATCGAAGCAGATAGACCAGTTGTTGAACTTTTTAGGGCTCTAACGACGGCCATGAATGTTTATAGGGCAACCTGTACCGACGATGCTTAAAGGTATGATGTCGTATGAGGCCGAAGCCGACCGCATACGACAACCACAGACGCATGCGGTAGATATAGCGTACCCCATTACTTGTCAAACTTCAATAAGGATAAAGGGGACCATTGAGAAGCTGCAATGAATTACGCGCAACTGCGTGTGTCGGCAGTTGTCGTATGCGGTCGGCTACGGAATCATACCTTTAGCCAATATAAAAGCTAAAAGGATTTATTCTATCAAACATCAGTCATTCTTAAACAAGCGTAATTATTATAATTAAAACACTAGCGTATAACATTACTCTAAAAATTATTCATAAAACAAAATTGGCATTAGTTATGGTTGTCGGGTATTAAAACGATAAGCTGTTCTTAAATATGAAGGGGAAGACCCACTTTCGTTTATGACACCCATTTCATAGATAAGAAATAGCTAACTTAAAGTCGGTAGCTCGGTAGAAGCGTGTATATGTAGATGTGTGGTTCGGTGCGGTGCGATCGAGAGGTTTGTATCCTGCTAATACTCTCCTAACATAAGCAATTTAGCTTAGCTGGAGGGGTTAAGGGGCATACTTGACTGCGCATTGACTCAGGCCCGTATTCTAAATGGTACTCAGTTCTAAATCTCGATTTATCTGAGGATAGCAGCTTCAGCACGGCAGACATCGAAATAATCGAGACATCCCTTCGACCAATGAAATCGCTGAAAAAAGGTGTATAGGCCGCCATGCTAAGGCTGATTTGACAGATTGTCTCTGCAATCTGTCCTCTAAGTATCCATTCTAGAATACCGGCCTCAAAACTTATTTTTGGTTCAGTCAACATTTATTTTGACACGCTTAGTCGTACGGGTACCTAAGAAATTGATGTTATTTTGAAAAAGAGTGGCTTGCTTCTACCCACCCAGCAGAAAGTAAGGCGCGAATATACGAAATAATTATTTTTAATATCTTTTTTTATGGTGCGAAAAATCCCCACGACGGGGGAGGTACCCCGCCGGAGCCAAGGGGAGGGGGAGAGGTTTATGTCGGTCTACTTATCTAATAGTACGAGAGCCCACGACCAAAACCATGTCTCATAGCAATACGGCAAAAACCCTATAAAATCGTTAGATTGTATGATTCTGAACCCGACTAGGTGTGTAGTAACGGTCGAAAGTGTAGCAACTGCGTGGGAGGCCATATCTGCTGTGTCAAAAAAAAAGGCAGTCGGTATTATAGCAATACGTCTGATAGTGAAAATGTACAAAGATTTTATAATTGTATTACGAAAAAGTTTGTTTTCAGACATTTTGTGCGTAGCACATAGCCTGAGCGCATTTTTGAAAATGTCAACAAATTTAGCCAACCTGTATCATAGCAATACGGATATTTTTTTTTTTTTAACTTTTCGTATTGCTGCCATGATTACCAAAAACCTGTTTTCAGACACTTTAAGTGTAGCAGTGTTTTTTTTTCATCTTCATCCCAGTTTCCTTTTGTGCGATTTATTTCAGTCCTTCAACTTCAATGTTACGGTTTCGGGTAAATTCTTTGTTAATTATCATGTAATGAATTCAGGGTCGCAACGTATTCATTGGTTTGTAACAGAGAATTCAAGATGCCTCAATACGATTTTTAAATGATCGAAAAGTTGTCTGATAGAGAAGATGCTACACTTAATTTGTCTGATATAAATTTTTTGCACATGTGGACAACTTATTTTATCATGTCCAACAATTTTCAGACATATTGCTATGATATCGATCGGTAAAATTTGTTAACATTTTCAAAACGGTCTCAAAATTTAATGCGTTCACATTTCCGTCTGAAAATTGTTTTGTTCGCATCAAATAACCAAAATTTACTAATAAAAAAGATTTTCAGACGTTGCTATGAGACATTTTTTTTGTCTCATTTTTAATTTTTTTAAGTGATTTTACGGGTTTGCGCTACACCACTAACGTCTGAAAAATATGTTTCCGGTATCTCAGAACTATCATTCAACT
The DNA here is from genome assembly GCA_914767945.1 of Eilema depressum. Lineage (NCBI taxonomy): Eukaryota > Metazoa > Arthropoda > Insecta > Lepidoptera > Erebidae > Eilema > Eilema depressum. Next base: position 12,096,029 of record OU612033.1, on the reverse strand, counting down.
ACAGTCTGCAAATCAGACATATTGCTATGATGCAGTTCGGTAAAATTCTTTGACAATTTTGAAAATTCGGTCAGATCAAACGCTACGCGGAAAATGTCTGATATTGGTTTTTTCGAGTTCAGGATAATCGTATCTATCGATTTGATGCGGTTTTGGCTGTATTGCTATGAGACAAAAATTTTGGTCGTGGGCTCTCGTACTATAACGTTTGGTGGGTTTTGAATATGGTCATCGATTGCTACTCACCGAGCACTTCAACGAGATCTCCATCAGCGGCTGATGGTGGCTCGAACCTTCTCTCTTCCTCCTTGTGTTTCTCGTCGTCCGTGTCGTTGTTGTTGTCTCTGTCTTGCCTGTCCTTGCCGCTGCCGTGCTCTTTGATGCTATTGTCCTTTGCTTTTGCTGTAACAGAACAAATGTATTCTTAAAATAAATCTAAAATATTATTTTTATTTTTATCTTGTGTAAGTAAGTTGTTTTGTTAAGTGCTATATTTGAATGAATAATACCATTTCATGCATATTGTTGTCTTTAAATAAGATAATCTGTGACGCTGTAGAACGTGCCGACTGCTATATATGACGCTAATACTGGACTGTATATAAGGAGGTATTGCTCGGAAAATATATTTCTTGGACTTAAAATGTGCTCTGTACGCGCAGTACACGTTTTTTAGCACCCCATGCTATCTCCAAAAAAGGCTATTGTCCGGTAGTGGACGAACTCAAATTAATCATACATTATTACAAAACAATCCGCGCGCAGCACCATGGCTTCGTTTGTCTCACTACTTAGGTCCAAGATATGAATCCATATTTATATGTAAGTTTATCCTCTTTCTAGAACCTACATCACAAGCTATGCTTAGAGGCTAGGCGGCGCTTGTTATGTTTGCTTAGAGTTAATATATTTAAATAGTTTTAATTATACAAGAAAGAACCGGTTTCACAGCTGCAGTAACCACACTGGTTTTAATTTCACCTGCGTCCTAAATCCTAATGTAATAAGCAGGTGTCGTGCACTTACAAGATAGGTAATGAGTAATGACATTAAAGTATGAGATTACTAGAAGAGAAAATTTAAAACTACATGTGACTCACGTGAATAACGTATATCACGTGTGTATCTTTTTATAATTAAAAAGAATATTAAAACTCATAAGGTTAGACACACATGGACTATTAACGACTCGTTTACCCTATAAAATCTACACGACACTCACTGCAACCGACCCAAAGACATTAAACATGGTTTTACGTCCAAGTCTCAGCTGTTTAATACGTGAGCAATATGTATAACCACAGAAGTATCTAAACATTTCAATTTACGAATCACCATTGCTCTAACTAAAACAACGTTTCAGAAAATGACAATAGTGCCTGACTCAACTCGCCTTAAGGGATCGATGACCTCTGGTACTCTCTGAAGTTTAAGTCTTTCAATCAGCAGGTGTTGTGGTTCAGTATCTTGCAATTGATGTTGGTTTGCACCATGGAGAACTTGGTGGAGCTCCACCCTCTAATTTGGCACATGCAACACATCGCCCTTATGAGAAAGCAACAGATTTCTGTGTTTCATGCGAATAAGAACTATTTCAAATATCGTACGTAAATTTGTCAGTGTTTAGCTTCTGATCGCGATTGTACACGGATTATAATGTTCTTTACCCGGGTTTTATCGTTTATGGGTATATTCTGATATTTTTTATCAGGCTTCGTTAACTTAGGAGCACGTCCGTTTTTACGATGGAGTCCTATCGGCACGTAGATTTATAATAACGATTTTATTGTAACGATTATAACCCTATTTATATTTCGTTTACATAGATATTATGTAGTGCACAAGTGCACAACTGTCCATTTTCTGCCATGTAACGAATCTGCCCAATCCACGAATCTATCCAAGCTACAAATCTGTCGTATATCGAGTAATAGAATCGCACTTTAGTCTGCCTGCGGTGATAATGCAAATGGCGGTAAGTCAAAAAGGGGATCTCCAGATTTTGTTTGTAAAAAAATTGTTCTGGGTGGCATCTGAGGCTTTTATCTTAGATCCTGGGGTCCGTTTACTTCATCTCCTCCTATTGATACGGCTTCTGTGGATGCGACTACTGTTTGACCACCAAATCCCGAAAGGGAAGCCTGCACCAGAGACTCCGAGGCCTTGGAATATTCGCGGGTTGCGGGATTATAAAATCCCGTCCTGGATATTGAATTTTTAGATTTAAATTAAGTATAAAAAAGTTAGCATGTTTTAAGTTTATGTTAAGCATCGTCACAACTATTGAGGGAGCCCTTCTTTTGAGTCATGAACTTTGTTAGCTACCTCATTAGCTACCATAGGTACTAAGCTATGTATATAAAACGTCTCTATGGCAATCAGCCCGCATCTCAACATTTGAAGTTCAAGCACTCGTAACTCTGACCTTCATCGCTTTACTTCCTAATACACGATTACAGTGCGAAATAAAAACTCAGGTTGGACATTACATTAACATATAACAACATAGATATGTTTAAATTAACATGTGACTAAGTAATAACGTATGTAGAATATTATTATAACAATCGCCGGCAGCACTACTAAATTTTATTGTTTTTTCACCGAGTGTTAAGACTTTATGATCAGGCGGAGTGCTGTGAGAGTGAAAGATATCAGCCTCTTTAGACAAGTGGCAATTCGTTCGCCGGCGTTTAGTAGAATAGAATGTCCCATACATTCTTGACGTATATGATAGTCGTCAACGTATGTCATTAACGTCACTCCCACCACCTTCGGACTTCCTACCTCCCCAGGAAAAACTACCTCCCGGACAGAACGTCCCATGGCCGGTATGGAGGTCTCTGAACCGTCTTCGTACATTAGTCGGCCGGTCGAGACAAAATTTATGCAGGTGGGGAATGCGAGACCCGGGTTTAATCGCATGTGACTGCGGAGCCCCTGTGCAGTCCATGGCGCACTTGGTTTCATGTCCCCTATAGGTAGGTAGGACACCTCCTGCACTAAAGAAGACCTAAACAAAGCCACTGACAGCGCAGTCGAGATGGCCGAATACTACTCTCGAATAATTTAGAGCAGTGAAAAAGAGGATCATTGACACGAAAGAAGATTCACGTCAAAATACGTGTCTAGGGGGATGATGCCATAAGTAAACCGATTCAACACTGATCTTTTCATTAGTGAATCGGTTATATGATTCATTTTTTGTTCAGATATGTCACTTTAAGTAAGAAATGAAAAATTTAAGACGAAATGGAATAAAAAGTGAACCGTCTGATATACAGGTTACCCTGCACTGGACTGTGCGCTTATTTATTACATTGATAGCGTAATTTATAAAAACCAGCCAAGTGCGAGTCGCACACGGAGGATTTTGTATCATCCATTTCAGAAATACATCATCTGTGAAAATTCAACTGTCTGGCTATAATGGGGCATGCATGAGATACAGTATCGTGACAGACAGACAACGAAGTCTTAGTAATAAGGTTTCGTTTATACCCTTTACGTAGGGAACCTTAAAAATAGCCAAATGTCCAAAAAAAATTTTTCGTTTCAATATTGCTTGCCGATAGCCACTTAGAAAAAAATAGTGGTCAGACGACTTTCTTAGCTATAACGTCGACATGCTAATTAAAATTAATTATTTGAACAGTAATTTCGATTCGATTTCTCTGAGACAAGTGTTCACTTTTACATTACCTGTAATTTGTGTGAAAGTTTATTAACCGACTTCAAAAAAGGAGGAGGTTCTCAATTCGTCTTCACCAGCGTTAGAAAAACAATTCAAACTTAACTGCGTTTTGCTTAATGCATTTCATTCCGTGTAAAGAATGTGAGAACGGAGAAATTTTATTGGTGTAATTCAGCCTATGTTTTTCGGTCTTAATATACGCGACCAGGCACTTTGGACTATGTCGGATGAAGACTAGCCCTATGTACACGAAGTCGAGTTGTCCACCCACGGAAAGATTCTATATGGGGTCCCAGCCCCCCTAGACAAGTGGCAATTCGTTGCTCGGCGTATGATGAAATAGAATGACAATGACAAATGTATAGGATTTGACGTTTTTGACATTCGTTGACGCCTGTCATATACGTCAAATTCCATACATTTGGCATTCTATTCCATCATACGCCGAGCAACGAATTGCCACTTGTCTAGAGGGGCTGGTATCCCGGATTCTACTTCACCGAGAATCTCTACATTAACAGGTTTCTATATACAGCGAGTCTGTAGTCTCTACAGCAAAGTCTACCTTTGAGAGGCAGACGATGCGAAACTGCGAGGGGCAAAATAAATAAACGGCGTGCTCTTATTAGTCCTAAGTAAAATAAGATTACACTTTTTTGCACAGTTTAGTACAAAGTGTCTACACGGAATTAGTTCAGTATTATGTGCACAAAACAGACGCCCACATGTGTGCACACACACGACGCATGCTCAGCTTAATGAGAGTGATAAATAAGAATACGCCGCGTGTATTATACCCATCTGAGCAGCGCCTTATAAGTAAACTAAAGGTCAATGGAAAAGACCAGATGCGAACTTCCAAGAAACTCTCGATTTCTGTTTTGAAGAACCTATAATTTATTCGCAAGGGAAAGGTAAAACTCTTCACTTCCATGCCACGACTTATGATACTGGCATTACTGCATTACTATTTCTCGACACTGCGGTTACTTTGCGTAAAATATAATCACGTTTTACTAATTATGTCGCCCGTTTTGTTGTTGTGTTGCGGCAGGCTGCGTTAAAAAGCTTCCATTTCTCAAGGCCTGCGATTTTGTTTTGCAATTGGACTACAGATATAATTCTTTACAATAACTATAAACACTAGCTTTTACTCGCGAATCCGAATGCCTGTTATTTGGATCCCGTTCCCGCATCCTATGAGTACCTACTTATCACCAGGATAAGAGCATTTACTCCAGACCAGACTATGTAATCTATACCTGGGGCCTTACCATAAACTTTTGCTTCAACTGCCATGCGCAGGGCAGCTCAACTTGGCACCCAACCTGGCAGTTTTTCCATTGGTACCATGAACCTCTTCGGTTGAGCTGCAATGTACCGAATACTGACACTGACTGACACGCGTAAATTGTCTCTGATCAATTTGGCACACCATCAACGTTCTAAAATACTTCTCGGAATCGTTACCAAAGGAGTTTTATATACCAAATAAATATTATTTATATAATAAATATAGCCGATGATGAAGTTCTTTGAACAAATTTCGATTTCTTCAATAACAACGTACATTATAATATCATTTGAGAGGTTGAGGACTCTTTTAGTCATTTTATATACTCAACTGTAAAAGTTATTAAGATGTTACTATTCTTGAACGAAATTTATTATGACAATTTATGAAGGAATCGCCAGAAAAAAAAACTTGACAGTGAGTACTTTAGTTTTTTATGGAATAAAATAAGAATAAGGTCATACTCTCAAAGAGGTAGGTATACGGTTGGTGATTACGAGCGAAATATGATCATAGAATTATCCACGAGTCCGACACTGCCAAGTATTTAAATTCGGTTATGAAATTATTGTAGTAAATGATTTATTTTAAATGATCACTACTATATTATTTATTAACTCGATGAAAGATTAGGATCAATCCCGTCCCTGTCAGTCAACAGACTTTGAATCTTATCTATTATAGGTATTACAAACCATTTTGAATCTTATCTACCTACAGGAGAAAAAGATCATCGTCATTTGAAGGCGAAGGAGGAGCAGCGCGGCATCGCCAGGCATCGCGCGGGCGCGCAAACCTTCTCGCAATCATTTCTAGTACTAAACCCTGGCCGCTGCTCTTTCAGTGGGCCATTGACCTTTAGATTTCCCAAACATTCTAATCTATCTATTTCATCAGGATATCTTCAATGATGTACTAAGTATTACACAAACTTTCATCCCATATTTCCCTAATTTCTCCCCCCTTTCACCCCTTCTTTTGTGATAAAAGGTAGCCTCTGTCCGTTCCCTAGCTCTAATATGAATTATCAGCAAATTTCATCAAAATCAGTTCAGTGGTTTAGGCGTATAAGCGTAACAGACAAACAGACAGACAGAAATATAGAAATACTAGCTGTTGCCCGCGGCTCCGCCCGCGTGGGTGTTGGTTATGATCAAACATAGCTAAGTCCTCTCCCAAAGTTGAATCTATCTCTGTACCAAATTACAACAAAATAGGTTCATTGGTTTAGGTATCAAAGTGTAACAGACAGACAGACAGAGTTATTATCGGATTTATAATATTAGTATGGATATCATAGATTAATATATATACTAATGGATAATATAGTATATAGTATGGATGAAGTATGGAAGTAGATGGATTTAAAAGCTTTATTATATAATCAACATTTAATTTCACATAAGCATTTACAATAGCCGCTGCTATAATGGCTTCATAATGTAGAACGTTGTGAGACATGTAAAGCGTACTTTGAGGAGCACAATTTTATCGCCTTTTCTACCACATTGCGAGTTTTCACGTGATGTTCTGTGTTAAATTAGGGTAGGCAGAGACCGCCCGAGACGGCGGAGGTTACTCAGACAAACATATAGTTTATTTATAATATGGTTAGGTGATGATATTATTGGTATTACGAGTATGTTCACGTTGCAACATAAATGGTATTATTTCACGGCACAGTTCAAGTACACACTTTTTAGACAGTCTATATCGATGCAAATACATTCCGTCCGGCATTTCAAATGATTTTATCACTCTCCAGTCGATATTCCTTAGAATTTTCTTTTCTTTTCGTGTTCTCGACCAAATAAAATCATCTTCTAAAAATTCTCATAATGTCATCTTCATCACACATCTAAAATAATGCAAATATAACGAGATTTGTTTTTTAGAATAATCTTGAAGGATATAGAAAACTTAATCTTTGCACAAATTAACAAACTATTAGGTTTTTATTATGAAAATGAAGAAAACAGTTCAATAAAAGGTGCTCTTGAACGCCTTCAAATTTGACAACCATTATGACAATACGGCAGTTTGGTTTTCTGCGTGAAGATGTCAAAAGCCACTTCATGGTACGAAATTATTACCAGTCGGCGCGAGTCAGCCGGTGAAATGTTAATCACGTGATCACTGACCAGACAATCGCTGTATCGCCTGCTTTACATAGCGTTCATAGTACGAAATATGACAGCCGTTCATTTCCCGGCCAATATTGACCTGTTTAGCCTGACCTGTAGAGCTTATGGTAAGCCACCTGACCAAATTTCAGCCAGATCCGTTCAGCCGTTGGAGCGTGATCAAATAACAAACATCCAACCAAAAATCTTCACAAACTTTCACATTAATATAGCTTAGTAGGGTAGGATATCATCATCCTAGCGATTTCCTAGTTGAATACAAGGGGAAACTTTGAGGCCTGGTGTTCGAATATTATTTTTGATCGGACTATAGATAGATACGCAATATGAACGAGTATGTAAGATAATCCATGAGAGATATACCCACTGTTGGATTACATAGATTACTTTCTCGAGTCCTGTACCGGTATTACAAGTTACTACGGAAATAGTAAGTATTCGAACTGTGAAATGTGAGACTTCAACACCTCTGGCTACCTGTTCTGGGATTGAGAGGCGTGAGTATGTAAATGTTCTATGAACTGCGCACATAAAAATCTCAAATTTAGACATATCGAGGTAGCGACAAACGACTCCATATGCCTAACCCCAAGAGTGAAGTCTGCGCCAGAGTGAAATCCATTGTTTAGCAGGTGCACCGACTAGCTGCAGGTAACGTTGGCTTGAGTCCCAAAAGCTGTTGGTAAGGCTACGCACACTCTATTTTATCTAAGCGGTATAAATCTTGCTTCGAGTTATTCTGTAGATGACTAATGGACTCGCGGCCTTCGGTCACAAAAGGCAAAATTATTTACAGTGTAGGTAAATTCAAAACATGTTTTAAGTACCATATTATACAGCTTGTATGCAGATGAAATAATGCAGCCGGTGAATACTAAATTAACTACTCGTATATATGTACATATACCTCGGGCGGGACGCGTGCGCGGATTGTTTTTTTTTTTACAATCTATAGGTAGGTATACATGGCTTATTTGAGCTCGTAGCACTCAGTGCTATCCTCAAAAGACACACAAGAAACGTGTATTGCGCGTATTGAGTATGTACATAGGTCCAAGATAAATGTCCCGTATACTCCTGAAGTATACAATGTATACATGTATAGTTTAATAGACACTTGCAATGAAAAATCTTATACTTATTTCATTTTCAATATTTTTTTTTTAAATTCACAAACTTGTGTGCAGTTTTATCCGTGTGGAAGTTAGCATCACCCATCACTAAAATAAACCACTGAACTCCTTATCTGATCAACGACTTTCTAATATAAGAGTAAAAATAATAAAATGGCCGCTAAACTGGCTGCTTAGGTGACGCAATTTGAACTTGTTTTAATTGAACAGATTTAAAGTAAAACGATCATTGCAATCAACAATATTGTAGGAATCGTGTGAATGGCAGCAATACCGCTTCGATAGCCAAGGTATACCATTGCATTTATACCTTGGGCAACGGAACGCCATTGCTGTCTCCTGTTAATATCCTGTCGACACAGAAGTGAGAGGAGGTAGGATGCGACGGTATTTCCGACCCAATCAAGCAGTCCGACTGGGGATGTACCTCCACCCTACAGAATACCGGGGGTTTAATAACCTAGTGTTATGTTTCCGGCGGTGAGTAGGGTAGTCAGAGTTCACTGAGAGGTTTTGTACTGTCAGTGGGAAGACCAAAGGCTTGTCCTGCGTGTCTTCTTCGCTGACGGCACATAATCTCTTGAGTCTTAAGCTGCGTTTACATACTCGCGGCAGAGCGAGGGAAGTGGCGAGAGAAGTGGGCAGAGACGTGGTGTGAATGGTATATTCGTCATGCCGCGAGTACTGCCGCGTATGTTGCTGCGAATGTCGGCTTGGCGGCGCGAGTCAAAGGAGCGGCAATACTAGCGCGATGAACTATACGAGACCGCTAGATGGCGCTAATCAGTAAACACGGCTTTCGTTATTGCTCCTCGAATATTTACTTTTAAAAATATTTATATCGATCTACGGAAAGTGTATAGTAGTTGAAAGTGATAGTTTTTATTAATAATCTATTTAATTAATTCGCTATGCTGTAAAAACATAATGCGTACACTGCTACAGCGTTGTCCTCCATACGTTTACGTCCGTCTCCGTTGCATGGCGAATACTGTAATGCGGACCAACGCGATGATGGAAGTGTGTGAATGCTAGGGCATTAATCGCACGAATATTTCTGGCAACACGATGAGCAATGCGAGCGGCAGTATGTAAACGCGGGGTTAAAGGGTCGGCAGCACGAGTGTGACTGGTGTTGCACTCGTCCATAGGCCACGTAACCACTTCCATCAGGTGACTTGTCTACATTTTTAATTACGTCTGGTCTTTCTCTGTGATAGCTTCGAAATGTCTTCATTTCCTGAGGTGAGTTACAGCCTCACAGGTTAGCTGGACGGTCTGTATCAAAACCGACTTGAAGAGTGTATTTTTAATTGCGTTATTAGCTCCACCGCTACGTTTCTGTGTAAAGGAATCTTTCAACGTTACCACCTTCAAGACGTCCGATTATAACTTGGAAATTTGCACACGTATCAATGACAGATGACAATACAATAATTTTGTTTGTAAGAAAAACGTCATAATGAGGTACGGTGTGTATTTGTTTATTGTGTTTGTCGTTGAACAACTACGGTTTGTGTTTGCTGCTTGTCTTATCATAATGCACCGCACAACTACGACTCAGTATTTCTTTACTGTGCGTAATTTATTCAAGACTAGCTGTCGGCCCCGGTTTCGTACGGAAAAAAAATCAGAAAAAGAAATTATATTATCCGACTGCAGCGTGAATCTTTACATTGGCTGATTTAACAAACATAAGATTTCACCAGAATTTAGAAATTATTCATATTCTGTTTTCTCTAAAGAACATCCCTACAAAATTTCAACCCACTTAGAGGTAAAACGGTGATATACGTGTACATTTATTTCTAACCAGAAACAAATAAATGTCATTCCTTAAATGCGTGAAATATAAAAAAAGCATCAACCGCCACAATTCTAAGTTTGTAGTCCCTTTTTCTTCACCGGAGCCGGTGGTGGAGGTTATGTCGGACTCGAACTGACTAAAATGCACGCTGTCTGTGGGCCGTTGGTTGCCGGGGGTGAGATTATCGTAGACATATCCCTCGCACCCCAGCCGAAGTTTGTTGTCCCCGCATCTCTGCGTTAATTGATCAGTTCCTAGTCCGTCAGAAGATATCCAACATGAAAATGTAACCACTTACCGCTGTGTGCTTTGTTCGCACCAATTTTTGGAATTCTCGCGTCAGAAGTCTTTCGTTGTGAGGTGGTTGCGTTCCGATGTGCTGGTGTCTTTTTGTTGTGGTCATTATTCCGTGATTGTGCGTTCCGAACGTTGGCTCGCGCTGACTTCATTGTGGGCGGTCCTCTGTGGGAAAAGAAAATAATGTTATTATTCGCCCAGTTATTGCCAATATAAATAAAATTATTGGATAATTCGTTTTAGAGTATTAAGAATCCATACTTCCATATTACTCCATACTGCATACTACCATACATACGAGTATACTCCATACACATAATATTATAAATGCGAAAGTAACTCTGTCTATCTGTTACGTTTCGCGCCTAAACCACTGAACCGAATTTGATAAAACTTGATACAGAGATCGATGAAATCTTGGGAAAGACTATGTTTGGTAGCGATAACAGACATCCACGAAGGCAGAGTCGCGGGTAACAGCTAGTTAAGAATTTATAATTAAAAAAAGTTATGATACAGACTCTGCTATTAGTCCAGGGGCAATGGCCAATATATAAGATTTCTTTTAGAAAAGAGTGTGGGAGTTTTGTTTTGTACGCATCACCTCCCTCAAGTCAAATTCACGTAGGTCAATAATTACAATGATTTTGTTTACGAAGTTTTACAATGATTCACCTCCCTCCTGTATCCACGCCTACCTGCTGCCAGTTCATCCGGGGTGGTTTCATTGTGTTTATAAACACAACGGAATTAAAAGAACTCAACATCATACGGACACTTGAATTTCATTGCTGCTGACACTTCGTTTATCAACAAAGATTGTATATTTTCTGCGTATTTCAGATATGAATGGAGAATTCATTGAAACGATGGCACCTATTACTTGTGTCTTTTCTTTTATATCTAGATCGTAAGAACAGAATGTTATTTTACAGGTCTGAGAAACCACATCCTAAACCAAATTTTACAGTGATGCATTTTTCTTGGTGAGCAGGGAAGCTATTGTTCTAGAGGCAGGTAAAGGTGGATTTAGACCGAACGAACATAGAGTAAGGGCTAGAACAAGAGCATTCTTTCTAAATATTTTAGTGTAAACGAAACCTTGTTTTCAGCGTTTACATCAGAAAGAACTAAAAACGAATGTTCTGTCGCTCTGTTTAGATCATAAGCGCGGGCCTGGGGGTGACGGGTGGAGCAGCCTGTCACCCTAGTAGAAGCAGGCCGCGGCTGCGGCTGCGGCGCGCATTGCGTGCCTCCCCATACCCGAGGGCGAGTTGGGGACTCCGTGGTCCCCACACCGGAAGAGGGCCAGATAGAGAGATATGGCCCTGGGTCGGCCGGGGTGCGAGGGATATGGCTACGACAATCTCACCTCCGGTAACCGACGGCCCACAGACGGCGTGCGTTTTAGTCGATTCAAATCCGACATAACCTCCTCCTCCGGCTCTGGCGGGGGAGGTATCCGTGGGGATTTTTCGCACGATAAAAAAAAAGTCACTGTTTACATAGAATTTGACGTAGAAGGGATAGATTGAGCATTCGCTAGTCTGATCTTATCAGTCTGAAGAAGATCTGACACACATAAGTATTTACCTAAAGGTACCAGTAAGATTATGCATATTCATGCATATATTCACACCTGTAAATCCCCGAGAGGTGTTAACATCATAATATCCACATTTCATCAACTATGATTTTGATTCTACTCCACCAAGAAAAATCACGGAAGAGACGGAACAGATTTTCAGGTGGGCTATATGCTTCTTCAACACTTTAGAACACCTTACAAAACTATCCTATATTCTGCATAAAAGCAGGTAGGATTCGTATTAAACTAGTATATTGCTAAAAGATTATTACAAGGTTTGCTGCAAGGGTTCCAGAGTATGTAAATTGGTTCGCGTGTCAAAATTTAATAACTAATAAACTGTTCAGTTGTCGAGGAACGACCTCCAGCCATTCACATTCCTGTATTGGTTGCATTTAGCATAATCTGAATTTGACTTTGGAACTTTACGGGTAACCGGAAATGACGAAATACCTCCAGATCAGAGTGGTTATTCGTTGATAAGTGTATTGTAGAATAGAATGACGAATGTATGGAATTTGACATTTATGACATACGTTGACGACTGTCATGAACGTCAAATCCCATACATTCATCATTCTATTGTACAGCACGCCGGCTAACGAATGGCCACTTGTCTAGGGGGGCAGATCAAAGTGAATAATATCAGCAAACATTATCCCCATATATGATGCCATTTTGAGTAAATCCGTTTAAAGTAATCCATACTAATATTATAAATGCGATAGTAACTCTTTCTGTCTGTCTGTTACGCTTTCACACCTAAACCACTGGACCGATTGTGATGAAATTTGGCACAGAGATAGATGAGACCTCGGGAAAGGACATAGGTTATGTTAGGTCGCGATAACCGACATCCACGCGGGCAGAGCCGCGGGCGAAAGCTAGTTTGTAATAAATTAATTTACTGTTTGGTGGAGAATAGATCCCAGAGTTATCCTCTATAAAACCACAGGAGAAGATAGGGTGATCCTGTACTCCTCCACCACCACTTTTTTGGGCCTTCACCTATCGATATCAGGATTCAGGATCAAGGAACAAGTACAGTCAAGCAGACAGAAATAGCTCAACAGATTCCAATTACAGATCATACTTATAACTGATCTGTAATTGGAACATGAATTATATTTATTGAGGCCTGAGAATTACAAAAATGCTTTATGAATTTTCAATGTAAAGGTCCATAAGACATTTATTTTATTAGTTAGTTTTCGTTGCCTTTTCAGCCAATGTCAAAAGTAGCTCAACAAATTGTAATTTTTTGATCACTGTGAGTCCTAAACCCTTAATAAAATGATGAACAAAACAATACTAACTTACGAATTATTGATACATGTATTGAAATATAAAAAAGGTTTGCAAATATTTTAGTGTTAATCAACTTGTGTCGTTGACTGTACATCGTTAAAATTAACTGTAATGGCTGACTCGTTGATAATCTGGGCACTTTGTTTTACGATGTCATACTCATAATGATATAATCATACCAATCATCTGAATTATAAGCTACTATATCATCCTGTTCAGAACCTATTAAGATGGCATATGGCGAAGATATCTAGGTTAAGGTTCCAGAGGTACTAAAGACGACTATTATTGCATTATTTTTTATTTATTAAAAAAACTTTATCGTTTTAAAACTATGTGCCATTTGGACAACAAACTCATCCCGTTCTCCTGGATTTGACGTATATGACAGTCGTACCTACATATCATAAACGTCAAAATATTGTAATGACGAATGTATGGGACATTCGTCTTTCTATTGTACAATACGCCGGTCATCGACTTGCCACTTGTCTAGGGGGGCTGAGATCTATAGGAACCTTAGAGTATATATTGCTAGAGTATTTATAATGTATACTCTAAGATAGGAACCTATAACCTAACCCGGGATAGAAGTCTATGTGCTATTCCAGACTATACTATAATCTACCACTCTGACAAATTTCATCCAGACTAGTTCAGCCGTTCTGGCGTGATTGAGTTACAAACATCCATCCGATACTTCGCAATTGCTTTGGACATTTATATTTTGGACGTAAAAGTGCTCAATACGCGCAGTACACGTTTCTTGGGTGCCTTTTGAGGATAGCACGGGGTGCGAGCTCAAATTCACCAAGCATAGATTATTACAAAACAATCTGCGGGCGCCAGGGTCGTTTATCTCGCGATTTAGGTCCAAGATACTTGTTCCGAGGTATAGTAAGATTTATTTCACTTCAGGCATGAACTAATTCCAATGCCCCGAGTTCCAAGTATCAAGTCGTATTGAAGATAATAAAATATCCAACTGCTTTTGAATAAGTGTCGTTTATTGAACAGCTGTTTTAGCACATTACCGCGATATTTGTGACGCAAACACGACCAACCTTCGACGCCTACGCATGTTTCTGTAGGATTACGAAGTGAAACGAAGGTGCATAGGTAATTACTTCCAAATTAGGCTGTACCGTTGTAATGAGCGTGAATGTTTAATAAAGCAAATAATCGTGTATGAGTGTCATATATTTTCACCTAATTCAAATTCAAATTCATAACATTTATTGCCTACTAAGTACACTTAGTCCTCTCTAGTAGATCTATGTACTGTACACAGTACATAGATCTTTACATTATATTTCAGTACTTAGGACTTAGCGCCTTTTGCAGACATTGCAATATTGAGGTCACATTTTTAATTAGGTAGGTATATTAATGTCTTCTAGATATTACAGACTCATATCAAATAACCTCCTCCTTTTTTGAAGTCGGTTAATAAAAATAATTGTTAGTGGATTCTATAGCAATTCATTTGGTATTATGTGACCGTGGTCGCTGAAAAGCGAAAAGTATGGACCAGTGTTTGAGTAGTTTTATTTCCAGAATAAAATGAGTTGGAAAAATGAAGTCTTCTACTAGGTACTCCATTGGAAAAAAGCGTGCATGACTTCACTACATCTGATAGAAAGTCTATGGGTGGACTTTCCATCATCAGACCTAGTGAATAGTGAAGTGAAGAAATCCATCATTTCAAATGTTATCAACGCTTGTATATCTTGCGGGAATTTTAGCATGATCATAACTAAGACTGTATCTAACATTATGGGATGATTTTGCCATAGCTTTGCAGTCGCGTTCAGCCTATATTACTTATACTAACTTAAAAGGTGGTAAGCAGCACTCACGTCTCACAAACACGTGGTAATGACTAAGCCTGTTAGCACGTGGTGTCTCTTTTAGCATTCTAACGCGGAAATTATGTATCTTAGCATACTAAGACGAAAATTTGGAAATACTAGATTTTTTGCTATGCTATTACACTTGCATAGACATTAGTAATTGTGAATTAGTCACGTCTATACATTGGAGATATTAAAAAAGTAGGTAGTTTATGTATGTTAAATTAAGGATTGTGAAGCCATTTTCTTTTATTATTCTTGGCAGTTTATTCGTGATGGACGCAAAAACTGCCTAACGGATTTTGTTGCGATTTTTTCATTAGAAAAACTTCCTGCAGATCTAACAAGGCCACTACTATTTTGTCATGTGGCGTTATACAGGGCGTCCCACGGCGATGCCACATGGATGGAAAGTACCTTAAATCCTTAAGTTAGCTCATTTTACTTAAAGGAGACATCATTTTATTTTTTTAAAGAAACAAAACTGCATTCAAAGATTTTTAAAAATTCGCTTGCCACACCCGGTAATCGAACCGACTAAAATCCGAAATGTACCACCCTGTATTTTTATGGCATCAATCGATAGTGTCAATCATAAGGATCAAATCTCTCTAAGAAACATGGTAAATTAAATGAAAGGAAGTCCTTGAAATCTAAAATTATAAATTCAATTTGGCAAAATAAAACACTTTAATCCAAAGTTCATCCATCCATCTGATACCATATTAACAATAAAATTCCATATTTAAACTACTTTTCTTTTTTTATTGTGCTGACACCGCTGCTGGTCAGCAGTAGTATTTAGGTATGTCGAACTCAAACCGACTAAAACCGCACGCCGTCTAAATTAACAGGTTATAAGTTGATCCATAGGGCAATTCTCTTGCCATTTTCGTTGCACAGGGTAGGTACACCGCGTGCAGGTTTCTAATCGCGCAACGAAAATGGCAAGAGAATTGCCCTATGGATCAACTTATAACCTGTTAATTTAGCAGGCGTGCGGTTTTAGCCGGTTTGAGTTCGACATACCTAAATACTACTGCTGACCAGCAGCGGTGTCAGCACGATAAAAAAAGAAAAGCAGTTTAAATATGGAATTTTATTGTTAATATGGTATCAGATAGATGGATGAACTTTGAGTTAAAGTGTTTTATTTTGCCAAATTGAATTTATAATTTTAGATTTCAAGGACTTCCTTTCGTTTAATTTACCATGTTTCTTAGAGAGATTTGATCCTTATGATTGACAATATCGATTGATGCCATAAAAATACAGGATGTTACTTTTTCGGATTTTAGTCGGTTCGATTACCGGGTGTGGCAAGCGAATTTTTAAAAATCTTTGAATGCAGTTTTGTTTCTTTTTTAAAATAAAATGATGTCTCCTTTAAACAAAATGAGCTAACTTAAGGATTTAAGGTACTTTCCCTCCATGTGGCATCGCCGTGGGACGCCCTGTATACACGAAATTTGGATCTGCTTAATAAATGAATTGATTCTGCTCATATGAGTGACCATTTTATGAGAGGAATCTATGAGATCTACTGGAAATTCACAAAGTTACCTACTCGTTTTTAGCAGAATTGTTAAATGTGGCCATATTAGACCCGGTGGTCAGACTTGGACTTGCAGAACCGAGGATACGACCGATTGGTCGCGATAATCGATATTCTCGCGCGTGGAGCCGCGGGCTTCACCTAGTATCTGTATTACACAAACATAAAGCTATACTAACTTGTGTTCGACACTGGTGGGCGGAGGCCATGCGTTCGGATCTCTGTCGGGAGGTGGCGGCCATATATCCGGGTCTATTTCGTGCGGTGCTGGGCCCCACATATCCCTCGTGGGTAGGTCCTCATAGTCTGTAACAAACATTAAAATCATAAGAATTGCTTGAAAAAGTTCTCGTCATGAACATGAACTGGTGTCGCCCCCACAACCACAGTACCTAGAGTATCCTGTGGACATTAGTCCAGTTAAAAAAAACACGAAGCTTTGTCAAAAGTTTTGCCATTAAAAGCAGCAACGAAGGTCGACAGATCAGACAACCGCAAAATATGTCAATCAGCAGGTTGTTTTGTCAGCCCCCATAATTACGTCAAGCCCCGAGAGCGGTATACGATTGACGCATATTTCTCCTACCAGATCCATAAACAGTGGATTCATTATAGGTTCCATACATTAGTAATGAAGTGTTAAAAGCCGCAAAGATCTGAAGGTCATATTCAGCAGAATTTTCGCGCTTCGTCGATGAACGTGAAGTCAAAAAGTGGATTAGTCAATTTATCCTAACGCATTAGGAAGTTCTTATGTAAACAGAGGAAACCAAACAAGTAGATCCTCGATCGATCAGCTTTGATATCGGATACTCTTGACACCCTTGTTACGCATTAGCAGTATTTCAATGAGTATTATGCTCCATGGGTATTAGTGAGTAATAGTATCCTAAAACCTGAAGTGGATTTAGTAGGTAGATGTAAAACATCAGGTTATTGATTCTTTACACATTTTACGAGCGAGGCACAAGTCAAGTTAAAATAAGCTCTGTATTGCCAGTATCAATTGGCCGGGAAAACACGTCAAACAAGATTAAGTTCAAGCAGCAGTTTGGTGGTGCTAGACTTTTCGTAGCAGTTTACTTTCCGTTTTTCCCATCTTCATATTTTCTCTACTTCATCTTCTACTCAGGTGTGGGTGACCCGGTGACTCTTCGGATGTGTCCCGTCAGCTTGTTTACTACACTAGTAGTTAAAAAAATAGAAATTTATCAATCTCTTCGACTAACAACATTTGCATATTAACGTCATTATCTCGGACGCCATATTGCGCTGAGATAATAGACACGATAGATACAATCTATCGTAAATTGCGAGGTGATCGAGAAAAGCTGTTGGAAAAAGAAAGTAGCTTGTCGAAGAAATGTTTCGGATAGGAGAATTTCACATGAGGTTCCCAGATCGAAGTCTAAAGGAATAGGTGAGCAGACACTGGTGACCTTCGCGCTCAAAACGCTTGCGCTTTGAATGCAACCGGGATGGCAGTTCGCATGGGTTGCTAGTGTTAGGAGTGGGTTAACATAAAAAGGTATAACAGTATTAACAATATTGTACCTAATCGTCAAAATGATCAGTTCCAACCATAGATCTGGAGGTTTCTGAGAAAAGCATTTAACGGCGGATTCATTGGCAAGGTATTGGCCTATGCAATTCATACTGCCTTCTATTAAACAATATGTACGTATTGCAACTTGCATTACAATGTTATCAGTTTTCGTATCAGATAAGCAATAAGTTATAGTTTATTATAATTAACCTTTACGATAGGAGCATAACAATCAATGGAAATGGAACTTATGTTTTAAATTATAAGCGCAATAGTTTAGAAGTAGCTGCGATAGTGTTAGTGCGCAGACCACGACAAACGTTCACCATCATGTGGAAAAGCGGCATTTCTTTGCTAACTTGGCAGTAAAGAACCTTACTTTAAGTAGTTAAGAAGTCGGCCGATCGAGAGGTTCTGAGTTCGAATGGTGGCCTAACGTACTGACGTGAACCAATTCCTAACACAAGTAATTTAGCTTAGTTGGATGTGTAAGGGGCAATATTAGTCATCTATTTAAATAAATAAAAATGAATTGCATATTGTTAGTCTCGCTAAAACTCGAGAACAGCTGAACCGATATTTGGCTAATTTTAGTCTTGAAACATTCGTGGATGTCCAGGGAAGGTTTAAACGGTAAAAAAATATGGAACAAGAATCTAAATTCCACGCGGGCGGAAAAAATATGGCGGTTTAAAAAAAAACACATCATCCAGAGAAGACGTATTTTCATGACGATATTTTTTATAGGTTTACTCCTAAAAACTTTTTCACCGTTTACCCCCAATATTTCAGTTCCTTCGTGTCACCACGAAGGAACTGAACGGTGCTTGCAACAGCGCCGAAATATCGGCAACTGCAAACAATACATGGTAAAATATTCCGATAGTTTTAATAGTAACTATTATTTTAATTCACAGTTCCCTTTACCGCTATCGAATCAGATGAATAAACTCTGCCTTTATTCCAAGTAAACCAATTACACGCAGTTAACGTGTATCAAATTCATTATCTACAAAAATCGATGGTTGGTAAAACCTGTTATTTTTGTAGATGCGTAATTGAGTTTATTGTGATATAATGAGTTGTAGGGAAAGCCGTTTATCTGTCTGACAGTTACGGTTGGTGCGTTTACGCATATGTACATGTACATGCCTGTTACGTTATCAAATTATCGATATTGAACAGCGGTACTTATTGGCGTAAACTATGTAAAACGATCCTAATAATAACAGTTTGGATCTTTGATGCTCAATAACGCAAATACTATAGAACGGATTTGGATGTAATTTGGTACATAGATAGTTTAAAATTTGAACAACACAGAAGAAGATTTTGTGCGCGATTTTGTCTGCGTGAGCTTCATAAAATTGTGTCCAGAGTTTATATTTCATGCCATTTACCTAAAAAGTATTCTATATGTTGCCCATGTGGGTATACCCACCAAGATATGGGCTATGTAGTCTGTACTATGCACACAAGCCTAAATATCAAAGTTTCTCAGCCAAACCTAAAATTGGCTGCAGATAAAACATAACACAGATAGCCATATAATCGTTCCAGTTTGACATCACCCACCATTCACCGCTCCGAAAAGCCAATGAACGTGCACTAAATGGAGAACAACGACCTTTCCCATAGATAGCCATAACATAGCCCCCAGAATAGTGAAAGGGGAGTGGATGCTGTAATAGCTTATTGCTTGGCTAACAATCTCCATGTGCAGTATTAAATTTTTTATGAAGTAGTATAAAGTTTGATGTGATGGAAAGTAAAAGCCCATTTTCACTTCGCTAATAATGGTGATTATTAATTTATCGGTTTTTAAATTACTTGGGAAATATCCCTATATTCTATTAGTATGAGAAACTGTTGCATAATAAGGGTTCTTAAAATACCAGTGTGAATTAAAAAATCAAGCCGTATGCAAGTTTTTTTATAGTATTACTCGAGTATTTTAAGACCAAATTATGTGCAGTTTCATACACTACTTTTAATATAATTTGCATAAAATGACTGAAACGTTTAGCGCCAAAATCCAGTTAATGATCGCGCATGCGTGTTGCGCCGCGTCCAAAGAGTATGTAGAGAAATCCTCTCTGAGGTAGTGTCGTAATGGAAAAAAGTTATATTATTATACAGTTGGCCATAGAAGAGCTGTATCATAATGTATTTTTTTAATTTATTTTGCTATTCTGTGCGTAAAGACAGTCATTAAAGTTTTGTTTTAATTTTGTAATGTTTACATTTACAGTATGAGATTAGATAAAACATTTAAATAGTTCATTGAAATAAAACTATGTTTAACAGATTCTATTGCAATAGAATCCGTTAAAAATTGTTATTACAATTCATACCAGTAACAAATGCGAAAGTAACTCAATCTATTTGTTACGCTTTCACGCCTAAACCACTGAACCGATTTTGATGAAATTTGGTACAGAGATATATTAGACCTTGGGGAAGGGCATATTTGGTCGCGATAACCGACATCTACACGGGTGGAACCGTGAACAACAGGTAGTGTATAAATATTTGCGTAAACTTTTCAACGTCTCGGGTAAAACATTAATTACCTAGTATAGATCCTGGTCAAAGTTCGTTAGTAGAAAACGAAAGTGCTTAAAATCAGGTTTATTTATTAAACTGGTTAGTCTACGATATTATAATTGACATAATGTCAGTTGCATAAACGAATTAAGTTATGAAACTTCATTATCGTTTATTTATTTTGTTGCTGGCTAGTGAAAAATAAAAAAGGCTCGATAAGGCAACTGCTATGCCTTTTTCTTTTTACTTTTTTATTTTCATTTATTATAAAAGATAATTAAGTTTTTCATAGGCACACTGGATGCTTTATAACGCCTTTTTTACGATAGGAATCTTCACGGGTTTTTGCACTACCGTTTAGCAAAGTTGACCGATCGGATAAATGACATAAGGATTGCATGGAAGAAAAACAGATCCAAGTGCTGGATTGGCGTCGGCGTAGAAGATGACATGAGTGCCAATAGTGGATGCCTGGATGCTCACGACCGTGCGAAGTAGTGGAGCAAGAGCCGTACTGCAGACTCCGTACTCCGAAGTGGACCTCGGATGCAATCGGGGTTAACGCTAAGACGTTAATGATGAAACAATTCGGTGCGTCGTCCCAGAAGATGACATGAGTGCCAATGGTGGATGCCTGGATGCTCAAGACCTAGCGAAGTAGTAGAGCAAGAGCCGTACTGCAGACTCCGTACTCCGAGGTGGACCTCGGACGCGATCGGGATTAACGCTACGACGATAATGATGAAACAATTCGGTCACGTATTCAGGTATTTCGAGTTCTATTCTGACCGCCCTGCTCACTTATTACATATGTTAGCTTAATTTGTTATTTATGCAGCACTCAAACTTATAATTTTGTCAACTTAACTCGGTCTGTAGGTTACCTTCTCGCAATTAAATATCTTACCCGATCATAATGAAATTTGAAAGCTCGGGACCTAAAGGATTTTAAGCTACTTTAAGCTCATGATATCATAATATTGGCCGCGTCCGCGATAATCAAGAATCTAGCGGACGAAATCGCGGGCAAAAGCTAGTTTCACTCCATAAATGGGCGCAGCGATTTTCTTGCATGCCAACTAATGGTATTAGATGATCGTGTTTGAAGCTCATCGTAGTCTTACAGAGAAAGGTAAAATAAACTTCATCTATCTAGAAACGAAACGGAGAAAGCTATGATTGAAATTCTATTAAAAAAAGTTCAAATTCAAAGTATAGATACAAAAGCAATTACACTGATCGAATATGTTCACATACCTAAAGGCTGTGTACAGGCTCACCAAAAGACAAAACCTAAGGCGTAAGCCTCTCAGGATTAGGACTTAGATGGCAATCGGTCTCCAAAAACTCAAGTCAAATTAAAAGAAAGAGTAGAATCGCAGAGCCCATGCTCCAAAGTACCTACAAGCTTTGGATGCAACCAAGACCAAAGCTGTGATGATCACAACCTAAAAGGAGATCTCACTGCTCGGGATGCTTTAGACCGTACGAAGTAAAGTGAAAATGTAGCAAAAGAACTTGTTCCAAAGTGAAGATTTTGGACATAACCAGGATCAACACTGGTATGATGATGATGATGATGATTTAAAACATTGTGTAAGTCACGGTTTACCATTCATCCGACGGATGAACAAAATAGCAATGACAAGTGTGGGATTTTTCAAAAAAGGGCACAAGAATGTTTCACAAGGTCGGTAATACATGTGTTACTGTTGAAAATGTCCGTAAGCTACGGTGACCGCATTCCATCATCTAGTCGTATACAAAAATGGATACGTGGGGTGTAGGTAAATGATTCATGCCTCATACGTTAAGTACTTATTTATTACGTTCCACGTTTTTCGATATAAATAGAAATTTCATATTTTTTTGGAACATCTTGTCGGACTTGTTAGTTGGACTAGAACCTTCGCAGCAGACCTTTAAAACTTGTCGTGGATACAGGTAAATGAATTTCTGGTCTATATAGATCTTAGGATTACGTACGCTACGTAGGAATCCTTAACAATTACGAAACAATGACTGATATTACAATCATTAATCATAGTAAACGGTACAAAAACTCATTCATATTTGTAATTGATTTTAGAAAAAAAAATGTGCTCAGTGGGTAATTTATTTAATGAATAATGAACAGCGTCTTTTGTGCCCGGCTGTGCAATACTTTCTATATTATATCGATGGCATGGTAATGAAATTAATAATATAATATTACTTTGCGTCCGTAGCAATATCTCAGTAGTTCAATCACTGTGATATCTGCAGATCTCTAATCACGGCGGCACCAAAATTGTGGTGGTGCGTTCGACTCCCGTGCATAAAGCTCTCATAAATTAGCTATCTAATTTGCTAAGGGTTATATTACAGAGTAGCTAGGATAGATCGGGATGCAGAAGGGAAAGGATCAGGTGCTTCGGCGCATATTCGGAAAGGCCTTTGTCTACTGTAAGGTGCCCTTCGTGGACTTCCGCACACGTTTCAGCTGTGTGCTCTAACTGCACTACACTAATAATTTAATGATTGATTGAAGGGTATATTTTTTTTCTATAAAGGCAGACAGTGTAAAGATATAAAATGATCGAATAAACAAGCACTTTGCCTGCCTTAACAATATTCACGGACCTTGAATTATTGCTATTCATTCTTAAATGACACAGCTATTGAGACCCGGACATGGTTGCTGAGCACTGGACCAATGAGCGCGTCTTGTAACACAACACAAAAGATATAATAAGTAACTTACATACTGACATCTTTAGCCCTCATGGGTAGGCACCAAGAAAAGTCCGCAGTTAACTTCTGTTCTAACACACCTCTCAAGCTCCCTTCTATACTATTATATAATTGTAATTTTACAGTATAAGTGTAATATTACCGATACCGAACAAATTTTCTGTCTGTTTATCCGTGATGGACGCAAAAACTACTGAACGGATTTTGATGCGGTATATTTTTGTTCGAAAGATCATGGTTAGACTTAAAATTTTACGTGTCTTTGATCGCAATCGGTTAAGTAGAACCAGAAATATGAGCAAAATAAAACATCTTAAAATTTGTGGGTCTAGGTAGTTTCAGGTCGACCCCTAACGAGTTGTATACTTAATTTTGCCGTTATCAATACTTATCATTCAATTATTCATTCAGTGTCCAATTGAAACCTATACTATATACCTATCTTTAAATTCTCGTCACTACATCCTTTCAACTCACACTGCATTTACAAAACAAAACGTACGACACATAAAAAGACATAAAAAGAAACCGTCTTTTTATATGGAGTTTTAAAGCCTTTTTATGTTCTTTATTAGCCGCCATTACATCTAAGGTTGTACGGAATGGTTGTGGGACAGTTTCGTCACAATACGTGTGTAACTTTGATACATAAACGTCAATATCCGAGGAAGAGTATTGGGCCAATTGGGAGAGGTGAATTGAAGGTTTGCCAGAAATGATACTTTCTGAAGTTTACGCGAATATAACTCATTGAAATAAAACCACTTTATAAGGTCGCGGGGTGATCTTGGCTGCTGAAAAGTAGCCGAAACGTCGGCAAAAGTAAATAATAGCAAATAATACGCGATAGAATCCGTTAAAAAGTGGTTTTATTTCAATAAGTTTGCCCGGAAGTGGAAATATGTCTGTACACTCTCCAATAAACGCAGATGTAGTATGGGGATGTTCAAACCAATAAATGTAGTTCTTAACTAGGTGTATGCTATTGCTATGGTATAGCGTGCCAGCATCCGCAATTTCAATTTGAATATTAATTTATCTTGTGGATTGAAAAGTGGGTTGGTAACGGAAACAATCTTGTAAACGTCCACAACCTACGATGATAGCTTTCTTTCAGGAAGGCGGTATGCTTGAGTGCACCTTAGTTCTTTTAAAAGAAGTAAGCCTTTAAGTCAATAAAATAAAGTGAACTATAGGTACACAGGAATGATATTGTAATTGTTAATAACAATATCCAAACAAAAAAATCAGTTTTTTCAACCAAACAATGAAATCCAGGACCTTTGGCCGCACGTTTAAAATCTCTAACTGGTACTTACCATGGAACTATTGATGCAATCAATTAAGTTCCAAATTATAGACACCAAGTAATTCTGTTTTTAATTTTGTACAATTAGTTAGAACTTTAAAACCGTCGTCATCCTTCCCTATAACAGCTTCCGTGGTTTAAAAACCCATCTCATCTACGTAATTAGTTCCTCCTATAGTTCTAAAAATATATTTCCTCTGTAGCTCTTTTATTCTATAGTTTATAAGTGCCAGTAATGTCACAAGAATAAAAGAGGGGTCGTGAGAAGTTTCCCGTAATATTATATGTGACATATCGTCAACATGATTGATGTGAGAGATACGATGGTAATCTATTAATGTATTACGCACATTATAGATAAGCGCTGATTGTGATAGTTTATTTTTAATTAAAGACGATATTCATAGATGCGGAATTTTAATCATATTATATCATCATCATTATCATCTTCATGTAGACGTATTTTCCTGATTGCATCCGTGGCCAAGATGACCTCGGAGCTCAGGGTCCGCCTTCCTCTACTTCGCACGATCTTGGGCGTCGATAGTAGTGAGACCATTTGCACGCATGTCACCCTCCACGACGTCAAGCCAGGATTTCTTGGGCCTACCCCTTCTACCTGGACCCGGCGGGGGCGCCATTGCCAGGCATTTGCTACCCACGTAGCCCGGCGGTTGCCGCAAGATTTAGTGCTTGGGTAGATGATTAAAAATTAATAAAAATGAGAAAAAGAACATAATTATCATGTAATTTTTACAGCTCATTTACCAAATTTTTATTAAGTAATTTTAATAAATGCAGTTGAAAAATTACTACATTAAAATTTTACTTAAAGGAAACTACCAATTAGATTGAAAGAATAAAATAAAAATTTAGCTTAAAAAAATAAAATGTTATGAACATAAATAAATTAATGTAAAATTCTTGGCGTTAAATTCAATGCACCGGAAACAACACGAGTTTACTACGCTTTTATTTTGTCTCCAAGATTTTTACATTATCGCGGAAACTGTAGAGAGGAGACGCCAAAGAAAATTATAAAAAAAATTAGGTACTTTCACGCTTCACGAGTAAAACCGCAGGCGGAAACTATAAACATTTCTATAACGAGACACGCCGCCCATAAGCCCTAACAATAATTTGAAAGTCACAAAGGAACCAATCAGAATAAAAATATAAAAATACAATAGTGACGAGTTTAAAGGTAGCCATTGTGGGCCATGAATGGTGACATAATTGACGACATGATGGCCTTTATCGGCGCAGAATGGTTCCGATCTAAGGTCATAGACGATTACTCCAGTGTCCAATGACGTATGAACATTGAACTTGTAAAGGGGTGATCCAATCCAATGGACAATTATGATGCCTCGTGATTTTTTTGTAGAATTCAGTTATTAATTCATGTTACCAGACGTTTCGACTGTAAGTTACGAGTATGTCTGAGCAGAGGTTGCGGGTTTAATACCAGCTCAGTGCAAACATTTGTATGAAAGAATATGTCTGTTTGCGTTCGGACCTGAGTGTTTTGTACGTATGTTTAATTGAATTTGAAATTAGATGTTAGGCACAGATTAACAAATAGTTACTACGTAACTATTTATTAGGGCAGTTGTTAGGGCGTGTGTTGTTAGGGCGTGTGTTAGGGCAGTTGCGCACATTGAACAGACCTTTGTCTAGCAGTATGAGTAAACAATTGACATAGATTGTCCGTGTGGTGACAGAGAAAGAATACAAGCATCGCCACCCCATCCCATCCGAAGGGGGCTAACGAAAAACGCTGACGATATCACTGCGAGAGAAGGAAAACTCGAAATAATATCCTGTATCAACCCGTCTGGCCAGCGTGGAAACTGTAGGCCAAAGCCTCCGAACTTTGGGAGAGGCCTATGTCCAGCAGTGGACTGTGACAGGCTAATTGATTGAATATTCTCAAAAATATAAAGTTTTATCACAATATAATTCGCGTAAACTTTCGACAGTGTCAGATCTCAGGCTAATATTTGACTCCTCTTGAAATACGTGACGTTATTAACCTTAATTACACTTTGAATTGCGTTTTTAATTCTACCACTTGCCATTCGATTTGTGTACCTCCCTATATGCAAATATTATTGTAGCGAATGCAGCTGTACAGGATGAAAACAACGGTAAAGTACGAGTTGAGTAATAGGTAGTCCATAAATGAATAAGTTTCTAGAGATGTCAGAATGGTTTGTAATGAACGCGTAATTTGATTGGCTGCTGACATTTAATAAACGATCCAGGAGTTCCATTGCTAGGCTAATTTAATGAGATGGCTGTGACATTACAAGATAAATGACATTTTCTCCAAAATTCTGATTCTTTGAATCGATAATTCTTCAAAACCATTGCGAATTACTGACAATAAATTAAGGTTTTAGATTAAACAAAGTGATAAATTAACAATTCCATAACGATACGCGTATGTAAGAAGGAATTTCACCAAATGATAGGAACCTCGATCAAGTCGAAAAACTATTTAGAAAATTCAGTTTAGTTGAACGCATTTTCACCGGCAGCATTGCGGAATTACATAGCTCCCATGTAATTGGAAAAAGCTTAGAATAAAATTAATATTGCTCATCCAAGTTTCACTTTTTCTTCCGTCGAAATCGAACGACTATACGCACTGAGACGAATGTTTCAATTAAACTTTTTTTATAAATGGTCTTTTTAATGTCGAACTAATTCGAGTTCGCGTGGATGGCGGCGGTTGGCACCAAATTGATTACAAGTTGATAAAGTTACACCAAACAAAATCAATTCGGTGTTATAGAGTAGAGCGATGTTACTGCATACACTCCATCTTCAATTTATGTTTGGGGACCAGCATTTAACATTTAGAAAGTCTTCGTTTTACGCATTTGGCTTATAAGTTATTTAAGGTTCCGTGCTCCAAGGGTAACCAATGGAACCTTATTACTAAGTCGTGACTTTACAGAATAGGCGAGCTTAAGGAGAGTGCGATCGTCTCGATACGTACGATTTTGCTTTCATTATGCCCTAAGGCTTTTTCGCCTGTAAGTCAAATGTGAAAAATCATTTATTCTATTTAGAATTTTAGACCATTAAAATGGTACCTAAAAAGACTTGTTTAGCAAATAGTCCACCGCCCCATGGCGTATCCAGGGAGCACTCTGCTTTGCTCTACCCAAACTTAAGAATTTTAAAAAACATACGACAACTCCCAACGTATGCCCCATCCCAAAGCTGGGTATCACAGCGCCAATTCGAAACGCGGCCCTGACCAAAGTCGACTCCGACAAGAAACTTTTATTTTCGTCTTACTATTAACTAACTTAACTTGCATTTCACTAGTTTTATTTTCCATAAGGTGGCAAAGCCGATAGAAAGTTTGCAAATGAAATCTATAAAGACTTGAAATAGAAAAGAAAAGTTGGAACTTGGAATACCATGTTATGTACTATACTATACATTGAAAGTTAGGTACATTCTAACGGTTAGAATGTACCTAACTTTCAATGTATGGTTAGGTTAGGTTAGGTTAGGCTAACTGATGGTTAGGTTGGAATCTAACCTAACCATCAGTTGCCAAACACGCTGCTGCACACACATACTCTCATACTTTACTACCATGTGTTCATTAAATTACGTATTTAATGGACTTTAAATTATTCAATTCTCATCAGTATTTAATCATCATCAATCAGTTATTTTTTTGCAGTTCACTACTGGACATATAGGCACACACATAGGCCTCTCTCATTGCGCATTTAATTCCCGCTACCCATTTCAGGTCATCCGTACATTTTGCAGGGGTGATTTCGAATGATTGCTGAGTCCAATTTGCGGTCTCTCTAGCACTCGTATTTAACACGTGTGTGAAATTACAAATTGTTTGAAAGTCTGAAAGTGGGTGAAAATTTGAATTGTAAGATTCTGTTACAAACATAGTACACAAAATGAACTTGACTGGCGGCGTAGAGACGTAGTGTCTTTGGGCAACGGTAGTAGCAACGTCATTCTTTGTTTATAGCATTATTGCTTCGTATACACATTACAGATCCCTGTGTTTAAAGGCTACACCTGAGAAATGTTAAGGAGTGGTCAGACACTGATCAACCCTGCCCTGACTGGCAACGGACAACTACCGTAACAGTGGCGAAAGGTGAAAATTTACAAAAGGGAAGCCCGTGGAAATAATCTTACCTCTTATCGAACGATCATAGCATAAATTTAAACATCACTATCATGGCTTCTGCATAGCAAGGCTGCAGAAAAGGTCTTCAGAGTTGCAATGTAGAAAGTCTACTACCCTTTTGAGATACCTAAAATCAATCTAGGCGGAGCAAGCATCCCGCCACCGTCACGACCAACGCCGTGATAAATACAAAAAAAAAGCAGAAGACCAATTGTTTTGTCACAAGATAGAACATATATTCACGCCTGTAAATCCCCAAAGGGGTAGGCAGTGATGTATTAACACCCACATCTCGCGAACTGTGATTTTCGGTCTCACGTAACAAGGGGCGAGCCTATACCGTCAAGCGGGCACTTAGTCATGGGCTGTATGTTTACTGTCGAAGATAGAAAAGGGTTCAAAAACCTAATAATGATCAGATTCAGGAAATCAATACATACTTTCATGAAATGACCTTGAAATGGATATAGTATCGGTTGTTTTGTCGTAGTTCGTTAAACTGAAGCGACTGTATAGGCGCCGTTGGTGTCATCCACCCACATGCCATGAAAGCGTTCCACGAAATGTACATAATTTGTCTTCAGCGTTGAAGGTGAATCGTATCCATCTGAATAATTAATTATATCGAATTTAACAGTAAATTACACAGCTATCATTCGAGAACCTCCTATCAATCTACCTATTTTCGACTGTCATATACGTCATCCCATACATAGATCATTATATTCTACAATGCCAACGAATTGCCACTTCTGGGGCAGAAACTTTAGGAACCTTTTCACAGTCGTTTTTCTTTGTAGATAGTCCAGAAGACGTAATGCCTGGTGCGATACGCAATGTGATGGAGAGCTTTGAGTGAGGTCCAAAGGATAAAGGTTACCAAAAACCTGACAGTTTGACAGCTCGAGTTTTCTTTTCAAGACCGTTTAAAGATTCCGGGATTATTGTGGATGTGTTGGAAAGAAATATGAGCGTTTATTGTGCGGCAAAGACAAAGAACTTCTTATTATTAGAATGATTAATTAAGAAATGTCATACCGGTATTTATAATAATTATTATCCAAATAGCTAATACAAAGATATGAATCAAAGTCATTATTGTGTCTGCATTATAAATAAGTTCTATTGTGTTTGAATATCGAACTGGTTTTGTAAGTTTTTATATTATTATTATAACTAGGTGTCTGTCTGTGGTGATTATTGATACGAGGTTGCATGTTAAGCGGGTGATGCCGCGGGCAATTACTAGTAAAACATAATTGCAAGTTCACTGTCCTTAGACCCAAACTCAATCTGAATCTTGAGTTGCAAATACAGATTACGATCAGTAAGAGGCGAATGGTCGAAGATATTATCAATGCGTTGTGTCGTTTGAGAAAGCAGCTAAAAAATAGCCAGATAACATCAACTTTCTATGTTTGATCTTGTCAGTATCTTAAATTACTATCTGTCAATACTTATTTGTAAGCTTCCTACATTTAAAGTCCGAATAAAATAAAAAACCCGTACGGGGGGCGCCAAAAACATCTATGATTATGACAACACCAAGTATAGTGATACACATGTAAAATGCCAAGTGTACAAATATTTTTTCAACACACTTGCTTATGAACAGGCTTTTATTTCCCCGCAATTAAGCACGGAATGACACCTAATATAGAACTGTGACTTTTTCATTGCTTCTTCTTCCTCCTAGCGTTATTCCCAGTCGCATCTGAAGCTTTCAGCTTGGAGTCTGGGTCCGCTTTTACCAGTCATAGCTACAGATTTGGCTAGACCTCGATATTTTCCGTGAAGCGATTGCCACCTGACCTCCACGACCCAATGTTAACATTAGGCGATATCGAAGCTTTGCAGCTAGACCGTTGTTTTTGGACTTTTTAGGGCACCAACTACCCGTAACGACTGCCATAGATGTTCTTATGGCAACCGGGACCGACGGCTTAACGTGCTCTCCGAGGCACGACCAGACCAATGCAAATACCCATATTTAATGCACACAAATATTTGCACTGAGCGGGGATCGAACCCGCGC